>CM034312.1:56669102-59069102 GCA_019925795.1 Dendrobium chrysotoxum
ATTAATAACAACAACAACAACAATAACAATTTGTCCCACTACGTGGGGTCGGCAACATGAATCCTTTTTCTCATTGTGTCCGGTTCAAAGTCAAATTCTCGTTTAAATCTAATAGAGAAAGATCATTTCTAATATTTTCTAACCAAGTCTTTTTAGGTCTACCTCTACCTTTCTTAACATAAGTCAAATCTAATACCTCTACTTTCCTAACTGGGTCATTGGAAGGCCGTCGTTTTATGTGACCAAACCATCTAAGGCGACTCTCTCTAATCTTATCCTCCACATGGAGCTACTCCAACCTTTTCACGTATATGCTCATTTCGTATCCTGTCTCTAAGAGTAAATCCACTCATCCACCTAAGCATCCTCATCTCCACAACACATAACTTAGTATTATGCTTCTCTTTTAATGGCCAACATTCTGCACCATAAAGCATTGCAGGTCTCACCCACCATCTTATAGAATTTTCCCTTAAGTTTAAGGGGGACTTTTCTATCACACAACAAGCCCGATGCATTCCTCCACTTCAACCATCCAACTTGAATTCTACTGATAACATCCCCATCTATTTCACCATCACTCTGAACAATAGATCCAAGATATCTAAAACGTGTACTCTTATTAATGACTTGATCGCCCAAAGTCACAATCCCCTCACTAGGTCTATTACTGCTAAAATTACACTCCATATATTCAGTTTTAGATCTACTCAAGTGAAAACCTTTAGACTCTAAGGTTGATCTCCAGACTTCAAGTTTACCTTCAACTCCCTCTTTAGTCTTGTCAACAAGAAGAATATCATCAGTAAAAAGCATACACCAGGGTACATCCTCTTGTAAATGTCTAGTGAGAACATCCATGACTAACGCGAACCGGACACAATGGAGAAAAAACATAATAATTCAAATAAAATTCATTTAATATAATACCAATTTTAATCAACTCTAATAACCTTTAAAATCAATGAAAAATAAAATTCACATCCAATTTCAATTAAAATTTAAAAAATAATTAATTAATCCTTTGTTAAAAATTAATTAAATAAATTCATAAAACTAAAATACAATTCAAATTAATCCCAAATCTTTAAGGATTGATCCATTGGTTATCCTTAACTAATGTTATCAATTTCATAAATTTTAGAGTTAGGTTGATATCAAAACTAAATAGCCTAAGTTTATGTATATAATAGGCTAGTTAAATAATTCAATAATAACTAATTTTGCAAATAATTAATGAAAATAAAAAATACAACTTAAATATACATAATTGATTAAAATAAAATAAAATAAATTTTATAAATCATTAAATAATTTAAATGAACTTTTAAATAAAATTTAATGATATTTTTGTAATAATTAATTCATAATTAATTAAAAATACCAAATGAATTTAAAAAAATAAAAAATTCAACAAAAAATTAGTACATAAAAAATAAAATTAATTTAATAATTTATTTTATTAAATTTATTTTAATCAAATAAATTTGATAATTAATATTAATTAAATAATAAAGGTTTTTATGTTTAATGCTTAATTCCATTTGGGGGGTATTTTAGCATTAAATTCAAAGCTTTCAATGCACATCAAATAATCCAACAATCTCCTCATGTGATGCATAACTACTTTTAGGAAGGCATTCACATATTTGATTAGGCGATTTTAACGAAATTTAGTAATCAATTAAAGATTTTAAAAAACTATGCTAGCCTCCATTTTTGGAAGGTAAAGTGTTCAGGATTATTAAGTCCTTAACCAACATTTTATAATAAATTGATCTTATAAATCATGCTTGATTCCACTTGGAGGGCATGTGTATTGAATTCAGATGTCCCTTTTCTATCCCTTAATAAATCATTAACAAATCTTAAAGGCTTTATGTAACCATCTATCCTATATGGGGATGATTATATTTTGATTGCAAGCATTAGGATTTGAGGTTAGTAGCTCCCACACTTAGAGTTATTAAATTATAAATTCTTTAAAATCAAATAATCAACTTTAACCATTTGAAATTCAAATAATAAAATTCAAATTCATACAAGTTAAACTTCACTTAAATAATCCCCTTTGGCCTTAATGGACAAACATCCTAAACACATGCAACTTAAACAATAAATTATTATAGGAAATACCAAAGCCACACAACCTTATATACACACTTAAATTGTTTACTAGGACAACAAATTTAGCCTAGGCTAGGCCGGTGGTGTGAATTACTTGTCGAGTTCTTTGCTTGGAGAGAACTTTATGTATGTTTATTTATTTTCAACAATTTAAACACCATATATTTTAAATTTTTGTTGGACTTAAGCTCTTAAAGGATAGCATTAGAAACATTAGGTTGTTACATAATTTTTCTACACTTTATTTTAAATGCTTATGCTTTTTATACATATTTTCTTTTTATTTCTCATAAGAGTCAATAAAATATACCTTCGAATGATATGTATATGTACAAGAATTTGTAAATGATAGAATGTTCCTAGATCAATTTGTACAGTGTTTGGTGTTGTAAAGATTCAAATATACTTGAATATATATATATATATATATATATATATATATATATATATATATATATATATGTGTGTGTGTGTGTGTGTGTGTGTGTGTGTGTGTGTGTGTGCAAATGGGGCTCCAAAAGATGATATCTTTCCCATAGAAGATACTCTCTTTCCGAGAGGATATCATCTTTAGGAATTCCATAGAAGACTTATGGCTAGAAGTCCATAAGCAAGTATTTCTGAATCTATATAAATGGTAGACTTAAAAATCAAGGTTTGTTATGGTGGAGCCTAACCACCTATCTTTTCTGTAGAATTTGAGTCTATTATACATTATTAAATCAATAAATAAATAAATTTCTTTTATTCATAGTTTTTTCTTTTTATTACATTGCATCATGCATTGGATTCATATAGGTAGTAGTTTACATTAGTGGGTAACAGTTTTTCTAGGCTTTCCTTGTTGTACCTATTCCATATTTGTAGGAACATGTATACTAGATCTAGGATGATATGATACTCAATACCATAACATGAACACCTTTATCCTGACATGCAAACATACATGCATTTTATTTTCTATAATGTACACTAATCTAATTTAGTATTCAAAATGATTGGTATATGTGAATACTTTCCTTCGCAATAAATTTTTATATCCCCTATGTCAAATTTTATCAACAAGGTCGAACCATGGGCTATGGTTGGATCCAAGCAATTCTTAATGATATTTTGCTTTTAATGGAAGTGGTCCCAAGTCATAGAGAGGTCATTATATATGAAATGCATGTTATAATGCCTTCATTGACACTTTGGTCAACCAAAGTTGACTTGGTCAATTAGGATTGAGCAAAAGATTAGACTTGGATTAAATGCATTCCAAATTTAGTTTTCAGTTTGTTAGAGGTGATCTCAAGGTTTGATGGTGTCTTTATGCATAAAATGCAGGTTTAATGCCTAAACGGGTGATTTGGTCAACAAGGGTTGAACATGGCTTGGGTTTTGATTCAATGCACTTTAAATCATATTTGAGATATGTTGGAAGTGGTTTCAGAGTTGGGTTTGACTGAGCTATGTTGAAGTTTAAGGGAAAATTAGTTTTAAGGTTTTATGTTTTTAGTATTTAGGTGGCACCTTAGTCGACCATAGTTAACTGAGGTCCATCAAGGGCTCAATGTTTGATCAATGCATCATGTTAATGGAAATGGTCCTAATCAACATGTCTAGGAAGGCTCCCAAGGTCAAATTGCACACTATGTGATGTCTAGTGGCATAGGCCATAAATATTTAAAGGTTTTGCAGCCTATGGAAATCCTTTATGTTTAAGGGGTTAGGGGTCTTAAAATGCCTCCAAATTGATGTGATTGACCCTAGAGACATGCCCAATAAATATGCAGATGACTAATCATGAATCTAAGGCCATTTGGCTAGGTTCTAAGGTGATTGAAATTTGTTCAAAAATACATTATGGACATAGGGTTATGGCTTTGGCTATAACATTGGACTTCGACGTTTAAAGTTTTTGTTGGGTTTAGTCAAAGGATTTGATGTAGATTTTATTTGGTCAATGATTTAGAGGGGTTTTGAATTTTTAATGCTCAGATCTTTGACAATTAATGATGATTGTCGATGCTTGAACAAATGATCAACTGATAGATAGTGGGGATTATTAACTGGAGAATTTAAGGTTTAATTTTTTTTTTAGTTTTGAACTGGTCAATAAAGGTCAGTGATTAAGGAAAATTTTCTTTTGAAATGATCATACCACTGATAGTCATTTGGGGATTTTAGAGTGATTGATCAAATAATCAACTAGAAATCAAAGGTGACTTTCAAATGACTGATTTTAAGGGTTAATGATCAGGGCATCATGCCAAAGCTTATTGATGAGCTTAATTTAAAGTTTGCATTTTGAAGTTTAGTTCAATAATTGATTTGTGGAGGTTGGACGATTGATGTGGGAAATTCACCTCACTCAAAAATGAGGGAAATACCCATCTCATTGTTGCTTGACATTGAACCCTAAGAAAATAAGTCAATTCTCACATTATACTCATTTCAAATTCTTTGCTCATACTCAAGGATAACTCATCATATAAATCTTAACTTGTATATCAAAATAGTTTGTTATCAACATAAATTTTAATAATTAATATATATAATCCCACTTTATTAAAGATTAGTACAGTGTCTATAGTGTTTCAGTTAAAGAATTATCTATTAGGAAATTACTCAGCTTCTCATACCATGCCATAAGTGCTTGCTTTAATCCATATAGTGCTTACTTTGAATTGTAAACATGATTCGGAAAGGATTAATTTTCAAACCGAAAGGGTTGTTAAGCCTATACGTGTTTTAAGATAACTCCATTTAAGAATATGCTCTTAACATCCATTTGACATTACTTAAATCCTCTTAAACTAACATAAGCTAGTAGGACTCTAATGGCCTCTAATTGAGTAGCAAGTGAAAACAATTTCCTTAAAATCAATTCCTTCAATTTTGTTATACCCTTTCATAACTTAAGTATTACTTATTCCTTAACACAGATCTAGAGTCATTCAATTTATTCTTAAACACCCATTTTTTTCCTATTACACTCTTGATCAGAGGGTCTTAGTGCTAACTCCCAAACAATATTTCTAATGAATTGATTTAATTCCTCTTGTATTGCTATACTCAAAAATATATCCTTTATTGCATAATCTATGGTAGTAGGTTCTATCATAGAAATGAATGTTTTCTACCTACCATACTTCCTAACACAATGTCTAGACCTAACACCTTAGGAATGGTCTATGATAATGAAATCTCTAGGTGGACTACAATCATATCTCCATTCCTCAAGAAATAATTATTTTTGTTGGTTTCTATCAACTAATATAACATTTTCAATCTTATGGGTGATAAACTTTTCTTCTTTATCACTCTTCTTGTTTAAAACACACAATCAAATTTGTTGAATAAAACATAGGTGGACTCCTCAATAACTAATTTCTCTTATTGAATATCCTATATACCTTTCCTACTAATAAATATTATACAATAACTACATTATCTACCTTTACATAAAATTTTCCTAGATTTGATTTTCCATTATTTAATATAAAGCATTTACTCTCTAAAAAATACATATGACAAAGATTTGGGGTTTTAAAGGTATTCTATTCAACTTAGCCCTAATATTTACACTATTTAGAATATAGCAAGAACTATTTACTTCTTTAGCCCAGAGGTATTGAGGTAGATTATACTCACATATCATCACCCCAATAGTCACTACCAATATCATATTTTCCATTCTTCTATACCATTTTGGTGTGGACTTTTAGAGGCTAAAATTGTGTTCAATACCGGAATCTTGATTAAATATTTCAAATTTCTTATTATGAAATTCTGTTCCATGTTCACTATGTATTATGGAGATTAAATAACCTATTTTGTGTTGAATTCAAACTAAAAATATTATAAATTCCTTGAATGAGCCACTTTTATTTTTGAAAAACCTAGCCAAGGTAAACCTTGAATAATCATCAACTATCATAAAACCAAAAGATTTTCCTCCTTGGCTCATCTACTTGTAGGTCCAAACAAATTCATATGGAGACTTCTAATTTCCTAGTGGTAATCATATCCATAATAGATTGAAATGAAGATTTCACCTATTTTTCTAGTTGGTATGCATCACAAAGATGTTCTTTGATAAATTTTAGCATAGGAATATCTCTAACTAGTTCTAACTGTAATCTTCCTACGAGTCCTCATGCTTACTTGGCATAGTCTCGTTTACAACAATAATGAATCACCAGAGTTTTTCACAAGCAATAAATATCACTAGTTTTATCTATGTAATTCAAATCAATCATACAAACATTATTAATTATCAATACTTCTAGCACAATTTTATTATTTAGTATTAACAAGTATTTTAGATAATGAAATTTACCATCAAAACCTTTAATAAAAAGTTAGCTTATACTTAGTAAGTTATACTTCAATCCATCCATAACTAAAATATTTTTAATTATAAAACCATTGGGGCACCTACTCCTACTACCTTTTTAGTAGTGTTGTCTCCAACTATTACCTTACCTCCACTCCTAAGCTTCTAGTGAGAAATACTTCTTCATGTCTCAAATTATATGTCTTGAGCACTTGCTGTCTAGATACCACCTGATCTCTTTGGACCCCTTGTGAGAGCATACCTATAGAAGAAATAAAATAGTAATTTTTGGAACCCAAGAGAGTTTTGTGCCTCCTTATGTTAAAATGAATGTATACTATGTTGTGTTGATGAGGTTTTGGGCCTCTAAATAAAATATGAACTATGGTGGACTCTATGTGTGCAAATATATGTTGTGTGCCCTATCTTGCCACAAGAAAATGATTCTCTCTTAAAAATGAATGAACCTACACTATATTGGTTACTTATATGATAAATATGCTTATAGTTCTCTCATCACTGGTGTGTGTGACGATCTTGATGCATTACCCATTAATTCTTCATTTTATTTTATAAAGCTTCATTTGCACATTTATGAATTATTTTTTGTTCAAGTGTTTTATGCTCAATACTATCCAATTTTATGGGAGATTCTTACAATTCTTTAAAAGTAATTTTTATGTCAATCAACTTTTATGTTTTTCATTAAGATAACTTTTCATATCATTTGATTATTTTTTAAGATTAAGATATGGTATCTTTCTTTTTAAGGAGACAAAATTTTTAACTAAATTTATGCAATATGATCATACTTTAGGCAAACAAATTTATTTTTGGTTTTTCATAATTACCATGCATTTTTTTCAAAAAATCAAATTAATTGATCATTTTTAAAATCATATACCAGATCACTCTCTAAATCACCAGTTCTATTCTTTTCTAGGAAGCATAAGTTTATTACCTCCTCTTTGGCTTCTATTTCTATTGAGTCTTAATCTAAATTAGCTCGCAATGCCTTTTTGGTTTCTCTATTTGCTTTTTATTATAGTACTTTTTCTTCAAATTTTTATTTTACTGGTTAGCTTTTTAGGTTTGGGCTATCAGATCTAATATTCCCATATTTTTACACTCATAGCAAACCATGTTAGCACACAACTTATTTACTTTGTTATTTTTTCTTGGTGTTTATCATTACGGAGCTTCTTCTTGCTTCAACAAATATCATTTTAGTTGCCTCATAATCAATGAAATATTCTTATTTGAATTACTATTAGAATTATTACTTTCTATGTCATCAAATTTCAGTGTGATAATCTTCTCCCTTATCTTGTCACCTATATAGATATTTCTTTGATTTAGTTTAACCTCATAGGAAATAAAAATTATAAGAAAGTTATCAATAGAGTAAGACTTAAGATCTTTAGATTTAAAAATAGCCATCACATTGTCATCCCAAATTTAGGCAAATATCACAAAATTTTATTAACTTTTATCTTTGAAAATCTCTCTCCCTAAAGCATGCAAGGAAATCATAAATTTAGTAAACCTATCATACATATTAGTGATATACTCACAAGGTTTTATGCAAAATATTTCATAATCATGTAAAATAATTTTCATTCAGGATTGCTTGACCTCACTAGTTCCTTTGTAGGTGATACATAGTTTATTCCAATATTTCTTTACAACTAGAGCAAGTGGGCACATTAATATATATATATATATATTAGTGCACAAAAGAATAAATTTAAGCATTTAGCTTTTAATTATGCCAAATTACAATCCTCTAGAATCCATTTACTAAAAGGTATTTCTACCTTACTTTCATTCATAATTCGATATGGTAAGGTATATCTAGTTTGAATCAAATGCCACATGTGAAAATTAATAAATTGAATACAGGTAGGCATTCTATTTTTCTAAAGTCAAATAGTATGCTATCAAATATTTGTGGTCGGGTAGCGAATACCCTTCCAAAGGGTTTCTATTTCCAATTGTACAATGTTCAGATCTACTCAAGTGGTCAAGCTAGTTAAAGCAAGAACCACACTCTATTACAAATTGAAAGTACTATGGCTCACAAAAGAGGGGTTAATTGGAAAGTTTTAAAACATATATTTTTAAAATATTATGCAGAAGCAATGAAATATTTTAAACAAAATATTTATAGCATAATGGAAATTATTTGTTTTTTATTTTTATGCAAAGCTTAATCAAAAGATTCAATAAATACAAGTTCACCTAGATATGCAATATAAATTATAAAAAAAGAAGATAAAAGTGCAAAAAAAGTAAACAATACATTCTAGTGATTTTATAGTGGATTGTTTATTAGACCTATATCCACTCCCCAAGGTCTCGTTCTTGGAATTTTACTATGTAAAAAGATTCATTTGCACTCATTTAGGTAGAGAAGCCCTTCTACTTCACCATGTTGAAATTGACCTTTATACAACTCTTCTATCCCCAAAAGTCTCCCTACTTCAGCCTTACAACATGGTTGAGAAGTAAATGATCCTACTCCTAAACAATGAAGAATGTTACTCCCTTCTTCTACTACTTAAAAAAGGTCAGTGATGCTGCTCCCCAAGATTCCCTTTAGGCCCAAGTCTTTACAGAAGATTTTTATAGAGACTCTTTCAAAAACACTTGACATAAACTCTGGAGGATAGGTGCTAGTAAAAAATCACAGGTGTAAATCCCCTCACATTATCCTGAAACACTCTCAATGATTCTCTCAAAATCACCATCACTCTTAAGAATTTTCTGAAGCTTTCCCAATGAAGAGACACCCTTTCTCTCCCCATGGACTTTCTCATAGAACTCACATCAAGACTCTTTCTCTCTAAACTTCTTGAAATGTATTAAAGTGGGCTATTTAAATGAAACCCTAAATTTAAATGTTTAATGCAATATTGTATAGTACAAAGCCTCTGAGGGTCCCCCCCCCCCCCAAAAAAAAAAAAAAAAGCATAGTGCAAAGCTATGTTTGTACTATCTAATTAGTTAAAAACCTTTTTTGAGTTCTATTTGATTGGACTATATGATATAAATCATATGGTATGATAAACTATATCATTATATGATTATCCTAGATAAACCAAACTTCATCTACCAATAGTTCATTTAGATCATATATGATGACTTGGTTCATATAGTATAATCTTCACTTAAAATTTGATCCTAGTTCGATTGCTTGATCAATAGTCTAAATAGGCAAGATTTTTACTAATTGTATTATATAACAATTATTATAGAGTTTAGTTAATTTAAAATTTGATTTATCTTATTTTGTTAACTCTTTTCATGTTGTACGATCATACGTCAATCATGATGATTAGTTATCTTAGAAGTTAATTTAATTAAACACTTAATTTAATTTTTGAAATAGTTGATCATAGATTAAGATTGTGATCGTGTAGTATGATTTAACCAAGAAAATTTATATTTTAAATTTTTTATCCCCACTTGTATGTTTGTACTTAGTGACCTTGCCAACATACACCCAATATAGACTGAGTCAAGAAAAAGAAAAATACATACTCAATATTATAAGTTTTGATTAGTCTCACTACAACACTTAATGAGTTCTTTTCTCAAGCTTGTCTATGTGTATACTATACCTAAAATTTTAGTTTTGCAAAAGGACAACCAATATATGTAATTTAAAAAATAACAAATGGTCTAACCAATAATATTTTGAATCATCAAAATAACTGGCTGACTTATGGATTTAATTCTTCCATTTGATTTTAGGGCATGATAAGGTGGTATCAGGACAATCGTCTAGCAGAAATAAATCATAGCAAGAGTCATATGGAATGTTCAATGAATAAGTAAATGTGATATATAATAACTTATGTTTAAATTATCTATATATTTACATTTGAATCTAATTTATTAAAATTACTTATGCATGATATGTAGGACTATTGTAGGGTTATATAACCCATAGACCAAGAACCTTTTCATAAATATAGTTCAAGTTAGGCTATTAGTATATATAAAATTGTTGGAATGATGACCTCTTATTCAACGCTATAGTTTGTATGCCTACTAGTTCAACTTGTGAGAGAGGACTAGAGTATGATGTTTGGAGTGAGTGGTGATGATGTAGATCGACACTAATTTTAGGTTGAACCTCACGTAGTTGAAGACTAGTTAATGAGGTTGGAGAAGTCATTTGATTGCATTTAATGCCTTGAAGGAAGAAAGGAAAATGTTAGTAGTGTTTTTTACTTGATAGATCAGAAGCTAAGCACTAGTGGCTAGGCTAATAAAAAGAGAAATTTTGAAGTAGATCGAATACTAAGATCTCATGGAGGATTTTATAGATGTTTAGGAGTTTCTTTGTGCCATCACTAGCCTTACAATAGATGTATGAGTTGTTCTTGAGATTAATGCAATGAAGAAAGATGCTTATGGAATATGAGGCTGAGTTTACAACCCTAACTTGGTATGCTCCACGGTTAGTAAGTACCCTAGTGAAGAAGTGTTATAGGCTTCTATAGGGCTTGAGGGATAGTATAAACCACATATTAGTCCCATTACTTGTTAAAGATTTATTTTATACTTTTGGAGAGAGTAAGACTAGTGGAGATGGATCTTGTATCAACTCAGTAGCATTGGTATGCCAACAGAAAGGGATGTTGAGGAGTGCCATGTAGGAGCAGTGTTAGTGTGAAGAAAGCTAGTTTAGGAGGAAGTGATTGCATAAAGGAAGGACCTATAATTTTGGGAGTTTAAGTGGATCAGTGCTTATGAGGGGTGCTCTGATATGTGGTTTCTATAAGAAGAGGCATGCTAATAGATGTTCTTAATATATGGGAAGTGCTTTAGATATGGCCAACTTGTTCATAAAGTCCTAAAGGTAAGCCTAAAATAAAAAGAAGCCAAAGGTAATAATCTATAGGCCCATTAAGGACTAATAATAAGGGATTAACCTTGTATAGCAGTGGTAGATTTAATGGAATACCAATTAGAGGAGTGTTAAGGGAGTCTGGTATAGTGGTAAGTGTTGCTCTTGTATAACTTAAGGTTTACACCCTAGCCTAATAAGTGGACAAAGATGCATTAATCATGGTGGAAACTATAGCTTTCATTTCTATAGTATCCTATCAAATGTTGTTTTAATCTAGAAAAAATCACTAATTTTTATGTGAGCATATTTTGAGTAGTTTGAATTTAGTTCTTGTCCTTTTGCCATCTAGTTTATCTATTTTATTATAGTGATTATATGACTGCTACGAAAAAGTTCAAGTGTGAAATATTAATTTCAAATAAAATGGTAGAATCAAAACTAATTCTGTTAGTGTTGAACAAATTTATGCCAAATTAGGAATGGATTGTTTGACCCAATTTGGAGCTCATATACATTAATGTAAAAAAGGAGTAGTGTTATGTGATAGTTGGGAAGTAATTTATTTCTAGGGTTTTAGAGGGGCTTTATCCTCCTTGATTTTTGTATTACAAGTTAGTAAGTTATATAAAAAGAACATTTTGTATTTATGAGCCATGCAAAAGATATAAGTAAATCTCTTAGATGCATTGAGGGTGCTCCTATTATAAGATAATTTCCTAATGTTTCACCTAAAGAGCTAGTGCATCTACCTTGAGAAAGTGACCTAAATTTTATATTGAAGTAATACATGGTACATCCTTAATTGCCAAGGCTCCATATAGAACGGCATAAAAAGAGCTATAGGATTTGAAGATCCAATAGTAGAAACTATTAAATAAAAGTCTTATTGGATGAAGAGGTTCAACATTGAGTGCTCCTATATTATTCATGAAAAGGAAAAATGAATATTTAATGATGTGTATCAATTATATAAGTTGAACATGGTGACTATAAAGAATAACTTCCCATCACTAAGGATTAATGACTAATTTAATAAGTTAGAGGTGCATCACTGTAATAAAAATTTAATTTAAGGTCTTTATACCATTTGTTAAGAGTTGTAGCTATAGATGTGGCAAAAATGGCTTTCAATATATGGTATAGGCATTACAAAATCTTAGTGAAGCCTCTCAATGTGACAAATGCACTAGTAAAATTTAGGGTTCTAATGAATCGAATGTTCAAAAAGTATGTGAATCAATTCATCGTTATGTTTATAGATGATATTCCCATTAGGGGTGTCAAAATAGGGTTTGGGTCTTATTCGGGTCCAACTAAAAATGGTCCTACCCTCAAGTTGTTCAAAGAAAACCTGACCCACACAAATAGGTCAGAAATTTAAACTCAAATTCGATCGGCACTAAGCATGAGTCAACCCGACCTAACACGTTGAACCAGATGAATGAAGAGAAAGGAAGCATCAAGCATGGGCCATGGGGTGTGGGGGCAAGAGCGACTGTACAGATGTAACTGTGAGCGAGCAAGCACAAGTTTGACCACTCACTGGTGAGCGTGGGTGTGACAGCGAGCAGATGAGGGCTAAGGTGAGGTAGTGAGTGGCTAACGAGAGCAGGTGTAAGCGAGGTTTAGAGGCTGTCATCATGAGCATGGGGGGTTGAGGGTGAGGCTGACTATAGAAGAGCCACATGTGTGATGCATAGATGCGATACGGGTGGGATAGCATGAAACATTTACCTGCACATGGGTCATTTCTAGGTCCCTTCTAGGTTATTAGGATGACTCAAACCTGAATGAATTTTTTATTCAAGCAAAGAATTAGAACCCAAACTTGACCCATTTATTAAACGAGTTAACTTAAAATAAGTTTTTCCTGGCTTGATTTTGGTTGGGTTTTATGTCATATAAAAGTTTTACTCCCATAAATCTACTGTATTCCAAGACTAAAAAAGATCATTCAAATCTTTTAAAGTGAATGTTCGAAACATTATGGCATCACCAACTATAGGTAAAATTTATAAAATGTGAGTTTTAGTTGAAGTCTATGGCTTTTCTATGGTATGGCGTGAGTAAGGATGGGGTATCTATATATCCCAAAAAGGTAAAAGCAAATGAGAGTTTTGCCAAGATTGACATTAGAATAAGATGTTCATAGGTTCTTTGGCATTATAAGTTTTTACAGGATGTTTATCAAAGGATTTTGGTAGCTTGTGATCCCTTTGAAAAGTCTAATACAACAGGTTACGCCATTTGAATTAACATTTGAGTGTAAAGATAGCTTCTATAAGTTGAAAGCCAGTTTGGTTTCAGATCCTTTATTGACTATTCAATCTATTATTGAAGCTTTCCAATTGTATGGTGATGCATCATTAAGATGTCTCTGATGTGTCATATAGTAGCATTGAAAGGAAATTGTGTACACTTCCAAGAAGCTTAAGATACATGAGAAGAAGTATCTAATCCATGATCTAGAATATGTAGCAATTGCATTAGCATTTGAAAGTTCGATAGGGATGTTAAGCCCAGATGAACTAGTCCCGAGGCTAACCAAGAGGGGGGGGGTGAATTGGTCATTTAAAAAATTTATTAGCAATAGGAAAAATCTTTTCGATAATTTGTAGTGGAAACAAGTAAACACAGAACTGAAAAGATCAACCACAGATTTCACCCAAGCAGATAACAACAGAAAAGTAAAGTGCAGAAAATAATTAGAAAGAACACACCATATTTTATAGTGGTTCGGTCAACTTGACCTACGTCCACTCCCCAGAGGCTCCCCTCCGGGTATTGCACTAACACAAAAGTGACTCTCCTTCTGCTCCCACAGTAAGGAAGTGAAGCCTGTACAAAACTCCTTTCCACCAACCCGATGAGCCAGAGAACCTGAAATCCTTTCGCTTCCTCCTGAAGTGGGCAGAGAATCTGGACTCCTTTCGCTTCCTCCTAAAGCAGGCAGAGAACATGAACTCCTTTAGGTTCCTCTTGAAGCGGTTAGAGAATCCGGATCTTCTTCCGAATGATCCTCCCACAGAAAACACCGACAAGATGAGATACGACGAATGGAGAAGACGACTATGATCCTTGCTTGGAGCAACCTTTATGAATCCCTCACAAGATCCTCTCTCTCTCTTCCCCAAGCTCTCTCTCTCAAGATTTCTCTTGAAAGGAAAGTGGCAAAAGATTTTTCTTGTTGGAAGAAAAAGATCATTTAACGGAGGGCTCAAAAATTACCCTAAATCTCAATTGGTCGGCAAATATCATCCAGGACGATCGCTAGATCATCTTGTATGATCTGTTTAAAATCACCTATTTCAGCCTAGACTATTTGGTTCTTCTGGATGATTAGTAGAAAAAAGTTGTTCAGATCATCCCGTACGATTCTGTGATTGCCCAGGATGATTAGTGTAGATCAGGAATTTCATCCAGAAGATCGCTCTGGTCATCCAGAGGAACTTGTACTGGACGATGTCAAAATGACTTGATTGTCCAGGATGATATGTCTATCGTCCTGTACGATTAGTTCAAAAAGTGCCAAAATCATCCTGAGCACCACTCTGGACATACATGTGAAAGATGCTTGATGATTTCAAAATAACTTCATCGTCTGGGACATTATGGGTATCGTCCCATATGATTAGTTCAAAATCAGGAATATCATCCTGCACACAGCTCTGGACGTACATGTGATAGGCATTGGACGGTCAGGATTTTTAACACATCATCCCGTACGATCCTGCGATCATCCAGGATGATATGATATAATCAATCAGACCTTAATTACTTTCCTTAACCACCAGACTAATTTAGGAATGATTGTAATGGATCATCCAGGATGATACCCATATCTTCCAGGACAATCAGATCAAATCTCTAACAATAAAACTTGCCTAACTTGATCTGGCGATTGAGAATTTTTGATTTGAGCCTATCATCCCGTACGATCAATGTATCATCCAGGATGATTGACTTAATCAGACAAACTTAACTTGGTCACCCTAATTAGGTTTTCTATTTTCATTGGATCATCCAGGATGATGTGGACATTGTCTGGGACGATCAGAACAAAAGTTGAACAGAAATTCTAATTCACTAAAACTCTCCTCCTAAGTGTATGTGTGTGCAAGGTTACTTAGCTAGGGGATCAATTACATTATATTTGACTCAAGAAAGGGAAAACATTACATTTAGACACACTTGGACCCGATCTTGAGTTGGCTTGAATTGCATTTGATCTTTTGTACCTAAAATAATTAGCTAAACAAAATAGAACACAAACATATTTGTCATCATCAAAAGTATGCTTTTTAAATCCAGATTTGCAACAATCTTCCCCTTTTTGATGATGATAAATATTGATGCAGTAGTTTCAAATAAAATAACTAGGAGTTAACCAACGCACATACGAAAAATAAATATCATTTCAAATTTCACAAAACAAAAAATACAATAAGGAGAATAATTATAAAATAAGAGCAATACAAGAAATAAGTAGAACAGTATAGGAAACTACTAGTCACTCAAAACACTAACTTTCCCTTTTGACATCACAAAAAGGAGGCGGAATATACACAACAATACAAGCAGAGAACATCACAAAACATTAACTCCACTTGTTTTTTAATTGATCAGCATTTTTTTTAATCGATCAGCTCCAGTAATTCAAAATTTTCCCTTGATTTTGAATCCAAAAACCAATAAGATGACGATCGACAGCACTGAAATCGAGAAAAGTTAAAAAATCAACTTTCGTAACTCCCACCTCGGACACCTTATAGGTGCAAATTCCTTTCAAAACAAAAAACTAATTTAGAAGAAAAGAAATTAGATTCGAAAAGAGATCCATTCAAGCCTCGTTCTAGAAAAAATATTTGATATAATAGTATTACAAAGTAAGAAATCAGAAATCATGATTTTTCATCTCAAGCTTTTGAAAATATTAAGTGGTGCATGGATTTTTCTAAGACATTTAAGATCCGAAAGGGAAGAAAGTCTATTTCTTTGTGGGCTTATTTTGTGCCTCTTTTTTAATTTGTTTGGTGCTTTGCCCATCTTTTGATTATTGATACACTTTGTATATCTTTTCAATTATTGGCGATATTAGGCATTTTTTCAGTTTGGGCTAATTTTGTGCCTCTTTTTATTTTGGCGCTTTTTGCGCTTCTTTTGTAAGCTTTCTCCTTTTCAAAATCGTTAAAGAATCTCAGCTGTGAAATTACCTTCCAGATATAAGAGATGACAAAGCTCACTGTCTACAATATGGACGATTAATTTACAAAGCAAAAATCACACATCATATGATAAGTGCAATTACTTGGTTCAGAAAGTCATAACAATGACTCAAAACTTTGAAAACACTATTCATATGAGGTAGATTACTGTAGGAAGATAAAATAGTTCTCTATTTCAAAAACTAACTTTTTAATTTTGAAGAAGATTTTTATCCAAAAGAAATAATACATCATTAAAGGAGTTAGAGGAAGAGAAATAATCATTAATGTTTCTTCTCTTTAATAGATCCAGTGGAATTAATCACTACTTATAAGCTTCCAAACCAAAAATAAGGAAAAATTTTCAGTCAGAAATTCAATTTATCAGCAGTAGTGAGCAGTGTTCTGATTTTTTAAAGAAATAAAATAGTGAATCAAAAAATAAGTAGGAAATCACATCAAAATAAATACTCAAATCAAACTAACAGCAAGACTAAAATGAAAATCAGCATAAAAACAAAAACCAACAGGAAACAGATAATCAAATTAAACAACTAACTAATAGAAATAGAATGAAAAATAAATAAATCAGAAATCAGTAGTCATCAAAATCAAGCATTTATGTCAATCACACATAATCTGATCCTTAAAATGCTGAATAAGTCAAAGGCCAATGGTTTAGTAAATATGTCAGCCAGCTGATTTTCAGTTACTACATGATGTAGCTCAATGTCCCCTTTTTCTAACATGGTCCCTAATGAAGTGATACCTTATATAAATGTGTTTGGTTCTAGAATGTTGGTTTGGATTCTTAAAAATGTAGATGTCACTAGTATTATCGCACATAACAGAAATAGTGCCCACAGGTAATCCTAAATCAAAAACTTGTTGCTTCAACCAAAGAACTTGGGCCACATAACTTCCTAAGGCAATGTACTCAGCTTCAGCAGTGGAAAGTGCAACTGAGTTCTATTTTCTACTAAACTCGGAGACTAAAGACTGTCCTATGAATTAACAAGTTCTAGAAGTGCTCTTTCTATCCACCCTACACCCTGCAAAGTCAGAATCAGAATATCTAATAATCTCAAAAGAAGTGCTATGCCTAGGGTACTAGATTCTTAGGTTTGGGGTCCCTAAAAGATATCTAAGAATTCTCTTAACAGCAGTCAGGTGGGACTCTTTAGAATCAGCTTGGAACCTAGCACATAGACAAACATTAAATATAATATCAGGTCGGGTAGCAGTTAGGTAAAGCAGTGATCCAATTATTCCTCTATACTTCTTCTGATCAACAGATTTTTCACTTGAATCCTTATCTAACTGAATAGAGGAGTTCATGGGAGTGTTGATTGGCTTAGCTTTATCCATTTCATATTTCTTCAAAATGTCCTTAGTGTATTTAGATTGATTGATAAAGGTTCCATCATCCATTTGTCTTATGCTAAACCCCAAAAAGTAGGACAATTATCTCATCATACTCATCTCAAAATCCTTGCTCATTATTTTAGAAAATGCATCACATAATTATTTATCAGAAGATCCAAATATTATATCATCAACATAGATTTGGACAATAAGTAAATCATCCCTTACTCTCCTCAGAAAAAGGGTGGTGTCTACGCTCCCCTTAACAAACTCTCTTTCTAACAGAAATGTGCTAATCCTCTCATACCAAGCTCTCGGTGCCTATTTAATCCATATAAGGCCTTTTTTTAATTTGTAAACATAATTTAGATATTGGAAACTCTCAAAACCTAGGGGTTGTTCTACAAAAACATCCTCTTTTATTATCCCATTTAAAAATGCACTCTTGACATCCATTTGAAACAGCTTAATTCCCTTATAATAGGCAAAGGCTAGTAGTACCCTAATGGCTTCCAATCTAGCTACAGGGGCAAAGGTCTCCTCAAAATTAATCCCTTCAATCTGATTATATCCCTTAGCCACCAATCTTATCTTATTCCAACCACCACACCAGAATCATTCATCTTATTCTTAAAGACCCACTTGGTTCCCACTATACTTTGATTCCTAGGTCTTTCTACTAACTCCCAAACAACGTTCCTTATTAATTGATTCAGTTCCTCTTGCATAGCTAGGCATCCAAAATTCATTAGAAATGGCTTGATTGACGTTGGTGGATTTAGTCATTAAGATAAAGGCATTACTTCCTTCCTAAGCCCAAGCCTAGCCCTAACACCTTCAGAAGGGTCTCCTAAGATTAGTTCTTTAGGATGACTCGAAGAATATCTCTAATCTCTAAGCAAAGTGTTTTGAGGTTCTACCTTTTCCTCCAAATTTGCATTTTCAACCCCTTGGGTAATCTCTCTTACCTCTTCTTCTTCCTCAACTCTAGTCTCCTCAGGATCAGATTCATCAAACACCACATGAGTTATCACTTCCACCCCCAAAGTCCTCTTATTAAACACCCTAAAGGATTTCCCCACTCTAGAATAGCCTAAGAACACTCCTTCATCAGATTTGGGGTCAAACTTTCCTAAGGATGATTTCCCGTTGTTCAGAATGAAAATATTACAACCAAAGACATGGAGGTGGGACAGGTTTGGAGTTCTACCCTTAATGATCTCATAAGGTGTCTTGTTCAGATTGGATCTAACATTCACCCTATTTAGCACATAACAGGCAGTGTTCAATGCTTCAGCCCAAAAGTATTTTGGAAGTGAAAGCTCAATAAGCATGGCTCTAGCGGCTTCCATTAAGGTCATGTTCTTCCTTTCAGCTACCCCATTCTGCTGAGGGATCCTAAGAGCTAAAATATTATGACTAATCCCTTGCTCCTCACAGAATATTCCAACTTCACATTTTCAAACTCTCCACCATGATCACTATGAATAGTCAAGATCTCACAACCTAACTTCCTATGAATCCAAGTGGAGAAGGACTTAAATTCATCAAATGACTCAAATTTATGTGACAGAAATTTAATCCAAGTGAACCTCGAGTAATCATCAACAATCACAAAACCATGACTTTCTCCCCTAAGCTGGCAGTGCTAATGGGTCCAAAGAGATCCATGTGATGGACTTCTAAAGGTTTAGAGATGCTAATGTCCTTGATAGAGTGAAAGGAGGACTGGACTTGCTTCCCTAATTGATAGGCATCACACAAGTGGTCCTTAGTGAACTTAAGCATGGGGACACTTCTAACTAAGTCATTTTGGTTGACTCTCCTAAGGGTTTTCATACTGACATAATATAATCTCCTGTGCCACAACCAAGA
Organism: Dendrobium chrysotoxum; assembly: GCA_019925795.1. Classification (NCBI taxonomy): domain Eukaryota; kingdom Viridiplantae; phylum Streptophyta; class Magnoliopsida; order Asparagales; family Orchidaceae; genus Dendrobium; species Dendrobium chrysotoxum. Next base: position 56,688,859 of record CM034312.1, read on the forward strand.
CTCATCAGCAACAGTTTTTAAGCAAATTGAAATATTAGCTTTAAAGCAACTTACATCCAGCATGTAGACATTTGTTGATCCTTTATCCCTGCAAAATAATTTTGTCATTTAAGCTTAAAATGCAGCAAGTGGGTAGGAATTTGATGTTGTATCCTTTGTAACAGAGTTGATTGATGCTCAACAGGTTGTGTTTCAATCCATCTACAAGCAAAATATTATCAATCATAAAATTCTTTGAATCACCAATTATACCTGAACCTACCACCCTCCTGGTGGTGTTGTCTCGAAGTGTAACCTTACCTTCAGCCCTAGCTTCTAGTGAAATGAATTGATTTGCATCTCCACTCATGTGTCTTGAACATCCGCTGTCTAGGTATCACATGCTCTCATGAGGTCTTGTGTGAGAGCACACCTATAAAATCATCAAATGTCAGATTTAAGAACCCAAATAGGTTTGGGTTCCTTCTTACGAAAAGAAGAATGTAATGCATGTGTGCTGTGCTGTGAAACAAGCAATTTGGGCCTCCACATCCAATGTACTATGGTGAATAGTGCAGGTGTAAGAGATGTGTCCTAACATGCCACAAAAAAAACATCTAACACCAGAAAAAGGGTTAACTAATCTATGTGGGTGATAGTGCCTCTTCCTAAGTTTAAATGAAACATGCTTTAATGATTTTAAAATAGATTCTTCAAAAGGTGGAGGTGCATAAAACTGTGCAAAAGTAGGAGGTGTTTCATTTTTCTCAAAAGTACTGATTTAACTTTTAGAAATTTATTTTCTTTCTTCAAACTTGCAATTTCAAATTTTAATGCTCTCCTACTACTCTCCACGTCACATGCCAGATTGTCTAATTCTTTAAAACCTTTTTTAAATCAACATGCGAGGTTTTCAGTAAATCATGTTCAACAATTAAATCAGAATGCTTTTTGTTCAACTCATCGAATTCATCAAGTAGTGACATGTGATTGCAATCAACATTAGAATAATCTTTAATCAAAATTTCATGCTCTTTTTATAAATTCAGAAATTCTAGTTTCAGGCTAGCATTAGTTTTCTTAAGCTTCTTATACGATGAATGGATTTTTTCAGAAACTTTAAGTAATTGATCATAAGTAAGCTCACATACGTCTTCTGATCAGACTGAACAGGATGATCATCAGCGATCAGACACAAGTTGGTTTCCTCCTCTTCAGCTTTAGTCTCAGAAGAGTCGGATGCAGAATCTGCTCAGAACGCCTTTTGGATTCGCTTCTTATCCTTCCTTAATTTGGGTTTCTCCTCACCCTTTTCCTTACTTGGGCGAGCTTTAAGTGTAAGACAATCAGCCTTAATGTTTCCAGGCTTCCTGCATTCAAAATAAACAGTATTAGATGAGCCTTTAAAATTTTTACTGGACTTACCCGTGTTCCACTTCTGAAAGTTCTTATATATTTTTCTTAGAAAGCTTTTGAATTACCTAGTGATTAAGGCAACATCATCGCTATCAGACCCGAAAGAATCAGTGTTAGTATCGTTGGCCTTCAGCGCCAAAGTTTTCTCCTTCTTCTTCTCACCTGCATCAAGCTGTCTTTGGTTCACCGCTTGCTCATAAGCAATGAGTGACCCAAGTAAGTTGTCAATAGAATAATTGTTCAAATCTTTCAATTCAATAATTGTAGTTATCTTAGCATCAAATGAAGAAGGCAAACATCTCAAAATCTTGTTCACTTTTTTATAGTTTGTAAGTTCTCTTCCTAAAGCATGCAAACAAGTGACAATCTAAGTGAACCTCGTATATATTTTAGAAATAGATTCAGTAGGTTTCATGCAAAAAAGTTCGGAGTCATGAAGTAATATGTTTAACCTAGACTGTTTGACTTCAGTTGTACCTTCATAAGTGATGCACAGTCTATCCCAAATTTCTTTACCAGTTGTATAAGTAGAAACACATATGTAATCCTCAGATTTTAAGGCACAGAATAAATAGTTTAAACATTTGGCATTCAGTTGGGCTAAGTCCGTTCATTAAAAGTCTAATCAGTGAAAGATAGTTCAGTTTTAATATTATTAATCATTCTAAATGGTGGTTCATAGCCATCCTTAACAAGCTTCCACATGCGATAATCTATAGATTGAAGAAAAGTGGACATGCGAGTTTTTCAAAAATTAAAAGGTATGTTATCAAACAATGGCGGTCGTGTAATTGAATAACCTTCAGTAGTATTACGATTACCAAAGTTAGCCATGGATCAAATTTAAAAGTTTTTAAACTTAATTTTTGAATCCCGCTCTGATACCACTTGAAAGTTCGATAGGGATGTTAAGCCCTGATGAATTAGTCCCGAGGCTAACCAAGAGGTTGGGTGAATTAGTTATTTAAAAAATTTGTGAGCAACAGGAAAAATCATTTTGATAATTTGCAGTGGAAATAAGTAAACACAGAACTAAAAAGATCAACCACAGATTTCACCCAAGTAGATAATAACAGAAAAGTAAAGTGTAGAAAATAATGAGAAAGAACACATCAAATTTTATAGTGATTTGGTCAACTTGACCTACATCCACTCCCCAGAGCCTCCCCTCCAGGTATTGCACTAACACAAAAGTGACTCTTCTTCTTCTGCCATAGTAAGGCGGAGAAGCCGGTACAATACTCTTTTCCACCAACCCGGTGAGGCAGAGAAGCTGAACTCTTTTCTCTTCCTCCTGAAGCGGGAAGACAACCCAGACTACTTTCACTTCCTCCTGAAGCAAGCAGAGAACCTGAACTCCTTTCGCTTCCTCCTGAAGCAGACAGAGAACACGGATCTTCTTGCGAATGATCCTCCCAAAGAAATACCGACAAGATGAGAGATGACGAACAGAAAAGATGACTCTAATCCTTGCTTGGTGCAACCTTTGTGAATCCCTTACAAACTCCCCCTCACAAGATCCTCTCTCTCTCTCTCCCCCAAGCTCTCTCTCTCTCTCTCAAGGTTTCTCTAGAATGGAATGTGGCAAAAGATTTTTCTTCTTGGAAGAAAAAGATCTTTTAAAGGAGGGCTCAAAAATTACCTTAAATCTCAACTGGTCGGCCAATATCATCCAGGATGATCGATAGATCATCATGTATGATCAGTTCAAAATCACCTGTTTCAGCCTGGATGATCTGATTCCTCTAGACGATTAGTAGAAAAAAGTTATTCAGATCGTCCTGTACGATTCTGCGATCATCTGGGGTAATTAGTGTACATCAGGAATTTCATCCAAAAGACTGCTCTGGTCGTCCAGAGAAACTTATGCTGGATGATCTCAAAATGACTTGATCATCCACAATGATATGTCTATCGTCTTGTATGATTAGTTCAAAAAGTGCCAAAATCATCCTGAGCATCGCTCTGGACGTACTGGTGAAACATGCTGGAAGATTTCAAAATGAATTGATCATCTGGGATGATATGGGTATGATCTTGTAAGATTAGTTCAAAATCAGGAATATCGTTCTGCACACAGCTCTGGATGTACAGGTGATAGGCACTAGCGGTCAGGATTTTTAACACATCATCCGGTACGATCCTGCAATCGTCTAGGATAATATGATTGAATCAATCAGATCTTAATTACTTTTCTTAATCACCAGGCTAATTTATGCATGATTGTAATGGATCGTCTAGGATGATACACGTATCATCTAGGACGACCAGATCAATCTCTAAAAATAAAACTTGCCTAACTTGATATGGTGGCTAAGAATTTTTTATTTGAGCTTATCATCATGTACGATCAATGTATAATCCAGGACGATCAGCTTAATCAGACAGACTTAACTTGGTCACCCTAATTAGGTTTTCTGTTTTCATTGGATCGTCCAGGATGATGTGGACATCATCCGGGTCGATCAAAACAAAAATTGAATAGAAACTCTAATTCACTAAAACTTCCCCCTGAGTGTGTGTGTGCAAGGTTACTTAGCTAGGGGATCAATTACATTACATTTGACTCAAGAAAGGGAAAACATTACATTTAGACACACTTAGACCCGATCTTGAGTTGGCTTGAATTGCATTTGATCTTTTGTACCTGAAATGGGTTGGCAAAGCGAAACAGAATATAAACATGTTTGTCATTATCAAAACTATTCTTTTTGAATCCAGATTTGCAACAACATTAAACATCTAGGGATAAGATTGGTATGGAGTAAGATGTAAGATCTATATTAACCCCAAGAATTTAAAGTATATCCTTATTAAGAATTAATTGAATCGTTGACACCAAAGGTGGTCATCATTCATCAATGTCTATGATCTTAATATCATTTACTACTCTAAAAGAGCCAATTTAGTTATTCATGTTTTCAACAAGAGATTAGTGGGATTTGTTATGAGTTTGATCACTTCTAAATTGGTATTGATGTAGGAGATTAAGAGACTATAACTCTAAGAAGAATATTCAATAGGTGTATATATAAGATACATTGCTCAGATGATTACCCAAAACTCTCAGCAAGAAAAGATTAGGAAAGAACAGAAGAAAGATGAGGAGTAAGTAAAACTGATAGATCAAATATTTTATGGAAAGACACACAAATTGTAAGTGAGAAAGTAAGGTAAAATATTTTTTAGTAGTAGGTTGTGGGTATTAGATAATATTGATTTGTAAATGTAGATTATGCATGAGGGCCATTATTCTAGATAAACAATTAATCTTGGTAGTAGTAAGATATACAATGACTTGAAACTAATATTCTATTATCCTAGACAAAAGTTGGGCTGGCCTAAATTTATATCCAGATATAAGACATCTCAGATGGTCAAGATTGAGAATTAGAGTCCAAGTTGATTATTATAACCTGTATCTATTATAGAATGGAAATGGGAAGAAAATAAATTTAAATTTTCTACGGGTCTTCCCTGATCTAAATAAAGTAATAATGTTATATGGGTTATAGTGGATAGATTAACGAAGTCAAATCATTTTGTACTAATGAGGCATACAGATTTTGTGGATAATTTAGCTTAGTTATATGTTAACAAGATCTTCAGATTCACAAAATTCCAAAAATAAGTATTTCTATTGGAAGATTTACCTCAAATTTGTCTAATGGAAGCTAAGAATGTCTACGAACAAAGATCAACTTTAGTAAAGCCTTCCGTCTTCAGACAAATTGTTATACAAGTGAATAAAGATATGTTAAGACTTTTTTCTAGATTTTGGTGGAAGTTGGGAATAACATATGCATTTAATTGAGTTTATTTATAATAACTAGTTTCAGATGAATATTAGTATAGCCCCTAATGAAGCACTTTATGGTAGAAGATGTAGAACACCATTATCCTTAATTAGGGGTGAAACCAAGTCAAGCTAGCTCACGAGCTAACTCGAGTTCAACTCGATAATAGGCTTGATGAGTTGAGCTTATCGAGCTCCCAAGTTAATAAGCTCGATGACTTATTGAGCTCGAGCTTGAACAGACCTTTAGCTTCACTCATCAGCTCATCGAGCAGCTCACTGAGGCCGTACGGGGAAATAAAAATGTCACAGAGGCTGGGCTGGATGAAAATGACTCGGAGGCTCGAGGAGTCCACTTGGGAGGGTGACGATGGCGCTCAGAGGTCGACGACAGAGGCTAAGAGGGTGATGCTAGAGCTCAGGATAAGTGAGGATAGAGGTCGATGATGGTGCTAGGTAGGGAAATAATGGAGCTCGGGATAATGGAGGTCAATGATGGAGGTTGCGACTGTTATCATCTACAACGGAGCTAGGGAGGGCAACGACAGAGGTCGACGACATTGCTCAAGATGCTGGAGGTAACAACTGCTATCGATGATGATGCTGCTAGATGACGTTGCTATGGAGGTCATGACTTGAGTCGAGCTCAAATATCGTGGTCAACGATGGAGGATGGGAGGGTGACGATGGAGCTTAGGATGACTGAGGTTAACGATACTGCTCAGGTTGACGGAGGTCACGACTGCTAGCCTGCTCGGGACAGAGCTCAACAAGCCACTTGACATGAAATGAGTCGAGCTTGAGCTCATCTTTTGAGCTTGACTCGAGTTTGAGCTCGATATTTGGCAGTCGATCTCAACTCGAACACCGCCTGGCTCAAACTCGACTCGACTCATTTACACCATTATCCTTAATACATGTAAGTAAAAAAAAATTATGGGTCTTAAACTAGTTATTGAGACTAAAGAGAAAATTATAATGATTAGGAAGATATTAGATGTATCTCAAGGAAGGTGAAAAAAATTATATAATTCAAAGAATAAAGATATTAAATTAAAGTAGGATATTTTATCTCCATAAATTTCAGTCCAATGAATAGAGTAAGTAGATTTGAAAAAGAAAGTAAATTGAGTCTAATGAATGTTATCCCTTTTGAAATCATTGGTAATATTGGTAAATCTGCTTACAGGTTGCTATTAGGTAACCACATGCTAGATATCAATAATGTGTTTCATGTGCCAGGGCTAAGGAAATGGGTTTTTTGTTGGTTAGTGTGTTCCTTAAAATAAAAAAGTTGTACATTGCAATTTAATCTATATGGAGTAACCTAATTGCTTTTTAGTCTATGATGTGGATTAGATATTAAATAAACATATTTCTATGGCCATAGTCCAATTGAAGCTAAGTTAAAGAGACAAGCAACTTGGGGAAAAGAAGTAGAAATAAAGAAATTATATCCATATATGTTTTAAGTGATAGTTCTGGTGCTAATATTGAGAACAATATTTTTTATAAGAAAGGGAGAATGTAAAATCTATGTCTGCAGAACTTGTATAAATTTCATTATCTCTCTCTATATATAATTTAAAAATATTTGGACATTTTAATGAGGGTCAAAGTTTGGAGTTTTATAGAATATTAAGTGTTAATAAGTTAATAAAAGTAGTGTGACACTAGTAATTGTGGCGTTGTGATATTGAGCTCTCTATTTTGTTAGAAGAAAGTTCATGAATAGAGAGAACTACGACACTGTGTAGACCACTACGATGCTCAGCTCTCTATCTTGAATCATCTAGAAAATTGTGGTAGAGATTTGGAGAGCTATGTGTTTGAGAGCTATGGAACTAAGTACTAATATATATCTTTATACATGTAAAAATTAAAATCCACTAATCCATTCACCCGTCACCTCACTTAGTTATCGGAGAAGGAGAAATGAATGAAATAGGAGGAAGAGAGAGAAAGAAGATGAAGAGGTTTGGTTTCCATAGCATGAGATTTGTCGGTTGAGAAAATAAGGAGATTCATTCCATTCAACGTAGGCTCCCAATGCCATATTTTTAAGTTCAATTTTGATATTCTTATGAAAGGTTATAACTTAAAAAACATTTTTAATAAGTATTATAATTCTTTCACCATTTAATTTTATTATGCTCCAGAATGCTTTATTTTGATAATTTTAACTGTAAGAAATAAATATATGTTAGAAATTTTCTTTGACTATACAAATTTGTTTATATTTCTACTAAAAATTGTAATTTTTACACTAGCCATAATTCATTAAAAGTCTTAAAATGATATCTTAAAGATCCCCTATTAATAGTTTTTGAAAAAGTAATTATTCATATTATACTTGAATCATTCTTTGAAGCGTGGTGTATATATGTTCATGTTCATATTAAATATTATGTATATTTGTTAATTTTGTTAACCTTTGTATGTGCATTCACTTTCCTATGGCAGAAGTTCCGATGTGGGAGACTATTAAAGTGAACTAAAAGTTTATTTATATAGGCAAAACTTTCTATTCTATTCTACAACTAGTTATGGCCCCATTTACTTAATGTAGATCTAGGAGGTTATTTCTTACCCCATTTGCTTTATGCAGGTATGGGAGATTCAAGGGAGCTATAAGTTCAAGTAGAGTTATAAGGGGTATTGAGTTGGTCTCCTATACCTAGTGGGGATTCACCTTGGTTGGCATAAGTGGAAATGTAGTTATGAGCTGGCTTTGTGACATATATATCATAATTCATATATTGCATATTCTATCAAATGAATAAGTTTAAATACAATGAATTTTTTATTGACAAGTATACTATGATATTTCTATATGAATACATTTTAATATCCTTGCGGAATTATAAGAGAAAATATATGTTTTATTAATCATTTCCCTCTAAAACTTCAATGAAAGTACAAGTGACATCCTATTAACAAGTATACTCTAACACCTAAGTGAAAGTACAATTGAATATAGATTATGTTCATGTCGAATTGCCAAATTCTAGAAAAGCTAATCTTGATGCATGTCACAAGTAATTTTTATGTTCATGTTATTTAAAGAATAAATGCCATTGTCTATTCCATTGAAACTAATATTTAAATATTTAAATTATATATTAAAATTATGGGTATTGACATCTATAATGGTGGTTAGGAAAATTTGGGTAATTTATATTCATTAGTCCAAAATATTTTATCACCTGGTATCTTTTATTTTCTTTTGCAATTCAATATAGTTATAGAACTAAACCCTAATTTTTGTTCAGTAGGTTAAACATTACAGCTATTGTAGACAGTACTAGTTTCTTACATGTTAGCAGGACACTTCCTTATGGGATTGTCATGATCTCATACAACTTTATTACTGATTGACACGTGCACTTACGTATTTAGTGGGTGACTCATATCAAAGAAAATCTAAGCATATTTCAACTCAAAGAAAATCCTATACACGTATTCAAAGCATCACATGTGCTCACTCCCGCTACATCAAGTAGGAAGGTAACTGACTCAAAGTAGGCTATATGGTTACTAAGATCCACCTCTCCCATTTGTGACTCTAGGTATGTTATATTGAATTTCATTGGGGATTTAGAAAATACATTTTCTAATTGAGTTTGTTTCCTCTCAACTGACCTGGGTGAAGGGAAAGTCTCAATTTTTCTATTCGGGTAGTTGGTTATATTTACAACTAGTGTTTTGGTTAGCATCGTAGAATATATAAGGGCCTTTTTATGATAAACTCTAAGGAGTCTTCTGTTATCTCCACCCTATGAATTGCTTTTGGATCCATCTCCAGACAAATTTTAATCATCATTAGAATCTTCTCCTTCATCTCAAAAAAAAATATTTATTCTAGTGCCACATGCCAGCTCGATGGTGAAGGAACTATTCTGTAGATCCATCTTCACAAATGAAAGGCAAAGGTTAGTAATCAGCATCTAATATATCATCCAACACTTTTAAAATGCAGATTACACAAAACAAAATAAAATAATATAAGTAAGTAATTAAATTAAATATAAAACCTTGCTCAATAAATTCCTATAACGAATTTGTTGAATGATCATTATAGATTATTCAAAATTTTAATTCATTAAATGATCAATTTAAAAAATTAAAAGTTTTAGCCCATCTTGATTAGCTAGTACTATAATGCTCAGAAACTTACAAAAGATGAAAAGAGAAATCAAACCCTAGAGGAGTTACCAGAAATATGTGGGCTACAAAAATTCATGCCCTGACCTCCCTACTTTTGGGGGAGTTTTAATTGATTAAGTTCTGTGGTAAATTTTTAGAAGGCAGATTGGGTTTCTAGATAAGACACTACCTAGAGAGTTCACCCTCATTTTATGAGGACTTTATGGTCTGAGTTATGGTTTCCTATAGTAGCAAGCCCCTATAGTTAATTACCCCCTTCCGATAATGAGAGAGAACTTTTGATTAAGGCTAGTTATCGATCTAATATGTAAATATACATGTTATTTGGTATATAGTAGCAGCATGGGTTTAGGTGTTTAAATATTTGATATTTAAAATTAAAAATTTCACCATCTTGCACTTAAAGCAGATGATAAGGGAATGGATGATGGATCCGATCAAGATGCTATGGTTCTGTCATCCCAGGTCATCGTGGTCCCTGGTCTACTTAGTAAGAGGAGGCAGCCGACCTAACATGATAGAAGGATCCTTATCGGTAGCCATGGGTTGCTTCGTCCAAGGGTACCTTGTAGACTTAGGGTGAGTATTTATCTAAGGGGACAAATTTGAATCCACCTTAGCTAACAGAGGGCTTTGTAGGTTTAGAGCTATTGGGGAGCATACGGGCTCTGGCCATGACCATAATTTAGTGGTGCCATTTGGCGGTGAACCAACCGATTCAGATGGCCCCGACCATAACTATTTACATGTGGTGCCATTTGATGACAAAACTACTAGCTAGAGAACATGTGTTATGTCCTTGCTAGCAAGAGACTATTTGAGAATGAATCCTAGTGATATTCTCGACTAGAGATTAGCTCTTTGTGAGCTAATGTGTTTTTTAAACTTGTCCATCTCGATAAATAATTATAGAGTGTAGATGTATTTTGCTTTAAGTTTTTGATGATTGATTTCAATTTTAAATATTTGCATTTTAGTAGTTTTTTGAAACTTTGAGTTTTGTGGGCATTTGGAAAGCATCTTGAAAATTTGGAATTAACCCCTCCAGTTGAGATCTATGTTCAACATAGCCATCATCAGGGTATTAATGGATATTTTTGTTTTATTGATAGAACCTTATTAACTCTGTCTATTTATTGATAGAAGATCAGGTTCTTCATAGGCTTCAAGCATTTGTTAGAGAATTTTCTTTGTTGTAGGTATTAAAGGCTTAATATGAACATATATAACCAAATATACTAACCAATATCATGATCGTATATCTGTTCATTAGTTCAAATCATTTCAGCTCCCATCCTATCCAAGAGAATGAATGGACTTAAACTTAAGTTTATTTTTGACCTGCACAGTATCCTAGATGTCACATGTGTACCCGTAACATTCTTGTCGGAGCCCATGCGGGTGTTTAGGAGGTATTTTTTTAATTAATTGTTAAACCTTATCGACTATATCTAATTACTGATAGAGGATCGGGTTTACTATTGGTTTTAGGTCTTTATCAATGAATTTTCTTTGTTATAGGCTTTAAAGGCCTAATATGAACGTATAAAATAAATGAATCGGTTGATATCGTGACCATATATTTATTTCATAGGTCAAGCCTTGTCGACTCCTATCTTCCTACGTAGAAGGATTAGGCTTGAACTTAGGTTCATTTCTTTGACACGCGTAGCATCCTGAGAGGTCATGTGTTACCCATGTAGGTGTTTAAGAGGGTATTTTGTAATTATCTGTTGAACCATATCGCCTCTGTTTAATTGCTGACAAAGGATTGGGTTCATTGTCGGCTTTGTGCTTTTATTAGTAAATTTTCATTATTATGGGCCTTGAAAGCCTAATATGAACTATAAAATAAATATTTCAGTCGATGTCATAATCGTATATCTATTTAACTATTTGAGCTATGTTGACTCGTCACATAGAAGGATCAGGCTCGAATATAAGTTCATTTGTTGACCTACACAACATCCTTAGATAACATGTGCGTAAATACACCGTGCTCGCTAGGGCCCATGCGGGTATATGATTGCACATGCATTTTTATGTGTTTATGTGTATACATATTGTGGTGCATGTATGAGGGCATTTTTTGAATATTTTGATTATGCAAGCAATTGTCATTTGAGTGTGTATAACATTCCATTTGCAAGATTATACAAGCCTTCTATTTACTTGTATATATGTTTCAAATCCGGTGGCATGGCATCATGTTTCAGTGGCATTTATAAATAACTTTTTTCCACTTGCATGGATGTTGTGGATCTAGTGGTGTTATTTGGTGTCACATCATGACTTACTCGTAGTTTTATATAAGTAGACTGTTGTGCACTACTTGTTGCTTTCCACAGGTAGACTATTGTGCACTAAAGAGTCTCATACTATTGTTGATATCTACTATATTCCTTTTGTATTTACTCATATGCAGCATGTAGTGTATAAAGGATCTTTTATAAGGGCCCACAGGTACTTGCATTTGCTGCATATCGCCCTTACCTACTTACAATGGATCAACGTATTTGCAAGACATTGAGTGGTTATCAGCTATGAGGGCGTCAAAACATCCATCTCTTATTACAATTATCACACCTCTCCTATAATTATAGGTGTCATGCATTAATTAACATCACTTGTAGGTGATATGTCATGCTTATTGAGGACCTTGTGCACTCTCTTGCATGTTATTATTGACCATCGGTTAAACTACATTCCTCACCAATCTCTTTAGGCAGTGCTGGCTATTATCATTTGTAGGGAACTACTATACTCATTCAGTGTTGGATTGATATTGATTGGGGGAAGATTATCGCAATCATTGCATGTCCATCTGCTTCTTGCAAGATTTAATGCACTTGATTTTTACACTAACATTATGTTCACCACTATTTTGCAATAGTGGCTCTACTTGCGTAGCATACTAATGCTTGATTTTCAACTGCATATCAAGCATTGGGTGCCGAATGGGTTCCACTACTTTCTTCATGCATATAGGTTGGCAACTAGTCGTATTTATTTGTATGTCTCTCATTTATCATTGATACTTATTTGAACTATTCAGATTTTTAATTAGCAATTGCATTTTCAATTTGATTAAGTATTTAAAAATTCAAAGTCCAATTCCCTACTTAAATTATTCAAGTCCCATACTATTTTTTTTTCAAGTTCAGGTCTCTGTTCAAATCTTTCAAGTTCGATTCATTTTCATTGTCATCTTCAAGTTTAGTTCATTCAATTTTAGGTCCCCTATTATCCAATTACCAAGTTCAAGTTCTTTTATATTCTGTTCAAATCAAGTCCATACTCAGCTCAAGTTCCCTGCTCAGTTCATTATCATTTACTTAAGTTCAAATTCATTTAAGTCCAGTTCATCATTATTTGCTTAGGTTTAGGTCCCCTATCACTCTAAAATCCAGCATCCTTCTGGCATCTCCCCCGTTTATGGGAAATTCTAGGAGTCTAGCCTCTAGCCATGCTAGAGAAAAGTGTGTATGGTAGGTTTTAGGTGACACCCGACCGTATTTCTTCAATCCTACCATATTACGAGAGTGTGTATGAGTCATCGAGGTACATGTTTATGAATGCACAATTATTTTTTCTCTTTGGCACCAGGGCACGTACGAGTACTTAGAAACATCCCTGCCACATTACGAGAGCGTGCATAGGACCTACCCACCTCACCGTAGGCTTTACACCAAGTTCCCTTCCCTCCATGCTAGAGAAACGCATGTATGGGTGGTTATCTGGTGCACCATGAAAGCCGAAAGCAGAGTTTGGTGCTTTGAAATAAGTGAGGTGAGGTGGCTTTGAAGTTGTTAATAAAATACTTAGGTGTAAGACGTGGGTTAATTATAATAGTTTTATGTGGGCTGTAGAGATGAATAAATGGGCTATAGGTTGAGATGGTAAGCTATGGATTTGTGAGCAAAGGGATGCGGGTTTACAAGTGAATTACTTGGAAGTGGGTTGCTTCATATGGGCTTGGACAACAACATGTTGAGGAAAATTAATGTAATAATGATTAAAAATGGTTGCAGTAAGACAGAAGGAAAAAATAAGGGTGAAGTGACATGCAGTAGGTAGAAAAATGGAAAAGAAAGGTGGGGAAACTTGCTAGTTTTGTTGTTTAAATAGATGGCTTCCTAGAGACGTTCACGACATTCAATAGGGGGAGGCTCTCCAGTTATCAGGTAGGGATCAACTGCTTTTTTTTTTTTTGAATAGGGAGAGGTGGACAGTTTGGGCAGTAGTGGGATTTACGACTGATCTGGTTGGTTGAGTTGGTAGGAGGTGATGGACAAGGTGCAGAACTTCACATAGAGGGGAATTTGTTGGTCGTGAAAGGAAGGGGAAGCCTGGGGAGGATTCACATGAAGAGGTTGAGGGAAACCAGGCATCGGTTTGGGCAGATCTAAATGGGGATTTGAAGTCGTCGTGGATGGAAGTAGGAGGAAGAGTGGGAGGGCGATCTTCACATGAAGGAGGACGCAGACATAAAAAGGAGAGTCATACCTACTTCTGCTTTATGGAAGAAGGCTTGAGCATAAATTTCACGAAAGGGCAAGGGTCGGGAGGTCGATTCATTGAAGAGGTTGAAAGGCATGAGGTAAAGCGACGGGAGGTTAAGGGAAGAGACAAAACAGGAAAGTTTTGCCAGTGTATGTGGGAGACGAAGCAGAGAAAAACCAAACATTCATTTCATTTGGATTTAATGATGATAACTTGTTGCTGTCAGAGGCCAGCTACGGAGATTTGTGTAGATGACGAAATGATGTGATTTATCTAGAGTTTAGAGTAGAATAAGAGTAGAATGTCCAAGGTTACTAAGATCCATCTCTCCCATTTGTGACTTTAGGTATGTTATATTGAACTTCATTGGGGATTTATAAAATGCATTTTCTAATTGAGGTTGTTTCCTCTCAACTGACTTGGGTGGAGGGAAATTCTCAATATGTCTATTCGGGTAGTTGGTCATATCTACAACTAGTGTTGTGGTTAGCACCCTATATATGGATTTTTTTATTATGAACTCTAAGGGGCCTTCTTGCGTCTCCACCCTATGAATTGTTTTTGGATCCATCTCTACACAAATTTTAATCATCATTAGAATCCTCTCCTTCATCTCGAAAAAAACTATTTATTCTTATTGAACTATTTATTATACATGACGAAAACCTTTTCTATTTGGTAACATTATTATTTTATGAACTATCTAATCTTTTGTTATATCATCATTTTGTGGTTACCGCACCTTTCAGGATGTCAGATCTATACTTATCTATAAACAATGCCATTACCATACTTTTGAGACTTATGAGGTTTCAATAGAGTAAAATATAGATAGAAGATGGGAGATAATCTCTATAGAATTCACGTCTAGCTCAAAATGAATGGAATTATTATGTGCAAGAAAAATGACCTTTTGATAATGTTTATAAGTAATTGAGTGTCCGGGTTTTAGAGAAAGAAACTCCAAAGTTTTAGAGAGAGAAATTTTCAAATTTCAGTTCCTTTCGATTTGGCAGTTTTTTTGGATATGCCTGCTGAGTGTCCGGTGATCATCTCTGGCGGTCGTAATGCGACCGTCAACCCTAACTGTGGTTCTCGATCGATCTTCGATCGAGAAGTTTCCCCAAGAAATGCACCTTTGGTCATAAAAGAGCCAACCTTTGTTTTACCTAAATCTCCAGCTCCGATAAGTGGTAAAGGCTAGAAGATTGATGAGTGTGTGGAATTGAAGACTCCTCGTCCTGCGGTTTTAAGCAGATCAAACAATTTTGATGCTTCCTCATCATCTGGTATGAAACTTTTTGTCAATATATTTGGCAATTGAATGGAGTCCCTTCAGTGCAAATTAATGTGGATAATCCATCCTTTATTTGTGTTAATGTTCAAGATGATTCTTAGGTTGTTGAGGGCCAATGGGAGATGGCAAATCAAGAGAGAAGTTTGGATGGCAGAGATGGGAAAATCTGTGGAATGGGCATCCATACATAAAAGTTAATATGTCTAAAGATGATTCCTTTTTAATGGAGGATAGGATTGCGGTGAAGCTTCATGAGCCAAATGTGAAGACCAATTCTAACCGACTTCAATTCTCTGTTGTGGTGAAGGTATTTGGGAAGAACATCCCAGCTCAAATGATTGTTGTAGAGATGCGTCGTCAGTGGCTACAATTTGGCAAATTTCATTTTACGCTCTTGGATTGGGATGGCTGTTATGTTCTTTTTTTTCAAAGGATGCCATGGAGAATGCCTTTTCAGGTGGACCTTGGTTTGTAATGGTCACATAGTTGTGCTGGATAAATGGAATTCAGACTTCTCCCTTACCACATTGAAAGGATTGACATCACCTGTTTGGGTTAGGATGCCTAATCTTCCTCTTTATGATTGGGATGAGGTGAATGTGGCTAGAATAGCTTTGTTGATTAGAATTCCTCTTTTGATGGATGGCAATATGTTTCAGTGGAGTAGAAGGGAGTTTGCTAGAGTATGTGCTCGGGTGGAGCTGGACAAATAACTTCCTTTGGGTGTTTGGGTGGAAGGTTTGAATGGATGGTTTTTTCAAAAGGTTGAGTATGAGAAGATCTCCTCATTTTGTCATAAATGTGGGAGAATTGGACATTTGATCAACTCATGTGGAATGGAGGAGTTGGGAGGCAATGGAGATGGTGCTATGAAGAAGTTTATCAAGGGGTTAGCCTTTGGTAATTCTTTGCCTAAGGTTACTAATAATGATTCTTCTTATGGACCAGGGGTACATGTTAATAATAGAAGGAAGAAATGGACACCTGCAGGAAATCAGAAGAAGACTTTTATTCGTAAAGCTGTTCTAGTTAAAGCAATCTCGAAGGTGTCTGTGCTGGAAGATATTCAAATTGGGAAGTCTTTTGTCAATGAAGCTGATGTTAATCTGTCCAAGGAAGGAGGCCAATCTGATGTTATTGAAGGTGGCTTGAGTGGTGGCGATGAGATGAATGTTCTGAATGCTAAGCATGGGAATTCTACCAAGGGAGGTATGGATTCAGTTGTTGTTATAGTTAAATCTATAATTTTTGGTGAGAATATGTTTAAGGTGTTAGAAGCTCTTGATGGGGAGGTGGGGGAAGTGCATAAAGCTGGATTGCTAAATTTTGGAGACACTGAAATTGAGGAGGGTTAATTGTTGAATCATCTTGGTAATAATAACATTAAGGAAGACTCTTCTACTGTTTTAGGAGAAGAGGGAAACAATGATGGTAATATGGCTTATGTTGGTAAAAGCTTGGAGGAAGGAAGTTTTGGGAAGTTCTAGCCTAAACTTCAAAAGAAGCTAAGGTTTCTTGGTCCTTTGAATCCTTCTTCTAGGCATAAAAAACTAGAAGTTTTGAATAAAAGGAGGAGCGGGGGTCCTTCCCCCTTTGTGGGATAATGAGTTCCCTTCCCTTTTGGAATTGTAGAAAAGCTAATAAAGAGGGAAGTCTCTCTATATTTGAAGGAAGTGGTTAAATACTGGGATGTACTCTTTGTTGGTATTGTTGAGACAAAAATTCCTTCTATTGATAGATATGATTTTTGTAAATTCATGGGTAAAGATTGGGAATTTTTTCTTTATCCATCTAATGGGATGTCTAGAGGGATTGTAGTTTTGTGGAGGTCAGATATGGCCACTTTCTCTTTGCTAGAAGCTTCTTCTTAGTGTGTGGTTGGTGAGTTACAGATTGTAAATAAAGGATCTTGGTTAGTTTGTATTGTTTATGGCAGCAGAGATTTGTACAGTAGAAAGAAATTATGGGATTATTTGGGTTTGTATTCTTCCTTAAGCCTCCCTTTTGTGGTGGGGGGAGATTTTAATTGTATCTTGTCACAAGGTGATAAAAGATCGGGGAAGAAGTTTATATTTTCTCTTGCTCCTCAAGAGATGAATTCTTTTATGAATGAGTTTGACTTTCATGATGTTGGTGTAATTGGCCCAAAGTTTACTTAGTGTAACAATAAAGGTGAAAGTGCTCATATTTGGGAAAGGCTTGATAGGTGTTTACTGAATTCAAGGCATTAGAGTTGGTCCCTCTTGTTGCTACCAGGCACTTGGCGTGGGTTGCCTCTGGCCACTATTCCATCATTTTCAAAAATTTTAATAAGGATGTTAGTAGAAGCAAAATTCTGAGATTTGTAGACATTTGGATGTCTTATCCTGCTTCAGAAACTATAGTGCAGAAATCTTAGAGCAAAGTTACTGGAGGTGAGCCTATGGATGTTCTGAATAGGAAATTTTGTAGAGTGCTAAAGGCTTTATTCTTTTGGAGTAGAGCCTAACTTCAAAATCTATTTGGAGCTAAAGGAAAAACTGAAAAAGGAGGTTGCCAAGTTTCAATCCGAGGAGACGAATGGTGAAGGTTTTTCAGATAACCGTCTTTTCTTACTCAGAGCTAAAGTTCAGGAATTAAATGTTACTCTTGCTCATTTAAATACTTGCTGGAGACAAAGGGTAAAGGTGAAATGGTTGGAGGAAGGAGACATTAATTCCAAGTTCTTACATGCTTTTGCCAATGGAAGAAGGAAGGGCAATTTGATTAAACAAGTGAAGAATGAAGATGGGGATCTGGTGGAAGATCAAGAAAGTATTGAGGACATCTTTTTTAATTGCTTTAGTAATAAATGGAGGAAAAGGAGTTGTGATATAACGGGTGGCCGTTGCCTCTGCATACCTTAAGTCTTGAAGATTGTAATATCTTGAATGCTGATTTTTCTTTTGATGAGGTGGAAAGTGTGATCATGAGACTTGGTAGGAATATCTCTCTAGGTCTGGACAGTATTTCTTATTCATTCATTAAAGCTTATTGGAAAGTAATTGGCCAAGATGTGTGGCTTGTTATTTTATAGTTCTTATCATCTAGCAAAATGTGTTCTAAGTGGAAAAATACTCTTGTGGTTCTTATTCCCAAGATCCAAAATCCTATAGATCCTTCTCATTTATGGCCTATCAGCTTATGCTTATCTATTTATAAAATTGTTGCTATAATTTTATTAAATAGATTAATGAAAGTTGTCCATATTCTTATTCCTGATGTCTAAGTGGCGTTTATCAAAGGAAGGTCTTTATTTGAGCATGTTCTTCTTGTGCAAGAAATCTTTAATAAGTTCAGATTTTCAAAGTCTAAAAAAGGGTTAGTGGCTATCAAAATTGATATGGAATAAGCTTATGATGGTATGGCTTGGCGTACTTTGAAGCAGGTGTTGGATTATTTTGGCTTCCCGCTTGGGTTTTCGAATCTTTTGATGGAATGTGTCATTGATCCTAGGTTCTCTATTCTTATTAATAGCAAGAATTCTAAATGGATTGAAGCTAGAAGTGGATTTAGACAAGGGAGTCTGTTATCTCTGTATTTGTTTATATTATGTTCTCAACTTTTGTCTAATGGTTTTGTTCAGAATGGCAAACAATTGGGCATCAAGGTAGCTGCCACGGCTCCAAAAATCACCCATCTATTGTATGCTGATGATATTCTAATATTTTTTGAGGCCAAGATCGGGTATTTGAGAAGGATAAGGAGGATAAGTTTTGATTATTGCAAATGGACCGGACAATCTGTTAATTTCTAGAAGTCTTCTCTGGTCTTTGGGAAATCTGTTAGTCGAGCTAAGAGGTGGACTATCTCTAAGTTATTGAAGTATAACGAGGTGAAGGAGTTGAGGTACTTGGGTATTAAAATGGCTTTGAGAAGATTAGTTTGCTCTGATTTTCTTTATATTCTTGAAAAAGCATCTTGTAAACTGAATGGTTGGGGTAACAAGTTTTCTCTTTTGCTGGAAAATTTGTATTGATTAAAGCGGTGATCCTTTCTATCCCTATGTTCTTTGCTTCACATTCTATAGTTCCTCTCAGCATTTTAAAAGCTTTAGTTAAAATGTGTAGAGATTTTTTATGGAACAAAACAGGAGGTGCCTATGGCTTTCACTATGTGGCATGGGATGTTCTTTGTAAACCTTTGGAGGATGGAGGTCAGGGTATTCACTCGGCTGTTTCTGTTGTTGGACCTTTAAGAGCAAAATTTGCTTTGAATTTCAAAACATAAACCTTCTTCACTTCCTAATGATTCTTTGAGAACAAAATATGGCAAGGATATTTGGAATGCTAAAAGTAGAAGAAACTGCTCTTCCACTTGGAAAATTATACTGAATGGAGACAAATCTCTTTGGCCTTTGGTTAGATGGAGGGTTGCTTCTGGTTGTTCTGTTAATACCTTAAAATATGTATGGGTATTAGATAGAAGTTTTGAAAGGTGGCCTACTTTTATTGTTGTTTTGGATGGTGAATTTCCTTCTCTTGACAATTATATGAAGGGAGGCGATTGGAATCAAACAGAGCTGGTTAAGTACTTTGGATCAGATTTAATTGAACTCATTGTACAGGTCCAAATCATCCCGGTGTTTGGAGGAGATACTCTGGAGCTTATGTATAAATTTTTGGGTAAGTCTATTGCTTCAATGGCTTCCAAGGTTGCTGGTTTGGATACTGCTAAAGGAGTATATTTGAAGTGGATTAAAATGTTAAGGCTTTCTCCTCATGTTGAAGGTTTTTGGTGGAGAATTCTGAATGATGCTATCTTTACTTTTGATTTTCTAATGTATAGAAGATTGTTGGATTATAACCTTTGCTAGAGAGGTTGTGTTACTGTGGAGAATTCAGAGTACGTTGCAGTTTTGTATGATAAACTCATTCAACTGATTGATTTGATTAATAAGTGGGGGTTTAATGTCCCTATATTCTCTTTTTTACTAGAATGCAAAGGAAAGCTAGAGCTGTTAGCTAGATCTAACCCGTTTATTGCTAATCTCTACTGTTCCTTGGTTTACTTTTCATGGAAAAACAAAAATTGTGTTCAGCATGGCAGTCAAGAGCTCAGTGTGGGTTATATTACTTCAAATCCAATTAGCTTTGTGCTTTCTTCAGCAAGTTGTACTCTCTTTTTGGATCACTGGTGTGCTAAGTAGCTATCTAAGCTGTTTGCTCCTTCTTGGCACCCTCCTCCATCCGAATGGTTTAAAGTCAACATTGATGCGGCGCTTTTGAAGTCTACTGAGACTGGTATTGCTGGAGTTTTCAGAGATCATATGGGAAGATTTTTGCTTGCTTTTGGGTTCAAATGCATTCATTGGGATAGTGGTTCTTTGGAGCTTTTGGCTTTTCAATCTTTGAAGGTGGTTCTTTAAGAGTGGAGGATGGATGTCAAAGGTATCATTATTGAGGGAGACAATTATAATGTTATCAAGTATATGCAAAGTTCGGTTGATATAGCTTGTAACAATTTGAACAATCAATTGGTGGAGGACTTGTCTTTCTTGAAGGATTTTGGGAATTTTTTATTTCATTTCTCTCATAGAAATTTTAATAAGTTAGCAGATTTCTGTGCTAACTTTGCTTTATTGGGTGATTTTTTTTGGGATGAGCTATCTTGTAATAAGATTTCTCCTTCTTTTCTTTCTTTGCTAAAGGAGGATTGTGATAGATTCTCTATCACTTAGTAGTTTGTAAGGTTTCCCTTTTTAATGCAAATGGCATTTTCTAAAAAAAAATATTAATAAGTAATTGAGTGTTATAAGAGAGGCAATACTTCAACGCAGACTAAATGAAAAAAAAACATGATTATACAATAACAGACACATAAAGAGCTCTAGCATACACAAAAGGAAATATATATATAAAAAAATTCATTTCTCATTGATAGTTCCTTAAGTAGTTGGATGAGAGTAGACAACAATGTAGATGTGTTTATAAACCTTGAGAATGAATGGTGGCTTGCTATTGAAGTCGCTAGCTCGAAATAAACATAAGTGACTCTCTTTTATTGAGTGGGTGATTGACGCTATAGGTTTGGGAAAGTGTTGCCATTTGCTAGGGAGAGTGACCGCATTGGTTGGGATGAGTGCACCCAATTACATGGGTGAGTAACCCCATAGACTATGGCATGAGACCCAACTCGTTTAGCAAGTGGCACCATGGACTAGAGCATGTCCAAATCAATCCATAGCAAGTGTACCTTGATCCTGGTAATCAGATCAAGCCATGCCATGAGAGTACTTTGGCATGCACTATGCAATAAAAGACTGATGTCATACTATCATATAGGTCATTTATCATAACCACCTCTAGCATGTGATGGCCCCATTCATTAGCATAACTATTGATATCCATACGTAATAATAAGTGCATATTCTTCGATGTTGCATGAATGCCTTTTCTTTTAATACAACATTAGAGATATATTTCAAATTTTCTCGAACTTGTAGATAATATTCAATCATGCATAAAAAAATATGTTTGGCGGAGGTGGCAGCAAGAGCTAGTGGCTGGCAACTGATGGTGATAGTGGTTGGCGATGGTCAGTGGTTGTGGCCAATGGCTGTGTCCGGCAGTGGTGATAAACATAAGAGTTATACTTTGCTTTTCCGAAAAAACAAACAACTTTATTTTAAAAATTGACAAAAAAATTTATGTTAAAAATGCACTTAACAAATATATTTTTTAAAAATGAAAGACAAAGATATTTAAAAAAAAAAAAAAAAACAGAGTGGTCTTAAACTGGCCCTAAGTGAATTGAGATGGATTCTCACTCTATTAGTTTGATTTCTATTGCGAAGTTGCTAATTTATGCATGATTTTAAAATTATTTTACTCTACTGGTCTTCTTACTAGATTATGATTTATGATCATACTTTTTCTTTGTTTCTTGTTGTCAAGTTTGTTTAATAAATGCTATGCATCGCAATTATTTAACAGATGATAAACACCACTCTCTCAGTGAGCTGAAACTGTCCACCACATAACAATAATTGATGTATGAATGATAGTTTGCTTTCCTAATGAAATTTTTGAAAATAATGAGCGTCGGATTAGTCCAGCCTAACAATTGACCGCCATCTCTGTCAATTGTTGTCTTTAGCTGTCACTTAATATTCAACATTAGCATAACTGCTTGCATAGTTCTGTCGGCAACGACATAGAAATAAGATTAGCAGCAACCAATGGATGCTTTTCCCATTACAAATAAATAAATAAGAACATTATTCTTAAAATATAAATTATAATTATTATATTAAAAATATAAATTGTGATGATTGGCCTGAAATAAGAAAGGGATTTGAAAATTATGTATTCCCTTAATAGAAATCATTCTTCATAAGAACTCCCACTTTCCTTTTCTTGGCCGCTCATAAAACATCCTAATTATATACCAAACTCTCTTATTACTACAACACCGTCAATATAACTCCCACAATAATATATTTTTTTAGATGTATTAATATTATTAGTTTTTACATATATTGACAAAAAATCGAGCAATTAACCATCAAAACATAGGCTGAGCATGGCCTTTCGAGTTTTTGCGTGGGGGATATCATCTGTCACGAAAAGGAGAGATTATTCTGTGCGGACACCGGACAGTTCTGGTCCGGTGTCCGCACAGAATAATTCATCCACGAAAAAGCCCCTTGAGCATCCTTAATGTGTGAGAACTCTGAAAGCATTCTCTTTGGTAGGATTAAATTTTATTTAATGAGATTTTTCCCAAGGTTTGATCCTATCTTACAAAGGTCAATTTTCTTAAGAATTCATATGGTATAGAAACTATAATAAATAATGCTGAAAAGTAAAATATCTAGATCTAAGAAGATCATTCATCCTCACAGGTAAACCTTTTCTCCACCACTAACGCAGATATTTAAAACTTCTTGCAGTGATCGCTAATGACGTATCGCCCTGTAACTCTTAGGCATCACATATGATATCCCTGAAGAAAAATTGAAATCTCTTAATAAGGAGTAAGATGAAGTCAATTAGCACTAATATTATAATTTTATTTTGTTGTGATGATAGTTGTATAAAACTATGTGATTTGCATTTGTTGATTGCAGATATGTTACAAATTTGAAAATTTGAAGCTCAATTGTTTGAATTTGGATCTGATAATTCAAAATTAGGAAATTTGAAATTTATATTTTTCAAATAACCAGAAAAATGCAATTTAAATTCCATCAAAATTCATCAATTAAAATAAATATTATTTAAATAATTAATTTCTGCCAAGGATTGCTGGTCTCCATTCATGTTGAGTACCAGCTATATATGGGCGAGCACACATAAGTAACCACCCCTCGCTTCTTATCAAAACACACTGTCGGCCCCTCTCACTCCCTTTTTCCTTTTCTTTCAAATTTGATAAGTTTGAAAAGCTTTTGTAAATGCTTAATTGATGGATCATGAAAGAAATGATGTTATTTTAAAGAGATTTTCCATACTTTACTCAAGGTAGGAGGCTAGGTGGACGATTCCAAGGAAGATTGCTTTGTGGTAGTATTCATCATGTTACTTTCGTGAATAGCTTCATTTTTCTTCTCAATCCTTAATAGTCTAAATCTGTGATCATCTTCCATTATCAATGCAGAATATTTTCCCTTATTCAGCAAAAAAATTGTCAAAAAACACTGAAATTACGTCGAAAATAAGATTTTCCACTGGATTTTTTACATATTTAAATTAGCCATTAAAAGTCATGTAGGATACTATTTCAGGTGAATAAATCTACATCGAAAAGGTTTTTTTGTGGATTTTTTATGAAAAAATACATGGAAATATGAAGGGAATAAATGCACATAATGGAATTTTCTAGCAAATTTGCATGGTAATTGGTCAACCAAATTTTTGCAGGATAGTATCCGTCAGAGTTTCCAATGACAAGTATCTCTTTAAATTCTCCAAAAATTCTAACACACTTACTTCCAGAAATCCTGCACAAAATTATCAAGTGTTCAATTATACATCAACCAGAGCTCACGTAATTCAATGTAAGTAAGTAGAAAACATAAATACATTATTATTCATTGAATATTTACATATTAAACAAGTTCTGAAAAATATATATAATAGCTAACAACAGACTACAACAAAAACAACAAGAAAGAAAACCTAAATTATCACTCGCTGATTAGCTTCACTCTGCAGGATCCTTACTCTTACTTGAAATCATGTAAAAATCATGTAATGAGCATATATTCTAGCGAGTAATCAAAACTTACATCTCCACTCAACATAATGAAAATAAATAAATAAGCTTGCTTCATTTAGAGTCAATATAAATAAAAAAGTTATCAGTATGAACAATAAGAAATATATGAAATCAACATCAATCAATAACAAAATCAATATGATTAATAAAACCATATTATGCAAAGAGCAAAAGGAGTTTATCTATCTTCAAGAAAAATCAATAAAAAGTATATTAATCAATAACAGATGTTGTATAGTGAAACAAGATAAAGTCGTCTGTCAGTTATATTCATCTTGATGGTTCTATCACATAACAATATATCAATATGTTATGTTATTGTGCTATATCACTATGCTATATTGGGATTTGTACAAACTATAATTTCCCTTATCAGTTAATTTTTTAATACCCCCTCGAGATTCAGGGGTTTCTAAAAATTGGGATTTTTGAATTTTAAAATTTAAACTAATTAAATGGTATGATCTTTATCATATACTATGAATATTAATGCATATTTCCTATTTTGGAAATTTGACCAAGCAATGGAATCGATAAAATATTATTTGCACTTCATATTATCTGATCTCAATCATACATTGCAAATGAACATAACATTTGTTGGATGAACTATTTTTCATCTTGGATAATCCTTGAGCTAACCCAACTAATCTTATTGTACAATCCAAATCATATTGTTCAATCACTCATAACTCAAATAGGTGCTTTCTCAGATTTCACTTATCAGATAGTACAAACCATAAATTATACTATACTTTTTTGTGAGAAAATCCATGTAGGGGCCTATGCGTTAATCAAAAAAAAGTTACAAGGTCCTTAAGGGAGACCTTTAGCTCACTACTACTCAAAAGAGCTACAAAATAAGTAAAAAAGAAAACCTATGAGCCAAAAGTCCCCTCTAAGCAAAATTACAAAAATACCTAGAAACATGCTAGGGTGGCCAGAAACCAGCACCCTAAAAAGATCCAATGAGATGCAATAAGCATAATCTTTTTGCAAAAAAAGGATAACTTAAAAACCAAAGCAGTTTGCCACTTCACCTGCACAAAGCAAAGGCCACAACACAAAAAAAATGCATGGAGTAGCATAATAATAGTATAGACAGTTTGATAAATTGAAAGCAATATAAGAGACATAATTAGAAAAACCATAGAAAGGATGAGAAGGATGAGTGGAATAGGTTAGAGCAAAAGAAGCCTTGAACAACTTGTAGATGAGATAAACAACAACCAACCAATAATAGAAAAACACAATGAGCTCATTTCCAGTGGTAGTAACATAAACCTGGCAGTAGCAATCCAACAACACAAGGACATAAACAATGACCTGCATGGGCTACAAGATGAACAAGGAGTTAAGGCAGCCTAAAATAATGCTATAACACCCACAGAAATCAACAACCAAACGGACTAGGATAATGTCACAACCATCCCACATATCCATGAAAACTAGATAATCCAACAGGCCCAATACAACACCACATAGGAGACCCAAGAACCAAAGAAAAACTAAAGCATCAGTAAACCCAAGGATATTAACAACAACACAAAAACTACAACAAAATATAGCAGTAGGAAGAAAAACCCTATCAACAATAGCATTGATAACGATGGAACAACCCAACAAACAACCACAACCACACCCTCACATTATAAAGCAGTTATAAAAATGATACAACAAAATAACTCCAAAATAATATAAAGGAGAAGTTTACCAGTGATTAGCATTCTGACAGCCTAATTGAAAAAAAATCCAAGTACACCAAATAGACCAAGGCACATCAAAACCAATGAAGAAGACAATAGTCCCAACATAAACAAGCCTCTTACAAGTTAAAAACCAATACAAATTACTAAAAACACTGGGATAAGGCAAGCCTATTGAGCTCAAGAAGGTAGTATCATAGCGGATCTCATGATGAAAACCCCAATGCTGCTAAATTCTAAACCAAAACACACTCAGGCACATTAAATAGACTATGCAGAAGATATTAGAATTAGAAGAGCTAGACAGATAATAGGGTATACCAATAATTCCACCATAACAATATATGCCCGACCCACCAAAAAAGTAGATTGAGCTAACAAAATACACCCCTGACTCAGTAACCAACACTGAAACACCAAAATCCCCAAAGGACCACACAAGAAGCCAAAATAACCCATCCAACGCCATACACAACCACAGGTCCCTTCCAAATAGAATAGGGACAAAACACAGCCCCCCAAATATAACCACTCAGGGAGAAGAAGAGCAGCATATAGGGATAAAATCAGAAGACCAAATAACACAATTATAGCTCAAGCCCATCCCAACATAACGACAAGTAATGATTAAATCAAGATTAATAGGAAAAGAAAAAAATAAGGATATCCCATAAACCAAAACCAAGTATGATAAGACCAATTTCCCAAGCACAAAGCAACACCTCAAGTAACTCCAAAAAACACGCACAACCAAAAGCCCAGCTAAAACAAAGGAAAAGCATACCCACAAGAAAACCACAAAACACTAAATCCTAACATAAGGTAAACCCAATTTATCTAGCCCAATAAGGCCTTCTATTTATTAGGTAAATTGATACAAGAGAAATTAGTAAATCACTCCAAATTGCAACCAAGATCGGCTAACTAATCAACACAAGCATTACCTTTCCTATGAACATGAGAAACAGAGAAGTTAATAAAAATCAAAAGTTGATTAATTTCTCTAAGAAGAAAAAAAGATCAGGATTACAAATGCTATCCGTAGACTTCATAAGGCAATGAATACTAGAAGTAGCATCAACCTCAATCCAAATATTTGTTATGAAAAGAGAGAGACATAATTTCAAATCGTGTAAAATAGTAGATACTTCGCTACAACAACAGAACATTTTTGTACGGGGCCAACAAAAGCTATGATTATGTTCCCCTAGTCATCTCTGATAATACCACCACACCCAAAAGCACAATTTTTAATCGACCCATCAACATTAAGTTTATAAGTATAAAGAAGAGGTTTAAGCCAATAAACCAATTTAGGATCCTCCAAAGAATTGCTAATCTGTAGCGATATACCAAAATCTTGATCCAGAAAAAAATAATTCCTAAAATTTTTATAAGCCAAGAGGTTTGAAGAATAAAGTTTAAACACCTTGTGTTTAATACTCTGAATAATATGAATCCCTACGACTATTATTAAACAAAGAGTTATTTCTAACAAGCCAAATGAAAGTTCATTAGGGATATTAAGCCCTTATGAACAAGCCTGAGGCTAACCAAGAGGGGGGGTGGGGGGTGAAATGGTTATTTAAAAAATTCATGAGCAAAACTGATTTAGAAAATCTTTTGGAATGTTTTAAAATATTTAAAGTTTCATGATGATGTTCAGATGTTCAACAATAATAAAATAATAATCACAATCACACAATCATCAATAGAAAAATAAATGTGGAAAATAATCAGAAAGAACACACTAGATTTTATAGTGGTTCGGTCAACTTGACATACATCCACTCCCCGAAGCCACTCCTCCAAGTATTGCAGTAACACTAAGTGACTCTGCTTCTGCTCCCATAATAAGGCGGAGAAGCCTGTACAAAACTCCTTTCCAGCAACCCGGTGAGGCAGAGAACTCAGACTCTTTTTGTTTCCTCCCGAAGCAGGCAGAGAACCTGGACTCCTTTTGCTTCCTCTTGAAGCATGCAGAGAACATTGACCTTCTTACAAACGATCCTTCCACAGAGACACCAAGGATAAGAGACGATGATCAGAGAAGACGACTCCAATCCTTGCTTGGAGCTACCTTTGTGAACCCCTCACAAACTCCGCCTCACAAGATCTTCTATCTCTCTCTCAAGCTCTCTCTCTCTCTCTCCTTCTCAAGTCTCTCATAGGAAAGGACAACGACAAAAGATCACAATGAGAGAAGATAAGAAATCTTAAATAGTAGCGATAAAAAATTACCCTAAATTTTAACTGGTCGTTAAATATCATCCAAGATGATCCTTAGATCATCCTATACGATCAGTGTAAATTAGTCCCTTTTGGCCTGGACGATCATGTTCTTCTGGGCGATTAGAATACAATTCTGTTCATATCGTCCGGGATGATTAGTTCAAACCAGGAATATCATCCAGAAGATAGCTCAGGACATCCAGGAGAAAAGCCTAGATAATCAAAAGAAAATGAATTGATCGTCCAGGAAGATACGTATATCATCCAGTATGATTAGTTCAAAAAGACCAAAATCATGCAGCAGATTCCTCGGGTCATACAGCCAAGCCATGCTGGATGATTATAAAATGACTTGATCATCCCGGACGATATTTCTATCATCCTGTATAATTAGTTTAAAATTAAGAATATCATCTAAAGGATTGTTTGGGTCATCCAGGTAAAATACTCTAGATGATCAGGATTTCTAATTGATTATCTAGGATGATCTTGTGATCGTCTGGGATAATATGATCAAATCACTCAAACCTTAATTACTTTCCTCAATCACTCGACTAATTTAGGCATGATTATAATGGATCATCCAGGATGATACACGTATCATCCAGGACGATTAGACCAAATCTCTAAAAATAAAAACTTGCCTAACTTAGTCTGGCGGCTGAGAATTTCTGATTTAAACATATCATCCTATATGATGGGTGTACCGTCCAGGATGATCTGCTTAATCAGACGGACTTAGCATAGTCGCCCTAATTAGGGTTTTTATTTTTAATGGATCATCCAGAATGATGTGAATATCATCCAAGATGATTTGAATAAAATTTGAACAGAAACTCTAACTCATTAAAACGCTCCCCCTGAGTGTGTGTGTGCAAGGTTACTTAGCTTATGGATCCGTTACATTACACTTGACTGAAAAAAGATGAAAAATTATATTGAACCTAAAAATACAACCAGACTGACTCGATCTTGAGCTGACTTGAATTACAATTGATCTTGTGTACCTGAAATGTTAGACACTTAAATAGAAATGAAAAGGTTTGCTATCATCAAAATCATAGTCCTTGAATCTAGACTCATAATAATCTCCCCCTTTTTATTGATGGCAAACATCTATTAGTAATTCCAAAATTAGTAAATAACCATTGTGAACAATTATGATCCAAATCCAAAATACTGATTATTTGAACATTGATAATTTAAAGTTCTGAGCTGAACTAAACTTAACATTTATAATGACCCACAACATAAACTACTCCCCCTTTTGATATCTCAAAAAGGAAAAATACAACATAAACATAGAAGAAAAGAAAATAGTATAAAAAACTACACAAAACATCAACAAAAATAGACAAACTAGTAGAAAGGGGGATCCTGATCAGATGGAGGAGGAGGTGGTGGTTGTAATAGGCTATGAAGAGTGGCAAACTGCTCTCCAAACTAGGCCATGTCCTGGTCGTGCTGCTGCTGCTGCTAGGCTATGTAGGAATTGAAGTGATTAACATCCTCAGCATGTTGTTACTCCTAGGCAATGACGTAGGAGTCAAAGCATACCTCCCACTAGTGAAACTGGTGCACGAACTGATCAAGAGGTGACTCTATACAGAGAAGAGCAGGTATAGTGGGTACAGGAGCAACTTCTTCCTCTTCTCCCTCAACATTCATACTGGGCTCCGGATGAAGACGTGTACTGTGAAGAATGTGAAAGGAGTTGTTGGAGTAGAAGGAAGGATTGATATCAGCTGGAACTAGATATTATAGATTGTACTTTATTTTGAGAGCATATGTAATGATGTGTCCTAAGGCTAGATTTGGCTGTCTCTTGTGGCCCGGATCCCTAATACTAGTGAGGTGTTCGACGTAGCAAAAGGTGAGGTTAGTTGTATTGAAGTTGCGATGGGCCATAATGTAATAGGTAGTCATGGAGAGTAAGGGGGTAATGTGGATGCAGTCTCTAGTCTTTGGAATGATGGAGGATGAAGGACATACTGGATTGTCCTTGCATCCTTGACTAGGGAAGAACATGCATTATCGTGCTAAGGGGCATTAGTGTTTCTAAGAAAATAATTGGTGACACTCCAGTTCAAATCAAGATTAGAGGACACAAGATGGAGTTTATCACCATTAATCAAAAGTTGGAGAATATCATAAAAATCTTGGGTTGTTAGTTCGATAGGATGAAGGCTAACATAGGAGCGAAGAGTAGAGTAAGTAGAGTCGATACGAAGATGCACAAAGAAAATGCGAAGAAGCTCAGAGCTAAATAGGAAAGCGAGAGTCAGAATGAAGGTGAGGGAAGTGTGGGCGAAAAGGTCAAGTACCAGATACGTGAGGATGCAGGGGTTGACAATTTTGGATCATGTGATCCCCACGTCAAGGTAGAGTAGGAAGGCACCCTGATCAGCTGCTTCATGAAAGCGGGGATCGATACTTCCCTGGGAGGAACTAGGACCCTAATGCCTAGATCTTTTGCCACCATCCATTAGAATATGATTGGATTAAGGATTGAAAGAAGAATGGTGAAAAATGGTGGAGAAAATGGCTATTTAAATAGAATTCATCCAGGTCATCCATGATGATCGAAGGATCATTCAGGATGATAGGGGCAATAATTGAGTCCAGGATGATTGGTCAAAAAGGTGGTCAGATCATCCAGGATGGTTAGATATCGTCTAGGATGATTAGACACAGACGATTATTTTGAGGAGATAGGCTGGATGACTTTTGA
This sequence comes from Dendrobium chrysotoxum, assembly GCA_019925795.1. Taxonomy (NCBI): domain Eukaryota; kingdom Viridiplantae; phylum Streptophyta; class Magnoliopsida; order Asparagales; family Orchidaceae; genus Dendrobium; species Dendrobium chrysotoxum. Next base: position 56,719,926 of record CM034312.1, read on the forward strand.
ATAAAGATGTCGTCTAGGACAACTTGGTGGATCAACCAGGATGATATGCAATAAATGAATCGGCCGGGCCAAATTTGAATCATCCATCTTCTGCCACGTGGATCGTCCAGGATGATGAGGTGGATCGTCCAGGACGATCACCAATAATTGGTGCAGATCAACCGTTGGATCAAGATGGAGATGATTTGATCATATCATCCCGGATGATATATGGATTGTCTAGGACGATGTGACTTAGCATGGTCGCCCTAATTAGGGTTTTTATTTTCAATAAATTATCTAGGATGATATAAATATCATCCAGCATGATTTGAACAAATTTTGAGCAGAAACTCTAACTCACTAAAACTCTCCCCCTGAGTGTGTGTATGCAAGATTACTTAGCTTGAGGATCCGTTGCATTACACTTGACTCAAAAAAGAATAAAAATTATATTAAACCTAAAAACACAACTGGACTGACTCGATCTTGAGATGGCTTGAATTACAATTGATCTTGTGTACCTGAAACATTAGACACTTAAATAGAAACGAAAAGGTTTGCTATCATCAAAATCATAGTCCTTGAATCCAGATTCACAACACCAAAGATACCACATAATAAGTGAGGGAATAACATTTCTAATATGCCCTTTAGAATTAATGAACCAAGAATCCAATAAAGCATAAATGGACATATTAGCAGTAAACTGATTCAGTCTAAACTTATCATCAAAATAAGTCTAAGTTTTAACACCAATAGGACCAGAAACAAAAATATGATACACATTTTTCACATGATAACAACATTGACATTTGGATGATAAAATAAAATATCTTTTCATTAAATTTTGATCAGTAGATATATATTTGTGCATGATTCTCCAAATAAAAATAGAAATAGTGTTTGGAATACTTTTATGCCAAAACATAGAATAAACTTTCTTAACACAATTATTATCTCTAAATGCATACAAAGTATCTTTTAAATTAAACATACCATTTTGAGAAATATCATGTCATAAAAGATCATCAAAATCAGTATTAAAGGGAAGATGAAAAATTTTAGAAATAATTGACTCAGGAAGAATGTCAACAAGTTTATTATAATCCCAAGTGTTGTTAGTGATAAAGGACTTAACTTTAACAGTAAATGTAGAAAATGTATTAAGAAGAGAATCGATGGACTAATCATTAAGCCATTGATCTTGCCAAAAAAAGAGGTTACCACTACTAAGACCCCATTGAACAAGAGGCTCAGCATTCCATTTGATACTACAAAGCATCTTCCAAACTCTTGAATCGCCATTATTATAATAGCACATAGTAGGATGGTTACCAACATGATACTTAACAGTCATAAATTTGGCCCAAACACTGAGTTTAGTATGAAAATTGAACCAAAGCTTAATAGAAAATGTATAGGACAAATCATACATATTTTTACAACCCCAAGCCCCTTCCTCAAGAGCCCCACAATAATTAGTACATGAAGACAAAATAACTTTAGAATTGTTGTTGGAACCTTTCAAAAAAAAAACTTGTTAAATACTTTCTCAATCCTATTACAAATAGCACGAGTAGGTTATAAAGTTTGAAATATATAAACCGGTAAAGAGCACAAAATACTTTCGATAAGGATTAATCTGCCCCTAAAATTTAAAAAGTTGGAATTCCATAAACTAATCTTTTTATGCATAAAAGTAAGAAGATCATCAAACAAACATTTTCTTCCTGCCTTTATAAAGGGTAACCCTAAAATACTTAATAAGTAAAGAGCCTTACAAAAAACTAGTAGTATTTTTATTAGAAAGCATGCGATCATGAGAAACTTTTTTTGGCACAATAAAGTAGCTCTCACTTTTATTAACAAAAAGAGCACTAGTATTTTCAAAAGTATTTGAGAACCTCATGAGTCTATTAACCTAGTTTAAGGAGACATTAGAAAAAATAATAACATCATTGGCAAAGCATAAGTGAGAAACAGGAAAAACACCCAATGTCCTATAATTTCTATTAAGATAATTTTCATAAAGATTGATAATGCCTCTAGATAAATACTCCCTGGCAATAATAAAAAGATCTAGAGAGATCAGATCACACCGTCTTAAACCATGAAAGGATTTAAACAAACCACTGCTTTTGCCATTTATAATGACAGAAAAAATGAACATTCAATGCACTATTTAAGGAGCTTAATGAAGACCGAATTAAAACCAAATAAATGCAGAACATTATAAAGAAAAGCCCATTTAATGTTATCATAAGCTTTGGATATGTCTAATTTAAAAAAATGTTTCCCCCGGCACCCTAACATCCAAATCATGAAGGATTTCTTGAGCAAGTAAAATGTTATCCAAAATAGATTTACCTTTAACTAAGCCAGTTTGATTAGGAGCAATAATTCTAGGAAGTAAAGGAGAAAGGTAGTTCATAAAGATTTTAGAAATTAGATTACTAAAAAAGGTACAGAGACTAATATTCCTAAAATCATTCCAATTACTAAAGGTAGCTTTTTAGGAATAAGCACAATGGAGGTGGAGGAGAAAAACTTAGGCATAATATTACCCGCGAAGAAATCCAAAACAACATTAAAAAGATCAAGACTAATAATGTCCAAATAATTTTGGAAAACCTTAGTGGTGTAACCATCTTGCCCAGCAACAGAATCGGAGTTCATATCAAAAATAGTCTCCTTAATTTCCTCCAAAGAAGGAGGAGTAGTAAGAACCATATTATCATCATGGTTAATAAGGTGAGGAATAATATTAGTTCTATCAGTAGGGGTGGGAGAGAAATTTTTATTAAATAGATTTTTAAAAAACTCCACCCCAAAATTAGCAATTTCCCTACTATCCTTAGCATATGTTCTATCACCATAATCAATTTTATGAATCAAATTCTTAGCTCTATTCCTCTTAACCAAAGTAGGAAAATACTTAGTGTTCTTATCCCCTTCAATAAGATGCTTAGAAGTTGTCTTTTGTTTCCAAAAGGCTACCTCCTAAGCTTGTAAGTTGAAAAGATAGTTTTAAGTATGTTGGAGAAGAGTAAAGTTCTCATTAGAAGGATGTTGTTGACAGTTAAGCTCCAAAGAATTCACTTTGTCCTCAGCAATCAATATGTTAGTGAAAACATGTTTAAAGACATTAAAATTCCACCAATTAATTTTATACTTTAATCTTTTAAGCTTAAGCCACAGTTTGTTCATTCCAAAAATAGAGTTATTAGGATGCATAGAAGCTTGCCAATTATCTTGAACCATATCGACGAAAGAAGTATCAAGAAGCCACATATTTTGAAATCTGAAGTTAGAGGCAGCAATATCATTTCTCAACATAATGGCAATAAGCAAAGGAGAATGATCAGATGAAGTTCTACTTAGTTGCTCAACATGCGTAGAGCTGAAGGCATTCATCCAATTATCATTAAAAAGCACACGATCAAACTGCTGCCAGAGATTACCATGACTCCAAGTGAATTTTCTACTAGTATAATAAGTATCAACAATGTTACAATCCAAGATAATGTTATTAAAGTCTTCCATAGACTGATAAATAGGGTTGGAACCCCAAGTCTTTTCACTGGGTTAGAGATAGTGTTAAAGTCATGACCAACCAACCAGGGTAAACTAACTACACTATGAAAGTAAATAAGCTGCTCCCACAAAGTCTTTCGAATAATACGAGAAGAAGCCATAAAAATAAAAGAAGCAAGACATTTAAATTGCATAAAACCAATGCTACCATGAATCACTTGAGTAAAATATCCAATAATATCAATATCAATGGGGTCATTCCAAAGAACCCAAATTTTATTAGATACATTAGCCACATCATGATTAAAACCCAAAACCGAGTATTATTATCCAGCTTGACATAATATATAAAAGGCTTAATCAAAGTTAACATAGAGATATTATGAATATGACATAAATTTTGAACTCTAATTCTAGTAGAAGGGAAACCAATACCCATAACATTCCAAATAATAGACCAAATAATTAGAATGCAACTGGGAAGTTTGAGATCGGGTGCTTCTAGGAGATTAAAAAGAATTATTTTTATTTTTCTTATTCCTTTTAGACTGAACTTAAGTATAGCCACTATCTTCACTAGTCACACCTTTAGAACCATCATCAACATGATCATGAGCATTGATAAAAGCATTATTTTGAGATAAAGTTTGAAGTTCCATATAACCCTTTCCCAATTTAATGGCATGAGTAATAGCACATTCCTCATTTCCATCCTGGGCAAGTTCTCCTTCTTCCAAGTTATTCTCCTCAGTTTCTTGTTCATTTGATATCGAATTAGTAATATAATGATTATCACATTCATTAGTGTTAAAAATAGAATCAAATTCAAATAAGTTCTTGTTAGTAGAGCCTGGAAGTAGCAAATGAGTTAAAGTGTTGTTATGCTCGACAACCATAACAACCATCTATTCATCAAGATTTATCAGCACACCAGATTCATGACATTGTTAAATTAAACTAGTTGGGTTAGGGGCTTCATCCACCAGATCAACCATCCCACCAACTTTCATAATATCATTTTCTGAATTAGCTTCAGGAGGCAAGTGATGATCCTATTTAGCATTATCCTCGATGGGAGGTAATGATGATTCGCCTTTCCCTTTAGCTTCTTTAGCCGAATCCTTTTGCCTGCAAAGATTGGGATGCAAATTAAAGCATTCCATAATACTATGACCATGCATTCTACAATAATTACAAAAAACCAAAAAGTTTTAAAATTCCACTTTTTGATATAACCACATTGGTGAGGCCCAAGCCAAATTTCTTTGGGATGCTTCTTGGAGACTTCCATTTCAACCAAGATACGAGCAACAGACGACCTAGAAATAGAAGCCATGGACTGATCAGTTTGAAGAGGTCTACCATAAATCAACACTAAAGCAAATAAAATATTGGTATTAAAAAAATGTAATATGAAGTTCTGAAAAGACACTCACATAGGCCATAAATGCAATTGTTCCCTCACGTCAAATGAAGGAGTCCATTTTAGTAAACACATTTGGCAAGCTTGAATGTAATAAGCTCTACGAGAGAATAACTGACTATAATACAAATCATTAGAAAGCTGTTTGGCTTTATGCCTTTGATCTAAGAGACCAACGGAAAAGCTTCCCAATAATTTCAAATTTATAAAAAATTTGTGAATAATGTCTAGGTTCGAGCAACGGAGCATAAACTTTACCACTAATGTAAACTTGAATGGCACAACAAGTTTAGAAATCATGGATTCATTAAACATTATAGCTGAACCCCCCTTAAAGGACATATGAACTAGAACCAATTTAGAAGAAGAAATAAAAGAGTTACCAGTAACCACTTCTTTAAATGATCGAGAAGAAGGACTTCTAGAAACACCATTAATCACCATAGCTTTAGGTGGGTCTACTAGATTACCAACATTCCAAGGGTTAAATGGCAACGGAGTCACCATCGAACAAAACTAGGAACCAAAAATGAAATCGAAACTACGAGATTAAAAAAACCATTAACAAAAATAGCACGATTAAAAGGAAAAAAATAAGCACAGAGAGTCCTCCACGATGCGAATAGGAAGGAGGCCACGACGAAAGCCTGAAATTGCCCAAAAATTGCAAGAGCAGAGAGAAGTTGGGAGCATGATGAGGAAGTGATGAATTATGCAATGTCTATTTTATACTTTCTTTTTTATTTTTTTAATTTTAATTTTTATATTTTTATATTTTTTATTTTTTTATTTTTTTGGCAATGTTTATTTTATACTATCAATATATAAAAATTAAATTTAGTGTTTGATTTAAATTGTTAATTTTGATTTGATTAATAAAAGGGTGTGTGAGGTAAGAGATGCATGAAAGGATCCTTGGAAATCAAGGGTTAAGTGATGGAGATCACATGGTTATCCTAGTGAACTTCCACCTTTATCATCAAGGGTTTATGCTTTGAGCTCATGGAGGGGATCTCTATAAAAATAGAGTTTTTAGGTAAAGGACTTGTAATAAGCTGAGGAGGCTAAGAGAGTGGCATCTACACCATTATGAAGAACTGAAAAAGCATGAAGGTATCTTTGTTAGCTAAGAAGTAGGAGGGAATCTAGGCTTTATGGGAAAGGAAGAGCTTTTAAATGTCATTCTTCACTTGAAAACAGAGAAGGACTTCTTTGCCTTGCTAAGTGTAGAAGGATTGTAGTGATTCCTAAGAAAGAGGATCTTTAGAATTGAGCATATGTCAAGTTATCAGAACCATAATTTAAATTTTTTTTGCATTTCTTTACTTTTTGCACTATTTAATTATTGTATTTTTAATTGCTTAAATCTTATTTCCTAGACTTTTGTGATTACATCTATTTTTTTAAATGATTCTTTAAAATATTTTTCTACAAAAAAAAACTTTTTGTTTTAATCTTTCTTTTAGAAGTAGTTTTAGTTAATTGAAATGGCCCTTAAAAATAAAAAAAATAAAATAATATATTTCTTACTTTAAGCTTTGAAGTTTTACTAGTGCATTTTGAAATTATCTCCGCTGCCTATTGTGTTGTTCTATAATAAAATTTTGAATAATCAATTCACCCCATCTCTTGGTTATACTAAGCTACATTTAGTTAGTACCAAGTGGCATAGTTTTGATAACTATATACCAATTTTCTTATTGTTCACCCTACCTGGATGTTTCACATAATATGCTAATGTTGCTTGGTGCAATTTCATGATTGGATAAAATTGTATGATAGCCTAGTTTACTTTAATTCAATAAATATTTATTTCTTATTGTAATGCCACCCACTACACCCTACTTTTATTGTTTATAATGACTACTATGCAAGTGCATGTGTCATATAAGGTACTATAAGATGATTTGAGTGTCATTCCTATGAGGATTGAAATGATCTTTAAAATATTCACTTATCTACTACTTCTACAGGTCACAAAAATTATATTGCAGAAAGAAATAAATGGTTATGCTAATAAAGTAGGCACTAAAAATGGTGAGAAAAAAATTTATGTTCAAAAAAAACTCTGAACTTATGATAGGAATGAATTCTTGAGTGTAAAGATTGATCTCATAATTATGTACTGTGAATCAGAACATGTATAACTCCTCATTTTTATCGAGTTTGTCAGAGTTTCTAGCAAAGATTCTTTTCACTATATGTATGTGACCACCTAAGAGATCCCAATATTCTATCCAACATATTTCTCTATATGCTAGGACATTATTCTTATTCTCCTAATTATTCTACTACTCTTCCATTGAGGATCTAGATCACACTAATAAAGAGAAGCCATTTCTAATATTTTCTAACCAAGTCTTTTTTTGTCTACCTCTACTTTCTTAACATAAGTCAAATATAATACATCTATTTTCCTAACTAGCTCATTTGAAGGCCACCATTTTATGTGACAAAACCATTTAAGGAAACTCCCTCTAATCTTACCTTCCATTGAAGCTAGTCCACCCTTTCCACATATATGCTCATCTTGTATCCAGTCTCTATGAGTAAAGCCACTCATCCACCTAAGCATCCTCATCTCTGCAACACTTAAATTAAAATTATGCTTCTCTTATAATGGCCAACATTCTACACCATTAAACATTATAGGTCTAAAAACCATCTTATAGAATTTTCTCTTAAGTTTGAGGTGGCCTTTTCTATCACACAATAATCCCGATGCATTCCACCACTTAAACCATCCAACCTCAATTCTTCTAATAATATCTTCATCTATTTCACCACCACTCTGAATAATAGACCAAATATATAAAAAATGTGTACTCTTATTAATGACTCAATTAACAAAAGACACAATCCCCCCACTAGATCAATTATTACTAAATTACACTATATATATTCAATTTTAGATTTACTCAAATGAATGCCATTAGACTCTAAGGTTGACCTCCATAATTCAAGTATACCTTCAACTCCCTCTCCAGTCTTATCAACAAGAAGAATATTATAAGCAAAAAGATTATTGGTTGTGTTAATTGTTATGACATGGCGTTCTTCCATGAAACCAATGGAAAATGTTCCAGTAAGTTTCAAATCGACATGACATATCTTAAACAATCTCTGGCAATTTTGAGGCTATTGTAGGGTTTTCGTGTTGGATCCTCTGGGTGCCTTCTTCGTGAATCCTTTTCTCTAGTTTTTCCTGGTTGTTTGGTTTCTCCATTTGTGTTTTGGCTCTCATGTTTTCTATTTGTTGTGATTTCTTTTTTCTGTAGTTCTCGTGCAATGATGACTCCGTCGTCATCGAACCAATGAATTTCTTCGAATGCTTTCGCTCAAACTTGCTCATTTAAAGATGTGCTTGCGGGTAGTTTTCCTTCTTCTTCTACAAAGTTGGATTTGTTTCACACTACTTTTAAGGGTTTACCGGCATTGATGTTTGATAATCAAGTCATTTCTCAACTAGCTGCTCCTTTTGCTTACACCTTGGTTGGTAAATTTGTTTTGCGTCGCCCTAACCTTGATGTCATTAGGAAGTTTTTTCTTAATTTGAAACTTACTGGAACATTTTTGGTTGGTTTGATGGACCAATGCCATGTCAAGATAAAACTCTCTAATGATCTGGATTATAATCACATTTTTGCTAGAAGAGCTTACTATATACTTGGATGTCAAATGTGTTTGCTTAAATGGACTCCTAACTTTGATGTTAGAAAGGAATCTCCCATAGCACCAATTTGGCTTTCTTTTCCCAATTTAAGGCTTCATTTTTTCAATTCTCAGATTCTGTGTGCTTTAGCATCCATATTTGGCCGTCTGCTATAGATCGACCATGTAACTGCATCTGTATCGCAGGCAGCTATGTCTCGTGTTTTGGTTGAAATGAATATATCGAAGAAACATCCGGGTGAGATCTAAATTGGTTTGGAGGTTAATGGCTATCAACAAAAAGTTGTTTTTAAGAATATCTTATGTAGTTATTGTAAAATGCATGGTCATTGTAATTCAAAATGCTTCATTTTACACCCTCATTTACAGAATATTATGGATATGTCTAAAGATCCAAAGGGGAAGAATGTTTTAGAGAATTAGATACTACACAATACTTCTAACCTAGTGCAGGAAAATTTATAGTAGGTTAACCCGATTTAGGACAACAATGATATTCACCCTCATGTTACAGGGAATGATGAAACTGAAGTATCGAAGGAGGTTGCCTATGCTGTACATGATATTATAATTGTGGCTGATCTAACCAATACGGTCCAAAGAGGAACTTATGATCCTCTCTTGTTATAATCTCAAAATCTTATCACTAATGACATTAAAAATGTGGATGAACAAATGGTGGCAATTAATCTTAAACAAATTTCCATGTCTATTGCTTCTTATGTGACGTGTGCTGCTAACAAAAATTTACCTGATTTTGATACTTTAGTGTGTAATGATAATGGTAATACTAACATCTCTACTAAATCATATGTGAATGACTAGGATAATATTTCAGAAAGTACTATGGAAGAAGGGGAATTCATGCAGTCAGAATTAACCGAAAAAGACACTAACCTAGGAAAAGGCAATGTTCGAAACATTCAGGGTAATGGTATGGCCGGGAAAGGGAATGAATTGGAGGAAGCTAATGAAATGCAGTGTGAGTATAATGACAAGAACAGTAAGAATTCTTCATCTATGTATTAATGCTAGTGATGCTAAAGTTGTTGTAAATGAAGAGCACAATTTTACCTCAGTCAAAAATAAGAAAAATTAGAAAATGAAAACCCCGATTGTGAAATCTCCTAGGAGTACCCATTCTCAAACTTCTAATAAATTGCAAATTAATGATTATGTCGATTATTTGGAATGTTAGGGGTACTGCGTGCCCTTCTTTGAGAAGTAGGGTTAAAATTTTATGTCAGATTTATAATGTTTTTTTCCTTATTTTAATTGAACCTCTTATTTTTATTAGTAAGATGGGTGAGACGGCTAAGGCCCTTGGTTTCAATCACTTTAAGGTGAATGTTTCTAACAAAATATGGATTGTTTGGAAAGACCCGATTATTATTGATGTAATTGGTGATTTTATTCAAGTTATGCATTGTAAAATCGAGTTTTTGCAGTTTAATTTTTACGCTTCTCTTGTTTATGCATCCTCTTCCCGTTATACTAGAAAAGTTCTTTGGAAACATCTTACTAACTTTTCTAGTTTAATTAATGCCCTGTGGTTAGTAGGTGGTGATTTTAATACTATTGCTAACCAGTCTGAAAGGATTGGTGGTTCTAACCCGATTTATCAATCTATGGAAGATTTTAACAGCATGATGATGGAGTGCAATCTGGTGGACATTGGTTTCACTGGTAATCCTTTCACTTGGAATTGTGGCAATATGTGGCAAGTTTAGACAGGGTGCTATTTAATGATTTGTGCATTAGTACTATGACTAATACTTTTATTGAGCATTTAAGTAAACATTCTCTGATCAGTCTCCTCTACTTATTGGTATTAATTCTACTCATTATGCTCTTTTCCTACTTTTAGATTCCAAAATATGTGGTTACTCAAAAATTCTTTTAATGATTTGGTCAAAGAGAATTGGAAAGCTCCTCTTCATCCTAACAATGATATTGTTGGTATTGTTAGATTTTTGCTTAAACTCAAAAAATTTAAGTATAAAATTAGTTGGGGAAATAGGACTATTTTTAAAAATCTTTCTGCAAACATTTTAGATGTTGAGGAAAAAGTTAATTCCTATGAGCTTACTTGCCAAATTAACCATTCTGATGTAAATTTTACTATTTTGAAAGAGGCTAAGAATTCCCTTTTTAAACTGCAAGATTAGGTGGAGGTGCACTGGAAACAAAAATTTGCTTCTAAACATCTTATTAAGGGAGATTATAATACTAAGTATTTTCATTCTTTGGTTAAAAAAAAAATAGAGCCAAAAACTTTATCCATAAAATTGCTCTTCGGGATGGTACCACTTTCAAGGATGAGGAGAATATTGTTAAGTCTGCTGTGGATCATTTCTCTAAATTATTTAATAAAAACTTTGAACCACTTCCTGTTGACAATCCTGATCTTATTCCTTGTATCATCAATAAGGTGGATAATAAGAATCTTACTGTGCTTCCCTCTTTGGGGGAAGTAAAAAAGATTATTTTTGATATGAATATGGATTTTGTGGCTGGGCTTGATGGTTTTACTACCAAATTCTTTCAAAAGACTTTGAGCATTATCTGTGATAATTTATATGCTGCTATTTTAGATTTCTTTAATGGTAACCCTATTCCTAAATTATTTTCTAGTACTTCAATTGTGTTGATCCCTAAGAAGGTCGCTGCCAATAAATGGGATGATTTCCACCCTATTGGCTCAAGAGCTTGTTCATGATTTGGACCACAAAGTGAGATGTGGTAATATTATTTTAAAATTAGATATTGCTAAAGCTTATGATAATCTTTACTGGAATTTTTTTGTATCATATTTTGTAGCTATTTGGTTTTAATTCAAAGTTTATTAGTTTAATTCAAAACTGCATTGAAGGCTCTTATTTTTCTATTATTGTTAATGGCAAAAGTAATATTTTTTTTAAATCTTCTCATGGCATCAGACAAGGAGATCCAATTTCTCTTGCTCTTTTTATAATTGTGGCTAAATACCTTTCTAGAGGTCTTACCCACCTCTATAAAAACCACCCAAACCTTTACTATAGAACATCTGGTGGTATCCCTATCTCTTATTTAACTTTTGCTGATGGTGTTATAAATTTTTCTAATGGTTCTATTAATATGGTTAATATTCTTATTAGTTTTTTAAACAACTTTAAGTTGGTTAGTGGTTTAAAACTTAATACAAATAAGTGTTGCTTTATTAATTCTCTAAAGATAACAACTAACTGTATCAATGTTATCAATGGCATCACTAGTTTTTCGTAAGGTTCTCTTCATTTAAAATATCTAGGTGTCCCTCTTTCCAAAGGCCGTAAAAATTATTTCTTTTTTAATGATCTTATTAATGTCATGAACAATAGACTTAATTCTTGGGAATTTAATTTCCTTAGCTATGGTGGTAGATTTGTGTTGATCAAGAGTGTTCTTTGCTCCTTACCCATTTACATTTTTCTTAATTTTGAGCCTACTATTGCTATTTGTAATAGACTTGAAACATTGTTTAATAAGTTCATCTGGAAAGGTAAAAGTGATAATACTAAAATCATCTGGACTAATTAGAATAACTATTGTGGTGTGTTGGAAGAAGGTGCTTTGGGTTGCAAGAATATGGTGAATTTAGCTCATTCATTTCCCTTCAAATTATGGTTTAATTTCCGTACTAATACTAGTATGTGGTCTAAGTTTATGATGGCTAGGTATTGTGTTGGTAATCATCCTACTATCGGTACTTATAACAAAGGGGATTCTAGAGTTTAGAAAAGACTCAGTAATATCAAATGGGAAGTGGAGCCTTACATTAATTGGGTTATTGAATGTGCTAATCTTTATATTTGGCAGGATCAGTGGATGGGACATACTTCCATTGATCATATGCTTCATTCGGTTTCCACTTCCGCTATCAAGGTAAATTATTTTATTGAGAACAACTGTTGGAGTTACATGAAACTATCTCAAGTTATTCCTGATTTCATCATTAATCAGATTTTACAAATTCCTATTAATACTGATGCGGATGATCTCTTGTTGGGTAGTATGGCTAGTGATGGTATTTCCAGAATTAAGGATGCTTGGAATACTTTTAGATCTTAACATACTATTTCTAAAGTCTTTACCATGTTATGGCATAAAAGCATTCCTACTATTATTGCTACTTTTATTTGGCAGATCCTACATAAGTATGTGCCTACTGAAGATAATTTTAAAAAAAGAGGTTTTATCTTGGCTTCCAAGTATCAAATGTTGTTATAATGTGGAGAATATGCATTATGTTTTTATTTCAAGCCCTATTGTTGCAAAGATTTGGACTCATTTTGAGAATATCTTCAAATTTAATCATTTTAATGGTAATATTACTATTATGGATATCCTTAACCTATGTTTCACTAACTCGAGAGGTCATATTACTAACCTCATCCCTTCTCTTATTTTTTGGTACATCTAGTTGACTAGGAACAACTCTATTTTTAACAATATTGCTATGAATCATGATCAAATTATTAGAAACATTAAAGATAATGTTTGTAGGTTATTCAATGTAAATCTTTTAAACTCCAAGAATTTTAAAGGGTTTTGCTATGTTGCCAAGGATTTTGGTATTATTTTACAAGACAAGCCTTACAAAGATGTTTCTAATTTGGTTTTTTGGACTAAACTGTCTGAAAACATGTTGAAACTTAGTACAGATGGTTTTGTAAAAGATAACTCTTGTGGTTATGGCGGCATCATAAGAGATTTTAAAGGCAATTTTATCATTTCTTATGCTAGTCTATTACCTAGTTGCTCTGTCATTTATGCTAACTTTTTGCTGTTTTATGTGGTCTAAAAGTTTGTCTTTCTTTGGGTATTACTAATATTTAGATAGAAGTTGATGCTTTATACATTCTGTCTTGTCTCAAAGATAGTAATGAGAAAATTTGTAGTCCTGATTTATTCTATCTTATTAGGGATATTAAGTAACTCTTAATCGACATTAATGCTAGGCTGACTCATATTTATAGAGAAGGAAATGAATGTGCAGATTGGCTTGCTAATCATGGGGCTAATCTCCCATCCCTTACTAAATTTTCCTATAACCATCCGACGACCTATGTTAAAGGTATCATTAGGCTTGATAAGATTGGACTTCCTTATGTTAGGATTTAATTCTGGATTCTTTTGGGTTTGCTTTAGGACTATTATTCTTTGATTTTCTAATCTTCATCTATGTTTTTGATCTTCTGGTTATGATGGCTCTTTATGTTAATTTTCATATGGTGTTGAAGTTTCATGGTAATTGTTTTTGTTTTTCTAACAATGATCGTATCAACATGAATTATAGCCCCAACCTCATTTGCTGCTCTTCTCTTTCTTCATTTAGCTTGGGTGGGAGAGGTAGTATTCAACTTGAGAAAAGTGACTTGCATTAGCATTATGGCTCTCTGATCTAGCATTGTTAGTGTTTAAATGGGGCTTATAAGATGTGCTTGTTGTTATTTTGGAGAAATCTCATTTATTATTGTTCTAATTTAAAGATTCTTATTAGTTGGGGTAGCTCAATCATTGCTGATTTACTGAAGAATGATTAGCATGGTACTTGGTCCAGCACCAATGAGTTTTTGGGCTTTTGGTGGGGTGTTAATCCTCACTATTTAATGTGGATTGCCATGGGAATTAAGTGGCACATGGGGATTAGGCAGCATGATTGCTCGGATACTATGCACCTGAGCTAAATATGGGTTATTTTTAAAAATTTTGATATAATAAATTATACAATCTTCTGCATTATCAGTGGGACTTATTACACTTCTGCCAGCCTGTCGTTGAATAATTTCCTTATTCAGATTTATAAGGTCATTAATCACCTCTATTTGATGATTACTAGGATCTGTAATTATGGCTTAATGGATGTATTACTGGAGCACAAGTTTACTACTGTTAGGATTATTTCCATGGAGAATCTGGTTTTACTTAGTACTCATCTCTGTTAGAATCATACTAGTCTTAGAAATAATTATCTGCAGGCTTGGTATTTAGGCTGCCATAACTTTTTTTTCTATCATTTTTTTGGTAGCGGTACATTTCTATTATTTTGTTTCATTTGGGCATTGCTTATTTTGATCCTGGTACGTGTTACAGGATTTTCTTGGCTGAAGAGGTGTCTTATGATTTAGGTCGGTGGATGATCAAAATTCTATTTATTATATGGCCACTTTTTTTTGTTAAGCCCAACGATCTCTGCTATACTATTTATGTGAAAAGTTATCCTTTATCTATGCATCTTTTGGTTCACTATTGGATTTTGTGGTATAGTGGTCTGAATTGTTATCCTTATGTACCTCCTCCTAGTTTGCTAATTGTTTATTTTCCTTTATTTCCTTAATTATATTTGCTTGCTACTAGTATCAAGGACTGCTTTAAGCAGAATTTTAATTGCATTGATATATTTGCATTTTCCCTTTTCCTTCTATTGTCTCTCTTTTTTTGCAGAATCCTTTTAGTGCTTTTTTGCAGGTTACTGAATTTTTTTGTGGAAAGAATGTGCTTAAGGCTTATCAAATGCTCTTTCCTATTTTTGGGGTTTTTGCTACTTGCCACCCGTAGAATGTTACTAGGTTCTTTTGTACTTGATTAGGAGGGAGCTTGAGCTCTTAGTTTTTTTTGTTTATTTTCTTGTAACTAGAAATAATGTAGCAACCATTTAAAGCACTAACATCTAAACTAAGTAAACATACATTCATAACATACCAAATGCTTATAAATTAGATTTGCATAACATTAAAAGTAGTATAAAAAATATGAAATTTATTTAAAATGTTAAAATCAAAAAAAAGAAAAGAGCAAAAGGTAGATAAAATAAGATGGCTTTCATAGTAGCTGAAAAAAACACTCCTTGCTTTATGGACCCTAACTTCTTTACTCTCACACACACTCCTTCCTATTAGACCATCCCTAAGGCTAACTACACATGATAAAATTTCTAGCCCCCTCAATTATTTTGACCATGCTATTTATATTAAAAATAAGTAACTGACTTTGGCATGTGGGAGCTCAATGATGTAGATCTCTAGCATTGTTAAAATAAATTAAAGCCATGGTGCTTATGAAATATTTTTCTGTGGTGCTCTGATTGAATCGACATGTCATTTTCTAATAGTAAATGAATTAACTATTTTATTGTGGTGCTATCACAATTTGGAGCTATAGCTCTAAGTGTTGTGGTGCATATGCATATGATGATGAGATGCTGGAACTATAATGTGGCATTGACAACCTGCAATTGCAGTATATTGCTCTATTTTTTGGAGGTCTTATTTTTGTTTTTTGAATGTCATAGCTATCCAAAGTATGATTCCACAATACTATTTCTTTTATTCAAATTTTTATTCCTTTATAAGAATTTTCCGGCTCATAATCATCAAGTGAGGAGCTTTAATGCAATGGAGGAAGGCTCAAAACCTAACAAATATTATACTAACAAAATCCCTAAAACTTAAATTATTACTTTATGATAGGGTAATTTACTTTGCTGGAATGTAACTTCTAAAATTTTAAACTTAAAAAAAATGTTAACTTAAATGATTAGTTATTAGCATTCAATGGTTAATGTCTCCATTAATACATCCTATAACACCATACCATTTAATCTCAACCAAAATTATTTTTAAACCCAACTCCTATATGTGTATGTGCAAATTTTTGACAAGTTTAACTAGGGTTAATGATCTTGGTTATAGAAGAAGTTCAAATTTATTTAATATTTTGTTCATACTATAAGCTTCCCTCTATACTATAATTCTTACATTTGACCTTAGGTTAATTCCTCCTAAAATCATTTAGGTGGAGTTAGACATTTTGGTACCACTTTTAGTGTTTCAATACATAGCTTTTCACTTCGCTTTTCTTATTCTTTTTATTCTTTTATTATTATTATTATTATTTTAAATTATTAATTCTTTTTTCTTTTTCTTTCATTTTCTCTTTATATTTTTTTCATACTTTTAAAAGATTTTTAATACCTGCTGGGCACTTCCATTATGCAATCAAAGTTATCACCAGCTCCGGTTTAAATCAGGTTTTATAATCCCATTAGTAAATGCTTATACTAAGCCATCAAATTTATCAAAATAATTCTTTCTATCGGAGCATTTAATCAATTAACCCTAAGGTAATTAGGTAAGTGCTTAAGTGTTATTTAGGAGTCTTTTTTCATTTAGATGTTCTAATCTTAATTAAAATAATAGTTGTTATACAGGTTCAAATATATTATTTTACATTGGGTGCACTATTCATAACCTTAAGTTAATTTTTTTTCTTTTTTTAATATTTTCAGAATTGATAATCCAAGAAAAAATGAGATAATAAAAAGTACAAAATACTATTTAAAAGTAAATATATATCTTAAACTTATAAAAAAATAACATAATTTTCATTGATTTTCAAACTCCCCTAACCAAATATAAAGAAAAGCAAAGAAAAATAATGAAAGGTAATATTTGTATATACACACACGCACACACACACACACACACACACACACACACATATACACATATATACACGTATATATACACACACACACACACACACACACACACACACACACACACACACACACATATATATATATATATATATATACACACACACACACACATATATATACATATATATACACGTATATACACACACACACCTATATATATATATATATATATATATATATATATATATATATATATATATATATATATATATATATATATATATATATATATATATATATATAATACAAGCTATCATCACTCCTCATCCCCTTCTTCCTCTACTTCCTCTACTTCTTCTTCTTCTCCTTCCTCTTTCACTGCTGCTAAACAAAGCCTCTTATAAGGTTCAGAGTCTGGGGCTGTAGGGAAGAAAGTTCTTTTATTACGTTGAAAGAGTTGGCAATTCTTGAACAAGTTAGCAAAGGATTCTTTAGAATTTGAAGCATACTGATAATGCTTCAACTGTAGGTCCGTCATATAGTCCATCTTGCTTCTCATTCCCTTTTTCCATTGACTATTTTCATCCATATTACTCAGGGTGCTAGTAATTGAATCCTTTAGATCAGCTACTTGATCTCCTAAGGTCTTGGGGGCTCTAGCTTTTGGCTTGATAAGCTAAATAAGCTACCGTGGGCTCTCTCATTAGCTCCATAGTGAGGGTTTTAAAGGATTGGATTTTATTTTTAGTTATAGAAGAAATAAAAAATTACTTCTTCTCCTAAGAGATTTCTAAGACTCCAGCCGAGACCCAAAAGGAAAACCACTACGGAGAGGTGCCAAAATCCTAATGGAGTTAAACGTCTAATCATGTAATGGAGGGATTGATGCATAATTTTCCCCACTTCAATAATGTGGCCTATTAGAATAAAATAATTCAAAAATGCATGACCTTTAGTGACCTCACTAACATTAGTACTTGGCATTAATCATATAAAAATAAAATAATGTCAAGCCTTAGAAGTTTGAGAAAGAGTGGATGTAGATACTATCTTTCCCTCCCATTTCTTCTATTAAGCATTAAGTGTGGGTTTGTAAGGGATTTTAGGATTTCATCATAATCTTTAAGTGTATTAATAAAGGCTATATAATCTATTCATGTTAGAATCACCTTCATTTGAATATCTAAAATTGACTTAGTTGAAAGAAAGCCTTCATTCATTTATCAATCCTACTAACTTTTTTATTTGGTCAGGAGAGTATCCAAATCTTCCTTCTTCATTTTTTTGATTAGATCAAGCGAATGTTGGACCTTCAAAATATTTGTTTTGCTATTTTGATATGGTATGACAGACATGAAAACTTTCAAATCTCTTTGTTTATTATTTCAATATGGTCAGGTGAACATTGACTTATCATTTTTATTATTTCAATATGGTTAGGAAGAGATATGATACTATTTATAAATCCATTTGATTCTATCTTTTTTTCTTTTGGATAGATCTCTTGCTCAAGTTCTCTTCGAAGTAAAATCTATATAATAGAAATGATTTCTTGATTAGATATCCTTCTATATTAAATCTCTCTATTTAAGATAAATTCTTGTTAGGTATCTGTCAATTAAATTCCTTTTGATTCAATTTGCTTTGATCAATTTCAACACTTTCGATTTATTTTTCAAGTTCATCACATATGTTGGCAGTCCATTTGTTGACCTCTTTTTTTTTTTAGGTTAGAACCCTACATCAAAGCTTCACTCTTACTTTTCAATTCCTTGAATTCAACTTTCAAGTTTAAATATAATTCTCCATTGTTCTCTTGCATGGTGATTCAATCATTAACCCCAAATCAATCACTTGATAATCACCCTACATGGTCATTTGATCAACCACTTAATCATTTTTAATCACCTAATGACTATTAATGATCTAAGTATTTTAAATGTCAAACTGTTGAATATTTCATAAATCTCAATTGTAATTCAAATAAAAATCCAAATCTAACTTAAAACTCCAAGCTCTAAAATCTAGTATTCAAATCCAAATCCTAAAGCCTTTGGACTTTCCCTATTTTAGGGGACTTTTAAATTGATTAAAATACTAGGTGAAGGCTTTGGAATAAAAATTTCATGCTAATTTAAAATTAAATGTTTTCCCTACTTACGTCTCTTTTCGTGCGCTCCTGGCTCTAGCAATTTGGGTTTCTCGTGTAGCATGTTCTAGTTTCTACTGCAGTTTTGTGATCTTTAACATTTTATGAATATTTTTTAGCTTTGATTCATTTCACTTTTCTTTCATTCATGTTCATAAGGTTGTATGGTCTTATGTCACTCTTTTCGTTCAATGGCGGCTAGCTCGTCTTCATCATTTTTGAGCCCTTCGGGTGTTCCTCCATCAACTTCTGCTACTGTTAAGAAAGGTTTCTTTGGAAATGAAGGTTGTGATAATACTCATAAATCCCATTTGTTTTGTGATGTTCTTGCCGGTACATCCTCTGTGAACGATCCAACTTTCTCCTTCACAAAATCTTCGATAAAAGGTTATCCTGCTCTTTTGATGTCCGATGAGGATATTATGAAACTTGCATGTCCTTTTAGTTTACCCATGTTGGAAAATTTTTAGTTTGTAGACATAATCTAGATGTGATTCATGGTTTTTCACTTGATCCTAGACATGTTGCGATTCAATTATCTAATGACCTTAATTATAGTAGGGTTTTTGCAAGCAGGACTTACTATATTTTCAACTGTCAAAAGAGATTGCTTAAATGGACCCCATTTTTGATATTAAAGAGGAATCCCCCATTGTTCCTATTTGGTTCTCTTTCCCAAATTTATGATTGCATTTTTTTAATTTTCATGTTCTACATGCTTTGGGATCTCTCTTTGGTAGACTCTTCAAACTGATCAAGCCACCACCTCTCGATTAAGACCTTCGGTGGCTCGGATTCTAGTGGAATTGGATATTACTAAAAAGCATCCTAAAGGCATTTGGGTCAGTTCTGAATATAATAGGCATTTACAGAAAGTGGAATTTAAAAATGTTTCAATTTTTTTTATTCATTGCAAAGTTCATGGACATTCCAATAATGACTGTTTTATTGCTCATCCTCAACCTAAAAAGAATAATAAGACCTCTAAACTTGTGGGTGAACCAATTAATGGAGAACCTTCTGAGAATGGAGATCATATTATTTATAACGAGAAGGCTCAAAATATGAGTTTGGATGAGCCAAAAGCATTTGGGGATGATATAGAGAATAACCCTTGAGATAATTCCATTAGGAGTGAAGACAATCTGAATATGGGTAATAATGATTCCTAATAAAGTATGGATAGAATTGAATCTCTTGAAGTGCATACTTTAGTTGACTCAGGTGATCTACCATTAGAGGAGAAAGTCATGTTTGATCATAATCGAACTACTTCTACTTCTATATTTAATCAAGACAATGAGGTTAATAATATGGGTGAGGAAAATTTATCTCATTGTCTAGAAAGTGATCAAACAATAGCTACTCAGGTTGTTGAGTAGACATAGGAATGGCCTTTAGACAAGATTCTCAAAGAGGAGGTGCTCGAGGAGGATTGCATTTACATGAGCCTTAACCTTGAAAATGTTTAAGAAAATATTTTTAAATTGGAATGTGCTCTAGTTGGGAAACTTCTTGGGAAGCGGATTTCCTTTGCTTGGCTTCATGGTGAACTTTAGAGGAGTTGGTTGCATGTTGGGGAGTTCCAATTGATCACCACTGCTCCAAATTGCTTTATTTATATTTTTTTAAGCTTTGATGCTTGTGATATCATCCTCAAGGGCGGTCCTTCGAGTGTGGTTGCCAATATTGTTGGCCTCGATTGGTGGTTATGTTCCTTCTCTCTTAATGATATGAAGGGGTTCATCTCACCAATTTGGGACCAATTTCCATGGCTTCAGCTGATGTATTGGGATCCTTCCAATATTTCAGATATGGCTGCTATGATTGGTAAACCTTCTTAGATGGATGAGTAATCATCCTCTTAGGGTAAGAGTTCTTCTGCTAGAGTGTGTGTTCACATTGATTTGACATAGAAACTTTCGCTCATATTCTGGATTAAGGTCTTAATAGAAATTTTTTTCAAAGAGTGGAGTATAAGGGACTTTCTCATTTATGTTTCCATTATGGTTTTACTAGACATAAAGTGGAATCTTGCCCTAGCAAGGCTAAGCTATAGCCTGATAGCCACATTTATAACACCCTTCCATCTACTAATATAAAAGTGTCAAATAATGCCATTCCTATATCTACTCAATAACCATCTTTTGATGTGGATCAATTAGGAGCTTGGAACGCTATCACTAGAAGGAGAATTCCCAAACAAAAAGCCCAACTCCCTGCTTTACCTTCTGGAGGTCATGAGCAGGATATGAGGTGTTGTTGCAAATCTGGGCCCAAGTATAGTGATTTTGATGATAACAAACATTACTGGTTTCTTACTACTACTATTCTTGCTTATCTATTTTATTAGCCCAACTCAATAACATTTCAGGATCACAAACTTACTTGCAAACCAACTCAGGGTAGATTAGGATTGAGTCATGTTTGTATGTTTAATTACAATACATTTTTTACCTTTTCTTAAGTTAAATATACTGTGATAGATCCTGAAGCTAAGTAACCTTACACACACACACTCAGGGAGAGAAATTTGGTGAGTTTGAGAGTTCTTCTATTTTTGATCATATCGTGTAGGATGATCCTAAATCATCCTAGATGATTAGTTCAAAATAGAAACCCTAACTAGGGCTTATGTGTAAAATAAGCTATATTAAACTAATCATCTTGGATGGTACTATCATCATATAGGATGATATGCATCGATTAAAAAATCTAGCCACCAGACATGGTTTAGGCAAGATTTGATAATTAATATTTTATTTTAATCGTACAGGATGATTCTGATCATTCTGGATGATGTTTAGCAGTCATAAAATAATCCTGTGATTAGGGATCAAAGTATGGTTAGATTAACTGATCATATCGTACAGGATGATCATCAATGATCGTACGGGATGATTAGTACATTTTTCTTCTACTCGTCCTAGATATCTTGAACGATCTACTAGATGATAAACCATGTTTTAAACTAATCAGTATAGGATGATTGCAAGATCATCTATAAAGATCAGTAAATTTTTCTTCTAATCATCCTAGATGTTTGAACAATCTGCCAGATAATAAATCTCATTTTGAACTAATCATACAGGATGATCTTAAGATCATCTGGGAAGATCAGTATGAATTTGTTACTCTAGTCGTACATGCAACTCAAATCATCCTGATTGGATGGGCTATTTTACACTGATCATACAGAATGATCGACAGATTGCCCTTGATGATTTTTTATTGCAAGTTAAAAATTAGGGCACTTTTTGAGGCCTTCTATTTAAGCTCTCTTAATTGCTGATGATTAAATTTTTTATGATGTTCTAACCTGAGAGAGCCTAGAGAAGGAGAAGGAGAGTTTGGGAGAGAGAGAGAGAGGATCTTGTGAGGGGGAGTTTGTGAGGGGATTCACAAAGGTTGCTCAAAGCAAGGATTCGATCATCTTCTTCCTTCTTCATCGTTGGTTCCTTGACGGCTTTGGGAAGATGATCATCAGCATCAGATCCAAGTTCTCTACCTACTCCAAGAGGGAGTAATTGTTAAGTTCTCTGCCTACTCTAGGAGGGAGTTAAAGGATTCCCTGGTTCTCTGCCAACTCCAAGTGGGAGTAAAAGGATTCTAGGTTCTTTGCCTACACCAGGAGGGTGAAAAAGTATTCAAGGTTCTCTACCTCAATGGAGTAGGGCTTCTCCACCTTGCTGTGGGAGCAAAAGGAGAGACACTAACTAATTAGTGAAATACCTAGAATGGGAGGTTCTGGGGAGTGGATGTAGGTCAAATTTAACAAAACCACTATAAAATTTGGTGTGCTCCTTCTTATTACTTTTTTTGCATTTTGTTTCCGCACTTTTGCTTGATTTATTCTGTCATTGAAATCATTAATTTTGATATCTACTTCCGCTTAAGATTGTTTAGTCTTTTAAAATATTTAAAAAGACAAAAAGATTTTTCATTTTTATTAATAATTTTTAAAAACACCAATTCAGCTCCCACTTGGTTAGCCTCGGGCTAGTTCTATAGAGTTTAACCACCCACACAAACTTTCAGGTACCCCATTCCACCATCCAGTGTATCCATCCCAAAGTTAATTATCTTCACTACTCAGTATTCTCACTAGAGGGATATCTCCAATAAAAACCTGAATCTCTCAAAGAAAAGTCCTAGTTTATCTCATGGTCCCTTATAGAAAGAATTGCTGTAGTTGAGGCCTATTATTAATGTCTTAAGGAAGAGGAAAAAAGCAACTGAGGAGTCATTGAGTGGGGATTTAGTTCCCTCAATAGACCATGGTTGAGGTCTTCTCTCTCGTTGTGGGACCACACATTACCAATTATGGGGTTTCTTTTCTTTGCTTTTTTCCTTATTTTTGTATCTTGTAGTTTTCTTTATCTGGCTGTTTTCCCACCTTTTATTTTTGGTGCTTGGCAAGCATAGGTACTTTTTGGTTTTTCCAATTTGTACTCTCTTATACTTCCTTTTTTATCTTAATAAAATTTCTAAAATAAAAAAAATATTAAAGTTTTGAATGATTCTCCGAAGGTTGACATTCTTGCTACTACTAAGGATATTGAGAATTTGAGTAATGATTTAAATATTACAGATAGTATTGGTGACCTTAATGGCATGATAGAGGGACTTGAACTACTTGTTCATAAGAATCATGTTTTATCTAATCTTCCTATTGTGCAAAACCCTAGGGAGCTTACTGACCTTCTAGGTGTGGATCTTTCCACCCATGAGCCCATAGAATCTATAATTTGAATAAAATTCCTTCTCAATTATTTGAATCTATTTCTAGTTTTGATAAAGATAACTTGTTTATAGATGGAGGTAATTGTTCTTTCAATATGCTTAGAATTGATTCTTATGAATTAGGAGAAATTCCTCCTTCATCTACCAATGATGGTTGTGTTCAAGATCCTAATGCCTTATGTTCAAAAAATCAAACCAATAACATCGAAACATTAATGTCCTCTCCTAGAATGCATTCTACTAATAGGGAGGATGAGGATGGTTTTACTAAGGTTGGTAAAAAGAAAAATAAAGCTAAAAAAATGGCCTCTTACCCACTCCTCGTGCTACCAAGGCTCAAACTATTTCGAACTCTCTTAATGGTTAATGCCCTAGTTTGGAACATTAGGGGGTGGGGGGGTTTTGACTCTCTTATTAGAGTTAAGAATCTTTGTAGGTCCCATAACATTATTGTTCTTGTTCTTTTGGAACCTCTTGCATCTCCTGATATGTTGGCTACAATGGTAATCATCTCGGGTTTAGTAGGTAGTTTGGTAATTATTCTAATAAATTTGGTTATTCTTTAAGGATATTGTTAACATAAATATTGTTTATTATTTTCACCAAATTGTTCATATGCAAATTAGTTCTACTCAATTTACATGTTTTACATCTTTGATTTATGCTGCTTGTACCCGTATTGCTCGACAAATACTTTGGACCCAAATTTGTGATTTTGCTTCTAATGTTAACTCTCCATCGATGGTTGGTGGGGATTTTAACATTGTTTATAATGCTAGCAACAAAATTGGGGGCAAGTTCCCTAATCCTCAAGCTGTGGAAGATTTCAACAACATGATTGTGGAATGCAATTTACATGAAATTGGTTTTTCTGGTAGTTTGTTTACTTGGCATAGAATGAATATATGGAAACACCTTAATGTTATCCTTTTTAATGAAAATTGGATTTCTCAGTTTTCTTTATCTCATGTAGAACATTTAAAGAAAACTCTTTCTGACCATTCTCCTCTTTTACTCAATGTTAAAGTTCATAACAACTCAAGTCCTTCCTTTAGATTTGATAATATGTCACTATGAGATGACTATTTATATAATATTGTTGCTAATAATTGGATATGTCCTTTAGTTTTGTATGATAATGTGAAAGGTATGGTTAGACTCTAGTTTAAGCTAAAAAGGCTCAATCGAAAATTAACTTGGTGGAACAAAGTGATTTTCAAAATTCAATTTGATAACATTTTAGAGGCTAAGTTAACTTTTCAAAATGGTGAAAATATTCTGGTGCAGGATTCCTCTAGTGATAATTTGGAGAAGCTAAATTAGCTTAAAATTAAATTAATTAAACTTCATAAGATGGAAGAAGCATAATGGAGGCATAATGCTGCTTCCAAATTTCTTTTGGATGAGGATAGGAATACTAAGTTATTTCATGCTATAGCCAACAAAAAATGTGCTACTAATCATATTCATAAGATTTTATTGTAGGATGGGACCATTTGTGATAATGAGAGCTCTATTGCTAGCTCTGGCATGGAGTACTTTACAGGTATTTTTAACAATGGTTTTACTCCTACTCAGTTTAATAATAATGGTACCATTCTTTTATTAATTAATGAAGAGGATAATGCATTCATTACTCAAGTTTCATCTGCTAAAATTATTTTAGATACTATAAATGGATGAACATTGATTTTATGGCCAGCCTGGATTGGTTCATCAATAAATTTTTTAAAAAACCTGGGAGATTATTAAGGTGGATATGATTGATGCTATTTGTGATTTTTTTAATGGTTTCCTGTATCCCAAAATGTTTACTTCTACTAATAATACTTTAATCCCAAAGAAATGGGCTATTAATTATTAGGCTAATTTTAGACCTATTAGCTTATTTTCTTTTTTTAAGAAGTTGAATTCAAAATTTTTGATGGGTAGATTAGCTTTAATTTTACCTAGAATTATCTCTCTTAACCAAACGGGTTTTGGAAAGGGTTGTGGTATCTTTGATAAAATCTTTTTAGCTCAAGCATTAATCTAAGACATTAATTTTCCTATTTCTAGTGGTAATGTTGTCTTAAACTTGATAGTACTACAGCTTATGATAATTTGGATTAAAATTTTAATTATAGTGTTCTTGAGTGGTTAGGTTTTAATACGTCTTTCTCAAGTTTATTTAAAATTGTATTGAAAATTATCTTTTTCTATTATCATTAAAGGTAAAAGTTAAGGTTTTTCGAATCCCTCTCATGATATTAGACAAGGTGATCCCCTATCTCCTACTTTGTTCATTATAGCTGTGGAATTTCTTTCTAGAGGCATTAACAATCTTTACACTCAACATCCTAAATTACATTACATCACTGAAGGGGGTTTCCCCTTTCTCATTTGAGTTTTACTGATGATTTTATCATCTTTAGTAATACTTCCCAAAAGATGCTAAAACTTCTTTTCAAATTCATTCTTAATTTTCAGTACATTAGTGGCTTAAAGTTTAATAAGGAAAAAAGAAGTTTTATTTTCAGGAATTTTGTTACCCAAACTAGGATCAATGCTATTAAAAGTAAATTTGTATTTGGCTTTCAAAATCTTCCTATTAAGTATCTTTGTACTACTTTATTCAGAGGTAGGAAAAGAACTCACCTTTTTGAGAATATTTTTATTTCTATTCATAAAAAAACTATCATCTTGGACTAAGAACTTCTTATCCTATGGTAGGACATTTTAATTGAAAGTGTTCTTTGTTCATTACCCATTTATGCTTTTCACACTATTCAACCTTCGATTTATATTTTTTTTCACATGGAATGATTAATCAATAACTTTTTTGGAGGTCTAAGAATAATGTGACTAGTATCATGTGGTTCTCTTGGCTTAATTTTTGCGTGGTGTTTAATGAAGGAAGCCTTGGTTGTTGTTTGATTGGAAATGTGTTGTTTATGTTTTGAAAAAAAATAATATTCTTTGGAAAAAAATTAATTTCTATAATTTTAGTTTCGAAATCAAACACGTCATTATGAATGATATATCACCTCGGGAAACAAACATAACATTCCCTAATGGGTTCAAATTATAAAATTTTGAATTCATCCTAATTATCATAGTCAATCTCAAGGAAGAATCACATATGACCCCGGAGGGTAAAAATAGAATTTGATCAAGTTTTGACAATGTTAATCTGGATAAAAGGATCATTAATTTTATAATCAAAATTATGATAATAGAATGATATATCTTCATGAAGTAAGAAGATATTGTCCACTATCAGTCATTTGAATATAACCATAATGATCGTTAAATTTGAATTTCCCAAAAATAATTAATTTAAGTTTTGAAAAGTTTGATTTTGAAAATTTGATATGGGTTTCTAAATCTCATACGAGTGCAAGACCTCATAATTACTTACATTATAGGGAAACTGAGAATTCCTACGAATACTCTCAATTAAAATAACGATAAATTTTTTTTTTAGAATTCAAAGTTTGATATCAAAGGAGGCAAGGTTTGAAAATTTCAAATGGGATTATTTAAGGTTGAACACTTATTTCTAGAATCGAAGGAAGAAAGGTAGGAGGCACTTGGGATTCAGAAATAATTCAGAAGCACCTCAACCTATCTTAAGTGTTAGGCTTGAATTTGAGTTGAGAGAAATTTTAATTTTAATTATCAATTTTATTAGAAGGTTGGGATTAAATTCCTAGAAGGTTGAGGTATTATAGCCTAAGCCTGCCTTAGAACCTAAGTTAAGATTGGGTACTAAAAATCAGTGACCCGAACCTAACTAATGCAACATAGGATTTGGACTTACCCCAGCGTGGATTGCGGAGCCAGCTAAACTACCTAAATGCTTCAAAACCATGAGTATGGTCTTTTATGTAAGAGTGGGTAAAGACATTGTATTAAGTTAATTTTAAGGAAAGCGGGGCTGAGATCTAGTGCAAATCCTAGTTGGCCCTTAGACTTATATTGGGTAATTTGATGTTTAAGATAAAATGTAATTAAATATTTAGGCACTTTTAATTAATTTTTAATGCAATGCATGCAAATTGACTTGATAAATGCTAAAAATTTGAATGAAGCAGTTTTAAAATGGCTTAAAAAAATTTTATCTTAGGGATTGCAAAGATTCCCCTTGACGGATCTGCACCCTCATAGGCCAGTCGGTCTGCCAAAACACGCAGGCGGAGAGGTGCCTAACAAAGGAAAAGAAGATGCAATGAATATGCATATGAGAACTCCCGGTGGTCCTGAGCTTACTTCTTAAAATGTTAGAGTTGCTACTTGGGCTTAAATATTTTAAATTTGTTTAAGTAGAAGAATTTTAACGTTCCCTTACGAGCCTCCTATAGGGTTCTAGGTTAAAATAAAGATCGATATTGAAAAGTGCCAAAAACTACTAAAAACATATAATCCTATATTGTAGTCAACATAAAATAATCAATTAAATAATAAGATCAAATAAATAAATAAATAAAATGTACATAGGTAAGTACCTTTTAATATTATAACCTAGGGTCTGTACGAAAAGTAAAGCGGCCGGGTACCACTGACAACAACCACTGATTTCTAATCATGAGATTTAAGTGACTTTGAGAATGGTTTTCTCGTTCTTCACTACCTCGTCCATTTACGAGCTCCTTGAATCCGTCGGGTCAAGATATCCAAATGAAAAAAAGTCCCCCTCGAAAGGGATATTATCTTTCCTCTTTGGATACTTGAAACTATCCTAACTTGATTTTCCAAATGGATGAAGACTCTCACCTAGGGGATGTCTTCTCCTCTTTGGAGTCCAAGTTAGATATAACTATCCCATCTAAAATTTTTCACCTTAAAATTACAACTCAATTACAACACAAATTATATTTAAATGTAAAAAAAAAAATCTAGACTCAACAACCAACAGGGTTATCCTAATAAATTAATAGTTAATTTAATATCCAAAGTAGTTATATTTAAAAAAATTAAAAACTAAAATTCACAGCCACACTTGGCCATGCTCTTTTAATTTTTAAAGGGGGACTGAGCAATTTCTGAAGCACTTGTAAAAAATATTATTAATTTAAAACTTAATTATTTACCCCCTTTAATTTTAATGCTCTGTATGAGCATGACCGCCTACATAAGATTGAATTAGAGGATAAATCATCCCTAACCTATTGGTAGATCTAACGCATAATCAATCACATCACAATATGTAAAAATTAAATAAATAAACATATCAATCAATTCTATCACTAGCAACCAGCATATAGTGAAACCTCAAAAAATTTGGCACACAACAACAAGAAAGTAAAACACCATCCTAACCTAAGACTTGAGTTGGTTTCCTAGCAAAACATATAGCAGTTAGTTAAAGTTGTTTGAAGTTCTGGTTGGTTCAAAGGTTTAAGGGAGATTTTAATTAAGGTGCAAATATTAATGATTTAAAATTGATTTTAAAATTTATTATTTTTAAGTTAAATGGTTATCACCTTTGTTGCTTATCGAGGCCGTGAAGTTTATTTCACCATCATCGGGGCTAGTTTAATAGCCTCGTAAGCTTGGGTTATCTAGTGATAACTGATATGTTAATGTGAATTAAAATAATTAAAATTTAAATTTTAATATATTTGAATTAAATTCGATTAGTTACTAATTTTAATTATTTGAATTAATTTAACTTTGCTATCAACCGATTCATGGCCTTATGCCACCAGGCTTGAGGAATAAGGCCTCCTTAGAACACGTAACCTCATAGCCCATAGTAGTCCATCCTAAAAACCTAGTTGATATAATTAGGATAAAGATTTTAATTTTATTTAAATCATTAATAATTAATAAATTTTAAAGTTTTAACACTCCATTGAATCCGTTCGTGGGGTTGTGCCACTAGGCTCAAGGAACAAAGCCTCCTTAGGAAAAGTAGTCCCCCAGCCCGAAGTAGTCCATCCTAAAAACTTCATCTTTGGAGTGGTTTTTGTGTATTAAGGGGTTGGTGGAGTGATTTAAACATTGACTTAACATTTTCTTGAATTTAAAATCAATTATCAAATTTTAGATTTTTGGATTATTTTAATCAATAAATTAAGGGGTCGAAAGTTGACTTTTAGATTTAATTAGATTTCTAGAGTTTTGATATTTTTGTTAAATATTAGACCTTTCGATGAGTAATTATGCTTTGAGTTTGCTAGATTTAGAATTTTTTACATTAAGTTAAGAAATTTTGACTTAAGGTTGATCGGATTGTTGACTTTTTAAATTTGAATTATTTCTCATGGTTTGTTATTTTTAATAAATATTATATCCCAAATGGAGTCCAATACCTTTGAGATTGTTCAACTTAGAATTTTCTATAATTAGTTATAATTTTTAGAAGTTTTAGGTATTTATTGGAATTATTAAAATTATTGAATTAAGGGTAATTTTAGGATTTTTCTCCAAATGAACTCCCGACCCCTTGAAATCAACTCCAAAGGTCAGGGATGACCTAAGGAGAGATTTCCAAGTGTTTGGGAATTTTTAAGAAATTTTTAATTTTTTTTATTAATTAAATTAATTAAATAAAGATTTTTAATTAAAAATAAATTAAATTTAAGTTTGATGTCAAATCAAAGTGGTTTAATTTTTTATAAGTTTGAAATTGAATTTTGGTCAGTTAGGATATTATTTGTAATTTTTGGATTTAAATTTGATTTATTAGAATTTTTGAAAGTTTTTAATGCTTAATGAAAGAATTAATTTATTAAATATCTTAATGATTATAAAATCAGTAAATATTTTCCTATGGGTTGTATGTGTCACTAGATTTAAGCGGTTCAAACTTCATATTAATAGGAAATGTATCCTAATTTCTATAATTATTCTAAGTTTTCTAAACAAAGATCCTTAATTATTGTCCTTAATGAAGCGTCTAAGTTAAGTAGATTTGACTCAAAGTTCTACTAACCCTTGATAGAAATGTACATAGATGTACATATAACTTTCACAACTAAATCCTAGATTTAAAAG
Organism: Dendrobium chrysotoxum; assembly: GCA_019925795.1. Taxonomy (NCBI): domain Eukaryota; kingdom Viridiplantae; phylum Streptophyta; class Magnoliopsida; order Asparagales; family Orchidaceae; genus Dendrobium; species Dendrobium chrysotoxum. Next base: position 56,750,871 of record CM034312.1, read on the forward strand.
AGCCCTAAAACTAGGTGCAAGTGTGTGCTTCCTACACATGCAAAAGAAAATACAAAGGAAAAACTCAAACAATAGGTTATTAGCAAACTAATTACCCATTGATCTATCCCCACTAATTCTCTTCAATCAAGTTCAAGTTATGTTTAAAACTTCAATGGATCTCTCAACACCTTAAGATTTAAATATATATAATTTTAAAACATATATATATATATATATATATATATATATATATATATATATATATATATATATAAGTATATACATAAAAATTATAAGTTTTAAAATAAAATAATTAAAAATATCATTAAAATAGTTTGAGATATTTTGAGAGATCCTCTGATCATTTAAATTAATTTAAAAAAAATTTATTTTGAAAATACTTAAGTCTATAGTTAATGAAAGCATTTAATGTAAAATTAATTAATGGATGAATTAAATTAAATTTTAATTATTTTATAAAATTTTAAAATTATTAAAATATTTTAAATTTTCAAAGTTATTTAAATTTAATTCTAATTAAATATTAATTAAATATTTAAACATTTAAATATTTTAAAATTATTCAAATATAAAATATGTCTTAAATTAAATTTGATTTAAAATTAAATAATTAAAATAATTATTTATTTTTTTGTAAATACTTAAAAATAAAAAAAAATTTAATATTTAAAAATAATTAAATTAATACTAATTTAAAGTTAATTATATATTAATATATTACGATCATTTAAAATAATTAAATAAAACATCTTAAATTAAATTAAACTTTAAATTAAATTGAAATTTTTAAATGAACATTTTCTAAATATTTATTTAAAACATTAAAATATATTTTAAAATAATATTTTAAGTTTTATTAAATTTTTTTACCATTTTTTAATGTTAATTTAAAATATCTAATATTTAGTAATTAGAATAATTTAAAATATATTTAACATTTTAAATGAATTTGAATTTTAAATAATAGAGATTAATTTTTTGAACACTTTGATATATTATATGTTAAATATGGATTAATATTTAATTTTTAAAATTTATTTAAAATTTTCTAGTTTTAAAATTAATTAAAAAGAAATTAAAAAAGAATAGGAGGCGTGGTGGTGGCAAACCGGACACGCGTTAGTAGCGATTGGCTGCTCGAAATTACTGTAATGATTTTCTTGCACCGCCGATGATCATCGCGTAATGATTAAACTGTAGATGCAGTTTAACTTATCTGAGTCAGCTCGGATCCTCCTCTATTGGATCCTCTACTTTTTGAAATGGGGGGCCCTGATCGAGCCGAATAGAGCTTCAATCCAACAGAACCGTACACATGACAAGATAGAGCATGATATGGTGAAATCTCAATTATTGATCAGAAGATTAATGGCTGATATTTCATGCACCTCAGCCAGACTACGAAAATGCCCTAGATATGGATTTTTGGCTCATTCTCTCAAAATACTAGATGGTTTTCGGTGAAATTTTAAACATAGATTAAAGACATGAACATAAATCTTGTGGATGTGTTTGTATAGTTTAGTAAGTGCTTTTAAAAATGTTAAATAAGCCTAAGTGTCCTAAACTAGGGTTAGAGATCTCACCTTGGTTTAAGGATGGATTAATCTATTTAATGGCTCTCTAAATTTGTTGTTTGTCCTCATATATTTCCCTAGTCTAAGTCACGGTCTGAAAATCCATGGATTGTGCATTCTCGACCTTGGATGAATTTGGAATCAACATGGCCAGAATCCCATCGCTGGTGAGGTTTGACCATCTGATCTCGACCTGGGAAGTGGAGAGGAGATTATGGGGAGCTCATGCAAAAAAAGGTTTGGACTGGAGGAGCTCTAGGTAGAGAGATAATGCAACTTGAGTGAATGAGGCTCAAAGGAGGGTTTTCCCCTATTAAAGTCTCTCAAGCTTTAATGGATGACTGAGATTAATTGGGGGAGCTCCTGGATGCTTGCCAAGTGGCAATGGGGTTATTGGGAGTAGATAATCAAAGGTACAAAAGGATAAACCATGTGGAAAGTGAGTTTTGTCCTTACTTGAGCGTGTGGGATTAATAAGAGCCTTTGGATCTTGATCTAAAGGCTGAGGGGAGTACTAGGAAGGTTCTAGAGTGTCTCCAAGTAGCTGGAGCTAAGTTGGCATGGAGGAGGATGCCATGTCATCAACATTTTGTTGATTTAATGGTCATTTGACCATTTGTTGACTGGTTTGACCATTCAACAGGTCAAATGGAGTGTTGTTGCATGCAAGGTGGCACCAAGAGTTGATTGGAGTGGTTCCTAAGGGCATGGGATTAAATATTTAAAATTTGGAGAGGTATTCAAAGTGGTTTAACCATGTGTGAGCATGTTGACTTGGTCAACTTAGTTTGGACTGAATTGCCAATCATTAGAGTTTGATTAGATCATGGATTAGGACCGATTTGAGCATTAAAATGGACTAGATTATTTGATTTGACGTAAAAAAAAGCTTCATAGCTTATTAGGTCAACCTAGGTTGACTTAGTCAACCAAGTTGACCCAGGACCTAGGTCAGGGCTAGATAATTTTCAAATAATATTTGATGTCTATTAGAAGTGTTTTCAAGAGTTGGAATGGTCTAAATGTTTAAAGTGACTATTTATACCCTTAAAGGGCTGATCTGGTCAACTTAAGTTGACTTGGTTAACTAGGTTGACCCAAGGTCTAGACTTGGGCCCAAGAAGTTTGAAATGATATTTTGAGACTATTAGAGATGGTTCCAGGGATTACAGAGTCCAATTAAGTCAAATCACATATTTGGTCCCTTAATGGGTCATTGGGTTAACTTAGGATGACTTGGTCAACCAGGTTGACCCAGGAGCAGGGTTTGCGTCCAACAGGTTTGGTTTGATGTTTTAATTTGAATGGAAGTGGTTCCATATAATTTGAATGTCATTTGGTTTAAATGGAGTATTCAAACCCTTAAGGGGTATTTTGGTCAAAGGGGTCGACCTGGTCAACTATGCTTAACCAAGGTCTGGGTCTGGGTTCATTGCATTCCTAATGATGACTTGGATGCATTGGAAGTAGTTCTAGAGTTTGATTTGAAAAAGGGCATGTTGAAGTTTAGAGAAAACTTCAAAATTGCCCTAAAGGGGCATTTTAGTCATTTTGACCCCTAGTCAGCTGGGGGTCAAAGTGGGTCCACCAGAATATAGTTTACTGCTCAACATGTCATAATCAAGGGTTTGGAAGTGATCAGATGGTTTGGAGAAGGCTCTAAGGCCAGGATCCACTAGGTAGTAGGTCTAGTGGAAGAGACCATAAATATTTGAGGATTTTATAGCCTTTGGATTTCAATCAAATTTCTTAGGTTAGAGGTCTCAGATTGAGGTCAAATTTGGAGGGTTACCTCTAGAGACACGTCCTACCAATATGCAATTTATAGAGTCTGAATCAGATGTCATTTGGATGGGGTTTGAGGTCTATGAAAAATCCTTAGGAAAGGCTTTCAGGGCCTAAGCCTTTGGACTTGGATTTTGACCTGGATTTCTCGATTTAAGCTAGAATTTGGGTTTGAATGATTATAATTAAATTATCCAAATCATTTTTGGACATTTAGATGATCATAAGTGATTGGATAGGATTGAAGCTAGATTGGAGGCTGGCTCAAAGTTTAAACTTGAATTGAAATCTGGATAGGCCTTGAGTTTAGATAGGTTTGAAGCCTAGGTTTTACATAAACCTAGATTGATCTAAGATCTAGGTAGATCCTAGCGTCTTGATAGATCTAGGTTTAGGGTAGAACTTAGCATCTGGATTGGTCTAGAGGTTAGAATGATCTAAAGTCAGGATTGATCTGGAGTTTGGGTTGATTTGGATTTAGGATTGATCTAAGGTCTAGATTAATCCTATGGTCTAGATTGATCTAAAGGCTTTATTTTTCTGGCGTCAAGTTTTTTCTGGGATTAGGATTGATCTGGAGTCTAGGAAAAGTCCTAATGACCTCATACAAAAATGAGGTCAATAGTTGTAAAAGCATATCTGATATAGTTCTTGCATTTTCATACAAACTTTGGTTCTCTTTTCATGCTAACAAAACTTTTGTGCTAAATTTATGTTTATAAAATATTATAAAGGTAAGAACCCTCTCATTTTTAACTAGAATAAGAATAATTCCTCAGTTTGGAAAAGAGTTTGTGCCATAAGTGGGAAGCTGAGAATTTTATTCAATGGGGTCTTGGTGAAGGCAGTGTCCTTTTTTGGCAAGACAACTGAATGGGAATGATGTTTATTGATGCAAATTTAAACTCCCATACTACTTATTCTATCAAAGTTAATAATTTCTTCATTGGTGATAGGTGAGATAATGATAAATTGAGGGACATTGTTCCTAAAACTCTTGTGCAAATAAATAAAGAGATCCCTCTCCATTCCCCAAAGAAGGATTGCTTTGTTTAATTTGTCCACCTTTGATAAATTTGCTCTCAGTAAGGTTTGGAATGTCATTATACCTATGAATCCTAAGTCAATAGTATGCACTTTTATTTTTCACAATAGCAGCCTGTTATCTTATTCAATACTGGTTGGGAGAATTATAAGAGATTTATTCTTGTTGATGTTGTGCTTCTAAAGAAGGTTTTTTTATTACATCAAATGTCAATGCTACTTTCACTCTGAAACTCTTAATCATGTTGTAATCACTCGTTTGATTGTTGATAAAGTTCCAAACTTTTTTATGGTATTTTTAGGTGTAGTCATTAGAGTACTTCTACTGATATTAACACATTATCTCTAATTGGATTACTCCTATTAAAGGTCACATTAAGAATCTTATTCCTATACTTATCTTGTGGTATTTGTGGTGTGCTAGAAATTATTCTAAGCATAATACTATCAAGATAGATGCCAATAGTAGTATAAATAAGATTAAAGATAAAATTCAACACCTTTGTACTATCAATCTTGTATCTGCTAATAATTTTAGGTATGTTCAATTTGCTACTATTAACCTTTGCATCAAATTGAAAGGTATCAAAGTTAATAATGATTCTAAAATTATTAGATGGTTAAAACCTTCTCTACCTTATTCTAAGATGAACATTGATGGATCAGCTAACAATACTGTTGTTGGCTGTGGTGGGATTTTCAGGGATCAGTTGGGGAATTTCCTTTATGCCTTTATGGGTCCTATTTCTCATTGTTCTTCTATTACTACTAAACATGAGGCTCTTAACTATGATCTCAATCTCTGCTTTTACTTGATTATCACTTATATTTGGATTGAGGTTGATGCTTTGATGGTGTTATACTTTCCTTAAAATACTAATATTTCAAATCTGGAGAACTTCTATCTTATCAGAAGCATTAATTATCTTCTTAATCATTTTATTATCAGTTAACACATATATATCATGAAAGGAACTACTGTGTGGATTGGTGAGCAAAAATGGACTGTATGTTAAATGCTTTTAATTAATTTTTTTTTTGCTTCTAACCTGCCTAAAATATTAAGATGTATGATTCTCTTCGATCAAACTAGTTTTCCTTATTTTAGAAAGTTATTATGCTTTTGTCTATGGATCCATTTATTTTATTTTTGCATTATTCCTTCCTTGCTGGCTCTTTCTATGTTCTAAGGTTTATTCAGAACCTTATTTAGATTTGTGGATTTTTTTGCTTGGATTATTCTATGTACCTATCTTCTATTAGTGCTCTTTGCTTTTTTAAGGTTTAGGTCACTTTACTTTTTAGGATTTATGTTTTTATGGTGTACATGATTGCTATGAAAAACTTCACGGTTAGTGGTATAAATTATTATTTTCATGTCATTCTTACTCGTGGCAATTCTATAGTGTTTTGCACTAATACAGTGGAGTGGTTCCCAAGGGCATTATTGATGGGTTACTGGTTTATTTTCATATGGCTTGGGGGTCCCTAATTGTGATATTGTAGTCCTGACTGTCAGCACTGCTTTGTGGGTTTATCATGTTTGCTGGAATACTACTGAGTCGTTTCTTTATTTAAGGGAGGAATCCAAGAAATTTTCCTTTGCTGGTCTTGGTGATCATTTATCTTTATTTTTCTATTTAGAGTGATGGTGGAGGTTACTTTTTTCTTGGCTTCTGACTTACCCACTTTGCTTCTTTGATGGTCTTTTTCTTTTAGATTTAGTGAATACTCTGATAAATAATTTCAACAACCACTTTGTATGGTTGATTTTATGTTCTATTGGACTACCATGAGTAATTTTTTAGTGGTATTATTCGAGACTCTTTTGGCAACTAGATTATGGCTTTGGCTGGCCCCTTAAATAAGTGCTCTATTATTTTTGCTGAACTCTCTATGATTTACAATGGCCTTAATTTGTGTTTTTCTCCTTGCATTAGAGACATATGGATTTGAGTTGATGCTACTTCTTTTCTTCATTTTTTAAAGGACTCTAATACTCAGATTTTTAGTTCTGATATTTTCTATCTTCTCTCTGATATCAAGCAGATTCTATCTTCTTTTAAGTTTCAAATTTCACACTTTTTTAGAGAGGGGAATGCTTGTGCGGATTGGTTAGCTAACTATGGTTGTACTATTACCTCCATCATGGAATTTACTTACGGTACCTTACCTTCTATCATGAAATTCCTTGTTAGGCTGGATAAAAATAGTCTTCCTTATGTTAGAATTTGACCCTTTTAGTGGAGCTTTGATCCTTGTATGGTGATCTTTGTGATTTATGTCTTCTTGTTTCCTTTTTAATAATTTTGGTTTTTTGGGTGTCTATCCTCTTAATTTTGGCGGCTTTCATTCAACTTTTACCTATTGGTCTCTTGTACTTCTTGCTTATTTTTTCTTTTATCTTGCATCCACTTGGTCTTTATCCTACCTACTCATTCTGGTTGGGATGTTGCCTACTATAAATGTATTATCTGGATTGATAATACACTTATTTTCTACTCACCTCATCCATTACTTATCTTGGGTAGGATTTTATTCTTTAGTTATGGTATCTTCATTTATTATATTTGCACTTGGCATTATAAGGTTGTGTCTTGCTATTATATATATCTCCTTGTGCTTACTAGTTTTAGGTTTTTGAGCTATAATATTTTGCTGCTATCTTATTCTTATATGGAGAATTAGGTGGGGGTGAACCTTCACGATATGAATTGGGTGGTGTTGAAATCTCTAAGTTAATTTTGGTTTGGTTAGTTTCCCTCTGTTGGTTTATTGGCTGGATTGGTGTTCTTCCTCTTTTGATTTCCCCCTGCTATTACTGGATCAGTTCTGGATTGGTTCGAAGAAGCATTTAAGTTATTTGCATGATATTCTGGATGATACTACATTCTTGAGCTAGTTTTACCCAACCTAATGTAGTCTATTTTTGCCCTTTGTTGTGATTTGGGTTTGGTTTCTTTTCTTATATTGTCTTAGTGATTGGGTTGCTATTTTTGTTTTGCCTTTTTTTATCTAATGTTGTTTGGTTGGTTTTATTTTGGCTTGTACTATCTTTCTATTTTTATCATCTTAGTTATGTTGTTATTTGGCTAAGGAGGCTTATTTTCATTGGGCTAGTAGTAACATATAATCTAATTAGCTTTCTTCTCACCCTTCCCTACTTTGGGTTAGCTTTCTCTATCTAGATTATTGTTTTCACTATGGTATTTATCTTGCAATCCTACATTATCTTATATTATTTATTGCTACTTATCTCTGGCTGTTTGATTGGTTTTCATCTTTATGAATCTGATCACTACTGGGGGCCTTCTTTGGCTTTTCTTTGAATTCTCTATGGTTTGGCCTATTTTCCTCTCTTGGTTTTTTGGGTAGTTACTCTTACCTATCCTTTGTTGCAACTCAGAAATCAAGATTGAGCTTGTGATTTTTGATGATAATGAAACTAATGATTGTGCTAATTTTTGCATTATTTCTCCTAGCACATATTAGAAATTTCTATTTGTTTTTATGTGTACGAATATTTTAAGGAAATCATAAACTACCCCAGATTGATGAAAACTTCAAGAAAAGTTGGAATAGGATGCCATGTAATAGAGTCTGTAAATCTCTATTTTTTATTTTCTTGAGTCTTAGAGAGTGTTATTGTGATTGGGTAATCGTACACACACACCCAAGGGGAGTGAGACTGAACTTAACTTTTTTGAAACTAATTATATTGTATGATCTACAATTGTACTATATGATTTGACTTAGTGTTGTTCTCCAAATTGCAGTTTTTAAATCTGGGCTTAAAATTTTGAATTATTAGTACTGTATGATGCAAGTTCATATAGAAAACTGATAGGATATAAAGATGGAATCATCCAGATCGTACCATACGAAGCCCTAATTTATTGAATTATTCATACTGTCTGATGTTAAGTCGTATAGACAACCGACAGGGTATGAAATCAAGTTCATACTAGATTATACCAGATGAACACATTAATTTTCTGAACTATTCATATAGTACGATCTATATTCGTTCAGACGACTGACAGGGTATGAAGTCAAGTTCATACAAGAGCATACCAGACTTTTTGAACTGTTTGTACAGATGATCCATGATCATACTATGCAATCTGATTACAGTTCACTTGAATTTTTTAGTTTTTGATAGTTTTTCGTGCTTTTTCTATATAAGGAGTCCTAAAAATTGTCATTCAAGACCTTTACTCTGAATTCATCTTGAGAGTGGCCAATAAGTGTGAGTGTTTGGGAGAGATTGTGAGAGTGAAGTGTGAGAGATCAAGTGAGGGGAGTTATAAGGGATTCACAAGGTTGCCCAAAGTGAGGATCTCTTGTCTTCTTCAAGTTTCTACCCATCTCCTCTAAAAGCTCTTAAGAGAAGATCTTAAACATTGTGTCTAAGTTCTCTACCTTCACCAGGAGGGTGAAAAAGGATGTTGGGTTCTCTGCCTTCACCAGGAGGGTAAAAAAGGATGAGTTGGTATGCTGCCATCACTTGGAGGGTATAAAAGGCGTCAGTTCTCTGCCGCACCGAGTTGGTGGAAGAGAGTTTGTAAAGGCTTCTCCACCTTGCTATGGGGGCAAAAGGAGAGTCACTTGTGAGTAGTGCAATACCTGGAGAAGGAGCCTCCAGGGAGTGGATGTAGGTCTAGTTAAACTGAACCACTATAAAATTTGGTGTTCTTCTGTTACTTTATTTTTTTCAAACATTTTTATTTTTGGTACTTTAAATTATTGTGGTTGAAAAATCCTGTGATAATCTTTTTTATTGAAATAACTACATATCTCTATTTTAGTAATTTAAATTTTCTAAAAAGGTTTTCAATAATCCACGAAATTTTTAAAATAACCAATTCACCCCCCGTTGGTTATCTTGGGACAATTCAATTAGGTTTGACAACCTACACGAACTTTCATCTTTGTTTGAATTGTTTTCTGTTGTTGGGTGGTTTTGGATCGTTTTGTTGGGACAGTTAAGTACTTCTCATATTTGGCCATTTGAGATTATTACTCTGTGCTAGATTTTCCCGTGCTATATTAGTTCACCTATTTTATGCAGGGCACCTCATTTCTTGTTATCTCAGCTAGGTACACACATGGTTTCTTCTTTTATCTCACTGTATATGGTTTTACGCTGCTAGTAGGACTGTTTTCTCCTTCCTTTTCATAATTGTATGGTTTATTCATTAATACATCTAATTTCTTTTATAGATTACTTTGGTGTGTAGGTTGCTTCTATTTCAGGTTGATGAGAATTCCTATGTTTTTTTATCTCTAGCTTTTTGGTTCAAGGATAGTGCTAAGAATCTGCAAGGGCTCTCATTATTTTGGGTGTTGGCTCCTTTCCACCCTAGATTTTTATCAAGTTTTTTGGATTGCTTGTACTTAGATGGGATTGTTGGCTTTAGGCTTTTTCTTCTTTTTGATGTAGCACTCCTGAGCATTAGCAAGCCATAAATGTGTAGGCCCCTTTCTAGATCTTAACCAAAAAAATATTGGTACATGGCTTTGGTGGACTTTTCCTTATGTTATGAACTGTGCTTTAAATTGGATTCTGGGCTTTGCTGGGGTATTTGTAAGTGTAATGTTATTCTTTCTATAATTTTTTGTCTTTGCTTTGGGTGTTGGCTTTGGATATTTACTAAGCCCTATTATTATTTTCTACTTTTCTTACATGTTCTCTTATTTTTTCTCTGCTGGTTTTTATTTCCTTATGGATTTTCTCTGGTGTGCTGTGCATCTCTTTATTGGCTATTTTTTTTAGGGCTAGAAGGTTTCAGTCATGGCTATGGTCTTTCCATTTGCTTGTTGGTGTTTGTTGGTTGGTTCTCTCATTGGGCTTGTTTCTGGCATGTTGGGCTGGGGGTTTTGGAGAGTGCTGATGAGGTTTCTTTCTGTGGTTGGAGGTTTGGGTTGCTGGGTGGGCTCTATTGGGTTATTAATTTGGCTGGGTTGCTTCACATCTACTATATGGTTCAATTTGGTTTGCCTTTCCTTTGGGAAATATTTATGGGCTGTTATGTTAAAATATTTCTACTATTGGTTATTTCTTATACCAATATGTTTTCTTTCTTATGTTGTTCTCTCTAATAGTTTATATTTCAGGTTTCCAACAAGGTTTCACAAGTTTGTTTTTTGCCTTATGAATTATTATTACTATAACCATTTTTGGCTGTATTACCTTATGTATAATGTGTACTTCAAGCTTCATTGAAGGATGTGCATAATTCTGCTGTGTTTTGTTACATGGATTTTTTTCCTGGAGACTTGGGTTTAAAAATTGCAATGGATCTCCTCCCTTTGGGTGTTCGCTCCTAGCCACCGTAGATTTTTCTTAGGTGTTTCTATTTTCTTGTACTTAATTTGGATTATTGGCTCTAGGTTTTATTTTCTTTTTTATGTAGCTTGTTGGACCATTTGTGAGCCTTTAGACTCCTTTAAGGACTTATAATTTTATTTAGTATTAACACTTTGACCCCTCTATGGGTTTTATCCAAAAGTAGTAAAAAAAGAGTTTACATGACTTCTCCTCTACTTTATGTGGCCCTTGGTTGGTTAGTGGGGATTTTAATACTATCTCCAACAATAATGGGAGGATTGGGGAAATAATCCCAATGCTTCTTATCTGGAAGAGTTTAATAACATGATTTTGGATTGTAACTTAAAGGACATCGATTATTTTGGTTCTAAATTTACTTGGCACAAAGATCAAATGTGGCAAAGACTTTATAGAGTTTTACTCAATTACCAATGGATGTTTACTTTCCATTTAAGTCATGTTGAGCATTTAAGCATAAAACTTTATGATCACTCTCCTTTGTTACAGTCTTTTAAAAATCAAAGCACTGCCTATCCTACTACTTATAGATTTCAAAACATGTGGTTGAAGGTCATATCTTTTCTTAGAATGGTTGAGAAAAATTGGGATGCCCCTCTTCACCCTTATGATTCCATATTTGGGGTGAGAAGGTTATGGTATAAGTTCAAGAGATTGAAACAAAAATTAAGTTGTGGATCAAATTTTATTTCTAAATTAGTTTTTTAGAAAAATTTTGGGTGCTGAGTCTAAAGTCAATAATTTGGATGGTGTATGTCAAACCACTCTTTTATGTAGAATTTGAATTAACTTGCTGAAGCTAGGAGTAGGTTTTTTTGTTTACAAGATCAAGAAGAAATTTATTGGAAACAGAATGTTGCTTTCAAGGTCATTCTTGATGGTGATAGGGATACTAAATAGTTCCATGTGATTGCTAATAAAAATAGATCCGTTAATCATATTCCTAAAATCATTGATCCTAATGGTATCACTTATGATATGGATGACCAAATTGCTTCTTAAGGGATTGAGTATTTCCACAATTTAAGACAAAAGGCTTTTCCTTCTTTTTGATGTAGCACTCCTTTACATATTATAAATCCTAACTTTATTCATTTAGTCATTAGTGAAGCGGATACCTTTTGTCTTATTAAAATTCCTTCTAAAGATGAAATCCTTAATACTATTAATAATATGAATTTTGACTCTATGATTGGGCCTGATATATTCACAACTCAGTTCTTTGAAAAAGCTTGGTTTATCATTAAAAGAGGTATTGTGGAAGCTATTGGTCATTTTTTAAGGGTAATTGGATGCCTAAATTCTTTACTTCTACTACGATTTCTCTCATTCCTAAAAAGAATTGTGTCCAGCATTTCTCTTAATTCTAAGTTGTTAATGGAGAGAATTGTTGATTTTCTTCCTAAAATGATTTCTTCCAACCAAACTAGTTTTGTTGAAGGGAGAGCTATCTCTGACAATCTGTTATTGGCCCATGAAATTATTCATGATATTAATCTTAAAGTTAGAGGGGGTAACACTATTTTTAAACTCAATATATCTAAAGTGCAAGACAATATTAGTTAGGAGTTTCTTTATTCCATCATGTCTCTTTTGGGTTTTGATAATATTTTTATTAATATCATCAAACATGCAATTAAGCACTGTGGTTTTTCTTTTATTATCAATGCCAAGAACAACAATTTTTTCACTTCATCTCAGAGTTTATGTCAAGGAGATCCTATTTCCCCTGCTTCTTTTATAATTGTTATGGAATACCTCTATAGGGGGTTGGATGATCTTTTCAAAACATACCTCAATCTTAACTTTCAGACTAATGGTGGTTTTACCATTTCACATATAAGTTTTACTGATGATTTCATTATTTTCTCTAACGGCTCTTTGAAGATGGTCAGGCTTCCAAACAGGTTTCTTATTAAGTTTCAGAAAACTAGTGGGTTGAATATTAGCAAGTGTAAAAGTTGTTTCATCACATTTAAATCTATTTTTTTCTTACAGAATAAATGTTATTTTGAATATTACTGGTTTTTTCTCATAAACTGCTTCCTATTAAATATTTGGGTATGCCACTTTTTGAAGGGAGGAAAAGATCTCATTTATTTGATACGCTGTCTTTTGTTAACAAAAAAATAATACGTGGTTCTTTAATATCCTTTCTTCTGAGGAAAGACATGTGCTTATTAAAAGTGTCCTTTGTTCTATTCCCATCTATTTTCTGCAAACCATTCAACCTATCATTAAAACTTGCAAGCATATTGAAAGGCTTTACAATAATTTTTTTTCAGGTTCTAATGATTTTCCTTCTAGAATTCGTTTGACCTCTTGGCATAAATGCTATGGTGTTTTGGGGAAAGGCGGTATCGAGTGTAACACTACTGGGGACATGGCTCAAATATTTTCTTATAAACTATGGTTCACCTTCCGGGCTAACCGAAGTGTATGGGCTAAATACATGATGATGAAATATTATGTTGGAAAACACCCTTTGATTTTACATTATAAAATGGGTGATTCTCTCATTTGGAAATGTCTTTGTTTTATAAAGTTGGAGGCTAATTCTCTTATCCAGTGGGGGATTGGTTCTAGAAATGTGTCTTTTTTGGTAAGACCAAAAGATGGAGAAAAACTTTATTGATGATGCTGTCAACTCCCATTCCACTTCCTCTACTAAAGTTAAGTCTTTCTTTAATTGTCCTAATTGGGAAGTTCTTAAACTTTACAATGACTTTCCTAATTTTTTGGTTAACAAAATAATCAAAACTCCTTTAAATTTAAACATAAAGGATTGTCTAATGTTCAAGCATTCTAATACTGGTAGCATTATGTTTAAGGATGCTTGGAATCATTGCATAAGTAAACTTCCCTCTTATTATACTTTTTCTATGATTTGGCATAATATTTTCCCCCCTCTTATTCCTTTTTATTATGGAAGATCATTAAGAATTTTATGCTTATTGATATTAACTTGATGAGGAAAGGTTTCTACATCCCTTCTAAATGCCAGTGTTGTTATCATGTGGAAACTTCCAACCATGTTTTTGTTAATGGTTCTATTGTTATAAACGTGTGGAATTTATTTAATGGCATTTTTATGATAAATCAACATATGTGTTTTACTTGTCCTATTAATATCCTTAATGCTTGGTATTTCCCTTTGAAAGGTCATATTAAGAATCTCATTCCTGTGTTGGTTTTTTGGTTTGTTTGGCGGGAGAGGAATGTCTCTAAGCATAAGAATATTAAAATGAACCACTTAAATGTAATTTCTAGGGTCAAAGATAAAGTTTATCATTTATACCATGCCCATCTTCTTTAAAGAAAACTCTTTAGGAACTATAAATGTATCTTTAATATATTTGATATTCATTTATCCTAAGATAAGGATTCATTTCATCTTAAGATTGTTTAATGGGTGTAGCCTAGTTTACAATTCACCATGCTTAACTCTGATGGCTCCTTAAAGAGTAACAAGAGTGGTTGTGGTGGCATCATCAGGGACTTCCAGAGAAATGTGTTGCTTGCTTATGCTAGTCTGTTAGCTCATTCTTCTGTTAGTATGGTTGAGTTAAGTGGGCTATGTTATGGTCTGAAGTTAGGTTTTGCTCTTAATTTTAAATATGTTCAGATTGAAGTGGATTCATCTTACATTATTTATTTAATTAATAGTAAAGGAAACTATCAACTTGATATTTTTTACCTCTTAAGAGGATTAATAGCATTATATCTCAGCTTAATTGTTGTGTTACCAATATATTTTGTGAAGGAAACGAATGTGCTAATTAGTTAGCTAACTTTGGTTACAATCTAACCTATTTTATGGAATTTAGTGGGAATGATTTGCCTCAGTTATTGAAAGGTATGTGCAAGATGGATACAATTGGTTTACCTTATCAGAGAAATTAGTCGATTATATTCCTGCTTTACTATTTTTTTGGTTTCCTTCTTATGTTTTTTGGTCTATTGGGTTCCTTCTTCAAGATGGCATTATTGTTGGTTCTATTTGCTTTAGAGTTGGCTTTATTCTCTGGAAGATCTTCTGTAGACATTTCAAATTTTATCTTATGGATATTCTTTCTCTTGTAAATTGAATATTTTAAGTGGAGTTGGTTTTATGTGTATATTCAAGTTTTCAATTTGTTCATTAAGGATTTAAGGGTTTATTTCTAGTAAAACCTTTATGTTTATAGTGCCAAAAAACTAAAATGTTGGTTTATATCTATTATTTTGGATATTACTAAGCCCCTAGATCTTCTATGGGGCTGCATGATGTGTATTTTCGCTCAGTCTGACTTATGTGATCATAAGGTGCTTTCATATTGGAATGTTTTTGCTTACCATGATGGCTGTCTAGTTTAGTCTACCTCCTTTTCTAGCTTGATCTATTTTCCCTCTGGCTACTCTATGTTGATGAAGGGTTTGATAGTGTTGAGATTTGCTATGATTGTGAGTAAGTTTTACAAGATTATGGAATTTTTTTGGCAACTAGCAACCTATTACTCCATGTTTCATTGATATTTGAGTTGTAGGGGTATGAACGCTTTGATGGCCTGGGGGAGGAAAATGAATTGGATTTATCCTGACGGGCTTATTATTTTCTTTATTTTCTTTGATCTCTATTTTGCTTTGCATTATGGGTTCGATTGGGTTTTTTGGTTGGTTGTTAGGGGTTCAATCGATAATATGGATGGATGCTTCCAACTTTTTCTTTCTTCTCGGTATGATTTACTTTCTTTGTACTATATTATGAGCTATCCAACTCTCAGTCATTCATATTGTATTCACCCATCTACTTTATTTACTAATTTTAGGCTCTTTTTATTAGAGTGCATGTATTTTGATGTTGTAACCTTATTTTCTGGGTGCTTTGTTTCATTCCCCTACTATGTTGCCTTTATTTTGCTGGGCAATGTTGTTCTAATGTGGGATTTGCTGTTTCATGAGGAGTTATGGCTTTTTCTTTTTTTTCCTATCCTTACTTATGCTAGGCTATTGTTGGGTATCGAACTGGCTTTGGTTTCTTCCTTAGTTATTTTTTTTCTATTTGTGGTTTCCTATTGTGTTGATAATGGTAATGTATCGATTAAAATGTTATAGACCTCTTTTTTATTTACTTTTGTTCTAATGGTTACTGTTGTTAGCATTTTTTTCTCTTGTTTGACTCTTTTAGATCTTTGATAATGCCGGGTTACCTCTAGTGGATCAAGGGTAATAATTCACTTTATGGAGTTTTCCTACTTAAGATGAAGGTCATTGATACTTTCAAAGAGATTAGAACTATGGGGTTGTTGTTTCAGGAGGCTATTTGGTTATATTGCTTTGGAAATTCTAGTTTGGAGCCTTTATTTATTTGGATATACAACTCTTGGGGGATCTTTTTTGGTGCTTATGGTGGCTTATTTGGGTGGCTTCTTGCCCCCCTTTCTTTTCTCTTTACTATTTCTTCTTTTACTTTTGTAATTAGTAGGGTTCTATGGCTCTATAGGTTTAATTTTCTTTTTAATTTTAGCTCTCTAAGAATAGTGAGCAACGGAGCCCTTTAAGGACTTGTAATTAATTTTTACATTAACGTGTAGGCCCTTATTTATATTTTATTTTAACAAAAAGAGTTAACCCTTATCGGCCCAATCATACTATGATCTATGATAACGTCGAGCAAATTTCAATTGTTATTTGAAGTGGAATGGAGCTAAACCTAGGCCTTAGTCAAACATTATTGACCAAGTGAACCTAGGTTGACTAAATTATCCCTTAAACCATTAGTCATACATTTCATGCATATAAGCCATGCCACAAACAAAAATCTCATCCAATTTGTTCCAAATGTCATTCGGAATTGGTTGAACCAAGCCACAACCCCTGGTTAACTTTTGTTGACAAAGTCAACCATGTTTGATGAGGAGAAACCTAAACCCTCTAAACCTTAAATCCAATGCACTAGACCATACTAAGCAATCAAAACCCTATAAGACTATCCTTTGGATTTTCAAGGGTCAACCCTAGGTGACCCAGCCCTTGTGCCCGCTTGGGTTAGTCATATGGCTTGACCCAAGTGGTCAAAAGGGTTTCTACATGAGCCATTCTCAAACTTAGAGCAAATTGTCCCTAGCCAACCATTACATTAGATGTCCCATAACCTTTTGCATCTTCCATGGTCAGTCTAGCCTGTGGGGTGACCTGGGTAAGCCAATTAGGCTAACCCAAAGTCTCTAAAATAGGTAATCATGAGCGAATTTGCATGTCTAGATCAGCCTAGGGAAAAATAACTCATGCATTATGTTCAGGAACATTTCAGACACCTTATCACTTCCACTTCCCCATGTGGTTATCACAATTAGCCAAAATTCTAGAAAATAATGGACTAGTTCTCTGGTTTGATCTAAACTACCCAACTAGGTTCCCACATGGTCTAGAATTTTCTAGAAACTATCTTGGTATCCCATTGGACCATCCCCAATCAAATTTGTGGCTTGATATACGAAAAGGTGGCTAGATTTCCTCCTAGATGCAATTTTTCAAACTTTCTATAATAATCACAATTTCTTAAGGAGAAGGGTTTTGTTTTTTGTCTCCAAAAGCTTCTTAAGTGTGATGGTGTTTCATCACTAGTCTCCCAGACCCTCTGTCGATAGTTTTTGGCAATTTTGAGTGAGCTCCAATGAGCCCATCCTGGCCAAACATCATGTTCCAATCACTTCATCATCTAGTCTTTGCCACCTGAAAGATATTAGTTCCTTGGAGTCGCATGAGTCTACCCCAATCGAGATCCATCATAATTCAAGATCCTTTGAGATAAGAAATAAAACTCAAAATTGCTCTTCTATATTCTTGTTAAGTGTGAATAGAACCTCTAATCCAATAGGATCTGGCAGTTGGATTGAAGGTTCTTGTTCAGATGAAGCTCTTTAATCAATTTGAGCAAAATACGTCAACTAGATCGCGTGGATCCTGCCAAAAATCCTTTAGAACTTAGGAACACTACAAGAGGTTGAAGGTAAATAAGACCCATTGGTATTAAATGACAGCTCTGATCTCATCATATTTGCATTCAAACTTTGATCCCAAGATTTTGAACCCTTAAATCCTGGTCATTCAAACTTGAATTAGATGGTCAAAAATTAAAGTGCATTCTCCATCATTAGCACTAATGATTAATCATTGAATCACTATATTGCATTTGAAAAAGTGTGCCAAATTAGCTACATGATTGTGTAAATAAGGATTAATGAATAAGAAAATTTATATTTACTTTGGAATTGTATAACTCCCCACACACTTTGCAAAATTTAGTGATCTTAAACTCTGTGGATTTGTGTTCTGGAGTAGAATAATAGCCCCATGCTTCAGACCTAAAGTTCTTAATGCATGTAAAGTAATATCAAGAATAATCTATGTGGTATTCTTTAGATTAATAATTAAACATTACTCATATTAATTTAAAACTCAGGGAGGTTAATTTTGGAAATGTTTTTAACATATCAAAATTTTATCTTTTATATTTGAAATCTCTAAAGGCTTCAATTGATCAAATCAATCTTTGAGGTCAAAATTTGACCAGGAGATTGATTTTGTTCCAAAAATAAATCCATATATCGTTAGGGAATTATTGTTTTTGGTTTATTAATGTAGTGTTTAAGGGTTAGTTTTCCACTGATTTAACCCAATCTCTCTTTTAGATTGCCTAAAATAAATTTCCCAAGTATAGCTTTTATTTATTTTGGGATTTGATTAAACCCTCTAAGAAGATCTTATTGGCTTTAAATTTCTTAAGATTGAGCCTTGGGTTGTGATAAACCTCTACTTTAAATTTTAAGGAATTTGGAGGTCATTTGGTTTATAAACTAGTGAACCCTAATTACCATTCCATAATTGACTTAGTATTTTCCTTAGATTAGGGAAGAAGCAAGAAATAATCATATTAATATTAGCGCTCAAGATGTCTAGGGTTTTTGCCTTGGTAATTTTCATCCCTTAATCCATCAATTTCTTATGATTTATTTTGTATGACTGTAAATCAGTTAAGAGATCTTAGGTTTTTGAATGGAAAGCTTAAATCTGGGTCTTTTAGAGATGTTTTGTTGGGTGAGTTGACTTTGCTAGATTTTCCTCCGCTCAAAGTGTCTTCCCATCATGGTTTGCAAGCATTATTTATTTTGGAAGAGGAATTGCTTTCACTTGCAGCGCCCTTTGAGTTTGCTTCGATGGGGATGTTTTCAGGGCCGACACCTGCCTCTTGATATAATTCACAAATTCTTATTTAACCTAAAGCTTTGTGGCAAATTTTTGGTTACTATTTTGAACCCTAAAAATGTGTTGATCAAACTATTTAATGACTTAGATTATTATAGGATTTTTTTCTCACCATTCTTACTTCATTAGCAATTTCTTCATGAAGCTTTTTAGGTGGACTCTCTATTTTGATAAAATGCAGAGTCTCCTATAGTTCCCATTTGGGTTTCTTTCCCCAGTTTGCACCCTCATCTTTTCTCCTGCTGCATACTTCATGGATTGGGGTCACTATTTGGTAGACCTTTGAGAACAGATAATACGACAACAATGATATTAGGCCTTATGTAGCCTGCATACTTGTTGAATTAGATGTTACTAAATGATATAATTCTCAAGTTTGGCTTTGTTCCGAGTCTATGGGTTACATTCAATCATTTGAAATGGAAGAATTTCCCTTAAATTGCTTTCAATGTAAAATGTTTGGTCATTCCAAGGTTGGTTATTCGATCTCATTTCCAAACTTGGGTGCTGGTCCTCCTATCCAGTAGGGCACTGTGACCGATGTTCCTGTTATTCTTGCAATTGACTCGGTTGAGGTAGTTTATGATGATATGGTGGTGAATCAAGACTTGAATTGTGTTCATGAGAATGTTGAAGTTGTTTCTCCTTTAGTTAATAAGGTGGGGCATGAGATTGTGCCTGCTTTAGCTAAGGAACTAGGTCATGTTGTATTTCATAATGCTAGTGGTTTTATTTCTCCTATTGTGAATACTCAAGTGGTTGTGGGTGTGAATTTGAGTGACTCTAGTGATGTGGGGGTTTGTTCTATGGCTTTGTCTCATGTTGAGGTGGAGGAGGTTGGTGAGGTGAAAAGGGTATGCCATGTTTTTCTTGGGACTGTGGTTTCTCATGAACCTATAAATGGACCAGCTTTTCCCATTATGGGGATTGCTGGTGATGTGCATGTTTTGCCTGCAACTATGGGCTCTCAGGGTAATGAGGATCTTATTGAGGTTCCTATTATTGTTATGTCCACTAACAATTTGAATGCTCATTTTGCTTCTAATTTGGGGGTCACTTGTATTGGGAATTTGACTTAGCTTGAGGGGTCTCCATCAACACTTGGTGAGGTGGGTGATGACTTAAGGTACTGAGCAGGATGAATCTTTCCAGGATTTGTATGTTGTAGATGTTTGTTAGGTGGTTGAGAAAGATTTCTCTCGTGGCAATAAACATCGTAGGAGAAAATTTAGAAAGTAGACTTTTATTGTTTTGTTATGTGGGTGCTATTTTGCTTAACTGGTGGTTTTGCTGATGGTTGCATCTTGTTGAGCTGGTTGTGGATTTTTTTGGTTGGTTGTGTTGGTTTTTGTTGTTGGTTTTGGGGGAGGTGCTACTTTCCTCTTCTTTTTTTTTTTTGCTCTGATTTGTTTGCTGGTTGATTATGTTCTTTACTTGGATTTGATCCGGATCGCTTGGTTTTCTCTTGTTGGTGGCCATTTGTTGGGTCACTTGGCTATTTGTTGGGATGCTATTTTGGATACTGCCATTGGTTCGTACTATTGTTGTTTCCTTTTTTGACTTTAAGCTTATCCCATGCTTTGCTTTGTATTTTAATTTTATGTATTAGGTAGGATCAAAATCTCTTAGGTTTTATTTCAAATACTATTTTTTTAGCAAGCTTCTGATCCTCAAAGGATGTGTACTATTTATATTTATTAATGCGTAGGCCCCACTGTGGGTTTTCTCCCAAAAAGAAGAAGAAAGGATTTGTTGTAGATCATCCTCACAACGGCTCTCTGTGCTCTAGTGATTTTGAGGTGATTCTAGTGTTCCTCCTGGTCATCTTTTTCTCCTCATTGTTGATCATTCTTTTTGCTAGTTTTACTTAGTTTTCTTGCCAATTTCTATGTTTGACATTAGTTTTGTGGTATTATTTTGATTCCTTCTGCTTTCACGGGGGTTCTGGGTGATGACGACACCGTCATCATTAAACCTTTAGCTCACTTTGAATGTAGAAGGTAAGTCTCAGTCTTTTAAGGAGGTTCTTATAGATGGTTCTTCATGTCATTGTTCTAAGCCTAGTTTTGTTCATACTTCATTCAAAGGTTTACCGGCCATGATGATTGAAGATAAAGTGATCTTTCAACTTCCTGCTCCCTTCGCCTTTACTCCCGTGGGTAAGTTCATTTTCCATTGACCAAATCTGGACGTCATTCAATAGTTTTTTATGAACCTTAAACTTTCAGGTACATTCCCTATTGGATTGATGGACCAACACCATGTTGCTATAAAACTTTTGAAAGACTTAGATTATAGCAGCATGTTTTCAAGAAGAGCGTACTATATTCAAGGTTGTCAAATATGCTTGCTTAACTGGACTCTTGATTTTTTATGTTAGAGAGGAATCACCTATAGCCTCTGTTTGGATATCATTTCAAAATCTGAGGTTGTATTTTTTTAGTTTCTAAATCCTTTTTGCTTTAGCTTCTTTCTTTGGTAGACCGTTATAGACAGATCAAGCTACAACATTTGTATCAAGGCCTTAGGTTATGTTGAAATGGATATTTCCAAGAAATATCCCAAGGAAATATGGAATGGTTCTGAGCTCAATAGGTATCAACAAAAAGTCAAATTTGAAAATTTGCCTAAATTTTGCAGTTATTGCAAAATGCATGGTCATTGTAATTCTGAATGCTTTAAATTACATCTTCATTTACTTAAGCATAAGGAAACATCTAAAGATTTAGAAAGGGAAAATATTGTTAGGAATCATTCATATGTTCAGATTACTAACCATGTGCAGGAAATTGTTGAGGAGCATATATCTCAACAGGAAACCCCCCCTAATGTCCCTAAGGTTGGAGGGATTGGTGATCATGAACCTGTGACCCCGTTAGTTGATAATGTTGGTAATAAACGTATTCTTGAGGTGGTAGATCCCTCAAGTCAATCCCTCAAGGTTGGAGGGATTGTGGATCCTCCTTTTGTTTTTATTGGCGCTAATTATCAAGTCTCTAACAACATTGGTAATGCAGATGAGCAAAGGGTGGCTATCAATATTGACGAACAATTGGATGTTATGGTGGCCGAGACAACAATATGTTAACTTGTTTAGAATTGCCTTGTTTTACTAAGAAGAGTTTACATGAACTTGGTTCTATTATAAACATTAAGGAGTCCAATCATAATGCTAATTCTACCTTTATTTCTCATGATCAGGAAATTGGAGAGCATATTTTGGAAGAAGAACTTGCAAAAGAAGATAATGTGGATGGTACTAACAATCTTGCTTCTAATGCAAAAAGGGTTTTAAGTATTCTCAAACTCTACGTCAAAATTTGGCTTCTATTAATGCTCATGAACATCCAGAAGATATCAATAAAGGTGATGGTAATGAGGATAGTGAATTTAATTTATTTCAATCTAGAAAGAAAAAGAAAAAGAAAAATATTGTGGTTCAATCTCCTAGAACCACCTGAGCACAATCTTCTCATTTAAACTCTTATATTTAAGTTTATTAAACTCTTATGTTTATGTTTATTATTTGGAATGTTAGGAGTATTCGTTGTCCTTCTACTAGGGTTAGAGTTAAGAACATATGCCGTATTCATAATATTTTCATGATTATTTTGATTGAGCCTTTTATTTCTAATGTTAAATTGGATAGTACTGCTAGGTTTTTGTGTTTTAATCATGGTGTGGCTAATATTTCTAATAAGATTTGGGTTCTTTGGAACGAACTAATGGTTATTGATGTTGTGGGTGATTATCTTCATGTTCTTCATTTTAGTATTGGTTTTATGCATTATAATTATTTTGCTTCATTTGTTTATGCGGCTTCCTCTCGTTTCAATCGAAAGACTTTGTGGGACCAACTCATTCACTTTCATAATGGTATTAATTCTCCCTAGTTGGTAGGTGGTGACTTTAACACTATTTCCTCCCCAGTTGAAAACCTTGGGGGCTCTAATCCTATTTATCAATCTATGGAAGATTTTAATAACATGATATTGGATTGCATTTGGTTATACTGGTAGCAATTTTACTTGGAACCATGGTAATCTTTGGCAAAGGTTGGATCGTGTGCTTTTTAATGATAGTTGGAAAATTAGTTTTACTTCTACACATTTAGAACATCTTACAAGAACTCTTTCTGATCATTCCCCTAAGGTTATTATGATTAGGCTAAGGAATGATATCTCCGTCATTAACTTTAGATTTCAGAACATGTGGCCTCTTGATCTGTCTTTCATGAATGTGGTGCAGGAGAATTGGCAAACTCCCCTTCACCCCAATAACTATATCTTTGGTATTAATAGATTATGGCTTAAGATGAAAAGATTAAAGCAAAAAATTAATTAGTGGAATCAGAATGTCTTTAAAAATATTTTTTCTAACATTGTTTCTGCTGAAGAGAAAGTTACCATATTGGAGCATATTTTGAAAAACCATCCTTCTGATAAAAATTTTAATTCTCTTCAACATGCTAAAAGTTATCTGTGCTAGAAACTGATCAGGAGAAATTTACCTGATCAGGAGGAAGCTTATTGGAAGCAAAAAATGGCCTCTAAGTATCTTATTGATGGGGATAATAATACGAAGTATTTTCATGCTTTAGTTAAGAGGAATAGTGCTAGAAACTGGATTAATAAAATAGCTCATGTCGATGATTTGTTTATTGAAGATGATGGGGAAATTGCAACCTCTGGTTGGGATTTCTTTAAAAGTTCATTTAATAATAATTTTAGTCCCCTTCCTATTGACAATCCTAGAATTATTCAGCATATCATTAACTAGGATGATAATTTGGCTCTTATTGCTTCCCCTACTTTGTAGAAAATTAAGAAGATGATTTTTGAATTGAATTCTGATTCTATTGCTGGACCTGATGGTTACACGACTAAGCTCTTTTTAAAAGACCGGGACATTATGATCTTTGATCTTTTTAATGCTATTTTAGATTTCTTTGCTGCCAATTGTATGCATATGTTCTTCTCTTCCACCTCCATTGTGCTTATTCCTAAAAATAATGGGGCTTCTAGTTGGAATGACATTTGGCCTATTAGTCTTTATACTTTTTTTAGTAAAGTGATTTCTAAATTGCTTATGAAAGGCCTTACTCCTTTTCTTTTGAGAATCATTACTCCTAATAAAACTAGATTTATAAAAGTCAGATCTATTTCAGATAATATTTTATTGGCTCAAGAAATTTTGCATGATTTGGATGTTAGGGTGCTTGGGGGTAACATTATTTTTAAATTGGATTTTGGCAAAGCTTATGATAATATTAACTGGGACTTTCTTTACAACATCTTGCATTTTTTTGGTTTTAATTACATTTTTGTTAACCTTACTATATAGTTTATTGAAAATTCTTTTTTCTCTATTATTATTAATGGGAAAAGTCATGGTTTTCTTACGTCCTCTCATGGGTTGAAATAAGGTGATCTTTTCCCTCCTGCCCTTTTTATTATTGCCATATAGTATTTGTCTAGAGGCATTATCAATCTTTATGGAAATTATCCTAACAATTTTTAAAGAACATTGGGTAGTTTTCCTGTTTCACATTTATATTTTGCTGATGACGTTATTATTTTTTTAATGCTTCACTTAATCGGTCAATAAACTCATGAGGTTTTTAAAAATGTTTGAAAAGTGTAGTGGCCCTTTTGCCAATAAAAATAAGAGCTACTTTATTATGTCCAACAAGGTTTCTCATAATCGCATTCTTCCTATTAAAAATAGTATTGGTTTTGCTCAAGGGTATTTACCTATTAAGTATTTAGGGGTCCCTCTCTATAAGGCTAGAAAGAAAAACTTTTCTTTTTGATGATCTTCTTACTTTTGTACAAAAAAGCCTTATCTCTTGGGATTCTAACTTCCTTAGTTTAGGTGGTAGATTAATTTTTATCAAAAGTATTTTGTGTTCATTACCTGTTTATAGCTTTCAGACCTTGCAACCTACGCTTGCTATTTGTAATAAGATTGAGAAATTAATCAATAAGTTCTTCTGGCCTGGGTCCAATGTGAACTCTAAAGTTATTTATTCCTCCTGGACCAACTGTTGTGGGGTCCTTAATGAAGGGGTGTTGGGTTGTAAAAACATGCTTGATTTATCTTATGCATTTTCTTTTAAATTTGGGTTCAATTTTTGCTCTAGACTTTCTCTTTGGTCCAAGTTTATGACTGATAAGTATTGTGTTGGTAAGCATCCTTCTATGTGTTACTATAATAGTGGTGATTCTAGGTTGTGGAAAAGACTCTGTAGTATCAAGTGGAGTGTTGAACCACATATTAAATGGGGGCTTGGTAGAGATAACATCTTTTTTTGGCAAGAGCAATGGCTTGGAGGTATGTTCGTTGATTCTATTCTTAATTATTTCTCCACTATCACTATTAAAGTGGATTCTTTTTTTACTGATAACACTTGGGACTACACTAAACTTGTTGACATTATTCCTGGAGATGTTATTTTCAAAATCCTTAAGCTACCCATTAATATTGATTCTCATGATTTACTATTATGTAATTTATCTCATAATTGTAGGTTTAGTTTAAATGATTCTTGGCATGAGTTTAGAGATAAAAAAATGTGTTAAGAAAGATTTCTCTATGATTTAACATAAAAGTACTCCTAAACCATTTCTATTTTTATTTGGAGAATCATGCACAATTATATACCTACTGATGAGAATTTGAGGAAAAGTGGTTTTATTTTAACTTCTAAGTGTCAATGTTGCTTTCATGTGGAAAATATAAATCATGTGTTTATTTCAAGCCCGATTGCAGTTAAAGTTTGGTCTTACTTTGATGAGATTTTTAATTTAAATCTATTTAGTGCTAACAAGTTTATCAACACTTTGCTTGAATATTGGTTCATTAATTCTAAAGGGCATATCAGGAATGCTAGTCCTTCCTTGATTATGTAGTATTTGTGGATTGCTAGAAATAATTCTCTATTTAATAATATTCGCATGGATTTCCCTCATATTATTAAGAATATTAAGGATAAAGTGTATAAACTTTTCACGGCTAATCTCTTGACCTCAAAAGTTTTTAGGAATTATTCTTTTGTTACTCATAATTTTGGCATATCTCAGCAAACTAGCTATTTTTTTTAGAATCCAAATTTGGTGTATTGGATCAAACCTCCCCTTAATAATTTTAAACTTAATGTTGATGGGTCTGTTAAAAATTCTACTTTTGGGTGTGGTGGTATTATCTGGGATGATAATGGGAAAATAATCATGGCTTTTGATGGTCCTTTGGATAAGTACTCTACGGTAATGGCTGAGCTTTCTACTATTCTTAATGATTTCAAATTATGTATTTCGCTTGGTATTACAAATATTTGGGTTGAGGTAGATGCCACTTTTAGTATTCATTGCCTTATGAATCTGATGAATAGAGTTTTCAATCCTATTCTTTTTTATCTTATTAGGGAAATCAATCAGCTTTTAATTTTTGTTAACTTTTCTATTTCTGAAGTTCATAGGAAAAAATACTTATTCTGATTGGTTAGCCAATATGCGTTAAGTTGGATGGCCTCCTTGATTTCAAAGATACTAATTTACCTAATTTACTGAAAGGCATGATTAGGTTGGACAAATGAAAAATATGTAGATCAGAAGAAGTATAGGGGATAATAAGATCACTTCTATATTTGACTGCTAGTAGACATCAAATATTGTTTAGTGTATATCTTTGTGCTAGATTCCAAGATGATCCCAAGGAATCCCATATGACTACAGCTAAGAGAATTCTTAGATACCTTTTAGGCATCCAAAACATAGGTATCTAGTATCCTAGACAAAGCTACAACAACATCATCAAGCCTTTGTTCCACTACGTGGGGTCGGCTACATGAATTCTTTTTCTCCATTGTGTTTGGTTAAATGTCAAATTCTCATTTAAATCTAATAAAGAAAGATCTTTTCTAATATTTTTTAACCAAGTCTTTTTAGGTCTACCTCTACCATTCTTAACATAAGTCAAATCTAATACCTCTACTTTCCTAACCGGGACATTAGAAGGTCGCCTTTTTATGTGACCAAACCATCTAAGGCGAGTCTCTGTAATGATAGATTAGACTGCTTAATTTTCTTATTTTTTATTTTTTTTAATGAAGCACTCATTTTGAATTGTAATTTGTTTGTATTCTCTTGTCGATGCCTTCTTCAACAAGCTCTCATCATGACTTCCTTGCCTCTTTGCTCTCAATGGTTTTAGGAATTTGGGGTATAGGATTTAGGGGAGGAAGAAGAGGATTTATGATTATAATATTTTTAATATTATTTGATAGTAATTAAATTAGTTATATTACTTTAAATTTTAAAACAACTATAATAATAAATATCAATTAATAAAAATAATAAATTTTAAAATTAGTACTATTTATGATAGAATTTATTAAATAAATTTATAATATTTAATTAGTTTACAAACTACTCATTAATTATTCATTAGGATATAAACCACACTTAATTATAATATAAGATGGAATTGATAAAAAATTGTTAATATCTACTCAAATAAAGTAATTAATTTAATATCATTATTAATACTGGTTAATTAAAATTTTATTATTAATTGATATTACTTTTTTATTTTTATTTCATTTATTGTATAATAAAAACTTCAAATTCAAGCTTATTCAAGCTTATTCCTAAGGTTGAATTGTTTTGGTGGAGGTTATGTAAGAATGCTCTTCCTACCAACTCTTTTCTTGACTATAGAAACTTATTGCAATCAAATAGATGTGCTAGAGGGTGTCTTGAGGTGGAGAACCAAGAGCATGTGGTTGTTCACTACATACATTTGCTTCAGATTTTGTATAAGCTTCGTGAATGGGGGTTTTAAGTTCCTATCTTTGAATCTTTTTCAAACTATTAATTTGAATATTGTCAAATTATACTGTACAAAAGTTTATTTTTCCTAGAAAGGCCAGAACCAAATAAAGCTAGGATTGGCTACATCATCTGTTAATTTTTTGGCTTCAAATGTTTTAACATCCAATATGCAGCCATCAAAGTATTTGATACTGGAAAACTGAGATGTTGATCTCAGATTGGAGTCTTCTGATGTTTGGCATCCTCCACCTCAAGATTGGATCAAGGTTAATGTGGATGCTTCTCTTATGGAATCATACCATGAGGGTATTGGAGTTATTATTAGAGATCATAAGGGGTGGTTTCTTTATGCTTTTGGCAAGCAGTTGAAGCATTGGGATGTAGTTACTCTCGAGCTACAAGCTATTCTCTTACTTAGAGACCAATTGCAAATTTGGATGCTATAATACAAGGGAGTAATTATTGAAGGAGATAATTCTAATGTGATTAAGTGGCTTCAAGAGTCCTTGAAGAAGATGAAATGGTAGCAAGATTTAGAGTGGAATAAAGATTTTATTTTCCTTAATGGTTTTAATAATGTTATCTTTCATTTGATTTCTAGAAATTATAATAAAGTGGCCGATTGTTGTGATTCTTTAGCTTTAAGTAGTAGTATTGTTTTTTAATAATTTTTCTCTCAATTGTATTCCTTCTTCTTTGTCTTATTTGCTAAAGGAGTGTGATAACTATCTATAGTTTATTGTATGTTATTTATCTCTTCATGCAAATTGCAACTTAAAAAAAAAAATAAGAAGATTGATCTTTTATGAATTTAAGTTTAGAAGTATCCTCCAATAGATTAGAGGCTTTGCTTAAAAACTTTTTAGAAGTTTTGATTGTAAACCATTTCAACAAAAAAGCCACTGGACCTTTTGTATTTTTTAAGAGGATTTCTATAGCATTCTCTCTTACAACGATGGCTCACATCGCATGCTAATGTTTTTCCGATGTAAGATATAATCTACTGGATTCTCACTTGATTTATGTTTGTCTATAACCAGATCCCCATTGGTGATACGATGTTTTTCTCTCGTAAATCATCTGATAAATAGAATTTTAATTCATTGAAGGTACAAATTGACCTATTTGGTAGTTCAACATACCAATCATATGGAATGCCATATATGAAACTGACAAACTATTTGAATAAGAACACATCACTTCCCCTAGCATTATCACATGTTGCCCTAATATGTACCAGATGTTATTTTGGATTTCCTTTACCATCAAAATTTTTAGCAAAGTAAGCACAAATCCTTTAGCATTTAGGACTAAGACATATTCTTTCGGGTATGGCATACCCGTTAGAATAGACTAAGTACCCTAACACTTTGCTAATGCTTCTTCAACAGGTTGTTCTTCCATCTTCTTTATGTTGATAGATTGAATGGACATTCTTTCTAACTTTACTAGTTTATTTTCTTCTTGTTCCTCATAACCATTTTTATTTTTACTAATTTTTTGTATTGATTCATTAGATGGTGATTCTATCTGCATATTCGATATCAGAGATTCCTTATTTTGCATGGCTGCCATAACAACCATCATCTCTCCTATCTTTTCTACCATTCTTGAGATTTGTTCATCATTTTTTACTCAAATAATCCATAAGAGTAGGTTAAGACTGTTGTATCACCAACCTCAACTTCAGCTTTAATAGGATTTACTTTAGCATTACCTCTTTTTTCTGTATTGATGAGTGAGTATCTATCATACAGATGCTCTTAGACATTTCATTATCTTATGAATTCATACATGATTTCTCTATAGCTTCTTCTTCTTTATACTTACTTTTAGGTGTTTCATCAAATCATCCATAGATCTTCCTCACACTCGATGTGGGTTGATCGGAGTATACTCTTTGATAGATGATGTCTCCACTGGATTTTTTCTTTTTTACTTTTCCCATTTCCTTCATTGCATGTTCCTTAACTTCTTTTAACTTTGTAGGAGTGGAAACCATTTTAGGTTGCTAGATCTTCATTCCATAAAATAAAAAAGTTGGTAAATTTTTAGATTTCATTCTTCTGGTATCAGGACAAAAAGATGACTCGCTACCTTCTAAAAGGTGCTGATTAATTCTTGATGATTGATATATCAAGGAGCAATAGAAAAATTTGGCTGGATTTTTATCTAACATCAGGTGAGATGTTGATAGTGATGTTGATATACGGCGAGAATAGGAAGAATTCTAAAATTTTAATGACTTATTATGGACAATTTTTCTTTCTTGTCACGCATGATTTGCTTCAAACTAGCTTTATGGTTTATTTAGTCAAGTCTACATACATTGACATTATACCATCCTGAAGGATAGACTAATGTTTCACTATCGATTTAAGAAGAGAAAACCTTAAATCATTTTCATGATCTAACACAGCATATGGAATATTCAATTCATCCATAAGGATAAAAGGAATACTCACCAATCATTTTAATCATGAAATTAAACTCACGAATTTATTTTCATATTCAAAACTGCTTAATTAATATTCAATTCATCCATAAGGAAAAGAGGAATATTCACCTATTATTTTAATCATGAAACTAAATTTATGAATTTTCTTTCATTAAGGAATATTCAATTCATCCCTTATGATGAAAGGAATATTCACTTAACATTTAGTCATGAAACTAAATTCATATATTCATTTTTATAATCAAATATACAAGGGATATTCAATTTACCATGAGGATAAAAATGAATATTCACTTATCATTTTATTATGAAATTAAATCAAAGTTTGAAGCTTACGTCAGCATCTATAAATTTTTCCCCGATCTTAAAAAAACAGACTATGGTAGGGTTTAATTTAATTTTGAGCTCTAGACTTCCTACAAGGGCAAGCCTATAATTAATTTCATCTCCTAAGGGAGTACTCTTGATTAAAGTGAAGACTAAAGTTTTCAAATTCATATAGATTTAAATAAATATTTGGGCTATTAAGATTTCAATGCAAAGGCTTTCTACTGTTATATTTGGAATTTATATTTAGATTTTAGTGTTTAGATTTTGAAAGAGGAAAATGGGAAAGGTAGGTACAACGACTAAGGGGTGTATATAATCTGGGCTTACACTTGCCTATAGTGAGCTACCTGTTAAAAATCCTAAGCAAAATTAATTACTATATGAATGTCAAATTAGATAGGCACTATTCTAAGAATCAAGGATTTATAATTTTGAATACTTTACAATTAGAACTCTTTAATATGTTTATGATCACGCAATGAAATGATGCATGAATCATAATGTCTACATAAAACTTTTATTCATTTATAATTTTAAAGTACAGCCCATGGTTGGGTGTAAAGAAAAGGTGGCTAAGATCCACCACCAGTAAGCTTGGATTTTTACTCATATATAAGTGTAGATTTGAATATGACTATTTATTTTTGGCCTTCAATCTTTTAGAAGCTAGATCTTCTATAGTATTCCAAAAGATAATGATCTTCAAATGAAGATATATCATTACCTTTGAGAACTTATATATATTTTTAATTTTTTACAACTCTTGATACTGTATAACTCAATCTAGCTATACAAAGATATAGAACATTTACTTTTACATTATTACCTTTATTTTCACATCATTTTGTAGGTATATTCTACTTCACAGGAATACAAAAGAGCAGTTATAAAAGCTCACACATGAAGTGATGAAGTGTGAGCATATATATATATATATATATATATATATATATATATATATATATATATATATATATATATATATATATATATATATATATATATATATATATATTCACACACACACACACACACACACACACATAAATATAAATTGAATGAAATATAGCACGACTCAAAATTCCACTCGAATATATTTTGTACCAATAGAAAGTAAACATCGCATCCATAGTACGAATAGTAAACACACTAATATGTGTACCCTTTAGGCAAGGCACTCCGAGCAAGCCAAATCAAATCACCAGCCTAGCCTAAGCTAGAGTTGGTTATCCTAGCAAATCATCTAAGTGTGTGTAGAAGGCTATGTGTGGCTTGGATAGTTCCTAAGTTTTATTTGTTTAAATTTATCTGTAATTTATTTACTTTTTTTAAAGCTATTTAAGGGCTTGATTGAATTTAAGTAGTTAATGATTTAGATATTTAAAATTTTATTTTAATGATGATTTTAATTATTGTAATTATTAATTTTAAATTTTATAGAATATAGTGCTCAACGATATGTAAAAGTTTAATTTAACATTCAAATGCAATGTCTCGCACAACATTTACTTTAAATTTATATTTTAGGTTTTTTTAACCAAATCTGCAAAGATTGACATTATACCAACCCTAAGGATAGACTACTATTTCACTATCAATTTGAGAAGGGAAACTTTACATTCATGATTGAACACTGCATATGGAATATTCAATTAGCCCCGAAGGATAAAATAAACATTCACCTATCATTTCAATTATGAAATTAATCAAATGTTTAAAACTTAGGCGTGCATTCCATAAAATTTTCTCCTTCCTTAGAAAAAAACTAAGATAGGGTTTATTTTATTCTAGGTTGTAGACTCCCTATAGGGGTAAGCCTCTACAGTTAATAATATCTCCTAAGAGAATACTCTCGATTAAAGTACAGATAAAAGATTTTCAAAGATTTGAGGATCTAAAAAAATATTTTGGCTAAAAATATTTAATGAAGAAGTTAGATATCAAATTCTCAAGTTTTTCTCAGAATTTTTATTTTTAATGAATTGAATCTTAAGTTGTAGAAGACTGAAGAGGTGTTTATAATCTGAATATATACTTGCTTGAAGTTAGTTGCCAACTAACAATCCTAATGCACAATCAATCACCCAAGATGTAATCCATCATAAGCTTAGTTCTATCCTAAGAAGTTCAAAGGATGAAGAAGGCTTTCAAATTTATGACTCAAGATGATTAATTTTAAATTTAATTTTAATGACACTAGCAAGAAGACTTACTAAGAACTCTATATTTTATCTTTTTTAATTTACTTAACAAAAATTTCTAACTGCCAAAATTTCATAAAAATTTTGGTAGCATATTGACCCTATCCCAAAGAAAAGCGTAGCATAAAAAAGAAAAACGTAGCATCCCCTTACCAATGGTAGATATAAATGTCCTAGGCTCTAGCATATGATTATAGAAATTTAAATTGCATGCATGTATGTATGATTGTGTAAAGCGGTTAGGTATGTGGTCCCAAGTATCTTATCATTCTAGAACTAGTATACATGTTCCTCTAAATCCTAGAACACACACAAGGAAAGAAACTTAGGAAAACATTTACCCTCTCATGTCAACTATTTCCCATATGAAGCAATGCATGATGCAATATAAAAAATTAAAAGATTTAATCAAAGAGCAATTTATTTACTCATCAATCCAAAACATCTTTATATGGTGGTTTGAATTTAAGATTTAATAATTTAGAGGTTTTCTTTTAAAGATTTTTTTTTAGAGGAAAGCCATGGAGAGGCCTACTCGTTGATTAAAATTAAAGTACAAGGCCCTTAATGGGTTCTCGAGCTCACTACTACTCAGAAGAGCTACAAAAAAAAAAAAACAAAATAAAACCTACGAGCTCAAGACCCCTACCAAGAAAAAGTAAAAATACACCAAGGTACAATATAGGGTGGCTAGAGGCCATCACCCAAATAAATTAAAGGATCCACAGATGAACTTTAACAACCATCCTTCCAAGAAAAAAACAAGGAGTAGGTAAATCTAAAATGGAAAAGTTCCTGCCAAAATTTTTTAGAAACAAAAGAGCCATAGCATAGTAGGACTTAATAAAAAAGATTAAGGGCATGTTAGAAATAATGTGACAATTGAAATGCAAAATAAACCAAATACAAAAACCATATAGCAGGTAACTGTGAACACATAAAGAGACAAAACTAAAACCATAATCCCTAACCATGATATTCAACAACAAAAACATAAATTTAAAATAGAAAATATAAGAATAATAGATGGCAACAAGAAGCACAATAATAATTAAATAGATCATGCCCTCCCAACAACCCATCCACAGAAGGTCAGAAAGCCAATACATAGGAACAACATACCAGAAAAACCAAAACTCAATAGAATCATTGCCAATCAAAATACCACAACCTGGCCCCCCACAAACCAACCATTATTGAAGTTATTTAACTTCAAGTTTTAAATAACTTTTGGCAGTGATTTCATTTCCAAATGTATTCATTTACATCCTTAAATAGAGTAGGCAAAAAAAAACTCGATTGAAGGATTTTAGAAGAAGTTCTAAAACCTCCAAAAAGTCTCCCATAATGGGAATCATGAAAATCCTTAATGACTGGTTCTATGTTTTCTTTAGGGACACTTCTTCTCATTATTTGACCATTGTAAGATTTAAATAAATAAGGTTCATCACAAAAATAAAACTTTGTATCATGCAAAAAACGTTGTCTTTTGAATTGGCAATCAATCATAAGGAAGTATTCCACTAATAATGAAATTAACAATGTCAACATACTAAGGATATTTGTTCAAATGTAGATTAAATAATAATTCATCAAGAAAATTTTCATTAATCTCACCCTCATTTGATGTAACCTTTTTAATAGAAAGTCTAGAAAGATAATCATCAATTTGATTTTTAGTACGCATTTTGTCAAAGATTTCTACATCAAACTCTTCTAACAGAAGAATCCACCAAACCAATCAAGGTTTAGTATCTTTCTTTGTCATAAGATATTCGATAAAGAGTGATTAGTACAAATAATTACTTTCATGTCAAGCATGTATGATCTAAACTGCCAATCAAGTATGATCTAAATTTATCAAAATTAAAAATGATGAATAGCAATTCGTTTTCAGTAGTTCTATAATTACATTGTGTAAAATTTAAAGTTTTGCTAGTATAAAAATGATAAGAAGTCTCTAATCTCTTTTTCTTTCCATAACCACACCCGTAGGCATCACACATCACTATAAACGATAACGATGAATCATAAGCAATAATAACTATATGAGTAGTCAAATGTTGCTTTAAAGTATTAAATGTTTCAAGACATGCAGAATTAAAAATATAAGGAACATCCTTATTCAATAATTGACATAATGGTTTAAGAATTTTGGAGAAGTCCTTAATAAATCCCCTATAAAATCCTGCATGACCTAAGGAACTTCTAACACATTTAATAGAAGTAGGAGGAGGTAGTTTTTCTATGAACTAAATTTTAATAATGTCAACCTCCAATCCTTTCTTAGAAATCTTATGCCTTAAGACAGTGCCTTCAGTTACCTTAAATTGACACTTCTCCCAATTTAACACTAAAGTTGTTTCTACACATCTTTTCAAAATTGAGGTTAAATTTTCAAGATAAGAATCAAATGTAATGCTAAATATAGAGAAGTCATCCATGATAATTTTAGTAAACTATTCAGTTAAATTTAAAAAGATTTATATGACACATCTTTAAATGTAGCAGGAGCATTATAAAGATCAAAACGCATTCTTGTAAAAGTAAAAGTTCTATAAAGACTAATGAAGGTAGTCTTATCTTGATCCTCAGGTGCAATAAGGAATTGATAATATCTGTAATATCCATCTCAAATATAATAAAATGGATGCCTTGCCAACCTATATAGCATTTAATAAAAAAAAGGCAAGGGAAAATGATCTTTTCTAGTGGCTTTATTTTAACAACATCTTTCATGGAAGGGTTAAGTATTCTTTGAGGTTCAACTTTTTCTATCGTATTAGCTTCCATTAAATTCTATGCATGCAAATTGATAGACTAATCCCCTTAATCTTAGTAATTTTCCACCCAAAAGCTCATTTAAAATCACTCATAACCCTAATCAATTCACTTTCTTGAATTGGTTCAAAATTTACTGAAATGATTATATGAAGAGTAGAGTTGTTACCTAAAAAAATAAATTTTAGATGATAAGGTAAAGTCTTAATCTCTAATTTAGGGGCATCTTCAATCGATGGTTTTAAAGTTGTCTCAAAATAGGAAGTTTCTAAGAATTCAAAATTTCCATTGATCAAACTTTCATTTCCGTCATTTGTTACAACAGATTTCCCTAACATCTCTTTATTTTTTCATCTTCTTCCTCTTCTAATAATTCTCCTTATAATAATTCTTCCTTTAGACTCTCCACTACAACATCATCCAAATCCACCCTAAAGCAATCTTTATTCCTTTCTTGAGAGAAATTTATAGATTTAAGCGCATCAATTGTAACCTCCTAATCTTGAACCCTCATATTCAATTCACCCTTTTGCACATCGATCAAGGGTTTTCTAGTAGCTAAGAAAGGTCTTCCTAAAATGAGAAGTATTTCCATATCTACTTCCATATCTAAAATAATAAAATCAATAGGGAAAATGTATTTATCAACTTTAATCAAAACATCTTCTATTTCCCCTCTTAGGTAAGTGAAAGATCTATCAGCCAATATAAGAGTAATAAAAGTAAGTTAAACCTCTTCTATATCCAATCATTTTAAGATAGAAGGTAGTATGAGGTTGATACTAGATCCTAAATCATATAAGGCTCTCCCACAGAATCTATCACCAACAATTTATGCAATGGTAAAACTCCCAAGATATTTAAGTTTGTCAAGAAGTTTCTTTAGAATTATAGCACTACACTTTTCATTTAATGTTACAGTTTCAAATTCATCTAGCTTCCTTTTCTTATTTAAAATAACATTCATAAACTTTGCATAAGTACGCATCTATTCTAAAGCTTTAGAGTTGGGTATATGAATGGTTGCTTTTTTAAACACTTCTAAGAACTTTGAGAACTTTTTATCAAGATTTTTTTTATTAACCTCTGAGAAATGGTGGTGGTGGTCTCTTTACAACCTTCCTAATAAAATTTTTAGGTTCTTTTATAGGGTTCGGATCTTGAGTTGATGATTTTTTTTTAATTTTTCATATTCACCATCATTCTTTTGAGGTTAATCTTTATCTTTGTAGAGGTCTCCCAAATCTTTGCCACTTCTTAGTTAGAAATTATGATATTAATGTTCCAATTTTTTATAATTACTCAACCGAGTAAGATGCCCTATTTGATCCTTAATTTTTTAAGAGTAGTGCATTGATTATGCAATTAGATTCTTAGTTGCATTACAATTATTTCCAAGGTTATCTTCCCATTCTTATCATGATAAAGTTGTTCAAAATCTGAGTGATAACACAATGTAGCAGGGTGCTTCAATGCTTAAATTTTTTGGATCTCTATTAACATTATAATACACATCTTTCTTGTTTCTAACTTTTAAGTTATCTAATTTCCTAGAAATTATTAGAACTTGTGCAGTAGAAATTGATAAAGCATCAGATTCATAAATTATTGCTACTTTCTTAGGATTTACCATATAAACAGGCCACTAAAAATTATTAATAGTCATTTCCACCTTTAATTCACATGCTTCCTTAAATTATTTAGACATTAATGATCCTCCAGCTATAGCATCTATGATTGATCAAGGAGATACTACAAATCCATTATAAAATATTTGAATAACCAACTAATCAGTAAATCATAGTGAAGTCAATTCCTAGACATTTGCTTAAGTCTCTCCTAACTCTCATAAATTGATTCTTCTTTAAACTGGGTAAAAGAAGTGATATCATTTCTAAGTTTAGTAGTCTTTGAAGGTGAGAAATACTTTCTAAGAAACTTATGAGCTAACTCATTCCAAGTTGTTATAGAGACTGGGGGTAAATAATTCAACAACATCGTAGCTTTTTCTCTTAGAGAAAATAGGAATAATCTTAGCCTTATAACATTATCAGTGACACCATTGTACTTAAATATTGCAAAAATTTGTAAAAAATTAGCTATGTTTAAATTGGGTTCTTCAATAAGAGTTCTCCCAAATTGAGAATTTTGAACCATTTGAATTATAACAGGTTTTAATTCAAAATTATTAGCTTGGATAGTAGGTCTATTAATGCTCTAATAAATTCCATTTACTAAAGGGTTAGCATAATCTCTATGAGGTCTAGAATGATCTTGATTTAGTATAGTTTAAGCCATTTTTATAATAATTTTGGTGTTTCAATTTTTTGCAAGGGTTCCTTCTATTTCAGTGTCAAATAACAAAGGTTCATTAAGATGTCTTTAAAGCAAGCAACTATGAATATGTAATCAACAAATAAAATAAATAAAATAAGAGATACAAGTATATCTAATTATGTAATTAATTCAACAATATAGTTAAAATTTAAAAAAATAAAATACTTCCCTATTAACAATGCAAAAATATTAATGGGGCTTTAGAGTGAACTTTTAAATTGTATAAAAATCTAGGTCTCTATCATCCCTAAATAATGCTTAGATTTTCTTTGATATAAAAATAATAAAATCTCACTTAATATATATATATATATATATATATATATATATATATAAGTGTACTTGCCAAATCAAGTAGTAAAGTGATAGACTAGAGTGTCGAACTAATGATGAAGTATGCTTTGTTACAATAAACTATTACCATTTACTCTTATTATAATAATTATACTACTAAAATAAAAATGATATTTTTGAAGATTTTATCATTGAACAAAATAGTAAAACTATTGGATGCAATATTTAATAAAGGTATTTTGGATTGATGAGTATGAATTTTTTATCTTTCCTTATAAGACTCTTAATTATAGATATGATTTAGAGCATATACATCCCTAGATCCCCGTCAAGAATGAAGGGGTTAAATAGATATATGCATTCATCCTATAATTATAGTATCTTCTTAGGAACCTAGAACATTTTATATCCTATTTCTAGGTATGCAAAAATCCTATCTCAATATTCCTGGTTGCTTTACAATCCTCTGTCAAGGCTATACATCATATTATATTTTAACTATATATATTGCAAATATGTGCATTAAATTAAGAAAGAGATAATATTGAAAACATTATTTAACATTTATTGAATAAGAGTCTTCATTAGTATTTAACATACACTCTACATCAATCCAAAATAAAAGAATTAGCCATATATAAAATAAATGGCAAGCAAACTCATTTTCGTTAAACTCACAGAAGAACAAAATACAAGAGAGTGATATCACCAAAAAGGATTCAGGTATCTCTTCTACACTCATTCTCCCTTAACTTAAAAGAGTTGCTTCAAGAAACACATGCTAAACACTCCAATTGATTTTATCTTACACTTTCTTTGCCTCCACCCATTTTTAGTAGTAATCTATAACTTCTAAGATGAATGTATGACCTGTAAAGGATGACAGATCAATAAGATCAATAATATATATGCCCTAGCTTTTAAAAGGCCACAAAGCAAGTCTTCGATGTAATACATTTGGTGGTTGATGCAGAACTACACTGTGTACTTGGGATTGATAATAAAAACATTTAACTTTCATATCGTCGTCAATCATTAATGGCCAATAGTAACCCATTCTTTTAATTTTTATTTTCATATTTGGAGTCGATTGATGTGTGCCACATATTTCAGCATGTACTTCTTCTACTACCTTTAATCCTTCTAATTTACATAGAGATCTTTACCACATCTGATCAAATGATCTTCTATATAAGGTGTCACTGATGAACGTATAAGATAGAGATCTTCTTTTTATTCAATCTTCTACCAATTTATCATGATGGAGCTTATTTTCTTGCAAGTATTCGATGAAGGTTTTCTCTAATCCACCACTCCATCATCCATAGCTAAAGTAATTTTAACCTTATTAAGAGATTTTTTATTTATATATTTATGTTTTATAGGTGATAGAACCTGACGACCATATACTTATTTTACAATTAAATCTCCCTCAAGACATGACATAGCTTTAGCCAACTTTTCTAAGGAATCTGCCATGGAATTATGTCCACTAGGAATCTTGTATACGGTTATATTTAGGATTTTTTCAAGGATATGCATTACAAATTTATAATAAGGAGCCAAATTTTCTTTAAATACTTGATATATACCTGTTATCTGGTTGATTACTACCTATGAATCTCAAAAGATTTTGATTTCTCAAGTTTCTTTAAGGATAATAAATTGTAAACCAATTGTCAGTGCCTCGTATTAAGCAATTTTGTTCATACATGGTTCAGACAAATGATATGAGTAATATATTACACCATTTTCAAGGGTAATTAATACTATACCATATCTAGCATTTTCTAGGAAAATATAATTAGATGCTTCTTGTTGATTAGAAGTTGCACCATCAAAATAGAATTCCCATATAGATTTTTCATTTATTTCTAGACTTAAAAATTTATACATCATGTAGTTCATCATTGATTGGACAATCATCCTTTATTGGGTGAGAAACTAGAAAATCTTCCATACCTTGCCCTTTCACTGTTTGTAAAGGAATGAATGTGATTTAGAATTTAAATTCACTTTATCATAGAACATATGATGCCTTAATTTTTTAGTGGTGAAGATTAAGGCCAAACAATATTTCTCTATCAGAGGATAATTTACTTTAGTTAAAGTAAACATCTACTTAGATAGTATAGTGCATTCTCTTTTTCTTCCTCATTAAACTAGGCTAATAAGGTGCCAAGAGATTTATATAAAGCTATAGCATATAAAATCAGTGGCTTCCCTATAATAAGAGTAGCTAATAGTGGAGGGTTTGTCAAATATTCTTTTATACTGTTAAGTTCTTCTGACAACATTGATCCCACTTAAAACAAGCATCTTTTTTTGTATAAAGATGTAAACAGCTGACATCTGTGTGAAATATTCAATATAAATCTTCTAAGGTATGCCTGTCAACCATGGAAAGATCTGAACTAAATAAGACCTATAGGCAGTGGCAATTCTATTATAAATTTAATTTTGTTTGGATATGTCTTGATTCCTTGATATCGGAAAAAAAAGCCTAAAATTCTTTCAAAAGTGGCACCAAAAGCAAACTTCAACAAATTCTTTTTTAATTTATGTTGATGTAATCCTTAAAAAATAATTCTTAGATCACATAAGTGGTCATCATTTTTATGACTTTTGATGAGTATATCAACGACATAACATTCCACTTGATGGTGGATTAGTTCATAAAATAATCCTCATTATAACTCGCTGGCAAGTTGTCACAACATTATTTAGTCCAAAAAACATTACTTTATAAAAGTATACTCCTATTAGTGATCTGAAAGCTTTATATTTTTGTTCTCATGAACCGTTTTGATTTGGTTGTACCTAGATGAGCCATCCATCAAAGAGAATATTACTTGGGAGAAAGAAACATTAACCATAAGTTCTGGTATAGGAAGTGAAAACTCATCTTTAGGACAAGCTTTGTTCAGATCTCTAAAATCAATGCAGACCCAAATCTGACCATTCTTCTTATTAATCAGAATGATGGCAGCTAACTTGGTTGGATATTTCTCCTCCTATTAAAGCCTACATTGATTAACTTTTTAACTTCATAAATTACTTATTATTTGATATCATGTTACATTGGTCGAGGTTGCTTGTTTAATCGAAATCATTCTTGATTTAATTTCTAGCTTACAAATTGCTATATGTAGAGATAATCCAGGCATTTCTTTATAGCTCCAGGAAAAAAAGTTGTTGAATTTTTCCAAGAAATTGATCATTTTATTTGCATCTTCCTCATTAAATAAAGAACTTATGAAAATCATACAAGGGACTTATTTAGTTCCCATATTTATTTCTTTCAAATTATCAATGGTGGATTTAATCAACTCTTCAAGTTCTAGAGGTGCATTCCTAACTTTAGAGTCATCTAGATTATCTGAAGTTTATAAATAGAGTTTATTAAGAGTATTAACGTTCACTGAAAAGAGACTATCAACTCTATATTATTTGATATAACTATGCAATATTCATCATCATAGTTTACCATAGAGTAACAAAGCCAACACCTAATCTTGATGCATATTTATGGTATTTTGTATTGCATAGTTATTCATATTGCTGGGCTTCACCTCTATTCCAATTTGATGGTGTTAAACCTTTCTTAGCAATTATGCTTACACATGTGGAGTACCAGTCAAAAGGGAGTTCCACTATTTCATTCATGAATATATCATAGAAGTGTATATCAATCTAATTAGTTTTTTTAAGAAGGTAAACAAATATTGGCTCTAGTATCTATGTTTAATGGAAGCAAGATTTTCACCTCTAACCTTTCTACAGTACTTTGAGAAAGTGGTGGAAGGGTAATATTTTGCACATGTGTCTTTAATTTCTTCATGGTAGATAGATTTGAATCAGTTTTCCTAGTGATTTGGACCATTTCCTCATTGCTATTTGCTTTTGTAGAAATCTCAAACTTTGGATGCTTTAAAATTTCCTTATATTTTACAACCAGAGGCTTTTTATCAATTACATAAGACTCCTCCTTCGAGCTGGATTCAAAATCCATATGTATTGTAGGTGTCTTTATTTGTACACTTTGCTTTTTCATTTTTTTTTATTAATCTATTTTGTCATCCTCGACCTCTTCTTCTAGATTGTTAATCTTTTCTACCATCTCTTTATGTGGGAGGGGTAGGTGACTAACAAACATTAGGTTCAAGATTAAAATGCTTTGCTATTTCCTTTTCTTTTTCCTTTTCTTTTTCTTTTTTCTTTCCTTTCTTTTGCTTCCCCTTCAGTTAGTTTGAGATTTTTTAAAGAAAACACTTTGCTTCTTAGGCAGATACTATGAAGCATCTTTGTATATACTGACTATATGAATTCAAATGGGTGCAAGTAACCTTCAATATAGTGATTTTCTACGCACGATATTATAAGATACATTAATGAAGGGTGGAAGGCACCATTCTATATTCACGTAGCCAAGTTCTACCTAGAAGAGTGTTGAAAGACACTTTGGAATCTATTACATGAAATTTGGCTTTAGTCTTTAGGTTTCTAATTTCTAATAGCAAGGTGATTGAACCTAAATCTCCCTCGCCACATTTGTTGAACTTTTGTAACATCATTTTATCAGAACTGAGCTCATGAGTATCCACCTTTAGATATGTGATAGATCTAAAAGTTATTACATTGACTAATGCATACAGATTAACAAGAGTATGAGATAATTCAAAATTCTCTACATTCAGTGATATATATAATGGACAATTGTGATCTGAAGTTCCTACGAGTAGATCTTCATCTTAGATTGTGTTGATGCTAATAAAGCCACACAGATCTCTCAGATGAGCAAAGCTTTGATTAAAGCCTCTCTCTTTTCTTTGTAAAGAACCAAAGCATCATAAATACTCAATTTTGTAGGCAATTTTCTGAGAAGTACTAATACATATTAATCCACTTTAAAAATATCTAAAGTAGCCACATCTAAATTTATTAGAACTTGTATTAATGATTCTAGATTATCAATGACCTACTCTACTTTGATGGCTATAGATACTAGTGGTGGTAACACCTTACCACTGTGTAAATTTACTTGAACCATCTCTTCTGAGGAAGAGATCATGGATTCTTTAGATTCTATATGTTCATTTATGTTTAGTACTTCATCTGATGAATTCTCAGGGTCAGACATCTCAATTTCTATTTAAATAAGATTATCTTGAAAATCAAGGACAGGTGAATCACTATCAGAGAAATGTTGAATAGATTCTTTTAATTCATTTAAATTTATTTTAGGTTCTAAAGAGTTATTTTTGGTTGCATCATTAGTTCGATCATCACCAAATATAGACAAGATATACATTGAATCTTTCTTTATTGCTTTCTTACCCCTGGCTGGACAAAATAAGTATTGTATAGTTTAAGCTATATAAGATCCTTTGCTTTACTATTAGAAGAAATTACAACTTTATTATTTACATTTCTACTTTTACTCTTGAGCTCTTCCTTCTGAACTACTATAGACTGACCCATCGATCTTATCTTAGGTAGAAGAAACTTTATTCTAGACTTCCTCTTAAAGAGCTACTAGATCAACCCTGATGGGATTCTACACTCCTTAAGATACTTGAGGAGATGAATGGTAAAGTTTATTTAAAATTTTCTTAGATGATTAGAATAAATCTATATCCCAGTTATAATCAGGTATGGAATTTAAAATAGAGAATGAAGGCTCACCAATCACGCATTTAGTAGATCTCTTACTAGTATTAATTAAATACTTTTTGGGTATCACAACTGATCCATCTTTGATATTTCTTTCATGCCACTCCTTGAATGTTATACAATCTTTTAATTGATGAATGATAATCCGGTGATATGGGAAATATTTAGGCATCCCCATCATGCCCACATCTTTCAACTTCTTAGGTTCAGGATGTTTGAATTGTGAGTTCTTTAGAAGATTCTTAGATGTTCTCCTAATAGCCTCTCTTTTAAATGAATACGCCTTATTCTTTAGAGCTTCAAATCTCTCTATCTCTATTCCCTCTTCAGGAGTAAGATTGAAATGAGATTTAAACTATGGATTCGAAGGTCTATTATACTATTGATATTGTGATGGATGACCTAGTTTTCTATTTGAATTTACAACGTCTGTTTACCCTTACCGACTCTAGAAACTGAACCATACTTCTTTTCCAACGCCGTCATAGGTTTTAGTTTTCTAATTTCTACAGGAGATTGATCTTTGAGAAGGTAAATTGAGACATTTCCTCTTGAAGAGTAGAGACTTTACTCAATAAATTTATAATAGTTTCAAGTGCAAACCCTTTTAATAAGAAAGCAATTGGACCATGAATATGCTGTAGAAGGATTTCT
This sequence comes from Dendrobium chrysotoxum, assembly GCA_019925795.1. NCBI lineage: Eukaryota > Viridiplantae > Streptophyta > Magnoliopsida > Asparagales > Orchidaceae > Dendrobium > Dendrobium chrysotoxum. The sequence goes on from CM034312.1 coordinate 56,795,435, forward strand.
ATAGCATGCTACTCTAGGATCTATGGTTTGCACTTCATGCTAATGTTCCTCCACCTTAGAATGTAGTCAACTAGACTTTCACCAACTTTATGTTTCTCCACTACCAAATTCCATACTGTGACATGGTGACATGCACAAACAAACCATTTAGTGAACATTTGTTCTAACTCTACAAATGTTTGCACTGACCCATTAGGTATCTCATCATACCATCAAATGCAACATCTGATAAACTTCTTACAAACTGTCTAAATAGTAGAGCATCACTACCTCGTACATTATAACAGCTGTACCTAAAGTGCATTAAATGTTGTTATGGATTCCCCGTTCCATCAAAACTTTTGAATGATGGCTAATCAAATCATTTATGATAAGGAACCAAGTTATATTCTTAAGGGTAGGGTCTACACATCAGAATAGACAAGGTATCCATTGATTGTGCTAAAGCCTCCTTGCTTGTTTCTCAACCATCTTTTTGATGTTTACTACTTGTATAATTTCTTTTTCTAATTTTAAAACTTCAATTTAATTTTCTTTTGTAACTTCTCTAGAATTATTACAATTTTGAATAGATTCAACTAGATTTGAGTCTATCAGAGTCTTAACTAAAGGAACCTATTTACTTTGGAGGGATGATATAATACCCATCGGCTCATCCATTTTCTTCTCCATCTATGTTATCTTATCGTCTTTCTTACTCAACTAATCTAAAGGACTACTGGTTAGATTAATAACATATTCTTGATCTTCCTTTTCTTCTTCATTCCCATCCTCTGCAAGATTTACTTTTGACTTCCTCTTATCATTCTGCATAGATGATCATGTATTTATCATGAATACACTCTCAGCCATTCTTCATATTGTGAATTTATTTCTGCATTTTCTGCAACATTTGTCTCATCTATCTATGGAATACTTTCCTTTAGATGATCCATCATTTCTTCAATGGATTTCCTTGTCACATTGTGAGGATCCATAGAAGTGTATTCTCTAATAGTTGATACTTCTTCCCCCGATTTTCCCTTCTTTGCTTTTTCTTCTGCCATATGATGCTTATGAGCCAATAGTGCAGTGGATGTGGCAACCATTTTGGGATGCAAGACTTCATCACCATCATATAATAGAGTTGTTTGGCTTGTCAATTAACCTCCTTATATCAAGATAAGGAGATGAATCATGACCATACAGCTTCTATCAATCAACTTTAAATAGATACTGACCAAAAGAGTGATAAGAGGTTCTAACTGAAATATTTTTAGATTAAATTAATGATGGAGGGTGAATGAGATTATACCCTTGATGAGTTAATCCTGCATATCCTAAGGATTTGATTAGATTAAACTATTTTTGATTATTTAATGGAATTGTTTGATGGTTAACATTACAAAGTATTATATATTCTTATTGGTGACTTACAGTAATTACTTGTCAACTAGGACCAACTTCTTTGAAATGTACTCTTTTCTAAATTGGAGGAGATATTTCTATCTCTATTCTTGAGTGTCTTGCACTATAGTAGATATCACATCTTTTATACTTCTCAGGAATTTAGACTTCAACTGCCCATAACCAACGGCATAGTCATGTACATTTTCATTCAATAGCATCTTGAACTTTCTTTTCATTTCTAACAAGGAAGGCAACTCAAGATTTTGATCCAAAGGAGGGGGTGTCAAGTTAGCTATTCTGATTGGATTTTTCTCTACTAGTAGCAGACAATGGGTGAAAGCGGTTTGATAAAACCAAACCACTAGCCTATCCTAAGATAAAGTCCGTTGTCCTAACAAATCATATAAAGTGTGTGCAAAGCTAATTTGATTTGATAGGTATTAAAAGGTTTTATTTTTAAGTTGCTTATAAATAAATGTGTTTGTTTATTATAGACCAAAGTGGTTTTATTTAAGTTTATGCTTTTATATTTTAGAAATTTTTATTATTTAAATTTTAGAGTGTTTTATCTATTTTAGTAATTTTATTTTCTTTTAAAATTTAAGGAACCATATTAGTTAATGACTATGAGGGGTAGAAGTGACTAACCGCCAAGTCCTAAGGCTAATAATTATAATAGATTCATTCCCCCATATAGAATAAAATTGTTGCATAGTCCGTTGAATTTTATTTAATGTTTTGATTAATGATTTGTAAATTAATATTTTAAAGAATATGGTAATGGAATACTCCAAATTTCATTCAAGTGTTCAACCTATAAATCCTATGCCTATAAAAATGTTAATTCACATATTCCCTCCCTTAGAAATCAAGAATATGCATAAAGGCTTTAAATATATATTAAGTGTTTATTAATTAATTGGCATTTTATATTAATTGAGGTTATTTAACTGAATTGGATTAAATATAGTTTTATTGATTGTTTGATTTGAATTAATTTAAATGATTTATTTTTTTAAAAAGTAATCTTTTTTTTAATCATTTTATTATTATTACTATTTATTATTTAAATTGGAATTTTCAAAGATTTGTTGAATCCCTTTCCTATAAAAGAAATCTTCAAGTTCAAGTTATTGATACAATAACATATGGATAACCAATAATTTGATCCATGAAAGTTGGAATTAATTAGATTAAAGATTAATTATATATTTTTCATTTAATTAATGGTTTATTTTAAATTCAATTTATTATATTAAAATTTTGATATATCTTTTGTTTATCCTTTATTATATGATTGATTTAGATTACATTGCAATTTAGTTTATATTTTTAAGATTTTTATTTGATTAATAATGATTTAAAAAAAATTGGGGAAACTGACAAAGGCGCTTATGTGTTAATTCCAAAAAAGGTTACAAGGCCCTTAAAGCAGACCATCTACTCGCTAATGCTCATGCGAGCTATAAAAAAAGCAAAAGAAAAACCTATGAGCCCAAAGTCCCCACTATTCAAAAGTATGAAATACCTTAAATACATGCTAGGTCGTCCAGAAGAAAGAACCAAAAAAAGAGGGAAGATCCAATGAATAGTCTTGAGAACATACTTCCCATGAAAGTTATACTCTTTAAGATTAGAATTCTAAGCCCAAAAACCTGTAGCAAAATAATTTTGCAATTAATGAAGCAAAATAGCATAGAATAGGTAATAGTTGAAACCATAGATAACCCGAAAGACATGGCGTTAAGCATAACATAATTTGAGCAGATAATAGTAAACCCAAGATAGAGGTATCATTGGTTCAATGAGCAGAATAGAGAGAAGTCCCTGTTATGAATACTAGGTAAATGCACCTAAATAAAGCCATTAATAAGTAATAACTGAGTATAACACCATAAATCCAAACGAGACAAAAAAAACACAGGCACTTACTCAGGTTGCTAATAATGGGCTGAAGGCACAAAAGAAAATAGTAGTAAGAAAAGATGATAAAAATGAGCAAACATGAATCTAGTTCTTCAATCCCACAAAAAAATAATCGAAGAACATTAAGCCCAACAAATACAGAAACTAAAGGAAGTAATAGAATTACACATCATAACCCAATGGACATTAACTACAGCACCAGTTTGAGTTCATGGCCTGTATCGGTAGTTAGAAAATCCTCACCAAAATAGAAAGATCTTTAAAGTAAATTTTCCTCTGCTGATACAAACACATAAACTCATGGAGGCCTGCAACAAGAGAAAAAAATCCACCTTCTGGTAACCTAAAAGCTTAACATGAATTAGCATGCCAGTAGAGAACCCTACAGAGGATACAAGCAAGAATTGAGTGAGGACATAATCCCTTAAATAAGTAAAAGGATCCATATCAATCCAAAGAATCAAATATCATTGAACCCAAGTACACAAATGCTTAAAAGGGACCCTCAAGCAGCAACAAATGGGAACACATCACAGGTCAATATCACACAGGACCGATAATAGTGATCAAATACCAAACAGATCCATAACTAGCAGATAAAATTAAAAAACAATGAAAGCCCCCATAACAAAATAGCCAAATAAACAAACCAACATAAAATTGATAAAATAGAAAACTAACCAGTTCAATTGTAAGGGAGGCCAGAACGATCCAAATGTGTCAAACCCTTAAACATTTGAGGTAGATTAGTCCCAACATACTCATTAAACCCTACTAAATTACAACAAAGATTAGCCAAATAATCAAAAGCAGAGTTTCCTTCTAAAAAATATGAGAAATAGAAAAAGTAATAAGGGAAAACCACCACTTAATTTCCCTAATTAAATAAATGTTAATTGGATTATAAATCATGTTACCCTTAATATAATGAATAAAAAGCATAACATCAACTTCAATCTAAACATTAGTAATACCTAAAGAGATGCAAAGTTAGAGACCATATTGAAGAGCCTGCAGCTTAGCCATAATCACTAGTAGCCGAGCTAGGACCAGCAAAAGTAATAATAACTTAACCAGCATAATCATGAATGATTCCCCCATAACCATCATTTCAAGTATTAAAATAGCAATCAATATTAAGTTTAAAATAGCCATGAATAGGTTTAGTCCATTTAACATTCCTCTCTTTAATACCCAAAGATGCGAAGTGTATAGAAATGCCAAAACCAGCAGCAACATGGAACAATCCTTTAAACCAACCCACCTTAATCAAATTAGTACCAAAAAGCTGCAAAACTTTGTCTTCGACCCTAGAGATGATATTTAAAGCATTGATATTAATATCCTCATGCTTGGACTCATTCCTACTTCTCCACAAGAACCAAAAAATATGATTAGGCAAAATATTATAAATGTGACCTTGAATAGGAACAAACCAAGCTTGCAAAATTTTTTTAATAGTGTTATAAGTTGTACAAAAATGAGCATTAAATGTATCATCAAAATAAAACCATACTTTAAGAGTAATGGGACCTTTAACAAAAATATGATTAAGGGTTTCATTATGATAACAACATTAACATTTAGAAACCATTTAAAAACATTTTTTTCATTATAATAGAATCAACATGAGTGAAATTATGTAAAATCCTCCACATTAAAATATAATAAGAAGTTGGGACAGCTTTGTGCCAAATAAATGAGTTCTTACCAGCATAATACTTAGATATCATAAAATTGGCCCAAAGACTTTTCCTAGCTTTTAAAGAAAACAACAACTTGTATGAGAAACCTTGAGCCATATCAACCAAATTTTTATAGCTTAGTCCCCTTCATCCAAAACCTTAGAACATTTATTTAAAGAAGCCCATAAAATAGTCAAGCTGCCATCCTTAGCCACCCAAAAGAACTTGTTAATTAACCTTTCTATCCTAATACAAACATTTAAAGAAGGATATAAAGTAAATAAATAAATAGTAATAGAATAAAGGACACTCTTAATTAAAACTAATCTAGCATCAAAAGAAAGAAAATTAAAAGCCCAAGTTCAAAGTATTTTTTTTAAATAGCTAAGAAATTGTCACAAAATAAATGAGCCCTTTTCTTACCTATTAAAAGAGGAGACCCTAAGTACTTCAAAGGTAAAGGATTATGTAAAAATGAAATTGATTCTAAATAGAATAAATTCTCTATTGAGAAATAAACTTGTAAGTAAAAAAATAGCTTTTTAGTTGGTTGAGAATTAAACCACTAGCTCTTAGAAGCTGATTAAGAAATTTGAAAAGATTATAGAGCATTTTAATAGAATCATAAGAAAAAATAATAAAACCATCTACAAATCTTAAATGAGTGATAGGAAAACCTTCCATGGTTTGAAATTTAAGATTAGGATGAATCCTAAATAGCTCATTCAGATCCTTAGGTAGGTATTCCATAGCAATAATAAAGAGAATAGGGTATAATGGATCCCTTAGCCTAAGACCCTGAGAAGATTTGAAATAACCATGACACTTACCCTTAATAATAATAGAGAAAAAATAGATTTCAGTACTATTCTTAATGAGTCTAATGAAATTCATATTAAAACTAAACAAATTTAACGAAGTATAAAGAAATGCCCAAATAAGCTATAGTAATGTCAATTTTAAAAATAATATTATTACCTAAAATTCTAGAATCAAGATTATGAGTAAGCTCATGAGCAAGCAAAATATTGTCAAAAAAAGATTGACCATTTACAAAACCAGTTTGCTAAAGAGAAATGATTTAGGTCAAAAAAAAGTAAATCTCCCCATAAGCAACTTAGCAATCAATTTATTGTAAAAAGAACAAAGGCTTATAGGCCTAAAATCATCCCAAAAAGTGACAGCTCCTTTCTTAGGGAACAAAGAAATAGAAGTAGAAGTAGAAAACTTAAGATAGGGGTTACCCTTATAAAAATCCAAAATATCATTAACAATATCAGATTTAATGATAGACCAAGATTTCTAAAAAAATTTAGCCGTAAAGCCCTCGAACCAGCCACAGAGTCACCATTCATATTTTTAATTGTACCCCAAATCTCCTCCTCAGAAGGCATATCAGTAAGAAGAAAATTATCCTCCTCAAAAATAAAAGTAGAAATAAAAGATTGATCCAAATTCAAATCTGGAGAGAAGTGTTTATTGAAAATATTTTGAGAATAGTCAACAGAAGAGGCATTAATCAAATCAGGTAACTCAAGAGAATTGCCATTAGATGTATTAATTTAATACATATGGATAGAAGATTTTTTTATGATTCGCAATATTATGAAAAAATTTGGTGTTCCTATTACCCTCAACCAGGAACTTAGAAGAAGCCTTTTATCCCCAAAGACATGTTCTTTTTCTTGAAGTTTAAACAGCTTAAACTTAGCTTTGTATAATATAGATAGATTCTCCAAAGAAGAATTATTAATATAATTATTATCTGTACTAGCCACCATATTCTCAGCCTCCATAATTTTAGCAAAAATATTCCTGAAAACACATTTGTTCCACCAATTCAACTTTTGCTTTAGTCTCTAGAGTTTTAACTGCAATCTAGTTAACCCTCAATATTATCATACGAAAATAAATGAGTATTCCAATTACGATCCAAAACATTAAAGAAGGACTCATCAAACAACCACATATTTTGAAATCTAAATGAAAGAAGAGTACTAGTATTATGAAAATAAATGTTTAAAAGAAGCAGAGAATGGTCAAATAAAGTTCTAGTTAAATGCTCAATGTTAGACATAGGATAAGAAGAAATCCTATAGTCATTAAAGAAAAAAGGTGCAATCTTTGCCACATGGTAGACTTATTCCAAGTGAAAGCTCTACCAGAAAATCTAAAATCATAAAGGTTGCAATCAAAAATCATATCATTAAAATCTTCCATAACTTGAAAATTAGTATGACTACCACCAATCCTTTCAGTGGCAATAGAAAAAGTATTGAAATCACCACTGGCCATCCAAGGGCCATTTATATTAGAAGATAAACCAAACAATTATTTTGAAAGGTATTTCCTATCTATCCTCAAATAAGATGCATAAATAAAGGATGCATGACAAGACAACTAATAATAATAAATACTAGTATGAATAATTTGAGGAAAAGCTGCAATAATGTCAAAATGAACCACATGATTCCAAAATATCTAAATCTTATTGGAGCAATTACCAAAAGCCAAATCAAAACAAATCTTAATATGAGTAAAATCCAACATTGAGGAAGAAATTAAAGGCTCAATTAACACAAGCATAGTAATATTGTGAATCATACATAAGTTTCTCACCCTATCCCTAGACAAAGAAGCACCCGCACCCCTAATGTTCTAAATAAGATCTTTAACCATTAGAAGTGTTAGAAGCAGTTAATGCTCTGGTAACCCTAGGGGTATAAAGCCAATAAAGTTCTTATTATTTTAATTTTCATTTTGGGAACTTTGGTGAAACCCTCATCCATGTTATCATTATTCTCCTTAGAAATAGGAGATGACATAGAAACCTTATTTAAACCTTCTTGACTAGCCATAGGGAAAATAGTTGTTTGAACCAAAATCTCTCCGTCTTCACTAGCATCCTCACGCATCTCATAAGACACATTAGCTTACACATCTTTCACAGTATGATCAACTGTAAGATTTGAATTGACCATTGATTTGATTTAAAGCACATTGGGATTGAGGTAAAATATTGTGAACAACTTTATTTCCCCCCTCCTTAGCCATACCATTAATAGAATGATAACCATTAAGACCATTTAAAGAATCATTATGGATAACTTCATTTCCCCCCTCCTTATCTATATTATTTGAAAGATTTCATTCCAACAACTAGTAGAACAAAATCGATTAAAGTTGGACCTTCCATAGGCTACAAGATTTTATCAAGTTTGTCTAAATCATTTTCAATATTCATTATGTTTATTTCCCTATTGGCACTGACAGAAGGAATGGTTCCTATGTGATCACAACTATTTTGATGTTCACCTACATGAACATTAGTAGGAGCACAATGACTCATAACAATAACTCCTTGAACATTTGTTCCTCCATTCTTGGGGCCGAGCACATTTTTTGAATTGGTATTATTCTTTTTGATATGAGGATGAACTAAATAGCATTCATTAATTAAATGCCCATGAATTAATGGTTACAAAAATCTAATATATTTTCAAAATCAACTTTCTGTAAATAACCAAACTTTTCAGAGCCAAGCTAGATCTCCTTAGGATGTTTCTTAATAATATCCATTTCTACTAATATTCTAGCTACTGATGGTCTCGATCAGGACCCCTTAGCTTTTGCATATTGCAATGTCCTACCAAAGATCAATCAAAAAGCATGTAAAATATGGGGATTAAAGAAAAGTAATCTTAAATTCATAAAATAAAGCCAAATTGGAATAATGGGTGATTCTTCCTTGATATCAAAAAATAGGATTCATTTTAATAACCTCATTTTGCAATTGTTAATATAACAAGATCTCCGAGACAAAAACATGACTATAATCAAAGTTGTTAGAAAGTTGAATTGTAATATGTCTAGAATCTAAAAATCTAATAGAAAAAATATCCAAAAGTTTTAGGTTACAGAAGAAAGAGCAGAACGAGTTGAGATTCGATCTACATAAATAAATTTTTTTTACTAAAGTAAATTAAAAAGGCGAAGCAAACTTAACCATATTGTCATTAGACATGAACACAGCTATAAAACCTTTAATAGAAGATGTAACTAAAGAAAAAGCCAGATCTTTTGAGTAAGAAGCACCAAGCACGACGTCATGAAAAGAATACGAGTTAGAAGAGATCTCACTATCGTTACCACTAAAGAAACCTTTTTTCAAAGAGACCAAACTCGCAACAGGAACATCCTATGGGTTAGGTCCAGAGGAAGACAGAACGACCGCCATCTAGCCCACAGACATGAAAAAAAGCCTAAGGCGAGAGGCCTTAGGATAATAAAAATAAAATAATTAGCCATCAAACAAAGCTTGATAATGCTAAATGAGAAATGATCACATAGCTAGCTATAGAGGAAACCACAATCACCAGAGCACAGGAGCGCAAGAGGAGATAGAAGGCGGATTTATGATTGAATTTTAAAAAATTTAACCCTAAAATAAAGGATTATTTTAGTGTTTGTGTTTTAAGGGGTTAAAAGAATTCTAATTCATGCTAAATTAAATGCTAGGGTTTAGAATGTATCTAAAAGTACTAGGTTTAAGTTTCAACCATATTAGAAGTACAAATTTTTTTTAGAATTTTTCCAAGTTAACTAGACACAACCTTTAATTAATTCACCTAGGTGTCTCTGCTATTCATATAGGCTTGCAATCATGTGTATCTAACCCTTGTATTAAATTGAACATTCCACATAAAATTGAAGATGTAATCCTCTATGTATAGGCCACCATAAATTTCCAAATGTTTAGGTCAAAATTTGACCCAAACTCTTGAAAATTAAAGTGAGTGATATGGGGTCCTCAAACTTACTTTGAAGAATTTGGGAATATTGGGAACATACCTTAGTATCTCTTAGTTAGATTTGAGCCTGAATGATTAAACATACAATGAGTAATTGAAGTAATTCAAAGAACATTCAATATTAAATTCCTCTTTATTTAGTCAATTCCTTTATTTAATTTATTGTATTATTGAAAGGGCTCTATTCATTGGTTCTATAGATCCCTTATTTGTGCATGATGGAGAAGTATAAGATTTATGGTAATTTTTTGGAGTTCTAAACATTTTAAATCATTTGATATTAAGTTTAATAGTATTAGGCAGTGGTGGCCCTGATAGGGCAGTGCTTTATATGTGGTGCGTAAGCACTAGGATGCAAAGATGGAAGCGATCATCCACATAACCACATCAATAATGATCACGCCCATTTGATCTCGTATGGAATGAGCTAAGTGATTAAGATTATCTGGCATAGTTCTTTCATTTTAATGGGTTAGATCGAATGAATGAAGATACTAAATCATATTTGCTAGAATCGAATAGAGAAGGAAGGGTGGTTGTGATATCATCTTCCTTATTTTAACACCAAAACTATAGTCTTAGGAATCCTCTCAAGCATAACATAGTTAAAATGACATTGCTCCAAACTTTTGATAGAGTTTCCTAAATGTTTACTATTATATTGTTTGCGATTTGGAGGCATCATACAATGTGTGGGGAAGCTTATTTAAAAACTTTAATAATCACCTAAGGTTTAAGATTAATCATTATATATGATATCTCAGAGGGATTTTAATGGCTTTTTCTCTTCCTTAGGAGCAATACAATAACTTTTTAAAAGGAATGAACACTGGAGGAAGCTTGCACTAAAAGTTAAGTGAGCTAGGATCAAATTGTGTTCATCCTCTCTGACTTCTCAGTACTGGCAAGCTTCAAATGGTTGGATATTAATGGGAAAATGGATAGAAGCTTCGAGGAAGAAAAAATAAAGACATATATACTCTTGAGAGGAACTAGTTTTCTTGAGAATTTGTTTTAAGTATTTGAGTTATTTACCCTAGGTAAGGCTGTGGAGGTTAGTCGAATAGCTAGGATTGACTAGAGAGCCTTTTAGATGCTTTCCAAGTATATTAATGGTTAGGGAACCATCTCTGGTTAAAGAAGTGGTCTGAAAAGGGGGAAAAGGACTTTGGGTCCTTTCACAGGGGGCCACATGGGCTCAACCTGGTCTAGTCTAAGCATATAGCTGGGTTCAGGAATTATTTAGGAAACTTCTAGAGTTTGGTAAGAAAGTGTAAAATAAATATACTTAAGGAATTTTAACATTTTATGAATATTTTAGAATATATGTAAATATAAAATGTTTGGCCAATTTGATTGGTCAATAAAAGGTAAACTAAGCAGACTATGGAGAGTGCGTAGAGGCTAGTTAGGTTAATTCCAAGAGGTTTATTTCCATGGTTTCGGTGTGTTTTCTTTTAAGGAAAACCCATGGAGGGGCCTATACATTAATTAAAATCAAAATTATAAGGTCCTTAAAGGGGATCTTCAGCTCGCTAATGCTCAGAAGAGCAACAAAAAGTAAATGAAAACCTATGAGCTGATGGTCCCCTCTAAACAAGATTACAAAATAGCATAGGAACACTCTAGGGCTACTAGAAGCCAGCACCAAAAAAAGAAAGAACAAATTATACTCATTTAGAAAATTCTTTCTACCAAAAAAAGCTTGCTTGCAGAGCACTTCAAAAATCAACCACATCTGGTACATTAAACCCAAAAAATATCCATACCAAGCTATAATGACAATAGCATCAACCTGCAAAAGAAAACCCTAAACATAATGCAATAAAAGGATAACCATAACATAACAGAAATCAACAATAACCTTAAAGAAGAATATCTATAAATATACAATTACCGTGACAAAATCAGAATTATCCTTCAAAGAGGTATAAGATTTATAAGAGTTAGCATAAATAGCAGCAGGATAATTGATAAGAAAGTTAGAGATAGCCAAATCAACCTTCAGAACCAACATCCACATCCAAAATGAAGGAAATAGTGTTATGAAACACCCATAAAGGGGCCAAAAATTTTGAAATCTATAGCTATGAAATAATTATTTCTGGAGATCTAGAAATAGCTACCATGGCTGGCACCACCAGTAGCTATAGGGCCAGTTAAGATCAATACAACACATCCTAAAAATTGAATATAGAATGAAGCACTCATAATTGAAGGACCAATCAACACACCAGACAAAATCATCTCTATAAATTAACCCACTAAACAACAAGAATAAGCCTTTTTAACAAGGAAAACAAATTTAGAAGATTGGTAATGTAAATAGTTTGGTAAATAAAGCTCAGGAAGGTAGTAATTGTAGAGACATCATGAAGAGAACCAAAATGCCACTCAATTCTCATCCCAAACGAACTCATGCACACCCCAAAAACCATGCGGAGGATGCAAAAGGGGAGCATTTAGACTAGGGTTTTAGTAATTTTGGTTAGTTTAACAAGTATACCCACCATGGGTTTGACTCACCCATTCTTTAGGCATGCTTAGGCTGTTTATTGTAGAAGTTTGAATTGGATGGGTTTAATTGATTGTACATAATGATGTGACTTAAACTAGAATGGTTTGACCAATTTTGTCTTGAGTTAACCAAGTCAATATTTAATATGGGCTAGTTGACCAAACATGTTCAATCCATGAAGAGTTGTATTTAAAATAATTTTGTGCAGTTAAATGAAGAAATGAATTTTGAAATGATTCAATCAAGAGGTTTGATCAATTGGTTTAGTTTGAGCTAGCTTAACTAGGTTAACTTGGTTAACCACTAGCTTAGGGAGTCAGAATTAATGGATTTGATGTATGAAGCTCCTAATGGTGATGTCTGAATAGGGTTTTCAGTAAAGGGATCAATGTACTATAGAGTGCAGTGCACTTTGTGTGTTGATTATAAACAAGGTTTCGAATTATTTAAAAGGTATTTGAATTTATTCTAAAGAACTTGGGGCTTAATAACTAAGTTTAGGGCATCTTGAGTAGTTATTAGTCGAGGCATGATAGTGTGTTCAAGAGGTTTATAATATAAATGACCAAAAATCAGAAATGAGGTCAACACCTCCTAAATAGTATTTAGTTTTATTTTTTCATCCTAACTATACATAGGTTTTTCATTTATGCTGGACTAGATCTACCACACTTCTCAGATTAACTATTCCATGATTCTTACCCTTTTCCTTGGGGTTAGTATCAGTAAACTAAGAAACATACCTTGGGATATACTATTAATTAAACCAGCTAATTACTCTTATTAATTTTCTAAATTCTAAATGGAAGCAGCTTAACACTATAATTGATTCCCCATATGATGCACTAAATCCTCCAAAGATTTCCTCTTAACCATAAATTCATCATTATAATTAAAACCTCGGGAATAAAGAAGTCTTTGGTTTCTAATAGTTTTTTGTGTGATTTTCCAAGATTCTGTAGGGTTGGGTTGATTAGTATTCCATTGAATATCCACCATTATTTTAATTACTCTAACTTAGATTATAAGTATTGGATTAGGTATTTTTTGATATCCTAATAAAATTATAATTCTACTCCTTCAACATTAGGATCACTAAAGGGACTAAATTGAATTTCATCAAAAGGCTTAGGTAATCTTTTTTTTTTCAGAAGCAAATAATTGCATAAATAAGAGAATCAAACAGACAAACTACAAGCTAGATTTCTCCCTTAACAAATCAAAAAAGGAAGGAGGAACCTTATTCAAACTAAAGTCTTCCCAAATAAAAGAACTAAAAAGAGCATTGTTAGCACACCAAAAGGCTTAGGTAATCTTTAGGTAGGACTAACTCTAAGATTATCCAATTTTCTAGTCATGGATACTACCTTGGTTTTATCTTGGCTTTTATCTTAGGATTCACCATATCTTAAGCCCATAAGAAATTATTTGTTTCCATGTCATATAATAAGGCATAATCCTCATCAAAAAGCATTGATATCAAAGATCCTCTAGCAATAATGTTAATGATGTATCTAATGGATCCTATTAATCCATTATCGAAACTCTTATTCATTAACCAATCAGGAAAAGCATGGTGTGGGTAATTCCTAGGAATCTACTCAAATTTTTCCCAACATTCATAAATTAATAGTTAATCTAATTGGGTATGTAAAGTGATATCATTACTAAGCTTTGTTATTTTTTAAGGTGGGAAATACTTAGCTTGGAATTTATGGGCTAGATCATTCCATGTGATTATAGAGCTTGGCGGTAAGAAATTTAATGAAATTTTTACCTTCTCCAGTAGAAAAAGGAAAACAAATAAAGTCTAATAGCATTATCAAAAACTTAATTGCACTTCAATATAACATAGATCACTAGAAAATTGGATATATAATGGTTGGGATCTTCAACAAGAGGTCCATCAAATAGTGAGTTCTTAACCATTTGGATAATTATGTGTTTAGGTTCAAAGTTATTGGCTTGAGTGGTTAGTCTATGGATGCTCCGGCGAATACCATCTACTAAGGGATTGACATACTCTCTAAGAGGTTTAGGTCAGTCATGTATTAGGTTAGTTTAGCCATTACTATAGCTTGGTTCTTTCTAATTTTTCTAATTTTTAGTTTTTCTAATTTTTCTACAGGTCCTTTCTATTTCTACTTCAAACAACATGGGTCCCTTATTAGATCTACTATGCATGCACAATGACAAAACACAAATGCTGAATGAAATGAGAAGCCAAAATTAAATACATTAAATTTTTAAAAATACTAAATAGATGCCGAAAATGAATGATAACATTTATAAAGAAACCACATAATAAAAATATAAATATAGGATTAAATATGCTCCTTTTTTAAACAATATATATAACTAGTAATTTATGAAAATTCTCCCTAACAAATGGCATCTAAAACTGAATGGGATGCTATTTTCAATTCAAGTTCACGTGTCCACCAAGTAATAAAGTTTATATTAGAGTATTAATGCCACGAGGATAATTAGATACTACCAGTTCCCCTAATATAATCTACTTCAAATAGTAATGTTTATCTAAATGAATCGTGTGTAAATTTGTTTTCTACAAAATTGTTGTAATTAATAAAATGATAACTTTAAAAAAAAATGTTGTAAATTTATGATGATGAAAGATGAAATGTTTTCCTATGTAGAATCTTCTAAGATATATTGTGAATTAGAATATATGAACCCATAGATCTCTATCGAGTTTATAAGAGTATAAGTTAAAATTCTCACCTCACTATAGTGATATTATCTCCTTAGTTTTAAAAATCCTATTCATTCTATATCTTGGTATGAATGTTTTTTCTTTCAATCCTCCTTATTAGTCCATCTTTCCTCCATCGAGGTAATGAATCACACTACGTTTAAAATTCAAACATGGACATTGTATGAATTAAGTTCTATTTTGGGGTAACTAAAAACCACTTTCAATCATAACATATACTATAGTCTAAACCAATAAAACATACATTGTTCAAATCTTATTACCAAGACTAAAGAATTAGCCAGCCATGTAGATAATTTAACATAAAAAAAAATTATTATATATACTTCAATTAAGTTACAAGAATTTAAGTAGAGAAAATATCACCCATAATAGCTTTTACAATCTATTACAAATAAAAGCTACTTCACGTATAGATTACCATTAAGCTCGATCACTCTCCACACTTAACTCACAATATCTTACTATTTCATGCATAAAGTAGATGGCTAGCCCACAACAATTTGAAAAGAGAACTCTTTGTACTTAGTACACAACAAATACAGGCACCACAATGTTTGAGAGTTTGGTGTTGTGATGTTTAATAAATGAACTAATTCCTAGATGCATAACGCAAGGCTCCACTATGGCACTGGATGAATCAACAATATGCTTCAATAGTGAACCATTCTAATTTATCCTCTATGGTGCTACAAGTGATTTTGTGCTACAACATCGCCATGGCATTGTAGCACCACCACAATTTTATAATATTGATTACAAATGGTCATTGTGGTACTTCGTGGGGCTGGGGAACTCCAAATAATGGCACAAAAGTACTATATTAAATGAAAAAATAACCAAATCAAATGGTTCTTTGGTGCTATACAGTGGAGATGACAACACTTCGACATGAAGTGTCAGGGCGCCATGGTGCTAGTGTAGAACTTCTTACTTTATGTCCTTTTCCTGAGATTTATTTAAACAACATCAACTAAAAACAAACAATTTGTTAGGAATTTAGGAACAAAATGTTAACATATTGTTTTACTTAACCTTCATCTCTGAAGAGTTCGAAGAGCATTATAGAGTGTAAAAGGCATTTTATGGAAAGTGAATATACCATAAAGCTTATAAATATGGTTTTTTTCCATATCCTTTGATGCTATAAGAAACTAATGTTTACCTAACTAGCCATCTAAGTTGTTATAGAAAGGATGCTCTTCCAATCTATCGAGCATATGGTACATGAAAGGCAAAGGGAAATGGTACTTTAAAGATTCCTTTATCAATTTATCTATATTGACAAATTCTACAACCTATGATAGTTCCAGTGGGTTTCAAATCCTTTTCTTCATTGATCACTATAGTAAATTATCCTTTCATAGGAAGATAATGAAGAAGTCTAACTAAATGACTATTAGAAGTAGGGTAGATAATGGCTGCATCCAACCACTTGAGTATCTCTTTCGTAATTATTTCCATAATATAAGGCTTCAATCTCTTTGAGGATTAGCCTTTATTTGGGAGCCTTCTTCCATCAAAATTTTCTTCATGCATAAAGATGGATTAATCCCTGTATGTCAGTTATCATCCAACCAAATGCTTTCTTATTTCTTTTCAAAACCCTAATAAACTTTCCCATTTTACTTTATTCTAAATCAACAAAAATAATGATGGATAAGGTCAATCCATCACCTAAAAATTGCATATTTAAATGGGTTGGCAGAGCTTTCAAGTCTAAAGTAGGTGCTTCAATAATAAAAAATTTTAAGGATTTCCTATAAAAAATGTATCTAAAGTCTCATACCTCTCCCTAAAACTCTAGGGACGTCGTCTAAACGATAAGCAAAATCTTTACTAATCCCCCCTATGTCATCGCCAATTAAAGAATTTTATAACTCCTTATTAGTCAACATCTCATCAGCATTCTCATCACTCTTATCCTACTCAATAATATACAAAGAAATTAAGCATATACAACTCCTAGATCAAACTAGTTTGCATGAATGACTAACATATCACACTAGAGGAGGAAAATATAATGAGAGCTATTTATTTTTTTCTATTTAAATACAACTACGATAATTCGGTTGGATTGAAAACCTATCACTCTCCCTATGGTTTGGTTCTTTAAATCACAATCTTCATATTTAAGAACATATAGTTATGGTTTGGTTCTTTAAATCACATATAGTTGTTGACAAAAAAAGTATTCACTGATTCACTTAATATATCTTTTGTCAAATCTTCATAGCAAAATAGTATATTATCCCAAGAGATAAACTAATGCTTCACTATCAATTTAAAAAGAGAAATTACATTTACTCTCATAATAATAGACAATGTAGGAAGTGTTAAAATCATCTTGAAATATTAAAAATAACAGTTTCATATCATTTTGAAATTGAAACTAATTGAGGAATAAAACTAAAGCATAAATCCAATGATTTTTTGCCAACTTTTGGGAAAGTTAATTAAGGTATATTTTCTTTAATGAGTTCTTAATTACCTATAAAGGCAAGCTTCTATAGTTAATCACATCTGATGTCAATTCCAAAGAAAACCGTACATTAAAGTGGGGGATAGACATTTTAAATATATAAATATTTAACAAATGTTTTAGCCTCTTATCCAAACAAATGGAATGAGTAAATCCTAAATATTCATTTAATGATGGATTTGCTATTATAAAATAATTTCTTCTTAGATTTTAGTTTGATTTTAGAATTTATTTATATTTAGATGAGGTGTGTTTATAATTTGGACTTATGTCTACTTAGAGTAGACTGTCAGCTAATATCTTATGTATTAATCAACACCTCATGAATGCAAAATAGGTAGGTTATTTAATTAACTAAAATCAAGGAGGCTTTAGTTTAGAATTTAATCAAGATTTATTAAATATGCAAATACACCTAACTAGCATAATGTTTGATATATGTAAGATCTATGAAGCAATGTATAAACCAAACTTTTATTCATTTATTTACAAAAATTACAATCAACGGTCTATTAAAAAGTAAGATGGCTAGACTCCACCATAACAATCCTGGATTTCTACTCAAATAAGAAATATAAATTTAATTAGCATTGCTTATCTTAGTCTTCTAGTCTTCTGGCTCTAAGATCTTCTATAGAATTTCAAAAGAGAATGCATCTCAAAGGAACAAAATATTTCATTTGTAGTTGTACAAGTGTATATAAGCAAAAACCTTTAAATGTTTTACAACTCTTGACACATTACACCTCAATCTAAGTATACAAAAGATCTAAAGTTTAAATTTACATTTATAATTTAGACTTTTACATTTGAGCCGAAGAACATTCTACTTTTTGCAGAAAGTAAATACTAACACTAACTCAGTATATATAAATATAATAATTTGAAAAGTAAGGTGCAGTTGAAGTAACATAAATGTGTAGTATCATTATCTATCAATGAAATGAATAAATTTTTGACATCTAGAGTTGATAAAGTAAACCCATATGCTAATTAGATACCCTCCAAGCAAGGCATTTGTTAGAAGAAACCAAAATAAATCATTCGCCTAGCCTATGCTAGAGTTGGCTTTCTGAGCAAACCATCTAAAGTGTGTGTAAAAGCTATGTAGCTTGGGCATGCTGGGGATTTATTTTTATTTAAGTTATCGATAATTTAAATTTATTTATTTATGGTCAAAGGGATTTAATTTAAAATTTCTATTTAATGATTTATTATTTTATGTTTTACTAAATTATTTTGAATGTTCAAGTTGTTAACATTATGTTTCAAAGAACATTGTGCTTAAAAACCACTAAGTGCTTGAAGTTATTAACCAATAAGTATGAGGCTAATAATTATTACAAATCTGGATTCAAGGATTATAATTTTGATGATAGCAAATATTTATGCTTCTATTTGAGTGTTTAACTTTTCAGGTTCACAAGATCAATTGCAATTCAAGCCAGCTCAAGATCGAGTCAGTCTACATGTGTTTTAGGCTCAATATAATTTTTTCACCTTTCTTGAGTTAAGTATAATGTAATGGATCCCCACGCTAAGTAACCTTGCAAACACACACTCAAGGGGAGAGTTTTAGTGAGTTAGAGTTTCTATTTATATTTTATTCAAATTGTCCTAGATGATATTTATATCATCCTAGACGATCCATTAAAATAAAACTCTAATTAGGGCAACCATGTTAAGTCAGTCTGATTAAGAAGATCATCCTAGATGATACACCCATTGTACAGGATGATATGCACAAATAAGAAATTCTCAGCTGCTAGACTAAGTTAAGCAAGTTTTTATTTTTAGCTTTATGATCTGATCATCCTGGATGATACGTGTATCATCCTGGATGATTCATTATATTCATGCCTAAATTAGTCAGGTGATTAAGGAAAGTAATTGAGATTTGATTGATTCGATCATATCATCCTGGATGATTGCAAGATCATCGTGGATGTTCTATTAAAAATCCTAACCATCCAGCGCATTTCACCTGGACGACCCGAATAGTGTGTCAGATAATATTCTCATTTTTGAACTAATCATAAGGGACAATATCAATATCATCCTGGATGATCAAGTCATTTTGAAATCATCCAGCATGGTTGACCTGTATGACCCGAACAGTATGTCAGATGATTTTGGGGAATTTTGAACTAATCATACAGGATGATCTACGTATCATCCTGGATGATCAAGTCATTTTCCTTTGATCATCCAGGATTTTCTCCTGGATGTCCCAAACTATCTTCTGGATGATATTCCTAATTTGAACTAATCATCCAGGATGATCACAGAGTTATCCTGGATGATCTAAATAGATTTTGTTTTCTAATCATCCAGAGGAACCAGATTATCCAGGCCAAAAGGGGCTAATTTACACTAATTGTACAAGATGATCTTTGATGGCTAATTCAAATCTAGGGCAATTTTTGAGCCCTCCTATTTAAGATCTCTTTCATTTTATTGTTGAGATCTTTTGCCACTGTCCTTTCCTATGAGAGCCTTGAGAAGGAGAAAGAGAGCATGGGAAAAAGAGAGAGAGGATCTTATGAGGGGGAGTTTATG
Organism: Dendrobium chrysotoxum; assembly: GCA_019925795.1. Classification (NCBI taxonomy): domain Eukaryota; kingdom Viridiplantae; phylum Streptophyta; class Magnoliopsida; order Asparagales; family Orchidaceae; genus Dendrobium; species Dendrobium chrysotoxum. The sequence goes on from CM034312.1 coordinate 56,815,539, forward strand.
AGGTGTTCACAAAGGTTGCTCCAAGAAAGAATTTGAGTCATCTTCTCTGGTCGTCATCTCTTATCCTTTGGTGTCTCTAAAGGAAGGATCATCTGGAAGAAGATCATATACTCTGCCTGCTTCAAGGGAAAGTGAAACAAGATAAGATTCTCTGCCTGGTTCAGGAGGAAGAAAAAGGAGTCTGGGTTCTCTGGCTCACCGAGTTGGTGAAAAGGAGTTTTGTAAAGGCTTCTCCACGTTGCTGATGGAGCAGAAGAAGAGTCACTTAGTTTTAGTGCAATACCTGGAGTGGAGGCTTCTGGGAGTGGAAGTAGGTCAAGTTGATCTAACCACTATAAAATATGGTGTGCTCTTTCTGAATATTTTCTACATTTTATTTTATTGTAATTAACTACTTAGGTGAAATATGTGATTGATTTTTTTATTGTTGATTTAATTCATTTCCACTACAAGTTATAAAAAGATATTTCTTTTTATTTAAAGAAATTTTTAAAACTATCAATTCACCCCCCCCCCCCCTCTTGATTAGCCTCGGGCTAGTTCATAAGGGCTTAACATCCCTAACAAACTTTTAAGTGGTATCAAGAATATCTCCAATCTCTATGAATGGACTTATGAAGGAAGTAAACCATTTTGCCTTTATCTCAATGACTAAACCCAACAACATCAATCAAGCACTTTTTGATGAATTTTGGATCTTAGCTATGTAAGGAGAACTTAACCAATTTATGTTATGAATGATATTTGGGAGTTAGTAAAAAGATCTAAGAATCAAAGTGTAGTGGGAACCAAATGGGTCTTTAAGAATAAAATGAATGATTCTAGTGTGGTGGTTAGGAATAAGGCAAGATTAGTGGCTAAGGGGAACAACCAAATAGAAGGGATTGATTTTGAGGAGACCTTTGCCCCTGTAGCAAGATTGGAAGCCATTAGAGTGCTACTAGCCTTTGCTTGTTATATGGGATTTAAGCTTTTTTAAATGGATGTCAAGAGTGCCTTTTTAAATGGGGTAATAAAAGAAGATGTCTTTGTAGAGCAACCCCCAGGTTTTAAGAGTTCCCAATATCTAAATTATGTTTATAAATTAAAAAAGGCCTTATATGGATTGAAACAGGCACCCAGAGCTTAGTATGAAAGGCTTAACACTTTCCTACTATAAAGAGAGTTTGTTAAGGGGACCGTAGACACCACCCTTTTTCTGAGAAAAGTAAGAGAGGATTTACTCATTATCTAGATCTGTGTTGATGATATACTTTTTGGATCTTCTGATCAAAAGTTATGTGATGATTTTTCTAAAATAATGAATAAGAAGTTTGATATGAGTATGATGGGAGAATTATCCTACTTCTTGGGGTTTAGCTTAAGGCAAATGGATGATGGAACTTTTATCAATCAATCAAAATATGTTAAAGATATATTGAAAAAATATGAAATGGATAAAGCCAAGCCAATAAAGTCTCCCATGAGCTCCACTATCCAGTTAGATAAGGATTTAAATAGAAAATTTATTGATCAAAAGAAGTTTAGAGGAATAATTAGATCATTGCTTTACTTGACTTCTAGCCGACCTGATATAATGTTTAGTGTTTATCTATGTGTTAGATTTCAAGCTGATCTTAAAGAATCTCACCTGACTGCAGTTAAGAGAATCCTTAGATATCTCTTAGGGACCCCAAACTTATGAATCTTGTATCCTAGGCACATCACTTCTTTTGAGATTATTGGATATTTTTTATTCTAATTTTGCAATGTGTAGGGTGAATAAAAAGAGCACTTCTAGAACTTGCCAATTCATAGGATAGTTTTTAGTCTCTTGGTCCAGTAGAAAATAAAACTCTGTTGCACTTTCCACTGTTGAAGCTGAGTATATTACCTAAGGATGTTGTGTGGCCCAAGTCCTTTGGTTGAAGCAGTAAGTTCTAGATTTAGGAGTACATGTTGGCATAATTTCAGTTCTATGTGATAACACTAGTACCATCTACATCTCTACGAATCCTATCCAACATTCAAAAACCAAATACATTGACATAAGGCATCACTTCATTAGGGACCATGTTACAAAAGGAGACATTGAGTTACACCATGTAGCAACTGAAAATCAACTGGCTGACATCTTTACTGAACCACTGACCTTTGATAAATTTACCATTTTAAGGACCAGATTAGGTGTGATTGACATAAATACATGAATCTGATGATCGCTAATTTCTGCATTTTTTATTTTCCAATTTTTCTTTTAGTTTTTGTTTGATTTGATTATCTGTTTCTTTTTAGATCATTTATTTTTCTACTAATTTTTATTTGATTGATTTGCTTATCGGATTTGGTTCTTTCTTTTCACATATTTTTCTCTTGGTTTTTGATTTACTGCTTATTTTCTTGAAAATTAGATCACTACTCACTATTGTTAAAAAATTAAATTTTTGACTGAGAGTTTTTGCCTTATTTTTTGTTTGAAAGCTTATAAGCAGTGATTGACTCCTTTGAAAAAGTTAAAAGGAAGAAACATTGATGATTATTTCTCTTCGTCTAACTCCTTTAATGGTGTATTATTCCTTTTGGATAAAAATTGTTTTCAAAATTAAGAAGTTGGTTTTTGAAACAGAGATCTATTTTATCTTCCTATAGTAATCTATCTCATATGAATAGTATTTTTAAAGCATAAATCATTGTTATGATTTTCTTAATTAGGTGATTGTACTTATCCTATGGAGTATAATTTTGTTCTATGAATTACTCCTCCTTACTATAGAGAGTGAGTTTTTTCTTCTCTGTGTCTAGAAGATTATCTCACAACTGAGATTATTTAGAGATTATGAAACGAAGCAAGCTTGCAAAAGAAATAAATAATGGCATAAATTGGGCTCAAAAATGAAAAGATGCGCAATAATGTCAAAAATGAAAAGATGCACAAAGTGTATCAAAAATCAAAAGATGCGTAAAGTGCGCAAAACAAATTAAAAAAGAGGCACAAAATGAGCCCACCAAGAAATAAGCTCTCTTCTCTTTCAGATCTTTAAATATCTTAGAAAAGTCTATGCTCCACTTAATACTTTCAAAAGCTTGAAGTTAAAAATTATAATTTCTGATTTCTTACTTTGTAATACTATTTTATCAAATATTTTTTTGAAATGAGGCTTGAAAGGATCACCTTTCAAATATAATTTCTTTTTTTCTAAATCAGACTTTTGTTTGAAAGGAATTTGAACCTGTAAGGTGTCTGAGGTAGGAGTTAAGAAAATTGATCTTCTAACTTTTTTAAATTTCAGTTGTGTAGATTTTCTTCTTATTAGCTTTTGAATTAAAAATTAAGGAAAAATTTTAATTTAATGGAGCAGATCGATTCACAAAAAAGAAAAAGAAGGGGTTTTTAATGTTGTTTTCTCGTTTCTATTTTTTATTTTTCTTTTTCTTTGATTTTGATTTTTCTTTTTTGTGTGGTTTGGGTTCCATGATCATTTCTCTCCATCCTTCATCTTTTTCCATTTTTTTCACATTGTCCTGGACTACAGGTTCTTGGACGATCCTACATTGTCCTGGACTACAGGTTCAAATCATCCCCATCATTATCCAACGGCTGATATGCACCAATTATTTGTGATTGTCCTGAATGATACACCTCATCTTCCTGGATGATCCACATGGTAGCGGTTGGATGATTTAAATTCGGCCCATCTGATTCATTTATTGCTTATTATCATGGAGGATCTACTTAATCATCCTGGATGATACTTTTCATCAATGGTCATCCAGCTTGAATCCTCTGGATGATCGCCTGAGTCTAATCATCCTGGATGATATCTGATCATCTTGGATGATCTGACTGCCTTTTTGACCAATCATCCTGGATGCCATTATTGCTACCTATCATCCTGGACGATCTTGAAATCATCCTAGATAATCTTTGAATAGTCCTGGATGATTTGTGTGATTTCTATTTAAACAGCTAATTTCCACCATTATTTCACCACACCTTCCTTCACTCCTTATGAAAGTTCGATAGGGATGTTTAGCCCTGATGAACTAGTCCCAAGGCTAACAAAGAGGAGGGGTGAATTGGTTATTTCAAAAAATTAAGAGCAACAGGAAAAATCTTTTCGATAATTTGCAGCAGAAATAAGTAAACACAGAAATGAAAATATTAACCATAGATTTCACCCAAGAAGATAATAACAGAAAAATAAAGTGCATAAAATAATCAGAAAGAGCACACCAAATTTTATAATGGTTCGATCAACTTGAACTATGTCCACTCCCCGGAGCCTCCCCTCTGGGTATTGCACTAACACAAAAGTGACTCTCCTTCTGCTCTCATAACAAGGCAGAGAAGCCTGTACAAAACTCCTTTTCACCAACCTCGTGAGGCAGAGAACCTGAACTCCTTTCGCTCCCTCCTCAAGCAGGTAGAGAACCCGGACTCCATTTGCTTCCTCCTGAAGCAGGCAGAGAACCTAAACTCCTTTTGCTTCCTCCTAAAGTGGGCAGAGAATGCAGATCTTCTTGTGAATGATCCTCCTACAGAAAACACCGACAAGATGAGAGACGACGAATGGAGAAGATGACTCTGATCCTTGCTTGGAGTAACCTTTATGAATCCCTCATAAACTCTCTCTCAAAAGATCTTCTCTCTCTCTCCCACACTCTCTCTCTCAAGGTTTCTCTGAAAAGGAAAGTGGAAAAAGATTTTTCTTGTTTGAAGAAAAAGATCTTTTAAAGGAGGGCTCAAAAATTACCCTAAATCTTAATTGGTCAGCCAATATCATCCAAGATGATCTCTAGATCGTCCTATATGATCAGTTTAAAATCACATGTTCCAGCCTGGATGATCTAGTTCTTCTAGATGATTAGTAGAAAAAAGTTGTTCAGATCATCCCGTACGATTCTGTGATTTTCCAAGATGATTAGTGTAAATCAAGAATTTCATCCAAAAGACTGCTCGGGTCGTCCAGAGGAACTTATAATGGACGACCTCAAAATGACTTGATCGTTCAGGATGATATTTCTATCATCCTGTATGATTAGTTCAAAAAATACCAAATTCATCCTGATCACCGCTCTAGACATACAAGTAAAACATGCTGGACGGTTAGGAATTTTAACACATCGTTCCGTACGATCCTGCGATCGTCCAGGATGATATGATCAAATCAATCAGACCTTAATTACTTTCCTTAATCACCTGACTAATTTAGGCATGATTGTAATGGATCATCTAGGATGATACACGTATAGTCAAGGACGATAAGATCAAATCTCTAAAAGTAAAACTTGCCTAACTTGATCTAATGGCTGAGAATTTTTGATTTGAGCCTATCATCCTATACAATCGATGAATCTTTTACGATGATTGGCTTAATCAGATAGACTTAACTTGGTCGCCCTAATTAGGGTTTCTATTTTCAGTAGATCGTCTAGGCCGATGTGAATATCATCCAGGACGATCAAAACAAAAATTAAACAGAAACTCTAATTCACTAAAGCTCTCCCCCTGAGTGTGTGTGTGCAAGGTTACTTAACGAGGGGATCAATTATATTATATTTACTCAAGAAAGGGAAAAAATTATATTTATACACACTTGGACCCGATCTTGAGTTCGCTTGAATTGCATTTGATCTTTTGTACCTGAAATGATTAGCCAAAAAATAGACTCAATCATGTTTGTTATCATCAAAACTATACTTCTTGAATCCAGATTTGCAACAATCTCCCCCTTTTTATTGATGACAAATATTGATGCAGTAGTTTCAAATAAAATAGACAAGAGTAACCAATGCACATACGAAAGAAAATATTTCATTCCAAATTTTACTAAACATAAAATATAATAAGGAAAATAACTACAAAACAAGAGCAATACCACAAACAACTAGAACAGTACAAGACTAGAACAGTACAAGAAACTACTAGTCACTCAAAATACTGACTCCCCTTTTTGACATCACAAAAAGGAGGAGTAGACATAACACTACAAACAGAAAACAACACAAAACACAAAGCTACAAGGTTTTTTTTAATCAATGAGCTCCAATAATTTAGAATTTTCCCTTGATTTTGAATCCGAAAACTTATAAGAAGACGATCGACAATGTTGAAATACAAAAAAATTGGAAAATCAACTTTCGTAACTCCCACCTCAGACACCTTATAGATGCAAATTCCTTTCAAAACAAAAAATCTAATTCAGAAGAAAGAAATTAGATTCGAAAAGAGATCCTTTCAAGCCTCATTCTAAAAAAATATATGATATAATAGTATTACAAAGTAAGAAATCAGAAATCATGATTTTTTGTCTCAAGCTTTTGCAAATATTAAGGGTGCATGAATTTTTCTAAGATATTTAAAGATCTGAAAGGGAAGAAAGCCTATTTATTTGTGGGCTCATTTTGTGCCCGTTTTTTTTTAATTTGTTTGGCGCTTTGTGCATATTTTGATTTTTAATACACTCTGTGTATTTTTTCAATTTTTGGCAAAATTACGCATCTTTTTAGTTTGGGCTAATTTTGTGCCTCTTTTCATTTTGGTGCTCTTTGCACATCTTTTGTAAGCTTTCTCTTTCTCAAAATCGTTAAAGAATCTCAGCTGTGAAATTACCTTCCAGACATAAGAGACGAAAATACTCACTCTCTACAATAAGGAAGAGTAATTCACAAAAGAAAAATCATACATCATATGATAAGTGCAATCACTTGGTTCAGAAAATCATAACAATGACTCAAAACTTTAAAATTACTATTCATATGAGGTAGATTACTGTAGGAAGATAAAATAGATCTCTATTTCAAAAATTAAATTTTTAATTTTGAAAAAAAAATTTATCCAAAAGAAATAATACACCATTAAAAGAGTTAGAGGAAGAGAAATAATCATCAATGTTTCTTCCCTTTAACAGATCCAGTGGAATCAATCACTGCTTACAAGCTTCCAAACTAAAAAATAAGGCAAATGTTTTAGTCAGAAATTCAGTTTATTAGCAGTAATGAGCAGTGATGGGATTTTAAAAGGAATAAAATAGTAAGGAAAAAATAGGAAATCTCATCAAAATAAATACTTAAGTCAAAACTAATAACAAGACTAAAATGAAAATTAGTAGCAAAACAAAAAGCCAAAAAGAAATAGATAATCAAATCAAATAGCTAACTAAGAGAAATAGAATAAAAAATAGACAAATCAGAAATTAGTAGTCATCAGAATCATGCATTTATGTCAATCACACCCAATCTGGTCCTCAAAATGCTAAATGAGTTAAAGGTTAGTGGTTTAGTAAATATGTCAGCCACCTGATTTACAGTTGCTACATGATGTAGCTCAATATCCCCTTTTGTAACATGGTCCCTAATGAAGTGATGCCTTATATCAATATGTTTGGTTCTAGAATATTAGATTGGATTATTAGAAATACAGATGGCACTAGTATTATCACACAGAATAGAAATTATGCCAACAGATAATCCTAAATCCAAAACTTGTTGCTCAACCAAAGAATTTGGGCCATATAACTTCCTAAGGCAATGTACTTAGCTTCAACACTGGACAGTACAACTGAGTTTTATTTTTTACTAAACCAGGAGACTAAAGACTATCCTATGAATTGACAAGTTCTAGAAGTGCTTTTTCTATCCATCCTACACCCTACAAAGTCAGAATCAGAATATCCAATAATCTCAAAAGAGGCATTGTGCCTAGGGTACCAAATTCCTAGGTTTAGGGTCCCTAAAAGATATCTAAGAATTCTCTTAATAGCAGTCAGGTGGGACTCTTTAGGATCAGCTTGAAACCTAGCACAAAGATAAACACTAAACATAATATCAAGTCGGCTAGTAGTCAGGTAAAGCAATGATCTAATTATTCCTCTATACTTCTTCTGATCAATAGATTTTCCACTTGAATCCTTATCTAACTAAACAGAGGAGCTCATGGGAGTGTTGATTGGCTTGGCTTTGTCCATTTCATATTTCTTTAAAATGTCCTTAGTGTATTTAGATTGATTAAGAAAGGTTCCATCATCCATTTGCCTGATGCTAAACCCCAAAAAGTAGGACAATTCTTCTATCATACTCATCTCAAACTTCTTACTCATTATTTTAGAAAAATCATCACATAGATGTTTATTAGAAGATCCAAAAGTTATATCATCAACATAGATCTGGATAATGAGTAAATCATCCCCTACTCTCCTCAGAGAAAGGGTAGTGTCTATGCTTCCCTTAACAAACTCTCTTTCTAACAGGAATGTGCTAAGCCTCTCATACCAAGCTCTGGATTCCTATTTCAATCCATATAAGGACTTTTTAATTTGTAAACATGATTTAGATATTCGAAACTCTCAAAACCTTGGGGTTATTCTATAAAAATATCCTCTTTTATTATCCCATTTAAAAAGGCACTTTTTACATCCATTTGAAACAGCTTAAATCCCTTATAACGAGCAAAGGCTAGCAGCACCCTAATGGCTTTCAATCTAGCTATAGGGGCAAAGGTCTCCTCAAAATTAATCCCTTCAATCTGATTGTACTCCTTAGCCACCAATCTTGCCTTATTCCTAACCACCACACCAGAATCATTCATCTTATTCTTAAAGATCCAGTTGGTTCCCACTATACTTTGATTCCTAGGTCTTTCTACTAACTCTCAAACATCATTCCTTACAAATTGATTCAGTTCCTCTTACATAGCTAAGATCCAAAATTCATCAGAAAGGGCTTGATTAATGTTGGTGGGTTTAGTTATTGAGATAAAGGAAGAGTGGTTTACTTCCTTCCTAACGCCATACCTTGTCCTTACACCTTCAGGAGGGTCTCCTAAGATAAGTTCTTTAGGATGACTCGAAGAATATCTCTAATCTCTAGGCAAGGTGTTTTGAGGTTCTACCCTTTCCTCTAGATTTGCATTTTTAACCCCTTGGGTAATCTCCCCTACCTCTTCTTCTTCCTCAACTCTAGTCTCCTTAGGATCCGATTCATCAAACACCACATGAGTTGTCTCTTCCACCACCAAAGTCCTCTTATTAAATACTCTAAAGGATTTTCCCACACTAGAATAACCTAAGAATACTCCTTCATGAGATTTGGGGTCAAATTTTCCTAAGGATGATTTCCCATTATTCAGAATAAAAACCTTACAGCCAAAGATATGGAGGTGGGACAGGTTTGGAGTTCTACCCTTAATGATCTCATAAGGTGTCTTGTTTATATTGGATCTAACATTCACCCTATTCAGCAAATAACAGGCAGTTTTCACCGCTTCAGCCTAAAAGTATTTTGGAAGTGAATACTCAGTAAGTATGGCTCTAGCGGCTTCCACTAAGGTGCTGTTCTTCCTTTCAGCTACCCCGTTCTGCTGAGGGGTCCTAGTAGCTAAAAAATTGGGACTAATCCCTTGTTCCTCACAGAAAGTTCCAAACTTTATATTTTCAAACTCTCCACCATGATCACTATGAATAGTCAAGATCTCACAACCTAACTTCCTCTGAATCCAAGTGGAGAAAGACTTAAATTTATCAAATGACTTAGATTTATGTGACAAAAATTTAATCCAAGTGAACCTCGAGTAATCATAAATAATCACAAAACCATAGACATTCCCCGCTAACCTGGCAATGCTAATGGATCCAAAGAGATCCATGATAAGGACTTCTAAATGTTTAGAGGTACTAATGTCCTTAACAGAGTGAAAGGAGGATTGAACTTACTTCCCTAATTGACAGGCATCACACAGGTGGTCCTTAGTGAACTTAAGCTTGGGGATACCTCTAACTAAGTCCTTTTAGGTGACTCTTCTAAGGGTTTTCATACTAGTATGACATAATCTCCTGTGTCATAATCAAGACTCATCAGTAGCAGTTTTTAAGAAAATTGAAACATCAACTTTAAAGCAACTACAAAATCATCAAATGTCAAATTTAGGAACCCAAATAGGTTTGGGTTCCTTCTTATGAAAAGAAGAATGTAATTCATGTGTGCTGTGCAATAAAATAGGCAATTTGGGCCTCCACACCCAATGTGTATTATAATGAATAGTGCAGGTGTGGGAGATGTGTCCTAACATGCCACAAGAAAAATATCTAACACCAGGAAATGAGTTAACTAATCTACGTGCGTGATAGTGCCTCTTCCTAGGTTTGTATGAAACATGCTTTGATGATTTTGAAATAAATTCTTCAAAAGTAGTAATTTTTAATCTTAAAATTTCATTCTCCTTGTTAAGACTTACAATTTCAAATTTTAATGCTCCATTACTACTCTCCACTTCACATGCCATGTTGTCTAATTATTTAAAAGCTCTTTCTAAATCAACATGTAAGATTTTTAATGAATCATGCTTAGTAATCAGATCAGAATACTTTTTATTCAGTTCATTAAATTCATCAAGAAAAGGCATGTGATTGCTGTCAAGTGTGGAATGATCTTTAACTACAGAATCATGCTCTTTTTGCAAGGTTAAGAAATCTAATTTCAAACTTGCATGCAATTTCTTAAGTTTCTTATAAGATGCGTGAATTCTTTCAGATACTTCAAATAACTAATCATAAGTAAGCTCATATACCTCTTCTTGGTCAGACTGACCAGTATCATCATCAGCCATCAGACAGAAGTTGGTTTCCTCCTCTTTAGCTTCAGTCTCAAAGGAGTCCGATGTAGAATCTATCCAGAACGCCTTTTGAATCTACTTCTTATCCTTCCTGAACTTAGGTTTCTCCTCACCTTTCTCTTTGCTTGGGTGAGCTTTAAGTGTAGGATAATCAGCTTTAATGTGTCCAGGCTTCCTGCATTCAAAATATGAGAAAATTTCTTCCTTATGTTTTACCTATGGTAAGATTGGACATAAATCGGATTTCTATATGGAGAAGCATAATAAAAAAATTAATAAGGGTATTAGTGATCCTGTTGAGGAAATTAAAGGAAAAGAAAGGAGGTTGATTCGTCTATATCCAAGGATTCTAAATATGGTCCTTTTTTTTTTTGAAGATGTAAACCAACTGCATAAATCATTAAAAAAAAAACTTATAACCTACAAATTACTATTATCAAACTCCTCCATTAACAAACTAATTAAAGTAGGACGAACCTTATTCATACTAATATCTTTCCGAAGAAAATTACTTAAAAGTGCATTGTTAGCACACAAATCCGCTAACTTATTACAATTCCTATCTATACAATTGAAAATAACATGGTTGAAATCCTTGAGAAAAGCAAGATCTTCCATTCACTGACCACCTTTCCTTATTACACTTTGAAGAAATTTGATAATGTTAGAGTTATCACCTTCGATGATAATTCCATTATAATTTAACATCCAATCTTTAGTAACATCCTTAAGAGATTGAATAGGAAAAAAGCTCAAATCTAGAAACATCCCAATGAACACAAGTATGTCCAAATACCAGAAGAAATCTATCTTTATTGTCATGGAAGACACCACCAATAGTAGCTTTATACGAAGGTAATAAAGAAGCGTCAACATTAACTTTGATCCAATCGGGAGGAGGAGGGCGCCAATGATTAAATAACTGCCTACTTGACTGATTAGCACCCCAGTGACCTGAGTTAAATTTACTAATAGATGCAGAAACATAAGCATAGCTCACTGAATGAGCAGCAATCACCATCGAGCTTTCTTCAATACCTTCATGAACCAACTTATTCCTAGCCTTCCATAAAAACTAAATTGAATTGCAATACAAATTAACTAACAATGTATTCTACGAACTAAGAAGGAACAACAACTTACAACAATCATCAATCCCCATATATTTAAGTGTTAAAATACCTCCTTCAGCTTCACACACTTGGTTGTGACATGTTCAATATCTTCAATCGTATTGTAACTTCTAGGACAAGAATTTCCCTCTTGTAATCTTCTATATCACATGGATAGAAATGTTGGAATAGCATTGTTAAACATACTACACCAAAAAACCTCCACCGGTGGTATAAGCTTAGCCTTTTTGATCCTTTTCCAGTAATAAAAGCCAGAACTATCTTGACCCAAAGCTTCAAAAACAAACGCCTATATAGATTACCCTGAATTTTGATAAATATGTTCCATCTTGTCATCACACAATTCAAGCTTAATTTGAATTGGATAGATCGAATTCATAAGTTGCTTCCCAAAGAACTTACTAAGCCTGCCTTTGTTCCAACATTCGCCTACAATAAACTTGTCTACCATTAATTCAATGCTCTCTGGAGCCGACACAAACGTAGGCCAACTATTAATACATTTATCCAATATCCAAATGTCCTCGTAAACATCAATAGAACTACCAACCGCAATGTTCCACCTAACAATAGGATTAAGAAATCTTGCACCAACAGAAATTATTTTCCAATAAGATGAGCCTCCCTTCTTTGATCCAACATCATCAAACAGAGAACCATATTTCAGACCAAGAGTTTTATGTAGCAAAGACACTTTATCCTGAACAATTTTGCAAGCAAGCTTTGCCCTCAAAGGCCCAACTTTGCTTGCACAGGAGTGTAATCCACGCCCTCCACACTTCACTGGCTTACAACACATTCTAGTTGACATAATGAAGCTTAAACCTTCCATTCATCTTATTCCATATAAAGCTTCTACATATCTTATCAAGCTCATCAAGCACACCTTTCGGGACAAGAGAGTGCGTACAATGAAATGTAGGATAAGAAAGCATTACTAATTTAATAAGGGTAAATTTCCCAGCTTATGAGAAGAACTTACTTCCCCAAACATTTAGCATTCTCAAAGGTTTATCAATAATGAACTGAAAATCATCCCCTATAAGCCTCCTTAAAGCAATTTTAACTCCAAGATAATAGAACTCCTTAACTGATTTAAATCCCATAATATGATAAATAAATTTCGTTTTTCCTTTTCTTAACAAATTTACCAAAAATAATAGCATATTTGTTAACATTTATCCTTTGCCCCATCCAACCACAAAAGTCCATTAAAATTCCCTTGATCTCCTTCATAACCTTCATACTAGCTTAAAATAATAATAATAATATCATTTGCATACAGTAAATGATAAATCCTTGGGCCATTTGGACAAATATGAACTCTGATTGAATCACCTTTTTGAATAAAAGCTTTTGATTAAAGTTGACAGCAAAGAATAAATAATAAATACCACAAAGGACAACCTTGATGGAAGCCAATCCTATCATTGATCCAAGTTGAAAAGCTGCCATTAATCATTAAAGAGAACCTTGGTTCTTCAACACATTCCATAATCAGATTGGAAAACTTGGTTGGGAACATGAAATACTCCAAAACTTTCTTCAATATAGCCCAACTCATAGAATTATAAGCTTGCTCTATATCGATTTTAAAAGAGACTAATCCTTTAGAAGATTTAGAATATCTGAACTTGTGGAACACTTCCTGAGCTTCCAGAACATGATCCAACATCGACCTCCCCTTCAGAAATGCCACTTACTGTTCAGAAATTAGATTTGGAATAATGGATAATAATCTATTCAAAAGAACCTTGGCAACCACCATGTAAATTATTTTGCAAAGGCTGATAGGTCTATAATTAGAAGAAGCCACAGGATTACTCACCTTAGGGAAAAGCACAATTAAAGTCTCTTTCAATACAACACTCCTTTCCCCAGAATAAAAGAACTGGTTAATAGCATTCCAGAAATCTTCTTTGATAATACTACAAGCTTTAATAAAGGAATAGGAAATACCACCAATGACTAGAGCAATGTTACCACCAACTTGCTTCACCAAAACCTCAACTTCCTCCAAAGAAAAATACCTATTCAACAACATTTTATCACCTTCATCTAGATAGCTCAAAGGGGAAGGTCAACCTTCTAGTACACAATTCCTCTCCTTCCATTTTTCATTGTAGAAACAAAATAAAATTTCTTCAATTTGCTATTGATCCTTAACTAGAAAACCATTTTCATCTTTGATTTTAAAGATACAATTTGAATTCTTCCTTGCACTAGCAAATGATTAAAAAATTTTGGAATTACAATCACCCTTTGCCATCCACTTGACCTTCGCTCATTGTCTCCACCACGTGTTCAACTGAGCCAAAGTAGCATTTAGCTCACTCACCTTTGCCTTGAGAGTCCAGCTATCCTCTTCTGAGAGAAAACCAATGTCCACTTCTTTCATTTGTAGCTCCAAGATTTTCCTCCTTATGACAGTCCTTTAATTGGATAAAATTTTTTAGCTTAGCTTTACTCTAGTAGAATAAGGCTTTCAATGCTCTATTCAACTTGATATTAAGAATATGGGAAAAACTCCCACTAGATTTCTTACTTTAAGCTTTTTTCACCACAGCAGCTGATGCCAGAATTGAAGAACAAACATCTTCAAATTTAATAAATCTCTTAGCCATAGGATTAATATCCAAAAGATTTAATAAAATTGGATAATGATCAGATACAACTCTAGCTAGATGCCTAACCACCATTCGATGGGAAGAATTGATCACAGCTGAATTTAAAAACATATATCCAATCTTTCAAAATTTTGAGCACCACCAACCTTGTTGTTACATCAAGTGCATTTGGGCCCAACACATCCAACATCGTGAAAGTCTTTCATTAGGGTTCTTGGGAAAAAATAAATCTCTTCCCTCCCCTCTTATCCTCCTTAGATAGTAAACAATTAAAATCTCCACCCACCACCTTAGGCAAGTCTTTGGAAGAATAAATTTCCAACTTCCCCCAAAGTTCCCTCCTTTCATAAACATCCTTATTCCCAAAAATTGAAGCAACCCTCACACACCTTTATTATGAACATCTAACTCTCCAATAATGAATTGGAAAGAAGATTGCAAAATAGAAAAGGAAGCCATATTTATCTTCCAGAGCACAATAATACCTCAAGACAAGCCATCTGAGGGAACCTGAAAATAATCCCAATCAGCACCAATCAACAAATTGACTTCCCTCCTATATATAAAAGTCAATTTGGTTTCCAATAAACCCAGATAAAAGACACCATGATCCTTAACAAACTCCTTGAGGTATAGAGAAGCTTTCTTTTTCCTAGCTCCTCTACAATTCCAAAAGCAATATAAGGCATCATTGAACAAGAGGGGAAGAGATCTCCACTCTATCTTTCAGCTCTCCTTCTAATCTTCTTCTCCTATGAGCCAATTTAATAGAACCCGGTCCTTTAAGTTATTTAGAAATTTTCTTCTTAACATTAGAAGATCCACCTTCCTTGAACCCTGAATCATTATTCATAGCCTCTACCCATCCCTCCGGAGAACCATCCCCAATCCCTCATTTACCAGTAGAAATTCCAAGAAACCACACACAATCATTCCCTGGGGGATCTATCTCCCCTTCCTCAACAACATCATTTAAAACTTTAAATTTATTATCATCATTAGGAAGGATGCAAGAAATAGACTCCATTCCCACTCCTGATTCTGAATTAACCACTTGCAATGGACAATCCTGAATTAAAATAACTTCTAGAGGAGAAACTTCTGAAGCTACATGTCCCAGAACTGGCTCTGAGTTACCTCCATCCTTTATCAACCCAACCGCATTAGATTCCCTTTCAATACTAACTGAATTCTTTAAACCAATCCCCTTCCCTTCAGCATCATTCACTGTACGGGGCCCAGGCTTCCTGAATCTAGGATTTTTAAATCTTCTTTCCCGTAATGGATAAGAACCCAGGTTCCACAGCCAACTTTACTAACACCAGCATCATCAACCACATTACCACCATCAATATTGGAATTATCCACCGCAGGAGGAATTTCCATTTTACCACTATTCTCAGGTTGTTTAGACCGAGGCTGATTAACCTCTAATATGATCTCCAAACAATTATTCTTTTAGTGCCCAATTTTACCACAATTGAAATAGAAGTTAGAGATCCTTTCATATTCAATCTTCTGAAAGAATCTACCTGAGCTTCCCTCCACCTATACGCCCAGTGGAAGTTTACCATCCAACTTGGTGCGAACACAAATTCTCACAGATTCCCTCCTTGATTATTGAAACATGTTGCCATCAATCAAATACGGCATACCAACTATGGATGCAATCCTACTTACATTAATCTCATCCCAACATTGTAAGGGGAGATTGGCATCCTAATCAATACAGGAGCTGATAAACCCTTTAAAGAAGTAGGAGAAAAAGATGGTGACCTCCTGTCAATACCAATGATATTTCCATTAACATACTATGGACCAATAGATAGGACTAACTCTAAGGATTCTGAATCATTAAAAGCACATAAAATCTATCCCACTCAAAGCACTATCTGGTTGATTTCGCTAAATTGTGTCCATTGCCTTCTTAATTATGATATAATCACATGAAGAGGAAAATTTTCACCAAAGACTTTAATCACTAATGCATTCTAAAACTTCTTAGAGTTTTCCAATTCATTCTGTTAGTGCAACTTCACGGCTGAACCATCATCCGTCAAACATTCCCCATAATCCAAATCAATGACTTTTATATTAGATTTTTTACTCCAAACATTCTGCAACATTTTCCTAGCGTGTGTTTTGGGAACTGCAGTAAGATTATTACCAAGATTGCACGAGTCCAATTCTCTTAAATCACATTTTCTATCCTTTTCTAGATCAGTCGCTAAATGATCCTAACATAACTCTCCAACATCAGGCAAAGCAATTGAAGAACCACCTAATTTGCAATAAAAACCACTATCAATGACCTCCTTAACATAACCCGTAATATGGTCAACATTAGAATCAATTCCCCCCAGATTATCAACTTTAGAAACAAATCCACCGGTAGTCCCAACAAGAGGGCTTGTGCTGCCTACTTCATTCACTACAATCTTCGAACTAGATGAAGAAGAAGAATCAACATTTAAAACCTAATCACATCTCGAATCTTGAAGAAAACTAGACTTATTAGGAATTTTGACATTGCCTTCGACCATAACATTGTTCCCTTTACCAATATCTTTGATTATCTTTTTAAAATCCACCAACCTTCCTTTATTGATGATTAAAGGTCTTCCACTTTTAAATTTCATCTTATCATCTTCGCCAACAGCCAGGTGAAAACCCATCTCCAAAAGCTGGCGGAGATGAGCCTGAAAATGATCAAGCAGAAAACAATGAACCACATGAAGAAGGGCTACGACCATACAAAGTACCACAGCCGACAGAGGCCGTAGAACCTCCATTGCCATCGAAACTCACCTAGAAACATGAAAATAGAAATTTGAAAATAAGCAATCTCTCTCTAAAAACTTGGACCTTCTCTCTCTTCACTCTATTCAATTATCTTCTTAATATGGTCCTAGGATGCATGTGAAGTTCAGGAACAGAAAGAGGAATATGGTGCTAAAGAAGAATTTTGTGAAATTTGGTCCTAATGATTTTGTTGGGAATTTAAATATCAAGTATGCTTCTGGTATAGATAATCAAAATGATCAAAGGATGGAAAAAATTCTTGGTATTCAGATAAAGAAAAATTTGTTATCTTCGCATACTGAGGTAGATGAGGGCTTGAAAGATAAAGAATTTGGGATTGATTCCAATACTGGATTTGATAGAATTAATACTAATAAGTTTAATATATTTAAAATGTAGTAGGATAAGTGCATTGATGATCAAAATTGTGGTGCAGATGATGCAAATAGATCGGATATGTCCATTTCAAAATTATTTGCTATTGAAGATGTTAATGACCTGAAGGATGTGAGGTAAAAGGATGAAGTGGAGTTTGATAAGGAGAAGTTGAGCACAGTTAGGGAAGGTTTGAATTCATCTACTGATGATTTGCCTAATGTGGAGAAGAATGTTACGGAAGATTATGCACCATAGAATGATGGAACATATGGCAACAGGGCAACCTTCAATCCAAAGACTGATATCAAGGAAGATTCTAAATCTTTAATTGGTGAGAAAAGTTTTGAGGCTATTAGTTCTTCAAGTGTTAAGCTTAAACGCTTGAAGGAACTTAAATCATTGGGACCTGTTGAAGCAATTCCTAGGAAATTGAAGGGTGATATGAAGATGGGTAAAGGTGGCAGGGATAGTTCCCCTGTGCTTACATAAATGTCTTTGTTTATGTTTTGGAATTATAGAAGAGCCAAGAAGAGGGAGGCTTTTCTGTATCTTAAAGAAATTGTTTGAGACAACAGTATTTTTCATTGGGTTGTTAGAAACTAAGTTGGCTTCTATTGACAGGAGGGATGTTAATAGACTTATTAGATTTCATCATCCTACTGTGGGTACTTCAGGTGGGATTCTTGTTCCTTGGAATAGTGGGGAGGTGTCGTTTGATGTTATTGAGAGTTCATCTCAATGTGTGTTGGGTTCTGTTCAAATTTCTAACTTGGGTGTGTGGAATGTGTCTACTGTGTATGGTAATAAAGATTTGCATGTGAGAAGAGAGTTATGGGATAGAATTGCGAGATTTTCTACCTCTAACATTCCTTCTATTGTAGGTGGGGATTTCAATTATTTGTTGACTAAGGAAGATAAGAGATGGGAAAAGTGATTTGTTTTATCCTAAGGGACTCAAGAAATGAGGTCTTTCATGGCCCATAATGATTTTCATGATGCAGGTGTAAGTGGTCCAAGATTTACTTGGTGTAACAACAAAGAAGGAACATTGAGAATTTTGGAAAGATTAGACAGATGTTTGATTAACTTGGCCTTTATACAAAGTGTTCCATTTGCTATGGTTAGGCATCTTGCAAGAGTTGACTCAGATCATAGTCCAATTGTTTTCAAGATTAATTAAGATCCTCATCCTCAAATGAAGTTCATCTTGTTTAAAGATGTATGGAAAACTTTTCCAGCTGCTTCGAATGTGGTCTTGAAAGCCTGGAAGAAATAAGATTTTGGTGACGATGTAATAATTTTTAATAGGAAGATGAAGAGATCATTGAAGGCTTTATATTTCTGGAATAAGAATAAACTGAAGAGCTTAAATGAAATTAAGAAAGAATTATAGAGTGAGATTCTTTGTTATCAATTAAAGAGTGATTTTGGTCTCTCTTTGCAAGATCTAAAGTTACTTAGAAAAAAAGGTGAAGGAGTTGAATGTGACTTTGAGTCGATTAGCTACATGGTGGAATCACAGGGCTAAGGTGAGGCGGATTGATGAAGGTCACTCTAACTCCAAATTCTTCCATAATTATGCTTCGACTAAGAGGAATGGTAACTTTATTAGACAAATCAAAGATGGGAATATGCAATTAGTTGAAGATCAAAAAGAGATCAAAGTGGTTGTCTTTGAGTATTTTAAGAAGAAATGAAAATCCATAAATTATGAGTTAACAGGTTGGTTTGATGCTTGTCCAGATCAGAAAATCAGTATAGAAGAATGTGAAATGCTAGATGCGGATTTTACATTCTTAGAGTTTTATGAAGTAGTTCATCAAATGATGAATAACAAGTCGCCTGGGATTGATGGTATTTCTGCATCTTTTTTTAAATTCTAATGAGAAATTGTTAAAAATGATACTTGGAGGGAAACTGATATTTTTTCAGATCGGGTTATATGAATCTAATGTGGAAGGATACGCTTATTGTGCTAATTCCTAATATAAAAAATCCTATGGAACCTTCTCAGTTTAGACCATTCAGTTTGTGTCAAACTATTTATAAGATTGCGACAAGAATGTTAATGAATAGATTGAAGTGGTGTCTTCCTAGAATCATCACTGAAGATCATGTTACTTTTTATCATGGGGAGATTGATATCTGATCATTGCTTGTCAGCTCAGGAAATCTTTCATAAATTCATATTTTTTTCTGCTAATAAGGGTCTTATGGTAGTCAAGATTGATATGGAGCAAGCATTTGATAGTATGGGCTGGCCGGCATTAATTAAAACATTGGACTAGTTTGGTTTTCTGACCAAATTCACTAAGCTAGTCATTGAATGTGTGATGAACGCTAGATTTGCTATTCTTATTAATGGGAGGATGTCCAAATGGGTAAAGGTGAAGAGCGGATTCATACAGGGGTGTCTATTATCTCCATTCATATTTATTATGTGCTCTCAGATTTCATCAAACTCAATCTTTCAAAGAGGGGTTCAGCTGGATATTGAGATTGTTCCTTAAGGAGAGAAAATTTCAACTTTATTCTATGTTGATGATGTGCTTCTCTTTCTGATGCATCTCAAAGATTGACAGAGAAAATAAAGGGTATTCTTAATGAATATTGTAGTTGGATGAGATTGAAAGTGAACAAAAAGAAATCTCAAATCTTCTTTGGCAAATTAGTTGATGTGGCAAGAAAGAGGTATATATCCAAGATGCTTGTCTTTAGAAGTGTCAAGGAATTTAAGTATCTGGGAGTTAAAATAGCTTTGAGAAGGTTGAAATCTTCTAATTTTTAGGAAATTACAGATCATGCTTTGGAGATGTTTAATGTTTAGGAAAATAAGTGCCTCTCTTTGTCCGGAAGAATTCTACTTATTAAATCTTCAGTCCCCTTCCAATTTTTCTATCTACTCATTCTTTGGTTCCAAAGGAGGTGTTAATGGATCTTGAAAGACTTTGTAGAACATTCATTTGGCATAAAGATAAGGGTAGGAATGGATTACATTATGTGGCGTGGAATGATTTGTGTAAACCGAAGATGTTGGGTGGATATGGTATTCATTCTATCCTTAACAAAGTTGCTGGCTTGAGAGCAAGGTTGGCTTGGAATTTCATCCAGAATCCTTCATCACTTCTTTATCACAATATTGGTATTAAATATAGTATGGATGTGTGGAATGTGAACAATAAAAGAGGATCCTCATGTACTTGGCATATACTATTAAATGGTGCTAGTCTTCTTAAGCCAATCATTAGATGGAGGGTTTCTAATGGTAACTAGATCATTATTCTTGATGATGCATGGTCCTTGATAAAGAGTTGAATAGATGGCCTTCATTTATGGATCATGTGGGGTTACAAGATTTGAAAGTTCAAAGCTTATTATCACCGGATGGAAGATGAAATTATTTGGAAATTCATAAGTTCTTGAATATAGATTTGGCTTCCTTAATCATGCAGGTTCCAATTTATTATGGTTTTGATGAAGATCATATTGAACTGCTGCAACAACATTATGGAAAGTCAATTTCTTCTTTAGCATATCAAGCCAGATTGGAAAAGCTTTATGTAGAAGCGATTGATGTGTTTATGAAGTGGATTTGTAAACTAAAACTCAAGCAGAAGATACATTATTTTTGGTGGAGACTTAGTAAGGATGCACTTCCTACAAATGAATACCTTAATTTTAGGAAGCTTACTGATATTACTTCTTATGTTAGAGGTTGCAATGAGATTGAGAGTATTGCTCATATTTCTATGCGTTGTAAGTATCTCATTGAAATTATTGTGAAAAATTAGAGAATGGGGGTTCAACGTTCACATTTTTTAGTCCATGGAGGAAGGTGTTGAGGAACTTAGAAGACTTTGAAACACTAATCCAAGCATTGTTCAGGTTTACATGACTTTGGTGTTCATCTCATGGAAGAATAGGAATGCTATTAAACATGGAGCTGCAGTATCTTCATTTTCAATTACTGTATCAAATGTATTAATAACTGTGGCGCAACCAAGAGTTAATCCAATACTAGAAAAATTGGATGTTAGTCTTGATTCAAAGTTTCTGAATCTCTGGCATCCCCCACCACCAGATTGGATAAAATCAATGTGGATGCTTCTTTACTGACTTCGAATGTTGGGGGAATTGGAGGAATTATTCGGGATGATAAAGGTAGATTCCTACTTGCTTTTGGTAAACAAAAAAAGCATTTTCATATAGCCCAATTGGAAATTCAAGCGATGTTATTCATTAGAGAAAATTTGCAAGATTGGCTATTTGATTACAAAGGAGTGGTTGTTGAAGGCGATAATGTAAATATCATCAACTTGATTCGTGACTCGATGAAGGCTCCCAATTGGAAGAAAGAGAGCTTCTGGAATAAGGAACTTCGTTTTTGCACAGGTTTAACAATGTTATCTTTCATTTTGTTCCTAAATGTTGTAATGAGGTGGTGGATTGGTGTGCCACGTATGCTTTGAGTATAGATTTTAATTGGGATAGTTTTGATTATAGTAACATTCCTTCTTCTTTAAGTGATTTATTAAAGAAGGAATGTAATAGTTTTTATTAGTAGTTTGTAATAGTTTTTTTTTTTACTTTAACGCAAATTGCATCTTCCAAAAAAAAAAGAAATAGGGATAAAATCAAGTGCATAGAGTCCTCATTTTATTTAAGGTTGTTTATTAAGTTGTTCCATTCATTTAAATCATTTAATTTAGTTTATTTACATGTTTTTTCTCTATAATTTATGTTTATTTAGTTTAAATTATTTTGTATGTATTTTTTATTCCCAGATTTTTATTTTTATTCATTTATTTTTTTGAGTCTTTAATTCATTTATGTTTTACTCTTTCTTTAAGTGTGCTTAGCCAAGGTTTGATTTTTGTTTTTTATTTTAGATTTTTGAAGTTTATCATTTTATTAAATTTTATATTTTATTTAGAGTTGAATGCAATTTAGTTTGTATTTTTTGGATTTTTATTTATTTATCTATAATTTTTTAAAAAATTAGACCATTATTGAATAAATTAATTCAAGTAAATAGGGGGGATGAATTTTGTGGGATAAATTAGGGTTCATTATTCGACATATCAAATAATCTCCAATTTCCTTGAAATTTAAATCCTAAGTAAATTAAGACCTCAGGATCAAACTCATGTAATTGGGGGTCATCAAAGTCCTCCTAGGATTTTTAATCTATTTTCTATAGTTTGAAAAATTGAGTTTTAGTCAATCTAGACCTTTAATCATGGAAAAATCAGTGGCCATCTAATCCTTGCACACTAATTTTGCTCACCATAAAAAATTAAACCTAAATACTTTATGGATTTGCGTCAATGGCCATTTAAATATAAAGGTCAATTATGACCTGTAGATTTAAATTACAAAATTGAAGCCCTTATTGAATTCAATTTATCTTGGAAAGTTTTGAAGTTGTATTACTCATCTCCTCGATTCATCCATTCAAAATTGAGCTAAATACCATTTATATTTAATTAATTATTCCAAAAATTCATTAAAGGGTATTATTAATTTATTTTAATCCCTTGAAAATTGATTTAGAAAACCATAAGGCTTTTATTATACTAAAGAATAATCCAACGTGCTTAGGCTCGCCTAATTTGGTTACAGTCAAATGAAGCTTTCCATAAGGTGCATTATGATTGGCTATGTTATCATTTTTTAGCACTGTTTGATGACCCATTATAATTCATAGTCATCTGTTCTGAGATTAAATAGCTCTTATTTAAAGTCATGAAATTGTAGGATCATACCAAGGAGCATGATTTGACACTATCAAATCCATTTATTGAAATCCACCACCCTGATTTCATTTTCTTCCTCGTACACAGTTTTTTTGTAATAGAGGATTTTTGGCAAGATCCAGAAGATCTGCTCCATGGATCTTGCTCAAATCGGTCAGAGAACTTCATCTAGATGTGAACATTTAATCAAATTGCTCGACTACCTTGAATTGAATCTTGACTTTATAATTGAGAAACACCTATGAAATGTAGGCTCAAGTTTTATGCTAAGCTCTGTGAAGTTGACAATTGAGGCTAGAATTGATTGGATTTAGTTGGTCTCCACCATAAGAATACTTCTCCTTCAAATGGCAGAGGCTAGAAAGCAGTTGAACTAGAGTTAAAGTTTAGTTAGATGAGGATGGTCAGATCTCACTTAAACTCACCAAAAATCACGACTGGCGAAGTTAAGAGATTGGGGAATGAATGTTGGTGTGTTGGGGATGCTTTGAATGTAAAATGAACCCTTCTTTTCAAGTTTTTGAGTATTTATAGCTTGATATTTTGTGAACCAAACTTGAATTCTGATCAGGTGCTGATACCTAAGGCAACAACGTTTGCTATTGAAAGTCTAATAGGGTTGAAGTAACTATAATAGGAAGTTAGTTCCTAAGAACTTAGTTATGAGGGAATTTATGTGTGAACCAAGCTTATTGGAGGATTGTTTCTTGGTTTTTAAGAAACATCATGCAACCACCTGGCTTGAGATTATTGAAATTGGTGTCTTGATCTTTTTGGAGTCTAATACACAAGCTTTCTTTAACTTGTTTGGTCTAGCCTTAAAGATTTTTTTTTTAGGGGAAACACATAGAGGGGCCTACATGTTAATATAGGAAAATAAGTACAAGGTCCTTAAAGGGATCTCAAGCTCACTAATGCTCAAAAGAACTACAAAAACAAACCAAAAAAATCCTAAAAGCTCGAGTTCCCTACTATGCAAAAGTACAAAAATACCTAGATACATTCTAGGTGCATATAAAAGAGCTCCCAAAAGAAGGGGAAAAACCAAAATACAGGAGAGAGCTCCACCATCCCTTCCAAAATTCCACGAGTAAGAGCACCAGCATTAAAAAGCACCTGCATTAAAAAGCACCTGCAAAAAGAACTGGCATCCTAAGTGGAAATTGCATATATAAAATCCAAAATAAAAAATATGATAATCCAAGAAATTATCCACATAATAAGTAACACAATTCGAATAGAACCTATTCTACCACCAATTATTCTAACTGTCAGGTAAAGAGACCCAAGCACGAAAATCCAACCCAGCAGAAGTATACCACAGGACGCAGTCCAGAACCACATAGGTATAGAGAACTAAGAACCATAGAATATAAAACCAACTCACAACTAAATAGAAAAGGCTATTCAGCAAATCCATAGGATTGCTACAGATTAAAACCCCCAAACAAAAATTGGAAGAGATAATTGAACTGAAAATAACAACCAAACCACAAAAGTAAGCAAAGGACCATCAAAAACCTGTAATAATGAGCCTCCGAGCCAAATAGATAAGGCCAAAGGAGGCAGAATCACAGAGCATATGCCACTCCAGCCAAAGCCCATCCACAATACCCTACATAGAAACCAATTAGCCGAAAATGTACCAACCAGAAGATGTAAAACCCACAAGAAGTAAATAGTACAACTACAAACACAGATCAAGCAAAAATTGGACCAATCCATAGCAAAAAAAAATCTAAATAAGATCCACCAACACAACACCAAGACAGCCCAACCAGAGGTCACAAGAGAACCAAGCCCAATCAAACCAAAATACAACCTCCCGCTTGACCCCAAAAGATCCCAGCCAAAGAATAGAGGAAATCACCACACAAAAGTTTTTCCAGAACCCAGTAGCTTAAGAATAGGCGGGACAAGGTAGGAATGAAAGAGATAACACAGAAACAACATATGGGGGAACCCCACCAAAAGAACAAACAAGAAAGAACCACTCCAACTAGAAAAATTACAAAATTCTAACATAAGGAATACCAATTTTTTCTAATCTTATGATACCTTTAAGAGGTGAAGGTAAGTTAGCAATAGTAAATTCTATAAAATGATCCAGATTACTCCCCAAATTTGCAAGCCAATCAGCACTAACATTCCTTTCCTTATACAGATGAGAGAGAGAATAATTAAAAAAAAACTTGTAATTACTTAATATCCCTAGCCAGATAAAAGATATTCAGGCTACAATCAGCTTCATTGACATCATTTAAATAAAGAGAACTAAAAATAGCATTCACTTCAATGCAAAAATTAGTAATATCATGAGAAATGCATAATTTAATCCCATGAAGCATAGTAGAAAGAACAACAAAAGTCCTATAATAGTTATGTAAAGGGCCCACAAATCCCATAATGATATTCCCATAACCATCCCAAATAAGGCCACCATAACCCAAGCAGGACCCTTTAACATTACCATCCACATTAATCTTATAGGACCTATTAGGAGGCTTGATCTAATAAACAATCCTAGTATCAGTAGAAGCCAGACAACCCTCCAACAAGATACCCAAATCAGACGCCACAAAGCAAAAAATTCATAAAACTCTTGATGGAAAGCAAGTTAGCAGAAAAAAGACTTAAAACCATGTCTTTCACATTCTTAATAATCCTATGAAGATTCATGTCGATGCCATTAAACCTAGAATTATTTCTATCCAGCCATAAATACCATAGAATAAGAGAAGGGATGCGATTTTTGATGTGACCTTTAGAGTTAATAAACCAAGAATTAAGTAAGGCATAAATAGATAATTTAGCATTAAATCAATTTCACCTGAACATATAATCAAAATAAATCCAAGTTTTAATAGCAAGAGGGCCAGAAAGAAAGACATGATGCATATTATCTACATAGAAGCAACATCGACACATGGACGATAAGATAAAACTTCTTTTAAGTAAATTATGATCAGTAGGAATAAACTTATACAAAATTCTCCATATGAAAACAACAACAGTGGAAGGAATACTTTTATGCCAAATCATAGAAAAAATATTAGTAACATAATTCTTAGCTCTGAAAGCATGCCAAGCCTCTTTTAATCTGAACTCCCCATTTTTAGGTAAATAGCATAAAATTAAATCTTGAGATTCAATATTAAGGAGAAGATTCATAATTTGATGAATAATGAAATCAGGAAAAATATTAGCAAGCTTAAGATAATCCCAACAATCATTAGTGATAAAGTAATTCACCTTAACGCCAAAGTGTACGAGGAATTAAGAATGGAATCAATAGAGTGAGAACCCATCCATTGGTCTTGCTAAATGAATATGTTCCCACAACCAAGCCCCCAACAAATGTGGGGCTCAACAATCCATTTAATATTGCATAGTCCCTGCCACACTTCACAATCACCCTTATTGTAACAACAAATAGTAGGATGTTTACCAACACAATACTTAGCAAACATAAAATTAGCCGAAAGGCTCACCTTCGCACGAAAGGAAAACCACATCTTAAAAGAAAAAGCATAAGCCAAATCAAACATACTCTTGCAACCCAAGGCCCCCTCTTCCAAAGCACCATAATTTTTGTCCCAAGAAGACCAGAGAAGTTTAGAGGTGCTACTAGCCCCTTTCCAAAAGAAATTATTGAAAATTTTATCAATTCTATTACACACCCATGGGTAGGCTAAAGGGTTTGGGAAGAATAGATAGGAAGAGAACAAAGGACACTTCTAATGAGAGTAAGTCTACCCCCAAAGCTCAAAAAAATTAGAATTCCAAGAGTAAAGCTTGTTATCCACAAATGTAATCAAATCATCAAAAAGAAAAGTTTTCTTCCTTCCTTTATAAAGAGGAACCCCTAGGTACTTAATAGGCAGGTGACCTTGAACAAATCCAGTATGGCCTTTGATAGCCAAAATACGGTCAGTAGGCACAATGTTAGAAGCAATAAAATAACACTTATTCTTATTCAAAAAAAGACCACTCACATTTTCAAACTTTTGAAAAAATCCCATAAGTTTATTAATTCTATCAAGAGAAGCATTCGTAAAAATGATAAAATCATCAGCAAAGCATAAATAAGAAATCAGAAAATCACCCAAAATTTTAAAATAGAGACTAGGATGGTTGGAAAAGAAGTTGGTGAGTCCTCTAGAGAGATACTCATCAGTAATAATAAAAAGGGCAGGAGATATAGGATCACCCTGTCTTAAGCCATGAGAGGATTTAAAGAATCTAGAGCTTTTGCCATTCATAATAACCAAGAAATAACATCCCTCAATGGAGTTCCAGATAAGATTAATAAAAACTAAGTTAAATCCAAATAAGAGCAGAATATTATAAAGAAAATGCCAGTCAATATTATCATAAGCCTTAGATATATCAACTTTCAGGATGATGTTGCCACCTTAAAATCTAACATCAAAATCATGACAAAATTCTTGAGCTAACAAGATATTATCAGAAATAGCCGGACCCTTAATAAAACCCATTTGATAAGGAGAAATAATTTTAGGAAGAAGAGGGGTTAAACGATTCATAAGGATTTTAGAAATTAATTTACTAAAGAAGGTGCAAAGGCTAATAGGTCTAAAATCATTCCAGTTTCTAACAGAATTGCTTTTAGGATAAGAATAATTGTGGTAGAAATAAAAAATTTGGGAATATTGTGACCAAAAAAAAATCCATAATAGCATAATAAAGATCCTTATCAATAATAGGCCATGCTTTCTGAAAAAACTTTGTGGTAAAGCCATCCAGCCCAGCCACCGACTCAATATTCATATTGTAGATAATGTCCTTGATTTCCTCTAAAGATGGGGTTTTGGAAAGATTATCATTATCATCTTGAGAGATAAGGTTAGGGATAACCGATGGGTTATCAATAGGATGAGAGGTAAAGTTTTTATTAAGGTGATTTTGAAAATACTGAACTGCCAAATTAGCAATTTCCTCACCATCCTCAGTAATAGAGCCATCCTCATGTGTAATTTTAGTAATGGAATTTTTGATACTATTCCTCTTAACTAATGCTTGAAAATATTTGGTGTTGTTGTCACCTTCAACAAGATGCTTCATAGCCACTTTTTGTTTCCAAAATACCTCCTCCTGAGCTTGTAATTTAAAAAGGTAATCCTTAGCATCCCTAAGCAAACTAAAATTTTCATCAGTAGGAAAAAATTGACAATTATGCTCATAAGAATTTGCTTTATCTTTAGCATTCAAGATATTAGAAAAAATATTTTTAAAGATTGCTTATGGATTTGTGAATTTTAGGGTTTACGTCATCCCATATGGTTGACCCAAGTCATCCAAAGGGCTGGGTTTGCTAGGTTAGTGCATAGGGTCTTGGGGAACCTAATGCATGAGTTTATAGGGTCTGGTTGAGCTTAGGTTTAAAATGGATCAAGGAAAACCCCTTTGGGCTAGTTAGGTCAAGCTGTATGGCTAATCAAGTGGTCTCTAGGGTTGGGCTAGCTATGGTTGATCCTTGGGGACATAATGGATAGTTTCAATGGTTTTGAAGCTTTAATTTGGTCAAGATCATTGAATTTCAAGTTTAGGATTTTTAAAGGTTAATTTGGACATCCTATGTTGAATTCATCAACTAGAATTGACCAGGGCTTGGGGTTGCATGCAATCCTTTCCAAATGATATTTTGGGTTTGTTAGAAATGGTTTTGTGTCATGACAAGGATAAGATATGAAGAGTTTATTCAAAGGTTCATTAAGGACATTTTATGGTTTAAGGGATTTTTTCTAACCATTGTCAACCATAATCCACCAATGGTTTATTTAGGTTTAAGCTTGTATGGTTTATGATTTGTAGAAGTTTAGGCAACTTGGTGAGGTTTAGGTAAGATTCCATGTGCAATTTAAGGTTTAATGTTAAAAAAAACTCCTGAAGTGGTTAGCCTAGCCCACTCAAGTGTTTATTGAGGTCTATGCATGATCATGAATGATTTTCACATGCCTAGGAGCCAAACCTAGGTCATATATTAGTCTTTATAATATGATTCATACATATGAGGGATTTAGGATTTAAGTGACTAAATGGATCCAAGTAGGCCAATAATGATCAACTATCGATCCAAATTAGTTCAAATCAATGCAATGATGATTAAGAACATATTTTATGAGTTTGTAATCATTTCTAAAGACTCTAAACAAAGATTCCATATTTAGTGGCATGGGCTAAAATATTTGAATGTTTTGGAGGGTTAATGGAGCCTGCTGGTTTTAGGATTTAGAAAGACTTCAAAGCCTCCAAAATAAATAAGAAAGCTTTAGATATATCAAATCAATAAGTGGATGATAAAAAAAAAGTCTAATGGCATTACCAAGGGTTTTGAAGTAATCAAAAACTTCCCTAGGAAAGGTAAATGTCCAAAGGGCTTTAGGGTTAGAAGTTTACACCAGATTTTTGAGTATTAGAATTTTAACTAAATTTTAATTGATTGATTAAGAGATTGATTGAAAAATGAAGTTTATGAATGTTTAATGGATTTAGGTTTATTGAATGGTTTAACCAATGACCGTTATTAGGTGATTGTCAAATGATTGAAAGATTGAACATTTAATGATTGAACATCATGACAAAGAATAATGAAGTGTCTAGGGTGCATTAAGTGAATCATAGAGAAGATTAAGTTAATGCATCAATTTTAAATCCATTTGCTAAGCATTTGTATTTTTGGAAACTCTAGACTACAAAGTTGAATGTATAACCTTGACTCTAGGTAAATGATGAGCTAACTATCATGCAAACATTAAACATAGTATGTATTTTTAATTATATGCTTTAGGTGGTTAATTGCTACCCACTTCGGGTAGACATAAGTCTATATTACATAAACGCCCTCAATATCTCCTCTCCATGAGGGTTATCCAATCCAAATAAATTATAAACATAAATCAAAGCTAAATTTTTATCTAAAAAGTAAAGCTAAATAATAGACTAGGTCAGAGTGTTTTTTGGAAAATAAAATCTTAAACACTCTCTACTTCTCTATCAATTGATTTTATAATTAAATGATTGGACTTTATTATTATCCAATTAGGTAGGTTGAAAACATAAATATCTTATTCAAGCATTACAAACCAAAAAAAAGTCTAGTTGCCACATTAATTAAAAGATTTCTCTTTTAAGATTTAATTGACTGTAGAAGAATGCCACTATAGGGATCCTAGAATCCAGTAAAAGAAATAAACATGCCTTAGTTTATTAAAGTAGGAAAAAAATATATTAAAGTTAGTTAAAGTTTTTAACCTTTGTTTCTTCTTTAAAATATTAGGTGAATGTTTCATTTATCTTTTGAGATGAATTTAGCCTTTTTTATGCTGAGTTTGATTATAAAAATAAATAATATTTCTATTTTTTATTCGATAGTATAGCATTTATCTATATTTTGAGGTGGTTTAAAGTTGGCTATGTAGATTTGATAGTTGTAATGTTATGTTTGTAAACTTTTTAGTCACTTATTTAAATTTAGTACATTTTAGAGAACTTATTTAGTTCTCACTTCGAGTAAAATCTACGGGAGGCTAGGGAAGTACAAAAAATAATTATTTAAAGTATTTAGCATGTATTTCTTGAAGCAACTCTTTAAGTTAAAAGGAGGAGCATATAGGAGAAACTTTGATCCTTCTTGGTGATATCACTCCCTTGTATTTTCATTCTTCCATGAGTTTAATTACAATGAGTTTGCGTATTATTCATTCTATCTCTAGCTAATTCTTTTATTTTGGATTGATGAAGTAAGATGCATATTGAGTACTAAGCAAGGCTCAACCTCTATAACTGATAAATGATATTTTTAATATTATCTTACTATTTATTTAATGCGCATCGTGGTCATATGTACAGTTAAAATTTAATGTGATATATAGCCTCGACGATGAAATACAAGAATGTCCAAGAGTATTGAGATAGGATGTCTATGTGCGTAGACATATAATGTAAAATGTTTTAGGTTGTTGTAAGATATTTTACTTGTAGCAGGTCAGTAGATATCTTTTTCACCCCTATAATGTAATTTATATTCATTAATCCAAAACACTTTAATTAAATATTGTATGAAATATTTTATTTTTCTATTTGATTATAGAATCTCAAAAATATAATTTTTATTTTAGTAGGATAATTATTATAATTTGAGTAAACAGTAGTAGTTTGTTGCAGGTAAACATACTTCCTCATAGGTTTGATACTCTACTATATCACTTTATTACATTATTCAGTACATACACTTGCATATAGTAAGAGGGGTTTGTTATTATTTATATCAGAGGAAACTTAAGCATTGTATAGGATTGATAAAGCCCTAGATTTTTATACAATTTAAATGTTCACTCTACAGCCCCCATCAAGGATTCATGTTTAAAAGGGGTCCATAGGTCAAACTAGGTCAACCTAAGTTAACTAGGGTCAACAAAGGACTTAAATGAGTTTAAACTAGCTATGATCATATTTAATAAGTTTGTGAAGGCTACCAATGTGAATAGTAATAAGATTTCATGTTTAGTGGCGTAAGCTTTAAATATTTGAAGGTTTTGTATATTTGAAATGTGAATTGAAATTTAGGGTTTATAAGGGCATGGAGGCCTCCAAAATAGTTATGTAGTCTCTAGTGGCATGCTTAATCCATATGAAAATGTTCAAACATCATTCCAAATCCTTTACCTATGGTTTTGAATCAATAAAAAATTTCCCTAACTCGAAAAATCCCTATGGCTCCAGGCTCTATGTTTCAACACTATATTTTAGGTTATGAAGTTTTAAGCTGGATTTGGATTTAGCTTTAATTTAGGATTGAAGTTTATTAGTGATTAAATAGTTTGGGATTTAAAATGCTCAGTTAATTGATAATAATTTGGTGATTATCAGTGATTGAATGGTTGATCAAGTGACCATCATAGGTGATTATTTAATGAATGATTTTGGATTCAATGACTGAATCACTATGTAAAGGAAAGTGGAGAACTAGATATAAGCTTCAAAGTGGAGTTTAGGAAATTGAAGAGCAAGGGTAAAGCTTTGATTTAGGGTTCTGACCTCAAATAAAAAACTGGCAACATGAATAATTTTTTTGTGGGCTTGAATAATCTTTACCTTATATAGCTAGAGATTGTATTGTGCCTATAAACACTGCTATGATAAGCTTTTGATCTCTTTTAACAATAGTTTAGCATTTTTTTTTGAAGTTATATCATAATTTACTATAATTTTGAGTCATGGTAACTATAGTTCTAAAGGTAGGAAGACTTCTAGTCCAAAGACTAAAGCGTATGGTGTAGAATAAGTTGGATTCCTTTATGATGTTTGGCATACTGATAAAGCTTTAACCAACTTGTCATTCCTATAGACCTTAAGTTATATTAAAGACTTCAGCCAACCCATTTTCCCTAGGGTAATAAATTATTGAGTACTTGAATTGATAATGTGATGTTGTTCAAAGTTGTTTATTTTTGTGATTCTAAATAATGGGCAATTATAAGATATGATATAATGAGGAATTCTGAATTTATATATGATATGGTTTCTAAAGGAGCTTAAAACATGATGAGATTTAAATTCTCTTAACGAAACTACTTCTAACCATTTTTAGAAATAATATATTATTTCTAGTATAAATTTATAACATCTAGAAGATAGCGGATCAATCAGATCAATAATATCCAAACCATAACTTTTAGAAGGCCATAAACCAATGGATATATATAGGATATTGGGTGGTTTTTGTTGAGCTACATCATGCAGTTAATACTGATGACTTCTCCGTGCAACATTCATGCAGGCTTCAATCATTGAAGACCAATAATACCCTTTCCTTTTCATTTTTCTTTTTATTTTAGGTCTTGACTAGTGTACGTCACACAGTCCAGCATGCACTTCCTCTATTATATTTGGAGCTTCTGGTTTACTAAAACATTGCAACCACATCTAATCATGTGATCTTATGTTTACAGTTCCAATTATTAAACTGTAAGATAAAGACCTTTTATATTTTTAACAACAGATTTATCACAAGGTATCTTACTTCCCCAAAAGTAGTCAATGAAATGTTATCTCATGCCTATTGCTTCATCATCTATATAGAAAATAACTTTCATCTTAACTCAATTTTTTTTTGTTTATATATTCAAAGTCTACAAGTCATAGGACGTATTCACCTTGAACTTCTACTGGAATAAAAGCTTATTCTTGATAAATTATTATTTTGCAAACTTTGCTAGGGTGTCCACTGTAGAATTATTTCTCATGGTATCCTATGTAAAGTTTTATTTTGGATCTATTATAAAAGCCTCATTGTATATTGGTGATTTCGAATTAGATTCTCTTTTAACACTTTAAAGATAGCTACAACCTAATTAATGACGAGTTGTGAATCTCCAAAGGTTTCTTATTTTGAATTTAATTTAGGATAGCCAACTCTAAATCATTTATCAGTACCTCATACCCAGCTTCCTCATTTATGTAGGGTCCTAAGAAATAATAAGAGTAATACATTAGACAATTATCTAGAGTAACGAAGACTATGTTGATTCCAACATTCACTGGGAAGTATCATGTGATACCTTTTTTTTTACCATATGTAGCACCATCAAAATAAATTTCCTAGGTAGAAGTTTCATTATCTTGTAAATTAAATATTTTCTCATCTATTAATTCTTCATTCATAGGATAATTAACTAGAATTACATGTCGGAAGTTTACCAATGCTTATCCTTTAATAGCAAGTAGGGGAATAAAGGTTATATCAAATCGTAAGAGAATAATAGACCACTAAGTTTGTACCTTCTGATAATGTTGGATGTGTCTTTATATATAGTAAAGAATTTATTCTAAAAATTAGGTTTACTTAAAGAGATAGCAAATAATGCCTCAACTTCTAAGTGGTGAAGATTAAAGCTAGACAATGCTTCTCAATTGGATGACAATTCATTTCAATTGGAAGAAATAAATTACTAAGGTGATAAAGTACATTCTCTTTCACTTCCTTATTAAGTTAAGATAACCAAGCATAAAAGATTCACTTAAAGCTGTTGTATAAAAGAATAATGGCTTCCCTTGGGTAGGAGAAATAGAATTGGAATATTCATCAGATACTATTTACTACTTTTAAAAGCCTTATGTAAACTATTATCCCACTAAAAATGAACATCTTTCTAAAACAGGGCTCTGAACGATTCACTTCTACCTAAAAAAATTGATATGAATCTCCTCAAATATGCTAATCAACCTTGAAGGGATCTTAGTTGAGCGAGACTTATAAGTGGTGGCATATCTACGATTGCTTTTATTTACAAGGATAAATTTTGATTATGTAGTGTCTGACAATAAAACCTACCAAATTCCCTGAAGTAATGCCAAAGGATATCATATACAGTAAAATGAAATCTTATGTATATTTTCATGTATCTAAAGATATAATAAATATTCATACAATATTATGATGTAATTTAGATGACATTAAGTATACATTAGTAAATTTATAAGAAACAAGTTTAATTTGTAATAAATTTTTATCACATAAGCTTATTATATTTAATTTCCCTAATTCATTAAGCATCTTTTCATATTTGATAAATTCTATGAAATCAATGAAGCATATAAAATTTAATTAAGGAAACTTATTGATTTTTAAATCATGCTTACTATACTTAATTAATAATATGTAAGTTATTTTAATAGATATTTAAATTGTGAGCAAAATAAAATCAGGCAAGTAAATACAAATGAACCACCAACATACTCTTACGATAACATAAAATCTGCAAGCTTTCCATCTTGGTCCATCTTGAGTTCTTTTAGCTCAAATTCTGATTAAACTTAATTTGTTCAATGTAAATCCCATATAAATAATTATCATGCACATTGATCAAATCATTACACCAGAAATACATAACACACAAATTAGAACATTCAAGCATATGTTTTTTATCATCAAAATCTCTAGAATGGGTCATGATATAGATAATATCAACACCCCTCTTAGTTAGCCTCGGGCTACTTCATAAGGGCTTGACTTCTCTCACAAACTTTCAATAATTATTATACATTTGATTCCCCATAAGATATCAAATCTAATACAAAGAAACCTTTATTTTATTTAAGTGTTCTATAGATTTATATTTTAAAGAACATTATTAATTAATCACTTCAAACATTTAAGCTCTTAATCAAGATGTCCTAAGCTCATAATTATAATGCATTTGATTTCCCCTAAGGGATAAATGTTCTAATTTTCTAGAGAGAGTGTCCAGAATTTTAGAGAGAAAGAGACCAGAATTTTAGAGAGAGAGAGTCCAGAATTTTGAATTTTCCAATGGCGGCGGAGGATCGTCGATCATCAATCTTTGATGATCGACCATCCAAATCTTTGTATCCACCAAAGGATCATTTGGATGGGAAGCAATCAAATGTCCTTAGAAGCAATTATCCAATCTTTCCTGCTAATAATCATGAAAATGTTTTCAAGCTGAAGCCATTGAAGATTACTGAAGGAAATCTTCCACTTGTTCGATGTAATGTGAATGTTGAAGGCAAAGGAAAAGAAGCGGTAGTTCAATATGATAGAAGAGAGAATTGTGATTCTGAAGATGTTTTAGCCTCATCCCTAAAGATTATTCTTGGATTAAAAGCAAATGATAATGAAGCGTCTTCCTCGCCTTCTTTCAGGTTAAAAGTTAATAGATTTTCAAATCAGATTATCAAGTATGGAGATCACAATGATATTCGTCCATCTGATCAGGAAAATACAATTGCTGATGATGTTCTTACAGCACTTCCTGAAGAAAGGAGAGTTAACATGTCTCATGTGACTACTGAATCAAGAATTTATGTTCAGAAGAATCAGTTTTTGAATACATGGATGAAAACGCAATATATCAGGATCAATTTTTTGGATCAAGTTTCTGATGGGCAGACTGAAGATAACATTGTGAAGCTTGATGAAAATAAAGTGTCTGAGAATGTGGAAGTCCTTAAAAACTCCCTTGTTGTAAAGGTTTTTGGTAAGAATATCCCTTTTGCTTTGTGTAGTATCAAATGAAGACATCAATGGGCTAGATATGGTGGATTTCATTTAACCTCTCTTGGGTTAGATTGGTTATTGTACTCATTCAAATCTAATGAAGCTATGGAAGAAGTTCTTAGTGGTGGTTTTTGGTATGTGGGTGGAAACTTTATGGGAATTGTTAAATGGACACTCCAATTCTCTCAAGAATCCTTAAAAGGGTTAACATCACCTATTTGGATTCGTTTGCCTCATTTGCCGCTACATTATTGGGATGAAACCAATCTTGTTAATATTGCTTCAAAAGTGGGATATCCAATGCTATTTGATGGTAATATGTTTAGATGGGGGAGAAGGGAGTTTGCGAGGATTTGTATCCATATAAACTTGGATTCTAAACTACCTCATGGTGTTTGGATAGAGGGGAAATTTTTTTAGAAGATTGAATATGAGAAAATTTCTTCCTTATGTTTTACCTATGGTAAGATTGGACATAAATCGAATTTCTATATGGAGAAGCATAATAAACAAATTAATAAGGGTATTAGTGATCCTGTTGAGGAAATTAATGGAAAAAGAAAGGAGGTTGATTCTTCTATATCAAAGGATTCTAAATACGGTCCTTTTTTTGAAGATGTAAACCAACTGCATTAATCACTAAAACAAAAAAAAACATACAACCTACAAAACACTATTATAAGGTTCCTCCGTTAACAAACTAATTAAATGAGGAACCTTATTCATACTAATATCTTTCATAAGAAAATTACTAAAAAGAGCATAGTTAGCACACAAATCCGCTAACTTATTACAATTCCTATCTATACAATTAAAAATAACATGGTTGAAATCCTTGAGAAAAGCAAGATCTTCATCCACTGACCACCTTTCCTTATTGCACTTTGAAGAAATCTGATAATGTTAGAGTTATCACCTTCGATGATAATTCCATTATAATTTAACATCCAATCTTTAGTAACATCCTTAAGAGACTGAATAGAAAAAAGCTCCAATTGAGAAACATCCCAATGAACACAAGTATTTCCAAACACCAGAAGAAATCTACCTTTATTATCGTCGAAGACACCACCAATAGTACCTTTATATTGTTGACCTCATTTTTGTATGAGGCCATTAGGATCTTATCAATCCACCTCATCAGCCATGTAGGCTGGTTGACTAGTCAACTTAGTCAACCAAGCCTCCAAAGATCTTTCAAATAGTCAAACCCCACTCAACATTGATCCCTCTACCTAGGCTTTGAACTTGACACTTGCAAGAAGCTCTCAAGATATTTCTTCTTGCCACATCAGCCCCTATTGACTGGTTGACCAGTCAAAGAAGTCAACAAATACTAAACCCTTTCTTCCATGGTCAACCAAGCATGTGAACTCTTTTTTCCCTTAATCTAAGATACTTAGCTCTTTCCACTCAAATCCAAAAGTTCTCTTTAAGCTCTCTAAACCAAGCCCAGCCCTTGGTTTAGCTTTAAATGGTAGTGGTCCCCCTCCCATGAGCATGAACCCTCCAATAGGAGTTCCCCTTTTGCTCCAGCCTTTTGGTCAGCCTTCCAAGGATTGGGACACTTGTCCATCATCCAAGGGAGCCCTCTGATGCATCAGGGCCATCCCTCAAGCTTTGGACCGTTTGAATAGGGGAAAAGGATAAAAAAAGGCTATCATTCTCTACTCTACACTCTCTCACCACCTTAAGCTCTTCCAGCTGAACCCTCAATTCGTTTGAGCTCCAGACCTCTTCCCCTTGAGCTCCCATACAAATCCAACCGGTCAAATCCGCCGGCAACGAGCTTCCGGCCACCTCTTTCTTGAAGTCCGTCCAACTCGTCTAGCTCGTGATCCAGACGTTGGAAGCCCTCGGTTCCTTCTAGAAGATTATTCGTGGATAATCTACAAGCTCAACAGGCTATTGAACATCAAAAACCATTCACCCAATAGTGGTAAATCCTTAACCCTAGCTCCTAGATCTAGGGTTTAATGTGTTTGAAGTGTGATGCATTTTTAAATGTAAAAATAACATTCTTCCTCTTCTTTAATCATATTTTATGATTTTCCAAAGTTTTATTCCATCTAATCTACCCTAAGTTATGTTTAGAAGGTTTTCTAAGCTTAAGTTTTGGTTGTTCATCGGTAGAAGACGAAATCACAGCCCTCCATTCCCTTTATTTTGATCAAACGGCTGTGATTTCGCTCCAGATCACGCGTAAACATACTGTACGATCTCACGATCGTACAGTACGATCATCGATATGATTTCCCACTCAGAACACGTGTAAATATCGTACTGTATAATTTTTGTTCGTACAGTATGATTTTTGTTCGTACAGTATGATTTCCAATAATTAGGATCGACCTCCTATTGACTTGAAACTCAAACCACTTGAAATTAGTAACATTCTTAGTTCCCAAAAAATAGCTCACTGAATTTTGAAGTCATTAAGCCCTCTAATTAAGTTAGTCAAAATCAAACCTTAATTAAGCATTTAAACCTTCCAAAAAATGTAATAAATCAAATTTAAATAAAA
Organism: Dendrobium chrysotoxum; assembly: GCA_019925795.1. Lineage (NCBI taxonomy): Eukaryota > Viridiplantae > Streptophyta > Magnoliopsida > Asparagales > Orchidaceae > Dendrobium > Dendrobium chrysotoxum. Next base: position 56,854,389 of record CM034312.1, read on the forward strand.
AAATACAAATAACCCTTCTAACTGACCAGAATTTAAGTCTCTACACACGAAAATTAAAACCAACTTGATTTGATATCAATTTTAAGAATAATTTAATTTTAAGTGAAATTGAATAATTAATTAAATTAATTAATTAAAAATCATAAAAAATCCCAAATAATTTCCAAACACTTGGAAACACTCCCATGGGTCATTTCTGACCTTTGGGATTCATTCCATATAGTTTGGGATGAGTTTGGATCAAAATGATCAAAACCTTCCTAATTAAGCAATTTTAAAAATTCAATAATTGGCGAAACTTTGAAAATTATAACTAATTCAAATAAAATCCAAATTAAGCAAATTTAGTGTCTATCAACTCCAATTAAGGTCTAGAATTTTCTAAAAATGTCAAACCTCCAAAATCTGGTCAAAGTCAAAAAGTCAACCTTTTGGTCAAGTGTAGTTCAAATCTAGGCCTAAACTTCGAAAAATCATAACTTTTCATAGAAAACTTCAAATTGAGTGTGCTAATAGTCTAACAACTCATCATAAGGTCTAGTATTTATTAAAAATCTGAAACTAATAAAATTAACTTAAATGTAAAAAGTCAACTTTTGGACCCCTTAATTAACATAATTAAATAATTCCAATAAAATCTAAAAATCCAATAATTCATTAAAATTCCAGAAAAGTTTAATTTGATTAATAAAACACTCAACCAACACTCAAATGCATAATAAACACTCCAAAGATGAAGTTTATTGGATGGACTACTCCGGGCTGCGTGGCTAAGTGTCCTAAGGAGGCCTGGTGGCACAACGCCACGAATGAATTCCATGGAGTGTTAAACATCAAAATTAAGTTACTTTTAATTACTTAACCAAATTAAAATCCTTAATTCAACTACATCATCAAGGATTTTAGGATGGACTACTCCGGGCTGCGGGGCTAAGTGTCCTTAGGAGGCCTGGTTCCTCGAGCCTGGTGGCACAACGCCACGAACCTGTTGATGGAAAACATAAAATAATTTAACTTTTAAAAATATGTAATTAATTAAATTAATTAATATTAATTGATCCATATTTTTTTTAACAAACTAAATCAACTTAATCAACCCCGATTATTACTGGTAACCCAGGCCTACGAGGCTATTAACTTAGCCCCAAGGAAGGTGAAAAAAACTTCATGGCCTCGGTGAGCAACAAAGGTAGCAATCATTTAACTATTAAAATGGGTTTAATTTAAATTTTAATATACTAATATTTGAACTTTAATTAAACCTCTCTTTGAGCCCTACATAAATTCAAATATTAGATAATTTGAACAAATTACCCATCCTAGGATCTACCCCAGCCACACGACCTTCTACACACACTATAGATGGTTTACTAGGACAACCAACTCTAGATCTAGGCTAGGCCGGTGTTTATTTTTCTGCTGTGTGCTGGATTTTCTGTGTTTTCATTGCATGTTGTGATTGAAATTGATTGATGTATTTGTTTACTTTTACAGTACTCTATGGATTGATGTGATGAGCGATTAGATTATCCTTAGGTTAGGAACGATCTGGATGCTCACTGGATTTTTTGTAGGTGGCCACGCTCGTGCAGGATACTAAAGGGGGCTAAATAAATTATAAACATAAATGCTACAGGTGCTTCAGCTGCTTAGCCCCCAAATAAAAAAGAGCGTGGCCAAGTGTGTTTACTTTTCTACATGTATATACATATAACTTCTTAGGATGTGTTTTAATATTTAAATGTTTAGGATAACCTTGTAGGATCGAGTCTAGAATTTTTATTTTTATATTTATGTAATTCATTTGAGTATTGAGTTGTGAAAGTGACACTTTGATTTGGGATACATAGATCCAAAGATTGGATTCCAAAGAGGAAAGGATACCCCTTTGGGGGATAGTCCTTATCCTTTTGGAACTCCAAATTTGGATCATTTTACTACCCAAAGTGGAAAGAGTAACCTTCCACTCAAGGGAAGAGTTCTCTTTTCCATTTGGGTATCCGATCACGAAGAATCTAAGGAGCTCGAGGAGGTGAAGACCGAGGAGTTGAAGATAGAGAGTATCCCACTCAAAGCCACTTGGGTCTGTATTAGGATTAGAATCCGGGTTGTTGTCAGTTGTGCCCGGCCACCTTTAATTTATGTAAATCTGAGTTGTAATAAGCAAGGCAATTTGCCAATGAACATTTATTTAATTAGTTTGATTATTTAATGTATTGTGATTTAATTTGATTGTGTATAGGATTGCCTGCTTTTCTTAGTTTTTTTTTGGCGATTGCATGCTGTTCTTTTTGTTTTAGCCTGAATTCGTTAGGCTCTTTAAGGACCAAAAATATTTTTACTCATAACCTATATTTAAAATTTTAAGATTTAAATAACATAGAAATTTAATGACCTAGGAAATAGCCAGAATCATCCGGGGTCGCATGCATATTACTGCATCTCTCTCCCTCCTTGCTATAAGACACTTCCCCGCCTGCGGGTAGAGTCCAGATAATCCGACCTATGAGGATGAGGTGCTGGATCTGCGGAAGTCTAGTCTTTTCAAAAAAATTATTTTATAAGTATTTTTTAAAAAATTTCATGCATACCTGATTTGGAGATTTTAACCAGCATGCATCGCATTAGAAACTAATTAAATTAAAATTTTAATTGCATTTTAGTCTAAGCATTCCACCCAACATAAGTCAAGGTGTCAACTAGGAATCTGCTCTAGATGTCGACCCCAACTTCTTAAACCAATCTTAAATAATGTCCCTGATCACTCTGCATCAAAAGACCGGACTATGGTTTTGAAGCGTTTAGGTGGTTTAGCTGGCTCCCCAATCCAGGCCGGGGTAAGCCCAGATTTTGCACTACATTAGTTAGGTTCGGACTACTGTGTTCCAGTGTCAAAATTTAGAGTTAGGATCTGGGGCATATTTCTTTTTGAGTCATAAGACCCCAACCTCTGGGAATATAATCCCAAATTTCTAATAAAATGCTCAACTCGAATTAAACATTCTTTCAATCCAAAATTTAAAGCCCAACACTTAGCTTAGATCAGGGCACTTCTGAATTGTTTCAGAATCCTAAAGTGCCTCCTACCCTTACTCATTTGATTCCAAAATAAGTGTTCAGTCTTGCTCCTATCCCATTTGAAATTTCAATTTCATCTCTTTGATATCATTCCTAAAAAAATCTCTAAACAAAATTTTTGCCATTATTTTAATCGAAAGTTTTCGTAGGGAACTCCGGTCTCCCACGATGTAATTAACTACGAGGGCTTGCGCTCGTAGGAGATTTAGAACCCACAACTGATTTTTCAAAATGCATTTCTAAAATTCAACATTAGTCTTCTTTGGGAAAATTGAATTGATGACGATCATTATCGTCGCCTTCAAATAATTGATAACAAATGATATTTTCTCCCCTTTGGATAATATATTATTTGTCGTCATGAATTTGAATGCGAAAATAATGAAGGGTTTATATGTTGCTCTCTCTTGAATCTGATTATCATAGATAAGGTGAAATTTTTAATCTCATTATCTGAATTCATTAAGGAACGATATCTTCGCCTCTTAAGATGATATATCATTCGTAATGATATGTTTGATTTTGAGATTAGAATCTTGAGTTAAAATTCCCAAAGAAAACTAAACTTTTCAAAACCCGCTTTCAAACACCCAACATATATGAACGTAATAAATAAGTGTCAACATTAACTTTGATCCAATCAGGAGAGGAGGGCGCCAATGATTAAACAACTGCCTACATGACTGATTAGCACCCCAGTGACATGAGTTAAATTTACCAGTAGATGCAGAAACATTAGCTTAGCTCACTGAATGAGCAGCAATCAACATTGATCTTTCTTCAATACCTTCATGAATCAACTTATTCCTAGCCTTCCATAAAAACTAAATTGAATTGCAATACAAATTAACTAACAATCTATTCTGTGAACTAAGAAGGAACAACCACTTACAACAATCATCAAATGTGTCAAAAGAAGGGATCCCAAATCCCCATCTATTTAAGTGTTGAAATACCTCCTTAGCTTCACATACTTGGTTGTGAGATGTTCAATATCTTCAATCGCATTGTAACTTCTAAGACAAGAATTTCCCTCTTGCAATCTTCTATATGACAAGGATAGAAATGTTGGAATAGCATTGCTGACCATACTACACCAAAAAACCTCCACCCGTGCTATAAGCTTAGCCTTTTTGATCCATTTCCAGTAATAAAAGCCAGAATGATCCTGTCCAAAAGCTTCAAAAGCAAACACCGATATAGATTTCCCATAATATGTATAAATATGTTCCATCTTGCCTTCACACAATTCAAGCTTAATTTGAATTGGATAGATCAAATCCATAAGTTTCTTCCCAAAGAACTTACTAAGCTTGCCTTTGTTCCATCATTTTCCTACAATGAACTTGTCTACCATTAATTCAATGCTCTCTGGAGCCGACACAAATGTAGGCCAACTATTAATACATTTATCCAATATCCAAATCTCCTCATAAACATCAATAGAACTACCAACCGCAATGTTCCACCAAACAATAGGAATAAGAAATCTTGCACCAACAGAAATTATTTTCTAATAAGATCAACCTCCTTTCTTTGATCCAACATCATCAAACAGAGAACCATATTTATGACCAAGAGTTTTATGTAGCAAAGACACTTTATCCTGAACAAATTTGCAAGCAAGCTTTGCCCTCAAAGGCCCAAATTTGCTTGCATAGGAGTGTAATCTATGCCCTCCCCACTTCACTGGCTTACACAACACATTCCAGCTGACATAATGAATCCCAAACCTTCCCTTCATCTTATTCCACATAAAGCTTCTACATATCTTATCAAGCTCATCAAGCGCACCTTTTGGGACAAGAGAGTGCATACAATGAAATGCAGGATAAGAAAGAATTACTATTTTAATAATGGTAAATTTCCCAGCTAATGACAAGAACATACTTCCCCAAACATTCAGCATTCTCAAAGGTTTATCAATAATGAACTAAAAATCAGCCTTAATAAGCCTCCTCAAAGCAATTTTAACTCCTAGATAATAGAACTCCTTAAATGATTTAAATCCCATAATATGATAAATAGATTTCTTTTTTTCCTTTTCTTCATAAATTTACCAAAAATAATAGCATATTTGTTAACATTTAAGCTTTGCCCCGTCCAACCACAAAAGTCCATTAAAATTCCCTTGATCTCCTTCACAACCTTCATACTAGCTTCAGAAAAAAAAAATAATATCATTTGCATACAGAAAATGATAAATCCTTGGGCCATTTGGACAAATATGAACTCTCATTGAATCACCTTTATGAGTAAAAGCATTTGATTAAAGTTGAGAGCAAAGAATAAATAATAAATGCCACAAAGGACAACCTTGACGGAAGCCAACCTAACATTGATCCAAGTTGAAAAGCTGCCATTAATCATAAAGAGAACCTTGGTTCTTCAACGCATTCCATAATCAGACTGGAAAACTTTGTTGGGAACATGACATACTCAAAAACTTTCTTCAATATAGCCCGACTCATAGAATCATAAGCTTGCTCCATATCAATTTTAAAAGAGACTAATCCTTTAGAAGATTTAGAATACCTGAACTTGTGGAACACTTCCTTAGCTACCAGATCATGATCTGACATCGACCTCCCCTTCAGAAATGCCACTTGGTCCTCAGAAATTAGTTTTGGAATAATGAATAACAATCTATTCAAAAGAACCTTAGCAACCACCTTTTAAATTATTTTGCAAAGGCTGATAGGTCTATAATTAGAAGGAGCCATAGTATTACTCACCTTAGGGATAAGAACAATTAAAGTCTCTTTCCATACAACACTCATTTCCCCAGAATAAAAGAACTAGTTAATAGCATTCCAGAAATCTTCTTTGGTAAGACCACAATAAGCTTTAATAAAGGAACAGGAAATACCATCATTGACTGGAGCAATGTTACCACCAACTTGCTTCACCACAACCTCAACTTCCTCCAAAGAAAAATCCCTATTCAACAACCTCTTGTCACCTTCATCAAGATAGCTCAAAGGGAAAGGTCAACCTTTTAGTACACAATTCCTCTCCTTCCATTTTTCTTTGTAGAAATGAAATAAAATTTCTTCAATTTGCTATTGATCCTCAACGAGCAAACCATTTTTAACTTTGATTTTAAAGATACAATTTGAATTCCTCCTTGCACTAGCAAACGATTGAAAAATTTTGGAATTACAATCACCCTTAGCCATCCACTTGACCTTCGCACGTTGTCTACACCACGTATTAAACTGAGCCAAAGTAGAATTCAGCTCACTCACCTTTGCCTTGAGAGTCTAGCTATCCTCTTCTGAGAGAAAACCAATGTCCGCTTCTTTCATATGTAGCTCCAAGATTTTCCTCCATATGAAAGTCCTTTAAATGGATAATTTTTTTTAGCTTAACTTTACTCTAGTACAATAAGGCTTTCAATGCTCTATTCAACTTGATATGAAGAATATGGGAAAACCTCCCACTAGATTTCTTACTCTAAGCTTTCTTCAACACAGCAGCTGATGCCAGAATTGAAGAACAAATATTTTCAAATTTAATAACTCTCTTAGCCATAGGATTAAGATCCAAAAGATTTAATTAAATTGGACAATGATCAGATGCAACTCTTGCCAGATGCCTAACCACCATTCGATGGGAAGAATTGATCAGAGCTGAATTCAAAAAGCATATATCCAATCTATCAAAAATTTGAGCACCACCAACCTTGTTGTTACACCAAGTGCATTGGGGCCAATACATCCAACATCGTGAAAGTCATTAATTCGGGTCCTTGGGAAAAAATAAATCTCTTCCCTCCCCTTTTATCCTCCTTAGATAGTAAACAATTAAAATCTCCACCCACCACCTTAGGCAAGTCTTTGGAAGAATAAATTTCCAACTTCCCCCAAAGTTCCCTCCTTTTATAAACATCCTTATTCCCATAAATTGAAGCAACCCACACACACCTTTATTATGAACATCTAACTCTCCAATTACGAATTGGAAAGAAGATTGCAAAATAGAAAAGGAAGCCATATTTGTCTTCCAGAGCATAATAATACCTCCAGACAAGCCATCTGAGGGAACTTGAAAATAATCCCAATCAAGACCAATCAACAAATTGACTTCCCTCCTATCTATAGAAGTCAATTTGGTTTCCAATAAACCCAAAAAAAAGACACCATGATCCTTAACAAACTCCTTGAGGTATAGAGAAGCTTTCTTTTTCCTAGCTCCTCTGCAATTCCAAAAAGCAATATAAGGCATCATTGAACAAGAGGGGAAGAGATCCGCACTCTATGTTTCAGCTCTCCTTCCAATCTTTTTCTTCTATGAGCCAATTTAATAAGACCCGGCCCTTTAAGTTATTTAGAAATTTTCTTCTTAACATTAGAAGAACAACCTTCCTTGAACCCCAAATCATTATTCATAACCTCTACCCTTTGCTCAGGAGAACCATCCCCGATCCCTCCTTTACCAATAGAAATTCCAAGAGACGACAAACAATCATTCCCTGGGGGATCTATCTCCCCTTCCTCAATAACATCATTTAAAACTTTAAATTTATTATCATCATTAGGAAGGATGCAAGAAATAGACTCCATTCCCACTCTTGATTCTGAAGCAACCACTTGCAATGGACAATCCTGAATTAAAATAACTTCTATAGGAGAAACTTTTGAAGCCAAACCTTCCAAAACTGGCTCTGAGTTACCTCCATCCTTTGTCAACCCAACCACATTAGATTCCCTTTCAATACTAATTGAATTCTTTAAACCAATCCCCGTCCCTTCGGCATCATTCACCATACGTAGCCTAGGCTTCCTGAATCCAGGATTTTTAAATCTTCTTTTCCCGTAATAGATAAGAACCCAGGTTCCACAACCAACTTTACTAACACCAGCATCATCAACCACATTACCACCATCAACATTGGAATTATCCACCACAAGAGGAATTTCCATTTTACCACTATTCTCAGGTTGTTTAGACCCAGGCTGATTAACCTCTAATATGATATCCAAACAATTATTCTTTTAGTGCCCAATCTTACCACAATTGAAATAGAAGTTAGAGATCCTTTCATATTCAATCCTTTGAAAGAATCTACCTGAGCTTCCCTCCACCTATACACCCAGTGGAAGTTTACCATCCAACTTGATACAAACAAAAATTCTCGCAGATTCCCTCCTTGATCATTGAAACATGTTGCCATCAATCAAATACGGCATACCAACTATGGATGCAATCCTACTTACATTAATCTCATCCCAACATTGTAAGGGGAGATTAGGCATCCTAATCAATACAGGAGCTAATAAACCCTTTAAAGAAGTAGGAGAAAAAGATGGCGACCACCTGTCAATACCAATGATATGTCCATTAACATACTATGGACCAATAGATATGACTAACTCCAAGGATTCTGAATCATTAAAAGCACATAAAATCTATCCCACTCAAAGCACTATCAGGTGGAATTTACTAAATTGTGTCCATTGCCTTCTTAATTCTGAGATAATCACATGAAGAGGAACATTTTCACCAAAGACTTTAAATTACTAATACATTCTAAAACTTCTTAGAGTTTTCCAATTTATTCTATTAGTACAACAACTTCATGGTTGAACCATCATCCATTAAACATTCCCCATAATCCAAATCAATGACTTTTATATTAGATTTTTTACTCCACACATTCTGCAACATTTTCCTAGCTTGTTCTTTGGGAGCTGCAGCAAGATTATCGCCAAGATTGCACGAGTCCAACTCTCTTGAATCACATTTTCTAACCTTTTGCAGATCAGTCGCCAAATGATCCTAACGTAACTCTCCAACAATTGAAGAACCACCTAATTTTCAATAACCACCACTATCAATGACCTTCTTAACATAACCCGTAATATGGTCAACATTAGAACCAATACCACCAAGATTATCTACTTTATAAACAAATCCACCGATAGTCCCAACCAGATGGCTAGTGCTACCTACTTCATTCACTACAATCTTCAAACTAGATGAAGAAGAAGAATCAACATTTAAAACCAAATCACATCTCGAATCTTGAAGAAAACTAGACTTATTAGGAATTTTGACATTGCCTTCGACCATAACATTGTTCCCTTTACCAATATCTTTGATTATCTTTTTAAAATCCACCAACCTTCCTTTATTAATGATTAAAGGTCTTCCACTTTTAGATTTCATCTTAGCATCTTGGCCAATAGCCAAATTCCTATCTCCGAAAGCTGGCGGAGACGAGCCTGAAAATGAACGAGCAGAAAATAACAAACCACCTGGCGAAGGACTACGACCATCCAAAGTACCACAGCCGACGGAGGCCAGAGAACCTCCATCGCCATCAAAACTCACCTAGAAACATGCAAAATAGAAATTTGAAAATAAGCAATCTCTCTCTAAAAACCTGGACCTTCTCTCGCTTTACACTATTCAATTATCTTCTGAATATGGTCTCAAGCTGCATGTGAAGTTCAGGAACAGAAAGAAGGATATGGTGCTAAAGAAGAATTTTGTTAAATTTGGTCCTAATGATTTTGTTGGGAATCTAAATAGCAAGTATGCTTCTGGTATAGATAATCAAAATGATCAATGGATGGCAAAAAAATTAGATATTTAGACAAAGCAAAATTTTTTATCTTCGGATACTAAGGTAGATGAGGTCTTGAAAGATAAAGAATTTGGGATTTATTCTAATACTGGATTTGCTAGAATTAATACTAATAAGTTCAATATATTAAAAATGTAGTAGGATGAGTGCATTGATGATCAAAATTGTGGTGAAGATGATGCAAATAGATCGGATATATCCATTTCAAAATTATTTGCTATTGACCTGAAGGATGTGAGGCAAAAGGATGAAGTGGAGTTTGATGAGGAGAAGTTGAGCACAGTTAGGGAAGGTTCGAATTCATCTATTGATGATTTGCCTGATGTGGAGAAGAATGTTATGGAAGATTATGCACCACAGAATGATGGAACATATGGAAAAAGGGCAACCATCAATCCAAAGTCTGATATCAAGAAAGATTCTAAATCTTTAATTGGTGAGAAAAGTTTTGTGGCTATAAGTTCTTCAAGTGTTAAGCTTAAACGCTTGAAGGAACTTAAATCATTGGGACATGTTGAAGCAATTCCTAGGAAAGTGAAGGGTGATATGAAGATGGGTAAGGGTGGCAGGGAGAGTTCCCCTATGCTTACTTAAATGTCTTGGTTTATGATTTGGAATTATAGAGGAGCCAAGAAGAGGGAGGCTTTTCTGTATCTTAAAGAAATTGTTTGAGACAAACATTATTTTTCATTGGGTTGTCAGAAACAAAGTTGGCTTCTATTGAGATGAGGGATGTTAATAGACTTATTGGATTTCATCATCCTACTGTGGGTGCTTTGTGGAATTCTTGTTCTTTGGAATAGTGGGGAGGTGTCTTTTGATGTTATTCAGAGTTCATCCAATGTGTGTTGGGTTCTGTTCAAATTCCTAACTTGGGTGTATGGAATGTGTCTACAATGTATGGTAATATAGATTTGCATGTGAGAAGAGAGTTATGGGATAGAATTGTGAGATTTTCTTCCTTTAACATTTCTTTTATTGTAGGTGGGGATTTCAATTATTTATTGTCTAAGGAAGATAAGAGAGGGGGGCAAGAGATTTGTTTTCTCCCAAGGGCCACAAGAAATGAGGTCCTTTATGGCCAATAATGATTTTCATGATGCAGGTGTAAGTGGTCCAAGATTTACTTGGTGTAACAACAAAGAAGGAACATTTAGAATTTGAGAAATATTAGACAGATGTTTGATTAACTTGGCTACTAAACAAAGTGTTCAATTTTCTATGGTTAGGCATCTTGCAAGAGTTGACTCGGATCATAGTCCAATTGTTTTCAAGATTAATTAAGATCCCCATCCTCAAATGAAGTTCATCTTGTTTAAAGATGTATAGAAAACTTTTCCTGCTGCTTGGAATGTGGTCTTGAAAGCTTGGAAGAAATAAGATTTTGGTGATGATGCAATAATTCTTAATTGGAAAATGAAGAGATCATTGAAGGCTTTGTATTTCTGGAATAAGAATAAGCTGGAGAGCTTAAATGAAATCAAGAATGAATTAAAGAGTGAGATTCTTTATCTTCAATTAAAAGAGAGTGATTTTGGTCTCTCTACGGAAGATCTAAAGTTACTTAGAAAAAAGGTGAAGGAGTTGAATGTGACTTTGAGCCGATTAGCTACATGGTGGAATCACAGGGCTAAGGTGAGGTGGATTGATGAAGGTCACTCTAACTCCAAATTCTTCCATAATTATGCTATGGCTAAGAGGAATGGTAACTTTATTAGACAAATCAAAGATGGGAATATGCAATTAGTTGAAGATCAAGAAGAGATCAAAGCGGTTAACTTTGAGTATTTTAAGAAGAAATGAAAATCAGGAAATTATGAGTTAACGGGTTGGCTTGATGCTTGTCCAGATCAAAAAATCAATATAGAAGAATGTGAGAAGATAGATGCGGATTTGACATTCTTAGAGTTTTATGAAGCAGTTCATCAAATGATGAATAAAGTCTCACCTGGGATTGATGGTATTACTGCATCTTTTTTTAAATTCTATTGGGAAATTGTTAAAAATGATACTTGGAGGGAAACTGATATTTTTTTCAGATCAGGTTATATGAATCCAATGTGGAAGGATACGCTTATTGTGCTAATTCCTAATATAAAAAATCCTATTGAACCTTCTCAATTTAGACCAATCAGTTTGTGTCAAACTATTTATAAGCTTGCGACAAGAATGTTAATGAATAGATTGATGTGGTATCTTCCTAGAATCATCACTGAAGATCAGGTTACTTTTTATCATGGGGAAATTGATATCTGATCATTATTTATCAGCTCCGGACATCTTTCATAAATTCATATTTTCTACATCTAAGAAGGTTCTTATGGTAGTCAAGATTGAGATGGAGTAAGCATATGATAGTATGGGCTGGCCAGCATTAATTAAAACATTGGACTGGTTTGGTTTTCCAACAAAATTCTCTAAGCTGGTCGTTGAATGTGTGATGAACACCAGATTTTCTATTCTTATTAATGGGAGGATGTCCAAATGGGTAAAGGTGAAGAGAGGATTCATACAAGGGTGTCTATTATCTCCATTCCTATTTATTATGTGCTCTCAAATTTCATTAAACTCCATCCTTCAAAAAGGGGTTGAGCTGGGTATTGAGATTGTTCCTTAAGCAGAGAAAATTTCAAGTTTATTGTATGCTGACGATGTGCTTCTCTTTTATGATGCTTCTCATAGATCGACCGATAATATGAAGGGCATTGTTAATGAATATTGTAGTTGGATGGGATTGAAACTGAACAAAAAGAAATCTCAAATCTTCTTTGGCAAACTAGTTGATGTGGCATGAAAGAGGTATATATCCTAGATGCTTGTCTTTAGAAGTGTCAAGGAATTTAATTATCTGGTAGTTAAAATAGATCTGAGAAGGTTGAAATCTTCTAATTTTCAGGAAATTACAGATCATGCTTTGGAGAAGTTTAATGTTTAGGAAAATAAGTGCCTCTCTTTGTCTGGGAGAATTCTACTTATTAAATCTTCACTCTTGTCCCTTCCAATTTTTCTATCTACTCATTCTTTGGTTCCAAAGGGGGTGTTAATGGATCTTGAAAGACTTTGTAGAACATTCATTTGGCATAAAGATAAGGGTAGGAATGGATTACATTATGTGGCGTGGAATGATTTGTGTAAACCGAAGATGTTGGGTGGATGTGGTATTCATTCTATCCTTAACAAAGTTGCTGCCTTGAGAGCAAGGTTGGCTTGGAATTTCATCCAGAATCCTTCATCACTTCTTTATCGTAGTATTGCTATTAAATGTAGTATGGATGTGTGGAATGTGAACAATAAAAGAGGATCCTCATGTACTTGGCATATACTATTAGATGGTGCTAGTCTTCTTAAGCCAATCATAAGATGGAGGGTTTCTAATGGTAACAAAATCAATATTCTTGATGATGCATGGTCCTTGAAAAAGAGTTGAATAGATGGCATTCATTTACTGATCATGTGGGGTTACAAGATTTGAAAGTTCAAAGCTTATTATCTCCGGATGGAAGATGGAATTATTTGCAAATTCAGAAGTTCTTGAATACAGATTTGGCTTTCTTAATCATGCAGGTTATAATTTATTATGGTTTGATGAAGATCATGTTGAACTACTACAACAACATTATGGAAAGTCAATTTCTTCTTTAGCGTATCAAGCTAGATTGGAAAAGCTTTATGTAGAAGCGATTAATGTGTTTATGAAGTGGATTTCTGAACTAAAACTCAAGCCGAAGATACATTATTTTTGGTGGAGACTTAGTAGGATGCACTTCATACAAATTAATACCTTAATTATACGAAGCTTACTGATATTACTTCTTATGTTAGAGGTTGCAATAAGATTGAGAGCATTGCTCATATTTTTATGCGTAGTAAGTATCTCATTGAGATTATTGTAAAAAATTAGAGAATGGGGGTTCAATGTTCACATTTTTCAGTCCATGGAGGAAGGTGTTGAGGAACTTAGAAGACTTTCAAACACTAATCCAAGCATTGTTCATGTATAGATGACTATGGTGTTCTTCTCATGGAAGAATAGGAATGTTGTTAAACATGGAGCTGTTGTAACTTTGGTTTCAATTACTGCATCAAATGTATTACTAAAGGTGGTGCAACCAAGAGTTAATCCAATACTTAAAAATTGAGATGTTAGTCTTTATTCAGAGTTTCTGAATCTCTATCATCCCCCACCACCAGATTGGATAAAATCAATGTGGATGCTTCTTTGCTGAGTTCGAATCTTGGGGGAATTGGAGGAATTATTTGGGATGATAAAGGTATATTCCTACTTGCTTTTGGTAAACAAATAAAGCATTTGCATATAGCCCAATTGGAAATTAAAGCGATGTTATTCATTAGAGAAAATTTGCAAGATTGCCTATTTGATTACAAAGGAGTGGTTGTTGAAGGCGATAATGTAAATATCATCAACTTGATTTGTGACTCGATGAAGGCTTCCAATTGGAAGAAAGAGAGATTCTGGAATAAGGAACTTCATTTTTTGCACAGGTTTAACAATGTTATCTTTCATTTTGTTCCTAAAAGTTGTAATAAGGTGGCGGATCGATGTGCCACGTATGCATTGAGTAGAGATTTTAGTTGGGATAGTTTTGATTATAGTAACATTCCTTCTTTTTAAAGTGTTTTATTAAGAAGGAATGTAATAGTTTTTATTAGTAGTTTGTAATAGTTTTTTTTTTTACTTTAATGCAAATTCCATCTTCCAAAAAAAAAGGGATAAAATCAAGTGCATAGAGTCCTCATTTTATTTAAGGTTATTTATTAAGTTGTTCCATTCATTTAAATCATTTTATTTAATTTATTTACATGTTTTTCTCTATAATTTATGTTTATTTAGTTTAAATTATCTTGTATGTATTTATTATTCCTAGATTTTTATTTTTATTTATTTATTTTTTTGAGCCTTTAATTCATTTATGTTTTACTCTTTCTTTAAGTGTGATTAGCAAAGGTTTGATTTTTGTTTTTTATTTTAGAATTTTGAAGTGCAAGGAGGCTAATGATACTGACACTAATTCTTTCGGGTCTGATAGCGATGATGTTTCCTTAATCACTAGGTAATTCAAAAGCTTTCTAAGGAAAAAGCATATAAACTTTCAGAAGTAGAACAAAGGTAAGAGTAGCAAAAATTTTAAAGGTTCATCTGATACTATTTTTTTTTAATGAAGAAAGCCTCGACATATAAAGGTTGATTATCCTACACTTAAAGCTCACCCAAGCAAGGAGAAGGGTGAGGAGAAAGCTAAGTTCAGGAAGGATAAGAAGCGAATTCAAAAGGCTTTTTGGGCAGATTCTGCATCTGACTCCTCTGAGACTGAAGCTGAGGAGACTACGAACTTGTGTCTGATGGCTGATGATCATCCTGGTTAGTTTGATCAAGAAGAGATATGTGAGCTAACCTATGATTAATTGCTAGATATTTTTGAGAAAATTCATTCATCATATAGGAAACTTAAGAAAACTCATGCTAGTTTGAAATTAGAATTTTTGAATTTATAAAAAAAGCATGAAATTTTGATTAAAGATTATTCTACTCTTGATTGCAATCACATGTCACTAGTTGATGAATTTGATGAATTGAATAAAAAGCATTCTGATTTGATTACTGAGCATGGTTCATTAAAAACTTTGAATGTTGATTTAGAAAGAGCTTTTAAAGAATTGGACACCATGGCATGTGACTTAGAGAGTAGTAAGGGAGCATTGAAATTTGAAATTGCATGTCTTAAAAGGGAGAATGAATTTCTAAAAGTGAAAATTAGTGCTTTTGAGAAAAATGAAACACCTCCTACTTTTGCACAATTTTATGCACCTCCATCTTTTGAAGAATCTAATTCAAAATCATCAAAGCATGTTTCATTCAAACCTAGGAAGAGGCACAATCACCCACATAGATTAGTTAACCCTTTTCCTGGTGTTAGATGCTTTTCTTGTGGCATGCTTGGACATATCTCTCACACCTACACTATTCACCCTAGTACACATTGGGTATGGAGGCCCAAATTCTATACTTCACAGCACAGCACACATGCATTGCATTCTTCTTTTCATAAGAAAGAACCCAAACCTGTTTGGGTTCCTAAATCTGATGTCTGATAATTTTATAGGTGTGCTCTCACACAAGACCTTATGAGAGCATGTTGTACCTAGACAGCGGATGCTCAAGATATATGAATGGAGATACAAATCAATTCATTTTGCTTGAGGCCAGGGCTGGAGGGAAGGTTATACTTGGAGACAACACTGCCATGAGGGTGGTAGGAGTACGTATAATTGGTGATTCAAAAAATTTCATTATTGATAATATTTTGCTTGTAGATGGATTGAAACATAACTTGCTGATCATTAGTAAACTTTATGAAAAAGGATACAACATCAAGTTCCTACCCACTTACTGCATTATAAGCTTAAATGACAAAATTATTTTGCAGGGACAAAGGATTAACAATGTCTACATACTGGATGTAAGCTGCTTTAAAACTGATGTTTCAATTTGCTTAAAAATTATTACTGATGAGTTTTGGTTGTGGCATAGGAAATTATGTCATGCCAGTATGAAACCCTTAGGAGAGTAACCCAAAAGGACTTAGTTAGAGGTGTCCCCAAGCTTAAGTTCACTAAGGACCACATGTGTGATACCTGTCAATTAGGGAAGCAAGTCCACTCCTCTTTCCACTTAATTAAGGATATCAACACCTCTAGACCTTTAGAAGTCCTTCACATGGATTTGTTTGGACCCATTAGCACTGCCAGCTTAGGGGGAAAAGTCTTGGATTTGTGATTGTTGATAATTACTCAAGGTTCACTTGGATTAAATTTCTGTCACATAAATCTGAGTCATTTGATGAATTTAAATCTTTCTCCACTTGGATTCAGAGGAAGTTAGGTTGTAAGATCTTGACTATTTATAGTGATCATGGTGGAGAGTTCAAAATTTTGAGATTTGGAACATTCTATGAGGAGCAAGGGATTAGCCATAATTTTTTAACTTCTAGGACCCCTCAGTAGAATGGGGTAGTTGAAAGGAAGAACAAGACATTAGTGGAAGCTGTTAGAGCCATACTTGCTAAGTATTCACTTCCAAAGTACTTTTGGGCTGAAGAGGTAAAGACTGCTTGTTATGTGCTGAATAGGGTGAATGTTTGATCCAATCTGAATAAGACACCCTATGAGATCATTAAGGGTAGAACTCCAAACCTATTCCTCCTCCATGTCTTTGGCTTTAAGGTTTTCATTCTGAATAATGGGAAATCATCCTTAGGAAAATTTGAACCCAAATCTGATGGAGTGTTCTTTGGCTATTCTAGTATAGGGAAATCCTTTAGGGTGTTTAATATGAGGACTTTGGTGGTGGAGGAGACAACTCATGTGGTGTTTGATGAATCTGATCTTAAGGAGACTAGAGTTGAGGAAGAAGAAGATGTAGGAGAGATTACCCAAGGAATTGAAAATGCAAATCTGGAGGAAAGGGTAGAGCCTCAAAATACTTTTCCTAGAGATTGGAGATATGCTTCGAGTCATCCTAAAGAACTAATCTTAGTAGACCCTTCTGAAGATGTTAGAACTAGGCATGGACTTAGGAGGGAAGTAAACCATTCTACCTTTATCTCAGTGACTGAACCCACCAATATCAATCAAGCCCTTTCTGATGAGTTTTGGATCTTAGCTATGTAAGAGGAGTTAAATCAATTTGTAAGGAACGATGTTTAGGAGTTAGTAGAAAGACCTAGGAATCAAAGTGTAGTGGGAACCAAGTGGGTCTTTAAGAATAAGATGAATGATTCTGGTGTGGTGGTTAGGAATAAGGCAAGATTGGTGGCTAAGGGGTACAATCAAATTGAAGGGATTAATTTTGAGGAGACCTTTACCCCGGTAGCAAGATTGGAAGCCATTAGGGTGCTACTAGCCTTTGCCTGTTATAAGGAATTTAAGCTGTTTCAAATGGATGTCAAGAGTGCCTATTTAAATGGGGTAATAAAATATGATGTTTTTGTAGAGCTACCCCCAGGTTTTGAGAGTTCTTAAAATCTAAATCATGTTTACAAATTAAAAAAGGCCTTATATGGATTGAAACAGCCACCTAGAGCTTGGTATGATAGGCTTAGCACATTCCTACTAGAAAGAGAGTTTGTTAAGGGAAGTGTAGACACCACCCTTTTTCTTAGGAAAGTAGGAGATGATCTACTCGTTGTCCAGATCTATGTTGATGATATACTTTTTGGATCTTCTGATAAAAATTTATGTGATGGTTTTTCTAAGAAATGAGTAAGGAGTTTGAGATGAGTATGATGGGAGAATTGTCCTATTTTTTGGGGTTTAGCATGTGGCAAATGGATGATGGAACCTTTTTGAATCAATCAAAATACACTAAGGACATCTTGAAGAAATATGAAATTGATAAAGATAAGCTAATCAATACTCTAATGAGTTCCAATGTTCAGTTAGATAAGGATTCAAATGAAAAATCTGTTGATCAGAAGAAGTTTAGGGAAATAATTGGATCACTGCTTTACCTGACTACTAGACAACCATATATTATGTTTAGTGTATATCTTTAAGCTAAGTTTCAAGCTGATCCTAAAGAGTCTCACCTGACTGCTGTTAAGAGAATTCTTATATATCTTTTAGGGACCCCAAACCTTGGAATCTGGTACCCTAGACACAGCACTTCTTTTGAGATTATTGGATATTCTGATTCTGACTTTGCAGGGTGTAAAGTGGATAGAAAGAGCACTTTTGGAACTTGTCAATTCATAGGATAGTCTTTAGTCTCCTAGTCCAGTTGAAAATAGAACTTAGTTGCACTTTCCACTGCTGAAGCTGAGTACATTGCCTTAGGAAGTTATGTGGCCCAAGTCCTTTAGTTTAAGCAACAAGTTTTGGATTTAGGATTACCTGTTTGAATAATTTTAGTTCTATGTGATAACACTAGTGCCGTCTGTATTTCTTAGAATCCTATCCAACATTCAATAACCAAACACATTGACATAAGGCATCACTTCATTAGGGACCATGTTACAAAATGGGACATTGAGCTACATCATGTAGCAACTAAAAATCAACTGGCTGATATCTTTACTAAACCACTGGCCTTTGACTCATTAGCATTTTAAGGACTAGATTGGGTGCGATTGACATAAATACATGAATATGATGATTATTGGTTTCTGATTTTTAAGTTTTTTTTATTTTGCTTTTAGCTTCTGTTTGATTTGAGTGACTATTTCACTTTATAATTTTTTCTTTCCTGCTAATTTCTGCTATTTGATTTGCTTATTAAATATGATTATTTTTTGTTGATTTTCATTTGCTGATTTTCATTTACTAATTTTAGTATGTCCTTTATTCTTCATATTTTCTTTTATTTATTGTTTACTCTTATAAGAATCAGATCACTGCTCACTACTACTGATAAACTGAATTTCTGACTAAGTGTTTTACCTTGCTATTTTTGTTTGAAAGCTCGTAAGTAGTGATTGACTCCTCTGAATCTATTGAGAAGAAACATTGATGATTATTTCTCTTCCTCTAACTCCTTTAATGGTATATTATTTCTTTTGGATAAAAGTCTTTTCCATAATTAAAAAGTTAGTTTTTTAAATAGAGATCTATTTTATATTCCTATAGTAATCTACATCATATGAAAAGTATTTTTAAAGTTTTGGATCAATATTATGGTTTCTTAATTAGGGGATTGCACTTATCATATGATGTATGGTTTCTATTTTGTGAATTAACCCTCCTTATTGTAGAAAGTGAGTATTTGTCTTCACTTATGTCTGGAAGGTAATTTCACAACTGATATTCTTTAATGATTTTTGAAAGGAAGCAAGCTTACAAAAGATGCACAGTGCACCAAACAAATTAAAAAAGAGGCACAAAATGAGCCCAAAGCAGAAAAGATACGCAATGTCGCCAAATTAAAAAAGAAATACACAAAGTGTATCAAAAATCAAAAGATGCGCAATGCGCCAAATAAATTAGAAAAGAGGCACAAAATGTGCCCAAAAAGAAACAAGCCTTCTTCCAATTCAGATCTTTAAATGTCTTAGAAAAATCCATGCGCCACTTAATATTTTAAAAAGCCTGAGATTGAAAATCCTTATTTTTGATTGCTTACTTCGTAATACTATTTTATCAGATATTTTTTTTGGAACGAGGCTTGAAAGGATCTCTTTTTTAATCTAATTTCTTTCTTCTGAATTAGACTTTTATTTGAAAGGAATTTGACCATGTAAGGTGTCCGAGGTAGGAGTTTTGAAAGTCAATTTTTTAACTTTTCTGGATTTCAGCGTCATGGATTTTCTTCTTATTGGTTTTTTAAATTAAGACTCAAGGGAAAATTCTAATTTACTAGAGGTGAGTGATTAAAAAAAAAAGTTATTTTTACTTTTGTTTTCTTGTTTCTGATGTTTTTAGTTTGTTGTTGTTTGTTTGTCTTTTCTGTTCCTCCTTTTTATGATGTCAAAAGGGGGAGTTATTTTTGTCTTATAGTAGTTTCATTTGTTATTTTTAGTTGTGTCTATTATTGTATTGAATGTCATTCGTTATCAATGATTAGGAAAATTTATCTTCTCACACCTGTGCTTTAATTACTATAATCTGGTTGATTTGAAACTTATGAATAAATATTTGTCATCATCAAAAAGAGGGAGATTGTTACAAATCTGGGTTTCAAGGACTATGATTTTGATGATAGAAAACATTTCTATTTCTGGTTGATTGTTTAATATTTTAGGTCCGCAGGAACAATTGTAAGTTCAAGCCAGCCTAAGATCGAGTCAGTCTATTTTGTAATTCAGGTCCAATATACTATTTTCATCTTTATTGAATCAAATGTAATATAAAGGATCATCCAGCTAAGTAACCTTGCATACACACACTCAAGGGGAGAGTTTTAGTGAGTTGGAGTTTCTATTTTAAATTTTTTTTTCATATCATACTGGACGATACTCATATCATCCTATACGATCTAATGAAAATGGAAACCCTAATTAGGGCATCCATGATAAGTTAGTTTGATTAAGCAGATTATCCTAGATGATCCCCATATCGTACAGGTCGATATGCTCAAATCAGAAATTCTCAGCCGCCATATTAAGTTAGGCAAGTTTTTTATTTTAGAGATTTGGTCTGATCGTCCCAGATGATACGTGTATCGTCCTGAAAGATCCTTAACAATCATGCCTAAATTAGTCTGGTGATTAAGGAAAGTAATTAATCCTTGATTGATACGATCATATCATCCCGAACGATCGCAAGATCGTCCTGGATGATACATGAAAATCCTAACCATCCAGAGCACTTCACCAATATGTCCAGAGCTATGTACAAGATGATTTTAGGCAATTTTGAACTAATCATACGAGACTATACCAATATCATCCTGGATGATCAAGTCATTTTCAAATCGTCCAGCATGTTATGACTAATACGCCGAGAGCTATGTACCCGACAATTTTGGGCAATTTTGAACTAATCGTACGGGACGATACCCATATCGTCCAGGATGATCAAGTCATTTTGAGATCATGCAGCACAAGTTCCTCTAGACGACCAGAGCTGTCTTCTAGATGAAATTCCTTATTTACACTAATCATCCCAGATGATTGCAGAATTGTACGGAATGATATGAACAAATTTTATCTACTAATCATCTAGAGGAACCAGATCATCCAGGCTAATTCATGTGATTTTGAACTGATCATATAGGATGATCGACCGATCGTCCTGGATGATCTTTGACAACCAGTTGAGATTTGGGGAAATTTTTGAGCCCTCCTATTTAAGATCTTTTTCTTTCAACAAGAAAAATCTTTTTCCACTTTTCTTACCAGGGAAAACCTTGAGAGAGAGTGAGAGCTTGGGAGAGAGAGAGGATCTTGTGAGGGGGTTTGTGAGGGATTCACAAAGGTTGCTCCAAGCAAGGATCTGAGTCGTCTTCTCCATTCGTCATCACTTATCTTATCGGTGTCTCTATGGGAGGATCATTTGTAAGAAGATCTGGGTTCTCTTCCTGCTTCAGGAGGAAGCGAAATGAGTCTAGGTTCTCTGCTTGCTTAAGGACGAAGTGAAAGGAGTCTAGGTTCTCTGCTGCTTCAGGAGGAAGCAAAAGAAGTTCGGGTTCTCTACCTCACTGGGTTAGTGAAAAGGCATTTTTGTATAGGCTTCTCCGCCTTGTTGTGGGAGCAGAAGGAGAGTCACTTAGTGTTAGTGTATTACCCGGAGGGGAGGCTCTGAGGAGTGGACGTAGGTCAATTTGACCGAACCACTATTAAATCTTGGGTGTTCGTTCTAATTATTTTCTGTATTTATTTTCCAGTTTATGATTGTGTGATTGTGAGAATTATTCTGTTATTATTAAACATCTGCACAACATTGCATAACTGTAAAAATTTTAAAACATTCAAAAAGATTTTCTAAATTGTTGTTTTGCCCTCAAATTTTTTCAAACTACCAATTCACCCCCGCTCTTGGTTAGCCTTAGGACTAGTTCACGAGGGCTTAACATCCCTATCAAACTTTCAGAAAGCTCTAGATATATCTAATCAATAAGTGGATGATCAAAATAAGTCTAATGGCATTACCAAGTTTTAAAAGTAATTAAAAACTTCCCTAGAAAAGGGAAATGTTTAAAGGGCCTTAGGGTTAGAAGTTTACACCTGATTTTTTAGTATTAGAATTTTAACTAAATTTTAATTGAATGATTAAGAGATTGATTGACAAATAAAGTTTATGAATGTTTAATGGATTTAGGTTTGTTGAATGGTTTAACTAATGATCGTTATTAGGTGATTATCAAATGATTGAAAGATTGAACATTTAATGATTGAACACCATGACAAAAAATAATGAAGTGTCTATGGTGCATTAATTGCATCATAGAGAAGATTAAGTTAATGCATCAATTTTAAATCCATTTGCCAAGCATTTGTATTTTTGGAAACTCTAGACTAGAAAGTTGAATGTATAACCTTGATTCTAGGTAAATGATGAGCTAACTATCATGCAAACATTAAACATGGTATGTATTTTTAATTATATGCTTTAGGTGGTTAATTCCTACCCACTTCAGGCAGACATAAGTCTATATTACATGAACGCCCTAAATATCTCCTCTCGATGAGGGTTATCCAGTCCAAATAAACTATAAACATAAATCAAAGCTAAATTCTTATCTAATTTGTAAAGCTAAATAATAGACTAGGTCAGAGTGTTTTTGGGAAAACAAAATCTTAAACACTCTCTACCTCTCTATCAATTAATTTGATAATTAAATCATTGGACTTTATTATTATCCCATTTGGTAGGTTGAAAACATAAATATCTTATTCAAACTTTACAAACCAAAAAAAAGTCTAGTTACCACATTAATCAAAAGATTTCTCTTTTGAGATTTAATTAACTCTAGAAGATTGCCTCTATAGGGATCCTAGAATCCAGTAAAAGAAATAAATCTGCCTTAGTTTATTAAAGTAGGAAAAAAATATATTAAAGTTGGTTAAAGTTTTTAACCTTTGTTAGTTTCATCTTTAAAATGTTAGGTGAATGTTTCATTTATCTTTTGAGATGAATTTAGCATTTTTTATGATGAGTTTGATTATAAAAATTAATAATATTTCTTTTTTTTATTCGATAGTAAAGCATTTGTCTATCTTTTGAGGTGGTTTAAAGTTGGCTATGTAGATTTGATTAAAAAAACATAAATCAAATTAGTGGAGCATTAATTTTACTCACGGTGGTGAGCCACTAAACCAAATTAATTTTCTTGAATTATTATCAAGTGTTGAAATGGTTAGGGGGATAGAGATTGGTCCAGGTAATGGTCTAAAAAGCATGAAAATAACCCTTGGTCATTTTCTTGTTGGGGGACCATAAGGGTTTATTTTTTGCTGAATTAGGGTGTGGGTTAGAATTAGTAGGTTCTTAGGAATGTTTTAGAATAGGCCTGAATTAGCCAAACTTATTGGTGAAGACTAGAAGTATGTGTTTTAATGGTTTTGATTATTTGAGGATCTTTTGACTCATTGACCACCTTGAGTGGTTGATAAAGGTCAAGCTAGCTAGGATGGACTATAAAATACCGCTAAAGGCTATTTAGGTCAAGTCCAATGTATATGATTGAATGGAGTTAAAGTTTGAATCATTGAGACCATATGTGCATTGGGTTAACTAACTCATATGAGTTGACCAAGTCTAATCAACATGATTTGACAAGCCCATGCCTCAAGCAAATTTGGCAGGTCAATTGGATGATTAACAATGTATGAGGTTTTGTTAATCATGTGTAGGAGTTTGATCAAATATTGAGTAATTTGAGCAGACTTGAGTTGGGCTAACCTGGTCAGCCTCTTACTTAGGAAATGGACCAAACATGTGTAAACCATGAGGAGCTTCATTTAATTTGATTTAGTGAAGTTTTATGGAGACATGGAGTTTATAAAATTTAAATGCATGAGTTTGATGAATTGGCCTAGATTGGCCTATTCAATCAGGTCAAATGGGTCAACTTCTAACTTACGAAGATAGGGGTGCTGGGTTTAGCATATGGAGCTCCTATGATAGTTATTTTTGCAAGGTCCAAAGTCAAAGTGCTAGTGTTATGCAGATTACAGTCCACTAGGCAAGTTTAGGGGTGATTGACTTTAGTTTATGGAGCTTAAAATTAATTTTCTAAGTCTAGTGCATCTAAATGAGCCATTAGATCAAGGATATGATGATATGTTTAAGGATCTAGTGTTTGAATGACCTTAGGTACAAATGAAGTCAAAAATTGGACCCCCACCACATGTGTGGAACTTGAAAAGTAAATTGCACATATTGGAATTGATCCAGACGAAAAGCTGAATTCCATGAGACATAATTTATAAGTACATGAAAGGAAAATGATCCTAAATAGAAAGATTTAAGCTGGAAGGATGACTTTAACGAGAGATCTATCCCAAATAACTAAATCTAAGAAGTTATTTAACTAGAAGAGGGAAATATCTAAATTTTACATAATATCAAAATTGCAAAGAAGGAGGGTTTAATGCTCACTTGATTATTTAAAACTAGTAAATAAAAAATTTAGAAAGGTTTACTATTTTCCTAGCCATATAAAAATAGTGGGACAATATATTTATGAAATCCAATGATCGAGTTGCCATATCAAAAAAGTTAAACAGATAGATTTAAAACTTTCCTAACTATATTAAAATAGTGAAAAAAAAAATTTAAGGGATCCACCGTTCACCTGATGATATCGAAATAAAGAAAGAGAACTTTTTTACTTGAATGGAAAGTCAATTCCAAACAAAGATATTTACTGAAAACTTAAATTGGTGGTCACTACTAAATGAGCCGATTTATTGAAAACTCATGTAAGAGGTCACTCTGGAATCAGAAGATTTACAAAAAAACTCATATGGGAAGTCACTCCCGAATGAGTAGATTAATTTTGTTAGATTTGGAAAAAGCCAAGAATCATATTAACCAATCAATTAGAATTCAAAAAGGAAAGGATGCCATTAGGGACATTTACACACATCATCAAGAACAAGCAGACAATTAATAAAAATGTTGAAGAGTTTTAAATTTAATAGTTTTTAGTATAGTTCTTCAAACCTAGTGCCATTACCTACACCCATCTTATTATGAAACTTCAACAGCAAAGATCATTTAAGCTTTAGAACTTCCTATATTTATTAAAATTTTAATTAATACATCATCTACCATAATACTTCTTAAGATATCATCCATTAATAGGTAATATATGATTATGTCATATATAATCTATAAGATGATAAGATCCCAAATAGACTTTCTCCACCATGAATAGACCTTCACAAATTGGCTCAATTTAGATCCAACAATTCGATGGACTAGAATGGCTCTTTGTAGAACCCAACCAAGGTATCCAACTTTGAAAGTTCTTAGATGAATTGTGGAGAAATTAAAAATTTATGTGCCATAAAATTTTCTTTAATCTTTCTTTAGTGAAATCGACATAACTTAACCCTATACCATCCTAAAATATAGAATGATATTTCATTATCGATTTGGGAAGATAAACAAAACTTACTTCCATATCCAAACATAGCATAAGGAATGTTAAATTCATCCTGAATGATAAAATGAATCATTCACCCATCAATTTGAATATGAATATAAACCAAGGTTTAAAATATAGTTTGTGTTCACAAGATTCTTCCCCTACCTTAGAAAGGAACCAAGATAGGGTTTACTTTCTTTTCATGGGTTCTACACTCCCAAAATGGGCAATCCCATCTAGTTAATTACATCCCAAGATAAGTCTTGAGAATACTCTTGATTAAAGTGGGGAATATACTTTTCAAATTTATTATGATTTGATCTAGAATTTAAGTTTTAAATTCTTAAGGATTGATTTAAGTATAGATTCATATTTTGAGTTTATTTAAGATTCGGATAACCCTCCATGGAAGGAGATTGAAAGAGATGTGTATACAATTTGGACTGATGTCTTCCTGGAGTGGGATGCCAGCTAACATTCTAAAAGCAACCATTCTAAACAATCAAAGATTTTTAGTTTAAGATTTATTCAGGACTCTTTAATATACAGTTGCGCCTATTTAGCATAGTTCTTACTCAAAGGCATCATAAGCTATAAATTATATTTTTATTTAACACTAAACTTCTAAATTTTTTTTTAAGTTTGAATTTTTTAGAAAAATATGGTAGTATAACTGCCCTAAATAAAAAATTAAACTATGGTTGCCCCGACTGTTAGGCCCCTCATACCATGACGTTGGCTTGTCCGCCTTGGCTTAGTTTATAATGTAGAAATTTAAAATACTTATATGAATTTATGTCATGATAAAGGTATCTGTGTATATGGTACCACTATTATATCATACTAGAACTAGCATACATGTTCCTACAAAGTCTAGAAAATGCACACCAAAAGAAAGCTATGAAAAGACTACCCTTTAATGTAAAACTGTAACCCATATGAATGTTATGCAAGTAACATGAAGTAGTATATAAAAGAGAAACATATAAATAAAACTTTTATTCATTTATTTTTAACATAGAATATAAACTAGGGTCTGTTGAAAGTTAGCTGGCCAAGCTCCCTCATAAATGTCATGGATTTCTATCCCTATGTAATGTTGATTTAAATATGATTGCTTACTTTAGTCTTCATTTTAAAGCTTTAGGATCTTCTTTCAAATTTTAAAAGATAATGATCTTGAATGTAAGAATAATCATTTCATTTTTGAACTTCTATATGTATAAGCAATCATCTTTAATCTTTTTATAACTTTTAAAACTATACAACTAAATCTAGCTATAAAAGAATCTATGTACAACATTTATATTTATAATTGATTCCTTACATTTACATCATGTCAAGATACATGCTATTTTCTATAGGAAAGTAAAAGAGTGATGTATATAAAGATTATAAAAGTGTAAATGAAGGCGTATAGAACCTAATGCTTCTAATACAACTTAAAAGAGCCTAAGGTGAACCAATAAGAGATATAATCATGTATAACATCTAGATTACAAGAAAGTAAGTAAGCAAACATCAAACACCATCCAAGCAAGGTATTTGCATCACATCCAAGCACACCACTTGCCTAGCCTAGGCAAGAGTTAGTAGCCCTATCAAACAATGTGGCTTAGATAGTTCCAAAGTTTATTATTATTTAATATTATGTTTTTTTTTTAATTTGCTTCATATTAGAGGAGGTTTTTTTCAATTCAAATTTCAGTGTTTTATTATTTAATATTTATTTTGAAGAATATATTTTAAATATTTAATTTTTTATTTTAGGTTCTAAATAATTTAGCACTCAATAACTACTAAGTGCAAGGAGTCATTGATCAGTAAGTACTAGGATCATTTTTATAATGTATCTAATCTCCCTTGACGGATCAAATCCAATACAAAGAGTCCTTCATTTTATTTAAGTGTTTTATTTATGTCGATTTAAAAGATTCTTTTTGATTGATCAATTCAAGAACATGAAGTTCTTAATTAAAAGATATAAGGCTCATAATTATAATGCATTTGATTCCCCCTATGGTATCATGTCAAGGGCATAGATTCCTTTGATTTTTTTATCTTATTTTTTAAGTTATTATACTTTATTTTATTTATTTAATTCAATTTATAATTAAGTTAATGAATTTTAAATATTTTTTATATTTATTATATGATCTTTTATTCATTTAATTATTTAATTATTGAATTTTTAAATTTAATAAAGTTTTCCATTATTAATTAAGTTAACCAAATATAAACTTTTATTTTTAATTGAGATTTTAGTGGTTTCTAACTTTTAATAAATTATTTATTTAATTTTGGGTTGAATACAATTCAATTTGTATTTTTGGAGTTTAACTTAGTAATTTATGATTTTTACAAATTATCCAATTAATTGCATTAAAAATTCAAGTAATTGGTTTATTTTTTATTTTTCGTGAGAATCAATTCAAAACCACTTGAATTCATCATAAGTTTCATGCATGACACCTGAATATGATTATAAGAGTTTAGGACCATTGAGAATTTATTTATATTTTAAATTATTTTATGCATTTATTTAGTGGATTTTCTTTATTTTAAAACTAATTTCATTTTTAAACATTTTAATTGAGGCCTTTAATTTTTATTGAAAGTATATTGAATTTTTGATTAATTGAATTTTAATTTATACATTCTAATTTTTTTGAATTTATGTATGATTTATTAAAGATCCTTTTTTTCTTTTTTTTTTGGGAAAAACCCACAGCTGGATTTGTTAAAGATCCTAGGTCAATTACGTAATGTGAATTAGAGATCACTAATTGATAGGCCAAATAAAATCAAAATTATCTAAAAATTTAACCAATGGTAAATTAAAATCCACAGTTCAAACAAAACAAGTTTGAGGCCATCAAAGTCACCATAGGTTTTGGAATCAATAACGATGTTGAATACATCTGCACACTTGAGAATTACATTTTATGCTACAAAGAATAGAATTGGGTTAAAATCAGTGGCACTCTAACCTTTGTACATTATATTAATAAACCAAAAATAATCAAACTCTAATGATTTATGGATTTGTGCATAGAGCAATTTAAATTTCTAGATCAAATCATGACTATAGAAATTTGTTTGATTGAAAAATATAGTTTTTGAAAAGGTGTTTAATTTTCTTTGGGAAAGTTGTATTTCTGGAATTTTAATTTTATAATCGAACACTTATTATGAATGATATATCACCTCAAAAGGTGAACATATCGTTCTCTAACAGGTTCAGATTACAAATCTTTGAATTTATCTGATTATCGTAGTCAAACTCAAGGAGAAACAACATATGATCTCAAAAGATCAAAATGATGTTAAATCCAATGTTTAACTATAATAATCTAGTAAAAAGATCATTAATTTCATAATCAAGATCACGATAATAGTACGATATATCTTTCCAAGAAAAGAGGATATCGTCTATTATCGATCATTTGAAAATGAGGATAATGATCGTTGTCTTTTGAATTTCCCAAAGATAATTAATTGAAATTTTGAAAAGCTTGATTTTGAAAATCTGGTCTGGGTTTCTAAATCTCCTACGAGCGCAAGCCCTCGTAGTTAATTACATCATAGAAAAATATAAATTCCCTATGAATACTCTCGATTAAAATAGCGATACGAATTTTATTAAAGATTTTAAAGCTTGATATCAAAGGAGGTTAAGGACTGGGATTTCAAGTGGGAATGGTTCAAGGTTGAGCAGTTCTTTTCTGGAGTCAAAGGAAGAAGAGTAGGAGGTGCTTTAAGATTCTGAATTGCTTCAGAAACACCCCAGCCTATCCTAAGTGTTGGGCTTGAATTAGATTGAAAGATTTTAAATATTTGAGTGATCAATTTTATTAGAAAGTGGGAACTAAATTCCCGGAAGATTGAGGTCTTAGGATTGAGCATCTGCCTCAGAACCTAAGTCTAAAATGGGCACTAAAAATCAGTGACCCAGAACCTAGCTAATGTAATGCAATCTCGACTTACCCTGGCCTAGATTGGGGAGCCAGCTAAACCACCTAAACGCTTTTAAAAACCATGAGTCAAAGTCTTTTAAATGTAGAATGGTTAAGGACATTGATTAAGATTGGTTTAAAGAATTGGGGCCGACATCTAGAGTAGATCCTAATTGACCCCTTAACATATGTTAAATGCTTAAGCTAGAAATGCAATTAAAGATTTATACTCAATTTTTAATTTGTATCTAATGCAATGCATGCTAGTTGACTCGATGAAATGCTTAAATCAAAATATAGTAGTTTTAAAATCAGGCTTAAAATAGATTTTATCCTACAGATTGCACAACATTCCCTTGGACAGAACTGCACCCTAATAGGTTAGCTGGTCTGCCAAAACCCGCAGGCGGGGAGGTGCCTAACAAGGTAGAGAAAAGTTTAATATGATGCATGAAAAACTCCCGGTGAGTCCGGGCTTACTTCTTAAGAGCGTTAGAGTTTCTATCTAAGCTTAAAAATTTTTTAATTTCGTTTAAATAGAAATAGTTAATGACCGTACCCTCACGAGCCTCCGATCGGGTTCCAGGCTAAATCAAATACGACATGCAAGATCACCAAATAAACTATTAAAAATATGCGGGTCCTTAATCGCAATTAACACATCAATCAAATCAATTAAATAATTAAATAAATTAAATAAATATTCAAAATGAAAGTCCATGTGGCAAGTGCCACTTAATTATACAACCCAGGGTCTGCAGGAAAGTAAAGTGGCCGGGTACCACTGACTACAACCCGAATTCTACTCCTAAGACTCAAGTGACTTTGAGATTTGAGATTCTTCTCATTCTTCACTTCTTTGTCTTCTTGGAACTCCTTGGATCGTCGGGTCTGGATATCCAAATGAAAAGAAACTCCCCCTGAATAGGGGTGTTATCTTTCTCTTTGGATATTTAAACTTCATCATAATTTGGATCTCCAAATGGATAGGAACTCTCCCCTAAGGGATGTTCCTTCCTCTTTGGATTCCAAATTGGATGTTTAAACATCTCAATCTCAAAGTACTTTAAATTTACAACTCAATTTATATTCAAATTATATCAATTAAAAATTAAAAAATCTAGACTCAACAACCTGCAGGGTTATCCTAATAATCAGCAGTTTATATTTGACATCCCAAGCAGTTATATATTTGAAATTAAAATACTCAATCACAGCCACACTTGGCCATGCTCTTTTTGATTTAAAGGGGGACTTAAGCAATTTTCTGGAGCACCTGTGCAATTTTAATATTAATGATTTTTACCCCCTTTAATTTATGCCTTGTATGAGCATGGCCACCTGCATATAATTGAATTAGTACAAATCGTCCCTAGCCTAGGGGTAGATCTAATCGTATAATCAATCACATCACAGAGTGCAGTAAATAAGTAAACAAACACATCAATTCTACTACTAACAAACAACATGCAGTAAAAGCTCGAAAACCCGGCACACAGCAGAAAAGTAAACACCGGCCTAGCCTAAGACTAGAGTTGGTTGTCCTAGCAAACCATCTAAAGTGTGGGAGGTAAGCTGTGTGGTTTTGATATGTCCTAAATAGGATACTTGATTGAAGTTGCTTGATGTTCTAGTTGGTTGAAGGTTTAAGGGAAAATTTAGGTTAAAGTTTAATTCTTAATGATTTAAAATTGATTTTAAAAAATGATTTTGATTGTTTATAGGATACCACCTTTGTTGCACACCGAGGCCGTGAAGTTTATTTCACCTTCCTTGGGGCTAATTTAATAGCCTCGTAGGCCTGGGTTACCTAGTGCTACCTGATATGATTAAATGATTTGAGTTTGATTAAGGTTTGAAGGTTGATAAATTTTAATTAGAATTGATTGATTGCTGGTTTTTAATGTTGATTTAAGATTTTTTGGAGTTTTTAATGATTTATTGAATTTTAGTATTTTCTGGATTATTTTAATCATTTAATTAAGGGGTTAAAAGTTGACTTTTTGATTTAAAGTGTTTTCTGGAAATTTAATATTTTATTAAAATACTAGACCTTAATACAATCAGTTAGACAGTAAGTATGCTAAAATTGGATTTTTTTACATTTTATTATGAAGGTTTGAAGTTTTGTCTTGATTTTGAACTAGATTTGACCAAAAGTTGAATTTTTTAAATTTGATTGATTTCTGGAAACTTAACATCTTTGATAAATATTAGACCTTAATATGAGTTGTATTCCTTTGAGTTTGCTCAATTTGGAGTTCATTTGAATTAGTTATGAATTTTTGAAGTTTTGACAATTATTGAATTTTTAAAATTTATTTAATTAAGGCCCTTTTTGTGATTTGAATCCAAATGACCTCCAAACTCTTTGAAATCAACTCCAAAGGTCAGAAATAACCTTAGGAGTGATCTGCAAGTGTTTTAGAAATTTTTGGAAATTTTAATTATTTTAATTAATTAAATTAATTAAATATTAAATTTCAATTAAAATTAAATTAAACTAAATTTTGAAGTCCAGTCAAGGGGCTTTTATTTTTCATTGATTAAGGGTTTAATTCTAGTCAGTTAGAGGGGTTAATTTTATTTTTTGTATTTAAATTTAATTTATTAGAATTTTTGGAAGGTTTAAGGGTTTAATTAAGGTTTAAGTTTGATTAGGTTAATTAAGGGGCTTAATGATTTCAAAATTCAGTGAAGATTTGTTTTAAGGCTGAGAGTGTCACTAAGTTCAAGTGTTCAAAGTTCAAAGTTAAGAGGAAATGAATCCTAAGTTGTAAAATTTCTCTAAGTTTTCTAATCAAGGTCCTTAATTATTGTCCTTAATGACACTAGGTTTAAGTAGGTTCAAATCAAAGTTTTAATAACCCTTGACTCAACATATACATTCAAATACACATATCAAATAATCAATCCTAGATCTAGGAGAGCCCTAAACCTAAGTGGTGTGTGTATGTCCTTGAATATACATGAATTAACATAAAGTATGTATTTAGAAACAAGATTAGAGAACAACCAAAATATGATTATTCACTAATCATCCACATTAATTCTATTCAATCAACTTTCATCTATATTTGAAATTTCAATGGACCCCTCAAATTAAAGATTTAAGTAAATATACTTTTTAAAATAGCTTTGAACTATATATATAGACATATATTATCATATATATATATAAATTAGTTTTGAAATTAAAATAATTTAAAAATATAATCAAATTAATTTTAAAATTGTTGAGAGGACCTCTAATTTAATTAGAAATATTTCTGAAAATAAAATTTAATTTTAAAATACTTAATATAATATTTAATTTAATATTAATTAAGTATTTAAAATATTGGAACTATTTAAAATACTTAAAATAGAAATATTTTGAATTTAAATTAATTATTGAGGTTTAAATATTTAAAATATATTAACTGATTTAGAATGATTTTAAAATAGGTTTATTTTAAAATTAAGAAATTAAATTTGTTTACTTTAATTAATTAATACTTAAAATAGCCAAATAAACAATATTTAAAATTATTTTAAAATACAAAAAATACTTCAAAGTAATTTTATATCTAAATTAAAGGCCTTGAAAATCTGAACATTTCGACATATTATATTGATTTTTTGGATTTATGTTTAAATTATAACAATTTTTTGAAATTTTTAAGGTTAAAAAAGAAAATTTAAATTACTTAAAATAGTCTTAATCGCTCTCTGACGGCCCCTCTAACGGTGGGATGGCCACATGGCGATCTCTGATTCGCTAGTTATAACCGTGCGGCAGCGGGCCAATCATTGGCAATGATTGCGCCGCCGCGCAGTCATTACCTCATGATTGGAAGGACGACGGGCCCCACACGCTTTGCACTTATCCGCGTCAGCGACCCTCGCCTGCCGCTTGATCTCCCGCTGTAACGAATCAACGGCCAAGATCTGGCCGGACAGAGGGAATGAGCGCGGGATCGGATTCGCAACCGGATAGGGCTACGGAATGATGAAATCTGGACCGTTGAGTGATCGATCAATGGTCCAAAAAATGTTCATTTAAGTCAGGCTACGTAAACGCCCTAAAACTCATTTTTTTTAATTTTCTCTTAATCCGATTAATCAAATGGCTTGAAATTTTAAATATAGATTAAAAACTTGAAGAGATTTAATGTGGATTTAAAAATACGGATTAAAACGAGTTATTTTAAACGTTAATTTCTACTAAGTGTCTTAGACTAGGGTTAGCGTTTCTCCTCGATTTAATGGATGAAATGAACCATTTTTGAGCTCTCTGAAATTGTTGTTTGTCCACGCAACTTTTTCCTTCAGTTGGTGCGGTCTGATAAGCGCTTAATCGAGAGGTGGAAGACCTGGACGGAATTAAGGCCAAGTTCACCGGAAAGCTCGCCGACGACGGCTTCTACTGGATGGATTTCACTTGGAATGTGAGGAGGAGTTTCTGGAATGCTCAAACGAAAAGAGCTTGAGCTCTGGGAGAGCTTGAGTAGAGAGAGAAGCTGAGGAGCTGAGAGTTAGAAATTTTTTGCTTGATTCCCTTAATTTGCCCTGTTCAAGCCTCTCCAGCTTGAGTGGACGGCTGGGATCATCTTAGGGACTTTCTGGGATGCTGCCACATGTCAAAGGGGCCGTTTGGGGCATGTGGAAAAGGACATAGCAAGGACATTAGGTATAAAGGTCTTTGTCCCTGCCTAGCCATGTTGGGACCACATGCATTGGATTAAGCTTTAATCCAGGGTTTAATCAAGCTTAGGAACATTCCAGAGAATGTTTAAAGCTGCTGGAAGGGATTGGGTTTGGAGTTAATTAGCTTAAGCAAGGGTTTTGGCCATTCAAAGCCATTTGGAGGCTTTTTTTGACCATTAATTGACTGGTTTGACCAGTCAAATGGTCAAGCTTGCTGATGTGGCAGTCAAGTGACCTCAAGAACTGGTTTGGAAAAGGTTGGAGGGGATTTGATGATTAAGGCTTAGGTTTTGAATGTTTTAAAAGGGTTTAAGCTAGTTTGACCAAGTCTCAAAGTGTTGACTTGGTCAACTAGACTTAAATTAGGTTGATCAAACATTAAGGCATATTAAGGGCATGATTTGAAATGAATCTGATGGTTTGAAGGTAGTGATTTGATGGAGCGAATTGATTTGATCCAAATAGGCTAGATTTGACTAAACATAGTTCAATTAACCAAGTCAACAAGTGATTTGGTCAAAGGTCCCACCAAGTCCTAATTATTGAGGGATGTGTTCAAAGGGTATTAATGGGGTTTTGAACAAAGTTTGAAATGCATTTGAGGCTTGATTCAAAGTGTAAAAGCTTAATGGTTGAATTGGTCAACTTGGGTTGACTTGGTCAACCAAGTTTATCCAAGGCCAGGGTCTGGACTGAATCAATTTCAAATGATATTTGAAGTCTGGCAGAAGTGTTTTCAGGGGTCAAATGGGCCTATAGGGCCCTCAAAGGGCTTAATAGGTCAACTGGGTTGACTTGGTCAACCAGATTGACCAAGGGTCAGGGATTGGGTCCAACCAGCTCAGAATGACATTCTGAGTCTACTGATGGTGGTCTCAAGGTCTGGAGAGGTTGTTTGGTCAAAATGACCTATTTGGGCCCTTAATAGGCCTTTTAGGTCAACCCTAGTTGACATGGTCAACTAGGTGGGTCCAGGGTCTGGAAATGGGTTCAACAGATTTGAAATGACATTTGGAGACCAATGGAGGTGGTCCCGAGGTCAGAGGAGGTCATTTGGTCAAAATGACCTGTTTTGACCCTAAAGCGGCCTTCTAGGTCAACTAGGTTGACTTGGTCAACCAGGTTGACCCAGGGGCTGGTTCTAGGTTCAATGGATTTGGTTTGACATTTGAAATTTGCTGGATGTGACTGCATTTGATTTGAGCTCATTTGACCAAAGTGACTATTCACACCCCATAGGGGTATTTTAGTCATTTTGGCCCCTGGTCAGCTAGGGGTCGAATTGAGTCCAACAAAATGTAGTTTAATGCTCAATAAGTCATATTCAAGGGTCTGGAGGTGATTGGAGGCTTTGGAGAAAGCTCCATGGTCAAAATCCACTGGGTGGTAGGTCCAGTGGCATAGACTGTAAATATTTGAAGGTTTTACAGCCTTTGGATTTCAATTTAGTTTCTGGGGTTAGAGACCTCAGAATGAGCTCAAATTTGGATGGTTGCCTCTAGAGATATGTCACATCAGTGTGGAACTAATAGATCTTGAATGAGAGGTCATTTGATAGAGTTTTGAGGTGTTCAAAAATTTGCTGGAAAAGGCTTTCAGGACTTAGACCTTTGGCCTTGGATTTGAATCTGGAAATCTGGTTTTAAGCTGGATTTTGAGTTTGAATGATAGGATTTGAATTAAGTTTAGATTTAATTGAAGCTTGGATTGATCTAGAAGAATCCTAGGGTTTAGAGTAGGTCCTAGGGTCCAAATCAGCTTAAGGGAATCCTAGGGTCTAGAATAGATCCTAGGGACTGGAGTCTGGGAAGATCCTAGAATCTAGAAGAATCCTAAGCTCTAGATAGATCTAGGAGAATCCTAAGGTCTAAGAGGATCATATGATCTAGAGTCAGGTAGAATCCTAGGGTCTAGAATAGATCCTAGGGTCTGAGTCTAGGAGAATCCTATAATCTAAATTTGTCTTAAATTGCATTGATCTGGGGTCAGGATTGATTTGAATTTGGATTGATCTTAAAGTCTGGATTGATCTAAGATCAGATTGATCCTAGGGTTAAGATTGATCCTAAGGATTGGAAAGATCCTAAGGTCTGGGTTGGTCCTACTGAGCTCATACAAAAATGAGGCCAACGAATGGACCCCCAATATGTGTAATAGAATGTAGTTCTATTGCACATATTGGTGTTGACAGAATAAAATGGTCAAGTCTGGAGTTTTGATCCTAAGGGGATGAAAAGCCTATCCCTGGGGAATCAGAGTTTGAATAGATACTAGGGTAATGCTAGGAAAAGCGTACTCTACCACTAGTGGGTCTGGTCCTAAGGGAAAGGAAGAATCTATCCCTAAAGGATAAGGAAGTCTGGGTGATCCTATAGGAAGGAAGAACTCCTAACTATAAAGGATTGAATTCAGATTTGATTTTAAGGAAAAGGAAAGTCCAACCTCAGAAGATTAAATTTGAAATGAATCTAAGGGAAGGAGATCCTTGCCCTAGAAGATTGAATTTGAAATGATACTAGGGTAGTGCTGAGGTAGCGTACTCTACTACTAGTAGGTCTAATCCTAAAGGAAGAGAAATCCTATCCCTAAAGGAAAAGAAAGTCTGGATGATCGTATAGAAAGGAAGAATTCTTAACTACAAAGGATCGAGTCTAGATTTAATTTTAAGGGAAAGGGAAATCCTAACCTGAGAAAATTGAATTTGACATGATACTAGGGTAGTGCTGAGGGCAGCGTACTCTACCACTAGTAGATCTAGTCCTAGGAGAAGGAAGAAAACCTATCCCTAAGGAAAAGAAGGCCTGGATGATCGTATAGAAAGGAAGAACTCCTAACTATAGAGGATCAAGTATGAATTTGATTCTAAGGGAAAGGAAAATCCTAACCTTAGAAAACTAGATTTGAAAGGATACTAGGGTAGTGCTGGAAACAGCGTACTCTACCACTAGTGGATCTAATCCTAAGGAAGGGAAAGAATCCCTCCTTAAAGGAAAAGAAAATCTGGATGATCATATAGAAAGGAAGAATTCCTAACCACAGAGGATCAAATTGAAATTCAATACTAGGGTAGTGCCACGAGGGGCGTACTCTACCACTAGTAGATCTAGTCCTAAGGGAAGAAACATCTAATCCTAAGAAAAGGAGGGTCTGGATGATCGTATAGAAAGGAAGAATTCCTAACTATAGAGGATGAAGTCTAGATTTTGATACTAGGGTAGTGCCACAAAGGGCGTACTATGCCTCTAGTAGATCTAATCCTAAGGGAAGGAAAAAGAACCTAGCCCTAAAGAAAAGAAAGCTTGATTGAGATTGATTCTAGGACGATGCCATAGAGGACTTACTCCATCACTAAGAAATCTAATCCCAAGGGAAGGAAAGATAACCTACCCTAAGGAAGAGAGAACTGGAAGTTGAGATTAAACCCAAGACGGTGCCATATAGGACTTACTCCATCACTGGGGAGTCTATTCCCAAGGGAAGGAAGAAGAACCTACCCTAAGGAAGAGAGGACTGGATGATCTCATAGGAAGATAGTATTGCTTCCTATAGGAGATCAGACTTAAAGATTTGAATTTTGAAACTAGAATGGTGCCTCAGAGGGCGTTATCCATCACTAGTAGATCTAAACCTAAGGAAAGAAAGCACGATGACTCATATCTATCCTTAGAGAAAAGAAGACTGGAAGAAGCTAGGATGGTGCCACGAAGGGCGTACTCCACCACTAGCGGATCTAATCCTAAGATAGAAAGCACGATGACTCACATCTAACCTTAAGGAAAAGAAAACTGGAAGAAGCTAGGATAGTGCCACGAAGGGCGTACTCCACCACTAGTGGATCTAATCCTAAGGAAAGAAAGAATCCTATCCTAAAGGAGAAGAAAACTGGAAGATCTGTGAGAAGGAAGCATTGCTTCACACAGAATCGAGTCTGGAATGATCGTATGTAAAGGAAAATTGCTTTACATAGAGGATCGAATCTGGATTGATCGTATGTGAAGGAAACTTGCTTCACACAGAAGATCGAGTCTGGATTGATCGTATGTGAACGAAACTTGCTTCACATAGAGGATCGAGTCTGGATAATCGTATGTGAAGGAAACTTGCTTCACATAGAGAATCGAGTCTGGATGATCATATATGAAGGAAACTTGCTTCACGCAGAGGATCGAGTCAAGGTGATCGTATATAGAGGAAACTTCCTCTATATAGAGGATCAGGTCTGGAATGATCGTATATGAAGGAAACTTGCTTCATACAGAGGATCGAGTCAGGATGATCGTATATAGAGGAAACTTGCTCTATATAGAGGATCAGGTCTGGAATGATCGTGTGTTGAGGAAGCTTGCTCTGCACAGAGGATCGAGTCTGGATGATCGTGTATAGAGGAAACTTGCTCTATACAATGGATTGGGTCAGGAATGATCATATGTGAAGGAAACTTGCTTCACATAGAGGATCGAATCTGGATGATCGTGTATAGTGGAAACTTGCTCTATACAGAGGATCGAGTATGGATGATCATATGTGAAGGAAACTTGCTTCACACAGAGGATCGAGTCAAGGTGATCGTATATAGAGGAAACTTGCTCTATATAGAGGATCAGGTCTGGAATGATCGTATATGAAGGAAACTTGCTTCATACAGAGGATCGAGTCAGGATGATCGTATATAGAAGAAACTTGCTCTATATAGAGGATAAAGTCTGGAATGATCGTCTGTAGAGGAAGCTTGCTCTACACAGAGGATCGAGTCTGGATGATCGTGTATAGAGGAAACTTGCTCTATACAGAGGATCGGGTCTAGAATGATCATATGTGAAGGAAACTTGCTTCACATAGAGGATCGAATCTGGATGATCATGTATAGAGAAAACTTGCTCTATATAGAGGATCAAGTCTGGATGATCATATGTGAAGGAAACTTGCTTCACACAGAGGATCGAGTCAAGGTGATCGTATATAGAGTAAACTTGCTCTATATAGAGGATCAGGTCTGGAATGATCGTATATGAAGGAAACTTGCTTCATACAGAGGATCGAGTTAGGATGATCGTATATAGAGGAAACTTGCTCTATATAGAGGATCAGGTCTGAAATGATCGTGTGTAGAGGAAGCTTGCTCTGCATAGAGGATCAAGTCTGGATGATCATGTATAGAGGAAACTTGCTCTACACAGAGGATCAGGTCAGGAATGATCATATGTGAAGGAAATTTGCTTCATATAGAGGATCGAATCTGGATGATCGTGTATAGAGGAAACTTGCTCTATACAGAGGATCGAGTCTGGATGATCGTATATAGAGGAAACTTGCTCTACACAGAGGATCGGATTTGAATTCTGGAACTTGAGATTTGAATGATTTTTTGAAATAATTTGGTTTTAACTTTGAAAGTGTTTGAATTTGAAACTTGATTTAACGAATTTGAATTTGAAGGGTTTTAAATCTGTGATATGTTTTGATTTGATTCGAATTATTTTTGAATTTGAAAAGTTTGAATTTGAAATTTGATTGATTTTGATTCAACTTGAATTTGATTTTGAATTTAAATTTTGATTGTGTTTGATTTGAATTTGATTTATTTGAATTTGATTTTGAATTTTAAATATTTTGAATTTAATTTTAAGTTTGACACTCATATGGCATGGTACTTCCTGAAGAGCCTCCCCAAATTTTGAAAATATTAGGTGGCATTCTTCAGGGTTGATCTGTCAAAAGGAAACTTCCTCACAGATCGTCATTGAAATGAACGATCCAGTCAACATTGACTCAAGCTTTCCATTGAATTTCCAACGGATTAGAAGCGGTCTACAAAAGACTACGACCAAGTCTCCAACTTGGGGAGTCCTAAAGTGACACAACTTATCAATATCTCGAATCAAATGTCACTTAAAGATTTTCAAACATTGTTGAGCATGTATTGATTTTTATTTGAGGCCCTCGAGCTCCTTCAATTGAGTCGGGCACTTTACTCAACTATGGTTTGATTTTAAACAACAAGTCTCAGGTCAGAAAACTACACTTCTAGATCAGAATGGTCTAGGACCCAGCATAGGGTGTGGTTTGATTCTGAACGACAATTTCCAGCATTATAAAATACTCCTCTAGCGGGATTGATCGTGGACCCAGCATAGAGTAAAATTTTATAAAGAAGGCCTTGATGGAATGATGCCTATGCGCAAGGACTTACACACACTTCTCAAGGACAAGATTTAAATTTTCATCAAGAGTAGAAGATTCGTTCTCTTTACTAGAAAACTTCCTCTAGGTATTTGGACCCTGTCAGAATGACAAGCGGGGACAAATTTAGAAGTACAGTGAAAAGTTTGAGTGACTCCAACTAATTTTGAAAAGTTTGAGAACTTAGGTTTTGTTGACCCAGAGCGAGTTTCATAGAAACTAAACTGGGGTCTCCCTTGAGTATTTTGAATTAAAATCAACTTCAAAGAGGTTTAAGTTGAAGCTTGAAATTTGATCTTTTCAGTTCTCTAACACGAGAGATTTTTGTATCTTGATAGATTACCGATGCACGGTAAAAATTCTGGATTCAAGACTTTCAAAATCAAGCAATTTAAAATTGACTGGGTATCTTAAGATTCAAGAATTTAGAAGAAGGGAGCCTCTTTCTTTCTTCTCTTTTCTTGGTGGCGCACTTTGCGCATCTTTTGATTTATAGTGCATTTTGCACTGTTTTTTTTTTGAATTTGTGGCGCCCATTGCGCATCTTTTTGATTTTTAGTGCACTTTGTGCATTTCTTGATTGTTGGTGTATTTTGCGCATCTTTTGAATTCAATTGAATTTAAGAAGAGGTTACACCTTCTTTATTTCAATACCGGGATTACATCTCGAGTATAAGAGAAGAAAACTCATTCTCTTATGCAAGGACGAATAATCCTCAAGGTAGGACCCAGTCTTTTAAA
The DNA here is from genome assembly GCA_019925795.1 of Dendrobium chrysotoxum. Taxonomy (NCBI): domain Eukaryota; kingdom Viridiplantae; phylum Streptophyta; class Magnoliopsida; order Asparagales; family Orchidaceae; genus Dendrobium; species Dendrobium chrysotoxum. Next base: position 56,895,673 of record CM034312.1, read on the forward strand.
ATGAATACTGGCTTGACTTTTAAAAATCATTGAACAGAATTTAAACACGCAAGAGATATCTATTAGGATAGAAAATTGTGAGAAAATTGAGAAGATTTTCATTTCAAAGATCAACTTAAATTTAACATTGATTTTAGTTCAACAGTTCAATCAATCACGCAAAAGAGGTGGGAGAGAGGGGCATTCAAACATTTGATGGAGTCCTCAACAACTTTCTCCTGCTTAAGACTTCAAATAGAGGTCAATTTTCATTAAAAAGATGATTCAATTATCTTGAAAATTTGAAATCAATATACTTGAGAAATTGGAAACTTTCCTTAAAAAGAAATGACAAATCTAGGTGGCAAGACCCTAATAGTACGGAATTAAATTCCTACGATCTCTTTGGAGGGAGAGACAATTATTGGGTCTGCACTATCCTTAGAAGTTGCTACATCACTTTAATCAAAAGATTTATCTCGATAGGACCCCGTTGAAAATTAGATTTTAACGGTATCACTATCTGATGTAATCTTAGATTATTTCCCCTCTCTTATTACTAGTGGTCTAGTAATTAGAGAGTGGCACCCCGAGTGGTTTCTATACCTCCTCCTCTCTAGTTGATGTAGTGGGACACGTATAGAAACGTGATCTAACTTCATCTAGTAGAGTGGATGGGTCATAACCTTCAACTGGGGGCCTAGGGCCTGGTGCTGGTGTTTGATCAGTTCCGGCTTGATTAATTCTTGCCATGTAGTAGTCGAGAAGGTGTATTGAAGATTGTGCTCTCGTCTCTACAACCTCCTTTCTTTGAGTAACAGGAGAAGGGTGAAAACTATTTCCACCAGAGAAGGGGTACGTAGAAGGAGCAACAAACTTTTGATTAGCCTCAGACTTGACATGCTTTAAGGCTTTCACCTTAGCAGTCTTCCTGGCCTTGACAACCTTCTTTCTAACTCTACGAAGGTAGTTCTTCATTTTGTTCTTGCTGGCCTTGCTGACGACAGGGGTACTAAAACTTGACCCGATCTCAGGTTGAGATGGTAGCTCTTCTATCGTTATTGAGTTCTGGTTCTATCCACCTAGGCAGAAGGTACGATGGGTAAAGGGGAGACATCGGCCTCCATCTCAGAGATGGGGGAGTCAACTCCTGACCCTAAAGTAATCTCAACCAAGGGGACATTCCTTCGTATTCCAGCAGACAGATCAATCATTTCTTCTCCATCGACTGATAACTTGAAGTCTTGGAATTGCATTTCAAACTGGATGAAATTACCAGAAGTGATTCCTTCGACTATCAAGTTTCTATCTAGAGAGAAAATGAGTTTCCCAGCCATTTGAGTGCTTAAATCCTGAAATTAATGAACAATGATTTGAATTAGTTAATCTTGAATTTGAATTTTAAACTTGATTAATGTTATTCAAAATTTGATAATTCAATCATGTTGAGTTTAAATTCAAAACGATCGTTTGTAGACTGGACAAGGACTTAAGGGTTGAACCCGACACTTTCGCTACACCAATTAACTTGGGGCAAAATGTCAGAGTTCAAACTCAAACTTGAATTTAAAATTGAATTTAAATTTTGAGGTGACGATCAAATTCGAACTTAAGGTTGAGATTGTATTTTGAATCAAAGTTGAATTTGAATTTGAACTTAAGGTTGAAGTTGGCAGGATCTTTCTTCAAATTTTGTGACTCAAAAGATCGAGTTTCATTCAATCATATAGGTGCACAAAATTAATATGAAAGATCCAGGGATCGAGCTCGACTCTTTTCGTTTCACCAATCGACTTGCGTCGAAATGTCAAAGTCCCGATCAAAATTGAATTGACTTTAAATTAGAAATCAAATTTAAATTTTGGGTTGAAATTATATTTGGATTCAAAGTTAAATTTGAATTTGAGGCTCAAGTCAAATGGGTCTTTCTTCAAATTTTATGACTCAACAGACTGAGTTTCACTCAATCATATAGGTGCATAAAATTGATATGAAAGATCTGGGGATCGGGCTTGACTCTTTTCATTTCTCCAATTAACTTGGGTCAAAATGTCAAAGTCCCGAATTTGACCTTGAAGTCAAATCTGAAGTTTGAATTTAAGTTTGGAATCAAATTTGAGTTCAATTTTGAAATTGAATTCGAACTTAAGATTGAATTTAGTTTTGAGGTTGAATTTAAACTTAAATCTTGGATTCAATTCAACCTTAAAAATTGAATTTAAATTGAAATTGAATTTGAATTTGAATCTGGATTTAAACTCAAGGTTGGAACTGAATGGACCTTCTTCAAAATTTGAAACTCAATATATTGAATTTTATTCAAATATGTAGGTTTACCAAATTAGCTTGAACATCCTAAGGCTTGACTCTTTGCACCCCACCTAGCAATTTTAGGGGTGAAATGTCAAAGCCCAGAATTGACTGGAGAATTTTGAATTTGAATTGCATATGTTCAACTACAACAGAATATTGTAGAAGGCACATAGCAATGACGATTGAAGTTGATTTGAAAGATTTTCCTAGACTTTTGAAACTCAAAATGTTGAGTTTTATTTTCAACATAATGGTTAACAAAAGTTAAAGGGAAATCTAGACACCTGGTTTGACTCTTTCACCATGCTGACTAGCTTGGGGTGAAATGTCAAAATCCAGGTTTAATTAAAGAAATTTTGAATCTGGATTTTAAGACTGAGGGATTTTTTGTAAATTGTGAAACTTAGCATGCAGGAATCTATTCGCATGCGAGTTTGCAACATATGCAAAAAGATTTTGACAAGCTTGGCTTGACTCTTTTGCTCTACCAATAGACTTGGAGGCAAAATGTCAAAGCCCGGCTTGGAGGGAAGTTTCCTACACTCGCCTCTCTTTTCACATGTCTTAATTGAGTTGGCCACACTCACCCAAGGGAGAAATGGGAGAGGGACCAACGGAAGAAAGGTAGTCAAAACTATCGATGCAATAAAATTCGTAGCGCTATTAAAGATGGAGAGAGAGAAAGTCCCCAGTGGAGTCGCCATTTTTTGTTTGATTGAAAAATAAAGTTTTTGAAAAGGAGTTTAATTTTCTTTGGGAAAGTTGTATTTATGGAATTTTAATTTTATAATCGAACACTTATTATGAATGATATATCACCTCAAAAGGTGAACATATCGTTCTCTAACAGGTTCAGATTACAAATCTTTGAATTTATCTGATTATCGTAGTCAAACTCAAGGAGAAACAATATATGATCTCAAAAGATCAAAATGATGTTAAATCAAATGTTTAACTATAATAATCTAGTAAAAAGATCATTAATTTCATAATCAACATCACGATAATAGTATGATATATCTTTCCAAGGAAAGAGGATATCGTCTATTATCGATCATTTAAAAATGAGGATAATGATCGTTATCTTTTGAATTTCCCAAAGATAATTAATTGAAATTTTGAAAAGCTTGATTTTGAAAATCTGGTCTGGGTTTCTAAATCTCCTACGAGCGCAAGCCCTCGTAGTTAATTACATCATGGGAAAACAAAAATTCCCTACGAATACTCTCGATTAAAATAGCGATACGAATTTTATTAAAGATTTCAAAGCTTGATATCAAAGGAGGTTAAGGACGGGGATTTCAAGTGGGAATTATTCAAGGTTGAGCAGTTCTTTCTGGAGTCAAAGGAAGAAGAGTAGGAGGTGCTTTAAGATTCTGAATTGCTTCAGAAACACCCTAACCTATCCTAAGTGTTGGGCTTGAATTAGATTGAAAGATATTTAATATTTGAGTGATCAATTTTATTAGAAAGTGGGAACTAAATTCCCGGAAGATTGAGGTCTTAGGATTGAGCATCTGCCTCAAAACCTAAGTCTAAAATGGGTACTAAAAATCAGTGACCTAGAACCTAGCCAATGTAATGCAATCTGGTCTTACCCTGGCCTGGATTGGGGAGCCAGCTAAACCACCTAAATGCTTTTAAAAACCATGAGTCAAAGTCTTTTAAATGTAGAATGGTTAAGGACATTGATTAAGATTGGTTTAAAGAATTGAGGCCGACATCTAGAGCAGATCCTAATTGACCCCTTAACATATGTTGGGTTAAATGCTTAAGCTAGGAATGCAATTAAAGATTTATACTCAATTTTTAATTTGTATCTAATGCAATGCATGCTAGTTGACTCGATGAAATGCTTAAATCAAAATGTAGCAGTTTTAAAATCAGGCTTAAAAATAGATTTTATCCTAGAGATTGCACAACATCCCCTTGGACAGAACTGCACCCTAATAGGTTAGGTGGTCTGCCAAAACCTGCAGGCGGGGAGGTGCCTAACAAGGTAGAGAAAAGTTCAATATGATGCATGAAAAACTCCCGGCGAGTCCGGGCTTACTTCTTAAGAGCGTTAGAGTTTTTATCTGAGCTTAAAAATTTTTTAATTTTGTTTAAATAGAAATAGTTAATGACCGTACCCTCACAAGCCTCCGATCGGGTTCCAAGCTAAATCAAATACGACATGCAAGATCGCCAAATAAACTATTAAAAACATGCAGGTCCTTAATCGCAATCAACACATCAATCAAATCAATTAAATAATTAAATTAATTAAATAAATATTTAAAATGAAAGTCCATGTGGCAAGTGCCACTTAATTATACAACCCAGGGTCTGCAGGAAAGTAAAGTGGCCGGGTACCACTGACTACAACCCGGATTCTACTCCTAAGACTCAAGTGACTTTGAGATTTGAGATTCTTCTCATTCTTCACTTCTTCGTCTTCTGGGAACTACTTGGATCGTCGGGTCTGGATATCCAAATGAAAAGAAACTCCCCCTGAATAGGGGTGTTATCTTTTCTCTTTGGATATTTAAACTTCATCCTAATTTGGATCTCCAAATGGATAGGAACTCTCCCCTAAGGAATGTTCCTTCCTCTTTGGATTCCAAATTGGATGTTTAAACATCTCAATCTCAAAGTACTTTAAATTTACAACTCAATTTACATTCAAATTACATCAATTAAAAATTAAAAAATCTAATCTCAATAACCTGCAGGGTTATCCTAATAATTAGCAGTTTATATTTGACATCCCAAGCACTTATATATTTGAAATTAAAATACTCAATCACAGTCACACTTGGCCATGCTCTTTTTGATTTAAAGGGGGACTTAAGCAATTTTCTGGAGCACCTGTGCAATTTTAATATTAATGATTTTTGCCCACTTTAATTTATACCCTGTATGAGCATGGCCACCTGCATAAGATTGAATTAGTACAAATCATCCCTAGCCTAGGGGTAGATCTAATCGTACAATCAATCACATTACAGAGTGCAGTAAATATGTAAACAAACACATCAATTCTACTACTAGCAAATAGCATGCAGTAAATGCTCAAAAACCCGGCACACAGCAGAAAAGTAAACACCGGCCTAGCCAAAGACTAGAGTTGGTTGTCCTAGCAAACCATCTAAAGTGTGTGAGGTAAGCTGTGTGGTTTTGATATGTCCTAAATAGGATACTTGATTGAAGTTGCTTGATGTTCTAGTTGGTTGAAGGTTTAACAGAAAATTTAGGTTAAAGTTTAATTCTTAATGATTTAAAATTGATTTTAAAAAATGATTTTGATTATTTATAGGATACCACCTTTGTTGCACACCGAGGCCGTGAAGTTTATTTCACCTTCCTTGGGGTTAATTTAATAGCCTCGTAGGCCTGGGTTACCCAGTGCTACCCGATATGATTAAATGATTGGAGTTTGATTAAGGTTTGAAGGTTGATAAATTTTAATTAGAATTGATTGATTGCTAGTTTTTAATGTTGATTTAAGATTTTCAGGAATTTTTAATGATTTATTAAATTTTGGTATTTTATGGATTATTTTAATCATTTAATTAAGGGGTTAAAAGTTAACTTTTTGATTTAAAGTGTTTTCTAGAAATTTAATATTTTATTAAAATACTAGACCTCAATACGATCAGTTAGATAGTAAGTATGCTGAAATTGGATTTTTCTACATTTTATTAAGAAGGTTTGAAATTTTGACTTGATTTTGAACAAGATTTGACCAAAAGTTGAATTTTTTAAATTTGATTGATTTCTGGAAACTTAACATCTTTGATAAATATTAGACCTTAATATGAGTTGTATGCCTTTGAGTTTGCTCAATTTGGAGTTCCTTTGAATTAGTTATGAATTTTTGAAGTTTTGACAATTATTGAATTTTTAAAATTGATTGAATTAAGGCCCTATCTATGATTTGAATCCAAATGACCTCCAAACTCGTTGAAATCAACTCCAAAGGTCAGAAATGACCTAAGGAGTGATCTGTAAGTGTTTTAGAAATTTTTGGAATTTTTAATTATTTTTAATTAATTAAATTAATTAAATATTGAATTTCAATTAAAATTAAATTAAGCTAAATTTTGAAATCCAGTCAAGGGGCTTTTATTTTTCATTGATTAAGGGTTTAATTCTAGTCAGTTAGAGGGGTTAATTGTATTTTTTTTAGATTTAAATTTAATTTATTAGAATTTCTGGAAGGTTTAAGGGTTTAATTCAGGTTTAAGTTTGATTAGGTTAATTAAGGGGCTTAATGATTTCAAAATTCAGTGAAGATTTGTTTTAAGGCTGAGAGTGTCACTAAGTTCAAGTGTTCAAAGTTTCAAGTTAAGAGGAAATGAATCCTAATTTCTAAAATTTCTCTAAGTTTTCTAATCAAGGTCCTTAATTATTGTCCGTAATGACACTAGGTTTAAGTAGGTTCAAATCAAAGTTTTAATAACCCTTGACTCAACATATACATTCAAATACACATATCAAATAATCAATCCTAGATCTTGGAGAGCCCTAAACCTAAGTGGTGTGTGTATGTCCTTTAATATATATGAATTAACATAACGCATGTAATTAGAAACAAGATTAGAGAACAACCAAAATATGATTGTTCACTAATCATCCACATTAATTCTATTCAATCAAGTTTAATCTATATTTGAAATTTCAATGGACCCCTCAAATTAAAGATTTAAGTAAATATAATTTTTAAAATAGCTTTGAACTATATATATAGACATATATTATCATATATATATATATATATATATATTAGTTTTGAAATTAAAATAATTTAAAAATATATTCAAATTAATTTTAAAATTGTTGAGAGGACCTCTGATTTAATTGGAAATATTTCTGAAAATAAAATTTAATTTTAAAATACTTAATATAATATTTAATTTAATATTAATTAAGTATTTAAAATATTGGAACTATTTAAAATACTTAAAATAGAAATATTTTGAATTTAAAGTAATTATTGAGGTTTAAATATTTAAAATATATTAACTGATTTAGAATGATTTTAAAATAGGTTTATTTTAAAATTAAGAAATTAAATTTGTTTACTTTAATTAATTAATACTTAAAATAGCCAAATAAATAATATTTAAAATTATTTTAAAATACAAAAAATACTTCAAAGTAATTTTATATCTAAATTAAAGGCCTTGAAAATCTGAACATTTCGACATATTATATTGATTTTTTGGATTTATGTTTAAATTATAACAATTTTTTGAAATTTTTAAGGTTAAAAAAGAAAATATAAATTAATTAAAATAGTCTTAATCGCTCTCTGACGGCGGGATGGCCACGAGCGATCTCTGATTCGCTAGTTATAACCGCGCGGCAGCGGGCCAATCATTCGCAATGATTGCGCCGCCACGCAGTCAATACCTCATGATTGGAAGGACGGCAGGCCCCACACGCTTTGCACTTATCCGCGTCAGCGACCCTCGCCCGCCGCTTGATCTCCTGCTGTAACAAATCAACGGCCAAGATCTGGCCGGACAGAGGGAATGAGCACGGGATCGGATTCGCAACCGGATTGGGCTACGGAATGACAAAATCTGGACCGTTGAGTGATCGATCAACGGTCCAGAAAACATTCATTTAAGTAAGGCTACGTCAACGCCCTAAAACTCATTTTTTTTAATTTTCTCTTAATCCGATTAATCAAATGGCTTGAAATTTTAAATATACATTAAAAACTTGAAGAGATTTAATGTGGATTTAAAAATACGGATTAAAATGAGTTATTTTAAATGCTAATTTCTACTAAGTGTCTTAGACTAGGGTTAGCGTTTCACCACGATTTAATGGACAGAATGAACCGTTTTTGAGCTCTCTGAAATTGTTGTTTGTCCACGCAACTTTTTCCTTTAGCTGGTGCGGTCTGATAAGCGCTTAATCGAGAGGTGGAAGACCTGGACGGAATTAAGGCCAAGTTTGCCAGAAAGCTCGCCGGCGACGGCTTCTACCGGATGGATTTCACTTGGAAAGTGAGGAGGAATATCTGGAATGCTCAAACGAAAAGAGCTTGAGCTCTGGGAGAGCTTGAGTAGAGAGAGAAGCTGAGAGTTAGAAATTTTTTGCTTGATTCCCTTAATTTGCCTGATTCAAGCCTCTCCAGCTTGAGTGGATGGCTGGGATCATCTTAGGGACTTTCTGGGATGCTGCCACATGTCAAAGGGGCCGTTTGGAGCATGTGGAAAAGGACATAGCAAGGACATTAGGTGTAAAGGTCTTTGTCCTTGCCTAGCCATGTTGGGACCACATGCATTGGATTAAGCTTTAATCCAGGGTTTAAATCCAGCTTAGGAACATTCCAGAGAATGTTTAAAGCTGCTGGAAGGGATTGGGTTTGGAGTTAATTAGCTTAAGCAAGGGTTTTGGCCATTCAAAGCCATTTGGAGGCTTTTTTTGACCATTAATTGACTGGTTTGACCAGTCAAATGGTCAAGCTTGCTGATGTGGCAGTCAAGTGACCTCAAGAACTTGTTTGGAAAAGGTTGGAGGGGATTTGATGATTAAGGCTTAGGTTTTGAATGTTTTAAAAGGGTTCAAGCTAGTTTGACCAAGTCTCAAAGTGTTGACTTGGTCAACTAGACTTAAATTAGGTTGACCAAACATTAAGGCATATTAAGGGCATGATTTGAAATGAATCTGATGGTTTGAAGGTAGTGATTTGATGGAGTGAATTGATTTGATCCAAATAGGCTAGATTTGACTAAACTTAGTTCAATTAACCAAGTCAACAAGTGATTTGGTCAAAGGTCCCACCAAGTCCTAATTATTGAGGGATGTGTTCAAAGGGTATTAATGGGGTTTTGAACAAAGTTTGAAATGCATTTGAGGTTTGATTCAAAGTGTAAAAGCTTAATGGTTGAATTGGTCAACTTGGGTTGACTTGGTCAACCAAGTTGACCTAAGGCCAGGGTCTGGACTGAATCAATTTCAAATGATATTTGAAGTCTGGCAGAAGTGTTTTCAGGGGTCAAATAGGTCATTTGGGTCAAATGGGCCTATGGGGCCCTCAAAGGGCTTAATGGGTCAACTGGGTTGACTTGGTCAACCAGATTGACCCAGGGTCAGGGATTGGGTCCAACCAGCTCAGAATGACATTCTGAGTGTACTGATGGTGGTCTCAAGGTCTGGAGAGGTTGTTTGGTCAAAATGACCTATTTGGGCCCTTAATGGGCCTTTTAGGTCAACCCTAGTTGACTTGGTCAACCAGGTGGGTCCAGGGTCTGAAAATGGGTTCAACAAATTTTAAATGACATTTGGAGACCAATGGAGGTGGTCCCAAGGTCAGAGGAGGTCATTTGGTCAAAATGACCTATTTTGACCCTAAAGGGGCCTTCTAGGTCAACTAGGTTGACTTGGTCAACCAGGTTGACCCAGGGGCTGGTTCTGGGTTCAATGGATTTGGTTTTACATTTGAAATTTGCTGGAAGTGACTGCATTTGATTTGGAGCTCATTTGACCAAAGTGACTATTCACACCCATAGGGGTATTTTAGTCATTTTGGCCCCTAGTCAACTAGGGGTCAAATTGAGTCCAACAAAATGCAGTTTTATGCTCAATAAGTCATATTCAAGGGTCTGGAGGTGATTGGAGGCTTTGGAGAAAGCTCCATGGTCAAAATCCACTGGGTGGTAGGTCCACTGGCATAGACTGTAAATATTTGAAGGCTTTACAGCCTTTGGATTTCATTTCAGTTTCTGGGGTTAGAGACCTCATAATGAGCTCAAATTTGGATGGTTGCCTCTAGAGATAGGTCACATCAGGGTGGAACTGATAGATCTTGAATCAGAGGTCATTTGATAGGGTTTTGAGGTGTTCAAAAATTTGCTGGAAAGGGCTTTCAGGACTAAGACCTTTGGCCTTGGATTTGAATCTGGAAATCTGGTTTTAAGCTGGATTTTGAGTTTGAATGATAGGATTTGAATTAAGTTGAGATTGAATTGAAGCTTGGATTGATCTAGAAGAATCCTAGGGTTTAGAGTAGGTCCTAGGGTCCAAATCAGCTTAAGGGAATCCTAGGGTCTAGAATAGATCCTAGGGACTAGAGTCTGGGAAGATCCTAGAATCTAGAAGAATCCTAAGCTCTAGATAGATCTAGGAGAATCCTAAGGTCTAAGAGGATCATATGATCTAGAGTCAGGTAGAATCCTAGGGTCTGAAGTCTAGGAGAATCCTATAATCTAAATTTGTCTTAAATTGCATTGATCTGGGGTCAGGATTGATTTGAATTTGGATTGATCTTAAAGTCTGGATTGATCTAAGATCAGATTGATCCTAGGGTTAAGATTGATCCTAAGGATTGGAAAGATCCTAAGGTCTGGGTTGGTCCTACTGAGCTCATACAAAAATGAGGTCAACAAAATTAAATTGCATAATTGAAGCCTATAAAGAAATCAAATATTGATGGAAAATTTTTTACCTATCAAAGACAACCTTAAGAATGTTTCATTTAAATTTGTACTCAAGATGAATTGTATTTAATGAATAATTCCTTAAATACACAGAGAGTTTTTATAAAATTACTTTTCATATAGTAAAAATTAAGTTTTGAGACTATTGGTCTTTTAAAGTACTCCTTAAGACAAATCCATAGAGCCTAAGAAGTCCTAATTTGGATAAGCATGTGAGGCGTTATGAATTTTTAAAGTTTAAATGAATTTTATTTCTTTATAGTCAGACAAAACATTCCATTTAGCAAGTCTCAATTGGCTAAGTAATCATGGCAGGTTGAGTAAGAATGCTCTTCCTACAAATGAATTTGTAAATTATAGAAATCTTACTCACATCACTACATGTGTTAGAGGTTGCGTAGAAGTTGAGAATATTTTGTATATTGAAGGCAAATGTAAATTTCTAATTGAAATTATTATTAAGCTTAAAAATTGAGGTTACAATGTTGCTTTATTTCAAACTCTTTCAAAATGCATTTCTAGACATTGAAGTTTGATGAGATTAATCCAAATTTATTTAGACTTCACTGTACAGCTGTGTTCTTCTCTTAGAAAAATTGGAATGCTGTTAGGCATTATTGTCTGTTGCTTCATATTTCTATTATTGCTATAAATGTTCTAACTACAACTTTGCAGCGTAGACTTAATCCTCTTCTAGAAGACAAGGATGTTCATCTCCATTTGGAGTTTTCAAAAACTTGGCATTCCCCACCACTAGATTGAGTTAAAATTAATATTGAAGCATCCATAATCAAGTCTAATCTTGCAGGAATTGGAGGAGTTATTAGAGATCAAAAGGAAGATATATTCTTGCTTTTGGTATGCAAATAAAGCATTGGGATATTTCCCAATTAGAATTGGAGGCCATTTTCGTGATTAGAGAATATCGTGAAGATTGGATGTTTGAATACAAATGTGTTATTATTAAAGGAGACACTATTAACATCATAAAGATGACTCAAGACTCTATGAAGACTTCAAAATGGCAGCAAGTGGGGTTTTGGGAGGAAGAGATTTTATTCTTACATAATTTCAATAATGTAGTATTTCCTTATACTTCTAGAGTTTGTGATAAAGTGGCTCATTTATGGCAGGTTAATGGAACATGCACTTTCATTAATAATCATTAAATCTATGATCAGAAGATTATAAATAAAAGGCTTAAGATGGTAGGATTATCGATCAGATGGCATAATAACTTAATTAGAACCATCCACCAAAGTTAAAATGAATGGAAACTTATAATTTTGCCTTCATCTCCCAGCTTGATTTCTTCACCATAAATAAAGTTTGGCATGACCGACGAAATATGCTCCGTAGATCTTAACCAAATTAATCAGAGAGATCCATATGCTCATGAATGTTTAACCTAATAGTCTGATCTAATTGGATTGAACTTTATTTTTATATTTGACCAGAACCTATTGATGAGAGAAGCATGTTTGGATCTTACATAAATATATAGGATAATTGAGGCTAGATCAGAGTTAGTTGAGTTTGACTCCACTCCAAGAATAGATTACCATCAGGTGATACAACCTAAATGGAATTAGATTGGAAATTTGATTTTTGGCCAAACAAGTTCACCAGAGCTTGCTACAAATCACTGAAGAACTAGTCTAGTTATTGAGGAAAGGATGGGGAACTCATGTTATGGCTCTGCATAATTTTTAGGATGCAAGAAAAAAACCCTTGTGTTTTAAAAATTAGACTATTCATAGGCTCTACCAAAATTAATAAAACATATGTGAAGCTTAAGTGGACCCAAACACAACTAGAGGGGATGTTATGAGTGGACCAATGCCATTAGTCACTATTTCTTGGCTTTTCCTGCCACCTCAAGCAACCACCTAGCATTAAATGATTGATCCAGCTGTCTTGAAGGTTCTAGAGCCAAATGCATGCATTGGTTGACTTTGGTATAGTTTTAGTGTGAACATGGTTCATTAATTTATAGTTTTTCCTAGTTTGGGTCAGCCTAGTTAGCTAACCCATGTAAGGCTATGGGTTGAGTTAACCATGCTAGATGCAAAGGGTCATGTGACACCTAATGCAAGGGTTAAATTGGGACAATTTGATCTAGGTTTGAAAATATTTTATGTGGAAGGTCTCTTTACCACTTGGGTCAAGCCATGTCTCAAGCCCAATTGGACCAAAAAACTGGATCATCTAGAGTTTATAGTTGAGGATATAATGGATACCCCCATAAGGTTTAGATTCCTTATTATGTTCTAGAGCATTGGATTTAGGGTTTGGAAAGTTTAGGTTAAGTTTGTTACAAAAATATTAATCTAGGGTTGGACTTGGGTCCAATCCCTTCCAAATGAAATTTGTAACTTATTGGATAATGTTTTAGGGCATGACATGACTTATATTAAGGGATAATTTGGTCAAATTAGGTGGACTTGGTCAACCAATCTTGGCTAAGGCTTAGGGTTGGGTATAATCCACTCCAAATGATATTTGAAATTTATTTGAAGTGGTTATAATTTATGGTGTGCTTAAGCATTCAAATGTTAATATATGGTCATTTTAGGGTTTAAATGATTTTAGTCCACCATCGTCAACCATTGTCCACCAATGGTTCAATTAGGTTTAACAAAATATGATTCAAGGTTTGATAACATTTGGAGGCTTTGGGGGGTTTTGGTGGGCTTCTATACTTACTTTAGGGTTTATAATTAAAGTGTCCACTAATGATCAAAGTGACCAGTGGTGGTAAACTTTTCCCATTGAAAGGTTTAATATGATCTATTAATGAACATGAATGATTGCTAAATTCCTAACATATGATTCTATTTATGGATTGGGTAATTCAATATAAATAATGAATATGAAGGGTTGATAAGTGTAAATTATATATTCTTTTATATGTTTTATTTCCAATGAAAATATGTGGTTTTAGTTATTTTTGTTCAAAGAAAACTAAAAAATGGTAAAATGTTCTAAGTAGACAACAACGTTGTGGCATCTGATGAAATAATGCCACAATGCTTACGTCAATACTGAAGAGGAGCTTAAATTCTAACATGGAGGCACCATTATTCTTTTATAAGCACTGTAGTGGCAACACAAACAACATCGTATAGCATTGTCAGTGCTGTGATGTTAGGAAGTTAGCTTGGCAGTGTTATATTCTCTATTTTTAAATGTCATGGGGCCATAATTTCTCATGACATAGCACCATTTTTTGAACTTGAGCGTCGTAATGCTCAAATGCCTACAGTACTATAACATTGCAGTTGTAACTTCCAAGGGACATGTTCTATCAATGAAGAGATGTGATTGTTCACCAAGTAACTTATTAACATCAGCAAGCATACTTTAGCACTGAGGCACTTCTTTAAGGGTGTCACTGAATAATTATTTTAAGTGTTGCAACACTAGTTACCCTTTTATATTTTTTTAATAAATATTTGTCATGTTCTGTTTGAAAGGGAGTTTAGTCACTTATGTAAATTTAGTAATTTTTAGAGTACTTCACTAGTTCTCACTTAGAGTAAAATCTAAGGGAGGCTAAGGAAGTACAAGATACAATCTTTTGGATTATTTATCCTATATTTCTTGAATCAATGTTATAAGTTAAAAGGAGAAGGTGTGTAGAGGTGATACTTTGATCCTTTCTAGTGATAACACTCTTTTGTATTTTCATTCTTCCATGGGTTTAATAATAATGAGTTTGCTTATTATTCATTCTATGTCTGGCTAATTCTCTTGTCAAAGATTTTTGAAGTAAAATATAAGTTGAGTACTAATGAAGACTCTTGTTCTATAACTGTTAAAAGATGTTTTCAATATTATCCCAGTCTTTAATTAATATACATAGTGCCCATTTGTTTAGTTAATATTTAGTGTGATATATAGCCTCGACGAAGGAATACAAGAAAAACCAGGAGTATTGAGATAGGATGTTTGCATGCCTAAACATAAGATGTAAAATATTCTAGGTTCGTTAGGAGATATTATAACTGTAAGAGGTCAAAAGATATCTTTTTTACCCATACAAGCTCGATAGAGATCTAGCGATGATTACACTTTGAATCACATTACTTTGAAGAATCTCATTATGAAAGATATGCAATTTATACTCATCAATCAAAAATAAATTAATTAAAACTTATATCAAATAATTTATTATTTTATTTAGTAATAAAATCTCCAAAGGTATCATTTTTATCTTAGTAGTATAATTGTTAAATTAAAGTAAACAGTAGTAATTTTTTGCAAGTAAGCATGCCTCCTGATGGGTTCAACACTCTAATATATCACTTTATTACTTCATTCGACACATATACTTACATATATTAAGTGGGATTTATTGTTATTTGTATCTAAGAAATCCAATGCATTTTTTAGGGCTGATAGAGCCCTAAAATTTTATATAATTCAAAAATTCACTCCATAGCCCCCAACATGTTATTGGTTCCATTACGGGGAGGTATTTTGCTTTTATATAAGTTTTAACTATATTATTGAATTAATTACAAAATTAAACCTACTTGTACCTTCCAATTTATTTATTTTATTTATTGATTGCATATTCATAATTGCTTGCTTTATAGACAAATAAAGAAACTTTTTTTTGTTTAACATTGAAATAGAAAAAGTCTTTCAATGATTTGTAAAACCAAAAAGGTAGTCAAAATGGATGAACTTGTATTAGATCAAGATCAATCTAAGACTTTTAGGGATAATGCTAACCATTTAGTAGAAAAAATTCATCAAAGCATTAATACACCTACAATCCAAGCTAATAAATTTGAATTAAAACATGCCATATTTCAAATGGTTCAAATTTCCTAGTCTAGGAAAACTCTAGTTGAAGATCCCCATTTACACTTAACAAGTTTCTAAAAAATTTGTGCAATATTTAAGTATAATGGTGTCTATAATGATGCTGTTGGAGTAATTGTTTCTATTTTCTCTAAGAGATAAATCTAAGATGTGGTTGAATTTTGAATGAGTTGGCTCATAAGTTTCTTACGAAGTATTTCCTACTTTCAAAGATTTCTAAACTTAGAAATAATATCACTTTTTTACTTAATTT
This sequence comes from Dendrobium chrysotoxum, assembly GCA_019925795.1. Taxonomy (NCBI): domain Eukaryota; kingdom Viridiplantae; phylum Streptophyta; class Magnoliopsida; order Asparagales; family Orchidaceae; genus Dendrobium; species Dendrobium chrysotoxum. Next base: position 56,911,489 of record CM034312.1, read on the forward strand.
GAGGGAGAATCAATTTATGAGAGTAGGGAGATATCTAAGGAAATGTTTAGGAAATGCACTAACCATGCTTTACTTGATTGGTTGGTTATTAAAATATTTTATAGAGGATTAGTAGAATCTCTTAAAGTAATAATAGATGCTGCAATTGGAGGGCCCTTAATGTCTAAGCCATCTGAGGAAGCATATGATTTAATAGAGGAAATTGCTACTAAAAAATTTCAATGGCCTATTCTTAGGGTAAATCCTAAGAGAGTAGTATGAATTCAGGGATCTAATGCTTTATTAATTTTGACTGCATAAGTTACAGCAATTTCTAAGAAGTTGAGAACAATAGGAGAAAATGCATAATTTAAAACAAAATTATTAAGGATAAATAAATTTTGATTAGAAGATAAGATAATCCCTACTCTAATACATATAATCCAGGTTGGATGAACTATCAAAATTTTAATTTATTAAATAATGTTGTTAGGAGCAATCAATGGAATTCTTGTCAGAAAAAATTTAAGGAGTAAATTAGAATAATCCTCAGCAATGTACTATTATTACTAGACTTGTATATCTTCTATGATTTAATTAAAGAAAATTATTTGGAAGTAAAAAAATTACAATTGAAAGTGTAGTGATGCAGTTAGGAACTTAATTACAAAATCAAGCTATTTTTATTAAAAATTTTGAAACCCAACTAAATTAGCTGGTAATTTTTGTAAGTACTAGACCTCTTGGATCATTGCTAAGAAATACTAAAGTTAACCTAAAGGAAAAAGAAAAAAATCCAAGTGATACTCCTTTAAAGATTGGTAGCAATGTACCCTAGCCAAATTGATAAATCTAAGTAAGTATGGCTGAAGACTATAAACTTAGTGCAATATGGGAGGCAACCCAGCTTTTAATTTACTGTGTGCTTGGTAGATTAGATTTAGCAACAATAGTTTTTACTCAAGAAAAGGATCCTAAGAGAGTGAAGAGAGTTCCATAGCACTGCTTATAGCATTGCAATGCTTGGATGTACCACAGTGGTTTGAAAATTAAATTTAGGCACTTTTGTGCCTATGAAATTTGTAAAAAATGTAAGTTGTATGTTTATTTTTTAAACCACATCAATACTTCTTGCATATAGTGTTTGGGAGTGTCTTTCTTTCTTTTTAAGATTTCTAAAGCAATGGGTGGAATGAAACGAAAGCATTCATCCTCAAAAGGAAGAGAAGTATACTTAATGAATGAATATTCCTTTTCTATACAAAGCATCTAGAGTTCTGTAATAGTTGATAAACTTCATGAATTCAGAAAAGAATTTGATGAAGATGCAAAAATCTAAAATATAGAAATGAAGTAGATAGTTCTAGATCACAAATTTTATCCTGGTTAAGATGTTCTTCTTTTTGATTATATGAAGAAATTGTATCCTGGAAAACCTAAATCTGGATGGACTGGCCCTTTTACTATCATTATAATTAATCCTAATGGTGCTATGAATTAAGGATAAAAAAACTTTTCATATCTTTAAGGTTAATGGTCGAAGATTGAATCCTTATAGAGAACTAAGAATAAAAAAAATCCTGAATATGCATATAAGGAGTTTTAATTTTTGGTTTATTTTAATATGCATGTGAATGTTACCCTTATTTTTAGTCTTCTCTATGTGATGGATTATTGTTGTGTTAGCATGACTGGAGTTATGGCTATGAGAGCCAATGTATTATAATGTTTTAGAGTGGTGCTTTATGTATTAGTTATCTTGTACTCTGTATTATAGTTTGTTATATATATCATATGTTTTATATCCTTCTATCATTCATATGAAAATATATGTTATTTATTAATGTTTATGCTATTGTTATTTACATTTGATTAAATTCTCTTATGCTTAAAATTTTATATTATCTTCATTAATATCTCTACATTTTAATTATTTAATTAACCCTAATAAAATGATAATTAAAAATTATATAAAATTAGGATAATAATAGAACCTTAGATCATAGTTTAAATAAACACTCCTTTATAATTTATAGATAAAAAAAATTAATAATTTACTAACTTAGATCATTTAAATTATTGACTTAACTTGAATTTATAAGTTAAACATTTATACATAAACCATTGAATTGAAGATGAATAATTAAGGTTAAAGAATATATATAAGTAGATTAAAACTGAAAGTCATAAAAGTGAAAAAAGTTTTAAAAAGAAAACCAATGAAAAGAAGAAAAAGAAAGTGAGTACAATTAAAAATTGGTATTTGATAAAAGCTTAGAGTCTAACTACAATCTTATACTTAACTTCACAAATGATAAGATAAGAGGGCAAGTACAAATGTTGGTAAACTTATGAAATTTTAATTTTAACTACAAGCCCATCTAATCTTTAAGCTACATTATACAATTCAAAATTTAAAAGATAATGATTATATTTATAGCATATGAATTCAAATTAAGCAATAATAAGGATGACTAGTTTAGATAATTATTAGTATTTTCGAAACTAGAATTATAACTTTATTTATTTCCACTACTTCTGGATTGTGTTATATTATCCTATATTTTATCCATTTTAAATTATAAAATCTTATTTTTGTTATTTGATTAATCAGAATAATAGATTTGTTTAATTATATGAGGACAAGAAAGAGTTTAAGTTGAGGAGAGATTAATAAGTGTAATTTACATATTATTTTATGTGTTTTATTTCTTGTTAAAATATGAGAGTTTAGTTATTTTTTTTGTAGGAAAAACTAAAAAATGGAAGAAAATTCACAATAGTCAATAGTGCCGCATCATCTGACAAAATAATGTTGTAATAGTTACTTCAATATCACTGAGGTCCTCAAATTCTGACATGGAAGCGCTGGGTTCTCTATTTGTAAGTGCTACATAGTCAGAAAGTTAGCTTGGCAATGCTATATTCTTTATTTTCAAATGCTGTGGCAACATAATTTCTCAAGACTTTGCACTATTTTCTGAACTCGATTGCTGCAACACTCAAATATCTGTTGCGCCGAAGCTTTGCCAATATAACTTCCAAGGGCCATGTTCTATCAGTGAAGATATGCGATTGCTCACCCAAAATTTGATCCATGTTAGCAAACAACATAGCGGTGAAAAGCAATGCCGAGGTGCAAGTTCACTTTAGGGTGATGTGGCACCATTATTTCAAACACCGCAGCGCCATTTGCCTTTTTTATGTTCTTTTATAAATAGTTGTAATGCTATGTTTCTAAACTTTTTTAGACACTTATTTAAATTTAGTGCATTTTAGAGTACTTCTTTAGTACTCACTTCGAGTAAAATCTAAGGGAGGCTAGGGAAGTACAAGAAATAATTATTTAAAGTATCTAGCCTGTATTTCTTGAAGCAACTCTGTAAGTTAAAAGAAGGAGCATATAGGAGAAACTTTGATCCTTCTTGGTGATATCACTCCCTTGTATTTCCATTCTTCCATGAGTTTAATAACAATGAGTTTGCTTTTATTTATTCTATCTCTAGATAATTCTTTTATTTTAGATTGATGAAGTAAGATGCATGTTGAGTACTAATCAAGACTCAACCTCTATAACTGATAAATGATATTTTTAATATTATCCTACTATTTATTTAATGCACATAGTGGTCATATGTGCAGTTAAAATTTAATGTGATGTATAGCCTTGACGATGGAATACAAGAATGACCAAGAGTATTGAGATAGGATGTCTACGTGCGTAGACATAGGATGTAAAATATTTTAGGTTCTTGTAAGATATTATACCTGTAGTAGGTCAGTAGATATCTTTTTCACCCCTATAATGTAATTTATATTCATCAATCCAAAACACTTTTATTAAATATTGTATAAAATATTTATTTTTTATTTGGTTATAGAATCTCAAAAATATCATTTTTATTTTAGTAGGATAATTATTATAATTTGAGTAAACAGTAGTAGTTTGTTGCAGGTAAGCATACTTCCTCATGGGTTTGATACTCTACTATATCACTTTATTACATTATTTGGTACATACACTTGCATATATTAACAGGGGTTTGATATTATTTATATCAAAGAAAACTTAAGCATTGTTTAGGATTGATAGAGCCCAAGATTTTTATACAATTTAAAAGTTCACTCCACAGCCCCCATCAAGGATTCAAGTTTTAAAGGGGTCCATTGGTCAAACTAGGTCAACCTAAGTTAACCAGGGTCAACCAAGGACTTAAATTAGTTTAAACTAGTTATGATCATATTTAATAAGTTTGTGAAGTCTACCAACATGAATAGTAATAAGATTTCATGTTTAGTGGCATAAGCTTTAAATATTTGAAGGTTTTGTATATTTGAAATGTGAATTGAAATTTAGGGTTTATAAGGGCATGGTGGCCTCCAAAATAGTTATGTAGTCTCTAGTGACATGCTAAATCCATATGAAAATGTTCAAACATCATTCCAGATCCTTTACCTATGGTTTTAAATCTATTAAAAATTTCCCTAACTCAGAAAATCCCTATGGCTTCAGGCTTTAAGTTTCAACACTATATTTTAGGTTATGAAGTTTTATGCTGGATTTGGATTTAGCTTTAATTTAGGATTGAAGTTTATTAGTGATTAAAGAGTTTGAGATTTAAAATGCTCAATTAATTAATAATGATTTGGTGATTATCAGTGATTGAATGGTTAATCAAGTGACCATTATAGGTTATTATTTAATGCATGATTTTGGATTCAATGACTGAATCATTATGCAGAGGAAAGTGGAGAACTAGATATAAGCTTTAAAGTGGAGTTTAGGAAATTGAAAACCAAGAGCAAAGCTTTGATTTAGGGTTCTGACCTCAAATAAAAAAGAAGCAACATGAATATTATTTTTGTGGGCTTCAATAATCTTTACCTTATATTGCTAGAGATTGTATTGTGCCTATAGACACTGCTATGATAAGCTTATGAGCTCTTAAAACAAGAGTTTAGTGTTTTATTTGAAGTTATATCATAATTTACTATAATTTTGAGTCATGGTAACTATACTTCTAAAGGTAGGATGACTTCTAGTCCAAAGACTAAAGTGTATGGTTTAGACTAAGTTGGAGTCCTTTATGATGTTTGGCATACCAATAAAGCTTTAACCAACTTGTCATGCTTATAGACCTTAAGTTATATTAAAGACTTCAGCCAACCCATTTTCCCTAGGGTAATAAATTATTGAGTATTTGAATTGATAATGTGATGTTTGTCAAAGTTGTTTATTTTTGTGATTCTAAATAATGGGCAATTATAAGATATGATATAATGAGGAATTCTGAATTTATATATGATATGATTTCTGAAGGAGCTTAAAACATGATGAGATTTAAATTATCTTAATGAAACTACTTCTAACCTTTTTTAGAAATAATATATTTTTTCTAGTATAAATTTATAATATCTAGAAGATAGCGGATCAATCAGATCGATAATATCCCTACCATAACTTTTAAAAGGCCATGAACCAATGGATAGATATAGGATATTGGGTGGTTTTTGTTGAGCTACATCATGCAGTTAATACTGATGACTTCTACATGTAACATTCATGCAGGCTTCTATCATTGAAGACCAATAATACCCTATCGTTTTAATTTTTCTTTTTATTTTAGGTTTGGACTAGTGTATGTCACACAGTCCAGCATACACTTCCTCTATTATATTTGGAGCTTCTAGTTTACTAAAACATTTCAACCGCATTTAATCATATGAACTTATGTATATAGTTCCATTAATTAAACTGTAAGATAAAGACCTTTTATATTTTTAACAACTGATTTATCACAAGGTATCTTACTTTCCCAAAAGTAGTGAATGAAATGTTATCTCCTGCCTATTGCGTCATCATCTATATAGAAAATAACTTTCATCTTGACTCTTTTTTTTTTTTGTTTATATATTCAAAGTTACAAGTGATAGGACGTATTGACCTTGAACTTCTACTGGAATAAAATCTTATTCTTAATAAATTATTATTTTGCAAGCTTTGCTAGGGTGTCCACTGTAGAATTTTTTCTCATGGTATCCTATGCAAAGTTTTATTTTGGATCTATTACAAAAGCCTCATTGTATATTGGTGATTTTGAATTAGATTCTCCTTTAACACTTTATAGATAGCTACAACCTAATTAATGGCAAGTTGTGAATCTCCAAAGGTTTTCTTATTTTGAATTTAATTTAGGATAGTCAACTCTACATCGTTTATCAATACCTCATACCCAGCTTCCTCATTTATATAGGGTCCTAAGAAATAATAGAAGTAATACATTAGACAATTATCTAGAGTAACGAAGACTATGTTGATTCAAACATTCCCTAGGAAGTATCATGTGATACCTTTTTTTTTTACCAGATGTAGCACCATCAAAATAAATTTCCTAGGTAGAAGTTTCAATTTCTTGTAAATTAAATATTTGCTCATCTATTAATTCTTCATTCATTGGATAATTAACTAGAATTACATGTTAGAAGTTTACCAATGATTATCCTTTAATAGCATGTAGGGGAATAATGATTATATCAAATTGTAAGAGAATAATAGACCACTGACTTGTTCCTTCTGATAATGTTAGATGTGCCATTATATATAGTAAAGAATTTATTCTAAAAATTAGGTTTACTTATGAGATAGCATATAATGCCTCAACTTCTAAGTGGTGAAGATTAAAGCTAGACAATGCTTCTCAATTGGATGATAATTCATTTTAGTTGGAAGAAATCATTTACTAAGGTGATAAAGTACATTCTCTTTCCCTTCCTTATTAACTTAAGATAACCAATTATAAAATATTCACTTAAAGCTGTTGTATAAATGAATAATGCCTTCCCTTGAGTAGGAGAACCAGAATTGGAACATTCATTAGACACTATTTACTACTTTCAATAGCCTTATGTAAACTATTATCCCACTAAAAATGAACATCTTTCTAATACAGGGCTCTAAATGATTTACTTCTACCTAAAAAAATTGATATGAATCACCTCAGATATGCTAATCAACCTTAAAGGGATTTCAATTGAGCGAAACTTATAAGTGGTGGCATATCTATGATTGCTTTTATTTATTAGGATAAATTTTGATTCTGCGGTGTCTGACAATGAAACCTACCAAATTCCCTGAAGTAATGCCAAAGGTGTGGAAAACGAAATGTGCCACATGATTTTTTGTAATGTTTCCTTAGCTATATCTACATAGCATAAGAAATGTTAAATTCATCCCTAAGGATAAAAGAAATATTTGCCTATCATCTTCATAATGAAAGTAAACAAACATATAAAGCTATAGTTTACATTCACATGACTCTTCCCTTACCTTAGAAAGGAACTAAGATAGGGTTTTATTGGGTTCTAAACTCCTAAAAGGGTCATGGGGAATTCTAAATTTAGTTTCATAATTACTTGTATTTAACCACAACAAAAATGTAAGTGCACATGCTGATCAAGTAGTAAAGTGAATGAGAGAGTGTCAATCCCATGAGGAAATTACGTGCTACACACAAGTATTTCTTGTGTTGTCAACTCAAGATAAAATATTTATCCTATAAAATTAAATAAGGGAAAATCTTTATCTATTATGAGAAATACAGGAAGTAAAGAAGATACAAGTAAAATGTTTTAGACTAATGATAGTGAATATGCTAGGTTTTTCTTAGGCAGAATCCTTTTTGTTAGTTGTTAATTAAACCATATGCATCCTTAGATCTCAATCAAGCTTATAAGGATATAAAGATAGGTTTATGGTATTCCTTCAACTATTCTATCTCTATAGACATAAGAATATTAAACATCCAATATTTAGGCATGAAAGCATTCCATTTCAATTCTTCTAATTATTCCAACATTCCATTGTTGAACCAATGCAATAGATGTTAAATTTTATATATAGCCACTACATAAATTAAATGAATAGTTGGAGATCTTGAAATAACCTTTCATAGTTTAAAATACAAGAGTCTAAATTAGAAAATACAAAAGTTTTCATATCATCAGTCCAAAACTTTGAGTTTAGATGATCATGGAATTTAAATCGAACAACATAATTTTTATTACTTAAGAAAAAAAGTACAAGTAGAGAAGATGAAAGAAATATTAACTAGACTGAAGAATTCCAAAAACATCCTATAAATGAATTCTTCCCAAAGTAAATCTCCCCTTATAACTTTGCTCTCTACACTCCTTTCCTCTTCAATGGAATGTTTGCTCACAACAATAATGACTAGCCACTCTAAATCTTCTCCAAATAATCTCCAGAGAAAAGAAAGAAAAACTATTTGTGCTTAATATAAAAATGGACACAGGCTCTATTGCGCTTGAAAAGGTGGCACTATGACTTTATAATATGAACTATTGCCTCGGCACTGTAGGATGTGCTTCACTATTGTGATGGACTGACATGGCACGTCTCTTAACTAAACAAGTGTGACTTTTTTGCTGAGTTGGTGTGATGCTTCTCTTCTTTAACTATTTAATCATGGCACTACAAAAGATGAGCATTACGATGGTCGCTTACATGATCTAGTGTTGCGGCTTTTGATGTTGGCACTCTGGCATTAAAATATTTATAATTTCCCCCAAGACTCTGGCATTACATTATAAATTTTGGCTCTATAGCACTACAAGGCTTTATTGTGTTTTCCTTTGCTCTTTCAAGGCACCAAATTAAATGAAATTTTTTAGTGGCTCTGGTACTACAAGCACTACGACGCTGATTCTAAACTTTGTAATTTTGCTCTTTTTTTAAGATATTCTGGCACCACATGAAATAAAACACACATCTTTACTAAAATTAATAGAATAAAAGCACTACATAATTTTCACTTAGCAAATCCCCTCCCCTAACATAAACTCTTGCTTGTCCACAAAAAATTATATTTACTCCTTTCATTAGCTTCATTAATCTAAAATAATTTTTTTTAATTTAAAATTAATTAAAATGTAAGACAATACTGTATCATTTAAAGATGAATTTGAATGATCAAAGTTTAACAATTTTAATTTAACCTATCATGATTAATTATCCTAAGGAATCACCTGGTATTCATATCTAAATTGAACTCATCTACTGTAAGCTTAAGTGCAATGTTGACTTATTAGTTTAGATTGTATAGTTTATCATTTTGGAATTGGTTGTACTTTAGTTAAATTTTTAAATTAATTTATAAACTTTCATATGTAATAGCTCACTTACACTTTCCAATTTTAAATTGGGTCTTAGAATCTTTTCAGAATTCAACAACCTCATATACCAATTTTTGTTGTTATAGTATTCTTTTTTTTTTCTCTTTTTTCTTTCTCTTCTTTTAATCTTTATGAATTTCATTTCTTTCTTTCCAATGCATATGGGTACTAAACTAATTATTTTCAATATCTGATTATCTTTATTCCTCTAGGAGACCCTAAATTGAGATTATATATGGATTGTACAAGTTTACCAAAAAAACAAAATACAAGTTTACTAATACCATACTTGAGTTCTTAATGAGTTGTATAAATAAATCAATGTACTTCCTTCTTCTAAACATACTTATCCAATCACGTCACTAATAGTAAGTGCTTAGCTTTTGTTGCTTTTAAGTTCAAAATTGAAGTACTAAATTAGAAAATTTTCATTAAATCATTGTTATGATTTTTAAATAAGAAATTGTTGTTCTATGTTCATTCAAGTTAACAACTAGAGTTTTGTATTATTCTTAATTTTAAATATTTTGTAATTTGTTTTTTTCATTTTGGTTAACTTAGCTATCAAGGTGTAATATATGGAGGAAATTTCAATAGTTAAGCAAACTATGAAATTTAAATAAGGAAAATATAACTAAATAATATAAACAACAATAAAAGTAAAGTGCACAAGTAATATAAATAAATAAAACTAAGTAGTAAACAAGAAACTAATTAAATTGCTTTTCAATTAAGTGATAAAGGGTAAAAAAGGATTATTTCCAAACAACTAATCCATCAAGAAAAACATAACAACAAGAAGTGCCTCATACACTAAACTCATTCAAGAACATCACCACAGTAGACATCATGCGGACCTCTCCAAGCAAAGAAGGTAAAACATAAACCAAAAAAAAAAAACATCAATCATATCCTCCTCCTCTCTCCCAAGAAAAACATAGAAAAAAAAAGGAAAATAAATCAAAGAGTGTAAATCCCAGTCCTACTCCTCCTCCTTATCATCATCATCATCATTATTTGTTGTTGGTACTATCCGTGGGTGCAACACATAAGGGTCATACACAGGGGCTGGTGGAAATTAATGCTGATTCAACTTTTCTATGAATGGACTCCTTCTAAACATGCCAACTAACACTTCATTTAACTGTGATGTATAGTTGTATTGCCTTTCTTGCACATCCATATAGTGGGTAACCTGATGGGATATACACGGATACCATTCCCCACTCTACTAAAAAAAAGAACTAACCTCCTCCATCTATTCCTTTAGATTTTTAACATGCTCTCCTAAAGATTTGGTAGTTCAATCACTCAACTGACTCAAACTGGGCTGACTATGAAAACAGGACTCGCTAAATTCTAACCTAACACCCCTATGACTAAACAAAGGGAATAGATAAGAGAGGGGGGCCCTAAAATACAAGAGTTGTTCCCCTAATTATATATATATCAAAGAAGAAAGGATTAATTTCCCTATATTAATCGAGTGACCCACTTGAATTGCATAGCTTAAAATTGCCCTTTCTCAGGTCACTTCACTAATATTTTTGCTTGGCAGAAATATAATAGAAATGAAATATTGCCATGCTTTGGCAAATTGAGTTAAATAAGAAAAAGAGAAATTAATGACATTTCCATCTCTTTCTTTCAACATTTCTCCACTTCTATGACTAGCTAACACTCTCAAAAGATCTTGGGCTCAACAGGGGTATTACAAAGGAGAAATCATCATCAAACTCTATTTTTTTTAATTTGTAAATTTTATTAATAGAAGAGGCATGAAACGGTAACCAATTACCTCTTTCAAAACATCTATTATTCTAGGCCTCCATAGAATTTACAAAGAACTCCCTTACAATATTCATAACATATGTACAATGTTCCTCACAAAAAGTTTCCCAACCCCTTCTCGTAATCATGGACATATCCTCCCCTCAAGGATAAAAATCCCCTCTCAGGAATAAACTATTTTCTAACAAATAGTTGAGCATAATATTTTTCACCCTCTATAGAAATGAGTCACCTCCTGTCATATGAAGAGAAGACCCTTTTCTTAATAGCTTGCATTATTTGGGCCATTAAAAATTTTGAGTAGGAGTATAAGGAAAAAAGAAACCAAAATAGTAAGAGAGAAGAGAAACTCAAACTTCATTAAAAAAAATGAAAACCATCCCTCTTATTTATAAAACTCAACGAGCATTGTGGTGTTAGATTAGCAATGCTATGACGCAATAATGAGCAATATTGCAACACTAGAAAAAACTAAATCTCAAATAGTGAAAATGATAGAGGCACCACATATGAAATGACACATGATGCTTTGACGCTTGTATTGGAACTCTAAGTGCCATCATTTTTACTAGGGGACCTCTATAGTGTTTGACACATACAAATCCTATAGTATTGGGTTAAGACAGCCATTATAACATTATAATTAACTAATTATGGTTTTGATTTGACACTGTAGTGCCAAGGTAACACATAAGTGCTTAATAATTAATCATAATGGAAAATGTGTACCATATAGCAGCTTTGAACATAATGTCTCTATATAGTAGAAATAAAGGAGTTGGTGTTGTGGAGCAATATGGATAAGAACTAATGACCTTGTAGGCTTAGAGTTGTGCTATGGCACTTAAATGTATAACACTACTACATTACATTACACCTAATTTTCTTGAGACTTTAGTGAAGTGGGGCCGAATTTAGTTGCTATGGTGCTTAGCAAGCAAATATTGCATCACTCTAAGACCTAATAATGCAGTGCTTATTTTTTTTTATAAATTATATCAATACCAAGAAAATGTTATGTATTTATTTTAATTATAATCATACTTAAAAATTCTAGATAACACACACAAGACTTTTTTCTTAGAATTAATAAAAAAAATCCCAAACATCATAAATAAATAATAAAGCTAAGACTTAAAATCAACATAATTTGGTTACCTCCCAAGTAATGCTAACTTGCCTAGAATTTCATTTTGGTTGTGATGCATCTTTACTAATCCTCAAATGCTCCAAGCTATAATCTTTCCCTTTTTCCATTTGGTTAACATTAGTGTTACTGGGTAAGGTACCATGGAGCCTACTACTAATGGAAATTGCAAGCAGTCTTAAATAATTTCCTAAATTCTTAATGGAAGCAACTTGACTATGTAATTGGGTTCCCAAATAAATCACTAAATTCTTTAAAGGTGACTTCCAATCTCTAAATTAATTAATTTGATTCAAAGCCTAGTGGATTAGAAGGTCTAAGGTTCACTTAAGGTTGTTGATGATTATTCAAATTTCCTCCAAGCATTAATTATCTTGCATTCCTCTGATTTCCACCTTTGTTATTAGTCCAAAAAAAATTAGGGTGGTACCTCAAACCTAGATTATAAATATTAGAGTTGACGAGGAACTTCTATGCTAATTAATTCTAAGTGGTTATGGAGCTTAGGGTTAAGTAATTTAACTATAATTTAGTCTTGCCCTTAGAGAAAATTAAAATAGATGAAGTATTATAGCTTCATTAGTGAATCCAATATACATGAATGTTGCATAAATTTCTAAGAAACTTGCTAAATTTAGGTTGGGATTCTCAATAGGAGTTCCACCAAATCAAATATTTTATACCATTTGGATAATGGTTGGTTTCACATAAAAATTACTGGTGTGATTCTTGACTGAACAAATGTGACTTTTGGTTGAGTCAATGTTGTGCTTCTCAACATTAACTATTCTACAATAGCATTGTCAAAGATGTTCAATCTGACACTATCTTACATCATCTGATGCTACAGCACTTCAGATGTTTGTGCACTGGCGTTGAATTATTTATAATTTTTCATCAGACCTCAGTACTGTAATGTTGATTTTGGCATTGCGGCATTGTAAGGAACTGTGACATTGAGGTTTGGTCTACTAGTGTGCTGAATTAAATGAAATTTTGCCAATGCTCTAGTGCTATAATGTCTTGATCTTGCAGCGTTTGAGACATTGTAGCACTAATAGTTCTGACACTATAGTGTTGATTCTAAACTTTGTAATTTTGCTCTTTTTTCCAAAACATTCTTGCACAACATGAGCTAAAACATACATCTTTATTGGAATTAAAATAATTAAAACACTACATAATTTCACTTAATTACTTCTTTTATAGGCATGCCTCTAAAGTTAATTACATCTCAAGAAAGTAATGAGAGTACTCTTTACTGAATTAAAGATTAGACTTTTAAATCTATAAATGGTTGATTAAATGTTTAAGTTTAACAGAACTTTGAAAAAGATTTAGACTTCATATTTAAGATTAAAGATTTAGATTTTAGAATGTTTAGAAAGCCCTCCCAAGAAGGAGATTTAGAGAGATTTGTATACAACCTGGACTTATGTCTGCTTGGAGTAAATTGTAAGCTAACATCCTAAAAATAATCAATCTCCTTTTATGAGCAAGACAAGATGAATTTATATATAGAGAATAAAGAATTTTAATTGAGAAATTAAATTACAGTTTAGAAATATGAGTCGAGTCAGATGCATCTAACAAAGAAACCCTGAACATAAGATTTTATTTTTTATAAATACCAAAATTTTAAAAACTTCTTAAGTCTGCCTTTTCCAAAAAAAATTGGCAGAATAACACCCTTAAACCCATAAGAAAAACTAGAACTACCCCGTAACACAATGGGTCACCCCTATCTATTACCATAGGCTTGTGTGCGTTGGTTTAGTATACATAGCTGAAATTTAAAATGCATGCACATTTTCATGTCAAGTTAAAGGTGTTCATGTATAAGGTACCACTATCATTTCATCCTAAAATTATCATACATGTTCCTAGAAAGTTTGGAACATACATGTTCCTAGAAATTTTGGAGCATGCAAATCAAAAGAAATCTTTGAAATGGCTACCCTCTAATATAAATCTACCACCCAGCCTAAGAGCCTATGTTGCACAAAAAAGAATATTAGAATGATATTTTGGTACATAAAATAAACAAACTAAGTAAGAATACCCTTCAAGAATGGTACTCCAAAAAATATAAACAAAACCAGGGACCTAGCCTAGGATAAAGTCAGAATCCCTATCAAACCATCTAAAGTATATATAAGAAGTCGTGTTGTTTTGATAGGTCCTAAGTTATTTATTATTTAAGATTTTCTAATATTTAATTTTTAAATTGTATAAGTTCAAAGGTGATTTATTTTTATTTAGATTTAAGTGTTTTATAATTTAATATTTACTTTATAAAATAAATTTTATGTGTTGAATTATTTATTTTAAGTTTTAAAGAACATGGTGCTGAAGAACCCCTAAGTACTAGTAGTCATTAATCAACAAGTCATATGCTCTTATTTTTAATACATTTGATCTTCCCAATGCGAACAAATTTAATATATAGACTGTTTCAATTTATTTACGTGTTTTAAGTATTTTGGTTTTAAAGAAAATCATGTTAATTCAGCACTTCAAGAACTTGAAGTTCTCAATTGAAAGATCGAAGGCTCAGAATTGTAATAAATTCACCGTAGGGGATCAAGTCAAGTGCATGAACTTTTTTGATTTATTTATTCTTTTATTTAAGCTATTAAAATTTATATTATTTAGTTTTTTTTAATTTTATTTTAAGCATATGAATTTTTAAATCAATTATATTTTTTTATTCTTTGATCTTGAATTATTTTGTTGATTTTTTCTACATTTTTAGGTTTTAATTGAATTTTGTATATTATTAAATTCCCTTTCTTAATTAAGTTCACCAAAATTTGACTTTATTTTTTTCTAAGATTTTAGTGGCTTCTAATTTTTAATAAATTCTATATTTAATCTGGAATTGAATGCAATTGAGTATATTTTTTCTAATTTTTCTTTATTTATTTACGAATATTACAAAATAACTAGAATTAATTGAATTAAAATTAATGTAATTAGGTTATTTTTTTATTTTTGATCCAAATCAAATCCAAAGCACTTGAAATCATCCCCAAAGGTCAAAAATGACCTCTTAATATTATTACAAGAGTTTAAAACCATTTGAGAATTTATTTATATTTTAATTATTTTATTTATTAAATTTTATTTAACTTTGAATCAAATTTTACTTTATAGTTTTTAATGGGGATTTTATTTTAACTTTAAATTAATTTTAATTAATTATTGCATGCCATTTATTTCACATTTTTAAGATTTAATTTCAATTTTTAACAAAATATTAAAAATCCTTTAATTTGTTTATGTATTTATTCTTTTTTTAACTCATTAAAAATTCTATGTCATTTATGCAAAGTGAATTAGGATTCACTAATAAACAAACCAAATTAACATCACACTTCTTAAAATTTAAACCCTAGGTCAACTAAGACCTAATGATCAAACCCAAGAAGTTTCACATCATTAAAGTCCTCATAGGGTTCAAAATTAATTTCTAAAATAAATGTGTCTATAGTTTTTTTCTATTTTAGGAGGTCTAGACCATGGATAGGGTTGAAATCAGTGGCAAACTAACCATTGGAGACTATGTCAACACACAAAAAATCATAAACCAGTGTGATTTGAAAATTTTTGAAGATCTTGGTCCAGAAATGACCCATATCATTAAAAATTGAACTCATATTAACTTTCTCATAAAAGAAATTAGGAAATTTAGTATAGGTTAAGGATATACCCTAATATTGCCTAGCCATTTTTGAGGTCAATTGAAGGAGTATACATGGAGAATTTAATAAAAATAGTTGAAAAAAAAAAGCTAACTTACTCCTTTTCCACTCATCAAAATGAAATGATTTTATTTTTAAATATAATCCCCTCACATGCTGGTTCCATAGAGCTATTACATGTAATATTTTATTATATGATGGATTTATATTGAATTTATGAATTTTCAGTCAATTTAATGCATCAATTAGTTAATTTGAAAAAAAATTTGCCACACCACCACCACAATTTCTCCATGTCATCGTCAAATTAGATGCATGTTAGCATGTGATTCACCACTACTAAAATTTTGCAGTCAATGACTTAACCATGTCAGCATAATTGACCAACCACTAAATATTTCATAGTTGAATGTACATTGTAGATCAAGTCTGATGTACATGAAGTCTATCCCACCACTTGATCTAGTTGATTGGATAATACCATCCAACAAAATATGGGCCACCTGATTATATTCATGTGAGATCAAATGGCTCAAAATTTGGCAAATCCTTTTAGTTAAAATTTAAATTATATGGAAGAAGGCTTTAAACTTTTTATTTACTTAACCAAATTGAATGAAGTTTTAGGCAATGATTCTAGGTTATTTAATACCTTTTTCCACGAAGTTTGGGGGCACTATATCATAGGATATTAAAGTTATTTAAATTATAGATCAAGATCTAGGGTTTGATATTTACCTCTAACCAATGGGTAAAAGTGATTAATTTAACTAATGTTAGACTTCTTAGGAACTTCTCTTGGTCTTCCTTGAAGACCAAAATCCTAAAGCATGTCAGGATTTGAAATTTGAAAGTCTTGGAAATTATATCTCTAAGTCACCTTTGGATCTCCTCAACAACAAACCCTTAAGGTCTAGATGGAGTACAAAATTATAGAGGGATTCTCAAGGAGTGAAATGGAAGAAAATTGGAAGCTTTACTTAAAAATTTTCAGGGTATTTATAGGCTAGATAAAATGAAAGAAAAATTCATATTCCTTGCCACCTCAGCATATGCCCTACCACCAATTCAGTTGGGGATTGTCCAATAGGAGGAAAATAACTCATCCTTGCTAATAGAGACCATACGGTCAATTTTTTAGGAAGTTATATTTCATCCTATGAATGCACATGAGTTATTTTGAAGAATCTTTCCATATCTTCCCTCCACATGGCTCGAATAGATTAAGACAAGTATGATGAATATTCTAGAAATAATTGAATAGATTATGTGATTTAATATGGGCTAGGTATTGAATAGGCTTAATAATTTTTATTTTTAAAGACTTGGGTCAACCAATTGGTTTACCAGGTCATCCCATTGGCTAGGCTAGCTAAGTTTGGTATAAATGGTCCATCGACACCTA
The DNA here is from genome assembly GCA_019925795.1 of Dendrobium chrysotoxum. Lineage (NCBI taxonomy): Eukaryota > Viridiplantae > Streptophyta > Magnoliopsida > Asparagales > Orchidaceae > Dendrobium > Dendrobium chrysotoxum. Next base: position 56,928,707 of record CM034312.1, read on the forward strand.
TTGAAAGAGTTTATGTAATTTAATTTTACATGGTATGGAATTTGGCTCATGAAAACCTCTTTGGGTTCATTAAAGTAAAGTCACATTGGCTATCCCAATTGAGCTAATGGGATGAATCTTTTTTTAGTTGACCTTTGGGACCCAATGAATAGTCCCCATAAGCTTTGGTAACTAGGTTTGCTCTAAATGGATGATATTTATTTTTAGAGGCTTTAAGGTTAATTTGGCCAACCATGGTTGACTTGGTTAACCAGGATTGACCAAGGGTTAGAGTTGGGTCCAACACTCCAAATAATGTTTAGAATTTAATAGAGGTTTTATGTAATGGCAAGTTCTAGATGTATGTAATATAATTTTAAGGGCTAAAGGGACCTTTTGGTCAAGCTAAGTTCACTTGGATAACCAACCTTGATCAAGGTGTGGGTTTAGGCTCAATCCACTCCAAATAAGTTTTAGAATTTGATGGAAATGGCTTTGGGCCATGGCATGATTAAGCCATAAATGGTTTATTCAAAAATTTTGTTTTAGGGTTTTTGTGTTTAATATCCTCTTGGCTAACCATGGTTCACCCAGAGTTCAATTAGTTTAGTCAAGCATGATTTAAGGCTTAAAAATATTTAGAGTCTTTGGTGATTTTTTTTCATTTAGGTCAACCCGGCCTGTAGAGTCTTTGATGATATTTACGTAGGCTTCTATGTATAATTTAGGGTTTAGGACTAAAGGGTCCTCTAATGGTCAAAGTGACAAATCATGGTCAACTTAGCCCATTCTAAAGTTCAATATGAGCTATGTATGATCATGACTAACTATTCAATGAGTTTGTAAAGGCTTCCAAGATGATTTGGAACAACATGCTATGTCTAGTGGCATGAGCTATAAATATTTGATGGTTTTGTATGCTTGGGAAATGCTTTGAGTTTTAGGATTTAGAAGGTCATGAAGGCCTCCAAAATGGTTATATTGATGATATAAACATGTGTTTACCTCATTTATCAATGAGGTCATTATCCTTATGTCATACTTCAATCTCCTTACATCAATCATTGAGCCATACTTTAAACTTTAAATCAAATTCATCATTGTGCTTTAGTATAGTAACTCGATCATTAACACATAAAATAATCACTTGATAATCACCCTTGACTATCATTTGATCATCAAATCTACTACTTGATAATCACCAAATAATTATCAATTATATGATCATTAAAAAGATGAAATACCATCAATTATTAAACTTCATTGATTAATTCAAAACCTAAATCAAAATCAAACATTAAACTCATTAGTTGATAATGCCCAGTAATAGTCAGCAGATCACTCATTCAATCACAGATGATCATCAATGATTGTTAATGATCTAAGCCTTTCAAATCCTAAATCCCCTGAAAATAATGATTAAACCAAATATAAATCCAATCCAGTGACTAAACTCATTGACAAGTCAAAACCAAAAAAATTAATGTTAAAACAGAACCCAAAACCCTTTTGTCCATAAACTATTTTTAGAGAAATTTCAATTGCCCTAAAAATTGATCAGATGGCCTTGGATTCATGATCTATCACTTCCATATTGACTAGGAAAGTACCTAGGGTCAAGCACATCCATTTGAAGGAATTGTAGAATCCCTAACCCCAATAACCCAAAGCATTTCTAGAGGTTGTAAATCCTTCAAATATTTAAAGCCTATGCCACTGAACATGACACATCATGCCCCAAACCTTGTGTGTGTGTGTGTCTGTATATATATATATATATATAGAAATGATTAATCTTCTTTTGAAGATTATTATCTTTTGGAATTCTATAGAAGATTTATTATTCATAAGATTAAAGATAAAAAATAAACAATCATACTCAAATCTACTTTATGTAGGAGTGGAAGTATAAGCTTATTTTTGGTGGAGCTTGGTCACCTTTTACTTACAGTACACCTTATGTTGTACTCTAAAATTATAAGTGAATAAAAATTCTTTTATTTATATCATGATTCATGCATCATTTCTTCATGTAATCATATACATATTATAAAGATTGAATTTTAATTTTTTTTAACTATAATTTGTATGTTCCTATGATAGAGCCTATCTAATCTTGCATTCATGTGGTGATAGATTGTGCTTAGGGTCATTAGCTGAAAACTAACTCTACGCAAGTGTAAGTCTAGATCGTATACACCCCCTCAGTCTATGCACATTCCTATTATATTCAATTCTTTCAAAATCCAAAATATAAATTTAAATTCCAAATGTAACTATAGAATTTGTAATCTAAATCATGTGCATTAACATCTTGTTAGCCCAATCATTTTCTAAAATCTAGATTTATTTAAAAATCTTTAATATTCACTTTAATCGAGAGTATTCTATTAGGAGATCTAAATAAATATAGGGGCTTGCCCCTATAAGGAGTCTAGAACTTATAATAAAATAAATCATATCTTGAGTTATTTCTAAGGTAGGGAACAAATTTTTGGATGCAGACCTAATATTTAAACATTGATTTACTTTCTTAATTAAAAGATAAGTTAATATTCTTTTATAGGGCAAGTTGAATATTCTTTATATATTTGATTATAAAAATAAAGAGATGAATTTAATTTCATGATTAAATGATAAGTGAATATTCATTTTATCCTTGGAGATGAATTGAATTTTCCTTATATGGTTTCATTATAAAAATAAAATTTTTAATATACTTTTATGATTAAAATAACATGTAAATATTCTTTTTAGTCATAGAGATGAATTGAATATTTTTATGTAGTTTTGATTATGAAAATATGTTCATTGATCTAGTTTCATGATTAAAATAACAGGAGAATGTTCAATGTATCCTTTGAGATGAATTGAACATTCATTATGCTATAATTGATCATAAAAATAAATTGGAGGTTTCTCTTTTCAAATTGATAGTGAGACATTAGTTTGCCAATTAGGACATTATAATGTCAATTTATGTAGATTTGGCTAAATAAACCTAAAAGTAGATTTTAAAACAAATCTTGTGTGGCATTAGAAGGAAAATTTGTCCATAAATTTTTCTAGCGATTCCACTAGGGATTGACTTCTCTGCCCATCTTTAGTGAAGAATAAAATTTTAAACTATATATAGATTTAATTAAATATTTGAGAAAGTAGCTTTCATATATAATTATCTTTCATATAGATGCATATTTTTATAAATTTTAGTCTTGTACATGCATGATCGGTTCAGTCTTGTGTGTTTATTCTTTGTATAATCTTTTATAGTTTGGTATAACCCTGTATTTATCTTTCTAGTTCAACCTTGTATATGCGTCCTTTGTTTAACCTTTCATACATTCATGTTTATTTACATTTTAGTCTATGCTTATGTTAATAGTCAAATCCCATGGTTACTTTATTTCATCTTAAAAACCAAGCGGACTAGGCTAACCAAAATATATAATTGATCATAAGTTTGGTAGGTGTTCTGCCTGTTTATAGTCTTGCATTTGAATTTGCATTTATATGTTTATTTAAATTTTAAGCATTGAGTCTATTCTTATGCACGTAAGCAAATCACATGGTTACTTGGTTTCATCTTAAAAACCAATCAAACTAGGCAAACCTAAATACTGTATCGGTTCTAAGTCTGGTAGGAGTTCTGCCCTTTTATAGTCATGCATTTGTATTTACATTTGTATGTTTATTTAAATTTTATGCATTAATTTTATGATTACATAAGTATGTTTATCCTATGGTGACTTGCTTTCATCCTAAAACCAAGTTGACTAGTCTAACCAAAATACTAATTTGGTTCTAGGTCTGGTAAAGGTGTTACCCATTTATAGTCTTGCATTCGTATTTGCATTTGTATATTTCCTTAAATTTCATGCAATAAGTCTATTCTTACACAAGTATGTGTATCCTATGGTTACTCAGTTTATTCATAAAAACTAAGCGGACTAGTCCAACCAGAATACTGATTTTGTCCTAAGTCAGGAAGCGGAGTTGCCCATTTGTAGTCTTATAATTTTTTTGGAAGTTTTATAGTTTAAAATATTTTCATATATATAGTCTTATATGGGTATGTTAACTCTAGGATTTAGATTATAAATTCCAAAGTTTTTCCTCTCTCTTATATAAGGTTCTTTCACTGATGTCATCAACTAAATCTATACTTAAATCAAATTCATGTCTCTTTTTATCATATACATCTAAAGCCTTTGAATAAGGGACCTTATTCAATGATATTCTAAAATCTAAATTCAAATCAAACCTTAATCATTCCCTCTCTAACTCCAAGTCATTTATATTGAATTTATCTAAATCTATCTAAATCAAATCTAAATCTCAATTCCAAAAATCTCTCTAGTCTATGTTTTCATAGGCATAATCCAGATCTATAATGAGTGAACATTTAGAAGTTAGAAGAAAAATTTTTTGATCAACTTCAGTTTAATCATGCCTTAGGGATTCAATAAACTTTACTTAGTATTTTATTCAGATCTATTTCCTTCTTAAGGGTGAGTCAAATTTGAATATTTATATATAATTTTGGTAAGTTACAAAAAGAAATATTTGGAAAGTTGATCTTTTCTTTCTCTATTGACATGAACATAACTCTCAATCTAGGTCCATCTACTAATGCAATAGTGATACAGTTTGGATCAATGAATAATGTTCAATTGAAAGTTTGTGAAGGTTGTTAAAGCTTAATGAACTAGCCCGAGGCTCACCAAGAGGTGGGGTGAATTAGTAATTTTAAAAATTTTCCAACTTCAAAATAATAATGATAATATTTTTGAAATAGTTTTCAGAAATTAAAAATACCATAATCTAATTGATTACGGAAGGGAATGAGTTTAAAAAATATTGATTTTACTATGATGATATTTTTATTTATGAGATAAAGCAATAATTACTGAATTTCCTAAGCAGTTATAATACAAATAAAATGTAGAAAATATAGAAGTGCAAAAAGGAAAATACACACCAGAGATTTTTATAGTGGTTCGGTCAACCTTGACCTACATCCACTCCTTGGAGTCCTCCGCTCTGAGAATTTGCACTAGTACTAAGTGACTCTTCTTTTGCTCCCATCGTAAGGCAGAGAAGCCCTTATAGACTCACTTTCACTAAGCCTAATGCGGCGGAGTGTCAGACGCTATGTCACCCTCCCGGTGATAGCAATAGACTTTGACTCATTTTCTTTGTCTTATAGAAGGAAGAGAACCACAGCTCCTTTTTCTCTTTCCTGGAGAAGGCAAAGTACCTCAACTCCTTTTTCCCCCTTTTGGAGAAGGTAGAGTACCTCGAGGACTTGACCTAGAAGCCTCTCTCCCTACAGAGCTTCCAAAGTCTTACCAAGGCCATATGAGGAGCAAGGGAATGATCCCATCATGATTTATGCATCATAAGGTTGGAGCAACCGTTTAATCCCCTCACACTCCTTCTCCCTCATGCTCAGCCTCACCTTCTCCATCCTCTCAAACCCTGCATTTCTCAAAAGCTTCTCTCTCAGAGTAACTTCAGCAGTCACACAATCCTTTCACCATTTCAAAGAGAATCTTTAAAACTTGCTTAAGTATTGGGCTTTAAGAAACCCTACAAAATCAAGTTAGTTGTCACTATTCATACAATACGATTAGTTCAAAACTAGTCCTATCTAGTATGATGTAAACACTTATTCAAATGAACTATTCAATTAATTTGAACACATAGTATAGTACAATCCATTGATCATCTAGCATGATTTTTTTGATTTCCACTATTCATACAGGATGATTTTTGGGATGATTGAAAATTATCTATATTAATTAACCCGTACTGCTCTCATCGTATAATATGGTTAGTTGATTTCAAGTAGGTTTTCTAGTATGATATGAATATCGTACTATACGATTAGCTCAAAAATTATGGTTTCATTTGGTACGATCTTTGGGATGACCAAAATTTGTCGCTATTAATCATTTGGTATGATAAATAATATACAATATGATTAACTATCATTAATTAAACCATGATTTGATTAACTAATTATAGGGGTTAATTTTAGCAAGATTTTAAATATTCTTAGAGTACAATTAATTAAAAAATCAAATTTTAAAATCTTACTTAAATTAATCTGGCGGCCAGGGTTTTCAGATCATTAAGAATCATACAGTACAATCACGATTATATAATATGATTAGTTCATAGAGACTAATTTTTTAATTAGCCACTAAGCTCATTCATTCTATACTGATCGTATAGTACGATTGTAAGTCGTACAGTATGATCAGTACAAAAATTTTAACCATTAAAATTTATATTACTCCCTTTGTGTGTATGTGCATAGCTACCTAATTGCATATACTCTTTTATGGCCAAACTTAATCAAGAAAAATAAAAATTTTAGGTTAGACTACCTCTAGTTGTGAGGATGTATCTTAGCAATGCCTTGGTCCTTGTGCCCATTATGGCAATGCCTTGAAGAAAATTGATAGAATATAAACATTAAAATTATAAATTTAATAAATCAACTATTAATCATACTAAATTAATTTTAAAATAATTAATAAAATATCTAGGCTTTATGACTTTTAATCCTTATACTTATTCCTTTCTAGAAGGTAAAGGTGTATTGGATTAGAAGTTTGAAGTATCAAAACTCTTAATTAAAATGAAGGACTCTATGTTATCCATTTACCTTAGTTTTGGAGGATTGGTAGCATTACTAATAATAGCCTAGGACTTGCTACTCAATATCTTCTGACACTTAGAAGTTGTTGAGCACTATGTTCTATAAAATTTAATATCAATAATTTTAACAATTAAAATCCTCTTAAAAATAAAATTTAAAAATTTTAAATCATTAAATACTTAAATTCAAACAACCCTTTATAGACCTAAAGTAAATCAAATCAATTATTGATAATTTTAAACTAATAAACCCTAGCAGCTATCCAAGCCACATAACCTTCTACACATTCTTAGATGTTTTGTTAGGACTAACTCTTGCTTAGGCTAGGCTGGTGATTTTATTTGGTTTGCATGGAGTGCCATGTCTAGAGGGTGCTCAAGTTTGTGTGCTTATTTGTTATACTTTAGAAGTTATATTTACTTTGTTGGTGTACTAGAGATTGGAGAGAAAATTTAGAGCATATAATTTTATCTCAATATATATATAGAATGTACCTATAAAATGATGTAATGATAAATATAAAAGCAATGATATAAATGTTTTAGATTTTTGAATAGCTAGACTAAGTTGTACAATATCAAGAGTTATAAAAGATTTAAAATGATTCTTTAGATACATCTATAGGTTCTTAAAGGAAATGATTATTCTTCGTTTGAAGATCATTATCTTTTGGAATACTATAGACCCTAGAGCATTAAGAAGACTGAAGATTAAAAATAAACAATCATATTCAAATCTACTTTATATAGGAGTAGAAATCCAAGCTTATTAATTATTGGGCTTGGTCACCTTTTCTTTAAACAAGGCCCTGGGTTGTACTCTAAATTTATTAAAGAATAATTTTTTTTATTTACACTATTATTCATCCAATATTTTATTGCATGATCATATACATATTATAGAGTCTTATTTATAAAGTTTTCTAAACTATAATTGTTTTATTCCTAGGATAGAGCCCATCTAGTCTTGCATTCATGTAGTATTAATTGTATTTAGGATTGTTAGTTGGCAGCTCACAATAGGTAAGTGTAAGCCCAAATTTTCTAGACTACGTCAATCTCCATGCATTCTATTTTTCTCTTTCAAAATCCAAAATCTAAAGTATAAATCTAAGTTTCAAATACAAATGTCAAATTTATATTTTAAAGCCTATATATTAAAATCTTGTTCGCTCAATAAATTTTTTTAATCTATGTATATTTGAAAACTTTATTCTTCACTTTAATCGAGAGTATTTTCTTAGGATATGTAATTAAATATAAGGGCATGCCACTATAAGAAGTTTAGAACCCAAATTAAAGTAAACCCTGCCTTAGCTTTTCTCCTAGATAGAGGAAAATTTTGTGGATGCAAGCCTAAGCTTTAAACATTAGTTTTATTTCATAAATAAAAGATAAGTGAATATTCTTTTTCTTCTTAGGGGTAATTTGTATATTTCTTAAATAGTTGGATTAAAAAAATAAATATATTAATATACCTTCATAATTGAAATAATAAGTTAATATTCCCTTCTATCCTTAGGAATGAATTGAATATTCCTTATGCAGTTTTAATTAAGAAAATATAATCATTGATTTAGTTTTAAGATTAAAATGATAGGTGAATATTCTATTTATCCTTCGAGATAAATTGAATATTCCTTATGTTGCATTTGATCATGAAAATAAATTAAATGTTTCTCTTCTTACATCATTAGTAAGACATTAGTCTATCCTTCGAGATGGTATAATGTCATTCTATGTAGATTTGAGTAATCAAATCTAAACCAAATATTTTAAAGAGAATCTTATGTGGCAGAAGTAAAATTTATTAACATATTTTTTAGCGACTCCACTGGGGATAAACTTCTCTCTCCATCATTAGTGAAGGCTAAACTTTTTAAATACTTATAAATTTAATTAAATGAATAGGCTGTAAAATTTCATGTAGATGTATGTTTATTTAAATTTTGATCATATACATGCATTTTTGGTCCGGTATTTTGTGTTCTTGCTTTTTATAATCTTTTATAGGCTTGTATATCCTAATAGTGTATACCTAGTTTAGCCTTATATAAGTATGATTTTTTAAGTCTTTCATACTTTTAGGTTTATTTACATTTGAGTCTATGCTTACGTGAGTAAGCATATACCATGGTTACTTGGTTTCAACCTAAAATCCAAGTGGACTAGGCTAATTGAAATAATGAATCAGTTCAATGTCCTGTAGGCATTCTACCCATTTATAGTCTTGTATTTGAATGTGTATTTTTTTGTTTATTTAAATTTCAAGCAATTTATTTTATGCTTATGCAAGTAAGCATATCCCATGGTTATTTCTTCATCCTAAAAACCAAGCAGACTAGGTCAATCAAAATATTGAATCAGTTCTTAGTCTAGTAGGTGTTCTTCATGTTTAGTCTTCATTTTGCATGTGCAATTATATGTTTATTTAAATTTAAAGCATTGAGTTTATGATTACATGAGTAAGGATATCCCATGGTTACTTGGTTTCATCTTAAAAATTAAGCAGACCAGACAAACTAAAATAGTGATTCGATCTTATATCTAATAGGGGTACTACCCATTTATAGTCTTGCATTTGCATTTACATTTATATGTTTATTTAAATTTTAAACATTAAGTATATGCTTATGCTAGTATGTGTATCCCATGGTTACATGATTTCATCCTAAAAACTGAGCAAACTTGTCCAACTGAAATATTGATTTTTTCTAAATTCAAGTCAAGTTACTACCATTTGTGGTCTTGCATTTTTGCATATTTTATAGTCTTGCATTTTTGCATAGTATAGTCCTGCATGGGTATGTTAACTCTAACTTCAGATTATAAATTCTAAAATTCTCTCACACTCTCTCTCTCTCTCTCTCTCTTTCTCTCTCTCTCTCTCTCTCTCTCTCTCTCTCTCTCTCTCTCTCTTATTTCAAGTTCTTTCATTTATTCCATCATCTAAATTTAAATTCAAATTTAATTCGTGTCTCTTTTTTATTATCTACATCTGGGTGTCATTGGACAAGGGTCCTTTTTCAATGCTCTTTTGAATTCTAAATTTAAATCAAACTTCAATCATTCCCTCTTAAACTCAAAGTCATTTAAGTATAATTCATCTTAATCCATCTTGATTAAATATATATCTCAAATCCAAATATCTCTCTAGTCTATGTTTCCATAGGCTAGGTCTAGATCTAAAGTCAATGAGCTTTTAAAAGTAAAAAGAGATTTCTGATTAGCTTCAGTTTAGTCCAACCTTGGGGATTTAGTAAACTTTACTCAATATATCCTTCAGATTTATTTCTTGCTTAAGGTTCAGTGAATTTTAAAGATTGATACATAGTTTTGGTTAATTACAGAAACAAATACTATAAAGTTGGTCTTCTCTTTCTCCAATGATGTGAACATGACTATCAAGTAGGGTCCATCTACTGATGCAGTAGTGATCTAGTTTAGATCAATGAAGAATATTAAGTTCACCTTCACTGTACCATAGTCTGATGTGTTCAAGATTTAATCTAGGCGTGCTATAGCTGTTAAGACTATATTAGAGAGTGGGTCTACAAGTGCCATGGTGCATGCTAAATCCTTAGTATTCTCTCATCTGACTTTCTAAAGGCTGTCTACTAGCTAGAAGGGAAAATCTGCCATCTTTCATGGATTCTCTTATCCAAGAAAGTTCAAGATCAGTTCATTCTCTGCCATTCTTTAGATTACAAAATCTAAGAGAAGGAACAAGAACAGTGATCTAAGGTGAAGGATTGAGAACCCTAAAATGCATGAAGAGGATAACCTGATGAATGTTATAGCTAAAGAAGCTAAGTTGAAGTCATATAAAATGGTACTTAAAGAATCTAAAGTTTTGTATAAGTCTCTTATGCTAAGTCTGAATCGCTTTCATCCACTATTTGTTATTACTGGATAAGGGAATCCAGTCAAGAGGGCAAATTCTCCACCTACTCCTTTCCATAAGAATCCTATTTTACCTTTATTAACTAAAAAGAAAATAAAGTTTAAATCATTACTGAATGAATTGATCCATGACTATGCCACTAGTTATGGTTTGTCAAAAACTAAAATTTTGAAAAGTGTAAAGGATGTCATATCCACAGGAGTTCAAACACACACTGGAAGAGGGAAAGAAATGTCTCCCCCTGTCAAGAAAAAAGCATAGTTCTAAGAAGCCGGTCATAGTTGACTAGCTGCTATAACAAATAGTTAGTAAGATTCAAGAAGAATTTTTTTTATTAATCAATGTACAATACCTTTAAATGATCAGGGTCAGCATACGCCTATATATGGAGCATTAGCCTATCTAGGATATAATCCCATTTCTCCTCCATCATGTCCATTCTAGAAATATTCCAACTAAAACCTTTGGTTGTTTTACAGATCAACATTATTAAAGAGGTGATTGATATTAGCTACAAGGTTGAGATTCATCTGTAGATCTTGATAGAAGGAAGTTGAAATTAGCTAGTCAACTAGTTTTATTAAATGATGGAGAAAAGGTTTAGCATCCTAATATGGCTACCACATCCTAAACGGAAATAGATGATGCAGATTCAAATAAAAAATATAGGTCATCTATCATAGTATAAGTAGTAGAATAATCCTCAACTTGAACAACAATTTCGATCTAGGCCTTATATAACTTCAAAGGAAAATAGGCAGAGCTTTGAGGAACTCAAAAATAAGCATTATTCATTCAAAAGGGAAGTCATTAAAAGGACTTTCATGATTCTTTTAAAGAAAACTAGATTTAAAATACTTAAACCTAAGAAATTGGAACATGTGGGCAAAGTGTGGCAACCAAAGTATTGTCCATATCATCAGATGATTAGCCATGAAATAGAATATTATGTAACCTTCAAAGAATGGATTCAAAGAAATATCAAAGAGGGATCAATTATAATAACCAAAGAGTATTTAGCTTATTCTAGTCAGGGATCCATTAAATGTGTTATTTGTGAGCCTTCCGTATAAATTTAAATTTAAAACCTGATAAAGATTGGGACATATCTTTATCCAGATCTTCTAAGAAAATTCTAAATAAAATTTATCATTTATCTACTCAAGTATCTCAAGGAGTATAGTGTCCCATCCGAGGTGATCTAGTAGCTCCTAAAGAGGAAGTCCAAAATAATATTCCTATTGAAGAACCTAAGAAGATATCAGTTGGTCATTCTTCAATAGTTCATAAATAGGAACTCAAGAATAAAAATATCAATATAAAAAATAAAGTTATTATTTCTTCCAATGGCAAAGCAAAGAATCTTATATCTCTTACACTGTGTGATTTTTATTTTATCCCGCCAGAGGCTATGAAATCAATGAAGAAAGATTCAGTGTATATCTTATCAATATCTGGTAATGTTCAAATAAATGATGCAACAAAAAATAATTCTATAGAACCTAAAATAAAGTTAAATTAGTTAAAAGTGTCTCTTTAATATTTCTCTAATAGTGATTCTTATGTCCTGGATATTTGGAGTGATCCTATTTGTATAGAAATTGAGATTTCAAATTTTGATAATTCATCAAATAAAATACTAATGATAAATGAACATATAGAATCCAAAGGATCCCTTGCCTCATTATCAGAAGAGATTAATTAAGTAAATTAATGCAATAGTAAAGTGCATTCACCATCAATATCAGCATCTAGCAAAGGAAAGAAAGTGGTTGATAATCCAAAAACCTCAACACCAATTCAACTAGATTTAGATGTAGCTAACCATGATATACCAAAAGTGGATTATAATATGTTAGGACATCTTTGTAATCTGCCTACAAAATTGAGAATATATGATATTTTAGTTATTTCAAATGAAATAAGTGAGGCTTTAATCAAAGCTTTACTAGACCCAAAGATTTCTATAGCTCAGTTAGCACCAACGCTGTCTGAAGAAATAGTAAATTACGAAGAACTCCCATAAGTTATAATTTTTTGAAAATAATTTAATGTTAAAAACTCCAGAACATAATCGTCCCATATATATATATATATATATGAACATAGATAATTTAAATTTTCTTGTGTTTTTATTGATCCAGGTGCATCGGTTAACATATGACTTTTAAAACTCTCGCATACCTAAGGGTTGATACTCGTAAACTTAGTTTGCTAAAATAATTTTACGAGGGTTTAATGAAAAAACTGAGAGGGCATTGGGTTTAATTACCTTTCTTTGAAAGTAGGAAACTTAAAAACTGAAGCCAAATTTCATATAATGGATTCTTAAATATCTATTAATGCACCTTTATTAGCCTTTGATGGCGACCAAGAAGTAAACTTTTGAATTATTTAAAAATCTAAAACTCTGTCACCCCTAAATAATACTTAAATTTTCTTTGATATAAAATTAACAAAACATGATTTAACTTCCACAAGCATACGTGCTGAATCAAGTAATATAGTGATAGAGTAAAGTGTTGAACCCATAAGAAAGTATGCTCACTTGCAATAAACTACTACTATTTACTCTAATTAGAATAATTATCCCACTAAAATAAAATTTATAACTATGGAGATTCTATCACTGAATAAATTTGTAAAAATATTGGATATAATATTTAATTATAGCATTTTGCATTAATGAGTGTAATTTCATATCTTTCTGAATGAAACTCTAAATATTGATGAGATTAAAAGTACATGCATCCCTAGATCTCTGTGGAGCTTGAGAGGGTGAAAAGGATATCTGTTGAGCACCTACTAGTATAATATTTTCTTAAAAACCTAGAATACTTTACATTCTATGTCTAGGCTTGCAAATATCCTATCTTAATATTACTAGTTGTTCTTATATTCCTCTATTGAGGCTATACATCACACTATATTTTAACAACCCATATGACCACTATGTGCATTAAATTAAGAATGGGATAATATTGAAAATATCTTTTAATATTTATAGGAAAGAGTCTTCATTAGTACATAACTTGCACTTCATCATCAATCCAAAATACAAGAATTAGCCAAATATATAATAAATAATAAGTCATTTTCATTAAACACATGGAAAAATGAAAATACATGAGTGTCATGTCACCAAAAAGGATCAAAGTATCTCCAATATACTCTTTCTACCTTAACTTATGGAGTTGCTTCAAGAAATATAGGCTAAATTCTCCAAATAATTGTATCCTATACACCCCTAGCCTCCCTTACATTTTACACTAAAAGGGAACTAGAGAAGTACTCTAAGTAATCCTGAATTTTACATAAGTGGCTACACTCCCTAATAGACATAACATAACAACTATTTATAGGATAACACAAAAAGGCATCATGCATTACAATGCTGAAAGAGTGGCACCGCAATGTGCTTGAAGTGAATAAATGCCTCAGTGCTGACACTTTTGCACCGCCGTGATTCTTGCTGACGTGAATTGATTACTTTGTGAACACTAGCATTTCTTCACTTATGGAATGTAGCCTTGAAAGTTATATAGCAACATCATGGCACTGTTGATATTTAAGCATTGCGATGCCCGAGTGTAAAAATGGCACCAAGCAGTGAGAAATTATGGCGGTGTGACATTTGAAAATAAAGAATTCAGTGTTGCCAAGCTGACTTCTTGACACTACGATGCTTGTAATACTGTGGCGCTATCTTTATTGACACTACAACACTTGCATATAGATAACTTGGTGCTAAAATATCAGATTTGTGGTGCCTTGGCGGTATAAATTATGGCGATGCGTCATTGTTTCATCAGACGCTACAGAGCTGTAAGCTTTATAGAATTTTTTATCATTTTTTAGTTTTTCCTAAACAAATATAACTAAAATAACACATTTTTGTTGAAAATAAAATATATAAAATACTACATAATTTACACTTATCAAACTCTCTCCAGCTTAAATTTTTTCTTATCATCAAGCAAATAAAGAAATCTATAATTTTGATTGTTTAAATAGCCAGAGTAATAATTGATAATTTAAAACTAATAAAATATAGAATAATACATCATAGTCTAGAAGTAGTGAAAAGGAATAAAGTTGTAATTCTAATTTGAAAAACTACTAATAATTATCCTAACCAGTCACCCTTATTATTTCTTCAGTTGAATTTATATGTTACAAATAAAATCATTGACTTTTGAATTCTTAATTGAGTAATACACCTTAGGGATTAGATGTGTTTGTAGTTAAAATTTAGAATTTTATTAGTTCACCATCTGTTGGACTAGTTCTGCTATTTTATTCTTTGTGAATTTAAGTATAAGATTGCAATCAGTTTCTACGATTTTATCTGGAACCAATTTTTGAATGTACACTTTTTTCCTTTTGTTCTTTTCTTTTATTTTAACTTTAGGACTTTTTCATATTTCTTTCCTTTTTATTTTTTGCTAGAGTACATAGTTAATAATTTCGAATATTAATTTTACATAAAATCTTCTTACAATCATAATGAGTTTAATGTAATAATTAAATAAGATTACTAATTCTAAATTTAGGTTGCTATGGTTTTTAATTTTAAACTACACATATCTATTCTTTAACCTTAATTATTTAACTTTAATTCAAAAGGTCAATGTATAAATGAATAACTTATAAACTCAAGTTAGGTTAATAATTTAAATGATCGAGGTAAGTAAATTATTAGCTTTTCCCATTTATGAATTATATAATAGAATTCAATTGAACTATGATCTAAGGTTTTATTATTATCCAGATTTTAAATAATTTTAAATTATTAATTTTATTTTAGTTAAATAAATAATCAAAATGCATAGATTTTAATGGAAGACATTGTAGAAATATAAGTGTAAGGAGATTTTAATTAAATGTCAATGAAAGCATATTTGAATATTAATAAATACACATATTTTCATATGAATAACATAAATGTACAAAATATGTGATATATATAAAACTAGAACATAGGGTACAAGCTAACTATTGCTTAAGGCACCACTCTAACCATCATAATAAGATTACTAAAGATAAAAGTGGTTTTCCTCCCATAGGCGCTGAGTTTATAGTCTTCAGCAAGACTTGCCTAGATTAATCAATTTGGCTAGGGTACATTGTTACCATTCTCCAAATGATTTTCCAGATCTTTTTATTTTTCCTTTGGGTTAACTTCAGTATTGCTAAGCAATGATCCAAGAGGTCTACTGCTAACTGAAGTTATAAGTTGACATAATTAAGTTTTGAAATTTTTAATTGAAGCAGCTTGATTTTGTAATTAATTCCCTAACTACATCATTATATCTTCCAATGAAGATTTTCTACTTCCAAGTAGATTGCTTTGATTAAATACTGGGATATATATAGATTTAAGATTAACAGTTTGTTATTGAGGATTATTTTAATTTCCACCATGATTATTTTGACAAGAATTCTATTGATTAATACTAATTATAATATTTGATAAATTAAAATTAGGATGATACATCCAACTTGGATTATATGTATTGGAGTAAGGATTATTTTATCTTCTAATCAAATTAAAAAGTTCAGTCTCTTACACATCACTATTTTTAATTAAATTTTGATCTTTTAATTACGTAGATGATTTAGTTCCTAACTCAAAATTTACTCCTACTATGATTAACTTCTTAGAAATTGCTACAACTTGTGCAATCAACATTAACAATTCATCAAATTTATATATTTCTATCACTCTCTAAGGATTTATCCTATAAGCAGGCAACTAGAAATTTTTAGTAGCCATTTCCTCTATAAATTCATATGATTTCTCAAAATGGCTTAGACATTAAAGATCCTCCAACTACAACATCTATGATTTCTCTAAGAGATTATATTAATCCATTATAAAATGTTTGAATAATCAACCAATCTGGTAAAGCATGGTGAGGCATTTATTAAGCATTTTCTTAAATCTCTCCCAACTTTCATAAATTGATTCTCCTTCAAATTGGGTAAAAGAAGAGATATCATATCTATGTTTGGCAGTCTTTGATGGTGGGAAATACTTAGCATAAAACTTATGAGCCAACCCATTCCAAGTGGTTATAGAGCCTGGGGGTAAAGAATTTAACCCATCTTAGCTTTATCTCTTAGATAAAAATGGGAATAATCTAAGCCTAATAACACCATCAATGACACCATTGAACTTAAATGTTGCATAAATGTCTAAGAAACTTACTATGTATTCATTGGGATCTTCAACAGGAGTTCTCTTAAATTTAGAATTTTGAACCATTTGAATTATCATAGGTTTTAATTCCATATTATTAGCTTGAATCATAGATCTATTAATACTCTAATGAATTTCATCTACTAAAGGGTTAGCATGATCCTTAAGAGGTCTAGAACTAACTCATTCCAAGTTCATATATTTTTATAATCTTTTTAGTTTTCTAAATTTTTGAAAAGGTTCTCTTTATTTCAGAGTCAAACAACAAAGGTTTATTTCTATGTCTATAAAGCATACAATCATGAATACATAAGAAACAAACAAAATAAAAAAAGAAAAAATACAAGTCTAACTATGCAATTATTTCAATAATATAATAAAAATTATAAAAAGCAAAATACTTCCTCAGTAACAGTGCCAAAAACATGATGGGAACTATACATTGAACTTTTGAATTGTTTAAAAATATTGGACTCTATCACCCCTAAATAATGCTTACGTTTTTTTTCATATAAAATTACTAAAATACCACTTAATATATGCAAGTATACATGCTTAATCAAGTAATAAAGTGATAGAGTAAAGTGTCGAACCCATGAAAAAGTATGCTTACTTCCAAAAAAAAAACTACTACTTTTTACTCAAATTATAAAAATTAACCTACTAAAAAAATGATAATTATGGATATTCTATCATTCATTAAAAAAGTAAAAATACTGGATACAATATTTAATTAAAGTGTTATGGATTGATGGGTATAAATTACATATCTTTCCTAGTAAAACTCTTATTTATTGAGGTGATTCAGACCATATGCATCCCTAGATCTCTAAAGAGCTTAGAGGAGTAGAAAAGATATCTACTGACCTCCTATAGTTATAGTATTGCCTTAAGAACCTAGAATATTACATTATATGTCTAGGCATACAAGCATCCTATCTCAATATTCCTAGTGGTTTTTACATTCCTCTGTCGAGGCTATACATCACATTATATTTTAATTACATATTTAACAACTATGTCAATTAAATTAAGAATGGGATAATAATGAAAAAAATCATTTAATATTTATAGAATTAGAGTCTTCATGAGTACTTAACATGCATATTACATCATCAATCCAAAATAAGAGAATTAGCCAGACATAGAATAAATGACAAGAAAACTCACTTTCATTAAATTCATGAAAGAATTAAAATGCCAGAGAGAGATGTCACCATAAAGGATCAAAGTACCTCCTCTACACTCCTTCTCCCTTAACTTATAGAGTTGCTTCATGAAACATAAGCTAAATACTCTAAATGATTGTATATTGTATTCCCTAGCCTCCCTTAGATTTGTTGCTAAAAGAGAAGTAGAGAAGTATTTTAAGAAATTCAAAATTACATAAGTGATTGAACTCTTCTACAAACATAAAATTATAATTATTTATAATATTACACAAGAAGGCATCTGGCATTGTAGGGCTTAAAAGAGTGGCACTGTAGTGCCCTTGAAGTGAATTAATGCCTTGACACCAAAACTTTTGCACTGTTGTGGTGCTAACTTACATGTATCTGTTACTTAGTGAATAGACACATCTCTTCACTGATAGAATGTTTGCCTTGGAAGTATTAACTACAATGTTATGGCATTGTTGTTATTTGAGCGTTGTGGTGCCCAACTGTAAAAAATGATGCCAAGGCATAAGAAATTATGGTGCTATGACATATAAAAAAAGAAACTTCAATGCTGCCAAGCTAACTTCTTAACTTCATGGTGCTTGTAATGCTGCAATGCTATCATTTTTTATGTCGCAACACTATCAAAAAGAGAACTTAGTATTGTAATGACCAATTTGTGGCACCTCCATAGTGTTGAAGGTGGCGTTGCGGTGTTGTTTTCTCAAATACCATAGTGTTGTAAGATCTTTAGAATTTCTGCTATTTTTAAGTTTTCTTTGAACAAACATAACTAAAATAATATATTATTATTAAAAATAAAGTATATAAACACTACATAATTTATACTTATCAACCTCTTTTTATAATGAGTTCATTATCCCTATATCAAACATCAATTACTATTCATTAATCATTTGAACTTTACTTCAAACCCTAAATAAAATACAATGCTATTTTTTTGCATAATACCTTCATTATTGAAACATAAAACTATCACTTGACATTCACCCCTAACTATCATTTGATTATCTAATCTATCACTTGACAATCACCAAATGATTTTCAAAGATATGATCATTACAAAGGTAAAATTTCTCCAAACATTAATTCCATTGAGCAATTTAAAACCTAAATGTAAATCAATCAATAAACTCTTTAGTTGACAGTCCCAAGTGATAGTCAGCTGATCACCTGTTCAATCATAGATGATCATCAGTGATTGTTAATGATCTGAACATTTAAAACCCTAAATCCTTCGAAATGATTATCTAAACAAAATATAAATCCAATATAGTGACTAAAATCATTAACAAATCAAAACTCCAAAATCTAGGGTTAGAACCAATCCCAAAACCCCTTGGTCCATAACCTATTTTTAGAGAAATTTACATTACCTTAAAACCTTACCAAAAGACCTTAGATTAATGATCTATCACATACATATTGATTAGGCATGCCCTTAGGGTCAACCACATCAATTTGAAGGTATTTTAAGATCCCTAAACCCTAAAATATAAATATAAATATATCAGATTTAAGAATATATGGTATCCTTATGAAGCTTCTTGTGGTGTTGCAAAAATGCATGGAGGAAAAATGATTATGGTGTTGCTACTGATATTCTTTAGAGAAAAATTAGGACATCCCTTAAAAATTTGTTCTATTAGACTAAAATTAAACTATAGGAATTAAACTATTTGAAGTCTTCTGTGCATAAAGATATTCTCTTATTACAAGAAGAGGAAAGCAATGACAAATTGAATCATGAAAAGCTCCTAGAACTGAGGAAGAAAGTTCAAGAATTGAATATTACTCTTGCAAGACTCGCATCGTGGTGGAGATAGCATTCTCAGAGTCAATGGTTAGAAGATGCTGATCAAAACTCTCAGTTTTATCATTCCTTTGCTCCAGCCAAAAGAAATGAAAGATGATTAATTAAATCTCTAGTTCTAATGGATCTATGGTGTGTTAAGGGCTCATATAGCATGGAATTTCATTCAAAATTAGATTTCTTTTGATAGGAAAATTCTTGTATCTAAATATGGCAATGTTATCTAGAAAGAAGGTATAAAAGAGAAACTCTTGACCGACATGGCTTATTACTAAAGATGAAGCTTGTTTCTTAAAGCCAATTATCAAATGACAAGTTGAAAATGGTGAAAGTATTAATATCACAAATGATATTTGGATTCTTGATAGAAGTTTAAATAAGTGGACAATTATGGGTAATATGGCTTATCTTAATAATAAAAATGTTGCATTTCTTCTTGATGATGATGGTAGATGGAATTTGTCTTTATCAAAGCAATAGTTTTCAGAAGAATTGATTCAAGTAATCATTGGTACGCTTGTTATTATTGTACCTAATGGTGATAAACCAGAACTTCTGGTGAATATTGTTAAATAATGGTCTTCCTATTAATTTATGGCTGAATTATAGGAAGTTGTAGGATTCTACTTTATGCCCGAGAGCTTGTAGTAAAGTTGAGGATGGTAATAACATTTCAGTTCATTGAATTAAGTTAAATTTTATTTTTGATACTTTTTTGCAATGGGGAATTCAAATGCCTAAATGTAATAGTTTATCTCATTGTGTATATGAATTGGAGAGAATTGCTCATACAAATTCTAGAATTGCTAGAATTTATTTGGCTTCAGTTTATCACAACTAGAAATCAAGGAATAATGTAAAGCATGGAGTTATGGTCCATCTCCTTCTATAATTGTAGCTATTGTTCTTTCATATTCAATTCAGCCTCAATTTTTTCCAATTTGTCAGAACTAGGATACTAACCAGCATTAGGTGTTGTCAAAAATTTGGTATCCTCCTCTTACATATTGGGTTAAGCTGAAGGTTCATGCCACTTTAATGAAGAATAATTTGGAAAGTATAGCAGGTGCCCTTCGAGACCACAAAGGAAGATTCTTACTAGCTTATGGTATGAAAGTTATTCATTGGGATATTTCTCTACTGGAATTGATGGCAATTTTTTATTTCAAAAATGTTATTCAAGAGTGGAGGTGTGATAAGAAAGGAATCATCATTGTAAGAGATAATGTTAACATTATCAAGACCTTGTGGAATTCAGTATTCAAGTCCAAAGATTCAAATAAATTTGTTCATAAGTTGGATTTTTCTTTCCTTGAAGTGTTTAAAGTTGTAATTTTTTATTTTGTTTCTAGAGAGAGTAATAGAGTGGCTGATTATTATTCTCACCAAGCATTCTTAGGTGATTTTAGTTGGGATGTGTTTGATTTTGATGTTCTTCCTTTAAGTTTTGCTTACTTGATTAGGACGGATTGTGATAGGTTGACTATCACTTAGTACTTTGTGTCTTCTTTTCTTGCTTTAATGCTATTGCATTTTTTTCAAAAAAAAAACCCTAAAATACAAAGCATTTCCATATGCTGTTAAATATTCAAATATTTATAGCCTATGCAACTAAATATGATATATTGTGATTTTTGACCTTAGAGGCCTCTCAAAACACTTTGATCATGATCATCAATACTAAAATGATGCATTATACCAACATTGAACCTTGCTTGACCATGGTTGACTATAAAACCCTAAAAACCTATACCTTAGAAATTAAACTTTCCATAAACCTTAACATGGCTCAATCAAATTAAATAATCAAACCTACTCTAACATGGTTAGAATGTCATTTCACATGAATTAAACTAAAAACTAAGCTATGATCATTCTTGGTTCACCAAGTCAACCTATGTTGACCATATAGAATCACTAAACCTTAAGGCTACATTTCATACATATGAGCTTTACCATTGCATGAAACCCTTTCCAATGTGTTCAACACATCATTTGAATTGGGTTGAGCCCAACCATAGCCCATGGGTTGACCTAGTTGACCAAATACATCTTTAAGAGTTTTAAAATGCATCTCATGCATATAAGATTTCCCAATTCTTGAATCTCTTTCAGAGTGTTCAATACATCATTTGGAATATAATGAACCAAACCCTAACCCATGAGTCAACCTGGTTGACCAAGTTAACCAAGGTTGACAAAGCATGCATACATTAAAAACCTTTGCAAATCCATTAACTTAAGCTTAACTAAACCTATTTGAACCCATAGTGTTATCCATAGGATCCCTAGGAACTAACTCTAGGTGACCCATGCATTGAGCCAACATGGGTTAGCCACTTAGCTTAACCCAACTGATCAAAATCACCATGCATTGAACTAACTTTAAACCTAGAACTAATTGACCCAAGCTAGCACTTCCATTGCATTCCCTATAACTCATTACATCTATCTTGGTCAGTGTATCACTTGGGCTGACTTGAGTCAACACATTGGGCTAGTTTAAAGTCATCTAAAGTGCATAAATCAATATAGCTTGTACACCATATCTGCATAGGCATAGGTCATACTTAAATTCATTTTAAGAACTCTCCAAAAACTCTGTCACCTTAACTATCCCCAAGTGATGGCCAGTTTCAGCCATAATCTTATAAATTGACCATGTGACCTAATGGGTAAGCCAGCTCTTGCAACCCTGGTGAACCTAAACTCTCAAAACTTCAAGAACATTTTCTTCAACCCTCTAAAACTTCCCTGATCCAACCTAGTGGTCGTAGAAGGTCTGAATCAAGCATAAATTCTATCTATGCGCATTTATAAACTCTATAAATATTTTAATTTTCCTCTTAATAGGGATTAATTTTCTTATTTTGTTTAGCATCCTGAGTGCGAGAGGAACCTTTCCGCAATTTCACAACCATCTTTGGGAGGTCTTAGGTAGATTTTTGGTGAGCTAAGGCTATCATTCCATTGTGAAGATCAACATTTGATCATCTCTCCTTGGGCTAAAGTCTCTTCATGGGATCGAGAAGATAGATCCTAAAGCATGGTTTAGGCAATTGTAGGTTTACCTTAGGTAATCTTTAATTTTCTAGCTTCATCTTAGGTAGGTCCGGCCAAGTGTTAAAGAAACATTGAATCTACTCATATCAGATCATTGGGTTGAATGTTCTTGTTATACTGATGCTTAGTGTGAAATTTGATCCAAATAGATCCAGCCAATCTTCAGGATCTTGCTAGAATATGCCTATCATAAGTAAAATGAATGGGATGGTGAAGATGAAATTAGGACCATTCATTTCAAATGATGGTTCTGATTCCATCGTATCTCCATTCATGCTTCAATCCTGTAGTTTTGAACCTTTGAATTAGAACTGATTGATCTTGATCTGATGGCTAACAATAATCCCATATTTACATCATTAATGTGCTAATGATTGCGTGACCAATCAGATGGCACTATATGGAAAGGGAATCTAACAGTTTAAATATAGAATTATACTTCATAGAAAATTGGTAGAACTTTGAAATTTTTTTCTGCTCATCTAATTATCCAAATTTTAAGTTCTTAGACTCTATGAATTCAGTTTGAGAAGTGCGATAAAACACCCATGGTTTTAGGTCATGATCAATAAGACATTAATCATAATTCAACAAATACCCTTTTGTGTATTTCTTAAATTACTTAAACATATTGGTCACCATGGGATTTAATTGAATTGAATGTTTCTTTGGTGTGTCTAGCACATTACCAAAAAAAAAACTCAATTCAATTTGAATTCTGTAAGAAGTTCAAATGGATTTTCCAACTCCATTGGACCTAGGAATTTGAAAATTCATAACCAAGAATCCATAGGGAATTATGAATTGATTTTATATGCTTTTAATCTTATATTAAAGGGCTATTTAGCCACTAATTTCACCCAAATCTAATTAGTCTAGCTCCTAAAATAAATCACTAAAGCAATAGATGCATTTAGGTTTGGTTATTCATTTTTCAAACTGTGGAGATTTTTATGAGCCAAAATTCAATGGTTTTGAAGCACCTATATGCATGTACTTATATTTCAAATTTCAATATATTTGGATGCCATTTGGTCTTCATTTAGCAAACCCATGATTCATGTACATAATTGCCTTAGGAACTTTCAAAATTAAAGATAAATCCAACCTAAATCTAAAAATTATATATAATATACTAAATTGCTCAAAATTAAAAGTTGAACAAAGAAAAAAAAACCCTATAAAATTCATTCAAAATAACAATTAATTTAAAAATTAAGAAATATTGATGTGTAAGTAAATTAACTGATTAAAAATATATAAAAATTTACCCAAATAATTTTAAAGACATGAAATTATCCCTAGAAGTCATGTTTGACATTTGGGGAAGATTTCAAGAGATTTGGAGTTAATTTGTTACAAAAATAAGAATATTTCACAAATCAAACAATTAAATAAATATAAAAGTATACTAAACTTTTAAAATTCATAACTAAATATAGAAAATTCCAAATCCAGTAAACTCAAAGGCTTTAGAATCATTTTTGGTTCTAGTATTTATGAAAAATATAAAAACTCCAAAAACTTTTATAAACAAAAAAGTCAAAATTTGGGTCAAATTTGATACAAAAAATGATATGAACTTATAAAATATATAAGTAATACTATAAAAATTTAAATATAGTAAACTCAAAGGCATTAAAATTGTAATTGGATCAAGTATTTATGAATAATATAAAAATACTAGAAAGCAATGCAAATTGAAATGTTAAGAAATGGTCCCCACATTAAATTTATTAAAATATTGATTAAAATATGAAAGCTAAATAAATCATTATAATTTTAGTAAATCATCAACCTAATGAATAAAATCAGATTACAATAGTAAAATAAGTAACCAACACTCTATCAATGAAGTTTTTAGGCTGGACTACCTAAGGCTGTGGGGATTCGTGTCTTAAGGAGGCCTTGGTCTTCATGCCCATTGTGATAATGCCACAAATAAATTTGATGGAATATAAGTATTAAAATTATATATTTAATAATTCATCAATTTAAAATGCTATATTAATTTTAAAAAATAATTAATAAAATACTTAGATATTATATCTTCTATACCCTTATGTTTGATTCCTTTCAGGAGGGAGAAGGTATATTGGATTGAGAAGCTTTAAGGACCAAATATTTAATTAAAATGAAGGACTCTATGCTATCCATCTACCTAAGTTTTGGAAGACTTGGAGCATTACAAATATGATCCTAACGCTTGCTGATCAATAGCTTCTTGTGCTTAGAAGTTGTTGAGTGTTATGTTTTATAAAATCTAAAATTAATAATTGCAAAAATTATAATCCTCTTAAAAAATAATATTTAAAATATCTAAATCATTAAATACTTAAATTTAAACCATCCC
Organism: Dendrobium chrysotoxum; assembly: GCA_019925795.1. Classification (NCBI taxonomy): domain Eukaryota; kingdom Viridiplantae; phylum Streptophyta; class Magnoliopsida; order Asparagales; family Orchidaceae; genus Dendrobium; species Dendrobium chrysotoxum. Next base: position 56,953,871 of record CM034312.1, read on the forward strand.
TTAAATACCTTAAACAAATTAAATTAATTGTAGATAATTTGAAACTAATAAAACCTAGGACCTATCTAGACCATATAGTCTTCTACACACACTAAGATGGTTTGTTAGGATAACCAACTCTAGCTTAGGCTAGGCTGGTGATTTAATTTAGTTTTCTTAAAGTGCCTTGCTTTGAGGTTACACTTATTTATAGTTTTACTTTTTGTACTCTTATCATTAAATTTACTTTATGTTAGTGCAACAGAGATCGACGTAAAAATCCAGAGCCGTGTAATTTTATTTCAATTAAGATTTTTGTAAATATAATGCTCACACTTCACCATTTCATATGTGCATTTTTATATAACAAATCTTTTATATTATTGTAGAGTAGAATGTATCAAGAAAATGATGTAAAGGTAAATGTAAAAGCAATCATGTAAGTATTTTAGATCTTTGTATAGCTAGATTAAGTTGCAAAGTTTTAAGAGTTGTAATGTGTGTATGCATGTGTGTTCCAAAAGGAAATGATTCTTCTTCTTTTGAAGACCATTACCTTTTAAAATACTATGGAAGATCCAATATTCAGAAGATTGAGGGCACAAAATAAACAATCATATTAAGATTTACTTTATATAATAGTTGAAAACCAAGCTTATTATTGGTGGAGCTTGGCAACCTTTTCTTTACAACCTACCCAAGATTGTACTCCAAAATTATTGATGAATAAAACTTCCTTTATCTACAAATTTGTTCATGTATCATTCCATTGCATGATCATATACATAATGTATAGTCCGGATTATAAAGTTTTCTAAACCATAATTCCTTAATTCCTAGGATAGAGCATATTTAATATGGAGATTGATTTTTCTTAGAATTGTTAGCGCGCAACTTACTCTGGGAAAGTGTAAGTCTAGATTATATACACACCCTCAATCTTTACACATTCTAGTTCTATTTTGTTCTTTCAAGCTTGAAAACCAAAATTTTATTTTGAAATGCAATTATAGGATTTATAATCTAAAGCTTGTATATTGAAATCTTTTCAATCATTTATTTAAATCTATATGTACTTTAAAATCCTTAGTCTTTACTTTAATCGAGAGTATTCTCTTAGGTGATGTAATTAAATATAAGATCTTGCCCTTATAGGCATTCTAAAACCTAGAATTAAAATAAACCCTACTTTAGTTTCTTTTCTAAGATAGGAGAAAAAATTATGGAAACAAACTTAAGCTTTAAACATTAGTTTAATTTCATAATCAAAAGATAAGTGAATATTCTTTATATCCTTAGTAGTAGTTTGAATATTCCTTATATATCCCTAATTATTTAATTTCATGATTAAATATTTATAGGGATGAATTGGATATTCCATATATAGTTTGATTATGAAAATAAGTTCATTAATAAGTTATTATTCCTTTTATCTTTGGGGTGATTTAAATATTCCTTATGCAATTTTTCTACTATTAAAATATATTCATTGATTTAATTTCATGATTAAAATTATAGGAGAATATTCCTTTTATCCTTTAGGTTGAATTGAATATTCTCTATGCTGTGGTTAACCATGAAAATAAATTGAAGGTTTCTCTTCTCAAATAAATCGTGAGGTATTACTTTATTTTTTTTGGATAGTATAATGTCTATCTTTTTAGATTTGGTAAAAGAAACCTAAAATTGTTTAAAGTAAATCTTATGTGGCATGAATGAAAATTTGTCCACAGATTTTTCTAGTGACTCCACTCGTGATATACTTCTCTCTCCATCTTTACTTAAGACAAAAATTTTCAAACATATGTAAATTTAATTAAATGATTGGGATATTACATTTTATGTAGATGCATATTTATTTGAATTTTAGTCATGTACATGCATGTTTGGTTCAGTCTTATATGTTCATGCTTTGTACAGTCTTGTATAATCTTATATATCCATGTATATATTTATTCAGTTCAACCTTATATATGCATGCTTGTATAGTATTTCATACTTACATGTTTATTTACATTTGAGTTTATTCTTTTACGAGTAAGTATATCCCATGGTTACTTAGTTTCCTCCTAAAAACTAAGTGGATTAGGCCAACCGAAATACTGAATTAGTCTTAGGTCTCATAGGGGTTCTTCCCAGTTATAGTAATGCATTTGTATTTGCATTTATATGTTTATTTAAATTTCAAGCATTAAGACTATACTTAAATGAGTAATCATTTCCAATGGTTACTTGGTTTCATTATAAAAATTTAGTGGATTAGGCCAACCAAAATACTGAGTTGGTCCTAGGTCTGGTAGGGGTTCTGACAATTTATAGTCTTGCATTTGCAATTACATTTATATTTTTATTTAATTTTCAAGCATTGAGTCTATACTTAGGTAAGTAATCATATCCCATGGTTACATGATTTCAACCTAAAAACTAAGTCGACTGCTCCAACTGGAATATTGATTTTATCCTAGGTCTAGTAAGGGTGCTGCCCCGTTTATAGTCTTGCATTAGCATTTATATTTGTATGTTTATTTTAATTTTAAGTAGTGAGTTTATTCTTACATAAGTAAGTTATTCTATATTTACTTGGTTTCATCCTAAAAACCAACTAAATTAGTCTAATCATAATATTGATTTGGTCCTAAGTCAAGTAGGGGTGTTACCCATTTGTAGTCTTGCTTTTTTGCATGTTTGTATTTTTGCATTTTTTTCATATGTATAGTCTTGCATGGGTATGTTAACTCCAGGCTTTAGATCATAAATTTCAAAGTTGTCCCTCTCTCTTGTATAAAGTTCTTTCAATGATGTCATCATCTAAATATAAATTCAAATCAAATATGTATCTCTTTTTGATATATACATCTGAAAGTCTTTAGATAATGGTCCTTATTCAATCCTTTCTAAAATCTAAATTCAAATCAAACCTTAATCATTCCCTCTCTAATTGAAAGTCATTTAGATTAAATTCATCTCAATCCATCTAAATAATTTCTAAATCTCAATTCCAAATATCTCTCTACTCCATGTTTCCAAAGGATGGGTCCAAATAAATAGTTAGTGAGAATTTAAAAGCTAAAAGAAAAAAAAATATAATCAGCTTCAGTTTAATCATGCCATGGGGATTCAGTAAATTTTACCCGGTATATTTTTAAAATATATGTCCTGCTTAAGGGTCAATAAATTTTGGAGATTAATATACAATTCTAGCTAATTATAGAAAAAATGCCTTAGAAAGTTGATCTTCTCTTTTTCCAATGTCATGAACATGACTATCAATCAGGGTCCATCTGTTAAGGCAACACTGATCTTCTTTGGATCAATGAATAATGTTCTCCTTCACGAGACAACAATCTGATGTGATCAAGGTTAAATCTATGTATGCTATAACAATTAAGACTATACTTGAGGGTGGGTTTCCACTAACCTCAGAAGCTACAAAACCCTTGGTATGTTTGCATCTCACTTTCCCAAGGTTGTCTGCTAACCATAAGGGAAATTTTCCATCATTCCTGGATTCCCTTATCCAAGTAAGTTCGAGATGGGGTCACCTTTTACTGTTTTGGAGATGACAAAATCTCAGAGAAGGAATAAAAGCACCATCTGAGGTGAAGAGCTAAAAAAGTTAAAATGCTTAAAGAAAATAACTTGATGAATTCTAAAACTGAAGCAGCTAAACTGAAGTTAGATGAAATGGTAGTTAAAGAATTTGAAGTTCACTATAAGTCTCCTATAGCAAGTCAAAATCACTTTCATCTACTAATTGTTGCTATTGGAGAAGAGATTCCAGTTGGGATAGAGAATCCCACACCTACTCCTTTCCATCAGAATCCTATTTTACCTTCCTTATCCAAAAGAAAAAGGAAGTTCAAATCTATGCTGAATGAGTTGATCAATGACTATGTCGTTCTTTATGGGAAATCAAAAATTAAATTTCTAAGTAGTGTAAAGGTTGTTATGTCCACTGGAGTGCAAATACACTCCAGAAGAATGCAAGAAATGTCTCCCCCTATAAAGAGAAGATTACAATTTCAAGATGTGGGTCTAGGTCAACCAGTTGTAATAATAAATTGTCAGCAAGAATAAAGAAGATTTTTATATGTCAATCACCATATATTACCTTCAAATGATCAGGATCATCATTCTCCCATCAAATCTTTGGGATATAGAGCATTATCCCATCGAGGTTATAATACCATTTCTCTTCCATCTTTTGTCCAATATAAAAATATTTTATTTAGAACCTCTGGTCATTCTTTAGATCGACATCCATGAAGATTTGATCAATATTAGGTACCAAGTTGAGATTTATCTCTTTACCTTGATAAAAGGTGGTTGAAATTGGCAAGTTAACCAATTCTCTTAACTTATTGAGAAAACATTTAGCGTCCTGAATGGATGCCACATTAATTGCACCAGTCATTCACCAGACTTGTTAAATAGAATAAAAACCAAGAAACGAAAAATCTATTGAGGAATCATAAATTGTTATAGAATACACTCTTGTAGATTCACCCAATGTAGCAGGAAAATTCATGGAAGAGATCATGGATCAACTAAAGGAGAGTATTCAATAGATAGATGAATAAGAGGCTACATAAAATGAAGAAATAGATTTGCAAGATGATGAAATAGCTGAGAGGGTATTAATGGTGGATACACGATCATATATACAAAAAGATAAAAGGAAATTGAAAATGAATCTGGTAGAGGTTGAGAATGAAGAAGAAGAAGATTATGATGATGATGATGAGTATGTTCCAAATTTGACTAGAACACTTTAAGATTAGCTAAGTCAAAAAGATGAATAGATAGCTTGGATGGAAAAGAAAATGGATAAGCTAATGTTTTCTATGGAGGCCCTCCAAAGCAAAGAGGCCCCTTCAGCTAAGGATTAGAAAGATTTTATTCTAGTTGAATCTATCTAGCTTTATCAAAAACCTCAAAAGGTAATAAAAGAACATAAAACTTAGGCCTTGAAATTAGAAAAGGAAATAGTACAAGGAGTAGACATCAAACAAATGGTAGAATAATAAGTTAAGGAGGCTTTATCAAAGTCTAAGGGTGCGTCATTTGTTCTAAATGGTAGAACCTATCCAAAAGAATAACACTTGGTTTTATATCCTAAAGGGTTCATGTTGCAAATCTTGGCCCAAGTCTTATGATTTTGATGATAATAAACATTATTGGATTTTTCACTATGTTATTTGAATCTATTTTTTTATCTATTTTTCCCTTCTATTAACATTTTAGGATCATAACTCATTTACAACCTTGATCAGCTCAAGACTGGGTAGCCTAGGAATAATGTTTATATTTTTTAGTCTTTTTTTACTTTTAATCTTTCTTGAGTCAAATATGTATTGTGGTGGATCGTAAAGCTAAGCAACCTTGCACACACACACACACATACTTAAGGGAGAGAGTTTGTGAGTTAGAAAAATTTTTATTTTTGAACTAATCATACAATATGATTTATATCGTACTAGAAGATTAGTTAACATAAAACCCAAGTTAGGGCACCTCTATTAATCAAGATTAATTAAAATAATTATACTTTATAATTCATATCATATAGGATGATCAGTTACAATCATCAGAACAGACTCCAATCAGAATTTAGGTATTATTTTAAAATTAAAATTTTATTCTAATCACACCGTACGATATGCATTATATTGTACACTATATGACAACCATGCCTAAATTAATCCTATAATAGGAGTTTAATTATGGTTAAATTAATCAATCAAACTATATAGGATAATCAGAGATGATCGTACTATATGACACGATTCCTATAGGTACGATAATTAAATTTTGTCCATCGTATTGAATGATTAGATATGTGTTTGTACTAATTATATTAGATGAGGTTCTCAATCATACTATATGATCAATATAAACCCTTGAATGGATCATATAGTGGGTTGCAGTTTATACTACCTGAAAGTGCTATTTTGAACAAATCGTACTCGACGATTAGAGATGCTAAATTAAAATTTAGGTTTATTTGAGAGGCTCTCTATTTAAACTCTCCTATTATCTTATTTCTAAAACTTTTGGCTGCTAAGTATTTTTTTTGTGAGGGGGCAAAGAGGTGCTTAGGAGAGCTTTAAGAGGGAGAAGAAAGGAAGAGTTCTTTTTTGAGGGGGAGTTATAAGGGATTCATAAGGTTACTCCAAACAAAGTTCTTCTCCATCATCTTCAATATTTGGCCTTGATCCTTTGGAAGATCTGGGTAGATATTTTGCAGTAATAGTCCCAGGTTCTCTATCTTCTTTAAGAGGGAGAAAAAGGATTCTAGGTTCTCTGCCTTAACAAGGAGGGTGAAAAAGGATTCTAGGTTCTCTGCCCTCACTGGGAGGGTAAAAGAGATTCCAGGTTCTTTATCTTTATCGAGCTGGTGAAAAATATTTTGTAAGGGCTTCTCCACCTTATTGTGGGGACAAAAGGAGAGACACTACTTTTTGTGCAATACCTAGAAAAGAGATTTCTAGGGAGTGGACGTAGATCAGGTTGGACCAAACCACTATAGATTTTTGTTTGTTTTATTCTTATTATTCCACACTTTTATTTTTTTGTGATTAACTTTGTGGTTGATAAACTCTTATTTTTTATTATTGTAACATTAATATACTTCCATATTAGGGAATTAAGGTGTTTATTTTCAGATATTTAAAATGCTACAAAAAAGATTTTCTATTTGTTTAAATTTTTTTTAAAATAACCAATTCACCCCCCCTCCCCCCCCCCTCCCTGTTAGCCTTGGGATGGTTCTTTGAGGTATAACAACCTTCACAAAGTTTCAAGTGGTATTAGAGCGGGATTCAAAACTAAGTTTTAAAAAACTTTTGAAAATTGATCCATGGAAATATTTAGTAATCGTAATACTGTGAAAGGGTATTCAATCATATGACCACCTTTATTTGATAATATTACTTTTGATTTTTGGAAAATTTTCATATCTCCTTTCTAATAATCTATAAATTATCACATGTGGATGTTAGTTCAGGAAGGATACCCTATACCTTATCATTTTATAAATGGTATTAAATCTAAACTACCTTTCTTTGAATGGAGCATAGAGAATAGAGATTTAGCCCAATTAAATGCAAAATATTTAAACAACTTTTTCTATGCATTATAATCTGAACATTATCTACTTGCACAACTGGAAAAGAAATTTGGGATAAACTCTGCATAACATATGAAGGAACAAATGAAGTAATATAATCTTGGTTGAACATTTTACTCCATGATTATAAACTATTTCCCATGAAAATTAGTGAGTATTTCTAAAATGTATACTAGGTTCACCCAAATTATCACTTTCTTGCATGCATTAGGTAGAGAACTTACCAATTCTGAGAAGGTTGATAAAATTATGCATTGTCTACCTAGTTCCTATGATTCCAAAATCACTATTTTTACTAAATCCAAGGATCTGAATGTTTATTCAATTGATAACTTACTTTGATCACTCATTGCTTACGAGCAAGCAGTAAGCCAAAAGTAGGTTGATGCATGTGAGAAAACAAAAGAGAAAATAGTTGCTTTAAAGGTTGATGGTTCTGAAAGTGGCAATTTAAAAGAGATGATGATATCGTGCTGATGAGAAGATAATTCAAAAGCTTTTTGAAGAAAGAGTAAAAGCATCGTCAGTAATGGAATAAAGGTAAATCTAATAAAAATTCCAAGGCTTATACTAATGTCATCTATTTCAAATGCAGGAAGCTAGAGTATATGAGGATTGATTGCCCAAATTCTAAAGCTCACCCAATCAAGGAGAAGGGTGAAGAAAAAGCCAAATTCAAGAAGAACAAGCAACAAACTCAGAAGGCTTTTTGGGCAGACTCCACTTTAGGCTCATCTGAGATATTAGCTAAAAAGGAGGTTACCAACCTATACATTATGGTAGATAACCATCTTGATCAGTCTGATCGAGAGGAGGTATGTAAGCTTTCTTATGATAAACTATTTGAAGTTTTTGAAAAATCCATAATGCATATAGTGTTGTGACTCGGGCTCACGAGTTTATGTTTTGATGATAACAAATATTATGGATCACATCGTTATGTCTCCTAATATTTGTAATGTATATTTATTTGTGTGTATACTAACATTTTAGGAATACCTTGCACCATCAAATGAAGAATTAGAGCTCAAGATTGGGTAGAATAGGATATGCTGTGAGAAGTTTGTAATATACATTGATGTAATTTTGATTTCTTGAGTCTAGTCCTGTAAAGGTATTTGCCAGCTTGGTGACCATGCACACACACACTCAGGGAGTGAGATTGTGCCAAAACTAGAAGTTTAATTTCTGAACTAATTGTCCTGGATGATTTATATCATCCTGGACGATCCAATGCATTCTCAAAACCCTAGCTGCCATAATAATTCAGGCAAGTTTTTAAGTTTCTATTTTTGGTCTAATCATCTAGGATGATCCATATCACACTAGATGATCTATAAAAATATTGCCTAAATTAATCCTACGATTAGTCAATCAAATCTGCTTAATTTGATATTTTGATCGTACTAGATGATCTTAAAATTATCTTGGATGATCCATGAAAATTTGAACATATCATCTAGGTGATCATCCTGGATTATCAGGTCAAATTTTATACATCATCCTGGATGATCCTTTTATCATCCTGGATGATCTTTGGTAGCAAAATTAAGTTTTTAGGGTTTTCTGAAGCTCTCTTTTTAAGAATATCATCCTGGACGATCCTGCGATCATCCTGGATGATCTTTGCTACCAAAACTAATTTGGAAGGGTTTTAAATCCCTTTTTTAAGGCTTATCAAAGATTTTGAAAGTATCCTTGGTAGCCATTGAGTCTTCATTTCTTTTGGAGAAAACTTGAAGAGAGAGCTGGAAAGGGAGAGTGGAAAGGGTGGAGTTTGAGAGGGAGAAGATCATTGGAAGGTGGATTTTCAAGGGAGTGTGAGGTGGATTCACAAGGTTGCTCTGGTAAGCTTGCACCTAAGTACCATCAGATTCAAGGGTCATCTCGAGGGAAGTTTTGGGAAGAAGAAGATCTCTTTGGTGTCAAAAGTCACAGCTACTCTGCCACACCGAGGAAGGTGGAAGTGATTTTGAAGGGCTTCTCCGCCTAGCTATGGGGGCTAAAGGAGAGTCACTAAAGGTTTAGTGAAATACTCAAACAGTACCTTCAGGGAGTGGATGTAGGTTAGGTTAGGTTGGGTTGAACCACTATAAATATGGTGTATTCTTTCTGATTATTTCTGCACTTTTTTTTACTGCGATTAGCTGGTTGGGTGAAATCTGTGATTAATCTTTTTATTATTATTTTAATTCATCTCTATTGCAAGATATAAAAGAACTTTTTCTTTTGGTTAAAGAAGTTTTTAAATATCCAATTTACCCCCCTCTTGGTTAGCTTTGGGACTAGTTATTTAAGGGCTTAATACCCCTCATAAACTTTAAAGTGGTATCACAGCGGGATTCATAAAATCAAGTTTTGGAAAACTTTTAAATTTTGATTCATGGCTAATTTTGGAAATTGTTATATTGTGAAAGAATATTCAATCACTCGACCACCCTTATTTTAAAATATTACTTTTAATTTTTGAAAAATTTGTATGTCTACTTTCTTCAAATCAATAGATTATCACATGTGGCATATAATTCAAATAGGTTATTCTGAACCATCACGTATTATAGATGGAATCAAAACTGATATTCCTTTTTTGTATGGGGTAGAGTAGATCAGATCAAAACTAAATTGAATGCTAAATATTTGAATTATTTTTTCTGTGCCTTAAATTTTGATGATTGCATGATAATATCTACATGTACTACTGACAAAGAAATTTAGGATAAACTGTGTATTACATATGAAGGAACTAGTGAAGTTAAGCAATTTAAATTGAATTTTCTAATGCATAATTATAAACTTTTTAGCATGAAACCTTATGAGATGGTCTTAGACATGTATACTAGGTTTACTCAAATTATGACATCAATACATGCTTTAGATAAAGAATTTTCAAACTTTGAAAAGATCAATAGAATTCTATGTTGTCTACTGGATAAGTTTGATGTCAAAGTCATTATTATTTGTGAATCAAAAAATTTGAAAAATTATATTATTGATAATTTGATTGGCTCACCCATTTCCTACGGGCAAATTGTGAGTCAAAATCTTGTGGATGCAGGAAAAATGATAGTACTAAATGTTGAAGACATGAATGAAAGTGGCTTAGTAGATGATGAAAGTGAAGAGTTAGCATTAAAAAGAACCAAAATGAAAAGTCTACTAAAGCACAAGCATAAATATCAACAAAAGTGGAACAATGGTAAAAAAGGTAAGATAATTAATATTTCTTCTGATGTTATTTGCTTTGGATGTACGAAACTTGTACATATGAAAAATCAATGCTATAACTTAAAGACCCTTCCTGAAAAAGAAAAAAAGGTAAAGCTAACCAAATTGTAATAAGGGTAAATAATGCAAAATAAAAAATCTCCTAGATAGACCTAGCTTTTGAATCATTAGACCAGGAGCGAGATGATGTGGATTAAAGTTTTGCTTGTGTGTTTGCATTTGTTTTGTTTTTGTGAATGTTTTTACGCTTTGTGTTATTTTTTTTTAAGTTTTCTATTTACTCCTTGGGTTTTTGTTTTTGCAATCTTTTATTTTATTTTTTCTATATAATTATCAATTTCTCTGATCAGCATACACATATCATATTTTTTAGTATACATTTTAGAAAATGAAACTACTTTTCAAAAGATCATTTTTTTATAAAAATGAAAAATTTACCTCCTATTTTCTCAAAATTTTATTTAAGTTGTGGTTGATATCTCTAAAATCAGTCAAAAGAAGGAAACTCATGATTTTGTCTCTCTATTTCATTTCTTTAATAAAGCTATTTTACTTTTAATTCAAAATTTTCATCAAATTATAAATTGGATCTTGAAATTAAACTTTTTTCATTCCCTATATTTTCTCAATCTCATAGGGATCTTTTGTAAATTGTTGAAACCACTTCATTATTTTTTTAATCAAGCTATTCATTTTTGTCACTTGATTAGGTTTGCTTTAGTCTTTAAAATTGCAAAAAGGAACCATATTTAGAAAAAAAAGCCACAAAATGAGCCCAAAGCGAAAAAGATGCGCAATGTCGCCAAAATAAAAAATCAAAAGATGCACAATATCACTAAAATGAAAAGATACACAAAGTATATTAAAAGATGCACAAAGTGCGCCAAAAACTAATCAAGAGGCACAAAGTGTGCCCATAATAAGTTAGCTTACCTTTTTTGTATTTCTTAAATATTAAGAAAACCTTTATATCTATTGATATGTTCGATACTTGAGTTTGAAAATCAAGACTTTTGATTCAACTTTTTGCATTAATCTTCTATTAGATATATCTCATGGAAGGAGTTTTGAAAATATTATTATTTCCTTCTCTAATTTGTTCCTTAATTTAGATGTTGGCTTAAAAAGTTTCCGAGCCTTTTAAAAAACCTTAGTTTGGATTAATAATTTCTGAATTTCTAACCGTTCTGGGTTATGTGTGGTCAATACTTGCTTTACTAAGTTTTTGAATAAAATCAAGAGGTAACTTTCTCATTCCACAAAAATTTTGATATTTCAAACTGAGTCTTCTAAAACTTTTTCACTAGAACAGGGTCCGTTTTGATCTTTTAGTCTATTTTTTCTGTTTTGTTTTCTATGCTCCTCTTCTTTTTGATAATGTCAAAGGGAGAGAAAGTATTATTGTATTTGTGTTATATTTGAACGTACTATTATTTTTGTGTTGTATTTATTTATTTTGTTTTATTAATTTTATTTTAAAATAAAATTAAAAAAAGAAAATTTTGTTTTCTCCTATTTTTAAAATTTTTATCTTAGCGAGGGGGAGATTAAGAGAAAATTCTTTTTATTTATAAATTCAACTAGTAATGTTTGCCATCATTAAAAGGAAGAGATTGTTGCGACTCGGGCTTACGAGTTTTTGTTTTGATGATAGCAAACATTGTGGATCACATCATTATGTCTCTTAATATTTGTAATGTATATTTATTTGTGTGTACACTAACATTTTAGGAACACCTAGCACCATCCAACAAAGAATAAGAGCTCAAGATTGGGTAGAATAGGTTATACTGTGAAAAGTTTGTAATATACATTGATGTAATTTTTATTTCTTGAGTCTAGTCCTATAAAGGTGTTTGGCAGCTTGGTGGCCATGCACACACACTAAGGGAGTGAGATTATGCCAAAACTAGAAGTTCAATTTTTGAACTAATCGTCCTGGATGATCCAATACGTTCTCAAAACCCTAGCCACCATAATAATTCAGGCAGGATTTTAAGTTTCTATTATTGGTCTAATCTTCCAGAATGATCCATATCGTACTGAACGATCTATGAAAATGTTACCTAAATTAATCTTGTGATTAATCAATCAAATATGCTCAATTTTATATTTTGATCGTATTGGACGATCATTGAATCGTGATGGATGATCCATGTAAATTTCAACATATTATCCAGATAATCATCCTAGACTATTAGGTCAAGTTCTACACATTGTCCTGGATGATCTTTAGTGGCCGAATTAAGTTTTTAAGGTTTTTGAAGCTCTCTTTTTAAGCACATCATCTTGGACGATCCTGCGATCATCCTGGATGATCTTTGCCACCAGAACTGATTTGGAAGGGTTTTAATGCCCTATATTTAAGGCTTGTCAAAGACTTTGAAGGTGTCTTTGGCAGCCATTGAGTCTTCATTTCTTTTGGTGAAAACTTGAAGAGAGAGCTTGAAAGGGAGAGTGGAAAGGGTGGAGTTTGAGAAGGAGAAGAGCCTTGGAAGGGGGATTTTTGACGGAGTGTGAGAGGGTTTCACATGGTTGCTCCGATAAGCTTACACCTAAGTACCACCAGATTTAAGGGTCATCTCGAGGGAAGTTTTGGGAAGAAGAAGATCTCTTTGGTGTCAAAGGACCTCGCTACTCTACCGCATCGGGGAAGGTGGAAGTGATTTTATAAGGGCTTATCTGCCAAGCTGTGGGGGCTAAACGAGAGTCACTAAAGGTTCAGTGCAATACTTGTAGGGTGCCTCTGGGGAGTGGGCATAGGTCAGGTTGGACCGAACCACTATAAATCTGGTGTATTCTTTCTGATTATTTTTTGCACTTTATTTTACTGTGATTAACTGCTTGGGTGAAATCTGTGATTGATCTTTTTATTATTATTTTAATTCATTTTCACTATAAGATATAAAAAAGATTTTTTTTTTGGTTAAAGAATTTTTAAATATCCAATTCACACCCCCCCCCCTTCTTGGTTAGCCTTGGGATTAGTTCTTTAAGGGATTAACACCCCTCACGAACTTTCATATAGAAAGCTCAAGAAAATGTATGCAAGCCTTAATTTTGATTTTTCACATTTGCGAGAAGAACATGAATGTCTTAGGAAAGATCATTCTACTTTGGATAATAATCATATGATCTTACTTGATAAATTTGATGCATTAAATAATAAGCATCTTGATTTGATAGCTAAACATGATTCCTGGAAAGCATCTCATATTGATTTAGAAAATTCAGTTAAAAAATTAAAAGCATGTTTAAATAAAGCTGATGATAGGATGCATGTATTAAAAATTGACCACTCAATTCTTGAAAGTGTAAACAAATTTTTGCAAGTAGATGTAACCACTTTTAAAGAAAATAAATCATCACTTAAACTTGTAGAATTTTATAAATGATTATCATAACATACATCATTTAAACCTAGGAAGAGGCACCATAACCCGCATAGATTAGTAAATCAATTCCAATGAGTTAGGTGCTTTTTTTGGCATGCTAGGACATATCTCCCACACTTGCACTATTCACCATAGAACACATAGAACACATTTAGTGTGGAGGCCAAAATTGCATAAATCACATCATAGCATGCAAACAAATCGTCCTCCAATCCATAAGGTGGAACCCAAACTTGTTTGGGTTTCTAAATCTAATATTGATGATTTTGTAGGTTTTCTCTCACTGAAGGCCCTGTGAGAGTATATGGTACCTAGACAGCAATTGTTTAAGGCCCATGACTGGAGATATAAAGTAATTCATCATGCCAGAGGCCAGGGTAGGGGGTAAGATAACACTTGGAGATAACACCTATAGAAAGGTGGTGGATCAAGTATAATTGAAAACACAAAAATTTTCATGATTGAAAATGTTTTACTGGTATATGGATTAAAATATAATTTGCTCAACATTAGCCAACACTATGATAAAAGCTTTAGCACAAAATTTTTATCTTTCAGCTGCATGATTAACTTAAATGGAAATACTATTTTACAAGGAAAATTAATTAATAATGTTTAAATGCTTGATCATAATTACTTTGATTCTACTACTTCTCTTTGCCTAAAAATTATTATTCGTGAATCCTAGTTAAGGTATATGAGACTGTGTCATGTAAGCGTAAAAAATCATAAAAAAATCACCCGACTTAGTGAGAGGCATACCCAAACTAGATTTCACTATGGACCACCTTTGTGATGCCTGTCAATTAGAAAAATAAGTTAAATCCTCTTTTCACTCAATTAAGGACATTAACACTACTCTATTAATAGTCCTTCACATGGATCTCTTTAAACCCATTAGCACTACAAGCCTAGGAGGGAAAGTCTTTGGGTATGTGATTATTGATGATTACTTGAGGTTTACTTGGGTAAGATTCTTATCTCATAAAAGTGAATCATTCGAGGAGTTTAAGACATTCTCCACTTAGATTCAGAGAAATCTAGGCTATGAAATTCTGACCATTCAAAGAGATCATGGTGGAGAAATTAAAAATAAAAAATTTGAATCTAACTATAAGGAACAAGGGATAGATCACAACTTTTCAGCTCCTAGAACCCCTCAGCAGAATGGGGTAGTTGAAAGCAAGAATAGGAGCTTAATATAAGCTGCTAGCGATGATAGTTGAATACTCACTTCCTAAATACTTCTAGGTAGAAGTGGTAAATACATCCTGTTATGTTCTGAATAGGGATAATATTATATCCAAGAAAAACAAGGCACCCTATAAGATCCTTAAGGGTAGGACACCCAACCTCTCTGACATTTATGTCATTGGATGTAAAGTGTTCATTCTAAATAATTGGAAATCTTTGCTTGAAAAGTTTGACCCCAAATTTAATAGAGTTTTCCTAGGATACTTAAATATTAAAAAATCCTTTAGAGTTTTTAATAAAAGGACATTGGTGGTAGAGGAAACCACTCATGTAGTATTTGATAAATCTGATAATTCTAGAGGGCCTAGGGTTGAAGAAGAAGAAGTGGTTGAAGTCACCCAAAGAGTAGAATCTATAAATCTGGAAGAAAGGGTAGAACCTAAAAATTTGTTACCAAGAGAATGGAGATATTCTTGAAGTCATCCTAAAGAACTAATACTAGGAGACCCATCTAAAAGTGTTAGAAATAGTCATGGACTTAGGAAAGAAGTTAACCACTCTGCCTTTATCTCAATGATTGAACCCATAAACATAAATTAAACACTATCTGATGAATTCTGGATCCTAGCCATGTAAGAAAAATGAATAAATTTGCTAGAAATGATGTTTGGGAACTAGTCGAAAGAACTAAGGACCAGAGCATTATTGGAACAAAATACTTTTCTAAAATTAAAATGAATGATTCTTGTGTAGTGGTTAGAAACAAAGCAAGAGTAGTGGCTAAGGGGTACAACCAAATAGAAGGGATTAACTTTGAAGAGACTTTTGCCCCTATAGCTAGACTAGAAGTAAAAAGGGTGCTACTAGCATTGCATGATTTAAGGGATTCAAATTATACCAAATGGATGTTAAGAGTGTCGTTCGTAATGATGTAATAAAAGAAGATGCTATGTTGAACAACCCCCAGGCTTTGAAAATTTAAAATTTTCCAATCATCTGTTCAAATTAAAAAAGGCATTATGTGGACTGAAAGAAGCATCTAGAGCATGGTATAAAAGGCTAAGTATATTCCTACTGGATAGAACCTTTGTTAAGGGGAGCGTAGATACCACCCTATTTCTCAAAAAGGTAGGTGAAGAATTACTCATTATCTAGATCTATGTTGATGATATTTTGTTTGGATCTTTGGATAAAAAGCAATGTGATGAATTTTCTAAGACAATAAGTAAGGAGTTTAAGATATGTATGATGAGAGAATTGAACTACTTTCTTGGATTTAGTATAAGTAGAAGGATGATGGAATTTTCCTTAGTCATTCAAAATACATTGAGGGCATCCTTAAGAAGTATGAAATGGATAAAGCCAAGGTAATTAATAGGACCATCAGTTCTACATTTCAGTGGGATAATGTCTCAAGTGAAAAATAAATTGATTAGAAGAGATACAGAGGAATAATTAGATCACTTTTTTTCTTAACTACTAGCAAAAACCAGATATTATGTTTGGTGTGTGTCTCTAAGCTAGATTTCAGGCGAATCCAAAAGAATCCCACTTCACTGTTGCTAAGAGAATCCTTAGATTTCTCTTAGGAACACAAAACTTGGGAATTTGATATCCTCGCACAATACTTCTTCTTAAATCATAAGATATTCTAATTCAAACTTTGATGGATGTAGGATTGAAAGGAAAAGTACTTTTCGAACCTGCCAATTCATATGACAATCTATAGTCTCCTAGTCTAGTGGAAAATAGAACTCAGTAGCCTTGTCCACTATAGAAGATGAATACATAGCCTTAGGAAGTTGTATGGCACAGGAACTCTGGTTAAAGCAATAATTTCTAGTTTTAGGACTACTTGTATGCGCCATTCCAATCTTATGTAATAACACTAGTACCAACTATATTTCAAAGAATCCAATCCAACACTCAGGACCAAACACATAGACAGAAGGCACCATTTCATTAGGGACCATGTCACCAAAGGAGGCATAGAGCTACATCATGTAGCTGCTGAAAATCAGCTTGTAGATATCTATACAAAATTTTTGGCTTTCGAAAACTTCAGCACCTTAAGAACTGGATTAGGTGTCATATATAATTATACTTGAAATTAAATGCTTTGAAAATCTTAAATCTAGTTGTTCTTTTTTATTTTATATTTTTTATCTTTCAGTATTTTATGTTTTTCTTTATGCATGTATTTGTTTATTTCTTTTAAAACATAAGAATCTGATCACTACTCACTTTAGAAATTGAATTTTCTTTAAATGAAAATCTTACCTACTTTTGTAAGCAATGATTGACTCCTCTAAAATAGTTAAATGAAGAAAAATTGGTGATAATCTCTCTTCCTTTAACTCCTTTAGTGGTGTAATTTCTTTTTGAATCAAAATCTATTTCAAATTAAAAAATTGGACTAAAAAATAGTGATCTGTTAAATTTTTCTACAGTTCTCTATCTCATTTGAATATTTTTGCAAATCAATGAAACTATTTCAAATTTTCTTAATTAAGTTATTTTTCTATATCAGATGGATCAGGTTTTGGTTTGTGATTTACTCTTCCTTGTATAAGAGAGTAAGTTCCTCTTCTCTCATATTTTGAAGTTAATTTCACAATTGAGAGTTTTTTTTAAATCTTAGAAATGAAGAAAGTTCACAAAAGCAAAAAAGAGGCATAAAATGATCCTAAAAGTTGAAAATATGCGTAACAAATGCTAAAATTTGAAAGATAAACTAAATGTATCAAAAATCAAAATATGTGTAAAGTGTGCTAAAAACTGATAAAAGAGGCACGAAATGAGCCCACAATGAGTTAGCTTCCCTTTCTTTCAAATCTTAAATCCTAGACAAATCCATGTGCAAATTGATATCATCTACACCTGAATTTGAAAATCATGATTTCTAATTCATCACTTTACAAAGCTTCTCTCTTTGATATATTTCTAAAATAAAGTTAAAAAGATGATATTTCCTTTCTAATTTATTTTTTGAATTATATTTTTATTTAAAAAGGACTTTAACCTGCAAGGAGTCTAAGCTAGGGTTGACAAAATTCAAATTTCTAACCTTTCTAGATCTTAGTACTGTTAATACATTTCTTTTTAAGTTTTTTCTCTAATCATAAGGAAAAATTTTCATTTAAGTTATCTGATTTATACTTTAAATAAAAAAAATTGATGTTTGTTGTGTATTTTCTCTTGATTACTTGATTTTGGTTATGTTTTAATTATCTTTTTATTATGATCTTGTTTTATTTTCTTTCTTGGAGATTTCCTGATCATTCATGCCCATATCTAATTTTTGCTATGATCGTACTATACGATACCTATCATACAATACGATCATCACAAATATCAATATAGATCCGATCACAGTGCATGCAATGGTTCATATTCATGAATTATTAGTGATCGTACTATATGATCCACGTGGCAGTAGCCATTAAAAGAATTGAATCGGGTGGTACAATATTAAATAATCTATTATACTGGACGAACATCTGTTCATACTATATGATCATCATAGTTAACAATCATCCATATCGACTCCTCGGGATGAACGCTTTGTCTCTAATCATCCAGTAAGATCCTGTCATACTGTACGATGAGACTGACTTTTTGATTGGATCGAATTGGATGAATTAATTGTAGTAGATCATCTAGTATGATCTCATAATTGTACTATATGATATGGCCGATTCTATCTAAGTAGACCAAATTCATGCTTCGTTCTTCACTCCAATCCTTCCAACTCTCCTCCCCTCTAACTTGAGCTCTAAATCTTGGCAATGGTTGGAGGCAAGTAGTCTCGAGCACTCATTACGAGTTCTACCTAGCGTCAAGTAGATCCTAGATTTGTTGAGGCCGCTAACGAAGAGACCTTTAATAGATATAAGAATGCTGGAATTACTCCTTCCAAAGTCATCAAACAAGAGGATCTCAACTTTAAGTACTACCAATGTTCACCCATACCACTCTCACTTTTCTTCTTACTCTTGCTCATCCTTTAAATTCTAAATTACTTTTTAAATTTTTTGTAAGCCTTAGAAACAATAGTGAGGGTACTGCCCTCCAATCTTATGTTAATAGTAGACAAGTAGAGATTACCTATAAAGACTTCTATGACTTTCAACATCATTCTACTACTAGTGAAAAAATTTATGTTCTAGCTGCAAATCCTTATTTTGGTTAGACCCCTGGCAACACCAACCTTTGGGAATCCAATGTAAGATGCCACACCACCCAGGTCAACACTCTATTTCAGGATACCCGCATCATCCAGCACATACTTAGAAATTCTATCATTCCTATAGCTGGTGTTCGAATCAACATTACTCTTGTTCCTTCTCTTGCAAACTATTTCATAATGACACAAATTAACTTTAATGTAGCTGATCTTATTATCAACTATCTTGAAAATATGATCATCATTGGAGATCCCCACCATAAGAGAATACCCAATCTAGCCTTAGGACATATCATTGCCTTTGCCCTAGAAACTAAATACAACTACTAGTATCATACACCACATGATCACCTCCTAGTCTACTACCCAAATAGCTCCTTCCACTTCCTTTACAGTGATCATTGCTTTAATGTTCACTATTTGTATGAAGAGCCTATAGCAGAAGAGGGAGGACCTATTCCAACCACTGCACCGATCCACCAGCAATCTCAGTTCAATCAGCTGGTCTAGAGGTTTGATCAGTGTAAACTCCATTTTGATGCCTATATAGTTGAGCAGCAGTAGCAAAATGAGAATAACATAGCTCACTTCGATCAATACATAGCCCAGTAGAAGCAGCAGCATGATCAGGATATGGCATGGTTTACAAACTAGTTTGCCTCATTCAACCAGTACTTTCAGCCACCACCTCCTCCACCTCCATCTAATTAGGATCCCTCTTTCTTTAATCTTCTTCTCTATTTTGATATCTATGTACCTTTCTTAATTTTTAGTTTTCTATTTATTTGAAGTTGTTTCCTCCTCTTTTTGTGATGTTAAAAGGGGGAGTAGCTTGTGTTGGTAGCATGTATTTTGCTTTGAAATATTCGATTCCATGTTTGCCTTTTCATTTTCTGTGTTCTCCTATTGTGTGTTATTTTTTTTTTCTTCTCTCTTTTTCTTTTAAAAAAATATTTTTGACACCTCCCCTATTTTTGAATAATTCACTTAGTAATGGGGAGCTTAGGGAATAGTAAAACACTCTTAAATCATAAACCAATAATATTTTCCATCATAAAAAAGGGGGAGTTTGATGCAAATCTCGATGCAAGTCTTATGATTTTGATAATAACAAATACTATTGGACTTTTTACTATGCAATTTGAATCTATTGCATATCTATTTTGCTCTACTCACTAACATTTTAGGATCACAGCTCACTTGCAACCTCGATCAGCTCAGGACTAGGTAGACTAGGAATAAAGTCTATGATTTTCATTCTTTTTATACTTTTCACCTTTCTTGAGTCAAATATATATTATGGTGGATCCTAAAGCTAAGTAACTTTGTATACACATAGTCAAGGGAGTGAGTTGGTGAGTTATAAATTTTTCTATTTTTGAATAAATCATAGAGTATGATTTAAATCGTACAAGCTGATTAGTTAACTGAAAAACCCAAATTAAGGAACCTCTATTAATCAAGATTGATTAAACTAATTATACTATATGATTCATATTGTACAAAATGATCAATTATAATCATCAAAATAGCCACTAATCATAATTTAGGTATTATTTAAAAATTCAAATTTTGTTCTAATCATACCGTACCATATGTATTATACTGTATGATATATGACAATCATGCCTAAATTGATCCTATGATTAGGAGTTTAATTATGGTTAAATTGTTCAATCAGATCGTACAGGACGATCATAGACGATCGTATTGTACAACCTGATTCCTATATGGCATAATAATTAAATGCCATCCATTGTACTAAATGATTAGCTATATTTTTATACTAATCATACTGTATGAGGTTCTCAATCATACTGGATTATTAATGTAAACTCTTGAACTGATCATACAATGGGTAGCTATTTGTAATGCCTAAATATGCTATTTTGAAGTAATCGTACATATTGATCTTGGATCGTACTGGACGATCAAAGACACCAAATTAAAATTTAGGGATTTTTAAAAGGCTCTTAATTAAAACTCTCTTATTTTCTTATTTTTAAGACTTTTAGCTACTAAGTATTTTTTTAGGGAGCAAAGAGCTGCTTTGGAGAGCTTTGATAGAGAGAAGAAAGGGGGAGTTCTTTTTGTGAGGGAGATTTATTAGGGATTCACAAGGTTACTCCAAGCAAGGATCTTCCCCATCTTCTTTAAGCTACTGCCTTGATCCTTTAGAGGCTCCAGCTAGAAATTATGCAGCAATAATCCTAGGTTTTCTACCTTCTCCAAGAGGGAGAAAAAGGATTCTATATTCTCTACCTTCACCATGAGGGTAAAAAAGGATTCTAGATTCTTTTCCTTCACCAGGAGGGTGAAAAAGGATTCCAGGTTCTCTGCGTTTGTTGGGTTGGTGAAAATATTTTCATAAAGACTTCTCCACCTTATTATGGGGACAAATGGAGAGACACTACTTTTAGTGTAATTCTTAGAAAAGAGGTTTCTAGGGAGTGGACGTAGGTGAGGTTGGACCGAACCACTATAAAGATTTGTGCATTTTGTTCTTATTATTCCATACTTTTATTTTTCTATGATTTACTATGTGGTTGACAAACTCTGATTTTCTATTATTGTGAAATTAATTTGCTTCCATGTTAGAGGAATAAGGTGTTTATTTTTAGATATTAAAAAGGCTACAAAAAAGATTTTCTATTTGTTTAAAATTTTTAAAATAACCAATTCACCCCCCTCTTGGTTAGCCTCGAGCTGGTTCTTTGAGGTTTAAAAACCTTCACGAACTTTCAATTCATATGGCAATCATTTAAAAGTTTGGATGGAATAGGGAATCCAATGCAACATCCAGCAAATTTTAGGGCATGTTATTATAATGCTAGAGGTAGTGATGCTTTAATTTTTAGATAATTTGTAAGCAATTTTTCAGGCATTACATTTGAATGGTATACTGAGATACCTAATGGGTCAGTGCATACATTTGTAGAACTAGAACGTATATTCACTAAATGGTTTGTTGGAGCATGTCACCATGTCACGGTGGAGGATCTATTCGTCAAAAATAGAAACTGATTAAAAGTCTAGTTGACTATATCCTTAGGTGGAGGAACATCAGTAAGAAATGTGAACCTCAACTGCAGGAGCAGTATGAAATAGACATTCTTTAAAGAATATTCATGATCTAATTGCCTTGTTATTGAAATGGTTCATAATCAAAACTTTTGAGAAGTTATTGAATAAATCCTCGAATCTTCTAAGGAAATGTCTAAATTTACTTTCCTAAATAATTAATCTTTAGTAGTGAACAAAAAGTAAAGCCTCAGAAGGTGTTAGAATAGAAGTCTTGGTCAATATCTACAGTAGATAAAGGGAAAGAGTCGATGCAGATTCAAACAAAAAATTCAGGTCATCCATCAAAGTATTAACTCTACAATGGACCTCCTATTCTATAGCTTAAATCTCATTATAATCTTATTCTTCAAGAGGAAAGGGAGAGATTTGAGGGTCTAGAAAATAAGGCATATTCATTTAAAAGAAAGGTTATTAAAAAGATCTTTAAAAGCCTTTTAAAGAAATTAGAATTCAAACTTCTTTAACCCAAAAAGTAAGAGGATTTGGGTAAATCAGAATAGGCTAGATATTACCCATATCATCAAATGATCGGTCATGTGTTAGAGGTTCATATAAATTTTAAGGAATAGATTGAAACAAAGATCAAGGATGGGTCAGTTGTGATAACCAAAGAGTACTTAGGTAATCCTAGTCAAGGATCCATTACATGTGTGATTTATGAATCTCCCAAATCAGTCTCAAAATCAAATTATGTCAATAATAGGGATATAACTGTATCCCAATCTTCTAAAATAATTTTATAGAACCTAAAATAAGCTTCAATGAGTTTTTTTTTTTTTGAGAGAAATGCTAAATTGCATTAAAAAGTCAAAGCACAAACCAAGAACATCACATAGTACCTAAGACATCACATTCCTCCTTCAAGCAAAATAGGAATGAAGGAGGAATCTCCACATCAGAAAGATCAAACCAAACAAAAGTTTTGTCCACACCCAAATTAGAACAAACATCCGCTAATTTGTTACAACCTCTATTGCGAAACGAAAACATGACTTGGTTGAAATCCTATAAAAAGCTAAGATTATTTTCAATTCTACCCTTATTTTTCCAATCCTTCAAGGCTAGTTGAAGAGTTTTAATGATATTGGAGTTGTCCCCTTCTATCACCACACCTTGAGCTTCACACATCCACACTTGCATAATATTTTTCAAGAAATAAACAACCATCAACTCCACTTGGGCTATGTCCCAATGCACATATTGAGCTCCAAATGCTAATAGAAACCTTCCTTTGTCATCCCTAACCACTACTCCAATCCTAGCCATGTTATTGCTCTTAAGTGAAGCATTGACATTTATCTTTATCCACTCGGGCGGAGGAGGATGCCAAGAAGTAGACAGCTTGCGCTTGGTTGACATCCCAATTGTCCGAGGAAAGATGAATGGAGTTACTCACCATAGCCATAGAAATCGAGTTTGCTGCTATCACAATATTTGAATCCTCCACACCTTCATGAACCAACTTGCATATGCTTTTCCAAACAAGAAAAGCAGCTGTACAATATAGATTTGCAATAAAAGACCTATAACCTGCATATCTCTTTAATCCCTACAAGAAAACTTTGAAATTATTAAACATCGGAATTGAAAACCCCCCAGCCATTAAGAATGATGAGCACTTTCTGAAGCTTGACACATCTCCCCGCAATATGGCATTTGTTCTCATCCTCTTGACACCCTCTCGGACGAGCAACTATTGAGCTTAATCTTCTTCTCAACAAGAAAAGCATTCGATGGAATAGCTTCATTGTAGAGCCTCCACCAAAAGTTTTCAACTCTTGGTCTTAATTTTAGTTTCTTCATCCAAGTCCAGTTAGCAATTTCGGTATTATATTCCATCAAAGCTTCAAAAGACAAAGCAGCCATAGATTTACCAGTGAACTTTGTTTTCAGCTCCATTTTATCATACTCCCTGCCGGCTGTTATTGGGATTTGAATGACAAGCTCCACTAGTTGTTTACCGAAAAACAACTGCAGCTGATTCATGTTCCATGCTCCATCCAGAATAAGCTTATTCAACCTGAAGTTAGAAGGTTCTAGGTAATTCACAAAGGTCGGCCACTTTGAGAAACTTCTATTAAGCACCCAAGAGTCTAGCATCCAATCAATAGAATTTCCAATAGTAACATTCCATCTTGAAATATTCCTAAGATAGGAAGCCCCCATGGTAATAATCTTCCAAGTAGGAGAGCAAGCACTCCTCATAGGTTCATCCCATATCTCACCTCCAAACATACTTCTAAGAACGTGGTAGACCAAAGAATCAATCTTCATGGAGTAATCCCAAGGAAACTTCGCACGAGAGGTCCAACCTTGGAAACCGTAGAGAACAGACTGCGTCCCCCTTCATTTTTAGGCTACAAAGCAATTCCCAAGAAGCATAATGCAGCCTAGCATTAGCATTCTTTTATTCCACAAGAAAACTCTACACATTTTGTCAAACTCTTTGAGAATACTCAACAGAACTAATGCAAGAGAGGATAAAAATATTGGAAGAGAAAGAAAAGCAGATTTAATCAAAACTAACTTCCCTTCCAATGAAATGCAACTTTTACCCCAAGTGTTCAACTTATTGGAAGCAACCTCCAGCAAATTTTGGAAATCAGAAGCAACCATTCTCCTTAAGGTTAATTTCACACCAAGATATGTAATTTCATTAACAACAATGTACCTGAGGATTCTACTAATCTTTTTTTTCATGCATAGTTTTGTATGCTTACCAAAAAGAATCATGGATTTGTTTTGATTAACCCTTTGTCCCGTCCAATTGCAATATTGGATGATAATGTTCTTCACCTCCTTCACCTTCCTCGCATTTGCCTCCGAGAAGATTAGGACATCATCGGCATAGAGCAAATGAGAAATTCTAGGAGTAGTAGGAGTAATAGAAATGCCAAGATAGTTCATCTTCTGATTAAAAGCTTCAGAGAAAATTTGAGAACAAAGAATAAACAAGTAGGGGACAAGGGACAACCTTGTCTGAATCCACATTTACCTTAAATCCAATCCGTCTTCTTCCCATTAATCAAAATGCAATATTTAGGATTACAAATACATTGCATTAAAAGTTCCCTAAATTCGATAGGAAAGTTAAAGCAAGTAAGAACCTGCCTTAGAGCTTGCCACCCCATGCTATCGTAAGCTTGCTCCATGTCCAACTTGATAGCCAAAAGCCCCTTTTTAGCTTTTGAGTACCGGAACTTGTTGAAGACATCCTGAGTAAGCAGAACATGCTCAACCATGGATCTTCCTTTGATAAATATTGCTTTCTCTCCCGAAATGATCTTGTGAATAACCTTTTCCAATCTATTTAGTAGCATCTTTGCAATGATTTTGTAAATAGTCATGCAAAGGCTAATTGGTCGGAAGTTAGAAACCACTTGAGGATTCCTAACCTTAGGGATTAAGATAATCATTGTTTCCTTCCAACAATGATGTATAACTACCGTAGAAATAAAATGACAAACTGCTTGCCAAACATCATTCTTAATAATTTTCCAAAAATCTTTGACAAAGGAGAAGGTAATCCCATTCAACCCAGGTGAGATGTTCGACCCGGCCTTGTCCACCACTGCCTGCATATCATCCAAAGTGAAATCTGCATTCAGTATGCAATGATCCTCCTCACCAATAACACTTGAGGGAGTCGGCCATCCATCCAGCAAGCAATCCTTTTGCTTCCATTTTTGTATGAAGAAATCAGAAAAAGATTTCTGAATCTCAGCAAGCTCTTCAGTAACTGAGCGATCATGAGTTTTGATGTGACTAATCCAGTTAAGGTTCCTCCTAGCATTTACAAAAGCATGAAAAAAGGAGGAGTTGGTGTCCCCATCTTCCATCCACTTGGCTTTAGCTCGTTGCCTCCACCAGAATTGAGCCGGGCTAGTGTAACATTGAGTTCATTTATTTTGAATCTTAGGAGCTGCAGCCTCTCAAAAGACAACCCACCTTCGGCTTCCTCCAATTGGATTACCAAAATCTCTTCTTTCAGCTTATCCCGAAGCAAGTTGAGATTCCTGAACTTAGCTTTGCTCCAAAAGAAAAGAGCTCTAAGGGATCTTTTAAACTTTAAATTAAGAGAAGAAGCCTGGATCACTCCCAATTGCTTTCTTCCATGATTTCTCCATGATAGCAGTTGCCCCGTGGTAAGAAGCCCACACATCTTCATACCAGATTCCTCTATTACAGATAATCAAAGGTTTAAAAATTTCCAAAAGAATAGGACAATGGTCTGAAGCAATGCGTGAAAGATGTTTCACCAAGGCTAGATGTATGGAGTTCAAAGCAGAGGATTAATAAGACATCTATCAAATTTTTCAAGAATGCGAGCACCTCCCGATTTATTATTACACCAGGTGAATTTGGGACCCGTAGACCTTACCTCATGAAGATCATTATTGATCATGAAATTCTTCATATCCATAGCACCTTAAGACATGTTAAATCTCTTCCTGCCTCTCTTCTCCTCCTGAGAAAGAACACAGTTAAAATCTCCACCTACCACCATAGGACAATCCTCAGAACAATGCCTCTCCAAACAATCCCAAAAGCATTTTCTGTTCTCTACCTTCTGGCTTGCATAAACCGAGGCCACCATCCAAGAACCCTTATTAAGGATTCTCAAATTCCCAATAATAACTTGATCAGATTCATCAATCAATGAGAATGAAGCTAAATCCTTTCCCCACAATACCATCAAACCTCCAGAAAGACCCTCAGATGGAACCATATAGGAGTCCCAACTGTTTCCCAACAACTTTAAAATTGGGATATTTCCAGCCAAACTCAACTTTGTTTCCAATAATCCCACAAAGAGCACATTGTTGTCTTTCACCACCTCCTTCAGATAAAGAGCGGCCTCCACTTTCTTGGTCCCTCTGCAATTCCAGAAAACCAAGGATGTCATGTTTACCCCCCCCCCCCCCCTTCTTCCTAGATTTTCCACCTTCCATATTCCTGTTATGATCAATGATGTTAGATGAACCAAGAGAATTAAGTTCTTTCAATAACTTTACTTTTTTTCCAGAAGATGACTTTTCCACCACTTCTAACTTAGAGATGCCCATATCTGATCCTAGGCATGTCCCTGGCTCCACACGACAAGGAAAATTCAAGTGACCTCTACATTCCATATCCTTGACAACAATCTCTCCTTCCTCCACACATTCATCTTCCAATCCTCCCTTAATTTCCATGTTACTCATGTCACTAGCATTATTTTTCAAATGTTGTAAACCAACTGAAAGAGAATCGGGAGTACCTGAGTTTGCAAGCAATCCATCCGGACCTGCTTGAGTTCGCAAGCATCCCTTCTCAACAATTTCATTTCCTGTAAACTGGGTATTATCTGCATTAAAATCTGCAGCCACCGAATCACAATTAGGAGCAGTTTCCTTAATCTTACAACCAAGATATGTCATAGATGATTCATTCCCATCTTTATTATTCATATTAACATAAGTATTGTTGCTACTCTTCTCCCCACCTGCCTCCACCAAACAATTAGAAACCACACTGTTATCAGTAGTTGGCTTCTTAAGTTCTTCATTACCTAGGACACCATGTTCCTTCTTAGGGAAATTAAATTTTTGGACCTGCTATAAAGGCTGCTCAAGAGGACCCTTTTTCTTCACAAATTGGACATTAGGAGTTTTAACCAAATCCCTATGTTGGCCAACACCTCTTCCCTTCTTGCGATTAACCAATACCCAAGGACCATAGGAAGCAGAATCCAAACCCACAGTCTCCTCATCCATACCTTTTTCCTTTCCATCTTCTTTGCTAACTTCCTCCTTCTCCTTATGTAGAGTGCACTCCTTAATACAATTCATTTTCACATTTCCAATCATCCCACATTGGAAGCAAAGAGATGATATTTTCTCATATTCAACTCTTTGAAAAAATCTCCCCGAAATACTATTCACCCAAACTCCAAGAGGAAGACATTGATCAATCTTCACTCTCACACAAATTCTAGAAAATTCTCTTCTTCCCCATTGAAACAAATTTCCATCCAGCATAAGGGGTGTACCAATCATGGAAGCAATTCTAGCAATATTCTGCTCATCCCAACAATGAAGACGAATGTGTGGCATTCTAATCCAAATTGTAGAGGCGGTGAGAAGTCAGGATTCCACTTTTCCATGCCTATAATATGACCATTCACAAACCAGGACCCACCAGAAAGAACTTCCTCCATCAATTCAAAGGAGTTGAAGGAGCACAAAAACCACCCTTTTCCAAGTGTTGTAAAATGAAATTTACCATATTTGTTCCATTGGCGCCTCACCTCCCAAGCTACTAAGTGTGATGGCTTCTCTTTACCAAAGACTTTAAATACCAATGAATTAGCCAACCTTTTGGTGTTTGAAATTTCTTATTCTCACATAGCTTGACTGCTTTACCGTCTACAGACATCACCAAATCCTCTTCCTTGAAATTAAGCTTAATATAAGGTTTTGTACTCCAAGACATAGCATTCACCTTATTCTTCTTAGGCAAACCACCATTAACCTTGTCCGCAAACGATACTTTTTTCTCAACCAGACCAGAATTAGCTTCAGTAGGATTTACCTCTACACTAGCACAATTATCAGCTTTATTCACACAGTCACCTAAATCTGTTGAAACACATTTCCTTACTTCCATCAAATCCCAACAATTCATCCACTGATTATCCAAAACTTCATGCTCAACACAGGTTATCGGCGTAACTAAGTTTCTTTCAGAATCAACTGGTGACTTATTAGGAAAATGAAAGCCTTTGATCACCGAAATATGAGAATTTGCATTTATCTTGCTGTCATGGACAGAGATTGCATTTGAATTCCCAAACCGGTTCACAAATATTTTCATTCCCGAAGAGGAAGCCCCCGGATCTGGAGTAAAATTTTTTAAAGCCGTCGACCTATCAAACTTATAATGGCCAGACAAATCCACCATCTTTCCGTTACCTTCAACCAGTAAAACCTCATCATGTTGAACACCAGACCTCTCTGAGATGACCAACTCTCCTCTTGATCTTCATCGATGATCCATATACTAGATGATCCTACTTGTATAAAAGACGAATCCACCATCTTTCCCTTAACTTCAATGAGTTAAAAGAGTCTCATCAACTATTCTCTAATAGTGATTTTCTTTCTTTGATATACTAGATGATCCTACTTGTATAAAATTTGAAACATCTGATTATTATAATTCATCAGATCAAGCATTAAAGATAAATTAACAAACATAATCAAAGAACCCATTATTTCTTCATTATAAGAGATAGTCTAAGAAAATCTATGCAGAGGTAAAGTGTTACCACCATCAGTATCTATAACTAGCAAAGGAAAGTAAGTGAGTGATAATCAAGAAACCTCAACACCAGTTTAACCAAATTCAAATGTAGCTAATCTAAATATTCTAAAGTGGATTATAACGTATTAGAACATCTTCCAAAATTACCTGCAAAATTTATTACTATGATGCTTTAGTTCTTTCCAAAGAAATGAGGGAGACTTTATTCAAAGCTATACTTGATCCAGAGATTTGCATAGTTCAATTAGCATCAATGCAGTTAGAAGAAATACTGAGTTACAATGAAGTCCCAGAAGTTACATTTTCAGGTGATGATTTAGTGGTGGCAACTCTAGATCATAATCATCCATCATATATTTCTATGAATGTAGACAATTTCAAATTATCTTGTGTTCTTATTGATCAGGGAGCATTAATCAACATTATGACTCTTAAAACTCTACATACCTAAGGGTGGATTCTCGTAAACTCAGCTCTAAGTAGATGATATTGTGAGGGTTTAATGAAAAAAGGTGAGAGAGCTTTGGGTTTAATTACCTTGCTTTTGGAAGTATGAAGCTTGAAAATTGAAACCAAATTTCATACAATATATTCTAAAATTTTTTTAACTAGACACTAGCTACATGAATATAAATGGTGCTATCTATACCTCATTAGTGTATCAAATACTCTGGTGATGGAGTAAAGCATTGCATTAAGGGTGATTTGTAACCATTTTCAATTCATGAAGTCGATATATATAAAGATGCTTCATACTATCTACCTAAAAAGCAAACCGTCTTCTCTAAGAATCTCAAACTTGTTACAATCTGAGATTTTGAGCTTGTGATTTTTATGATAACAAATTTAATTAATTATCTCTTTATTTCCCCTAATATTTGTATTGCATATTCGCTATTGTGTGTACTAATATTTCAGGAAGATTATACTCCGTGCAATGAAGATTCAAATATCAAGACTAGATAGAATAATATGATGGTTTTGCAAGAGTCTATAATTTTTATTTCTTATTTTTATATTTCTTAGGTCAATTTCATGTAAAGGTGCATGGTAACTTGGCGACTTTTCACACACACACACACAGGGAGTGAAAGATTGAATTATATTTGAACTAATCATACCATACGAACTAGATCATACAGTATGATCAATTATTTAGAAAATTAATTAAAATAGCTAATTAAGGATCATATGATTGTACTGTATGATTGGTATGCAAAGTTTGAACATTTCATTTTTTGATTTTTTAATCCGTACCAGACAAAATAGGTTTCAACCTAATTGTATTGCATGAGCACAAATAGTACGGTACAAAGAGAAATGGAAGGCTTAAAAAATAAGGGTTTTTTCGAAGCCTCATATTTAAAAAATCATATTGGACTTTGAAGAAGTCTTTGGCTTTTGAGAAAGTTTTGTAAGAGTCCCTTGAGAGGTCTTAAAGCTTGGAGAGAGAGAAGGAGAAGTTGTATAAGAGGGACAAGTAATATGAGGCAGTTAATGCGGTTGCCCAAGGCAAGCTTCTACCTTGGTTCCTCCAAGTGCATTCGTTATTCATTTGGGTAGCTCTGGGGAGTAAGCCATTAAGGCTGAAGATCTAGGTTTTCTGCCTCACCAGGAGGGTGAAAAGGATTCCAAGTTCTCTGCCTTGCCAAGATGTTTAAAAGGATTCTTGGTTCTCTACCGCACTAGGAGCATAAAAAAAATTTAGGTTCTCTGCCTCACTAAGAGGGTGAAAAGGATTTAAGGTTCTTAGCCTCATCAGAAGGGAGGATAGGATTCAGGTTCTCATCCACACTATGGAAGGGTAGAAGTGATTTTTTAAGGGCTTCCCTGCCTTGTTATACGACCTAAAGGAGAGAAACTAAAGGTTTAGTGTAATATCCAGAGATGACAACTCTTGAGAGTGGACGTAGGTCAAAGTTTGACCAAACCACCATAAAATTTCTGGAGTGCTTGTTCTTAATTTTACTCTATATTTTCATTTTATTATTTCTTGTGTTAATTATTATAAATTTGTGCTCTATGATTTCTACTTGGCATAAATATAATATCTTATTGTTAGATCAAAAATAAAAAGAAAAAGAAATTTACCTTTGCAAGCTTTTTCTTGAAATCTAAAAATCAAAATATTTCTTTCTTGTGAGTTGTTCTTTAAATTAAAAACTAGATTGCTTGTGAAAATTGTTATGGTAATTTAGACTTTAAATAAAAAAAGGGAAATTTTGAAAATACCAATTCACCATCCCCCCCCGCATAGTGTGCCTTCAACAAGGCTTAATGAACTCTCTTGAACTTTCAATTGGTATCAAAGTGGGTCTCAAAATTTGTAATTTAAAAATCTCTATGAAAAGATCAAATGGTATATTTTTAAAATAGGAATACTGTAGAGGGTTATTCAATAGCTTGTCCACCCTTATTCAATAGCTCGTTGACCATTATTTAATAATATTTCATTTGATTTTTAGAAAACTACATGTCTACTTATTTACAATCATTTGATTTCGCTTGTGGCATATGATGTAAGAAGGTTATTTTACACCATTTAGACTTAATAATGATATTAAAATTGAAACACCATTTAATGAATTGGGTAATGAGGATAGTGATCCTGTACGACTTAACTCTAAATATTTAAATTATTTTTTATGTACACTTAAATCTAAGCATTACATGAGTGTCTCTACTTTTACCACTATAAAAGAGATTTGGGATAAACTGTGCATCACGTATGAAGAAACTAATGAAGTTAAATAATCCTGTTTAAATCTTTTATTACATTAGCATGAACTCTTCCACATTAAACTGAGTGAATTAATTTCTAACATGTATACTAAGTTCATAAAAAATAGTAACATCTTTACATGCTCTAAGAATAGAATTATTAAACTCAAAATAGCGTAGTAAAATTCTTCGTTAATTATCTGATAGCTTTGATGCAAAAGTAACCACTATTTTTTAATCTAAAGATTTAAATATTTACCCTATTGATAATCTACTTGGCTCTCTCATTACTTAAGAGTAAAATGTGAGCAAAAGGCCTTTGGTTGCAGGTGACACGAGGAAGGAGAAGACTGTGGCACTAAAGGTGGATGATTTTGATTACAACAACTTTGTGGCTAAAGAAAATGATGATATAACATTGATGACCCATCAATTCAAGAGATTTCTAAAGCAAAAGTAAAGGCATCATCAATGGTGGAACAAAGGTAAATTAGGTAAAAGTAATAAATTTTTCTATGACGCTATCTATTTTAAGTGCATGAAACCAGGACATAGGAGATCTGATTGCCTCAACATAAAGACTCACTTCAACAAGGGTAAGCAGAGGATGCAAAAATCCATTTGGACAAACTCCACCTCAGATTCATCAGAACACAGAGCGGAGGAGGAGGTAACAAAGTTATGCCTTATGGAAAATGATAATCGTTATCATTCTGATCAAGATGAGGTATGTCAACTATCGTATAATGAGCGATTTACTATTTCTAAATAAAATTGTTGACTCATATAGGAAACTAAAGAAAATGCATACTAATTTATAAAATGAATTTTCTAATCTAAAATGTGAGAATGATTTGTTAGTTAGAGAGAATGTTAATCGTAATTCCAAGCATTTTTCATTAGGAGAAGAATATGCATCTCTATTAGATGAATTTGATGATTTGAATATGAAACATATTGAACTACGAAAGTTGTATGAATCCTTGAAATATGAACATAGTGAGCTAGAGAATGCATTTAAGAATTTAAAACACTTGCAACTGAACTAGACCATAGTGCATGCATTGAAACTTGAAGTTGAAAGCTTTAAGTGTACAAATAAGTTTTTGAGAGAGAAAGTTCATGCACTTCAAAATAATAATCCATCTTCTATACTAGCATAATAGTATAAGCCCAAAACACAGCATGCATCTCATATCCCTAGAAGGAGTTACAACCACTCACATAGATTAGTGAATCCATTTCTAAGTGTTAGATGCTATTATTGTGGCATGGTAGGACACATAGCCTGCACCTGCACTATACACCACAGAACATATCTAGTGTGGAGGCCAAAGTCATTTGCAACATAGCATAACATGCATTTATCCCACCCATTAAAGCATAAGGTGAAGCACAAACTCACTTGTGTTCCCAAATCTGACCATTGATTGACATTATAAGGATGCATTCATAAAAGGCCTAGCGAGAGCATATGGTACCTAGACAGTAGATGTTCACGACATATGACTGGATATGTTATGAAATTCATTATGCTGGATGCCAGAGCTAGCGGCAATGTGAGATTTGGAGGTAACTCAACTAGAAAAGTGGAGGGTTCAAGTATGATTGGTAACTCTAAAAATTTTATTATTAAAAATTTTTTACTAGTAGATGGATTGAAGTATAACTTGCTTAGTATTAGTCAACTATGTAACAAAGATTTGAAATAAAATTTCTATCTACAAAATATTTTATTAGTTTAGATAAAAAAAATGTTTTAGAAGGATAAAGAATAAATAATGTTACATACTTGATTTGAATTGTGTTGATTATTCAAATTCTTTATATTTAAAAATTGTTATTGATGAATCATGGCTATGGTATAGGTGACTATTTCATGCAAGCATGAAGACACTTAGGAGAATAACTCAAAAAACTTAGTTAAAGGTGTACCCAAGTAAGAATTCTCTAAGGACCACCTACGTAATGTCTACCAATTAGAAAAACAATTCAAACCATCATTTCATTCCATTAAGGACATCACCACCTCCAGGCCACTAGCGATCTTACATATGGACTTATTTGGGTTTGTTAGTATAAACAGCTTAGGTGGGAAAACCTTTTTATATGTAATAGATGATGATTGTTATAGATTCACTTGGGTTAGATTCTTTTCTCATAAAAGAGAATTGTGTGATGAGTTTAAAACATTCTTCACTAAATTCAAAGAAAATTAGGATGTGAAATATCTATTGTCCATAGTGATTATGGTGGAGAATTTAGGAAGGATAAGTTTGAATACTGGTTGTTATGTCTTGAATAGGGTAAAGGTTAGATTAAAACTTTATAAGACACCCTATGAACTAATTAAGGGTAAGACACCCAATCTGTCACACTTTTATGTATTTAGATGTAAATGCTTTATTCATATAAATAAAAAACCTCCTCTAGGAAAATCTATTCCCAAATGTGATCTGTAATTAAAGGACTTTTGTTGTAGAGGAATCAACCCATACATTATTTAATGATTTTATTAAATTTGGTGAGCCTAGGTTAGAAGAAGAAGAGGATGTTGAAGTTATCCAAGGAGTAGAATCTGTTGACCTAGGAGATAGAGAAGAACCTCAAGAGCTATTACCTAGAGAATGGAGATAATCATCTAGTGATCTTAGGGAGCTCATCTTAGGAGATCCATTTATAGGAGTTAGAACTAGACATGGACTTAGAATGAAGGATAGTTATTCTGCATTCAACTCTATGGAAGAACCCACAAGTATAGATTAAGTCTATATGATGAATTCTTGATTCTATCTACGCAAGAAAAGTTAAAATAATTTATTAAAATTTATGCATGGGAGTTGGTTAGTAGACCAAATTACCATAGTATAGTAGGTACCAAGTGGGCATTCAAAATATAAATGAATGGTTCAAGAACATTTATTACAAATAACACAATATTAGTAGTTAAGTGGTACAATCAAATTAAAGGCATTAATTTTTAGTAGGCTTTTGCCCTTATAGCTAGGTTAGAAGCTAATAGAGTACCACTGCCTTTCTTTTATTTAGAGGTTTCATATTGCATCAAATGGATGCAAAGAGTTATTTTCTAAATGGTTTTATCAAAGTAGATGTTTATATAGAACAACCCCCTTGATTTCAAAATTCAACCTTTCCCAATCATGTATACAAATTGAAAAGGGCTTTGCATGGGTTAAAACAAGAAGCTAAAGTATGTTATAAGAGACTTAGCATGTTTCTCCTCAATAGATCCTTTGTTAAGGGTAGTGTATATACCACCCTATTCATAAAGAAAGTCAGAGGTGATCTACTCATTGCTTCGATATATGTAGATGACATATTATTTGAATCTACTCATGAAAATCTTTCTAATGATTTTTCTGAAACTATGAGTAGAGAGTTTAAATGTGTATGATGGGAGAGCTGATATTTTTCCTTGGTTCTAGTGTGAAGCAAAGGGATTATGTTACATTTCTTAGACAAAGTAAATCTATCAAGGATATTCTTAAAAGTATGAGATGGAAAATGCTAAAACAATTAATACAACAATGAGCTTTACCATTTAATTAGATAAGGATCCTAATGAAAAAAGAGTAGATCAAAAAAAGTATAGGGGGATAAAAGGATCTCTTCTATATTTGACTGTTAGCGAACCAGATATTATATTTAGTGATTGTCTTTGTGCTAGATTCCAAGGTTATCCCAAAAAATCCCATATGATAGTAGTTAAGAGAATCCTTAGATACCTTCTAGGGACCAAAAGTTTAGGTATTTGGTATCCTAGACATAACACTTTATTTGAAATTATTGGATATTTAGACTCAAGCTTTGCATGGTGAAGAATAGATAGAAAAAGTACTTCTAGAACCCATCATTTCATAGGGTAATCATTCATTTCTTGGTCCAATAGGAAGCAAAACTCATTAACTCTATTCACCGCTAAGGCAGACATCATAGTAGTAGGAAACTGTGTTGCTCAAGTATTATTGCTAAAGAAACAAATCCTTGACTTTGGACTACCTGTAGGGACCATTCCAATCATGTGCGATAACACTAGCGCCATATGCAATTCTAAAAATCTAATCCAATACTCCTGAACTAATCATATTGACATCAAACACCATTTCATTAGAGATCATGTAGCCACTAAAAATTAACTTGCAGACATTTTCTCCAAACCCTTAAGCCATGACACCTTTAGCACATTGAGGATTAGACTAGGTGTCATCTACCTTCATGCTTGTTTCAGGGTAAGAGTGAAATTAAAAACTTATGTAGTTATGTGTTTTATGTATTTTTATATTTGTTATGTTCTTTATTTATTTTTTACTATTTTGGTTTGTGAGTGTAATATTCCTAATTAGTAGAAGTTCCCTAATTGTCACTCACCGCACATTAAAAAGTTTCAAAAATTAAAAAAAAACACAATATAATATACAAACCTCATTCGTACTGTATGATCAACACAATAATGGTCCTGATTTGACCAATAATAGATGATTATACTGTATGACCACCTCATATTGTACCATCCATGTGTTAGTAGCCATTAGACAAAATTAATTTGGCTGGTATAATAATAATTGCACTATCATGCTGAATGAAAACTTATTCATACTCTACAATCAATTAAGTCATCAATCATACCAATGACCCATTGGGACAAATGCATTTTTCAAAGATCATCCAATACGGTCCTAATCATAATATCTGATTTGGCATCATTTTTTGACACATTGTCCAGATGATTTAACTTCCTTGTTCATACTGTATAATCCCCAATCATCATGTATAATCAGTTGAAAACTCTATATAAGGGATGGATTTCTAACATTACGATTCACCAAACATCCTCTTATCTTTGTTCATTTCTGTTCCTAGCATTAGAATTTTAAAATGGAAGTAGGTAGTAAGATAACACACTTACTCCATGGAAGCTCTTCTCATCATTCAGTGGATGATAGGTTTCAATTAGTTGAGGATGAGTCATCCTATCACCATCTTAAGAATGCACACATCACACCCTCACATCATCTAGATGTACATGTTCTGCAATACCAAGTCATGGACCTATTTTCTTCCACCACTTTGCATTTCCTCCTAACCCTTACATTTCCTTACAATTTTGAACTTCTTTTTAAATTCGTTGTGATCTTCAAGGCTGAAGATCTAGGTTCTATGTCTCACCAGGAGGGTGAAAAAGATTCTTGTTTCTCTACCTCACCAGGAGGGTGAAAATGATTCCAGATTCTATGCCTCATCAGGAAGATGAAAAGAATTGTAGGTTCTCTGCCTCACCAAGAGTGTGAAAAGAATTTCATGCTCTCTGTCTCACTAGGAAAGTGAAAAGGATTCAAGGTTCTCTGGCTCACTAGGAGGGTGGAAAGGATTCAAATTCTCAATCGCACAGTGGAAGGGTAGAAGTGATTTTATAAGGGATTCACCGCCTTACTGTGGGAGCTAAAGGAGAGACATGAAATGTTTAGTGCAATACCCATAGAGGAGAACTTCGCAGAGTGGATATAGCTTAAAGTATGATCAAACCACTATAAAATTTCTAATGTGTTTGTTCTTATTTTTGACTTAACATTTTTGCTTTTTTATTTCTTGTGTTAATAATTGCAAATCTATGATATGGGATTTTTACTTGGCATAAAACTAATATCTTGTTCTTAGTTCAAAAAAAAAATTACCATTAAAAATTTTTGCTTAAAATATAAAAAAATATCTCTTTCTAGTGAGTTATTTTTTAAAATAAAAACTAAATTGTCTATCAAAATCTTGTTAGTGAATTAGTCCTTAAATAAAAAGGGTGAAATTTTAAATCACCAATTAAACCCACCCCCACCCCCCTGCACGCGCACATCTTGGTGTGCCTAGGGTAGTTGTATAAGGTTTAACAACCTCTTAAACTTTCAAAATTGGTTGAAGAAGCAGCAAAAGAAAGGAAAAATAGAGAAAAAGAAAACGAAAAAGGAAAGAGTAAAGCATTTCTATCTTGAACACAATGTTCATTGGTCACCTGCTCCTCCTATACAAAGAGGCAATATAATATCTTAATAATATTGAGGAAGAGGTCGAGGATAAAAAAATTTGAGTGATAAAAAATATGAAAAAGCAAAATATACAAATAAAGGAGCCTGCACTATATATCAATTTTAAATCTAATTCAAACGAGGAATCATCTATGATTGAAAGAAATCCATAGCACATAAAATATTGAAAATAAAATAAAGTAGCAAAGTTTGAGATTTCTAATGAAGCTTATAGCGATGAGTATAGGGTCTAAGTTATTAGGGAAGTTGATTCAAATCTATCTACTATAAAGAGATTAAAGAAGTATGTTGACAAAATTACCATTACTCTACTCTCTCAAAGTTATGTAAAATGGTTAGTGGTGAAAGCCTCTCTTCCTTTAAACCAAGAAACAAAGCCAATAACTCTATACCTTCTACCAATAAAACCACTAAAAAGGATGTACCCTTTAATGATCCATTTATGGATGCAATAGTGGAACACCCTTTTGACTGATACTCTGATTGTATAACCAAGTTTGCTAGGCTAGGTTTAACACCATCAAGTTGGATTAGAGGTGAAGCTCAATAATTTGAATATTTGTGGAATACAAAAAAAATATAAAAATATGTCAAGACCAGGCATCAGCTTTACTACTATAAGTTCATTTGATTATGATGAATATTATTTAGCCATATAAAAAAATTTTGAGTCTGATAGTCTCTTTTTAGTGATTGTTAAAGCCCTTAACAAACTCTGTTTAGAAACATCAAATGATTTGGATGAATCTCAAGCTAGGGATGCACCTTAAGAACTTGAAAAAGAGATTAAAAATACAATTAATGATTTAAAAGAAATAAATCAGGGAACTGAAGAAAACCCTCGTCTGATTTTTATAAGATCTTTATTGAATGAGGATGGGGCAAAGAAAATGAGAGTTCTTCATAGAATTTAAAGAATATTTTAATTGGATTTATGAAGAAATGTTCAGATTATCTCCAAACATAGCAGTCCATAAACTAGAAATTCAGTTAGGAATAACACTAGTTATATAAGCACCTCAAAGGATACAACTTTATATTGAACTATAAGCAATGTCTGAGGTTAAAAAGTTAATTGATGTAGTATTTATTACGGAGAAAAAATATCCATAATTGTTAGCTAGCAATATTCAAGTTAAGAAGAAGAATGGTCAAATTCATGTCTTCATTGATTTTAGAGATCTGAACAAATCTTGTCCTAAAGTCAAGTTTCCACTTCCTATATCAAATTTTATAGTTGATATTGTTTCCTCCCATGTAATATTTTCTTTCATGATGGCTTGTCTAGATACAACCACATTTAAATGGCTCCTATGGATGAAAAGTATACAGCTTTCAAAATGTCGATAGGAGTTTACTATTATAAAGCTATTCCATTTGAATTAAAGAATAGTGGGCAACATACTAATGAGCAATGACGAGGATTTTTTATGAACTAATCCACCATTATGTGGAATGTTATGTTGATTGTCTAGTCATCAAAAGTTTTAAAATAGGTGATCATTTATATAATCAAAGAATTATTTTCAAAAGATTATGTTTGCATAACTTGAAAATCAATTTGTTGAATTGTGCTTTTAGAGTCACTTCAAGAAATTTTTTTTAGGATTTGTTGTCCGACATCAAGGGATCAAGAAAGCAAGTAAAATCAAATCTATAATAAAAATGCCACGGCCAAAATGTCTTACTTAGTTAAGATCTTTCTAAGGTCGATTAGTATACCTTAGAAGATTTATATTAAATATTTCAGGCAAATGTCATCCATTTGGAGCGTTATGTAAGAAAGATGATCATTACAAGTGGGATTAAAAATGTTAGAAAACATTTGACAGTGTAATGTTGTATTTACAAATCCTCCAATTTAAGCTTCTCCCATTCTAGAAAAGCCATTGATTTTATATGCCACAGCTTTAAGTAAATCTCTTGGCTCCTTGTTAGCTTAGCTCAATGAGAAAAGGAAAGAGAATGCACTTTACTATTTGAGTAGAAATTTACTTCCAACTGAAGTAAATTAACCTTTAATAAAGAAGCATTGCTTAGCTTTAATGTTTGCCACTAAGAAGTTAAGATACTATATGCTATCTCATTAAGTAAAACTAATATCCAAAGTAAATCATAATAATATCTGATGACTCATCCAATGCAATTAAGAAGATTAGCTAGATGGTCAATGATTTTGTCATAATTTGAAATTTTGCTTATTCCTTTGTGAGGAGTGAAAGGGCAAGCTATGGCATATTTTCTAGAAGCTCATCCAATTTAAGATGATTGCCTGATCAATTATGTGTTATTAGATAAAAAAACCATGAATCTTGAGATAAATGAGAAGTACACTTGGGAATTCTATTTTAATGGTGCTACTTCCAGTCAAGAAGAAACATCTGATCATATTTTCTTAGAAAAGCTGGAATCAATATAATATTCGTTGCCACAAAAAAGGGTGTAATGTACTACTCTTACCATTTATCAAAACCTCATACAAACAATGACTATGTGCAAAAGGAACTACTAATTGATGATCCTAAATGAAATTCAAAAGATTAAAATTTTTAGAGATTCATAAGTAGTGATAAATCATGTAGCAAGAAATTATCAGGGATAAATAAAATTAGATTTCATATCATTGACACATAATTTATCCACTTGAACAAATCTTGAATATAACCTTAAAAAAGATTTCTCCAGAACATAATTTTGCTATAGATTCCTTAACAAAATAAGCTAAAACTCTGACTTATCGTGAAGGAGATTCCAGCTCAATACAAGAACAAGGTTGCCAAATTTTATCACATAGAGAACTTGAATATATAAACAAAACAAAATTTTGCATCAAGATGAATATTGTTTTTGCAGTAGATAATGAAGTGGTGGTTTAGAGGATGCCTTCATCAAATTTTTGTAAGAAAATAAGCTCCCTCATAATAAATTGATAGCTGATCAAATCATAAGAAGATTTTTTTCTTATACATTGATCACCTTATATAAAATATCATTCGATCAAATGTGGTTAAGGTGTTTGAGGATATCAGAAGAATTAAAGATTATTGAAGAAGTACATGTTAGATTATGCAGTGCACATCAATC
Source organism: Dendrobium chrysotoxum (assembly GCA_019925795.1). NCBI lineage: Eukaryota > Viridiplantae > Streptophyta > Magnoliopsida > Asparagales > Orchidaceae > Dendrobium > Dendrobium chrysotoxum. The sequence continues at coordinate 56,995,229 of CM034312.1, forward strand.
GATTCCAAAGATGAAAGTGAAAATAAGGAATGGGTTACTATTAGTCATCCATGATTGATGATTATATGAAAGTTGCATATTATTATCATCAATGTCAAGTACATGGTGTGGTTCTACATCAACCACTTAATGTAATCCAACCAACAATTGCTTTATTTCCTTTCAAAGCTATGGTATATATATTGTCAATCTAATTGATCTGCCGTTCCCTAGAGGTCATAGGTTTGTATTAACAATTATAAATGACTTCTCAAAATGGGTAGAGGCTATTCCTTTGAGAGAACTTAATGCTCATCATGTTCTAAACATTTTTAAAGACAATGCAAAACATATTTGATAATGGTCCATCATTCAGAAACACTAATATAAATAATTTGGTTAAATATCATAATATTAAATGGGGATAGTCAATAATCTATTACCCTCAAGCAAATGAATTTGTTAAGGCCTCCAATAAAATATTATTTCAAATTCTAAAGAAAATATTTGATGATAATGAATGCCAATGGCATGAAAAGTTAGGAGATGCTTTATGGTTATATAGAACCATATATAAAACTCCAACTCAGTCTACATTTTTTGCCATTGTATTTGGAGCAATGACTATTCTCCCTTTGGAGGTACAACTGCTTTCATTATGTGTAACTATTAGCTATATGATCACTAAAGAGTAGAATGAGAAACTTAGACTAAAAGAACTCAAAGATCTAGAAGAGAAGCATCTTCAAGCTTAATAGAACCTTGCGTTATATAAAGCCAAGATGATTCAACCACATGACAAGCAGGATTATCTAAGAACTTTCTAAGTGTAGGATTTAGTTTTAGTACTGCGAAGACCTATTTTATCCCATCGAAAGATAGGAGGTAAGTTTGAACTGACTTGAGAAGGTCCTTCTGTGATAGAGAAAGCATATCAAGGGGGACCTTATTTGTTTCTTGATTATAAAGGAGATCATCCAATATTACCTATAAATAGATAGTATATCAAGTGTTATTCTGGTGGATAGTGTTAGATTACAAATTTTATAATAAATTAAATTTTCTTTCCATTGCTATTATATATGACTTGAATGTATAAAAATTTGCAAAAGAAACTAGAACCAAAGGATAAGGCTTGTTCTAAAGTTCATACTAAAGTTTATAATTTTTAAATTTTTGGCCATCTATAAACTATAAAACCTTTATCTATAAACTTTATTATAGTGTTAATTTATATCTTCTTAAGAGCTACTATCTCATTTAGATTTTAATCTTTCTTAACTAGAAGATGCTATTCTAGTCAAGTATAAATCTCATCTGCTAAAAAGTTGCTATCTCATTCATTTTTAAATTCTTCTTGTGTAAGAGATTCTATACTAGTCATGTATAAATCTCATCTACATGAGAGCTTCCATCTCATTTAGATTTCAAATTTTCTTATTTAGGAGATGCTATCCTAGTCAAGTATAAATCACATCTTCCTAAGAGCTGCTATCTCATTTAGATTTCAATCTTTCTTATCTAGGAGATAATATCCTTGTCCAATATAAATCCCATCTTCTTGAGAGCCACTATCTCATTCATATTTCCATTTTTCTTATCTTGGAGATGTTATCCTAGTCAAGTATAAATCTCATCTACTTGACAACTTCTATCCAATTCATATTTTAATCATTCTTGTCTAGGAGACATTATCCTAATCAAGTATAAATCCCATCTGCTTGAGAGTCACTATCTAATTCAAATTTTAATATATCATGTCTAAGAGATGTTATCCTAGTCAAGTATAAATTCATTTTACTTGACAATTGCTATACCATTAAGATTTTTATTTTCATTTCCTAGGAGATGCAATCCTAGTCAAATTTAAATTTCATCAGCTTGAGAGCTGCAAACTCATATAGATTTTAATTTTTTTATATAAGAGATGCTATCCTTATCAAGTATAAACCCCATCTTCTTGGGAGCCTCTATCGCATTCAAATTTCAATCTTTCTTTTCTAGGAGATGCTATCTTAGTTAAGTAAAAATCCCATTTTCTTGAGAGCTACTATCTCATTCATATTTTAATCTTTCTTTTCTAGGAGACACTATCCTAATCAAGTATAAATCCTATCTACTTCAGAGTCACTATATCATTTAGATTTTAATATGTCTTATCTAAGAGATGTTATCCTAATCAAGTATAAACCTCATTTACTTGAGAGATGCTATCTCATTGAAATTCGATTTTCCTTGTCTAGGAGTAGCTATCATGGTCAAGTATAAATCTCCTCTGCTTAAGAGAAAATATCTCATTTACATTTTAATATTTCTTATTTAAGAGATGCTATCCTAATCAAGTATAAATCCCATATGCCTGAGAGATACTATCTCATTCAAATTTTAATCTTTGTTATCTCATAGATTCTTTCCTCATCAAATATAAATCCCATATGCTTGAGACCCACAAACTTATTAAGATTTCAATTTTTCTTATGTCGGAGATGCTATCCGAATCAAGTATAAATCCTATCTCCTTAAGAGATGCTATCTCATTTAGATATCAATTTTTTTTTCAAGGAGATGCAATATTAGTAAAATATAAATCCCATCTACTTTAGAGTCACTTTCTCATTCAAGTTTAATCTTTCTTAGCTAGGAGATGCTATCCAAGTCAAGTATAAATCCATCGAATTGAGAGCCACTATCTGATTCATATTTTAATTTTCCTTACCTAGTAGATGTTATTCTAGTCATTTATATATCCATCTATAATCAAATCTAAATATGAAATAATCTTTTGGGTTTTGTTGATTACTTCAGTCAATGCCAACATGTATGACTTACTTTTTAAAGTTCATCACACCTGTTGAGTGTCCATTTGTTGACCATATTTTTGAATGAGGTTATTATCCCTAAATCAATCATAAATCTCTATTCATCAATCATTTGAACCATACTTTAAACCTTAAATTAAACCATGTGCTATATTTTTGCATAATATCTTGATCATTGAAGCATAAAATCATTACATGACAATCACCTTTACTGTTATTTAATAATCTGATCTATCACTTGATTATCACCAAATAATTATCAATGATTTGATCATTGCAAAGATAAAATTACATTAGTCATTAATTCCATTGATTAATTCAAAACTCAAATCAAAATCTAGTACTAAATCCTTTAGTTGGCACTCCCTAGTGATAATATGTTGATTACCTATTCAATCACATATAATCATAATGATAGTTAATGACCTAAACTTTTCAAACCCTAAACCCTCATAAATCATTATCTAAACCAAGTCTAAATTCAATCCATTGCTATACTCATTGACAATCCAAAACCGTAAAATATAGTGTTGGAACCAAACCCAAAAACCCTTGGTCCATAACCCAATTTTGAAGAAATTTACATTTCCTTAAATCTGACCAAATGACCTTGGATTCATGATCTATCACTTGCATATTTATTAGGCATGACCCTAGGGTCAACCACATTAATTTGAAGGCATTTCAAGATCCATAAACCCTAAAACTCAAAGCATTCCTATAGGCTATAAAACCTTCAAATATTTAGTAGCTATGCCATTCAACATTGCATCTTGTGATTTTTCACCTGCGAGGCCTCTCCAAACTCATTTATCATGATAATTATCACTAGTATGATGCATTATACCAATATTGAGCATTGGTTGACCATGGTTGACCAGAATACTCTAAAAACCTATATCTTGGAAATTGAACTTTTCTTAAACCTTAGCATGGTTCAATCAAACTAAATCATGAAACCTATTCAAACATGCTTAGAATGTTATTTGGCATGCCTTAAACTAAAACACTGGCTATAATCATCATTGGTTGACCATGTCAGCCTAAGTTGACCATATAGAACCATTAAACCTTAAAGCTACATTTCATACATATGAGCATTCTCATTGCATGAAACCTTTTCCAATTTATTCAGCACATCATTTAGAATGAGTGAAGCCCAACCTTAGCCCATGGGCTAACCTTGTTGACCAAGTTAACCTAGGTTGACCAAATGCATCCTTTAGGATTTAAGCAAGCATCTCATGCATATGAGCTTTCCTAATCCTTGAAACCTCTTCCAATCTGTTTTATACATCATTTAGAATGTGATGAATGAAACCCCAACCCATGAGTCAACTTGGTTGACCAAGCAAGCATACATTGAAACCCATTGCAAACCCATTGACTAAGGCTTAACAAAACCTATTTAAACATTTGGGGCTATCTATAAAATCCCAAAATTCATATATATATAATTGACTTATAAATTTTAAAAGTTAACAATAAATCTAAATTAAATCCAAAAATTACATATAATATATAAAATTATTATAATAGAGAAAAAATAAAATCCCTATAAAATTCATTCAAAAAATAACTTTAAAATTAAGAAATATAGATACTTAATTAAAATAAATGATTACCAATACATAAAAATTTCTAAAATAGTTTTAAACACTTAAAATTATCCCTATAAGTCATCTATGACATTTGGGGAAGATTTGAAGAGGTATGGAGTTGATTTGATATAGACATAAGAAAATATTTCTAATCAAGCAATTAAATAAATACAAAAATGTACTTAACTTGTAAATTTCATAATTATTTCTAGGAAAATTCAAATCCAAAAAACTCGAAGGTCTTAGATCGATCTTTGGGTCTAGTATTTATGAAAAATATAGAAACTCCGAAAATCATTGTAAATAAAAAAGTTAATATTTGGGTCAAACTTGATACAAAAAAATGCATTTAACTTATAAAATTCATAACTAATTTTTAAAAAAATCAAATTCAGTAAACTTAAAGGCATTCAACTCATAATTAGATCTAGTATTCAAAAATAATATAAATATTCTAAAAATTATTGCAAACAAAAAAATAAAGAAAGGTACCCACATTTAATGCATTAAAATATGAAAACTTAATAAACTAAATTACATTTAAAAAAATTATTAATAAAATACTTAGACATTTTAGCTTTTATACCCTTATTCTTGATACCTTTTAAGAGAGCAAAGGTGCACTGAATTGGGAAGCTTTAAGGACCAAAACATTTAATTAAAATGAAAGACTCTATCCTAACCATCTACCCCAATTTTTGAGGATTGATAGCATTATAAATTTGAGCCTAGGACATGCTAAATAGCTTTTGACACTTTGAAGTTGTTGAGCGCTATGTTCTATAAATTTTAAAATTATAAATTACGACAATTAAAATCCTCTTTAAAAAATAAAATTTCAAATATCTAAATCATTAAATACTTTAATTTAAACCATCTCTTAAAGGCCATAAACAAATTAAATCAATTAAAAAATTTTAAACTAATAAAACCTAGGACTTATCCAAGTCATAAGCCTTTTATGCACAGTAAGATGATTTTCTAGGACAACCAATTCTAGCCTAGTATAGTGATTTAATTTAGTTTGCTTAGAGTGCCTTGCCTAGACAGTGCTTATGTTTGTGTATTTACTTTCTTTACTATGGATGTCATATTAACTTTTTGCTTGTGCACCAAAGATATGAGTCAAAATTCAAAGGCACACAATTTTATTTGAATTTAAATTTATGTATACATAACTGCGGACACTTAACCATTTCATATATAATTTTTATATACTTGATCTTCTATCTTGCAAAAAAGAATGTATCTAGTAAATAGTGAAAGGTAAATATAAAAGCAATGATGTAAATATTTTAGATCATTGTATAGCTAGATTTAGTCGTATAATATTACGAGTTGTAAAAGATTAAAAATGATTATCTGTGTGTTTGTCTATAGATATATATACACTATAGAGGATCCATCATTTAGAAGATTGAAAACCAAAAATAAACAATCATATCCAAATCTACTTTATATAGGAGTAGAAATCCAAACTTATTGTCGATGGAGCTTGGCCACCTACTTTATACAACAAACCTTAGGTTATACTCTAAAATTATAAAAGAATGAAATTTTCTTTATTTAAATTGTTATTCATGCATCATTTCATTGCACGATAATATACACATTATAAAGTTCTGATTAAAAAGTTTTATAAACTATAATTCTTTGATTCCAAGGATAGAGCCTATCGTATCTTGTATTCATGTGGTGATTGATTATAATTTGGATTATTACCTAGCAACTCACTCTAGGAAAGTGTAAGCCTAGATTGCATACACCCCCTTAGTCTTTTCCCATTCTTATTCTATTTTATTCTTTTAAAATCCAAAATCTAAATCTAAATTCTAAATGCAACTATAGAATTTATAATATAAAGACTATACATTGAAATCTTATGAGCCCAATCATTCATTTAAATCTATATGTATTTGAAAATCTTTATTCTTCACTTTAATTAAGATTACTCTCTTACGAGTTATAATTAACTATAGAGGATAGCCCTTATAGGAAGTTTAGAACCCATAATTAAAATAAACCCTACCTTAGTTTTTTTTTTTTTTTTTTTTTTTTTGAGATAGGAATAAAATTTGTGGATTTAAAGCTAAGTTTTAAACATTGGTATAAGTTCATAATCAAAAGATAAGGGTATATTCCTTTTATCCCAAGGGGTAATTTGAATATTCTTTACATATTTGATTATAAAAATAAATAGATGAATTTAACTTCATGATTAATTAATATGTGAATATTTCTTTATCCTAAAGGATGAATTGAATATTCCTTATGTAGTTTGATTATGAAAATAAATTCATTAATATACTTTCATGATCAAAATAATACGTGAATATTCATTTCATCCTTAGGGATGAATTGAATATTCCGTAAATAATTTTTTTATTATGAAAATATATTCATTGATCTAATTTCATAATTAAAATGATAGGTGAATGGAATATCCCTGTGCTGTGTTTGGCCATGAAAATAAATTAGAGGTTACTCTTCTTAAATATATAGTGAGACATTAGTTTATCCTTCAAGATGGAATAATATTAATCTATATAGATTTGACTAAAGACACCAAAATATAATTTAAAGCAAATCTTGTGTGGCATGAATGAAAATTTGTGCAAAACCATGGCTACATGAATATAGAATGGTGCCTTCCACTCTATATAAGTGTATCAAATACTCTCATGAAGGAGTAGAGCACTGTATTAAAGAGATTTACAATCATCTTTAATTCATGAAGTCAGTATATATGAAGATGCTTTATACTATCTATAAAAGTTGACAACGATGAGGATAGGGTCTTAGTCGTTAAGGAAGGTGATTAAAATCTATCTACTATAGAGAGATTATAGAAGTATATTAAAAATATTACATTTACTCCCCTCTCCCAAAGTGATGTAAAATGGTTAGAGGTGAATGCCTCTGTTCCTTTAAACCCAGACACCAATGCTAACATCTTTGTACCTTCTACCAGTAAAATCACTGAAGCTGGTGTACCCTTTAATGATTCATTTATAGATGAAATAGTGGAACTCCTTTTTGACTGGTACTCTGATTGTGTAATCATGTTTGCTTAGCAAGGTTTAATACCATCTAGTTAGAGTAGAGGTGAAGCTCAATAATTTGAATATCTATGGAATAAAAAAAATTAAGTCCAGGAATCAGCATCACTACTCTATGTTTATTTAATGATGAAAAAAATTGCATAGCCATTTCAAATAATCTAGAGTATGATAGTCTCTTTTTAGTGAACATTAAAATTCTTAACAGACTCTATTTAGAAACTTTAGATGATCTGGATAACTCTTAAGTTAGGGATGCACCTTTAAAACTTGAGGAGGATATTAAATCTACAGCAGTGATTTAAAAGAAATAAATTTGGGAACAAAAGAAAACCCTCATTCGATTATCATAAACTCTTTATTGAATAAGAATGAGGAAAAGAAAATGATAGAGTTATGAATATAATTCAAAGACTATTTTTCTTGGAGTTATGAAGAAATGCCTATATTATCTCCAGAAATAGCAGTTCATAAACAAGAAATTTCGATAAGAATGGCACCAATTAAATAAGCACCTCGATGAATGTGACTCAATATCAAACAACAAGTAATATCTTAAGTTAAAAAACTAATCTATGCAGGCTTTTTCAGGCAGGAGAAATATCAAACTTAGTTAGCTAGCATTACTCCAGTTAAGAAAAAGAACAATCAAATTCATATTCACATTGATTTTAGAGATCTGAATGAAGCTTATCGTAAAGATGAGTTTCCATTTCCTATACTAGAACTTATGGTTTATATTGCTTCCTCTTACACAATTTTTTTCTTTATAGATGGCTCATCTAGATTCAATCAAATTAAAATAACTCCTAAGGATGAAAGTATATAACTTTTCGAACATTGATAGGAGTCTACTATTATAAAGATATTCATTATGATTAAAGAATGCAGGGGCACCATGCTAGCGTGATGAGGATTTTTTATGAACTAATCCACCATCATGTGAAATATTATGTAAAAGATCTAGTCATTAGAAGTTTTGAAAGAGATGATTATTTATATGACCTAAGAGTTATTTTCTAATAATTACGTCAGAATAACTTGAAAATGAATCCTTTGAAGTGTACTTTTGGTGTCACTTTAAGAAAGTTTTTATGTTTTATTATTTGACATCAAGGGATTACGAGAGATCCAAATAGAATCAAAGCTATAAAAGAAATGCCACTACCAAAAAGTCTTACTAAGTTAAAATCTTTTCAAAGTCGGCTGGCATACCATAGAAGATTTATATCAAATCTTTCATGTAGATGTTAGCCATTTAGAGCTTTATATAAGAAAGATGCCCATTATAAGTGGAATGAAAATTGTAAGAAAGCATTTGATAGTATAAAATAGTATTTGACAAATCCTCTAGTATTAGTAGCTCCCATTTTAGGGAAGCTATTCATTTTATTTGCCACAACTTTAAGTGAATCTCTTAGCACCTTGTTAGCTCAGGTTGATGAGAAAGGGAAAAAGAATACACTTTATAATTTAAGTAGATGTTTACTTTAACAAAAATAAATAATCCTCTGATAGAGAAACATTACTTAGCTTTAATCTACATCACTTAGAAGTTATGGCATTATATACTATCTCATAAAGTGAATATAATATCTAGAGTAAATCCATAACAATATGTGTTGAGTCATCCAAAACTATAAGTAAGATTAGCTAGATGGTCAAGGATTTTATCATAATTTGAAATTTTGATCATTCCTTTATGAGTAGTACAAGAGCAAGTTATTGCAAATTTTTAATAGCTCATCTAGTGCAAGATGATTGATCGATCAATAATGATCTACCATAGTTAAATGAAAAGTCCACCTAGGAATTTTATTTTGAAGGTGCTTTTGTTGCAATATGGGATCCAAAGCTTATGATTTTAATGATAACAAATATTATTATTTGCATTTTGATTTCTCCTAACATTAGTATTATATATTCATTATTATGTGAACTAACATTTCAGGTATGTTATACACCATGCAAGAAGTTTCAGGGCTTAAGATTTGGTAGAGCAAGGAAATAGTTTACAAGACTCTATATTTATATATATATATATATATATATATATTATATTATATTTCTTGATTCAATGTCCTGTAAAAGGAGTATACTAACTTGGCGACTGTACACATACATATATGGGAATAAGAAAATTAAAGATCAAAATTTTCTAAAATTAATCATACCGTATCATCCAGATCGTACTATTTGATCAGGTATCTAGAAAAATATTTAAAATGGCTAATTATATAATTAATATTTTTAAACTAATTATATACTATATATGAACTAGATCGTACTGGATGATCATTTTAATTTGAAAACTCTAGCCGCCAATCAAATTTAGGTAAGTATTAAAATTTTTGAATTTTGAACCGATCGTACTATATGATCTAGATTGTATTGTATGATATTTAAAAATGTATCAAAATTAATACACGTGATTAGTCAGTCAAATAAAGATTTAATTAATACTGCAAATCATATATTATGGTGTTAATTATAGTGCGTGATTGGGAAGTTTCAATCATCTCTGCGATCTTGGACAAAGCCTTGATTTTTGAACTAATCGTACACTATGATGTTAATCGTACTATATGAATGGTAGAGATGATTTCAGTCATCCCAGAGTTCATCCTGTACGATCTAAAGAATATTGAACAAATTAAGATGTACGATCCCAATATCGTAATGTACGTTTTGTATGAAAATTTTGAACATATCATACTGAAACTATTCAAATCATACAAGATGAAATGAATTTTTGAATTAATCATACTGTATGATCCTCGATCATATTATATGAACATTTTCAGCTGAATTGAAATTTTAGAGTTATTTTGAAGCCTTTTATAAAAACTTTCTTATTAGGCTCTTGAGGATTCTTTGGCTATTGAAGGAACTCTATGAGAGAGCTTTGTGACATCTAAGAGCTTTGAGAAGGAGAAGGAGAAGTTATGTGAGAGGGAGAAGTAGTGTGAGGGTTTTCATGTGGTTACTCCAGGCAAGCTTCTTACTTAATTCCTCTTTGTGTCTTTATTGGTCTCTTGGGTTGCTCTAGGGAGAAAGGCTAAAAGGCTATAAATCGAGGTTCTCTTCCTTCACCAGGAGAGAAAAAAAGGATTCCAAGTTTGCTGCCTTCACTAGGAGGTGAAAAAGCTTGATGGTTCTTTGCCTTCACTGGGAGGGTGAAAAAGTATTCCAAGTTCGCCGCCTTTACCGGTAGGGTTAAAAAGCTTCAAGGTTTTCTGCCTCAGTAGAAGGGTGAAATGGATTCTGGTACTCTGTCACTCCTGGTTAGTGGAAGACATTTTTGTAAGGGCTTCTCTACCTTGCTATAGGGGCTACAGGATAGAAACTAAAGGTTTAGTGCAACTCTATGAGAGGAGAACTCCGTAGAGTCTACATAAGTTAAGTTATGACCGAATAATTATAAAATCTTGTGTGCTCATTATACTTTACTTTTTGCACATTTATTTCTCGTGCATTTTTATTTTCTTACACATTATTTATTCTGGCAATTTGTGTTATTATCAATTTTTGATTGGTTTTATTCTTGTTAGAAAAAGAAAATTAAAAATATAAAAATAAAATTAAAAAAATATTTTACCATTAATATATATTTCAAAATTTTAAAAGAACATAATTACATTAATTTTTTAAGTTCTTCTACTAGCGTTTGTGATTGGTTTAAGTAATAAAAAAGGTTTCAATGAGAAATTTTTAAATAACCAATTCATCCCCCCACTTGGTGTGCCTAAGCTAGTTAAACAAGGTTTAACAACCTCACTTAAACTTTTAATTAAAATCAGAGTGGGTCCCAAAATTAGTGAGTTAAAAATATTAGATAAAAGTTTAAATGTCATATTTCAGAAATAGGAATATTATAGAGGGTTATACTATAACTCATCCACCGTTATTTGATAATATTCTATTTGACTTTTGAAAATTTAATGTGTCTATATTTTTATAATCAATTAATTTTTTCATGTAGCATATGATTCAAGAAGGTTACTCTGCACCATTTAGGTTTGTTAATGGAATTAAAGTTGAAACACCTTTTACTGAATGGAGAAATGAGGATAGAGATCTCACACAACTTAACTTGAAATTCCTAAATTGTTTCTTTTGTGCGCTAAAATCTAAGGATTATATGAGAGTTTCTACCTGTGCTACTTATAAGGATATCTAGGATAGGTTATGCATAACTTACAAGGGTATAAATGAAGTAAAGTAATCTCATTTAAATATTTTGTTACGTGACTATGAACTTTTTTTGCATGAAACCAAATGAGACTATCTTAGACCTGTACATTAGGTTTACTTAGATAGTGGCATCCCTACATGCTTTATGTAGAGATCTATCAAAATCAAAAAAAGTTAATAAAACTTTGCATTGTCTACCAGATAACTATCATGCTAAAGTTACCACTATATGTGAATCTAAAGATCTAAATGTCTATTCTATTAATAATCTTGGCTTACTCATTGCCTACTAGCAAAGTATGACTCAAAGACTTTTTAATACAGGTGACAAGAGGAAAAAGAAAGTAGTGACACTGAGGGCCAATGATTTAAAAAGTGATTGTTTTGCAGCTTAAGATGATGATGGCATAGCACTAATGACATGATAATTCAAGAGCTTTTTGATGAAAAAGAAAAGATGTCATCAACACTGAAATAAAAGTAAATTAGGTAAAACTAATAAGGTTTCCTATAAAATTATCTATTTTGAATACAGGAAACCAGGTTATTGAAATATGAATGCCCCAACTTTAACGCACACCCTACTGAGGAGAAGGGTGAAGAAAGTCAAACTTCAAAAAGAAGAAGCAAAGGTTACAAAAGATTTTTTCTACAGACTCCGCCTAAGATTAATCAAAACATGAAGCAAAGGAGGAGGTAACTAATTTGTACCTTATGGCGAATGATAATCTTGATCGCTTTGACCAATATGAGGTATCTTAACTCACCTATGAGGATTTATTTGTTATCTCTAAAAAAATGAATGAATTACATAGGAAATTAAATAAACTATATGCTAGTTTAAACTTAAAATATTTTGAAATATTAAAAGCATGATAGCCTTTGAATTGAACCATTACTTTAGTCAAAGAATATTCTTTTAGTTTCATCATCAAAAGATAAATTAATATTATTTTTATCCTTAGGGGTAATTTGATTTTTTCTTATATATTTGATTATGAAAATAAATATATGAATTTATCTTCATGATTAAATGATAAGGAATACTTCTTTTTTCCTTATGAATAAATTGAATATTTATTATAGTCACTATATGTAGAGATAGATAAATATAAGCCAGAAAAAGCGATAGCCTAAACGATAGAATATGCATCGGTACCTTTACGGTGGTATTTCCAACAAAATTTTTGTCGTTAACATACCGGTAAAAATATTGCCAGTGTTTTCATCGGTATATAAAATATTCCAGTGCATTTTTTGCTAGTTAATATCAGCAGAATCACCGGCGTAAATTGCTTTAGCTTACTTAAACTCGATGAATATTTACGGACGTATTATCCTCTAGTAATTTATCGATGGGTAATATGCCCAGAAAGTTCAACAAAAATAGCCATATTTCAGCCGCTCCATCATCTTTCATATAATTTCTTTCCCTCTTCATCTTGGTTCTCTCCTCTCGCATCTAAGAGCTACCCCAAATGCGATCGCTTCCTCGCTAACGTACGCCTCCGAGCTTACCTACGTTTACCGTCGCCGGTTGCCTAAAGTCGCCACCCCCATTTTGTGCGTTACCGAAGGTCACCACCCCTCCGAGAATGTACCTTGGTGTATGCTTTTTGCTTTTATTATGGATTTTTTCACTAGACATTTGCAAGAGAATGTATCTTGGTGTATGCTTTTTTGCTTTTGTTATAGATGTTCTCACTAGACATTACAAGAGAATGTACCTTGGTGTATGCTTTTTGTTATAGTTATGGATGTTTTCACTAGAAATTTTCAAGAGAATGTACCTTGGTGTATGCTTTTTGCTTTAGTTATGGATGTTCTCATTAGACATTTGTAAGAGAATGTACCTTGGTGTATGCTTTTTGCTTTTTTTATGGATGTTCTCACTAGACATTTGCAAGAGAATGTATCTTGGTGTATGCTTTTTCTTTTGTTATGGATGTTCTCACAAGACATTTACAAGAGAATGTACATTAGTGTATGGTTTTTGCTTAAGTTATGGATGTTCTCACTAGACATTTGTAAGAGAATGTACGTTGGTGTATGCTTTTTGCTGATGATATTCTTCTTATTGATAATAGTTGAGAGGGAGTTGAAGGTAAACTTGAATTATGTAGGTCAACCTTAGAGTCTAAAGGTTTTTGCATAAGTAAATCTAAAACTTAATATATAGAGAGTAATTTTAGTAATAGACCTAGTTGAGGGATTATGACTTTGGGCGATGAAATCATTAATAAAAGTACACATTTATTATATGAAATAATCATATATGTGAGAAGGTTGGAGTAGCTCAGGTATAAGATAAGATTAGAGAGAGTCGCCATGGATGGTTTTGTCACATAAAATGATAGCCTTTCGAGCATGCTAAAACTCTTTGTATTTCTCCTAAATAGAGGTTGTCAAATTTTTCATTAACAACAGACTTATGTTAAATTAAAATTCTTTAATTTTTCTTCAATAAATATTTCAACAATATCTAATATATTCAGATTATATTTAGGCTATATTATGGATATCAAAACTCTACGAAGTTGGATGTATAACCGATTGGCGCAAGGATGAAAGATATTAATGGATGAGTTTATTAAAGGGGTGAATTTTTTTATTCAGACAGCTTCTTAACTACTCAGCTTCATCTCAAATGGAAAGTTTTGTTGTCCATGTTCTAAATATAAAAATCAAGTGAACCTAAACCCAGATGATGTAACTGTTGATCTATACTGTAGAGGCTTCATGCTAGAATATTGGTATTGGACTTCTCATGGTGAGTATGAGCCACATTTCAATTCTCGATGTTGCCCGTCAATAAGTTCTTTTATAGCTGAGAAAGAAAATACCTGACTTGATCTTAAGGATTTAGTTTATGATGTAATTGGAGCATAATTTGAATAATATACAAAAGAGTCATCCAATAAGGAGGCACATTTATTACATACTTCCCAACAACCAATATGGAAGAGGTGTACCACTCACTCCGAGTTATCTATTACTGTTAAGATCTTAAGCATCAAGATAGAATATAATGTCCCACATAAATATTTTAATCAATTCATTGGCCTGCTTAAGGAATCCAACTCTTCAAATAACATAATTCCTACAGATTTATATTGGAATAAGAAGTTGGTTTCCAAACTTGGTTTGACATGTACAAAGATAAATTATTGTGTCAATAGATGTATGTTATTCTATAAATATGATCAATCAGAGATTGCATGTCGTTACTACAATGCACCAAGATTTAAACCAAAATTTGTCATAAAACAAAAGCTGAAGGAAGTACCAGTCAGTAGGATATTTTACTTTTCCATATTTTTTATACTATAATGATTATATGCATCCATGAGATTTGCTGCACATATAACATGGCATGAGGAACACATCTTATAAAAAGGTTTTATTATATTGTCAAAAGTAGATGCTAGAAACACTTTGATCGTACACTTCCCACCTTTGTCACAGAATCAAGAAATATAAGATTAGGTTTACACACAGATGATTTTACTCCATTTAGCCAGTCTACATCAAAATAATCATGCTGGCTTGTGATACTCACCCAATACAATCTTCCCCTAGAGTTGTGTATGACTACTCCTTATATATTTTTGATGCTTATCATTTCAGGGCCACATCATCCAGAAGTAAAGATCGAGGTATACTTATAACTATTAATTGATGATTTAAATTTATTATGAGAAGAGAGAGTAAGTACATATGATATCTTCACTAAACAAAACTTCATTATGAGGGCAACATTACTTTGGATAATTGGTGACTTTCCTGCATATGGTACGCTCTCAAGTTAGAATAATTTTGATAAGTTAGCTTGTCCATATTATATGAAATATAAAAAGTCATTCACTTTAAAGTATGGAGGGAAGAAAAGTTGGTTCTATTATCATCACATGTTCTTACCAATATGTCATCCTTTTAGATGAAATAATGATGCTTTTATTAAAAATAAATGGTGATGTCACAGCC
The DNA here is from genome assembly GCA_019925795.1 of Dendrobium chrysotoxum. Taxonomy (NCBI): domain Eukaryota; kingdom Viridiplantae; phylum Streptophyta; class Magnoliopsida; order Asparagales; family Orchidaceae; genus Dendrobium; species Dendrobium chrysotoxum. The sequence continues at coordinate 57,010,865 of CM034312.1, forward strand.
TCCTCTTAGATTAACTAGCAAAGAAATATTTAAAAAAGTAAGGTCCATGTCCACAATAGTAGATTCTCTAATATTAATTGATTATAAATTGCTAGGGTATGATGTCAAGCACAATTGGACAAAAAAAATATTTTTTGGTCATTACCATATTGGATGATAAACCTAATAAGACATAATTTAGATGTGTTGCATATAGAGAAAATTTTTTTTGATAACATATTTAATACAGTCATGAATATCAAACATAAATCCAAAGATAATATAAAAGTAAGGATGGACATAAAGGAAATTTGTAGGAGGAAAGCATTAGAATTGAAGTATGGTGGAAATAGAAAATTTCTCAAGCCAAAAGCTCCTTTCACCTTAACTTTAGAGCAGAGACGAGCAGTTTATGAATGGGTGAAGACTCTACAAGTACCTGATGAATACTCTTCAATATATGTAGATGTGTTGACATAAGATCTGAGAGATTTTTTGGTTAGAAAAGTCATGACTATCATATCTTTATACAATGTCAACTACCTACTGCCTTTAGTTATCTGCTAGATAAAATTTTAAAACCCTTGATCAAGCTAAGTATCTTCTTCAAGGATTTATGCTTTTTAAAACTAAATACAAAGCACTTGATTTTTATGGAGCAGCATATCCCTTTCATTCTGTGTAAACTTGAGAAGATATTTTCTCCAATTTTTTTAACTCTATGAAGCATCTACATGTGCATTTACCCTATGAGGCTACAATCAGTGGACCTATTTAGTATCGATTGATGTATTCTTTTGAGAAGTATTTAAATAAACTTAAGAGGACTGCTAAAAATAAATTACATCTTGAAGGCTCAATATATAAAGCATATTTAATGTATGAGATAACTCAGTTTTGCTCGTATTACTTTAAAACAACATCACAATCAAGCTAAAGCACTACACCTCAAAATGTGGGTAAATACTTAAATTTATCTGTATTCAACAGAAGTAGTGAACCCGTAGGTGCTAGCACCATACACTATTTAAGTGATAAGGAACTGAGAGTTGCCACATGGCTTAATTGTGATAAAATTGAGTCATATCTCTAATAAGTATGACTTAGCTTATTGATAAATTTGTTAATCAAAAATTTGATCTAAACCTTAATATTTGTAGGAATTTTATTGATGGTTTGAATACATCAAAACCAGTATAAGTCTAAAAGATAGTGGAAAAAGAATTCTCTAATTTATTTAAAAATATGGTACATTGTCTACTAACTAGGTCTTTAATTAGTTAATAAACATGCCAATAATATATCTAAATTTATTTCAATTAATATGCCTTTAATTAGCTAATAAATATGCTAATAATATACTTTATCTACTGACTAGGTACACACTCATAGGCTAGTTGATCTAGCTTTGGGACCAAATAGAGCAGTGAAATGTTATCCATTTTTTTTGATTAATGGGTACAAATTCTAAACAAAATTTTGATTTGAAGGTAGGAAGAAAGAAAATTTTAGTGTATGTGTAAGAGGAAACACCCATACAGGTGATAATTATGAGTACTATGAGGTATTACAAAAAATATTATAGTTGGAATATCCTGATCATGAGAACAATGTATATCTACTAAATTATGAGTGGTTTGATCTTGTACAAAATAGAGGTATAAGAATAAATTCATTTTACGGTATAACAAAAGTTAAGCGTGGTAGGAGATATTCAAAGTTTGACCCATTTATCATTGCTAGCCAGGCAAGCTAAGCCTATTTTGCTAATTATTCGGCTAGATTACAAGGAAAATAAGTTTGGCTTGTAGTTATGAAGACCAAACCAAGGGGAGTTACTAAGAAAACTAAATCAATACCACCAGCACATCAAGAAGAGTTTATGTTAAACATAAAATATCTTGCTAATGATATGGACAATCAAATTACAACTACTAAGAGTATATTACAGTTAGAGAGTAGATTTAAACATTGAGGAAAGTCATGAGGAATCTGATACTATATATGTTTAATCATGTAAAAGTGAATAAATATAAGGTAAATGATTTTTTACAATCAATTATGAATCAAAAATTTATAATAAAATTATAATTTATTTAAACAGCATGATAATAGTTAGTTTATTTATTTTATTATTATTGTACTTTATTTTTTTAATTGATATGCTATTTTATATTTAATTTTTATTATAGTTTATGTTGTTAATATTTCTTAAATTTTTTGTGTAGATGGCTTCAGGTAATGAGCGTCATAGAGGATTGATAAAAAATATATTTGGTAGGTGTAACAAAAAGATGGCTAATGGCCCACCCAGTAGGTCTGTATGTACTGAGGGCACATCTTCATCTCAGCCTAACACCCAGAGTCAGCCTAGCCCATCTTAACCTACTCCCACAGTTAGTAGCCCATAGTTCAACTCACCAGACCACCACTTTCCTTTGCCAGATGTCACGTAGAGTACTCCATTCTACCCTTACTACCCACCCCACCTTCTCATGGTGCCCCTCATGCTTATCCATATCCACCATATGTCCTGCCATAATATACCCTAACACCCCCTCAGCCTGCTACAGGAGGACCTTCCAGCCTAGCTACAACATAACAGGTGATTGAGGGTTGCATGTTAATTGAACATAATGGTAACACATATGTACTTATTATATTGTAAACAAGCAAATAAATTTTGACACCTAATATATTTCTTGCAGGTTTCATCTGTCAAAACAACCAATGCATAAAATACGGGATAAAATACGGAGCAGATATGATGCTCCTTATATTTCTTAGAAGAAAGTCCCGAAATAAGTGTAGAACATGTGGTTTAGAGAGTTTGAGGTTAGTTATTATATAAATATATTTTATATTATATCTTTTTTACATAAGCTAATAAAAATATATATTCAATATTATATATTTTTAAATGCAAATAAATTTTTGTTGGCTGCCATAATACAAAGATAAAATCAAAAAGAATTTTGAGAAGCATGAGTCGACTCACACACGAGACATGTTTACAATATTAAAAAGTTAGGTGAGCGACCACTCTGAATTGGTGAGAGTTTGTGGGCTGAGTTAAACAGTGCTTACGGTAGCCTAGAAAATAGCAGGAGGAGGGATAAAAATAGACAGAATAGAGCTTCTAATGTTGGAGGCATGGGTAGTTCCCTTCATACTAGGGGTTTAGTTCCACATACTGGCACAGACGATATTTGGTAAAAAAATTTAAAAGATTTTATTAATTTACCTTAATATAAACACTAATATATGTATATTACAGAAAGAGGTGTTGGGTAGAGAACCGACCCCTATTGAACTGCATAGTCATACCCACAAGTGGTAGGTGGATCAGCAATGGTTGTTGAGCGAGTGAGGAGAGCCTATGTAAGTATATAAGTTTAATATTTTTGATGTCATGTTAAATTTTTATTAACTTTCATAGGAGGAGTATACACCGCTTCGAGAGAGCTAGGCTGCAGTAGGTGAATGTTCTTCTATTAGATCAAAAGAATATTCTGACTACCACACTTGGTCACAAGTTGTATGAGGAATGCAACATGACAGAGTTTACGATTTAGGCTTGTAAGCCTATGCATATGAGGGGCAGACATTTGGTAGCTCCAGCTTCTCTGCAAGTACCTAGGAGTCCTTATATAGCCAATAGGTAGCTGCCCTTACAACTGAGTTAGAGTAGGTTAGGACAGTATAAGCTAACAAGCATATGCAGATGCAGTAGTAGATGTAGATGCTGCAATAGATGCAGATATAGTAAACTCAATTGTTAGATGAAAAGTGAAAAATAGGGGAGCAGTTCAGTGGGAAGAATGCTACTTCAGCAAAGGAGATTGATTCAGAGTATATGTTGTTTATTTTATTCTGGACATCTGTAATAATTTGTTTTTGGACATATATACATATTTGTTTTATGTACATCTACTTTTGTTTATTATTGGATTTTTTTATGATATTCTTCTTATTTTTGTTTATATTTGTATGTATATATTCAATATTTGGTGATATTTTTTTATCAGAGGTGTATGTTTGAATATATATAATGTTGGATCTTTTGTATGCAGGTTGTGTTGTATTGTAGAAATCATTTTCATCAGCTGGAAGGTTTTTTTTTTGTTTATGTTATAAGTTTCCGGCAGATTTTCTGTCGAAAACTCTGTCGACAATACAATACAACAAAAATGGGATGGCATTTTGGGCGCACTTTTATGCTGGAATTTCAGGTGAAAACTCCGCCAGTAATATCCATCAATAATAGTGCGGTATATCGGGGCGGCGGATTATCGGATGATACTTTCGACGCACATTTTCCATTAGAAATACCAGCAGATTAAACGCCGGAATCCGCCAAAGAAAGCCGACGTATAAACGTCATTTTTTTTTTGCGAAATTATGCCGAAACTGCCGCCAGAAATATTTTCGGCAAAAAAAAGGCCAGTTTATATTTTCTAACACGTGAATTACCGTCTAACTAGTTTTCATTGAAAATCTGCCAGAAAGTGAAATTTTCTGGTGGATTTCTATTACTACTGGAGGATTTGGTCCGCCTGTAAGAAGATATTTTCTTATAGTGAGTTTGATTATAAAAATAAATTCATTAATACACTACATGAAAAACATCATTTTTCTGCGGCCATTTTATGTTAGAAAATGAAAAAAAATCGTCGGAAATTTACATTTCCGGTGGATTTTCGATGGAAAATTTTTTAACAGCAATTCACACTCCAGAAAACAAACACTGGTACAAAAATTCCACTAAAAATAAGTCCGGCAGAATTCCTGGTGATTTTATCGCCAGAAATTGCTTAGAAAAAAAATTAAAAAAATTTGTTATTAGTGTGAGCAGTCCAACTGCCATCCCTGCTAGCCCAAGCCCACCCACAAAACAAGCCCACCTGCTAAGCTGCCATCACCGCGGACCCGAATTGGGCTTGCCAACGAACTGACCAGGCCCGCAAACACACAGCAGGCCCGTAAACTTGGCCTGCTTGTGATCCCACGGGCCCGTGCACTATGCCTGCCTGCTCTGCGCCTCGCCTATGGTGGGATTAGAACCCTGCCAATCCTGAGCTCAAGAACCCAACCATCACACCACATATGTAAAACTCATTCATATGCTTTTTTTATTTAAATTATAACTTAGAATAAATTTAATTTAATAATGAATTATTAATTTAAAATTTAAAATTTAACAATTAATTATTAATTTAAATAATATATTTTATTTTATTTTACTTAAATTAATTTAATTTAACAATGAATTATTAAATTATTTAATTTAAAAATATTTAATTTAAATAATTCTATTTGACAATAAGTTATTCGATTATTTAACTTAATTTAACAAAATAATTAATCATGAATATTTATTATAGTTATTTTTTAGAAAAATTTAATTTTTGTCGGAAATTCCATCGGAAAGCAATCAAAAAATCCACCGGAATTCAGTCGAAAAATCTGCCAGAAATTTTCCATCGGTAATCTGCCGAAAAACACGCAAGAATTTGTGATGAATTTATTTCCGCTAGAAATTCCGTCAGAAATGAATTGTTTTCATGTAATGATATACTTTCATAATTAAAATGATATATTGATATTTTTTTATCCTTAGGGATGAATTGAATATTCCTTATGCAGTTTTGATTATAAAAATATATCATTGATTTAGTTTCATGATTAAAACAATAGGTGAATATTCCTTTTATCCCCCGGGATTTATTGAATATTTCTTATGCTGCATTTAATCATGAAAATAAATTGATGCTTTCTCTTCTCAAATCTATAGTGAGACATTAATCTATCCTTCAGGATGGTATAATGTCAATTTATACCGACTTAACCATAGAAATCTAAACCAAAAATTCTAAAGCAAATCTTGTGTTGTAAAAATAAAATCTGTCCACGGGCATCATTTATTATGTATAAAAATAACTTTTCATAAAAAAATTATATATATATATATATAGTTTTTAATACTGATGTTAGAAAATATTATAGTTATTATGTTGAATTTTGATATTTATTCTCATGACTCTTACAAATGAAGAAATAAAAATCATCTAAATATATTGCTTAGCTATTCATCTGATGAAATAGTGTTTTGAAAGTGTAACATGTTTACATGCACTTCTTAAATAAAGCCAATCGGCCAATTTCTTGTCTTATTCGCTATTATTAAAATCTAAAACTAGTCGGGGCTTGTGGGGTCAATCAACATTAACGTTATTGTGTTGCCAAATTAAAGATGCGGACAACAACCAGATTTCGTTTCAAATCTCAAGTTTAGAGGAAGGTAGGTCTACTGACATTGATGAGCAATAAATCATGAAAGAAACTTATATTTTATTATTTTTTTAAAAATAATTTACATTAAAACTCAATGTATATAAGCATTAAATTTGAAAGGAAACTCTCATTTTAAATTTGTTCATTAAAATAATGGGATATTATTTTTTTTTTGTCAAACAACTCTGTTTTAGAACTTATAATACAATAATTCATCAAATTATGATCTCATCTAGCCTCCTTGATTAAAAAAATTATTAGTTGAGATGTGTGTGAAAATTAATATAGCATTCTACTTTATACTAATAAATAAATGTTTCTTTATTAAAAACAATATTAAATATTAAACATTAGCACAAACTAAAAATCATATTGAAAACTCATTGAATAATTTCCTTTTCTACGTAGTACAGACAGCCTCGTGCTTTTTCACTCTTGCTTGTTCCTGCTTTAGAAGGCCAATAATGCCCCGATATTATTCCAACAACATTCTTCTTGTTTCCCATCGTCCAAAAAAATAAGATCCACAAGTATTTTGTTATTAAATTTCGTATATTATTTCTTAACATCATTTGTATTTATATCAAAATGTTTAATTATAAATCCGTTTTATCAATATAAATACATCATTACAAATATATAAATTTCAACAAAAAATAGATAATCACAAAAGAATTAAAAAAAAAATGGTTTCACTAAAATTTTTTTCATGATTTTAAATTTAAATCCGCTCTTAAAATAATTCCAAAAAAAAATTATGTCATGATAGAAACATATATGAAAAGTGATTTATTTTTTATCGATAAAAGTACAAGGAAAACTATATAATGATACAGCATCACAACTTATTTATAGCAACTATTCATCAAAATTCAATGAAAATAAAAATCCTACTGGTAAGTTTTTTTTCTTAGGATTTCTTGTAGTAGTTTTTTGTTTTTAAAAGCAATCGGGGTTCATACTTCACCGTTAGTAGGACCGCATCTGCTGCCGTCGAAGCTGCTCATAGAACTGTCGGATAAATTCCTCCGCCTCCAGATCCACTACCTCGTCCGTGTCTTCCTCCTCCATCAGGGAAAACGGCGAATCCGTCACCCTAAGCGGCCTAACTGACGCCGCCGGCGTCGCTAGCACTGACATCAGCGGTGTCGGCACCTCTTCTACGGCTCCCCCATTATCCGGAACCGAGTCAAGAATCTCAAAAGCTCGGGCGACCTCTGCAGCGTGGTATCCATTATGGCGGCGGCGGCGGCCACCGACATGATGAATTCGCCGGCGAGTAGGGGCGAAGTAGGGCGTGCTGCTGCAACTAAACTCCACCTCACGAGGTGCGAAGATGGCGGCATCGGGGTCCATGAAGCGACATGAGAAAGCATCGACGGCGGTGGCATGGATGGAGGAGGGGTGGTGATGGGAGAGGTCGGAGATTAGGGAGCGGAGGGATTTTCCGGCGAGTTTGCCTTGGTGAAAGAGAAAATGGAGGCGGAGGTCGTTCAAGAGGTGGCGCTTGCCTAGGCCTTCGCGGAACATGACAAAAACAGCACGTAAGATTTGCCAAAGACGCTTGGCTGTCGCCTTCGGCGGGGCGGCGCTGGATTCCATTTTAGGTAGTTTGCTTTTTAATATTTCAGAGTTGAGAGTTTTGAGAGAAGGAGAGAGAGAGAGAGAGAGAGAGAGAGAGGCCAATTAGGAGAGAGAAGTGAAGAAAAAAAATAGGGGATCTTGCATTTTAAAGGACGGGGAGGGGGTTGGGGGCAACGTCAAGGGCTTCAATGATTCTCTTTATTTATTTTTTATTTTTATTGAAATTTGCCCCCTTTTTGATCGAAATGATTTGGCGGCGAGAAGGCAGAAAATGGAATTTTTCTTTCGTCCAAAGCTATTCCGAAGAAAACATTTTTTTATTCATAAAAATAGTAAAATTTTAATTTTATAGGTCCCATAATATCCAAGATTGAAGAAAAATACATTTGATTTTATTTTTTTTATAAAACTTGCTTAAAAGTTTTGTTTTATCAAAATAATCCGGAAATTTGAATGGCAGCACAAGTTTATATAAGCAATATTTTGTGCTAGAAATTGATAATCCTATTTTAAAAATCTTGTTCGTTTTGGATGATTCTCATTCGTAATTCGAAATTTCAATACGACGTCTTCACCTCCATCCACGTTTCTATCAAATCTCTGGCTAGCCAGCAATTGCCATCGAAGTTTAGTGCTTAATGTTCTATGTTTACACCTTGAACCTTAAAGCTTAGCAGGATGTTAGATATGAGATTATCAAATTCAAATAATAGCTAGAACTTATTTTGATATCTTGTTCAATACATGTTTGGCAGATTATTCACTACAAAACAAATGTGAAATTACGATTAAAATTTTGGCAGACCAAGTTCCAATGAAAATTACAGTGGCAACTCCAACAGATCTTCCTCATAACAAACTGGAAAAATTGGCAGATTATGAATCGGTATTGCCGGCAAATATAGACCACCGTATACTCTGTCATGTTCACTTATCATTAGAAAATTTTTCAAAAATTTTTTTGCCAGCGACGATACTTAATAACCAGCAGACAAATCCATCGAAAATATCACCAGTAAAGGCCTTATATTCAAACTCGATGGCTCGCTCCACCATTTCCCTTTCTTCTACATTCTCGGTCTCATCAGTGCCTTCCTCTGCTAATTTTCCATCTAAACTCCATTTTTCTTAATTTCATTAAGAAGCTAAATATATATATAAACTTCTCAAAACTTAAAATGAATAATTTGATCACCCGATGCGAAAACTAATAAACTTATATAGGTATATATATATATAAACTTTTCAAAACTTAAAATGAATAATTTGATCACCCGATGCGAAAACTAATAAACTTAACAACAATTATAACAATGGTAAGAATATTTAAATCAACTCAATCTAACATCAACCACTGATTGTCAACCAAGCAATTATTAGGAAAATAACTTGCAAAAATGTAAAATGCATAAAGTAAAAATTAGAAAGAGCACACAAAAATTTTATACTGGTTCGATCAAGCTTGATATGCGTCCACATCCTGGAGTCCTCCGCTCCTTGAATTGCACTAACAAAAAGTGACTCTCCTTTTGGTCCCACAGCAAGGTAGATAAGCCTTTACAGACTCACTTTCACCAATTCTTATGTAGTGGAGTGCCGGAAGCTATGTCATCTTCCCCGGTGATGTCAACGAACCTTGAATCATTTTTCTCCCTCCTAGAGAAGGCAGAGAACCTCGAATCCTTTTCTCCCTGCTGGAGATGGTAGAGAACCAGAATCTTTTCACAAGCAGAGAACCTCGAATCCTTTTCTCCCTCCGGAAGAAGGCAGAGTACCTCAAGGACTTGACTTAGAAGCCTCTCTCCAAAGAGAGCCTTCAAGGACTCACCAAGGCTATAGGAGGAGCAAGGGTATAGCAAGCCCAGAGCAACCGTGTGATCCCCTTACACTCCTTCTCCCTATTGCTCATCCTCACCTTCTCCTTCTTCTCAAACTCTAGATTTCTCTCAAAAGCTCCTTTTTTATAGTTCCTTCAAAAGTCACATAATCCTTTATTTTTTCAAGGATATTATAAAAATATTGCTTAAGTATTGGGCTTCAAAAAATCTTAAAAATTCAAGTTGGTGTCACTATTCATACAGTGCGATTGGAATTTATATAATACGATCAATAAAAAAATTAGACCAATCTAGTACAATGTAAATAGTTGTTCAGACAAACTGTTCAACTTTTCGAACATATTGTACAATATGATCTAAAGATCGTCCAATATGATCTATTTTCTTTCTCTCTATTCGTACAGGATGATTGCTGGGACAAATATAAATCATCTCTTTTAATTGTCTCATACTGCTATCATCATGCAGTATGGTTAGTTGATTTCAAGTTGGTTGTCTAGTACTATATAAATATTGTGTTGTATGATTAGTTCAAAAATTATAGTTTTATTTGGTACGATCTTTGGGATGACAAAATTTTATCTTTGCCAGTCGTACGATATGATCAAGATCATATAATAAGATCTACCATTAATAATTAAATCATAATTTGATTGACTAATTATGAGAGTTAATTTAAAAAAGATTTCAAAATTTTGTATATTACAAATATAATCATATTATATGATTAGTTTAAAATTAATTTTTTTAAATATCTTATAAATTTATCTGGCGGCTAGGATTTACAGATTATAATGAATCATATAGTATGATTAGTTCACAGAAACTAATTCTTCAATTTATCATTAAGCCCATTCTTTCTATAGCTGATTATACAATATAATTATAAGTCATACAGTACGATTAGTACAAAAAAAATTTAACTTTAAATTTTTTCACTCCCCCTGTGTGTGTACACGATCACCTAATTACATACACTATTATGTAGTCAGACTCAAGAAATAAAAAAAAAAAAAAATAAAAGTACAAACTTTATTTACTTGACATTCCTATTCTTCCTGGTCTTGAGCTTCCAGTAGCCTTGAGCAGTGTATATTTTACCTGCAATATTAGTGCTCAAGATAAAAGAAATATCCAAAATATTCACTAACAAAAGTAAAAATTCAGTCAATAATATTTGTCATCATCAAAATTACAGACTAGAGATCTTGGATTACAACAATCTCCTCATTTTAGTGATGACAAATATTATTGGTTGATTGGTAAGATAAAAATTCTTTTCTCCTAAGCTCCCCCTTACTAGGTGATAGATTTGAAAATTAGGGTTTGCTTTTTTTTTTTTTAAATTACTTTAATTTTTTTAAGATAAAGAAATATAATAACAAAAAATCAAAACAAACATGAGATTCTATTAAAATAAAACATATAACCAAATATACTTGTTCTCCCTTTTTTGACATCACCAAAAAGAGGAAGACTCAATAAATAAGTGACATTATAAGACATAATTAAAAGACAACAAACAAACACTAAAAATAAGATGAATCCTGATCAGGTGGTGGTTTTGGTTATTGTTGAAAGTATTTATGTATGGAGGTAAATTGATCTTCAATGTGAGAAAACTTTTCTGCAAACCAGCCCATATCTTCCTCGAGCTATTGTAGTTGTTGAATATGATAGTCCAGCCTAGTTTGTAAGTGTTCAAGCCTCTGAATTATGTCATCCTAAGGATAGACATAGTAGGTAAGTGAAGGTGGTAGTATTGGTGGCAGTGCAGGTCCACCTATAGGTGCAGCCTCCCCTTCTTTAGCAAACTCTGGCTCGTCGTCCTTGTGCCCCCAATGGAAAAGAATATGGAAGGAGGCATCCGTATAGAAAATGGGAAGATTATCAGGAGGAGCAGGGTAGTTGATTTGATATTTTTTTCTAAGATATAGTCTATGATGTGTCCTAATGTGACAATTTGCTTTCCTTAGGTATTGGGATATCGAATAGGAGTCATATTTTAGATATAATCAATAATCATCTCAGCTTTATCAAATTAGGTATTAGACATTATTAGAAAGGTGACTATGGGAAGGAGTGGAGTGATGTTGAAATAATCTCCATCTTTTGATATAATTGAAGTTCTAAGCACATGCTGGATAACCTGAGCATTCTGATTTATGGAGTGGACTAAGGGTTGATGTTGATTTATGGCCATATTTCAAATAATCAGGTTTATAATACTCTTGTGAAAATTAGATGTAGAGATCAGGGATTATGGATGAGGTCATTCAATAGAAAGACTGATATGCTCCCATAAATCTTCCTTTCTTATTTCTATGGTTTGTCTACAAATATAGGAGGTTAGGGTTACGGTTTTAGCATTGACTCTAAGATTTGTTAGGTATTCATAAAGTAGTTCAAAATTAAAAGGAAATGTTAGTGTGAGTAAGAATTGGAGAGTGGTAGAGGCAAAGAGGTTCGTCACCTTGAAGTTGGGAGTAGGTTAATTTAATATTCTGGAGGGGTTGATTTGAGCCTCCTTGAATTTGTAGTATGCATCCTCATCTCTTGCAGATAGAATCTAACTATCGAAGCGACATGAGGAGGAGGAGCTCTGTTGGGTCATTCTACCATATTTACTTCCACCGGTCATTAGAGGATTATAGGATATGTTTGTAGAAATTGAGAGAAGGTGAGTTTTGAATGGATTGAAAGCTTTGAAACCATACAATTTATAAAATTGAAGCTGATCATACAGTATAAATTGAGATCATATTGTTCGATCAAGGGAATTAAATTATCTTGATGGATTATAAAAAAAAGTTGGTCAAATCATATAGTACGATTGATACCGTATTGAACAATTTTAAGGAATTGTGTTCGTCTCGAGAAGTCGTCTGAATGACTTTTGACTAAATACATCATACAATATGAATAGGAGTTCATTTAGTATGAAGTGCAATAATGATTGTACCGGCTATATTGAATTCATCCTAATAGATTTTAACACATGTATCATATAGTATGAAGAGTGGTTTGTATAGTATGAAATGCAATAATTATCATACTGACCAAATTTATTACGTTACAGTGGATTCTCACAAGTGGATCATACGGTATGAAGGGTGGTTTATACAGTATGATCACCAATAATCGAACTCATCTAGTCCATTGATTTAGATAATGGCTATAATTTATGCATAAATGATCATATCGTAAAGTACGAAAGTGGATCACACCATATGATAAATTTATTTTAAAGTTTTGATTATTTTTATTCTTTTTATTTATATTTATTTATTAATTTAGTGAGGAGTGTGTGTGTGATGATTAGAAAACACCTTTAAAATAAAAATAATAAAAAATATACAAAAATGATAAAACATAAATCAACATACATAAAAATAATACAAAGAATTGCTGATTTCAAATGATAACAAACTTTAAATTATCCTAAGTTAAGCATGAATGTCTATAACACCTAGTCTATTCCTTAAGGTGCTAAAGGTGTCATAGGCTAGGGGTTTAGTGAAGATATCTGCTAATTAATGTTCAGTAGTTACATGATGTAGCTCAATATCCCATTTTGTCACATGATCTCTAATGAAATGGTGCCTAATGTATATGTGTTTATTCCGTGAATGTTGGATAGGATTCTTTCATATATAAATGACACTTATGTTATCACACATGATTTAAATAATGCCTACAGGTATTCCAAGGTCCACGATTTATAATTTAAGCCATAGGACTTGTGTAACACAACTCTCTACGACTATAAATTCTGCTTCAGTGGTAGATAGGGTTATAAAGTTTTATTTTCTACTGGACCAGGAGACTAAATATTTTTCTTTGAATTGGCAGGTTTTAAAAGTACTTTTCCTATCAATTCTACATCTTATAAAATTTGATTCAGAATATCTTACAATTTCAAATGGAGTGCTATGTATAAGATGCCAAATTCCTAAGTTTTGGGTTGCTAACAGATATCTAAGGATTCTCTTAACAGTAGTCAAGTGAGATTCTTTTGGATCAGCCTAAAATTTAGTACAGAAATAAATACTAAAACATAATTTCAAGTCTGCTTGTGGTCAACTAAAGAAGTGATCCAATTATTCCTCAATATTTCTTCTAATCTACTGACTTTCTATTTGGATCCTTATTTAGCTATATGGTAGAGCTCATGGGAGTGTTTATTACCTTAGTATTATCCATTTCATATTTCTTAAGAATGTTCTTAATATATTTAGATTGGCTAAAGAAGTTTCCATCATCCATCTACTTTACACTAAATCCAAGACTATAGTCTAGCTCTCCCATCATACTCATCTCAAACTCCTCACTCATAGTTTTTGAGAATTTATCACAAAAAATTTTAGTTATACATCCAAATAATATATCATAAATATAGATTTGCACTATGAATAGGTCTTCTCCTTCTTTCTTTAGGAATAGGGTGGTGTCTACACTAACCATAACAAAGGTTCTATCTAGAAGGAATATGCTCAGCATTTCATACTAGGCTCTAGGTGCTTGCTTCAACCCATACAAGGCTTTCTTTAGTTTGAATATACGATTTGGGAATTTTGAGTTCTTAAAACCTAGGGGTTACTCAACATGCACGTCCTCTTTAATTACCCAATTCAAGAAAGCACTCTTAACATCCATTTAATATAGCTTAAATCCTTTAAAGCAAGCAAAGGCTAAGAGCACCCTAATGGCTTCTAGTCTAGCTACTGGGGTAAAAGTTTCTTCAAAATCAATCCATTCAATCTAATTTTATCCCTTAGCTACTAACCTAGTCTTATTCCTTACTACTTTGCCAGAGTCATTTTTTTTATTCTTAGAAATCTATTTAATTCCAATAACACTCTAGACTTTAAGTTTACTCACCAACTCCAAAATATCATTACTAACAAACTGATTTAATTCATCTTATGTTATTAGGATACAAAATTTATTAGATAAGACTTGATCTTTATTGATGGGTTCTATCATGGAGATAAAGGCAGAATGACTAACCTCCTTTCTAAGTTTATGCCTAATTCTAACACCTTTAGATGGGTGTCCTAAGATAAATTCTTTAGGATGACTAGAAGAATATCTCCAATCTCTTGGAAAAGGCTCCTACGGTTCTACTCTATCTCCTATGGCAATGGCTTCTATCCCTTGAATGATCTCCACTTCTACTTCTTCAGGTTTAGATCAGAGGTCCTATCTGATTCATCAAACATAATATGGGAAGACTCTCTTACTATTAAGGTCCTCTTATTGAAGATTTTATAGGCCTTCCTTATAGTTGAATAACCTAAGAAGTCTCCTTAATCAGACTTATGATCGAATTTTTCTAAGGGTAATTTTTTATTGATTAAGATAAAGCATTTACATCCAAAGATATATAAGTGGGAAAGATTGGGTGTCCCACCCTTAGGGATTTTATAGGGTATTTTATTCAACTTTGATCTAACATTCACCCTGTTCAAAATATAATAAGCAGCATTCACCAGTTCTGTCCAAAAGTATCTAGGGAGAGTGTATTCAGTTAGCATTGCCCTAGCAGCTTCTACCAAGGTTCTATTTTTTCTCTTAGCTATTCCATTCTGCTAAGGGATCCTAGGGGCAGAGAAGTTATGTTTTATATATATCTGTTTATAGAAAAATTCAAACTTATCATTTTTAAATTCTCCACCAAGATTACTATGAATGTTTAAAATTTCACATACTAATTTATTTTGAATCTAAGTGAAGAAAGTTTTAAATTCCTTAAATACTCCCCCTTATATGCTAGGAATCTAACCCAAGTAAATCTAGAGAAGTCATCTACTATTACGAATCCATATATCTTCCCTCCTAGGCTGGCTATACTAATAGGTCTAAATTGGTCCAGGTGAAGGATTTCTAGGAGTCTAGAGGTATCTATGTCCTTAATTGAGTGAAAGAAAGACTTGACTTATTTTCTTAGTTGGCAGGCATCACATAGGTGGTCCTTAGTGAAGTCTAACTTAGGTATGCCTCTAACTATGTCTTCTTGGGTAATGTTCCTAAGAGTTTTCATGCTCGTATGACATAGTCTCTTATGTCATAGCCAGAAATCATCAATAATTTTTTTCAGACATATAGAAATTATATATTCAATGCAATTCAAGTCTAGCATGTAAACATTATTCATCCATTTTCCTTGTAATACAAGTTTTCCATTTAAACTAATTATGCATTTTTTAGAAAGAAAGTTGATGTCAAAACCTATATTGCACACTTGACTAATGCTCAGTAAATTATGCTTTAAACCATCTACTAATAAAATATTTTCAATAATAATGCTTTTAGCATTTTTGATTATACCTAAGCCACAAATTTCCTAGTGGTGTTGTCTCCTAGTGCCACCTTGACTGACCTAGCCTCCAATGTGATGAGCTGCTTCATATCACCATTCATGTGTCACGAGCATCCATTGTCCAGGTGTTATATGCTCACAGTAGACCTTTTGTGAGAGCACCCCTATAATGTCATTCAAAGGTTATATTTGGGAACCCAAGTGAGTTTAGGTTCCACCTTATGCTTGAATGAATGAGATAAATGCATGCTATATTGTGATGAATGTATTTTAGACCTCCACACTAGATGTGTTCTACGGTGGAATGTAAGGGCTATGTGACCTAACATGCCACAAGAGTAACACCAAAGACCAGGAAATGGATTTACTAACTATGTGGGTTATAGTGCCTTTTCCTAGGTTTATGTGATGCATGCTGTGTTAAGGGGTTATGAAATTATTTTAAGGTAGGTAGTGATTTGCTATTCTCAAGTGCAGCTAGTTTTGCTTCTAAAAACTTTTTTGTACTATCAAGAATAGACATTTCAATTTTTAATGTATATTCCGTACCATCTATTTCTAATACACATGCTTTTAATCCTTTGTATGCTTTTTTTAATTCAATATATGATGTTTTTAAGGAGTTATGTACATTAGTTAACTCAATATACTTCTTGTTTAGGGCATCATATTTGTTAAGAAAGCTCATATGATCACTATCTAAATTTGAATGCTCAAAAATTAAACTAGCATACTCTTTTTGTAGAGTAGATAATTCAGCATTGAAACTAGCATGCATCTTTTTCAGCTTTCTATATGAATCATGAATATTTTAAAAAATAATAAGTAATTCATCATATGAAAGTTGACATATCTCATCTTAATCTGATTGATCAAGATTATCATTAGCCATAAGACACAAGTTTATTACCTCCCCCTTTGCTTTTGATTCTAAAGATTCTGAGGCTGAGTCAGCCCAAAAAGTTTTTTTGGTCTTTTGCTTTCCCCTCTTGAACTTTGGCTTCACTTCACCCTTCTCCTTGATCGGGTGAGTCTTCAGGTTAGGATAGTTAGTTTGAAGGTGGCTTGGTTTCATGTATTCAAAGTAAATAGTGTTAGAAGAAACTTTAACTTTTTTTTTACTTTATACTTTCTCCAATGATGTTGATGACGCCTTTATTCCTTTTTAAAAAGCTTTTGAACTGCTATGTCATTAAGGCGATGTCATAGTCCTCCTTCACTGTAGAATTGTTATTATCAGAGCCGTTTACTTTTAGTGCTATAGTTCTCTCCTTCTTCTTCTCTCCTGCATCACTTTGCCTTTGACTCACTCCTTGCTCATGGGCAATGAGTGACCCAAGCAAATTGTCAATGGAGTAAACATTCAAGTCGTTAGATTTAGTAATTATAGTTATCTTAACATTATTAGAACTAGGCAGACAACATAAAATCTTATTGACTTTCTCAAAATTTGTAAGTTATCTACCTAATACATGCAGGGATGTCACTATTTGTGTAAACTTAGTATACATTTCAAAAGTTAAGGTTTCATGCGAAATAGTTTGTAGTTTTGAAGTAAGATGTTTAACCTATACTATTTTACTTGACTAGCTTCATCGTAGGTTTTGCATAGTTTATCCCAAATATCTTTTCCAGTACTACATGTTGATACACATATATAATATTTAAAATTTGAAGCGTAGAAGAAATATTTTAAATATTTTGCTTTCAGTTGGGTTAAATCTCTATCCTCAATACTCCATTCGTTAAACAGTAGTTCTATTTTAATGTCATTCCCAAAATGATAAGGTACATAATATCCTTCTTGGATTAATATCCACATGTGATAATATATAGATGGCAAAAAAGTAGACATGCAAATTTTCTAAAAGTTAAAAGGTATATTGTCAAATAATGGTGGACGAGTTATTAAATAACCCTCAACTATATTACAAGTACCAAAATGAGCCATTAATCATTTTTCAAAAGTTTTCTAAAACCTTTTTTTTTAAACCCGCTCTGATACCACTTTAAAGTTCGAGGAGGTTGTGAGACCGCAATGAACTAGCTCGAGGCGCAGTAAGAGGGGGGTGAATTGGTTATTTAAAAATCTTAAGTAGGAATACTTTTCCTTATAAATTTTGAAAACTTAAAATAAATAATTTGATCACCCGATACGAAAGCTAATAAACTTAACAACAATTATAACAATGGTGAGAATAATTGAATCAACTCAATCTAACATCAAACATAGATTATCAACCAAGCAATCATCAAGAAAATAAATTACGGAAAAGTAAAATGCAGAAAGTAAAAATAAAAAAGAGCACACCAAAATTTTATATTGGTTGGGTCAACCTTGACCTACGTCAACTCTGCGGAGACCTCCAGTCCGGGAATTGAAGTAACAAAAAGTGACTATCATTTTGCTCCCATAGAAAGGCAGAGAAGCCTTTACAGACTCACTTTCACCATACCTGATACATCATTTTATTAAGCATTTTATAAAAAAACTTAAATGTAACATAATAAATCACTGTGCTGAGCAGAATAGTAAGAACTGCTATTCAAAATTAAACTAATTATGCTAGGAAAATTAATTAAAAAGAAATATCAACTTTACATCATAAAATAAAAAGTTGCATTTTTTTATGGATAAATCTAAAAATTTTGGCTTCTTATGGCTCCTAATAGATAGAATTTTCCTTTATTAAATAGAATCCACAGATACTAGCCTCCTTATAACTCCCAATAGAGAGATTTTTAGAGAGTTTCAAATTCATTGCTTCAGATAAAATCTGAGCCCTTATAACTCTCAATATTTAGATTTTCTTCTCAGAACTCTATAATATAACATCATACAATAGTGTAAACATATTTTTATTGCATCATTTAAATTAAAGAATAAATAGACTCATCACAAAATTTCATAACATGCTATAACGGTAGGCAGTGGAATACACAATTATGTAAAGAAACTTCTTATCAAAAAATAGTCATATTACCAAGGATTTGCTAGTTTATTATTTTAAAGCTTTAATTATACTTCAACACTATTTTTTAAAATTTGGATTATTTTTTATTCAGTTTAAATAGCATAAATTAAAAAATCCCTAGGTAAAATTTCTAAATAAACATTCAAAATATTCATAATCTCAGTCTCGATAACATACAAAAAGTTAGAGTAAAAATTTTACAATTACAAAGTTATCCTCATTACTAGGTAATAGGAATGTAAATTTAATAAAAAAAAATTAATAAAACATCATATGTTCAAAAATTTAGATAGGCATAATGTGACCTACCTTGATTTAAATAATTTTTAGAATTCGACCATCAGTAGAAAATGACTTGAAGCAGCTAAATAAAGACTTTTTCTAACAAAAAACCTTCTCATTCTCTAACTGAATTTAGTTGTCTCAGAGGAAATAAATGAATGAATACTGGAAAAAGATATTTAAAATATTAGAATTTTATTTGACATCGCGTTGCTGGCCACAACACTCCCTTCAAGAACCTACAATGTTGTTAGCCTCACCTTGCACCAAAGAACCAAATTAAATTATTTTTTTCTCAAGACTATAATGCCTGGGCGGTACCAAACACAACACCTCAACCCCCCACAAGAGAAAATTAAAATTGCAAAATCATGCAAAAAACCTTCATGACCCATTTTAGAATACATTTATACATTCTCAAGCATATCAAATGTTACCAAGGGATTCAAAATGTAGAATTTTAAAAGATTACCTTAAATCTGTTTGGGTTAATAGATTGTATTGAATACTAAATTTTGAGGGGTAAAAACTCTCACCTTCTCAAAAACAAATTCATTCTCTACATTTCAAAACTCAGATCTTTCGAACAAATTGGGATAGAATAGCCTTATCTCTGATTACTTCTCCCAATTAACCTCTCTTTTTATTCTATTCTTCTACTGAACCTTAATATTAAGAATCTATTTATTTCTAAACTTCCTGACATCATAAGACAATATCCTTTATGGTTCCTTCTTATAACATAAATTAGGATGTAGCTCAAAGTCTTCGATGGATCGATGGATCTATGGTTATATAATTTTAAAAATCATATATCTATTTTTATGACATGATGAAATACATTATGAATTTCAAACATATGATATAAAAAATGTAACATATAAGTAAACTTTCTAATGCTTTCAAAGACTTCAAAAGGTTTGACATACCTTGGACATAACTTTCCTTCCTAGCAAAACTTAAAGAAGCCCTTCATATGCTAGATTTTCACATTTACAAGATATCTAATAAGAAATTCTATAGCATGATACTTAGCATTAAAACACTCCTTCTTTCTTTTTTACACAACTTTTAATCTGACATTGATCAAATAGATCTTTTCTGTAGCATCATTAACTAAAGCTTGACCAATCAGATCCCTTCACCCTCTTCTGCCCAAGGTAATGGGGTCCTATATGTTCTACTGTACTGAGCACTGTAAGGGGCCATACCTATGCTCAAATGAAAACTATTATTAAAGTAAATTTTATCATAGGGGTGTGCTCTTCCCAACTACCACCAAAATCTAGTACATATAATCTAAGAAGGCTTTCTAGTACCTGTATAATCCTCTCTAACTATCCATTAGTCTAAGGATGAAAAGCTATATTGAAATGTAATTTCATGCCCAAATCTTATTGATTACCTTTCCATTGTCTGAAAGTAAATATGTCATTTCTATCAAAAATTATAATATTTAGTAGTAAATGCAGTCGGATAATCTCATGCACATATACTTATGCCAACCAATATGTTAAAATAGGTTATCAAACTGGAATGAAATGTGTAGACTTCGTTAGATAATCCACTATAGCCTAAATGTCATCATGCCCTTGTCTCGACCTAAAAAACCCATAGTAAAGTCCATTATTACCCCTTCCCATTTCCACTGAAGAATGGGTAACAACTATAAAAAACCTCATAGTCACTAATGGTCTACTTTCACTAAATATGAAGTTTCACATTTGGAAATAAAATCTGTGACTTCCTTTTAATCAATTCCACTAGAATATATCTTTCAGATCCCTATATATTTTAGTACTTCCTGGTTAAATAGTATAAAATGCATTATAAGCCTATAGTAGAATCTCATACTTAAAATTTCTAAAAGTAGAAACCCATAATCTATTCTTATAAAAAATAAAAGCAGAATCCAATTGTCATTGTTTAGATTGTTTACCCAATTTGATTTGATCAATCAACTTTAAATATTTGGAATTCAATTTTTAAAATTCTTGAATCCTTTCTTGTAAGGATGGTTGGATGATCATCCGAGTGAAAATACTAAAATCTATATCAATAGGAGAAAATACTTCTAACTATAGGCTTTTTACATCTCAAATTAGATATTTAGAAGAAGTAAGCTCAATAAATGATAAAATAGAAGATTTTATGCTCAGAGCATCTTCCATAATATTAGGTCTTACTAAGATAATACTAAATGGTCAAATCATAATCCTTGATCAACTCATGTCATCTTCTTTGCCTAAATTTTGATACTTCTGAGTGAATATATACTTCAAACTCTAATTATTAGAAAACAATCTCATATTTAGTGCCATTAAGATAGTGTCTCCAGATCTTTAAAGGAAAGATGAAATAACAAGCTCCAATTTATGCGTTAGATATTTTTTTGATGCTACTTCAACAACCTTGAGGCTTGAGATATAACCTTCCCATGCTACATCAGGACAAATCCTAGTCCTTTCTATAATACATTACTATATACCTGAAATCCTTCCATATTAGAGGGAAGAGTTATAAATGGCGGAGAAGTTAAATTGTCCTTTTGCTTCTAAAAGCTAACCTCGCACTTATATACCTTAGGCAATGTATTGACTTCTTAGTCTTATTAGAGGTGCAAAAATTTGAGAAAATTATCGCATATACATCCTGTAATAATTGGACATGCCTATGAATCTATGCACCTACAATATATTAGTATACCTCAGGGAACTAGTAATAACCTAAAAAATTTGGGGATTCGCAGAATTATCTGCTCTGCTCATAGCATGTTCTAGAAAAGGAATACTTCAACAAAAACTCATACTTTAAAAATTTTGTATATAACTGATGTGACATCAAAAGTCTCTAAAATAATCCTCAAATGCAAAACAAGATCTTTCTCAGAAGTAGAATAACTAAAAATATCATCTATAAAGATAATCACAAACAAATCCATATAATATTAGGAAAATCTTTTCAATAAATCCATAAAAATTGTTGGTGCAATAGTCACCACAAAAAACATTGCTAAGAATTCATATTGGCCGTATCTAGTTTTGAAAGCAGTTTTCATAATTTAAGTCTCTCTCACCTTAACTTGATAATATTGTGATTTTAGTTTGATTTAGCAAAGTATAGAAGATCCCTCAAGTTGATGAAATAAATCTTTAATATGAGGTAGAGGGCACATATTCTTGATAGTGACTTGGTTTAGCTCCCTATAATCAATGCGTATTTAGCTTGTGCTGTACTTTTTCTTCACAAATATAAAAAATTCTCCCCACGAAGAAACACTTGTATGAATAAACCCCTTATTAGCCAACTCCTAAAGCTACACCTTGAACTCCTAAAACTCCTTAAGAACTATTCTATATGGAGCTTTAGATATAGTGATTGTATATATAAATACATCAATACATAACTAAATATTTGTTTCCAAAGGAAAACTAACTAACTCTTCATGGAATACATGAAGAAATTCTAGCACTGTCAAAAACATCCGAAATAGATCCAAATACTATTTTACCATCCCTTACTAATGTTGGAATTTCCTTACAAACCTTTTTTTTAGTATATTCACTTCCGAACAATCTATCTAATTCTTAGTCCATTTTAATCAGTCCAGACCCAAAATAATAAAAAACCCTGATAGGGGTGATAAAATCAGACTAGATATTAACTTCCTATCAAATATCTATATATATCACATAATAAACCCTGCTAGCTATGATAACATTTTCAATTAGTAAAGAAAAAGACAAGGAAAAAGGAAATAAAATTGATTACAAGTGAAGTAAATTGAAACATTGTTTAAAAATAAATGAATAACTAGCTCCATAATCAAATAAAATATGACATGGCAAATAAAAAATGCAAGTCATACTTGTCATAACTTTTAGTGCTTCTAGAGCCTCTTACTGAGTCAAATTATACACATGTGCCTGAACTTGAGCTGGTGTAATAAAACTACCAGGCTCTTTTTAACCAGTACATAATGGCCTCCTCGTCAAAGAACATGTTGCAATACTAGAATCACTATCTCAACCAAAAGATCTCTAAGTAAGAGTAGGAAGTGGAATTATCCATGGTTTTCTTATTGGCCAAAAAAACTCTCAACCCTAGGCTTAGATTGCCTGTTAAATCATACCTATGGAGACTAAGCCACTATGTTTCCAGTCTAATAACACCAAAAATATTATCCAGTCATCCTGTAACACTAATCATAATGTAATCTACCATAATTATGACACACATGTGATCCACTTATAGATATAGAATTAGCTATGCTACCACTACAAAAATACTATAGACTGTCCCATCTCCTAGACTCTATTGGTCCACTTGCTTTTTTTTTCCAAAAAATCTGCTATCGGAAGTCTCACCACAAAATCTTTTCCAAAAAATCTTTTCGTACTAATAGTCCACTCTTGTTGCATAGCTATCAGATCATTCTTAATCAATTAAGCTCTCTTTATAAGCTCATACAACTCAAATACAATAAATTATACTAGTGTCGAGAGTGTTAACCAATTATAAAGCATATCTAGCTAAAATAGTAAAATCCATCTCATATTATTTAACTATTTTCCTACCCTAAACTAGTCTCAAAAATATTTCTTACGTATATTGACATATAGAAGGGGGTATAAAAAAGTTCAAAATACCTCAAAAAACTCCACCAAACTAATTAAAGAATTCAATCTCCTGTGAAATATCTCCTCTTACTAAACCATCCATTAATGCTCATCCTTATTGTCTAACAAAAAATAGTTAATGGTTCCTTCCTCTCAGAAGGATACTACCTACTGTCAAATGTCTTCTATAGTTTCCTCAACCAATCCTATGCTAGCTTGGGCTCCATAGCAATATCAAATCTCAGATGTTTCAACCTTAGAAACATCTACAAATTTTGACCTACAACATCAGATCTAATAACATGAACTTAGCTTTGTGCTTCACCTATCACTTGCTATAAGACTGGCAAACTATAATTCTTCATCAAAATTGACTGTTTCAGAAGTTTTATATATGGGTGATACCTGATTGGCACTCTATCTTTTTGTCATATATGGGTATGACAGATCCACCATCTTATAAAATGCTTAACTATATATACATGCACATAAAAACAAACAGGAACAAATGTCGAGACAAACTAAAAGCCACCCGACTGGACCTATAGAATGATTCTTAAAGCACTATTTTATAATCAATTTAAAAACCTACTACTTTGATATGAAAAATGCTTGTCTCAAACCAGCCTAATATGACCTATAAACTTGATAGGCAAATCCCAAGATCTAGTTTTTGAAAATTTTTAGAATTTTTTGTAAATATAAACTTTAGAACAAAATAATAAATTGTAGAGATATTAAAAATATTCAGTGCACAAAAAATAAGCTCATCCACAAAATTTCTAAAATCCTATCATCATACTATATATGCAATGATTATACTCGAGTACATGGCTATAAATCAAAAATAGAATAGATCATAACAAAGAATAACATGACTATACCAAAAATTACATACCTATATAGACTCATATCACAATCCTAAAAGTATGATTTAATGAGATATTTACTTTTTCATAAACCCTTAAAAAAGAAAGCAAATTTTTTGTGAGTTAACGCAGCTTGACTTACTATAAATACTAATCTAATTTTACTAATAATTCATTTATGTGAAAGCCTAAATGAAATAAAATAAATTATTGTGATCTATAGAATGGTAATAATAGTTATCCATAATTCAGCTAATTATGTTTGGAAAATTAAATAATAAAGAATTATCAACTTCATATTACATAATAGAATATAACATATTTTCTCCTTTTATAGATTTAATTCAATGATTCTGGACCCTTAAGAATCCCAACAAACAAAATTTCCCCTTATTAGAATGAGTCCATAGATTCTGGCCATCTTAAAGCTCACAACAAATAGATTTTTAGAGAGTTTAAGATTCCCTATATCAGATAGAATCGAATAGTTTCTTACCCTTTATAACTCACAATAAATAGGTTTTCACCTCATAAATCTATAACATCACATAATTCAATCACTTAAATGCATTTTTCATTGTATTGTATAAATTAATGCAAAAATAAACTCATCAAAGAATTTCATTACATGCTATAACGGTAGTAAAAAAAAAACACTACTATGCAAAAGGCTTCTTTTTAGAATATAACTAAATTATTATGGATTTGATGAATTTTGTTGTAAATCTTTAATTGTAGTACAACACTATTTTTAAATGTTTAGATTATTTTCTATTGATTTAAAATATTGTAAATAACAATTTCCCAAGTGTAAAATTTTTAGAAAATATTCAAATGTTCATAATATTAGTCTTCAAAACATACAAAAATTTACACAATAAAAAGTTTTACTAGTGCAACGTTATCCTTATTTTTGGTAAAAAAAAGTAAATTTAATAAAAAAAAGAGAAAACTTTGTATTTTTAAAAGCTGAGATATGCAAAGTGTGATTACCTCGATTCAAATAATTTTTACATTAAACAACTTAAGCGGAAGCAAATACCAAAATCACAGATTTCAACCACAGAACAAATTATAGAAAAGTGCAAAATAAAATGCGAAAAAAGTAATAAGAAAGACCACACAAAATTTTATAGTGGTTCAGTCAAATCTGACCTGCATCCACTCCCTAGAACCTCCCATTCCATGTATTGCACTAATCAGTTAGTGTCTCTTTTTTTTCCCCCTTAGCATGGTGGAGAAGCCCTTACAAAATATTTTCACCGACCCCGTGAGGTAGAGAACCTAGAATCCTTTTACTCCCTCCTAGAGTAAGAAAAGAACCTGATAATCCTTTTACTCTCTACTAGAGTAGGCAAAGAACCTAGATCTGATGCTGATGATCATATCCCCAGAGCCACCAAGGAACCAAGGATGAAGAAGGAAGAAGACTATCAAATTCTTGCTTCGAGCAACCTTTGTGAATCCCCTCACAAACTCCTCACAAGATTCTCTCTCTCTCTCTCCCAAACTCTCCTTCTTCTTATCTCATCTCTCTAAGCATAGAATTGTAGCAAAAGATTTTCTTAGCAGCAATTAAGAAAACTTAAATAGGAGGCTTCAAAAAAAGCCCTAATTTTCAATTTGATGGCAAAGATCATCTAGGATGATTCAAATATTGTCCTATATGATTAGTACAAAATAGTCCTTTCCACTAGTATGATCGGCATGGCTATATACAATCAGTTTAAGTATTTGAATGAATTATCCCGTATAATCTTTCGATCATCCGAGATGATTAGTTCATGAGTGTCTATTGATCATGCAGTATGATGGCTGGCGATTAATTATCATCCCATGTAGCACACGGTTCATCCAGTATGATGCCCAATGATTAATTATCATTCCATGTAGCAGGCGGGTCATCCCATATAAAATAGAGGTATCATTCAGGAGGATTAGTTGAAAAGTTATAGTTTTCATCCTACACGATGGGTGATGATTAATTATTATGCCATACAGTGCTCAGATCGTCCATTACAATCATCTTCGATGATCTTGTCTAATTTGATTTATCAATTTAACTATAATTAATCACCTAATACTTCAGATGCCCTAGCTTCCTGCATTCAAAACAAATAACATCAGAAGAAACTTTAGACTGTTTATTATTCTTACCTTTATTCCATTGTTGATGATACTTTTGTTTCCTCCTTAAGAAGCCTTTAAATTGTCTTATTATTAAATCAAAGTCATCATCATCAGAACTAGAAGGATTAGTGTCAGAATCATTAGCCTTCAAGGCTATAGTTTTCTCATTTTTCTTGTCACCTACATCAAGCTGCCTTTCATTCACTCCTTACTTGTAATGAATTTGTGATCCAAGTAAGTTATCAATTGAATAAACATTAAAGTCCTTAGATTGAATAATGGCAGTAATTTTTTCATCAAAAGAAGAAGGTAAACATCTCATAATTTTGTTCACTTTTTCATAGTTTGTGAGATCTCTTCCTAAGGCATGCAAAGAAGTAACAATCTGAGTAAACCTAGTATACATTTCAAATTTTGATTCACTTGATTTCATGTAAAAGAGTTCATAGTCATTAAGCAAAATGTTTAGTCTAGATTATTTAACTTCAGTTATTCCTTTATACGTTATGCATAATCTGTCCCAAATTTATTTTCTATTAGTTCAAGTAGAGACACACATGTATTCTTTAGATTTTAAGGAATAAAAGAGATAATTCAGACATTTAGCATTAAGTTGTGCTAGATCTCTATCATCAGTTGTCCATTCACCAAAAGGAATTTTAGTTTTAACACCATTTATAAGTCTACAAGGTGCAGAATAACCTTCCATAACAAGCATCTACATGGGATAATTAATTGATTGTAAAATGTGGACATGCGAGTTTTCTAAAAACTGAAAGGAAAATTATCAAATAGAGGTGGTCGAGTAATTGAATATCCTTCCGCGGCATTGCGATTACCAAAGTTAGTCATTGATCAAAATTCAAAAGTTTTCTAAAACTTAATTCTATGAATCTCTCTCTGATACCACTTAAAAGTTCATGAGGGTGGTTAAACCCTATAGAACTAGCCTGAGACTAACCAAGAAGGGGGGGGGGGGGGGGGTGAATTAGTGTTTTTAAAAAAAATTTAAAAAAAAATGAAAAACCTTTTTTATATTTTTAAATATTTTAAAAACTAAATAATCTTAAGTGGAAGTAGATATCAAAATCAAAGATTTTAACCATAGAATAAATCAAACAAAAGAGCAGAAATAAAATGCAAAAAAAGTAATAAGAAAGAGCGCACAAAATTTTATAGTGGTTCGATCAAATCTTACCTACGTCCACCCCCTAGAACCTCCCGTTCCAGGTATTACACTAATCAGTTAGTGTCTCTCCTTTTGCCCCCACATCAAGGCGGAGAAGCCCTTATAAAATCTTTCTACCAACCTGACGAGGCAGAGAATCTTAAATTCTTTTTCACCATCGTAGTGAAGGTAGAGAACCCATAATCCTTTTACTCCCAAACACAAAAACCTTTTACTCCCTCCTTGAGTAGGCAGAGAACCTGACAATCCTTTTACTCCCTCCTAGAGTAGGCGGAGAACCTGGATCTGATGCTGATGATCATTTCCCTGGAGCCATAAAGGAACCAAGGATGAAGAAGGAAGAAGGCGATTGAATCCTTGCTTTGAGTAACCTTTGTGAATCACCTCACAAACTACCCCTTACAAGATCCTCTCTCCCTCTAAAACTATCCTTCTCCTTCTCTAAGCTCTCTCACAGGTTAGAACAGCAGCAAAAAGATTTGCTTAGTAGAAATTAGGAGAGCTTAAATAGGAGGCTTCAAAAATAGCCCTAATTTATAATTTGGCGACAAGGATCATCTAGGATGATTTAAATATCATCCTGCATGATTAGTACAAAATAGCCCTTTCAGCCAGTACAATCAGCATTGCCATGTACGATCAGTTCTAGTATTTAAAAGAATCATCCCGTACGATATTTTTATCTTCCTGGACGATTAGATTATGAAAGGCTATTGATCATCTAGTATAATGGCTGGCGATTAATTATCATCCCATGTAGCACACAGTTTGTCCAGTATAATATAGAGGTATCATCCAAGATGATTAGTTAAAAAGTTAAAGTTTTTGTCCTGTATGATAGATGGTGATTAATTATCGTACCATGCAGTACTCTGATCGTCCAGGATGATGGTTTCCAGTCGTCTTGTACAATTTGATCGATCAATTTGACTATAATTAATCCCCGAATTAAGGGATTATTTTAAGTATGATTTTCATGGATTGTCTAGGATGATATGGATCATCATGTATGATTAAAACAAATTTTTAATTTTGAAATCTTGCCTAAATTGTGATTGGCGGCTATTTATTTCAATTTGTACTAATCATCCTGTATGATATAAATCATCCAGGATGATTAATTAATCTAACTTTTTTTAGGGGAAACCCACCAGGGGCCCTACGTGTTAATTAAAAAGTAGATTACAAGGTCTTTAAAGGGAACCCTCAGCTCGCCACTACTCGAAAGAGCTACAAAACAAGTCAAAAGAAAAACTAAGAGTAGATTGTTCCCTGTTCTACAATTTATAAAAAAACTAATAACATTTTAGGTCTTCTAGAGGACAGAGCCCAAAAAGGAAGAAAAAAATTAACACTTTCGGCATCATCTTCCTACCAAAAATATCCAGCTTCTCCCCAAAAATCTTGATCCCTTCAATCTGCAAGAGAATCAAACTACAAAACTGGCACATATATAATAGGAAAAATGCAAGATTATAACTAATCAACATAAAAAACCAAAGGATACAGAATTTGCAGTAACCAAGCAGAACACAGCCATCAACATTAAAAATAGGATAATTGATAATGAGCATGACATTCCAATTATATAAATAAGGAGCAGCATAATGCCCATAATAAATACCAAACCTCGAGTTAATCACATAACAATAATCAAATTTTAATTTAATAGCCAAATAAAATCAAGAGAACTCACAATGCAAAACCAAAAAGGTTTTCCATTTAAGCTTAGGTGTGTAGTATCCGTGGCGTTACCAAACACAACACTCACTTGCCACTCCAGCCTACTCCCAAACCCACCCAGGCTCACAAGGATCCTACACAGGAAGGAGAAATAACAACAACAATAGAGTGGAATATAGTTAAGTGAAGAAGGGAATATCACACTGTCTTATGCATTCACCTGAAACACCCAACACACAGTCCAGATTTGCCGAGGGAAAGCCTTAAATCCATCATTATAATGATGACCAACACATAAACATAGGAGAGGTGCCACAGATAGAAGACAAATGAATAAACCTAGAAGATTCAATGCTAATTCAAATCAACCCAGAGAGTAGATGAGCAGCACAATAAGTATTGAACAACATAATTATTTCTCTAATCATTGTTTAAAATAGGCCAAACCTAACATATAGCATCAAAAGAAAAATCCAAAATGATGTTGAACTGATAACCACACCAATGCTGATAATAAATCAGCTAAAAACCATTATTACCAGACCTATTAAGATTACAAATTGGGACCTGGTCGATCAAAAAAATAGCAATCGAGGGATTCAGAAGACTAATAAACTCAATCCCATCCTTATAAAAGGAAGCAAAGGATAAACAGCACTTGTAATTAAGGTAAAAATTTATAGCAAAATAGAAAATCCTCAAGAATTAATGGACCATAGCAAACATAGAAGCAAAGACTCTAATAAAATTAAACTAGAAAGAAACAAAAAAAACCAAATCTAAGCGATTCAAACATAAGGTATGCCCATACGATCCAGCCTAGTGTTGACCTCATTTTTGTATGAGCTCAGTAGGACCAATCCAGACCTTAGGATCTTTCCAATCCTTAGGATCAATCTTAACCCGAGGATCAATCTGATCTTAGATCAATCCAAATGTTAAGATCAATCCAAATTCAAATCAATTCTGACCCCAGATCAATACAATTTAAGACAAATCTAGATTCTAGGATTCTCCTAGACTTCAGATCCTAGGATCTATTCTAGACCCTAGGATTCTACCTGACTCTAGATCATATGATCCTCTTAGATCCTAGGATTCTCCTAGATCTATCTAGAGCTTAGGATTCTTCTAGATCCTAAGACTATTCTAGATCCCAGGCCTTAGGACTTCCTGACCCTAGGATCTTCCTAGAATCCAGACTTTAAGTTCTATTCTAGATCCTAAGAACCTGCTAGATCTCAGACCTTAAGATTTCTTAGACTCTAGGATCTTCCTAGATTTCAGTCCCTAGGATCCACTCTGGACCCTAGGATTTCCATAGATCAATTTAGATCTTAAGATTCTACTAGATCTTAGATCTATCCAGATCTCAAATCCATTCAAACTCCAGACCAGTCCAAGCTTTAAATCAATCTATCCAAAACTCAAATCAATCTAGAATTCAAGTCAATTCATATCCCTGACCAATCCTGACCTTCAAACAACCCAGATTTAGTTGCTCCAGCCTCTGACCTGACTTTAATCCTATCTAATCATCTAAAATCACACAAATGATTATAAATGATTTAGATAGTTCAAACCCTATCATTCAAGCTCAAAATCCAATTCAAAACCAGATTTCCAGATTCAAATCCAAGGCTAAAGGTCTAAGTCCTGAAAGCCTTTTCTAGTTAATCTTTGAACATTTTAAAACCCTATCAAATGACCTCTGATTCAAGATCTGTCAGTTCCACACTGATGTGACATGTCTCTAGAGGCAACCCTCCAAATTTGAGCTCATTCTGAGATCTCTAACCCCAGAAACTGAATTGAAATCCAAAGGCTATAAAACCTTCAAATATTTACATTCTATGCCACTGGACCTACCACCCAGTGGGTTTTGACCCTGGAGCTTTCTCCAAAGCCTCCAATTACCTCCAGACCCTTGATTATGACCCATTGAGCATTAAACTGCATTTTGTTGGACTCAATTTGACCCCCAGTTGACTAGGGGGCAAAATGACTAAAATACCCCTATGGGATGTGAATAGTCACTTTGGTCAAATGAGCTCCAAATCAAATGCAACCACTTCCAGCAAATTTCAAATATCAAACCAAACCCATTGAACCTAGAACCAGCCCCTGGGTCAACCTGGTTGACCAAGTCAACCTAGTTGACCTAGAAGACCCCTTTAGGGTCAAAACAGGTCATTCTGACCAAATGACCTCCCCAGACCTTGGGACCACCACCATTGGTCTCCAAATATCATTTCAAATCTGTTGAACCCATTTTCAGACCCTGGACCCACCTGGTTGACTTGTCAACCAGGGTTGACCTAAAAGGCCCATTAAGGGCCCAAATAGGTCATTTTGACCAAATAACCTTCCCAGATCTTGAGACCACCACCAACAGACTCAGAATGTTATTCTGAACTGGTTGGACCCAATCCCTGACCCTGGGTCAACCTGGTTGACCAAGTCAACCTAGTTGACCCATTAGGCCCATTAAGGGCCTAAACATGTCATTTGATCTAAATGACCCTTCCAGACCCTCAAACCACATCTACCAGACTCTATTTACCATTTGAAATTGATTCAGTCCAGACCCCGGCCCTTTGTCAACTTGGTTGACCAAGTCAACTCAGGTTGACCACTTCAAACCCTTAAGCTTCCCTACTTCAAATCACACCCCAAATGTATTCAAAACCCTGTCAAACTCCCCTGGCCATATCCTTTAATGATTTAGACTTGATTGGACCCTTGACCTAGTCAATAGTTGACTTGGTCAACTGAGTCCAAGTTCAATCAAATGTGACCCATTTGGGTCAAATTCTTTTAAACATTCATTTGAAGCCTTTCAAATCTTCAAACCTACATCAATCAATGCCTTGAATATTTTTAAACCCATCTCAAGTCCAATCACATTGAACTTGACTTAGTCAAATTTTAACCCATGGTCAAACCTTTAATCATATGCAAGCCTTAATTAATTCAAACTATCCAACACATTTCAAACTTCAAATACCCTTCAATCATGTTCCAATGCATACCTTAAACATCTCTAAACCTATCATGCGTCATATCATGGGGTTTTAATCAAGTCAATTTATGGTCAACTTGGCATTCTAGGCATCAATTCACTCAAACTTCAAATGAATTATTTCAAATCCCTCTCAAATCATTTCAAGCAGCCTATCAAATCATTTTGACTGCCATCTCAGCCATTTTGACTTGTTGACTGGTCAACATAGTCAACAAATAGGCAAATGGGTTTTAAATGGTCAAAGTAGCCTCTTAAACTAATCCACTTCATATCAAATCACTCCAGCAGCTCTAATCCTCTCTGGAGGCTTCTAAGAAACTTTTTAATCACTGATCCAGCTCTTAACCACACCTCCATGTGCTTATAAGGATAAAAGAGCCCTCCTCATGCCTTGTCCTTGTGTCCTTTTTATTCCCCCTGCTCCCTAACCATTTGGGGACAGATGTCAACATCTTAGGAACTCCCCAAAGCTATCCTAGCCATCTATTCAAGCAGAGGACAAAATGAATAGGGCAAAAAGCTCAAAAATGAGATCATTCTCTCCCCCAGCTTCTCTCTCCACTCAAGCAATCCCAAACCCCAAACTCATTTCGTTTGGGTATTCCAGACCCTCTTCTAGCTACCCCCATTCAAAATTCGGCGAAAGGAGGCCGCCGGCGATGAACTTCCGGCCAAATCGAAGACCAACTTCGCCAAGTTCAAATAGCCTTCGATCCATAGGATTTCAAGCCGTGATTTCAACTAGAGAAAGATGCGTGGACAAACTACAATTTCAGAGATACCAAAAACGGCTTAATCCGTCCATAAATTGAGGTGAAAATTCAAACCCTAGTTTAGGATACACTAGGTTAATTAGCTTTTGAATAAGTGCTTTTCAAGCTACGAAATAAACTCCACACTAATTCTGTTCATGAGTACGACTCATGTTTAAAATTTCATTTAATTTGGTTGCCGGAGTGGAGAGAATGAAGCGATTTTAGACTTAGGGCTTTGGCTCGACGCGTGCATGATCTGCACGCTGTTTTGACCGTTGATCGCTTGATCAACGGTCTTGATTGAGCCCTTCCGCGGTCCATCCAGCTGCTCGCCTCGACCTGCTGCGTTAAAGGATCGTTCGGCTCGATCAGAACCATTCGTTCTTTACAGCGGAACATCCAACGGTCCAGAAGAACCGCCGATAATGATTGCACCGCGTTTTCAATGGACAAATCAGAGTGTGCCAAGTGTCCCGCTGCCGCCGCGCTTTTCCGAATCAGCTAATGGGAAAGTGCCGCGTGGCACCCAGCCGCCGCCGCACCTTTTTGATCCCGCGGACCAAAACGCGCCAAGTGTCAGCAAACCGGCCGTTTGATTTGATTTTAATTCTAAAATCAATTTTAATTCTAAAATCGATTTTAATTCTAAAATCGATTTTAATTCATTTTAAATCTCTAAAACTTCAAAAATTGATTAAATATTAATTATAAATCAAAATAATACATATAATATATCAAAATGTTTTTAATTTTAAACTCTTTTAAATAAAATTAAAATTATTTTAAAATATTCATTATATTTTAATTTTTTTTTAAATATCAAAACTTAATATTTTAATTAATATTTAATCAAAATAAATCCAAATATTTTTTAAAATTTTCAGAAAACTAAATATGTTTAATTTAAAAATTGTTTTGAAAATCTAAAACCTAATTCATTTTTATTAATGTTGATTATGTTATTATCTTAATATTTAATTAACATTCAATTAAATATTAAGCTAATTATTTAATATATATATATATATATATATATATTAAATAACTTTGAAATTAGTAGATCTCTCAAATTATTCTAATTGAAGATTTTTTTTTAATTATATTATTTTAAAACTTATATTATCATATATAGGTTTTATATAAGGGTATATTTTAAAACTCATTTTAAAATTATATATATATTTAAATCTTTGAACTTTGAGAGATCACATAAAAGTTTGAACATAGATTGGGCTTGATTGAATAGGATTTATGTGGAGTAATGATTAATCAATGAATAATTAACTTGATTAATTATTCATTGATTAATCCTTTAATTAATTAAATTTTAATTTGATTTGCATGTTTTAGGACATACACACACCACTTAGTTTAAGGCTCTCTTAGACATAGGATTGATTGCGTTTATATGTGTATTTATCATACATATGTTATGTTGAAGGTTAGAGACTTTGATTTGAACCCAATTAACCTAGTGTCATTAAGGACAACAATTAAGGACTCATTTAGAAAATTTAGAAGAATTCTAATAATTAAGATACATCTCCAATTGACTTGAAATTTTGAACACTTGAACTTAGTGACATTCTCAGCCTCAAGAAAAATTTTCACTGACTTTTGAGATCATTAAGCCCCTTAATTAACCTAATCAAGTTTAAACCTTAATTAAGCCTTAAAACCTTCCAAAAATTATAATAAATCAAATTTAAATCCAAAAAATAAAATTAACCCCTCTAACTGACCAGAATTAAACCCTTAATCAATAAAAAATAAAAGCCCCTTGACTGGACTTCAAAATTAAGTTTAATTTAATTTTAATTGAAATTCAATATTTAATCAATTTAATTAATTAAAAATAATTAAAAATTTCAGAAAATTTCCAAATACTTGGAAATCATTCCTTAGGTCATTCCTGACCTTTGGAGTTGATTTCAAGAAGTTTGGAGATCATTTGGATTCAAATCATAAAAAGGGTCTCTAATTAAACAATTTAAATAATTCATTAAATAGTCAAAACTTCAAAAATTCATAACTAATTCAAATGAACTCCAAATTGAACAAACTCAAAGGCATTCAACTCATAATAAGGTCTAATATTTATTAAAAATGTTAAGTTTTCAGAAATCAATCAAATTTGAAAAAGTCAACTTTTGGTCAAACTTAGTTCAAATTCAAGTCAAAACTTCAAACCTTCATAATAAAATCTAGAAATATCCAATTTCAGTGTACTTACTGTCTAACTGATTGTATTAAGGTCTAGTATTTTAATAAAATATTAACTTTCCAAAAAACACTTTAAATCAAAAATTCAATTTTTGCCCCTTGAATTAAATCATTAAAATAATCCAGAAAATATCAAAATTCAATAAATCATTCAAAATTCCAGATAACATTAATTTGAACTTAAAACTAGCAACCAACTAATTCTAATTAAAATTAATTAACCTTTAAACCTTAATCAAACTCAAATCACTTAATTATATCGAGTACCACTAGGTAACCCAGGCCTGCGAGGCTATTAAATTAGCCCTAAGGAAGGTGAAAAAAACTTCACGGCCTCGGTGTGAAACAAAGGTGATATCCAACAAACAATTAAAATCAAATTTAAAAATCAATTTCAAGTCATTAATATTTAAATTCAAATTAAATCTTCCCTTAAGCCTTCAACCAACTAGAACTTTAAACAACTTCAATCAAATCATCCTATTTAGGACACATCAAAGCCACACAGCCTACCTCATACACTTTAGATGGTTTGCTAGGATAACCAACTCTAGTCTTAGGCTAGGCCGGTGTTTACTTTTCTGCTGTGTGCCGGGTTTTCGAGCTTTTACTGCATGCTGTTTGCTAGTAGTAGAATTGATGTGATTGTTTATTTATTTAATGCACTCTGTGATGTGATTGATTGTACGATTAGATCTACCCCTAGGCTAGGAACGATTTGTACTAATTCAATCTTATGCAGGTGGCCATGCTCATACAGGGCATAAATTAAAGGGGGCAAAAATCATAATTATTAAATTGCACAGGTGCTCCAGAAAATTGCTTAAGTCCCCCTTTAAATCAAAAAGAGCATGGCCAAGTGTGGCTGTGATTGAGCATTTTAATTTCAAATATATAACTGCTTGGGATGTCAAATATGAACTGCTGATTATTAGGATAACCCTGCAGGTTGTTGAGTCTAGATTTTTAATTTCAATTTGATGTAATTTGATTTAAATTGAGTTGTGATGTTTAAAGTGATTTGAGATTGAGATACTTAAACATCCAATTTGGAATCCAAAGAGGAAGGAACATCCCTTAGGGGAGAGATCCTATCCATTTGGAGATCCAAATTCGGATGAAGTTCAAATGTCCAAAGAGAAAAGATAACACCCCTATCCAGGGGGAGTTTCTTTTCATTTGGATATCCAGACCCGACGATCCAAGGAGTTCTAAGGAGACGAAGAAGTGAAGAACGAGAAGAATCTCAAATCTCAAAGTCACTTGAGTCTTAGGAGTAGAATCCGGATTGTAGTCAGTGGTACCCGGCCACTTTACTTTCCTGCAGACCCTGGGTTGTATAATTAAGGGCACTTGCCTATGGACTTTCAGTTTGAGTATTTATTTAATTAATTTAATTAAATGTTGATTTGATTACTTGATGTTGATTGCGATTAAGGACCCGCATGCTTTTAGTAGTTTATTTGGCGCTATTGCATGTCGATTTTGATTTAGCCTGGAACCCGATCGGAGGCTCGTGAGGGTACGGTCATTAACTTTTTCTATTTAAACAAAATTAAAATTTTTAAGCTCAGATAGAAACTCTAACGCTCTTAAGAAGTAAGCCCGGACTCGTCGGGAGTTTTTCATGCATACATATTGACTTTTCTCATCCGTGTTAGGCACCTCCCCGCCTGCGGGTTCTGGCAGACCACCTGACCTATTAGGGTGCAGTTCTGTCCAAGGGGATGTTGTACAATCTTTAGGATAAAACCTATTTCTTAAGCCTGTTTTAAAACTGCTTCATTTTGATTTAAGCATTTCATCGAGTCAACTAGCATGCATTGCATTAGATATAAATTAAAAATCGAGTCTAAATTTTAATTGCATTTTATTTAGACATTTAACCCAACATATGTTAAGGGGTCAATTAGGATTTGCTCTAGATGTCGACCCCAATTCTTTAAACCAATTTTAATCAATGTCCTTAACCACTCTACATTTAAAGACTTTGACTCATGGTTTTAAAAGCGTTTAGGTGGTTTAGCTGGCTCCCCAATTCAGGCCGGGGTAAGTCCAGGATTGCATTGCATTAGCTAGGTTCTGGGTCACTAATTCTCAGTACCCATTTTAGACTTAGGTTCTGAGGCAAATGTTCAATCTTAAGACCTCAATCTTCCGGGAATCTAATTCCCATTTTCTAATAAAATTGATCACTTAAACATTAAATATCTTTCAATCTAATTCAAGCCCAACACTTAGGATAGGTTGGGGTGTTTCTGAGGCAATTCAGAATCTCAAAACACCTCCTACTCTTCTTCCTTTGACTCCAGAAATAACTGCTCAAATTTGATCCAATCCCATTTGAAAATTCAAGTCCTTAACCTTCTTTGATATCGATCTTTGAAAATCTTAAATGAAATTTGTATCGCTATTTTAATCGAGAGTTTTCGTAGGAAATTTTCTGGTTTCCTACGATGTAATTAACTACGAGGGCTTGCGCTCGTAGGAGATTTAGAAACCCAGACCTGATTTCAAAATCAAGTTTTCAAAACCTTCAATTAATTATCTTTGGGAAATTCAAACCTGACGATCATTATCGTCATATTCAAACTATTGATAGTAATGATATTTCCTTTCTTCGGATAGATATATCAATTATAATAATAGTTCTGATTATGAAATTAATGATCTATATATTCGGATTAACATAGTCAAACAGTTGATTAAACATCATTTTGATCCTTTGAGATCATATGTTGTTTCTCCTTGAGTTTGATTGTGATAATCAGGATAAATTAAGATTTATAATTTCAACCTATTAGGGAACGATATGTTCACCTTTCGAGATGATATATCATTCATAATAAGTGTTCGATTATAAAATTTAAATTCCAGAAATTAAACATTTCCCAAAGAAAATTAAACACTTTTCAAAATAATATATTTTTTCAATCAAACACCTAGCTAAACCCAATAGTTTGGGCGGAAATGAGGATCCCGCAAATTCCATAAAATCTGGCAGATTATAACCCAAATTAGCTAAAATATCAGTAGCAGCATTCCCTTCCCTATAAATGTGCATTATAAAAAGTTAATAAGAGATAACCACTGTTTAATCTCTCTAATAACATAGAAATAAGAAGGATTAGCGATGCATTTCTAGAAATAAAATGTATAACAAGCTTAGCATCCATTTCAAACCAAACATTAGTAATCCCAAGAGAAGTGCATAATTG
Organism: Dendrobium chrysotoxum; assembly: GCA_019925795.1. Lineage (NCBI taxonomy): Eukaryota > Viridiplantae > Streptophyta > Magnoliopsida > Asparagales > Orchidaceae > Dendrobium > Dendrobium chrysotoxum. The sequence goes on from CM034312.1 coordinate 57,049,850, forward strand.
TAACCCATACTTTAAAGCCAGAATTTCAGCCGTAATCACAGTGGTAATATTAGAGGGACCCAAAAAAGCAACAATAATAATGCCATTGAAATCCCGGATGATACGACCACAAATAGGTTTTGACCTTTAGAAAGCACCATCAATGTTAAGTTTGTAGCATCCCATATGAGGTTTAATCCATCTAACTAAAATATCTTTAGAGAACTGTCAATAAGAACCATCACCCAAAATGCCAAACTGCTTGATAAGTTGAGTAGAATTATTAAAAAAATCCAAATTAATCAACTTAGCCAAAAATAAAGATCTCGTATTGTCCTTAATCTTAATGACAATGGTCAAGGCATTCATAATAATATTCTCATGCTTAGCCTCATTCCTAGTTTTCTAAAGAAACCAACAAATAATGATTAAAAATGAATAGTTAATCTAACCTAATAATCAGGGATGTCTTAATTGGGGTTTTATTTATAACTGATCATCTTGGGTGATTTAGAATCATCCTGTACAATATGATCAAAAATTAGAAAACTCTCTAACTCATAAAATTTCTCCCCCTGAGTGTCTGTGTGCAAGGTTACTTAGCTTTAGGATCTATAACAGTATATTTGACTCAAGAAATGGTAAAAGATGCATTGAAATAGAAATTACATATTGACTCAATCCTAGTCTACCTAATCTTGAGTTGATTGACATTCCAAGTGAACTTATGGACCTAACAGGTTAGTAAGCAAGGAAAATAAAAGAAGATATCAAAGAATAACAGAAGTAAAGAAACAATAATGTTTGTTATCAAAGTCATTATACTTGAGCCCATATTTGCAATAATATGGAAGAGTAAACCACAAAATAGAATCATACACATATGATAAATACAACCACCTAATTAAGAAAATAAGAAAGTTATTCATTGATTTGGAACACTATTTATATGAGATAGATTACTATAGGAAGATGAAAAAGATCTCTATTTAAAAGTAACTTTTTAATTTTGAAATAAATTTTAATTCAAAAAGAAGAATATACCATTAAAGGAGTTAGAGGAAGAGAAATAATCATCAATATTTCTTTCTTTAATTGTTTTAGAGGAGTTAATCACTACTTTCAAGCTTCTAAACAAAAAATAAGGCAAAAATCTGATTTAAAAGCCAAGTTCATCAGTAGAAGTGAGAAATGATCTAATTCTTAAATATAAAAGGAAAAGCAACAGGAAATCAAAAACATAAAAATAAAAACATACAAAATGAAAGAAACAAATAAATCAAACAAAACACTAAGAGTAGAAACATAAACAAAAGGCATTATTTTTATGCATGAATATCAATCACACTTAATTTGGTCCTTAAGGTGCTAAAGGTTTCAAAGACCAGTGGTTTTGTGAAGATATATGTAAGTTGGTTTTAAGTGGCTACATAGTGCAGCTCTATGTCTCCTTTGGTAACATTGTCCCTAATGAAGTGGTGCTTGATGTCAATGTGTATTGTTCTAGAGTGTTGGATTGGATTCTTTGAAATGCAGATGGCACTAGTGTTATCAAATAGGACTGGAGTTATGCCTACAAGAAGTCTGAAATCTAGAATTTGTTGCTTTTACCATAGGACTTAGGCCACATAACTTCCTAAGGCTATGTACTTAGCTTCAGCAATGGGCAAGGCAACTGAGTTCTATTTTCTATTAGACCAAGAGACTAAGGATTGTCCTATGAATTGACATGTCCTAGAAGTGCTTTTCCTATCAACTCGCATCCAGTAAAATCTGAGTCAGAATATCTTATGATTTCAAAAGAGGTGTTATTCATAGGATACCAAATTCCTTAGTTTTGGGTCCCTAACAGATATCTAAGGATCCTCTTAAAAGTAGTCAGGTGGGACCCCTTTGGATTAACCTAAAATTTTACATAGAGACAAACACTAAATATGATATCAGGTCTACTAGCAACCAAGTAAATAAGTGATCATATTATTCCTCTATATTCTTTTGATCAACAAATTCTTCATTTGAATCCTTATCTAACTGAATAGTGATACTCATGGGAGTGTTGATTGGCTTGACTTAATCCATCTCATTTTTTTTAAGGATGTCCTTAATATATTTTGACTAACTAAGGAAAGTTCCATCATCCTTCTACCTTATACTAAATCCAAGAAAGTAAGTCAGTTCTGCCATCATACTTATTTCAAATTCCTTACTCATCATTTTTGAAAATTCATCAGAAAGTTTTTTATCAGAAGATCCAAGCAAAATATCATCAACATAGATTTGGACAATCAGTAATTCATCTCTTATATTTTCCAATAATCGGGTCGTGACTATGCTCCACTTAATAAAGGTTTTTTCTAGTAGGAATGTGCTAAGTCTTTCATACCATGCTCTGGTTGCTTATTTTAGTCCATATAAATCCTTTTTAATTTGAACACAAGATTAGAAAATTATAAATTTTGAAAGCCTAGAGGTTGTTCAACATACAAATCTTCTTTTACCATTGTATTTAGAAAGGCACTCTTAACATTCATTTGAAATAGTTTGATTTTCATAAAACAGGCAAAGGCTAGTAGCACCCTAATGTCTTCTAATCTAGCTAAAGGGGCAAAGGTCTCCTTAAAGTCAATTCCTTCTATCTGATTATACCCCACTAGGCTTACTTTATTTCTCATTACTACACTAGAATTATTCATTTTATTTTTAAAAACCTATTTAGTTCTAACAATACTCTGGTCCTTAGGTCTTCCAACTAGCTCCCAAACACCATTCCTTACAAATTAATTCAACTCTTCCTACATAGCAAGGATCTATAATTCATTAGATAAGGCTTAATTTAGGTTGGTGGGTTCAGTCATTGAAATGAAGGCAGAGTGGTTTACTTCTTTTCTAAGTCCATGCCTAAATCTAACATCTTAGATGGGTCTCCTAAGATCAGTTCTTTAGGATGACTTGAAGAATATCTCCATTCTATAGGAAATAAAACTTTAGGTTCTACCCTTTCCTCCAGATTTGTATATTCTACACCTTGGGTAACTTTTATATCCTCTCCTCCTTCCTCCTTAGACCCTCTAGAATTATCATATTTATCAAATACAACATCAGTGGTCTCCTTAACTACCAGTGTTCTTTTGTTGAAGACTCTATAGGATTTTCCAACACTTGAGTAACCTAGGAACACACTACTTCATCAGATTTTTGGTTAAATTTTTCTAGTTGAGACTTCCCATTATTCAGAATGAACACTTTATATCTAAGGATATGAAGGTGAGAGAGGCTGGGTGTCGTACCCTTAAGAATTTCATAGGGTGTCTTGTTTAGCTTAGATCTAAGATTTACCCTATTCAGAACATAATAGGCTATATTCATTGCTTGTGCTAGAAGTATTTATGAAGTTAGTATTCAACTAACATGGCTCTAGCGGCTTCTTCTACGATCCTACTCTTCTTTTTAGCTATCTTGCTCTGCTGAGGGGTCTTAAGAGCTCAAAAGTTGTGATCTATCCCTTGCTCCTTATGGAAGGACTCAAAATTTTCATTCTAAAATTCTCTGTAATGATCACTATGAATGGTTAAGATTTCCCAACCTAGTTTCCTCTGAATCTAAGTGGAAAAAGATCTAAACTCCTTGAGTGATTCACTTTTAGGAGATAAAAATCTAACCCAAGTAAACCTCAAATAATCATCAATAATTACATACCCAAAGACTTTCCCTCCTAGGCTTGAAGTGCTAACTTGTCCAAAGAGAATCATGTGAAGGACTTCTAAGGGTTTGCTAAAGTTAATGTCTTTTATTTGCTAGAAGGAGGATTTGACTTACTTTCCTAATTGACAAGCATCACACAGGTGGTCCTTAGTGAACTCTAGTTTGGAGACACCTCTCACTAAGTCTTTTTAGGTGATCTTATTATGGCTTTTCATGCTTACATGACACAATCTCCTATACCATAACCATGATTCATTAACAATTATTTTTAAGCAGAGAGCCATGTCAACTTTAAGGGAATTTAGATCCAGCATGTAAACATTATTGATCCTTTTTCCCTGCATAATAATTTTGTCATTTAAGCTTATAATACAGTTGGTTGGAAAAAATTTTATGCTCAAACCTTTATCATAAAGCTAGCTGATGCTGAGCAGATTGTGTTTCAGTCCATCTACAAGTAAAATATTTTTAATGATGAAATTATTTGAATTATCAATTATACCTGATCCCACCACTCTCCTGGTAGTATTGTCTCTAAGTGTTACCTTGCCTCCTGCCCTGGCCTCCAATGAAATGAATTAATTTGCATCTCTAGTCATATGCCTTGAGCATCCACTATCCAAGTACCACATGATCTCATGAGGCCTTTTGTTAGACCACACCTATAAAATCATCAGCTGTTAGATTCGGGAACACAAACAGGTTTGGTTCCCATCTTATGGAAAGAGGAGTGAGATACAAGCATGCTATGCTATGAATTTTATAATTTTGGTCTCTATACTAAATGTGTTCCATGGTGAATGGTGCAAGTGAGGGAGATATATCCTACCAAGCCACAAGATAAACATTTAACACTAGGAAAATGGTTTACTAATCCATATGAATTATAGTGCCTCTTCCTAGGTTTGAATGAGGCATGCTTTATTCAAAGTATATGAAACTCTTCTAGTGCAAGTAGTTTTTTATTTTCCTTGATGGAAGTTAATTCAGCTTCTAAAAACTTATTTGCACTTTTAAGAATTGAATTTCCTATTTTCAATGCATCCTCCCTACTATCTAAATCTGATGCAAGAGTATTTAAGTACTTGTGTTCTTTTTCTAATTCAACATATAATGTTTTCAAGGAATCATATTCAACAGTTAAGTCAAAATGATTTTTGTTTAAGGAATGAAATTCATCTATTAAAGCCATGTGATTGCTATCTAGAGTGGAATGATCTTTCCTTAGAATTTCATACTCTTTCTGTAGATCTAAAAATTCAACTTTTAGGCTAGCATGTCCTTTCTTGAGCTTCCTATATGAAGAAATGAATTATTTCTGAAACTTCAAGTAATTAATCATATGTAAGCTCACATACCTCTTCTTGATCAGTGTAATGAAGATGATCATCAGCCCTTAAGAACAGGTTTGTTGCCTCCTCTTCTGCTTCAATTTTAGAGGAGTCTGATGCTGAGTCTGCCTAGAAGGCCTTTTGGATCATTTTCTTGTCCTTGTTGAACTTAGGTTTTTCTTCACCCTTCTCCTTGCTTGGGTGAGCTTTTAGAGTTGGGCACTTAGACTTCAGATGCCCTGGCTTCCTACATTCAAAGTAAATAACATCAAAATTCATTTTTACCTTTATTCCATTTTAGATGATGCTTTACTTTTTGCTCAAGAAGTTTTTTAATTGTCTAGTTATTAAAGTAAAGTCATCATCCTCAGAACCAAAAATATTAGTGTCAGAATTATTAGCCTTCAAGGCTACAATTTTCTTCTTCTTCTTTTCACCTACATTAAGCTGCATGTGGTTCACATCTTGCTCATAAGCAATTAGTGATCCAATTGAGTTATCATTTGAATAAACATTTAAATCCTTAGATTTAGTAATAGTTGCAATTTTTGCATCAAAGGAAGAAGATAAACATCTCAAAATCTTATTCACTTTTTTATAGTTTGTGAGTTCTCTTCCTAAGGCATATAGGGATATAACAATTTGTGTAAACCTAGTATACATTTAAGAAATTGATTCACTAGGTTTCATGCAAAAGAGTTCATAGTCATGAAGAAAAATGTTCAGTCTAGATTGCTTAACTTCAATTATTTTTTCATATGTTATATATAATCTGTCCCAAATTTCTTTTCTAGTAGAACAAGTAGAGACACACATGTGATCTTCATATTTTAAGGCATAGAAAAAATAGCTCAAACATTTAGAATTCAATTGTGCTAGATCTTTATCATCAATTGTCCATTAAATAAAAGGAATTTTTGTTTTAACACCATTTAAAAGTTTATAAGGTGCAAAATAACCTTTCCTAATAAGCATCCATATGCAATAATCAATTAATTATAAAAAGATGGGCATACGAGTTTTCCAAAAATCAAAACAAATATAATTAAATAGAGGTGGTCAAGTAATTGAATAACCGTCCACAGTATTACGACTACCAAAGTTAGCCATTGATCAAAATTTAAAAGTTTCCTAAAACTAAATTTATGAATCCCGCTCTGATATCACTTGAAAGTTTGTGGGGGTTGTGAAACCATATAGAATTAGCCCGAGGCTAACAAAGAGAAGCGGTGAATTGGTGTTTTAAAAAATTTATAACTAGAAATAAAATTTTTTTTTATCTTTTAAAATATTTTAAAACTAAACAACTTAAGCAGAAGCAGATACCAAATCAGATATTTTAACCACAAAAAAAATCATAAAAAAGTGCAAAAATAAAATGTGAAAAAAGTCATAAGAAAGAGCACACAGAATTTTATAGTGGTTCGGTCAAATCTAACCAACGTCCAATCCCCAGAACCTCTCGTTCCATGTATTGCACTAATCAGTTAGTGTCTCTCCTTTTCCCCCCAGAGCAAGGCGAAGAAGCCCTTACAAAATCTTTCCATTGACCTAGTGAGGCAAAGAAACTTGAATCTTTTTTCACCCTCTTGGTGAAGGTAGAGAACCCGAAATCCTTTTACTCCCTCCAATAGTAGGCAGAAAACTTGACAATCCTTTTACTCCCTCCTGGAGTAGGTAGAGAACCTAGATCTGATGTTGATGATCATCTCCCCAGAGCCATCAAGGAAGCTAGGATGAAGAAGGAAGAAGATGATTGAATCCTTGCTTGGAGTAACCATTATGAATCCCCTCATAAACCCCCTTCAGAAGATTCTCTCTCTCTCCCCCAAACTCTCTGTTTCCTTTTTTAAGCTCTCTTAGGTTAGAATAGAAACAAAAGATTTTCTTAGCAGCAATGAAGAGAACTTAAATAGAAGGTTTAAAAAATAGCCCTAATTTTCAATTTGGTGGTAAATATCGTTTAGGATGATTCAAATATCATCCCGTTCGATTAGTAAAAAATAGTCCTTTCCACCAGTACGATCAACATGGCTATGTACGATCAGTTCAAGTAATTAAATGAATCATCCTGTACGATCTTTTGATCATCTTGGATGATTAGTTCATGAGTGTCTAATGATTGTCCAATACGATAGTTGGCAATTAATTATTGTCCCATGTTCCACACAGTTCATCCAGTATGATGCTTGATGAGTAATTATCATCCCATCTAATTCCCATGCAGTAGATGGGTCATCCTGTACAAAATAGAGGTATCGTCCAAAATAATTAGTTGAAAAGTTATAATTTTCATCCTGTACATTGGGTGACGATTAATTATCATACCATACAGGGCTTAGATCATCCAGTATGATCATATCTGATCATTCTATACGATTTTATTTATCAATTTAACTATAATTAATCCCCTAATCATTAGATCAATTTAGACATGATTATCATGAATCATCCAGGACAATATGTATCATCTTGTATTATAAGAATAAATTTTAAATTATGAAATCTTGCCAAAATTATTATTGGTGGCTGTTTGTTTCAATCTGTACTGATTATCTGGTATGATATAAATCATCTAGGATAATTAGTTAAGCAAACTTAATAATCAGGGATGCCCTAATTAGGGTTTCTATTTTTAACTGATCGTCTAGGATGATTTAGAATCATCACGTATGATATTATTAAAAACCCGAAAACTCTCTAACTCACCAAATTTCTCCATTTGAGTGCTGTGTGCAAGGTTACTTAGCTTCAGGATCCATCATAATATATTTGACTAAAAAAAAAGATGCATTGGAATAAAAATTACAGTCTGACTCAATCCTAGTCTACCTGATCTTAAGCTGATTGACATTTCAAGTGAACCTGTGGACCTGAAAGGTCAGTGAGTAGGGTAAACAACATAGATATGTAAGAATGCAGTAGTAAAGAAATAATATATATTGTTATCATTAAAATCACTGTACTTGGGCCTAGATTTGCAACAATGATGGCATGATACACACCACTATATTGATTAGACAATAAAATCAAAGATGAACTTCCATTCAATGAATGGAGTTTTGTGGATAGAGAACTAGTATAATATTGTGCATAGGGTTAATTTCTTGGATGCATGAATTGATAATCATTCAGTTGAAATATGGTAGTTTTCCTTTAATGTGAATTACCCACTAAATATGTAAGTGCACCTGCTGATGAAGTATTAAAGTTATATAAAAGAGTGTCGATCCCATGAGAAAGTACTGTGCTAATATGCAAATGAACTCTTACATTTTATTATGGCTATAATGTTTATCTTATCGAACAAAAATCTATGCTAACATTTTACCGCTAGTGAAATAAATAGCAAAAAATAAAAATACCATATGATTAAATATTTTTAGCTAATGATTATGAATTACCTAAGTTTTCTTAAGTAGGCACTTATATGTTTGATGTTGATTAGATGCATCACTAGATCTTTATCAAGATTTTAGAGATTTTAAGGTAGGTTTATGGCCTTTCTATAGTTATTATATATCTATACATTCTAGAACATTAAACATCCAATTTTTTGGCATACAAGAGTTCCATTTAAATTCTCCAAATTATTTTAATACTACTTCATCAAGGAAATATATCACACGAAATTTTAACTACACACATGGCCATTATATATATAAAATTTAGAATGGGAGATACTAAAAATATCCTTTATTCATTCATAGCATAAGAGTCAAGATTAGTATTAGTATAGGTTTTACATCATTAGCCCAAAACTAGGAAATTAACCAGCGAAGAAAATAAAAGAGAATAATCCATAATTCATTACTTGCATATAAGAGAAGTTATAAGAGTAAAAGTGTAATTAGATATCACTAGAATAATACGAACACATATTCCTTACTCGTTTCTCCTCTAAACATTAGATTTCATGTCATAAGATATGTTAATGATCTCCAAATATAGTATTTTTCTCTCCCCTAACCTTTTTTAGAGTTGACTCTAAAGGGGCACTCCTAAAAATGCAAGAATGATTGAATTCTAATAAAAGCCTTCTAATAGTGATAGAATCTCTCTATAAAAAGCCTTAAAACTATTTATATTAAGTACATAAAAAGACCCAGGCATTGCTATGCTATAGGTTAGTACTTTTATGTTATAGAATGAACTAACACCTCGGTGCTGCTAAGCTTGCACTATTATAGTGGACTAATTTGGAGCATCTATTAGTTGAATAGGTATGGTTTTTAATGAGTCAGTGTGGCTCCATGATGAGTGTAAATAATGTTATATTTTATATGTTAAATTATTAGTAGTGCCGTGTTATTTTAGTTGAGTTGTGAATGAAAAACATGGGAAGGCATAAAACTCCAAGTATCATATAGCGCCATAGTGTCAAACACTATACCACTGTAATGCCATCAACGACACTACCAAAGTTCCAAATACAGACATGGCAGTGCCCAGTATTTATTTGACATCACCGTAGTGTTGGAGGAATCAACATTAGAAAGCCCAATCTCTGTCTGCACATCACCGTGTTGCCAAGCCGAGGGTAGTGCCACTTGGACACCACAGTGCTCAACTATCATCAATGCTATAGTTTAACCTACCAGGACATGATCCACCAATGAAGCTACAAGTCAATTCATTAAAAAATAGGTCCATGCTAACAAGAACCACAAAGGAGGAAGTTCTTCAGCAATGTAGTGTAAGTGTCTATAGTGCCACAGTGCTAGAGTCCATTTTTTCAATTTTTCTATAAATAGTTCTTTTGTAATGTTATTAATCGAGTTCAATCACTTAGTTAATTTTAGTCTTCATAGTGCTTCTCTGTAATTTTCTTAGGAGTGACAACTAAGGGAATTTAGGTAGCTCTAGATCCACTTTTCAAGAGTGTTCAATGTCTGTGAAGCAATTTTATATATTTAAGGAGGAGTGTAGAGGAGATCATTGAGCCCATCTGATAATATCTTTTCTTTAATACTTTCTTTCTTTCATGTGATTAATAAAAATGAGTTTGGTTCATATATTCTTGACATCTAGCTAAATTCACCAGTTTTGGATTGATGGTGTAAGTAGAATATGAACTACTAATAAATAATCTTCATCAATAATTTAACGATATTTTCAATATACCAGATCTTTGTCTAATACACATAGTGGCCAAATATATAGTTAATATCAGGTGTAATAATAATAGGAAAGCAAGCACACCAAGGTATATTGAATTGGTATGATGCAAGCATAGGCATAATGATTGACATATACTAAATTTATAGAGATGAATTATAATAAAGGGATTTTAATTGTACATGCTTAACTTACTCTTTTAAGGTTTTAATAGAGTGATAGACTATAAGAATTTAGAGTGGTATTGAGGTTGGAAAGTTTAATCTGTCCTTTGTCTCTTCATGCTCGATTGTGCGATCGGTGATGTATATGCTCTGAATAGCATCAATATAAAAGAGAATTATTAGGAGACATATTGTATTTACATTCCATGAATCCAAAAAAAATTATATAAATATTATTTAATTTAATTTTTTTATTTTAAATAATGTGATTGAATCTCCACCAAAACCTATTTTTACGAAGTAGGATAAATGTTTTAATTGTAGTAAACAATACTAGTATTTGTAAGTAAATATTCTTCATTATGAAATTAATACTCTACTATATCACTCTATTACTTGATTTGACACATATAAATGCATATATTAAGAGAGATTTTTTATATCAAAGAAAACCTAAGCATTGTTTAGGGATTGATAGAGCCCCATATTATTTTTATAATACTTTAGGTTACTCCATTTCCCTTATTAAGTTTTTGGTGACGTTAGTGGGGATAATTTTTATTTTACTTTTAATTTTATTATATTGATGAATTAATTGCATAATTAGACCTACTCATATTCTATTATTATAGTTATTATTGAATTTTCATTTCATTATATTTGTTGCATACCATACATTGGTTTGCACTTTATTTATTTTAGTTAATTATGCATTCGTTTATTTTAGTGCCGTAGCGCTATAAGATATAATGTCATAACACTTATCTTATGAATTATATGATTTCCATAATTATATATTATAAAACTAATTGTAGAGTAAAAATACTTTTATGTGACTAGAGCCGCAGCACTTTTCTCTACAGCACGGTAACACCTAGTCTACTCATTTAAAAAGTACCTTCTATAATGAGTCAAAAGCAAATTATATAGCCATATTTTTTCATTCTGAATTTCTAGGTAAGCACCCCAACGTTTAAACTAGTGCCTCTGCACCAATTCAGTGTCATAACTATAGCATTGATAGTATTAAAGCGGGAACCTGACTCGATCGCCGTTACACTGACACATGGAAATGCCATAGAAATGGCCATTTCCTAAAAATCATTTGAATTCCCAGAACCAGTGCTGCTATGCCATGTAGCATATACTGCTATTGTAGTTAAAGTTGACCATTTTATCATTTAGTGCACTCATTGAGTGTCATAGTACCCTACCTATTAGCATTACAACACTTCAATATTTTATAAATATTAATTAAAATTTTTATCTCATTTCACTTTGTATTTCCTTTCAATCCTTTTCTTCTCTTACTCTCAAGCTCCTCTTTATAGTAATTACTACTAAGAATTCTGGATTAGGGAAGAAGAGTGTTGTAACCTATGATAAATTCAAATTCATTTTTGAGGCATCTGAGTCTAGGCTTGTAGAACAGGCAGTTCTAGGCCTTTTATCCATGAGCATGGATTTCTTGACCTAACCCCACCAATCTAGCAAAAAATTTTAGATAGAGATTGGGCCAATTTTTTGCGAAGAACCTTATATGCCTGTGGTGAATGTATTTAAAGAATTTTATGCAAACTAGAAGGAGACTTTAGATTATAGGTGTTTTGTGGGAGGAAAATGGGTTTCTTTTGGTTTTTTACTATTAATAGAATCCTTAAGTTATAAGTAATTAATTTTGATGAATGTTTTCCTTTTAGTCATGCACTAGTTGATTCCCAAGAAATTCTAAACTTATTTTGTGGACCAAATATTGGAGTTAGGTGGAAGACTAAAGAAGAGAAAATTATAAATTTTCCTGCTTCCTATATCTACATGTATGCTTCCTAGCAAGAATTTTAGTGAGGCAACCAAGGATAGAGCTTTACTGAATTACGCCATTAAAAAGGGTTACACTATTGATATTGGGAAGTTGATTTTGTCTTCCATTTTGTACTACATGAGAGGCTCCATCTCTGTGGTTTTGGGTCATCCTTATTTAGTTTATACCATATGTATGGCTGCTGGATAAGGGGAGAACAAAATGAGGAATAATTATTTCCCATAATTTCTTTTACTAGGGGTAACATTCTGAGCTTTAAATAATCTAATAGAGAAGAGATGGAACATAACAAGCCTAGATATTCTAGTTAGGTAAGCAACAATAGCTATAGGATGAGTGCTAGGACCCTAAAAACATTGAGTGATTATGTGGCAGACCTAAGTGAGAAGATGGATAGAGTGACAAAATTTTGTAAGGAAATTAAATATTGGAAGTCTGAGATGAAGATACAAATAGCACATACCATAGACCGGCAAGAGAGGCATTATAGGTTTACATCTAAATTTAATAAAGCTCAGGTTGGTATGTTCAAAAATAGCCAATTCATAGAAAGGCCTGATCAGTATGAGTTTGTTTCTGCCCTGAATACCATCTATTTGTGTGGTAACCATGAGAGAGATACGAGGACACATAAGTAGAAAAAGAAGACCCTAATTTTGAGGGGTACGCTTGAGAAAGAGAGGGAGAGAGAGAGAGAGAGAGAGAGAGAGAGAGAGAGAGAGAAGAAAATTATTATTTGATTTTTTGTTGCATTTTTATTTTTATTTCATTTTGCATTTTTATTATAGTCTGGCTGAAGACTTTAAACTTAGTGCTTATGGGAGGCAAACCATATATGTGTTATGCTAGTACCTATTATATTATGAATATCATGTCATGTTTTGTGTTCAACATATAGTTTATGAGCCTTTTATCATTCTTATGAATGATTTGTTTGTAGTGTTTGTTTATGTATTTTATTTATATATATGCATATTCCCTTGAAGATTAAATTATTTTAGTCCTCTAATTACTTTTATATTATTATTATTAATAATTAACCCTTATAATAATGATAATTAAAATTATGTAAAATTAGGATAATAATAAAACCCTAGATCTTGATTTGAATGAACTTTGTTTATACTTCATAGGTTGGAAAAACTAATACTTAACTCGTTCAACCATTTGAGCTATTATCCTAATTTGAATTTATAAGCTATAACTTTATGAAATAAACTTTTAAAATTGTTAGATAGTATTAAAAATTAGATATTAGTAGATTATAATTTGAAATCATAGCTAACCTTAATTGGACACTTGCCCCACTTTGAAAACAAAAATCTATGAAGTTATAGCTTATAAATTCACAAAAGAAAAAGAAAAAGAACTATAAAATAGTCCTCAAAGGAAAGAAAAAAAAGGAATTAAAAGAAAAAGATGAGTACATTAAAAAATTTGTATTAGAAAAGCTTAAGATTGGAAATATAATTCTATACATAAACTAAAAAGGATAAGTTGGGAGAGCTAATACAAGGGATGATCAACTAGTGAAAGTATACTTTTAACTACCATCATATCTAATCATTAAAATCTAATTATTTACTTTAACAAATAAAAGTTAATGATTATCTTTAACTTATAATTTTAAACTAGGCTATAACCAGAATGATTGAATAGTTTAACAATTAGTATTTTTTAAAACTAGAAGTATAGCCTTACTCATTTTTTGGTAATTCTAGATAGTAATGTATTATCTCATATTTTAGTAATTATAGAATGTCACTTTTTATTTTGATTAATCATTGAATAAAAATTATAAAGTTTTATTTTCTTGAGGACAAACAAGAGTTCAAGTTGGGGAGGCTTTTATAAGTGTAAATAATGTTATTTTTTATATATTAAATTGCTAGTGAAATCATGTTCTTTTAGTTGTGGTGTGCAGGAAAATATTGGAAAGGCATGAAATATCAAGTATCATATAGAACCATGGCAACAGTCTCGATACCACCGCATTACCATCATTAACACCACTAGAGTGCCTAATATGGACATAGTGGCTTTCTATCTCTATTTGACAATGTCATAGTATCGGAGGAGTTAGTGCTGCAAAGCTCAGTCTTTGTCTATGTAGCCTACGACAAAAATTTCTAGCACCACCAAGCTCAGAGCAGTGCCACATTGATGCTGCTGTGCTGAAATGTCAGAAACACCATAGTGTTATAGTTGTAACCGACCAAGACATAATCTGCCAGAAAAGTGACACATTAATTCATTGAATAATAGGTCTACATCAGCAAGCACCACAGAGGTGTAAATTCTTCAGCTCTATGATGTTTGTTCATTTTATGGATGTTGCAGCATAAGTGTCTAGAGCGCCATGGCACCAGAGTCCCTTTTCCTTATTTTTTTATAGATAGTCCATTTATAATGTTAGCAAGGTAGTTCAGTCACTTAGTTAATTTCAATCTTTGCAGTGCTTCTTTGCAATTTCCTTAGGAGTGATAACTAAAGGAATTTAGGGAGCATGAAATCCACTTCATAAGAGTGTTTTGTCAATGTTTATGGAAGCAATTCTATAAGTTCAAGGACCCATCCAGTGATATCTTTTCTTCAATCTTTCATTCTTTTGTGCAATTAAAAAAAAAGAGTTTACTTCACTTATTCTTCTTGTATGGCTAAAATCTCTAGTTTTGGATTGATGGTGCAAATGGAATGTGGAGTACTAATAAATTCTCTTCATAAAAAAATTAATGATGTTTTTAATATACCAGGTCTTCATTTAAAACACATATTGGCCATATGCACAGTTAATATCATGTGTAACAAGGAGCCTAGGAATAGGAATGTAGGCACAACGAAGTATATTAGATTGGTATGATGCAAGTATAGTCATAGTGCTTGAAATACCAAATTTATTGAGATGAATTGTAATATGGGGTTTTTAACAGTACATGATTTACTTACTCTTCTAAGATTTTCATAGGGTGACAGACTCTGTGAGTTTAGAGCGCTATTGAGGTTGGAAGGTTTAATCTAGTCCTTTATCTCTTCATGCTCGACTAAGCAGTTAGTAATGCAAATACTCTAAATAGAATTAATTTAAAAGTGAATCATTAGGAATCGTATTGTATTTATGTTCCATCAATCCAACACATTTTATCCAAATAGTGTTTCATTTTTTTAATTTCAGTGATTAAATCTCCATCAAAACTTATTTTTATTGAGTAGGATAATTATTAAAATTTTACACAGTACTAGTATTTGTAAGTAAATATGCTTTCTCATAGGATCAATACTATATTCTATCAGTATATTACTTGATTCGACATGTATACTTGTATATATTAAGTTTGAAGTGCTGTGATGCTGGCTCAACACTTTTGAAACTTTTACTTATTTTGTGATTTTCTTTCATAAAAACAACTAAAAACAATATTTTTATTGATATTTAAAATAGTAAATAACTAAAACATTTACACTTAATAAATTTCACCCAGCTTATACTCTTGTTTGTCCGGAAGCAATGGTGTAATCACCTATTGATTAAATTATAAGCCCAAATAAAAATTGATATTTTAAGAATACTAAAATGAAGAAAATATTTCACCATTTAGATGTACTTTGGATGTATCAAAGTTTGGTAATTTTAGTTTGAATAATCATATTTAATTATTATAATCAATCATCCTTATTATTACTTGAGTTAAACTTATCAACTACATGTCCAAGTGCAATATTGACTACTGATTTAAAATATGATTAATATATCATTTAGAAATTATTTGTACACGTAGTTAAACTAGAAGTTCATTAGTAAACTATCATATGTAGAAGTTTACTCACATTCTCCTATTTGATTTTAAGTATTAGAATACTTTTAGGAATTGAGCTTTCTTAGATAGCAATTTTTGAAGTACTCATCTTTGTTTTTCTTTTTCTTCCTTTCTTTTGATTTCCATATTTTTAATATTTTTTATGTTTAAGTACATAATAATGCTTTTGAATATCTGATTGTTTTTCCTTTAGGTAACCCTTAATTGAGTTATTATAAGGACGCTTATATGCTGATTAATTTCATATTCAAATTTATTATAATTTTTATAAATTAATCTACACACTCCCTTTCTCTAAACTAAATTACTCAATCTTTAAATTATAGTCCTTGCTTAAGTGTATAGCATTTTAGTTCAAAGCAAGTCAATAACTTAAATGATTTTCTTTAGTTAATTACTATGATTTTAAAAAAAATAATGATTCTTTATTCATACAAATTATCTCCCAGAGTTTAGTGTTATTCTTAACTTTAAATAATTTTTAATTACTACTTTTATTTTGGCTAAATTAGTAATTAAAGTGCAGGCGCTTTGTAGAATACATTTTCAACAGTCAAGCAACTGTGAGAATTTTACTTAAATATAAATTAAACTTAAACAACTATAACCTAAACAAATAACTACAATAAGTAAATTACACCAATGATAAATAGAATAGAACCAAATACTAAAAAAAACTATAAATGCTCACAATAGTATAACATATTTGGGTTGCCTCCCATCAGCATTTAGTTTTTAGTTATCAGCCATACAATGCCAATTACTTCTATTGAGGGTGAGCCAATTTAGTGATATTCCTCAAATGATCATTGTCACCTCCTAAATATGGATTCAACCTATGGCCATTTACCTTAAAAATGGGAAAAGTTTTTTTATCTTTATTTTCTATACCTCCGTAAGGGATCACTTTTATAACTTTTATAACAGTGAGTGGACCTAATCACTTAGACTTAAGTTTACCTCAAAATAATTTTAATATAGAGTTAAAAAGCAAAACCTCTTTTCCAGGAGTAAATTCTTTCTTAAGAAGCTTACGATCATGCCATTTTTTTAATTTTATCTTTACAAAACTTAGCATTTTGGAAAGCTTAATTCCTAAATTTCTCCTAACTATTTTTGTTTTTTTTTCTTCCACTCCCTTGGGATTAAAGTTTAATTCTTTCATTGCACAAAGTGCCTTATCCTCTAATTCTACAGGAAGGTGACAAGTTTTTTTGAAGACTAATCGATATGGAGACATTCTAATAGGTGTATTAAAAGTAGTTATGCAAGTCTATAATGCATCATCTAGTTTAATATCCCAATCTTTTCTTTTGGAACTTATAATTTTTTTTCAAGATTCTTTTTATATCTCTATTACGTATTTCATCTTGACCACTAGCTTGAGGATGATAAGCCATTGTAATCCTATGATAAATACAATATTTCACAAGTGCTACTTTTATTCTCTTAGTAAGGAAATAACTTCCCACATCACTAATAAATACTCTAGGCATTCCAAATCTTAAAAAAAAATTCTTAAAAAAACTTAAGAACAACCTGCACATTAATTCTAGCAGTTTTTACTTCTTGAATCCATTTAGACATATAGTCAACAACATTCAAAATATATTAGCATCCATATGATTGCATAAATTGTCCCATAAAATCTAATCCCCAAATGTCGAATAACTCAACTTCCATAATATAACTTAAGGGCATTTCATTTCTTATAGAAATATTACCTATTCTTTGACATTGATCACAATTCACCACATACTCATTAACATCATTATATAATGTAGGCAAAAAAAAAAAAATCCTAGTTGGAGTTCTTTAGAAGTTGTTCTAAAACAACCAAAATGCCCTCCATGATGTGACTCATGATATTCCCTAATTATTGATTCTACTTCATCCTCTTAGACATATATTATAATGATTTGGTTATTTCATGTTTTAAATAGATATGGCTCATCTCGAAAATAGTATTTTGCAACATTTAAAATGTTTCTTTTTTTGCATATAAGATAAATTAAAAGGAAGCACATCACTAACAATAAAATTGGCAATATTAGCATACCATGATACTCTACTAAAATGTAAAACAAATACTTAATCATAAGGAAAAAAATCATCAATATCAATTTTAGTAAAAGCCTATTCATTGAATTTAGGTCTTGAAGGATTTAGTATTTTGGCTTTTAATACACTTTTAATCTAAAATTTCCACATCAAAATATGCAACAAAACAATCCACTAAACCAATCAAAATTTAGTATCATTCTTCATCATTGAAAAATTGATTGTAGAATAATTAATATTTTTTTTCTTTTTTTTGGGGAAACCCCGAGGTGGGGGCCTACGTGTTAAATCCGGGCAAAATTAAAAAGTCCTTAGAGAGGACTCAAGCTCACTACTGCTCGAACGAGCTACAAAAATAAAGTAAAATAAAAAACCTAAGAGCTCGAGTCCTCTACTAAACAAAAATACATATAAACCTAGGAACATTCTATAGTGCACAAGAACGAGCACCCAAAAATGAGAGGAATAACAAAAAGCAGCAACCACCATCAATAGCTCCTCCAGCACGAATAACTTGTCCTTCTTGAGCTTTCCAATCTTTCTACAAAAATCCCTGGACAGATTCAAAAAAGGCTCCACCTGCAAAAGAAAAAAATTGCAAGAAGAAAACCTCCCATCCCGACGAACACGAGCAGAATCACGAACAACAGCCAAAACCTTCAAAAAACACTGGCAATCCAAAAGGCAGATGAAATGGATAATAAAGAGATAATCAAACCCCAACCAGTTAGGGACAGAGTACCACAAGTCATCCACAGCTAACAGCTACACAAAAGACCCATCAGTAAAGTAATGCCAAAGAAAACTAACAAAAACCCCAGAGTAATGCAGCTGTAAATCGAGATAATGCACAAAGCTAAGGGTAACAACAGTAGGAGTAACAAGGAGCACACGCAGGAAATACGCGAAATAGAAAAATGAATAACCCAAAACACATGACAACCATGGGACACAACAATATTTAGCAACAAAGACTAGGAACAAAGAGCCGCAAGCAAAGAAGATAACGACAGAGAAGCAAAACATGTAAAACAACATAGCACCACAAAGAAGTTGCAGACAACCTCCCAGTAGAAGTACCACCAAAACAGGAACCACCAACCACGAAGTAAACTAGAAAAAAACCCAAGTAGCCAGAAAAATGATAAAAAAACGAATTAAAAGGAAACAAACGGGATGTACATAGCATCCATATGAAGTAATCCGCGAAGAGGAATCGGCACAGAGACACCAGTGACATCAGCAAAACAATTAAGATGGCAACCCCACTGGGCAAGCCACT
The DNA here is from genome assembly GCA_019925795.1 of Dendrobium chrysotoxum. Lineage (NCBI taxonomy): Eukaryota > Viridiplantae > Streptophyta > Magnoliopsida > Asparagales > Orchidaceae > Dendrobium > Dendrobium chrysotoxum. Next base: position 57,069,124 of record CM034312.1, read on the forward strand.
CAGCACACTCATTACCAGCTTTAGTAATATGATGGAATGTGCAATTAGGAGGCAACAACAGCTTTTTAATATCACGAATGATGTAAAAAAGATCAGCATTGCAAATAGTATCCCCTTCCACCAAAAAAGTGCTAAAATTAAATTCAGAATTGACCTCAATAATCTAGTTGGTTAAGTTAAGGGATGCATATAAATTAATACCATACATGATAGCATTAGTAATAGCAGCAGATCTATTCCCAGATAAATCGGACCAGCAAAAGCACAAATCAAATGACCAAAACAGTCACGGATAGTGCCACCGCATCCACCAGGAGAAATAGAGCAAATACCCCCAATATTAAGTTTAAAAAAATCCTTTGGAGGCTTGGACCAGTAAATTTTTCAAACACGGTTGAGAGGAGAGTCACCATGCAGAGATAAACCAAGCATAGAGGCAACATAATGGCAATTGTTGAAATGTTTGTGGGTGATTAACTTAGCAGCCATCAACCCAATGAGTTTGTCTTTCACCCTTTGAATGATAGAAGTAGGAAACATCTGAACATTATTAAAAATTGAATTATTCCTTTCCAACCAAATAAACCAAAGAGTAAGACAAGGAATAATATTTTGAACATGCCCTTTAGCTTTAATAAACCAAGCATTAAGCAAGGATCTAAGGGAAATTTTGCCATGAAAATATTTAAGCTTAAATAAGTGATCAAAATAAATCCAAGTACGAGCAGCCGAAGGACTAGAGATGAAAACATGATGCAAACTCTCCAAATAATAACAACATTGACATTTATAAGCCAGACTAAAACCTTTTTTGGTGAGGTTATCCTTAGTAGGTAAATATTTATGCAGAAGTCTCCAAATGAAAACAGAAATAGTAGTAGGAATACTCCTATGCCAAATATGCTTAAAAATATCATCACAAATATTCCTCTTACGAAAGGAATGCCAAGCATCCTTAACATGGAAGTTACCATCTCTAGAGAAATCACATAAGATTAGATCTTTAGAATCAGTATTCATAGGCAGGCTACAAATTTGGTTAGAAATAATTTCAGGAATCACATTAGAGAGCTTGGCATAATCCCAGGTATTATTATTGAAAAAGAAATTAACCTTAGTAGAGGCAGTGGAAGAGGTACTTAAAATAGAGTGAATCGAGTGCTTACCAAACCACCGATCCTGCCAAAAGGACATATTCCCTTCAGCAAGCCCCCAAGAAATGAAAGGCTTAACCTCCAACTTAATTTTACAAAGCTTTTTCCATAATTTGGAGTCATCTTGTTTAGCACTACAAAGAGTAGGATGCATACCAGCACAATATTTCGATAACATAAAGGTAGCCCAAAGACTATCTTTGGAATGAAGTTTGAACCAAAGTTTAAAAGCAAAAGCCTTAGAGATATCATATAAATTTTTACACCCAAGACCACCTTCCTCCAAAACCCCACAACAGTTATCCCAAGAAGCCCAATGAATTTTAGAGGCAGAGGAGGAGCCACTCCAAAAGAACTTATTAATAATTTTATGAATCTTATCATACACAACACGGGTAGGAAAAATGGTTTGAAAAATATAAACAGGTAAAGCACACAAAACAGTTTTAATAAGAATAATCTGACCCCCAAAACTAAGAAAATTAGAGTCCCAATACAGCAACTTGTTGTAAACTGAATCAATAAGATCCTCAAACCAAAAAGAGTTCCGTCTCCCCTTAAAGAGAGGAACACCCAGATACTTAATGGGGAGATGAGCTTGAGGAAAACTAGTGATATTATTAAAGATACCAATACGACCATTAGAAAGATGCTTAGAAGCAATAAAGCAACTTTTGTTTTTACTAAAGGTAACTCCACTAATCATTTCAAACTTAGACAAAAAGACCATAAGTTTTTAATATTGTTCCTAGAAGCATCAGTAAAGATAATAAAGTCGTCAGCAAAATACAGATGAGATAAAGGAGATCCGCCCCTAGTTTTAAAATAAAGCCAAGGATTGTCATCAAACAATTTGGTAAGACCCCTTGAGAGAAATTCAACAGCTATAATGAAAAGGGCAGGAGATATAGGGTCTCCTTGCCTAATCCCATGAGAATTTTTGAAGAAACCATGAGAAGAGCCATTAATAATAATAGAAAAAAACACATTCTCAATACAATTTTTAATAAGATTGATGAAAAAAGAATTAAAGCCAAAAGCATCCAACATAAGGTAAATAAAGTTCCAATTAATATTATCACAAGCCTTGGCAATATCATGTTTAACAATTAAATTGCCACCTCTAGTCATGGTAAAATTCCTGAGCCAACAAAATATTATCCGTTATGACCCTACCTTTCACAAAACCCAATTGATTAGGAGAAATAATTTTAGGAAGAATAGGGATAAGACGATTTATAATTATTTTAGAGATCAACTTATTAAAGAAAGTGCAAAGACTAATAGGTCTAAAATCATTCCAATTGTTAACAGCACTATGTTTAGGAATAAGAATGATATAGCTAGAAGTAAAAAGTTTAGGCATAGGGTTCCCAGCAAAAAAATCTAAAACAGCAGAAAAAATATCATTGTTAATAATATCCCAAATTTTTTGAAAGAAAAGAGTAGTAAAAGCATCAGTGCCAGCAACATAGCTACTATTCATATCAAAAAGCATCTCTTTAACCTCCTCAAATGAAGGAGGTCTTGTAAGCTCAATGTTATCCTCAGAAGAAATAAGAGAGGGAACGAAAGCATGATTAGTGGTAGCAGGAATGAAATTTTTATTGAAACAAGAAAAAAAGTGATGAATAGCCGAATTAACAATCTCCATAGAATTATCAGTAGTGGAGCCATCCTCTCTACTAAGGGAATTAACCATGTTTTTAGCTCTTTTTCTTTTTAGCAATGCATGAAAGTATTTGCTATTGTTGTCATCTTCCGCCAAATGTTTAGTAGCAGCTTTTTGTTTCCAAAAAATTTCTTCTTGAGCTTGAAACTTAAAGAGATCCTCTTTAGCTTTTTTAACGTAGATAAATTAGCAGTAGAAGGATCCTCTTGATAAGAAGCCTCAAGAGAATTAACATATTGTTCAGAGTTCAAAAGATTCTCAAAAATGTTTTTAAAAACATGATGATTCTACCAATTAAGCACTTGTTTCATCCTTTTCAATTTGAACCAAAGTCTTTTCATACCAAAAATGGAATTATCAGGATGTAATGGAGCATGACAGTTACTCTTAACAACATCAAAAAAGGAATCATTAAGAAGCCACATATTTTGAAATCTAAAGTGAGATATACCATTGGAAGATCTAGACTTAATTTTAATAAGGAGAGGAGAGTGGTCAGACAAGGTTCTACTCAAGTGTTGCACATCAGTAATATTCGAAGAATTAAGCCACGAATCATTAAAAAGCACCCGATCTAATCTTTTCTGTAAATGACCCCTATTCCAAGTAAACTTGTCACCAATAAAGCCAATATCAATTAAATTGCAAGTAAATATCATATTGTTAAAGTAATCCATAGAACGGGCAGAGGGAGGAGATCCACCCACCTGCTTAGAAGGGTTAGAAATGGCATTGAAATCACCACCCACAATCCAAGGAAGAGAACAAATTTGTTGAAAATCAATAATTTTCTCCCAAAGGGACTTTCTAATATAAAGGGAAGAGGCTACATAAACAAAAGATGCACAACAATGAAAGTTAAAAGCTTCAATTTGATAATGTAGAACTTGTGGAAAGTCAGCAATAACATCAATTCTAATTGGATCTTTCCAAAGCACCCAGACTTTGTTCGCAACATTGTTAGTAGCATGTTTAAAGCCAAATAATGAGAAGTATTCATGATTCTAGAGGAAAAAATCAATATATATATATATATATATAATAATGTTTGTGCAATCAAATAAGACAAAATTTATCAAAAGCAAAGATAATGATTCGTAGTTCTTTTTCAATGTTGGTATAATTATATTGTGTAGTGTTATACATTCAACTAGTAAAAAAATGACAAAAATTTTGTATCTTACTTTACCTCAAGTGCATCACCTACAGTAGAATCACTTATATCACACATAACTATAAATGGCAAAGACCAATCATGTTCAATAATTATATGATTATTGAGTTGACCACATTTTTGAGTAAGTTCAATTTCACACATCAAACACCTATCTCCATTCAAAAGTCTTTGAATTACATTTCAAACCATAAATCAAACTCACCACTGTGTATTGGCATGGTGACCTAACCGTTGACTCATAAAATCATCACTTAATAGTCACACTTGTTTATCATTTAATCATCTGATCAGTCACTTAATAATCATCAAATAATTGCCAATGATATGATCATTAGAATACCAACACCCCTTCAATCATTAACCTTCACTGATTAATTCAAAACTCAATGAAAAATCAAACTTCAAATCCATTAATTGACAGTCACCACTGATAGTCATCTGATATTCTATTCAATCACTGACCATCATCAATTATTACCAACAATCTGAGCATTTCGAACTTGAAACTTTTTTGAATCATTGACCAAGACAAATATAAAACAAATCCATTGATCAAACCCTTTAAAAATCCAAAAACTCTAAAGTCCTATTTTAAAACCAAACCCAAAACACCTTGGTCCATAACTTATTTTTTGGAGAAAGTTCAATCACGGTAAAACCTACCCAAATGAACATGGATTCATGATCAATTAGTTGCATATTGATTAGACATGTCTCTAGGGTCAACCAAACCAATTTGGAGGGATTTGATGATCTTTAACCTCAAAAACTCATAGCATTTTCATAAGCTGCAAATTCTTTAAATATTTATAGCCCATGCTACTAGGCATGATGTAATGTAGAAATTAACATTGGAAGCTTCCCCAAATCCATTGAACATCATCATTGATTTGAGCATGGTATATTGAACCAAAATTGAACCTTTGGTGGACCATAAAACCCTAAAAACCCCTAAACCATAAAATTGAATTTTCGTTATGGCGGCGGGTCCTTCAACGAATCCCTCCCCTCAGGTAATCCACCTTCGGTCTCGGTGGTAGGAAATAAAGTTTTTTTTGGTGATGCTGGTAACAATCTAAACTCTAAATCTCACTCTTTTCATGATGTTCTCGTAGGCAATGCATCTTCCAAAGATTCTGATTTTGCTCTTATTAAGTCATCTGTTAAAGGGTTTCACGCTTTGTTGATTTTTGATGAAGATATTATGAAGCTTACTTATCCCTATCAATTTACATTGGTGGGGAAGTTTTCCTTAAGGCGCCCTAATCTTGATTCGATTAGGTCTTTCTTTGGTAACCTTAAACTATCTGGTGTTTTCTCTATTTGGTTATTAGATGCACAACATGTAGCTATCCAACAGTCTAATGATTTGGATTAAAAATGAATTTTTGTGAGAAGATCTTATTACATTAATAATTGTCAAATGAGACTTTTGAAGTGGACTCCATACTTTGATATTAAAGAGGAGTCTCCTATTGTTCATATATGCATCTCTTTCTTGAATTTGAGTTTACATTTGTTTAACCTTCATGTCCTTCACGCTTTGGGATCCATATTTGGAAGGCCTCTTCAATCTGATCAGGCCACTTCCTCTAGATCCAGGCCTTCTATTGCCTAGATTCTGGTGGAATTGGATAGTACCAAAAAACATCCATGTAAGGTTTGGCTTGGATCAGAAACTTCTAGTTATTGGCAAAAGATTGAATTTGAAAACATACTAGATTTTTTTCCCATTGAAAAGTTCATGGACATCATTTAATGAATGTTTGGTGACTCACCCTAATTTCAAAAAAAGAATTAAAGAGGGCAAAAAGTGGATACTTAGAAAGAGGTTCACATCCCTTTAGAGGTGAACATTGACATTATGGCTGTTCAGGACAACATTGTTACAATACCTTGAGATAATCTTAGTATTGATGAGGAAGCTAAGGTTGGAAATCATTCTTTAAGGGAATATCATGTCTTAACCAATAACAATGGATCAGTTGTTTAAAACACTGAAGTGGACCCAAAGGATCTTAGTAGTTTGTCTTTGAAGGAATTAGTCTAGAATGAAAACAAAGAAAATGAACCTCCAAATGTTGGTGATGGTAGTGATGTGATACATAAACAATGTACTTTTAATTTTATTAATGGTGAGCAATTAGAGAGTCAGGATGTTGGTGAGGAAGAGCATAAGGAGGAAGGAGAATTTGTTCCTCATAAGGATGAGTTTATATTATGAAAATCTGAAGGTATGAGTGATGTTTCCATGTTGTCCCCTCCTTCCAAACTAAATGCCAATAATATTGAAGATGGTTATACCAAAGTGGGGAAGATGAAATCTAAAAATAATAAACTCTTTAAAAGTCAATCTTCTAGAGTTACTCGACCTTCTTATATTTCTTCTTCTAATGGTTAAAGCTCTCATTTGGAATATTAGGGGTTTAGGTAACCCTCCTTCTCGGGATAGGGTGAAGAACTTATGCAAAATTTACAATATTAATGTTTTGGTGTTGCTTGTGCCTTTAATTTCTTCTTCCAAGCTTATTTTGGTGGGTATTAAGCTTGGTTTTGATTGCTCTTTCAGTAATTGCTTGGATAAATTTTGGATATTTTGGAAACATTGAGTTACTTTAAGTTTTATCAATGATCTCAAATTGTGTATGCTAATAATAATTATCTTCAATTCTCCCTTTCTCCTTATTTTGTTTATGCTTCTTGTTTTAGAATTGATAAAAAACTTTTTCAAATCAAATTACTAATTTTTCTTCTAATATATCCGAACCATGGATGATTGGTGGTGAGTTTAACACTATGAGTAATGTTGCTGAGAAAGTTGAGGGGAAACTTCTGAATTTTTAGGCTATGGAAGACTTTAATGATATGATTTTAATTTTTAATTTACTTGATATTAGTTTTTCTAGCAATGCATTTACATGGAATCAAGCTACCATGTGGCAATGTTTAGATCGTATACTTTTCAAAATTTTTTGATTTTTAAGAACCAGAAAACCCACATTGAGCATTTATCTAGAACACTCTCTGATCATTCTCCTCTTCTTTTGATTTCTTTGCAGGATAATTCTACTTTTTATCCTTTTATTTGGCTCAAGCTTTAGTAGCTCAGCAAAATTTGAATTGGTGGAATAAAAGTGTTTTCTAGAATTTATTTGCTAATACTATGGAATCTGAGAAGCAAGCTGATTTGGTTGATAATAATTACGTGAATCATACTTCTATAGAAAATCTTACGTCTTTGAATGAGGCCAAAGACAATTTAGTGAATATTTAAGAACAAGAAGAAGTTTATTGGAAACAAAAAGCTGCTTGTAAATTCTTAGTTGAGGGGGATAGAAACACAAAATTTTTTCATAATATTGCCAATCATAAGAAATTTTCTAGTTATATTCACAAGATTTCCACTTCTGAGGGTTCTCAATTTGACACTCCTAACTTGGTTTTCGAGTCAGGTGTTAAGTATTTTAAGAATGTGTTTAACAAAAGTTTTATTCGTACTTTAGATTTGGATTTTTCTTTTATTCCTTCACTTGTTTCTGAAGAGGATAACATTATGCTTACCAAAATTCCTTCTAAGGACGAGATTTGGTTAATAATTAAAGAGATGAATTCTGACTCCATTGCTAGATCGGATGGTTTTACTACAAATTGTTTTCAAAAAACTTGGCATATCAATAAAGAGGATTTAGTTAATGCTGTTGCTGATTTTTTTAAATGCAATTCTTATCCAAAATTTTTTACCTTAACTACTATTATTTTGACTCCCAAGAGGTGATTTTACTAATTTTTGGAGTGATTTTCATCCGATTAGTCTTTGCTCCTTTTCAACAAGCTCAATGCCAAGTTAATTATGTCTAGATTAGCTTTAATTCTTCCTAATACCATCTCTCGTGAACAAACTAGTTTTGTGAAAGGTTGTTCTATTTTTGATAATGTTTTATTAGCTCATGAGCTTATGCATGATTTGGAGGCCAAAATTATTGGAAAAAATGTTATCTTTAAGATTGATATTACCAAAGCATATGATAATCTTAATTAGGAATTTCCTTACATCATGCTGAATTTTTTTGGATTCAACAATGACTTTATTAGGTTCATTAAGAATAGTACTGAACATTGCTTTTTTTTGTTATTATCAATAGTAGGAGTCATGGATTTTTTAAATCTGCTCATGGGCTCAGGCAAGGGGATCCTCTATCCCCTACTTTGTTTATGATAGCTACTGAATTTCTTTTAAGAGGTCTTAATGAACTCTTTAGAAAACACCCCACTTTATAATACTGTACTATTGGTGGCTTTTCGGTGTCCCATTTAACATTTGCTGATGATTTAATTATTTTGATGAATGGGTCCAGGAAAATGCTTAATATTCTTTTTAAATTTAAGGGTTAATTTCAAATGGCTAGTGGGTTAATTTTTAATCCCCTAAAAAGTTACTTCATTACTGCTAAATCTATATCTCATCACAGAATCACCTCTATTCAGGAAAACTTTGGTTTTTTTTCATAAAGAATTACCCCTTAAATACTTAGGCACCCATCTTTTTAAGGGTAAAAGAGATCTCATTTATTTGGGGACATTTTCTCCAATATTCATAAAAACCTTTCTACTTAGGCCTTTAATTTTCTATCATTTGGGGGTAGATTAGTGTTAATTAATAGTGTTCTTTGCTCTATTCCTATATACTTATTTCATACTTTATATCCGATTGTGAATATTTGTACTAAACTTGAAAGAATCTTTAACAAATTTCTCTGGAGAGCTAAAGAAGGTAAATCTGCTATTTTATGCTCTTCTTGGGATAGATGTGTGGGTGTCCAAGATGTAGGTAATTTGGGTTTTAAGAACTTGAGTGAAATGGCTCTTGGTTTTTGTATAAACATTAGTTTAATTTAAGGTCTAAAAAGAGCTTCTTGTCTAAGTTTATGCTTTTAATATATTGTGTTGGTAAGCATCCTCTTAATTGCTTTAAAAAATGGGGATTCTTTCAATTGGAAAAGGGTTTATTCTATTAAATGGGATGCTAGAAATTTCATTCAATGGTGTTTGGGGTATGGGGACATCTTTTTTTGGCAAGACAGTTAGCTAGGTTTCTCCTATATAGATAGTTTGCTCAATACTCATAATACTAGTGCTTGTAAAGTTGCTCATTTTATTCAAGAGGGGACCAGGAATGTGAATTATGTTGCTAAAATGGTGCCTAATTTTGTCATTAATCTCATTTTGAAAGTTCCTTTACAACTTGATCAGAAATATTGTATTTTATCTAATAAGTCTAATGATGGGAGCTTTGTGAGGTTTGTCATTCTATTCGAATTTGCAACCTAATTCTGAGAATTTTTCTTCCATTTGGCAAAAAGGTATTCTAGCTTCTTATTCTATATTAATGTGGAGAATTTTTGACAATTATATGCCTGTTGATACTATCTTGATGAAAAAAGGCATTTATGTTGTTTCCAAAAGCCAATGTTGTTATCATATTGAAAATTTGAATCATGTTTATACTAATGGCCCTGTTGCTCTTAAAGTTTGGTTATATTTTGAAAATGTTTTTACTTCTCAATTTTGTAAGGCTTATACCAACATTAATAATATCATCCATGATTGGGTGGTTCCTTCTAAGAGGCATATCTGTAATGTGTTACTCGTCATTATTTCTTAGTTTCTCGGGAAATGCAGGAATGAGGCGAAGCATGAGAACATTACTATGAATGCCTCGACCATTATCCTTAACATTAAGGACAAAGTGAGATAATTAAATTTGGCTAAGCTAATCAATTAGGATTATTTTAACAGCTACTCTTAAATTGTTGAGCGTTTTGGTATTAATGTTGTGGCTAATAGCCATTATTTTAAAGACATTATGGTTAAATGGATTAAACCTCGAGTGGGTTGCTACAAAATTAATACTGATGGCTCATTTAAAAGTGGTAAAGCTGGTTGTGGTGGTCTTATTAGAGAATTTATCGGCCAGATTATTCTAGCCTTTGCTGGTGCCTCAGAAGTCAGCACTGCTATTACAGATGAAATTCAAGCTTTAAAGCATGAGTTACAATTATGCATCTCTTTTGGGATTACTAATATTTGGATTGAAATTGATGCTATGCTTGTAATTTATTATATTACTAATAATTATAATGCTGATCCTTCTTATTACTATACCATTAGAGAGATTAAATAATGGTTGTCCCTTATTAATTATTCTGTTACTCATATTTATAGGGAAGGTAATGCTGCTACTAATTTTTTAGCTAATTTGGGTTACAACCTGGTGGACTTTGTTGAGTATGTGGGGTCCTCTCTTCCACCAAGGCTTTTGGGTTTAGCTAGGCTTGACCATATGGGCATACCTTATATTAGAGTTTCTTAGCTTTTATTTTTTGGGTCTTGGCCAGTTTGTGTTTCTGTGTTGTCTTTTCTTATATCTATTTAACCTTTTTATTATTGTTAACTATTTTAATTTTATGTTGGAGTCTTCACTCATAATTTTACTTAATATTTCTATTGCTAAGTCCTTTTGTTGTTTGTTTTTTTTTTTTTTTTGTAAAAAGCATCAAGCTGCATAGAATTTATTAAAGAAAGGAAGATACAAAAAAACTAGCAAATGGCATCAGATTCCTCCTTTAACAAAGAAGAGAAAGAAGGAGGAATCTCACTAGACCCAATATCATCCCAAAGAAAAGAATTAAAGATTGCATAGTTAGCACAAAGATCCGTTAACTTATTGCCACTCCTATTTATACAATTAAAAATAACAAATTCAAATTCATTGAAAGAATAAGGATGATCCGACTCCTTGTTAGACTTTGAGAAAGCATGGATGAACTTTATTATATTTGCATTGTCACCTTTAATAATGATCCCCTTGTAATTGAACATCCATTCTTGTAAACTACCTTTGATAGATTGAATAGCCATGAGCTCCAACCGAGAGATATTCCAATGAACGTGAGAATGACCAAAAGCTAATAAAAATCTACCTTTGCAATCACGGAAAACCCCTCCTATCCCAGCTTTGTAAAACTGAAGAAGAGAGGCATCAACATTAACCTTAATCCAATTGGGTGGAGGGGGATTCCATTGAGAATTCAACAGCTTTGGAGGCTGATTAGCAATCCATATACCCAAAATAGCATGAATCTTGGATGAAGCAATGGCAGCATAGCTGACAGATTCGATGTAATGACCAACTCACTATCATCTCTCCCTTCATGGATGAGCTTGTTCCTAGCCATCCAAGAAAAATAAATAACATTACAATACAAATTGACCATCCAATTAATTTGTATAGCCAGCCAATTACAGCAATGATCTAGTGAATTGAATCCTGGAATACCAAACCCCCATCTGTTGAGAAGCTACAGCACTTTGATTAGTTTTTGACAAAAGACAACTACATGCTCAATGTCTTCAACCATTCTACACCCTCTCAGACATACATTATTATTAACTAATCTCCTATAGCATAAAAATTGATTAGTAGGAATGGCTTTGTTGAAAATTCTCCACTAAAAGCCTTCAACCCGAGAACTAAGCTTGGCTTTCTTAATCCATTTCCAATACTGATCCTGCTCCTCCAGCTTATGCTTGAATGTGGCCTGAAAAGCAAGAGAAGCAATAGATTTACCAGAATTAAAAAGTTCTAATTCCAGCTTATCCCTTAATAACTCAGGAGAAATAGGACTTTTACTAATAAGATCCACCAGATCTTTTCCAAACATCTCACGAAGCTCCAACATATTCCAAAACCCATTTGTAATGAATTTGTCAACCGAAATCTCTTCCATCACTTGGGGAATCACAAAGGTAGCCCACCTTCTAATGCTCTTATCCAAGATCCAAGTATCCTTGAATACAATAATAGATTCGCCATTGCTAATATTCCATCTAACAATAGGCTTAAGGAACTTTGCACCATGTTGAATAATTTTCCATGCTATAGAACCAGTTTTCTTAGGACCTTCATTCCCAAATAAACTGCCGTATTTGGGATAAAACACTTTGTGCAATAGGGAATCTTCTTCTTGATTAAATCTCCACGCAATCCTTGCTCTAAGAGGACAAACTTTTTCACCAACTGAATGGAGAGATCTGCCACCGTATTCCTTCGGCAGACACATAGTATTCCAATTAACATAGTGGAGACCAAGGTAGCCATTCTTTTTATTCCAGATATAAATTCTACTAAGCTTATCAATCTCTTGAAGAATACCTTTCGGTATCCAAGAATGGGTATAGTGAAAGACAGAATAGGAAAGCAAAACAAATTTAACCTAGTTTATCTTTCTCACCAAGGAAATGAATTTTTCGCCCCAAACGTTGATCACTCTCAAGGCCTTGTCAATAATGAACTGAAAGTCAGCTCCAATTAGCCTTTTTAAAGACATCTTAATCCCAAGATAAGTAAATTCCTTTACACTTTTAATACCCATAATGCGAGTGATAGAATTTTTCCTCCTTTTGCTAACAGACTTGCCAAAAAAAACTGCAAGATTTATTCACATTAATACTTTGCCTAGTCCAGCCACAGAAGTCATTAAGAAGCCTTTTAACTTCCTTTACCATCTTTAAATTTGCCTCAGAGAACACAATGATATCATCTGCATAAAGCAAATGTGAAATTCTAGGACCATTGGGATGAACCCGAACCCCAAGAGCTCCACCTCTCTGTTTAAATGCGTTCGATAACAACTGAGCACAAAGAATTAATAAATAAGGTGATAAGGGGCAACCTTGATGAAAGCCACTTTTAGTATCAATCCAACTAGTATAATTACCATTAATTAACAAAGAGAACTTAGGATTTTTGACACATTCCAAAATCAGCTTGGATATAGTGTGAGGAAATCCAAAATAAACAAGAGCTTTCTCTAAGGTAGGCCACCCCATAGAGTCATAGGCTTGTTCCAAATCAAACTTGAAGGAAACAAACCCTTTGGAAGACTTAGAGTACCAGAACTTGTGAAAAATCTCATGAGCCACCAACACATGATCCGTTAAAGATCTATTTTTCAAAAAAGCAACTTTCTCTTCAGACATAATTTTATCTACATAAGGAGTTATTCTATTCAAATGAACTTTAGCTACAACCTTATAAACCACATTGCACAAACTAATGGGCCTGAAATTGGAAGGAGAAATGGGATTAGATACCATAGGAATCAACACAATAGAAGTTTCTTTCCAACTAGAATTCATCTTTGTCGAGACAAAGAACTGATTGACAGCTTTCCACACATCACCCTTAATGATTTCCCAATAATTCTTGAGAAAGGAATAAGTTACTCCATCAAGCCCAGTAGAAATATTGTTGAGAGTATGCTTGACCACGGCTTCTACTTCATCAATGGAGAAATCTTTTTTTAACATCCCAATGTCTTTTTCATCCAAATGTTTCCAAGAAATAGGCCAATCCTCCAAATTGCAATTTCTTTCCTTCTATTTACCTTGAAAAAACTGGAAAAAGATGTCATCAATTTGTTGTTCGTCTTCAATCATTAGCCCATTTTCATCTTTAATACTAAAAATAAAATTCGAGTTCCTCCTCGCACTAGCAAAAGCTTGAAAGAACTTAGCATTGCAAACACCCTTAGTCACCCATTTAAATTTGGCATGTTGCCTCCACAAAGTGTTAAGCCTTGCCAAGTTTGAATTGAATTCACTGATTTTAGTTTTGAGTATCCAGCTATCCTCTAACGAGAGGCCACCCTCGTTAGACTCTTTTTCCTGGAATTCCAAAATCTCCTTTAATAAGTTCTCCTTGGATAGGAAAATCAACCCTTATTTTGCCTTACTCCAGTAATACAAGGCCTTCAATGTTCTCTTCAACTTGGTATTCAGAATTTGAGCATAATCACCTCTACAATTCCTCAACCAGATTTTCCTGACAACAACTGTGGAAGCCGGGTTAGCTGCCCAGAAATCCTCAAATTTGATGTTCTTATCCACATTTGGTTTTAAATCCAGAAGGTTCAAAATAATAGGACAGTGGTCTGAAGCAACTCTAGCCAAGTGCCTAGTTACCAACCGATGAGAAGAACATAACATAGAATAGTTGACAAAGCATCTGTCCAATGTCTCAAGAATTCTGTCTGCACCAGACTTGTTGTTACACCAGGTAAATCTAGGACCAATGCAACCAACTTCATGATAGTGATTGTTAGTAAAAAAAAACTTCATCTCCTTGGATCCCAGGGAAAACCTGATTTTTTTTCCACCCCTTTTCTCACTTTTGTCAAGAAGATAATTGAAGTCTCCTCCAATTACCATAGGGATTTCCTTAGAAGAATGCAACTATAACTTCTCCCAAAGACATCTCCTTCTATATAAATCCTTCCTGCCATAAATAGATGCAATCCTCCACCTACCCTAGTTAATCACATCCAAATCACCTATAATACACTGATTCAATGAATATAATACTTTAAAAGAAGCCATACTGGCTTTCCAAATCATTATCAGACCACCAGACAATCCTTCAAAAGAAACATGGGCATAGTCCCATTCAGACCCAATTAATGCATCAGCCTCCCTCCTATCAACAAGGGAAATCTTAGTTTCCAACAAACACAAAAAAATACACCATTATTTCTCACAAATTCCTTCAGGTATAGAGAAGCCTTCCTCTTTCAATCTCCTCTACAGTTCCAAAATCCAATAGAAGACATCATTGTAAAAGAGGGGAGGAGCTCCCCACTACTTTAACATTCTCTACCACTTCCAACTCCAATCTCCTACTCCTAGCTGTTGGATTAATAGGACCCAAACCTTTGAGTTGCTTAGATCCCTTTCTCCTAGAAGCCATAGAACTGCTCCCCTTCTCAATCACATCAGCTACTCTTCCATCTTGAGACCCAATATCAGGCTCTACTTGTATGTTTTGAACACCTTCATCTACAATCTCATTTAGAAGATTGAACGGGTTCTCAGTTTGCAGCCCAACAGAATCCATCGAAGGAATTTGTTTACTGCAATTCAATTTGTCATGAGGAGCATTGCCTGCAACCTCCTGAACAGGTTCCAGAATAGAACCTCTTGCAGCAATGTTTTTCGCTCCCATGTCACCAGGAACATCCTTATCATTTTTCAATGATTTTGGTGGAATAAACTTTCAGTTATTATTAGAGAGAACCCCTTTCTTCCTATGGTTAACAACCATCCAAGGCCTATAACTATGATTATCTACATTAGACTTTACCATAACCTTTTCCTGGCTCTCTATAGAGCAACCTGCTTCAACCGAGACATCTAGGCTCAGCATGCTTTTAGAACAGTCATTGATTTTCAAAATTGAATTACAACAATCCTTATTGACTTGCCCTATTTTCCCACAAGTAAAATAGAAGTTAGGGATTTTGTCATAAATAACCTTCTGAAAGAACTTTCCTTCACTCCCTTCCACCCAAACACCCAAGGGAAATTTGGCATCCAACCTGATACAAACACAAACTCTACCAAACTGCCTCTTCCCCCACTGAAACATCTTTCAATCAATCAAATAAGGTTTACCAACTTTGGAAGCTATTCTGCAAATGTTTATTTCATCCCAAATAAACAATCCCTTTTGTTGTTTGGTTGGGGGGGCTATAAATACTGTTTGGACACATTCATTATTGTCTTTCTTTTCTTTAGACGTGTCATTGGATTGTTATCTCTGCACTGTGGCCTAAACTTTTGTTATTACTATTATCAAGTTAGGGGGCTGGTTCATACTGTTATTTGTATTCTTTGTTTCCTCTTTTTTAATTGGAAGTGTCCCTGGACTAGCCTCAATACTGATCTATTTATCTCTTCCGGACATAATGTACATGGCTGGAAAGGGAATGATGTGAATGAATGATATCTATTCCAGGAAATGGCATGTCCTAAAATTTCTCATTATATTGTAATGGTTTCTTTTCCCCAGTATTCCATTTTTTGGCACAAATGGTATCATTCTTGGTTTTTATTGCTGTCGGATCTCCCTTATTTCATGCTTAACATATGCAAGCTTCTTGTTATGTCTATTTCTTACATTTATTATTACTTCAATGTTATTATGTTCCCTTTCTTTAATGACTACAACATGTATAAGTGGTTTTTACTTTATGGATTTAATAGGCTCTAGAAGACTTCCAACAGAGTTCTCGTCATCATTTGGTTTAAATTTTTAATATTTTATAATCTTTTCCATATCTTGTTATGCATGGTTTATTTTTGCAGCCTTTTTTATTGCAGATTCTTGGGGTTGAGGATTCTATGGGCAAGAGGGGTATTTCTTGTAGGAAGATTGCGCTAAAAGTCTCTATTACTATCTTCCTTTTTTGGGTGCAGGCTTCTGGTCGCCCTAGAATGTTATTAGGTTATTTTGTAATTCTTAGTGTAGGGAACCAACAGCTCATAGGTTTTATTTTGACTTTTTTTGTAGCTCACTCGAGCATTAACGAGCTGAAGGTTCCTTTAAGGACCTTGTAATCCTTTTTGGTATAAACGTGTAGGCCCCAAAGTGGGTTTCCCACCCCCCCCCCATCGAAAATAACAAAAAAAGATTCCTTAGTACCCCCCTGCCCCCCACCTTAAGTGTGCTCTGGCACCTCCCTTGGTAGTTCTAGGGTTCCTCTTCCTCCAACTTCTCCCTGGCAATTTTGATGCTATTTGTGCTATTTTTGTTGCGATATTTGTGCAATTTCATGGCCTTGGCCCTTTTTTGACCCTTAGCCTATTTTTTTCTAAAGTTTAGTATCTTATGGCTGAGTGCTAATCCCTCCGTCATCTAATCCTTGTGGTTCTAGCAAACTAGCTCCTTCTGATAAGAATGCTAGTTTTACTGGTCTTTCTACTAATGGTAATTCTAGATCTTTCATAGATGTTATTTCTGGCGCAACTTCATGTTCTCTCTCTCCCCCACCCCATTTTTGTGGTTCATACCTCTATCAAAGGTTTTCTAGCTATTATGTTTAGGGAAGATGTGGTTAAAAAATTGGCTACTCCATTTCAATGTATATTAGTTCATAAATTTACTATGCACATACCCAATATTGATTTGATTAGAGCATGTTTTGTAAAATTGAAATTATCTAGATCCTTATGTGTTGGTCTTTCAGATGTGAAACATATTATGATTCAGATATAGAATAACCATGATTACAATTATACTTTTTCTAGAAGAACTTCATACATAAATACTTTCCAAATGACGCAGTTAAATTGGATTCCATTTTTTGATATTATAGAGGAATCCTTAATAGTTCTTATATGGATCTCTTTTCCTAGTTTGCGGCTGCATATGTTTAACATGTAGATTTTACATGCTTTGACTTCTATTTTTGGTAGGCCTCTTTATACATATCAAGCTACTACTTCTTAGTATCATCCATCCATTTGCCGTGTTTTAGTGGAATTGGATGTTAATAAAAAATATCCTATTGAATTATGGCTTGGACTTGAAAATATTGTATATTTGCAGAAAGGTTGAATTTGATAATTTTTCTATTTTTGACAACCATTGTACAATGTATGGACATAACATTTCTAATTATTTCGGTTTACATCCTCATATTCATAAACAAAGAGAATATATTAAAGATACTAACCGTTCTGATAATTTTGTTGAACCTTTAGCTATGGATCTATCTTAAAATATTGATCTTCAAGAACCCAATGTTCCCATTCAAGAACTTATTACTTTGGTTGATGCCCATATCAATATCTTGGACGATCCTATTGGTGAATATTTTTTTTTTTAGGGGAAACCTCGTGGTGGGGGCATACGTGTTAATTCTAGGAAAAATTACAAAGTCCTTAAAGAGGTCTCAAGCTCACTACTACTCGAACAAGCTAAAAAATAAAGTAAAACAAAAAACCTAGGAGCTCGAGTCCTCTACTAAATAAAAGTACCCAGAAACCTAGGAATATTCAACGGTGCACAAGAACTAGCACCTAAAATGAGAAGAGTAACAAAAAGCGGTAACCAGCAACATAAGCTCCTCAAGCAACAAAAACTCATCCCGCACGAGCTCTCTACAAATTCCTGCAAAGCTAAAATTCTGCAAAGAGGGATAAATCCCATGACAAAAGTAACAGTCAAAAAATAGGAAAGTAAAACACACCCAGTAGTTACCAACAAAATTATTACTAATATAAGAATCCCAAAACCATCAAATAGCCACCAGAATAGGGACTCAGCAGCTACCCCATTTAGGAAATAACACTCTGGGAGCAAGATTACTAAACATCACAGAAAACATGGTGGAAATCAAGCTCCAGGCAAACCCAACCACCAACAGAACACAACCAACAAAGGCAATAGCAGGATATACACAATACCACCACAGTAACCAGAGGGCAGAACCAGCAAAATGGAACTTCAATGGTTGAACCGGAAGAAACCAACCAAAACTATCTAAATACCCAAATAAGTACCAGAGAAATATCAGCCGCCAACAACAAAAGCTCCAGAAGATATGGAAAAAACTCCCACACAGAAAGAACAGCAAAACAAGCACCACCACTCTGGTGCAAGGCCACCCGAAAGCCCTCACCCAAGAAAGCCACCATACAAACAACCAGCAACCACAAAAAGATAAAACAACCTAGCGACGTAGCAAAGAACATGAAGAAGCCCCAATAGGCACCAAACACCCCATAAAAAACCAACACCACAACATGCCAGAAGGATACACCAAGGAGGTAAGATAGAAAAGGGAAATTGCAAAGCAGCCCAATAATGAAAAACCCACTGCAAAAAAACCACCCAGCACACCTCCGAGCAAGAAAACCAATTAAACACTAACTTAAGGGATACCCAACTCATCAAGTTGAAGCAAACCATGAAGGGCAATCAGAATGGAAGATCCCAACTATCAGTAAAACTATCAAGATTATACCCTGAGTTAGCTAGCTATGAAGCACAAGCATTACCATCCTTAGGAAACTGGAGAAACAAATAATTCAAACTCAATAATAACTTTTTAATTTCCCTAATAAGAAAGAAAAGATCTAGGGTAAAAAGCATATCCTTATCAACATAAAAGCGATGAAAATCATAATCAAAGTTCACCTCAATAAACAAATTAGTTAAGTTAAGAGAAATGCTTAAATGAATACCATAGAGAATGGCCTTGGTGACAGCAGTAAAGTAATTACCATTCTGAACAGGACCAGCAAAAGTTAAAATATGGTGGCCATTACTATCCCGGATAATTCCACCACACCCCACAGAAGAATCAGTATTAGGACCATCCACGTTCAATTTAAAGGAGTTACTAGGAGGTTTGTTCCAGAAAGTAATATTAGCCAAAGAAACAGTAGGAAGATTCTCCAAATTAACCCCTAAAACATTCCCAACAAAATAATAATTCTTGAAATCCTTATGAGAAAGCCGATGAACAACCATAAGTGAAAAAACCTGATCTTTCACCTTCTGAATAACATTATGATGGTTCATCCACACATTATTAAAAAGAGAGTTATTTCTTTCCAACCAAAGAAACCGTAATATGAGTGAAGGAATAACATTATGTATGTGACCTTTAGAGTTAATAAACTAAGCATTAAGTATAGAATTAAGGGAGAGATGGGCATTGAAGCAAATTAACTGAAACAAATCATCAAAGTAGACCCAAGTTCTAACAGCAATAGGACTAGAGATAAAAACATGATGCATGTTCTCCAAATGACAATAACATTGACACTTGGAGGCCAAAATAAAACCTTTCTTGGTGAGATTATCATCAGTGGGGATAAATCTATAAAAAATTCTCCATACAAACATAGACACAGTAGAAGGAATGCTCTTATGCCAAGTGTAAGTGAAAATATTATTAATATTACCTCTAGCTCTTAAAGTATGCCAAGCATTCTTTAAGTGGAAACCACCATCTTTAGATAAATCACATAATATAATGTCCTTAGAATCAATATTGATAGGTAAGTTTAAAATGCGGTGAAGAATGCAATCAGGAATCACACTAAAGAGTTTTTCATAATCCCAACCATTATCAATAAAAAAAAATTAACCATAACCAAAGCAGTAGAGGAAGAATTCAACATAGAATCAATAGAATGTTTAGCAAGCCACCTATCTTGCCAAAAAAAAAATATTAACTTCACCAAGCCCCTAAGAGATGAAAGGCTCCACATCCCATTTCACCTTACAAATCCATTTCCAAACTCTAGAATCACCATGCTTAGAAAAATAATTAGTGGGATG
This sequence comes from Dendrobium chrysotoxum, assembly GCA_019925795.1. Classification (NCBI taxonomy): domain Eukaryota; kingdom Viridiplantae; phylum Streptophyta; class Magnoliopsida; order Asparagales; family Orchidaceae; genus Dendrobium; species Dendrobium chrysotoxum. The sequence continues at coordinate 57,089,316 of CM034312.1, forward strand.
CTTATCACTATAATATTTTAAAGTCATAAACTTTGCCCAAAGACTATCATTAGAGCATAAATTATACCAAAGTTTAAAAGAAAAAGCCATAGCTAGGTCCTTTAAATTCTTGCATCCAAGACCACCTTCAGCAAACACACCACAACACTTCTCCCAGGCGGCCCAAAGAATTTTAGAAGTAGTAGAGGTGCCTTTCCAAAAGAATTTGTTAATAAGCTTGTGAATACTATTACAAATAGCTTGAGTAGGGAGAATAGTATGAAAACTATAAACCGGTAAAGAGCAAAGAATGCTTTTGATAAGAATGAGTCTACCATAAAAGCTGAGAAAATTAGAGTCCAAAGATAAAAGCTTATTGTGAACAGAGGCAATGTTGAGTTATTTATTGAACCTATGGATATTTTGCTTGCTTAACCAAATAATGGATTTGATGCTTTCCATATTTTACCAAATCAATGTCCTAACAATAATGCTTCTATTTCCTTAGATTATGAAATTACTGTTGTTAACTCTGAACATAACAATGCTGTAGCTTTATCTCAAATACCTTAAATTGTTAATAAAAACATTATTGATCATAAAAATTTGAGTTTTGATATTGGATGTTTTAATTCTATTCATAATACTTCTACTTTGAATGTGCAGGAAAATGGAGAGGAAGGACAATTTATTTAGGATCTAAATGTTAGTAATGCTTCCAAGAATGGCTGGATTCCTTTATTAATGCTTCGAATAATGTTTCCTCTGACAAAATTTCCCCTGAAACTAAGGGAGTAATCGCTGATGAAAAAAAATGAGGATTATAATGATGGGTTTACCAAAGTTCAAAAGAAGAAGTACAAGAGTAACAAAAATATAATACTTCAATCTCATAAGAGAAATAGGTCCCAAACTACAAACTTATCTTCAAATGTCAACCAATCTTTTTCATCGCACTGGTTCCTGCTTTGAGACAATTTACGATGATTTTAGTACTTCATCTCAGTCACTGGTGTGATCCTCCTGTGGTTATTCTTTTTCTAATTTTTTTGTTCGCTTGCTTCTCCTGTTCTGCTTGTTCGTGGTTTTGGTTCATTTTGTTTTTTCCATTTTTTCCTGGTGTTGGGTGCTGACGACCCCCTCGTCATCGGTCCCGACATCTACCCCCTCTTTAGAGGGGATTTATAGATCCTTCAAAGATGTACTGGCTTGGAGCTCAGCTTCTTCGTCTAAACTAAAATTTGTGCATTCCTCTTTTAAGGGCTGTCCGGCTTTATTGTTTGAGGATTCTGTTGTTGATTTTCTTGCAGCACCTTTTTCATTAACGCTTGTTGGTAAATTTATGTTGAGGCACCCTAATATGGATGTGATACAAAAGTTTTTTCATAATCTTAAACTATCAGGATCTTTTCGTATTAGTTTGCTTGATCAAAGTTATATGACTTTCCAGCTTTCTAATGATCTAAATTATAGCCGAATCTTTGCTCGTAGATCTTACTATATTCAAGCTTGTCAAATGAGGTTGCTCAAGTGGACACCTGATTTGGATGTTAGGGAAGAATCTCCCATTGCCCTGGTTTGGATTTCTTTTCCTAACTTGCGATTGCATTTTTTTAATTGGCAAATTTTTTTTGGTATGGCGATTGCATTTTTTTAATTGGCAAATTTTTTTTGGTATGGCGTCTATTTTCAGGAAACTATTGCAAACAGATCATGCGACTGCTTCTATTTCCAGACCATCTATGGCTAGGGTTTTGGTTGAACGTGATGTTTCATAAAAGTACCCAATTGAGATTTAGATTGGTTCTGAAATCAAGGGATATTTCCAAAAAAGTGGAATTGGAAAATTTACCTATTTTTTACTCTTTTTGCAAGATGCATGGTCATGGTTTGAATGATTGCTTTCGCAAACATCCTCATCTTCATAAAGAGAAGGAAGTATTAAAACAGAGGGAAGACATAAATGCTAACGATACTACCATTCCTTCTCCCATAAAGGATAACACCTCTATCCCTCTTGTTTCTTGCATGGATCCAATTAATGTGGAGGGGACTCTTCCTTCCTCTTCTAATGAGACTACTTTGATTCCTAAGTAGGATGTCATTCAAAATGTGGTTAAACCCTCTAATAATGAGGCTGATAAGAACATGTTTCATACTAACCCTACTTGTGCTATGGATAATCCTAATATTTTAAAAACTATCCCTTCTTAGAATGCAAATTCTAATGCTTGTGTCGGTACTGATATTATGGTTAATTCTTCTTCTCATCTTATTGTTCAGGAAAATGTGGAGAATCATAAAAATAATGAAAGAAATACTAGTCAATTAGAAGAAGGTGAATTTACTAAGGAGGATGATGGTATGTTTATGGAGGATGAAATTCCTCAAATGCTGTCCCACGTGAACTCCCAAGTGGTAGTAAGGATTTTACATCCTCTTACTATAATAGTGATGTGTTACAAATATTAAAGAGCTGAATATTTCTGCAAAAAATTTCACTATAGATGATAGTGATCTGAGCTTAGTTAAAATTCATAGTAAATGTGGTAGAAAACCTAAACATATCTCTATACAACCTCGTAGAAATACTAGATCACTTACTTCCCACTAAGTTTGTCTTTATGTTTAATGCTATTGTGTGGAATGTTAGGCGTATTGGTTGTTCGTCTACTAGGATTCGTGTTTAAAACTTATGCCGCATGCACAATATTTCTATTCTAATGTTACTTGAACCTATGATCTCTTCCACTAGACTCATGAATACTTATCGCTTTCTGGGTTTTAAACATGCTATTAACAATGTTGCTAACAAGATTTGGGTGTTGTGGAAAGATCCTATTAGAATTGATGTTGTTGCCGACTTTCCACAAGTGTTAAATTGTCAAATGGAAGCTTTTACTGTTCAATGCTGTACTTCATTTGTTTATGCCGCCTCTTCCCTTCATAATAGAAAGTTACTTTGGAAACAAATTATTAATTTTTAGCAAGTCTGCAGTCTTCCTTGGATTGTTGTTGGAGATTTCAATGCCATCTCTAAGCCCTCTGAAAGGATGGGTGGGTCTCCTCCTTCGGCCCGTTCTATAGAGTATTTTAACAATATGATTTTTACTTGTAATTTGATTGATATTGGCTTTACTGGTGACAAGTATACTTGGAATAGGGGTCGTTTATGGCAAAGATTAGATCAGATGCTTTTTAATGATTCTTGTCTTAATTCTCCTACTAGTACCAAGGTGCAATATTTGAGTAAAACTTTGTCTGACCACTCTCCTCTTCTTATTAATATTAAGTCTAGACCTGCCAATGGTATGCCTCAATTTAGATTTCAAAATATGTGGCTTCTTAATGATTTCTTTTTTTACATTGTTAAGAATAACTGGCAGGCTCCATTGCATCCTGATAATTCTATTAGTGGTATGAAAAGACTTTGGTGGAAGCTTAAAAGACTGAAGTAAGTGCTTAATTGGTGGGATCATCATATTTTTAAAAACATTTTTTATAATATTTTGAACTCTAAACAACTTGTTAATTCCCTTGAGTTTATTTATCAAGATGATCCTACTGATACTAATTTTTCTATTTTAAAGAAAGCTAAAGAGGAACTCTTTAATTTCCAAGCTCAAGAAGAAATATTTTGGAAGAAAAAAGTTGTTATTAAACATTTGGTTGAAGGATACATTGGTGAAAAGTAGAAGGGCTAAAAATAATGTTATTTCTATTAGTGGAGAGGATGGTTCCACAATTGATACCTTTGTGGAAATTGTTAATTTGGCTGTGCATCACTTTTCTTCTTATTTTAACAAAAATTTTATTCCTACTTTCATTGATCATGATTTTATTTCCTCTCTTATCTCTTCTGAGGAGAACATTGGTCTTATTAGACCACCATCTTTTGAGGAAGTTAAAGAGATGATTTTTGATATGAATAGTAACTCTGTTGCTGGCCCTGATGGATTCACTACTCTTTTCTTTAAAAAAACATGGCATATTATTAATAATGATATTTTCTCTACTGTTTTAGATCTTTTTACCGGGAACTCAGTTCCTAAGTTTTTTACTTCTACTTCTATTATTCTTGTTCCTAAACACAATGCTGTTAACACTTGGAATGATTTTAGACCTATTAGTCTTTGCACTTTCTTTAACAAGTTTTTTAATTGGGCCTCTTAGGAGAAATGTTGTGGGGTTCTGGCTGAAGGTGGTCCTGGTTGTAAAAATTTGTATGATCTTTCCAAGGCTTTTAATTTCAAACTCTGGTTCAAACTTCGTTCTAAAGATAATCTTTGGGCTACCTTTATGTTATCTAAATATTGTGCTCGCACACATCCTACTCTCTGGATTGCTAAACAAAGTGACTCCAATGTGTGGAAAAACCTTTGTAAAATTAAATGGGAGGTGGAGCCCTTTATCTCTTGGGGGCTTGGTGAAGGGAATATCTCCTATTGGCAGGATCGCTGGTTTGCTAAGCACTCGCTTGACTCTATTTTAAACACGTCTTCCACTGCTTTGATCACGGTGAACTTTTTCTTTAATAATAATAATTGGGGTTATGATAAGCTTTCTAGTGTGATTCTTGAATGTATCACTAATCAAATTCTTAATATGCCTATTAATGCTCATTCTAAGGATATTATCTTATGTGAATTTTCTAGAGATGGTAATTTCCATTTAAAGGATGCTTGGCATTCTTTTTGTTCTAAGAATAACTGGGACATTATTTTTTAAGCATATTTGGAATAGGAGCAATCCCTCTACTATTTCTATTTTTATTTGGAGACTCCTACATAAATATTTACCTACTGATGATAACCTCATCAAAAAAGGTTTTAGTTTGGCTTCCAAATGTTAATGTTGTTATCATTTGGAGAGTTTGCATCATGTTTTCATCTCTGGTCCTCCTGCTGCTCGTACTTGGATTTACTTTGATGATTTATTTTGATTAAATTGCATTCATGGTAAACTTTTTTTTAAATCTTTACTTAATTCTTGGTTTATTAATTGTAAAAGTCATGTTTGCATTGTGATTCCTTGTCTTATTCTTAGGTTTATTTTTGTTGGAAAGGAATAACTCAATTTTTAATAATGTTGAGATGAATCATACTAATATCATTCAGAAGGTGAAAGATAAGCTTTATTTGCTGGTGGCTGCTAAGTTACTCACTCATAAGCATTTCATGAATTTCTACTATGTTGGCTCTTATTTAGGTTTATCTCTAATTGGGGATATACCAGTCAACCGTACCTGTAATATTTATTGGATTAAACCTCCTAAGGATTTCTTTAAGTTGAATGTTGAAGGGACTTGCTCTGTTATTCCTAGGGGTTGTGGTGGCACTATTAGAGACTGTTATGGTCATCTCTTAAGTGCTTTTGCTGGGTAAATTTATCTGGGTAATACTTCTGCTGCCATAACTCTTGCCATTCATTATGGCATTAACTTTTGTGCTTCCCTTAACTTAACTAACTTGATTATTGAGGTAAATAATGATTATGATTTTAGTATTTTTTTAGTTGAAGGGGACACTATTTCCAGTTCTGATCTTTTTTACATGATTAGAGATATTAAAAAGCAATTATTTATCTTTTAATTACTCCTTTCACCATATTTGTAAAGCTGTTAATGAATGTGCTGAGTGGTTAGCGTATTGGGGCTGTTAAGTTATCTGCTTTACTGATGTTGTTGGTTGTTATGTGTCGGTTCCTCTTCGTGGTTTACTGAAGTTAGATGAGATGGGTATCCCTTATGTTCCCTGATAATATGCTTATTTCGTGGCTGCTGTGTTTGTGTTTGTGCTGGAGATTTCTTTATGTCCTTTTCTGGTGGTTGGTTTGGGCTGCTGGGGTTTTTTTTGGCTGGCCTGGGTTATTTGTGTGGTTTTGGTTGTTCCTATTACTAACTGTCTTGCTCTTAATGTTTATGAGGGGGGTGGAGGCTGCTATTTCCTTTGGTATGTGTGGCTTCTGCTTTCTATCAGGTTTTCTAATATTTTGTTCCTGATGTTGTGTTGACAGCATTTGTGGTTATGGATTATTCATTTAGTTGGGATTTTTGTTAGCTGTTGGTGGTTCTTGGGTATCTTTTATACTGATGCCTGTATTTTGGATCCTTACATGAGTTGGTGGTTGCACTAGTTTCGTTGCATCTTTGTGGTTTTGGAGTGTTTCCTTTGGCATTATTTGGTTGGTTGGGTTTTTGAGGATTGGTTAGCTATGGTTGACATATGGGCTTCCTTCTCTAAATGGTTGGGGTTTGATTGTAATCATTTTGTTATTTCCAATTACTTTTTGGATTGCAATTATATTTTGCAGGTTTTGTCTATTATAGGTGTTTTTGCTCGTGCTTGCTGAGGAAGGAGGCTGATGCTCGGTCTGGTTTTTGGTTTTTTTACAATTTTTTGGTGCTCCTTCTTATGCACCGTAGACTGTACCTAGGATATTTTATACTTTTGTGTAGTAGGGAACTCGAGCTCATAGGGATTTTTGTTTTTTGATTATTTTTTAGCTCTTTCGATCATTAGAGAGCTTGAGATCCCTCCAATGACCTTGTACTTTTTCCCCTATATTAACACGTAGGCCCCTCAGAGGGTTCCCCGCCCCCCCCCCCCCCCCCAAAAAAAAAAAAATCTTCGAATGTTTAAGTCGCTTATTTGGAATGTTAGGGGTATTAATTGCCCCTCCTCTAGGATTACAGAAAAGAATATTTATAGGATTCATATATTTTAGTTTTGGTGTCACTTGAACCTTTTATTTCATCTTCTAAGCTGCTTTCCATTGGTAATTTCTTTGGTTTGAATAATGGGATTGCTAATATTCCTAATAGAATTTGGGTGTTTTGGAAAGATCATATTTGAATTGATGTTTTTAGTGATTTTAACCAAGTGATTCATTGCCATATAAATTTTTTTTTAGTTTAAATATTTTGCTTCCTTTGTTTATGCTTCTTCTTTTTATTTTTTAGAAGATCTCTCTTAGATCAACTTATCACCTTGCATACCATGGCTTGTGGGTGGTGATTTTAAAACTATTTCTTCTCCTTCTAAATGACTTGGTCATGCTACCCCTATATATCTATCTATGGAGTATTTTAACAATATGATTTTGGAATGTAATTTGATGGACATTGAATTTTCTGGAAATAATTTTAGTTGGAACCATGAAAATTTCTAGCAAATACTTGATCATGTTCTTTTTAATAATCATTAGATCAATTTCTTTCCTTCTACTTATGTTGAACATCTTTGTAGAACTCTTTCTAACAATTCCCCCCTTTAAATTGGCATCAAGATGTTAAATAACTCCTCTCCCCTCATTTTGAGATTTCAAAATATGTGGTTGTTAAATAGTTACATTTTAATAATGGTCTATGGTAATTGGCAAGCTCCTTTGCATCCTTATAATTTAATCCATGGTATGAATGGACTTTGGTTGAAACTCAAAAGGCTAAAATTTAAAATTAACTGGTGGAACAAGAAATGTTTCAAAATTTTTTCCCTAACATCTTGGCTACTAAAAAAAAGTTAATTCGTTAGAGGCCATTTGTTAGGAGGACCTCAATGATGAGAATTTTAAGATTTTGAATGATTCTAATGTTTTACTTTTTTAATTTTCAAGATCAAAAGGAATTTTTTTGGAAATAATAAGAGCTACTTCATGATATCGATACTAAGGTGATAGGGAAGGGGGGGGGGGGGGGGGGGGATTTGGCTTTAATTCTATATTTATTCAACTTATTAAAAATTTTAGTGAGGGCTGTTATTTCTCAATTATTTTTAATTACAAAGATAATGGGTTCCTTAAAGATTCTCAAGGTTTGAGGCAATGTGATCCCCTTTCACCTGCTTTATTTATTATTGAAGTTAAATATTTATATAGCGGTATTGGGAATCTTTATAATAATCACCCTAATTTTTTATATAGAATAATGAGTGGCCTTATTTCTCAGTTAAGCTTTGCTGATGATATCATCATTATATTTTTCATATGTTTCCTTGAATATGGTTAGCATATATATGAAATTTCTTCACAATTTTGAGAATGCTTGTGGTCTTTTTATTAAAAATAATAAGAGCTACTTCATTACTTCAAAGAATATGCCTCTGGATTATATTAACAATATCAAAGGCATCAGTTTTTTTTATGAAGTTGTCTTCCTATTACATATATGGGCATTTCGCTTTATGAAGGTAAGAAAAGGTCTTTTCTTTTTGATGATATTATCTCTTATATTCATAATTGACTATCTTCTTTCGAATTTAATTTCTTGTCTTTTGGTGGGAGACAAATCCTTATTAAGAGTATTCTTTGCTCTTTTGCTATCTACATTTTATAAACAATTTAACCTACTTCATCTGTTTGTAATTATTTTGAGAGAATTTTCAATAAATTCATATGGTGGTGCGCTTACACCCACTCTAAATTACTGTGGTGTTCTTGGAGTAATTGTTGTTGGGTGTTTGATGATGGTGGTCATGGTTGTAGAAGGATGGTGGACATGGCTCACGCATTTTTTATTAAAATTGGGTTTAATTTTTGTGCGAAAGAAAGCCTTTAGGTTATTTTTATATCCTTTAAGTATTACATTGGAAAAAAATCCTATTAAAACTTTTTATAAAAGGGGCGACTCTACAATTTGGAAGAGACTTTGCAGCATTAAATGGGAAGATGCGAACATGATTCAATGGGGGCTGCATTAAGGTAATTTTTTTTTCTTGGCAAGACCATTAGATGATTCATTCTTCTATTGATTTTTTGCTTAACACTCATTCTACTTAGACTGCTAAAGTGGATTATTTTATTTTTGATAACAATTTGGATCCTAACAAATTAGTTTGGGTCATCCCTCACTCTGTGGTTAGTAAAATAATTAATATTCCCCTATTTCATTATTATTTTCAATGATATGGCACAAAAGTATTGCTACATCTATTGCAGTTTTCATTTGGAGGGTTATGGATATGTATGTTCCTACTGATGATAACATAGTTTCTAAAGTCTTTGCTTTACCTTCTATGTCCCAATGCCACTTTCAAGTAGAGAATATGGATCATGATTTTATTACTTGCCCTATTGCTGCTAAAGTTTTTGGATGTATTTTGATGACAACATTAGATCGAATCATCTCAGTTGGAATATTAATCTTTCTACTATGCTCAATAATTGGTTTAACCATATATCCTTACTAGTTTTCCTTATCTTCTAGTTGGTATTGATTGGGTTGATGTCAACTATAATTACAACTTGGTTTAGGGTTGGAATTTTACTCGTTAGCCACTCAACTCTTCCTTTACTACCTTTTATTGGGATTTTCTGTAATATGGTTATGGAACTTCTCTCTTATGGTTCTAGATGTGGACTTGCCTTTCATTTTAATTTGTATTTAATTTAGTATACTCTTAGTTCCTTTATCTTATATCATCTCCCATTATTTGTGGATTTGTTTTCGTATTGTGGTTAGTTTGTTATTGATTATTTTTGAGTGAATGTCTGGTAATCCTCATGATTATTTTTAGAAACTACACTACTGAGCTATTTTTTGCTTAACAATTATTCATCCTTTATGTTTTGTATTCTTGTCTTTTGGCTATTAATTTAGACTTTGATTTCTCTTCTATCTGGGTTGTCATGTTTCCTACAGGTGCCTTCTTCTGTTTTACATATATGTGCCCTTTACTTCCTTGGGCTATTTATTCTATACCCTGTGCTTGTTAATTTAGTAGTACTTTTGTTTATGTTGTGTGGTTCTGTCTAGGTTCTCTGTTGCCCAATTTTTTGTTTTGGGGATGTTTCCATTATTGCATAGTTCTATGGTATGGGCTCTCTAACCTAGGGGCTTCTCCTTTCATAGGTTTATTAGTGTTCTTTAGCCTTTTGTAGATTTACATTTTTTGCAGGATGTTAGTGTCGAAGATTTGTAGTGGATCTCTATTTTTGGTGCTAGCTCTTGGCTACCCTAGACTTTTCTTAGGTTTTATTTTGCCTTTACTTACATGGGATCTTTGGCTCTTAGCTTTTCTTTTCTTTTTGATGTAGCTCTACTAAGAATTTTTTAGCTATTGATCCATAATAAGAAATTGTAATTTTATGTTAATTAATACATTAGCTCATCAGAGGGTTTTAACTAAAAAAAAGAATGCTGGGGACACAAACATTGCTTTATACTATAGTTACTTTCATATCCAAAATGATAGGTGAATATTACTTTTATCTTTTAAGATACATTTAACATTTGATATATTATATTTAAAAATTAAAATCAAACCTATTTCTATTTTTAAATATATAATCAAGCAGTTGTTTATCTTTCAAGGCAGTGGATGTTATGCTCTACAGATTTGAATAAAGAAATAATAAAACCAAAATTCATGTAATCCCATAAAATTTGTGCATAGAATTTTTTTTGGCCACTCTACTAGGATACACATCTCTTCATATTTGGCATAGACTAAACTTTTTAAATATATAATAATTTATTCTAAAGTTTGAGTTTAATATATCATTCATTTACATGTAAAGTCTATATTCCATATTTAATATATACCATAATAATAATAATAGATGTCCAATGAACTTATTTGGTCCTAGGTCAGGTAGGAACCCTTATGGATGTCATTGTATCTAAAGTCTAAATTTTGGTTTCTTTTGTTAACTCAAAAACAACTATAGATATCCATCATACTAATATATTCCTAGCTATGCTACGAACCATTGTCGGTGTTGTTGCAAGTAAAGTCTATATTCCATATTCATTTATAAACCCAGCAACAAATACAGATGTCCCACTTACTAATTTTGTCCTAGATCAGGTAGGAACCCCTTTGGAGTCATTGCACATAGAGTTTAAATTTTTATTTCATTTTTGAATCGTACAATTTGGTCCCATGTTAGGAAGGAACCCTTGTCAGTTTTATTGCATGTATAGTGTAAATTTTTGTTTCATTCTTAAACTCAATAATAACTATAGATATCAAACTTTTTGATTTCATCTTAGGTTATGGAGGACACCTTCTTGGTGATATTACATGTAAAGTACATTACATGTAAAGTATAAGTTTTGATTTCATTCATAAACCAAGAAACAATTATAGATGTCCAACATTCTGACTTTGTCCTTGGTTAGGTAGGAAACCTTGGTTGCAATTCATTTAAATCTATATCAAAACTCTATCTAAAAAATAAAATCCCCACAGTTAGAAGTATTTGGAAAAGGTCCTAATTTAAATCTAAATCGAAATCCTATCTAAATTATCTCCCCTAGATTTTAAGTCTTTGGATTGAGTCCCAATCTATATCTAAATCTAAATCATATTATAATCATTCTCCCATGGTTTCAAATCTTCGAACCGAGTTTTGGTCAAAACAAAAATCTACATCCTACTAGAATAAATTCTTTCAAATCTAAAGTCTTCAGAGCAGTTCATGATCTAAATCTAAAAATTGACAAAATCAATTATCCCCAGTTTGAAGTATTTGAATAAGGTTCTGGTTCAAATCGAAGTTTGAAGTCCAATTTAAATTTTTGCTTCATATGAAGTTATTTCTAAGAACATTCAAATTCAAAGATTCCTAAATTCAAAGAAAAAACAAATTTCCAACTTGATTTTGATTTAAAGTCATTCTGCAGATTCAGTTAGTTCAGCTAAGTATTTCTCGTAGACCAAAATTTCTTGTCTAAAATTAGTGAGTCTAGAAACTTAATCAAAATTCTAGTTCAATTATAGAAAAGGTTAGGAATGTTGATCTTCTACTTCTCCAATGATGTTAGTGTCACTATAAACAAGGCCTAATCTACTGAGGGTTCAGTGATTAAATTATATTATGGACTCATAAAAACAATTTCTCCCTTACCGGACCACAGGCTTACAAGTCAAGATTGAAGTCATTGTCAAGATGATTTTTGTTGACTATCACTAGGGGTGGGTTTGCAACTGCTCCTGTAATTGTTAAACCCTTTGTCTTTTCATGCCTCACTTTCTTGAAGTGTAGTACTGGTCAAAAAGTAAAGTTATCTTAAATTTTGATTTCTTCATTTATTAAAAATTTGTACTTGGGTCATCCTCAGATATCCCTGAGTTGAGTAAGTCTCAAAGAAAAATAAGAACCTCCATTATGGTGGAGGGCAAAATAGGACAAACTCTTAAAGAAGAGAGTATGATTCTTGTTGCAATTAAAGAAGCTATAATGAAATTGCTATAAGTACTTTATGAATCTCATATTCCAACCATAATATGTGTTGGGAAGAAGGTTTTTCGACCTAAGATGGTTGCCACTTCGAGTCCATTTGTTGCCAGTAATGATCGTGCAATGGTGGAAATGAGAGAAAAGGGAAAAGCACTAATGTAATCCTCTCCAGTAAAAGGATACACACCAATCAACATGCATAACATTAAAGAGAGATTGATCGAGGAGATTATGAATAATATAAGGGAGAGTATAAATAAAATAAATGAAGAGGAGGCCATTGAAATGGCTACAATGAAATGTTTAGATGAAGAAATGTTTGGATGTATTTTAATGATGGACACTTCGAAATCCACATGTTAAATGTAAAAAATCTTTTAGAGGATGAATTAGTAGAAGAGGATACATCAATTCTAACATAGAAATTGTTAGATCAGTTGAGTTCTAAAGTTAAATAAATTGCTAAAATGTAAAAGAAGATGGAGGAATTAATGGTTGCCATAGAAGTATTGCAAAGTAAAGAAACTTCATCATCTAAAGCACAAATGGAATCAATACTAGTTGAATCTCTTTAGCATTGCAGTAAGAAGAAAGAAATAGTTAATAAAAATGAAACCAAACTCATTTAAATAAAAAAAAGAGTATGTGTAAGTTATAGACATAAAGCAGTTGGTAAAAAAGCTTCGACATAATTATAAGGCACTTTATCTATTTTAAGGGGTAGACTTGAACCAGAAGAATATGACTTGGTCCTTAATCCTAAAATATTTATGCCACCATTATTCAAAAATGTTTATGGTACAGGATATCCCAAACAACACAATAAAGGGGCAATGATACACTGTTGTTCAGATAATTTTTAAGAAGCTTATACGGGGTTTGTTTGGATTGGTACTGATGATTGCTAAAGGGTCAGTTTATACCTTTATTGAGTTAGAACATTTATTTGTGAAAAGGTTTCCCAGAGCATGCGGTCATGTTACAGTAATAGATTTGGTGAATTAAAAATAGAATCCTAATTAAAATCTAATATATTATATTTCAAGATGGTGGAATCTTGCTTGAAGTGTGAACTTCAGATTTAAGATTATCATGCTATAGAGATTATCCTTGAAATTATATATGGTCCAGTTGCCTTCTTATTCAAAGTATTTACTATAAATAAATTTGTGAAACTATTAAGGAAAGCCTCCTATCTTCAAGGGGAATCTATTCATTTATTTTTTTTAAGGATTATTCTTAAATATAAATAAAGAAATCAAAACCTCAGAAGGTTCAAGAATAGAAGTTTGGGTCAGTGTCGACAGTTGACAAGGGAAAGTAAACTATTAATGCTCAAGTAGAAAATTCAAGTCATCTTCTCATAATAATTAGTACACTAAATATCTGAATGAACAGTTCAAGTCTCATTACAATCTCACTCTTGAGGAGAATAGAGAAAAGTTTGAAGCCCTCCAAAATAAATCATATTAATTCAAAAGCAAATTAATTAAAAGAATTTTAAAAAATCTCTAGAATAAAATTGAGTTCAAATTTCCTAACCCAAAGAGGTTGGATGGCGTAGGCCTATCTGGGAAACCCATTTATTATCTATATCACCAGCTGTTAGGTCATGAACTCAATGATTTTCTAACTTTCAAGGAGTGGCTAGAAAAGAATATCAAATCTAAGGTATTTGTTATAAGAAAAGAGTATATAGTTGATTTAGGTTAATGTTTTCATTATGAGTTAATGGAAGAAGGATAGAGAGTGCTTGATATTTTAGAAAATCTAGAAATAGTCCAATAAATACTGAAGTTAGGATTTACCAATTTTGATTTTAGTTAAAATTTTATTTACATGGAAATTTATTAAATAATTGAGGCAATACTCCAAGAAGAAACTATTGAAAGTGCATGCAAATATTTACATACATCTGCTTAGAGTGGATAGCCAAGTAACCACTTATGCACAAAATTTAAAAACTTTGCTTTTCAGGCCTAATGCACAGAAGGAAGATAGCTCTTTTTAACTAGAATCAAGGATTCAAATTCAAACTTTAATTAGAAATTTTGAAGGTATCATGCACCTAGCTAATGCACCTTAAAATGATTTTAACTTATAGAATATATCCTCTATGATGAATATAATGCAATCTAAACTATACAACCAATGTAATCTATTCTAGAAATATCACGCAATATATTGTTCTTAAACCCATAGGTCATCACTTAGGCCACCCCTTACATGCCATTGGCATATGCGCATTATTTTTTGTATGTTATTGGAAAATATTTCTTTCTGCATCTACACTATAAATTATCTAGCAGTCATTTTTCTCTATAACAAGATGTAGCTCCATAAAAAATATCTCCTAAATAAATCTTTTCCTTTTTTCTAAATTAATGATCTATTGTTGATGTAATTAATCATTTAATGGAAAATCTATCAAAATTGAATGTGCTGCCAGTAAATTTAGCTTATTCTTTTATATCATACATGTGAATAAATTTAATTTTAAACTATTACAAGATCATTGACCAATAATCTTTATGAGTTAACATGTAGTTCCTTAACTTTTGAGCAGTACATATCAAGGCCAAAGAAACTTCTAAAAGGAAGGGTAATTCTTTTTTATTGGAAGTAATCATGTACATGTGTAATAAAGTGGATTCTTTTTTCCATCTACATTAACTTTGAAAGTTTAGGAGAGGTTGTTAGACCTTATCGAATTATCCCTAGGCATGCTAAGAATGAGGGGGGGGGGGGGGGGGGGGGGGGGGGTTGGGGGTGGGGGAAGGAGGGGTATATTGGTTGCATTTAAAATTTCTTTAACACAATAAATATTTTTTGAGATTTTTCAATAACTTAAAACAAATAATGTTATCTCTTGATGTGAAAGAAAATTAACAAAATAAAAGTATAAGAATGGTGATGGCGAGTCACTCAAATAAATATATCATCAAATACAAATTTTTTCCAACATGCAATTTTTAGGAAAATAAATTGCAAAAAAGTAAAATACAAAAAGTAAAAGTCAAAATGAACACATCAAAATTTTATAACAGTTCGGTCAAACAATACCCTACGTCCACTCCGTGCAGTCCTCCTCTCTGGATATTGCACTAAAACTTTATTATCTCTCCTTTAGCTCCCACGGCTAGACGGAGAAACCATTACTATCCATTCACCAACCCGATGCAACAAAAAACCATGGCCTCTTTTTTCACCATCATGGTGAAGGAAGAGAACTTGCAATCTTTTTTCACCCGCCTAGTTAAGGTAGACAAGCTCGATGATCTTTAAGCTAAAGTTCAACTTCCTATAGCTACCCAAGAAACTAAG
Source organism: Dendrobium chrysotoxum (assembly GCA_019925795.1). Classification (NCBI taxonomy): domain Eukaryota; kingdom Viridiplantae; phylum Streptophyta; class Magnoliopsida; order Asparagales; family Orchidaceae; genus Dendrobium; species Dendrobium chrysotoxum. The sequence goes on from CM034312.1 coordinate 57,104,799, forward strand.
AAAGACACTCTGAGGAAACAAGGCAAAAGCTTGCTCGGAGCAACCATGAGCAATCTTTTTAAGATCCCTCTCTAGAAAACCTAACAATCAAAAGACATAGAATAAGTATATTAAGAGAGCTCAATTAGAAGGCTTCAAAAAACTGTAATAATTCAATTCTATCGCCACTAATTATACAGTACGATCACAGATTACACAGTACGATTAGTTTAAATATCCCTATTAGTATTTTACGATGAATAAGATAATATAAAATTAGTTTAAGTATTTAAGTTTATCATCGAGTATGATATAAGGCATCATCTAGTAATTTAATTGAAATGGATTATCATCCGATATAATTGGTGGCAATTAATTATAATCCCATGTAGTGATCAGGTCATACAGTACGACTGATCCAATCATACAATAAAATCTGGCTGGATCAATTAATCCAAATTTGATCTCCTAATTATAGCATTATATTATGCAATATTTGATTATATCATACAATACGAATGGTATCGTATGTTATGATTAGTACAAATTTTTGAATTTCAAATTATTGCCTAATATTTGATTGTCAACTGAGATCTTGATTTCTACAGATTGTCTGGTATGATATGAATTGTACAGTATGATTAGCACAAAAATAATAATTATGCTAATTATAAGTTATAATGATTTTCCAAGTAGCTGATCATCCACCATGATATGGGTCATACAATATGATTAGTTCAAAAAAAATTAAACTTCTAGTTTTCTCTCCCGTGTGTGTGCATGTGCACAATCACCAAGTTTAGTATCCACCAAGTGAGCATCCACCAACTACAAGACTTTGACTGAAGAAAAGTATAATTAAATAAAAGTAAAATTACACTTGTAAAGAACCTTAAACCTATTCTACCCATTCTTGAGTTGATCAACTTGTGCAAGTGTAGATGGACCTGAAATGTTAATGCACAAGAAAAAATATCCAATAATAACATGAGATGACATAGATATAACACAATAATATTTATTATCATTAAAATTACAAGATTGCGATTCAGAATTACAACAATCTCACCCTTTTTTATGATGTCAAATAATGTTAGTTAAAATTTTAAATTGAATTTGCTATATTCTAAACTCTCCCTTACTAGTTGAGTTTTTGGAAAATAGAGAATATTTTTATTTTATTTTATTTTATTTTAAATAGAGTAAACATGAAGAATAATAATAAAATATAATCATGAACAAGGAATAAGTAAAAATCTAGACTAATCTTTACAGATATTCAACCTACCAATAACATTCTACTCCCCTTTCAACATCACCAAAAAGGTGGAACAAACAAAATTACAAATTAGAATAAAAGACACCATGAGAGAACAAATGATAACAAAAATAAACACAACATAAAATTAAGCATTCATAGATATGGAGGATCCTAATTAGGTGGTTGTGGTGTTGGTTGAAAATACTGATGGATAAAAAATAATTAATCACTGAACTAAGCTCTATCTTCCTCATGTTGTTACTAAATGTATTCATGCTATTGTTGAAGAAGGTCATATTGGTGATGGAGCCAAGCACAGTGTTGATTTGTCTCCTAATATTGGGCTACTAACTACTTTTCCAGCTGATCAAGTCGCTCCAAGATAGTTGAATAGTAATATGAATAGGAAGTAGGAGCTCATGGTGAAACTGGTGTTGGACCTTCCTCTGGCTCGGGGTCTACATATTGAATATTATCACTATAAGAATTATAAAGGATGTAGAAGGAGCTATTTGAATAGTAGACTAGAAGATGGTCAGGTGGTGTAAGATATTAAAAATTGTATTTAGATTCTAGAATATAGGCAATGATATGTCCTAATGCAACTTTTGTCTTTCATTTATTTTGGGATCTCTAATACAGGTAGTTTTCAATGTAGCATATAATCTGACCAACTGCATTAAAATCAATTTCATCTATGATAAAGTTGGTAGTGATAGATAAAAGAGGTGTGATGTTTATCCTATCACCAACTTTTGGAATGACTGAGTCTTTAAGGATGTGTTGAATGATCCAGGCATCTTGAACTATGTTGTTGACATGAGGAATATGGCTATTTATTGAAGACTCCCTAATGGTGGTGCTGACACCTTTTCACTAGCGGTGGAAAGGTGCAGAATTTGATCAAAGTCTTAATATGTGATTTCTATGGGCCTCCTATTGATTTAAGATTGAAAGAATATACCCTTACTATTTATTTGAAGCCTAGCAAAAAATTCATAGAGGAGAATGCCATTGAATGAATTTGCAAGAGTAAGAAAAAATTAAAGGGTGGTGCGAGTAAATAGAATGAATACCTGGAAGCTCAGGACCCCCTTATTTATGATCATAGAAGGGGTGATCCCAATAGTCGTATAACGATGATATGCCTCATCATCCACTGTTTCATGAAAATGGTGATTAACGAGACATCTCAAAGAACTTGTTATGAGAGTCGTTAAGTGCTTTGCATCGGCCATTACAAAGAGTTGGAAATTATATTTAAAGAGAGAAAGATTGAGAGGAAGGATTAATGTGCAAGGAGTGCTTGAAATTCCTATCTTTAAGTAGAAATTGTGCATATCATACAGTATGATGAGCGATCATATGATATGATTAAAATAATTTAATTGATCCATTTCGATCAGTCAAAAAGTTTGTTCCATCATACAATATGTTTAGAGTCATACTAGATGATTTGTATTAAAATGGTTATCCTGAGGCATCAATCTGGATGATCTTTGACTTAACATATCATACTGTATGAATAGGTGTATCATATAGTATGATACATTATTTAATATCATATCGACCGAATTCAATTTGTCCAATGATAAGTGCCACATGTATAATATAGTACGATGTATAATCATATTATACGATCATAAATAATTGATCAATTAGAGCCATTGGATGTGCAGTGCGATGGAGATGTGAAAATCTGTGAAGATCGTAAAGGATGATGTAGAAATTATTGTAAGATGTGAGCAATTTTTGAATTTATGTGTAATGATTAGGAAAACTTCAAAAGAGGAAAGAAAAGAAAAGGTACACATACAAACATGTCACAAACATAAACAATGGACATAAATAATTACAAATCAAATAAGATAAAAACATAAAAAAAAAACATTTAAGTTTTTAATTTTCAATTCATCATGATTCAAGCATGGGTATCAATGACAACTAGTCTAGTCCTTTGTTAGTAAAAGGTGTCATGACTTAAGCGTTTGTTAAGGATGTCTGCCAATTGATTTTTAGTAGGTACATGATGCACTTCTATACCTCCCTTCGCTACATAATCACTAATGAAATGATGCCTAATGTCTACATGCTTAGTCCTGGAGTGTTGGATTATGTTTTTTGAGATACAAATGGCACTAATGTTAAGACACATGATTGCAATAGTGCTGATAAAGAGTCCAAGTTCAAGGATTTGTTGCTTAAGCCATAAGACTTTAGCAACATAACTTTTTACATCAATGTATTCTGCTTTAGTGGTAGATAAGGCTACAAAATTTTATGTTCTACTGGACAAGGAGGCTAAAGATTATCCTATGAATCAACAACTTCTAGATGTTGTTTTTCTATTAACCATACATTTTATAAAGTTTGAATCAAAATATCCTATGATTTTGAAGGTTGAGCTATATCTTGAATAACAAATTCCAAGGTAATTTGTTCCTAGAAGATATCTATGGATACTCTTAATTGCAATCATATAGGACTCCTTAGGATCAGCTTAAAACCTAGCATAAAGATAAACACTAAATAAAATGTCTTGTCTGCCAGCAGTCAAATACAAAAGAGATCATAAAATCCCTTATATTTCTTCAAATCTATAAATTTTCCACTTGGATCTATATCCAATTGATTGGTATAGCTCATAGGTGTATTTATTTCATTAGCATTTTCCATCTCATATTTCTTCAAAATGTCCTTGATATACTTTTCCTAACTAAGAAAAGTTTTGTCCCCAATGCTTTCATTTAATCTAGGCGATTTAGGCGAGCTTGGAAGAGCATTGGTTGGCCAAGGTTCTCCATCAGTTCGGTGAGGCCAATGGAGATTCTCGATGTGGAATTTCTTTCGACTTAAGATCTGATTTTTGTTTTGTTGAAGGTGATTTTGGCATTGCAACAAGTTTGAATACAATTTTGGTGGAGCTTTGGCTGGTGGAGGTTCTCGGTGGGCCTAGTGTGGTTGATGGATATTCTTGGTGTGGATTTTCTAGTGAGTTTAGTATTGATTTGCTTTTGGATGAAGGCAATTTTTGCGTAGTGATAAGTCTGAAAGTGATTTTTGCATAGCTTTAGCTGGCAGAGGTTCTCCATCAGCCCAGTGTGGCTGACAGATGTTCTTGGTGTGGATTTTCTATTGAGGTAAGATCGGTTTTGCTTTAGCTAAAGGAGATTTTGGCAGAGCAACATGTCTGAAGTTGATTTTGGTGGAGCTTTGGCTGGTGGAGTTCCTTCATAGGCTTGGTGTGGCCAACGTATGTTCTTTGTGTGGATATTCAAATGGGTTAAGATTTGATTTTTTCTTGAATGATTTTGGCTGAACTACATGTCTGAAGGTGATTTTAGCTAAGATTCTTTGTTGTCTCGATGTGGCCAAGAAAAATTCTTGGAGTGAATATTCTGCTTGGTTAAATTTGTTATTAAGTGTGGTAATTGGTGTTTGGATTATTTTGGTTCAATGTTTTTCTTGATTTTAGATTTGGTTTGGAAATATTCTTGTTGTGTGATCTCTTGATGTTCAAGAAATTATTAGTGTGTGGGTGTTTGGCTTGTAGAGGTTAATCTGTCTATTCAAAAGAACTGGTGTTGATCTTCATTCTTTTTTTTAGTATCAAAATTTTTTAATTGAGGAATGTAATTAATGAAGTTAGCAAAATCCTAGATGTTCTTTTTGAGATTTGGAGTGTTTCATAAGAGTTTTTGAAGACTCCTAGAGGAATTGCTGCTATAATCCTATTTGATATCATTACCATTTGATGAATTTGTGTCATTGTTTCTTCAATTTTTTGAAGGTTTGGAAGATTAGATTTTAATGTTAATTGTGAACATTATTTTCCTCCAATAATTGTCAGCTCTGTTATTGTGAAGGATGCACTATGTGTTGATGTTTCTCCTATTGGAGGTGTTGAGGTTACATTTCTTGCGGTTTCATTACCGAATGCTGGCGTTATTGCAGTTATTTAGCTGCCTTTGTTTGGATTGTCTATGGTAGATAGTTTGTGCCTTCCTATATGCTCTAATGATGGAATGAAGTGGAATCCTGTAATATATAAGTTAATGGTTGTAAGTGTTTTAATAAGGATGGAAGATTTATGCGTTAATATTTTTCTAAATACTATTGAAGTGGATGGAGGAATCAAATTTTCATTTACTTTTAAGGATAATGAAGTTATGTTTCAAGCATATTTTGCTATGAATGCCAACATTAATGTAGTTATTTAGCTGCCTTTGATTGCATCTTAAAAGGAAGATAGTTCAAAACATCATAGATGTTCTGGTGATGGCTTGAGGTGGGATAACATCCTATCAAATCTAATGGATGTTAACGATTTGTTTTGTGTAGTTCAAAGCTTGTTTGTAGTGGGCTTGAAGGGAGTGGAGATAGTAGGTATAGGAGCTTATGAACCTATGAAGTTCTAGTGTTTTCATATGACTGTAAAATTACTTTTATAGGTCATAGTTATCCTTTTGGAGAGTTGTTTTTTTCATTAAGTTTTTAACATAGTTTCTTATTTGTATTATGAAATTAGGTTAATGAAATTTAGGACTCTTCCAATTTTTCACTTTTTACCCAATCAGGATCTCTGGGATACTAATCAACATATTTAGTTGTCAAAAATTTGTTGTCCCCAACACCCCAATGGGTTCAAAGTAAGGAGTAGTGGATCTTATTTCCATTATGATAATTTCTATTTTGCAATTATTTTTCTTACACTTTGTTTGCTTTTTAATAAGGCTTCCTTTCCCAATGTTAATAAAGGGATGCCTATTAGATTTTTTTCATTTCTGGTTTGTAATATTTTTTTTCCTGATTTTAATGCTATTTGCATCTCTTAAAAAAACGTTACAGCATCTCTTTGATTTACACTAAATATTAAAAAGTAAGAAAGGTCTCCCATCATACTCATCTCAATTTCTTCACTCATTATTTTTGAAAATTCATCATAAAAATTTTTATTAGTAGATACATATGATATGCCATCCACATAAATTTGAACAATGAGCAAATCTTCTGCTATGTTCTAATAAGGTGGTATCTTCATTTCCCTTAACAAAGGTTCTATAAAGGAAAGAGGTGCTAAGTCTTTCATACCACGCTATAGGTGTTTATTTCAATCCATATAATCCTTTTTTAACTTGTAAACATGATTAGGGAAAGATGAATTCTTAAATCATGGGGTTTGTTATACATAGACATCTTCCTTATTAATCCCATTAATAAAGACACTCTTAACAGCCATCTGATATAATTTGAAGCCTCTAAAGCAAGCAAAGGCTAAAAAAACTCTAATGGTTTAGAACCTAGCTACAGGGATGAAGGTTTCTTCAAATTCAAATTTGATATATTTGATTATACCCCTTAGCTACCAACCTCGACTTATTCCAAATCACTATACCAGAGTAACTCATCTTATTCTTAAAGACCAACTTAGTTACAATAGTACTCTAGTCCTTAGATCTTCTAACCAGCACCCAAATAGCATTCTATAGAAATTGATTCAATTCTTGTTGTATAGTGAGGATCCATAAATCATCAGGTAGGGCTTGATCTATGTTTGACTATTTTACCATAGAGATGAAAGCATAATGACTAACCTCCTTTCTAATTCCATGCCTACTTCTAACTCCTATAGATGGATCTCCTAAGATAAGCTCCTTAGGATGACTAGATGAATATCTCTAATCACTAAGCAAAGGGTCCTGAGGCTTTATTATATATTCTTGGTCAACAGACTCTATTCCTTCAGTTACTTCTTCCACTTCTTCTTCTTCTAACCTAGGCTCAACAGATCTATCAGATTCATTTAAAACTACATGGGTTGTCTCCTCTATCGCTGAGGTTTTTTCCTATTGAAAACACTATAGGCTTTACTTATAAATGAATATCCTAGGAAAACTCCATCAGATTAGTGGTCAAATTTTCCTAAGGGAGATTGTTTTCTCATTTATTAGAATGAACACCTTTCAACCAAAAAAATGAAGGTGAGAGAGATTGGGTGTCCTACCTTTGAGTAATTCATTGGATGTCTTATTGAGTTTTGATCTGACATTGGCCCTATTAAAACATAGCAAGATACATTCACTACTTTAGCCTATAAATATCTAGGAAGTGAATACTCAGCTAACATGGCTCTAGTAGCTTCAACTAGAGTTAGATTCTTTCTTTTAGTTATCTCATTCTGCTAAGCGGTTCTAGGAGCTAAAAAATTATATTCTATACCTAGCTCCTTACAAAATGATTCAAACCTATCATTTTCAAATTCCCATTATGATCACTATGAATAGTTAAAATTTGACAACCTAATTTCTTCTGAATCAATCTAGAGAATGCCCTAAATTTCGAAGATGATTCATTCTTATCTAATAACAATCTAAACCAGATAAATCTAAAGTAATCATCAATAATCACATATCCATGTATTTTACCACCTAAGTTGGTAGTGTTAACTAGTCTAAACAAGTCATGTGAAGGATTTCCAAAGGTCTATAGATGTGATGTCCTTAATTGAACGAAATGAATATTTGATTTATTTCTCTAGTTGGTAGGCATCAGAAAGGTGATACTTCAAGAATTCTAGTTTGTCCATGCCTCTAACTAGGTCCTTTGACCTTCTAAAACAACATTTCCAATTAAACTGATTAAAATCTAGTACATAAAAATTTAATATCAAATCCTTTATCACACAATTGAATGATACTAAGCAAGTTATATTTTAGACTATGTACTAGTAAAATAATCTCAAAACAAAACTCTTAGAATTTCAAATCATACATGAACCTATCACTTTTCTATTGCAATTATCTCTAAGTGTAACTTTGCCTCCTGCCCTAGCCTCTAGTGAGTTGGATTGCTTCATATCTCTGGTCATGTGTCGTAAGAAACTACTATCTAGGTACCACATGCTCTCACTAGGAAATTTATGAGAGCTCCACTAAAATGTCATTCATAGGTTAGATTTGGGAACCCAAGTGAGTTTGGATCCACCTTATGCTGAGATGAATGACTTGTATGCATGCTATGTTATGGTGCAAGTGATTTAGGCCTCCACACTAAATGTGTCCTATGGTGTTTTATGCAAGTGCGAGCTATATAACATTACATGCCACAAGAATGACACCTAACCCTAGGGAACATATTTACTAATCTATGTTGGAGTTATGCCTCCTCCAAGAAATATGTAATGCATGTTGTGTCCTAGGTTGTAGCCGTGTATGCATAGGCCTGTAAGTATCTTGTTGCAGTCTTTTTAACCTTATCTCTAGAGCATTAGTTATACTTCTCTCAAATGCTAGTTCTAACTAAATGTCATGCCTAAAGGTTTTTAGATCATCTACAACTATGTTTAATCTATCAAATGCATTATTTAGAACAATATGATTAGACTTCAAGGATTCATATGCATTAGTTATGTCAACCTGCTTCTTATTTAATGCATCAAACTTATTGAGTAAAGACATGTGCTCTTTATTTAATGCAGAATGTTCAATCTTATCACTATCATGATCTTTTAGTAAACTAGAAAAATTAAATTTCAAAGTAGCATACATTTTTTAACATACTATATGAATCATGAATTTTTTTAGAAATAATAAAAAATTGATCCTAGGATAACTGACATTCCTCATCTTGACCAAACTAATCAAAACTATCATTAGCCATAAGCCACATATTAGTTAACTCCACCTCTACATCCTGTTACAATGATTCTAAGGCAGAATCAGCGTAAAAAGCCTTTTATGTCCTATTCTTTTCATTCCTAAAGTTTTCCTTTTCATCACCCTTCTCCATGCTTAGGAGAGTTTTTAGGTTGGGGTAATCAAAGCTCAGATGCACTTGCTTCCTTTATTCAAAATAAATAGCATTAGATAAAGCTTTAAAATTTCTACTACTGTTACCTTTGCCCCATTGCTGATGATGCTTCTTTTTTGTTTTCTAAAAGAATTTGAATGGTCGAGTCATCAGTGCAATGTCGTCATCCTCCTAGCCATAAAGCTGTCACTATCCATGTCATTGTCTTTAAAAGCCAAAAATGTCTCCTTTTTTCTATCACCTGCATCAAGTAATCTATGACTTATGCCTTGCTCATAGGTAGTGAGTGAGCCGAGCAAGTTATCAATAAAATACATATTCAAATTTTTAGATTAGGATATTGTAGTAACCTTTGCATCATAAGCACTAGGTAGACAACACAGGATGTTTTTAACAATGTTAGAATTGGATAGTTCTCTGCGTAGAGCATGCAAAGATGTCACTACCTGAGCGAATTTAGTGCACATTTTAAAGATTATCTCATTAGGTTTCATATGAAATAGTTTGTATTCATGTAACAAAATATTTAACTAAGATTATTTGACCACACTTGTACCCTTATATATGATGTATAGTCTATCTCATATCACCTTCTAAGATGCACATGTGGACACTCTTATGTAATCTTCATATTTCAATGCAAAAAAAAAAAAAAATTAAGCATTTTGTATTTAATTATTCAAGATCTCTATACTCATTATTCCATCAATTGAAGGGTGTTTCTACCTTGATTCAATTAACTAAATGAAAAGGAGCAGAATAACCATCTTGAATAAAATACCACATGCAATAATCAATAGATTGTAAGAATGTTTGCATGAATATTTTCTAGAAATCAAAAATGATGTTATCAAACAAAGGTGGATAGGTTATAAAAGAACCGTCTGTAGTATTTTTATTGCTAAAATGTGCCATGGATCATTTTTCTCAAGGTTTTCCTAGACACTCCTTGTGGGACCCACTTTGACACCAATTAAAAGTTCAAGGGAGGTTGCAAGACCTCAGTGAACTATCCCTAGGCATAATAAGAGGAGGGGGGAGGGGGGGGGGGGGGGGGGAATTAGTTGTTTCAAAAGTTTCTATTAAAAAAGTAATTTTTTGAAAATTTTCAAAAACTTAAAACAAACAATTTTATTACTAGGTCCTAAAGTAAATGAACAAAATAAAAAAAAAGATCATAGAAAAGTAAAATGCAAAAAGTAACAATTAGAATGAACACACCAAAATTTAATAGTGGTTTAGTCAAATAATGACTTACATCCACTCCCTAGAGTCCTCATCTCCTAGTATTGTTCTAAAACTTTGTTGTCTCTCCTATAGCCACCATAATTAGGCAGAGAAGCCCTTATAATCTTTTCATCAAGACGGTGCGGTAGAGAACCTTGACATCTTTCTTCACCCTCCTAGTGAAGGCAGAGAATCTTGCAATACTTTTTTACCATCCTCGTGAAGGTATAGATCCATGTAATACTTTTTCACTCTTCTAGTGAAGGAAAAGAACCTCAACCATCTTTGGGCTAAAGTTCTTCTTCCTAAAGATACCCAAGAAACCAAGCAAGACACTTGGAGGAAATAAAGCCGTAGCTTACTCAGCGTAACCATGTTGAATTTACTTGCACTCCTCCTTACACACAATGCCTCCTTTCTCCTTCCAAAAGCTCTTCAAGATCTCTCTCAAATCTCTCTCTCCAAAAAAACCCAATAGCAAAAAGACTTGGAACAGTTCTATTAAGAGAACTTAAATACAAGACTTCATAAAAACCCTAATAATTTAATTCTATTGAAACTGATCGAACAGTACGATCACGGATCATACTGTACAATTAGTTCAAACAGCCCTTTTAGTATTATACAAAGAACAAGATGTTGTATGATCAGTTCAAGTGTTTGAGCTGATTGTCTAGTATGATATAAGGCATCATCAAGTATAAATAGTTCACTCAAATTGGATTATCATCCCTTATAATTAATGATAATCAATTATCATCCTATATAGTGATCAGGTCATATAGTACAATTAGTCCAATCATACAGTTGGATCAGAGAGGATCAATTAATCCAAATTCGATCCTCTAATTATAGGATTAGATTAGGCATGATTTAACTATATCATATAGTATGATTGATATCATATGGCATTATTAGTACAAATTTTAAATTTCATAATATTGCCTAAAATATGATTTGCAACTGACATCTTAATTCCTACTGATCATTCTGTACCATATGGATCGTACAATACGATTATTATAAAAACATTAATTATGCCAATTTGCCATTATAATGATTTATTTAATAGTTGATCATTTAGTATGATATGGGCTATACACTACGATTAGTTTAGAAAAAATTAAAGTTCTAATTTTCTTACTAACTCTTAAAGAAACTTAAACCTATTCTACCTAGTCTTAAATTGATCACTTTGCATGGTGTACAACCTGAAATGTTAGTGCACAAGAAAAAATATCCAATAATAATAATAGGATATGACATAGAGACAACCCAATAATGTTTGTTATCATCAAAATCATATGACTCGGGTCTTTATTGCAACAAACTTAAGCTAAGAAAGCACAATGAGATTCACTTAAAGAAGTTTTATATATGATTCGTGGCTTCCATTAGATAAGAACAACAAAAAATGGTAGATCCATAATTATTGTTTTATATTTATGAAATGCATCTAATTCATAATTATTGTTTTATATTTCTGAAATGCATCTAACATTTTTTGGCCCACTATAAATGAATATATTTCCTACAGAAGGATATAAATGGTTGACATCTTTCGAAAAGATTTGATATAAATCTTCTAAGATATGTTAACTAAAATTTAGAAATCTCAAATGGGTGAGAGTTTTATGTGGTAGTACTTCTAGAATTGCTTTAATTTTTGTTCAGAAAATTTTTATTCCATGATGTCATACCATAAATCCAAAAAACTTCTTTGAAGTGTCACAGAATACACACTTCAAAAATTTTTTTTAGGTTTAAACTGATGTAATCTTTCAAAAATAATTCTCAGGTCATACAAATGGTCTTCCCTTTAAAAAATTTTAATAACTAGATCATCTACATAAAAGTCCACCTATTCATGTATAAGTTCATCAAAGATTCTTATCTTTTCCCGCTAGTATGTTGCTCCAGTGTTCCTTGGTCTGAAGGGCATAACCTTATAGTAATTGACTTCTATCGGTGTTATGAAAATTGTATAATTTTCATCTTCAGGAGCAATTCTAATTTTGTTACAATTAGATGTGCCATCCATAATTGATAATATTCCATACTTGGAAATAATATCTAGCATGAGTTTAGATTTTTGTAACAGGAACTCGTCTTTTAAACAATAATATTTAGGTCTTTGATGGCCATGTAGACATGTATTTGACCCTTTCTTCTTGAATGCAACAATCCTAGTGAACCAAATAAGATATTTCCCTTCTTTAAGTAAACTAACATTGATTAACATTTTTACTTCAAGTACTACTTATTATTCAACTTATAAGTATATATGACAAGGTACTTATTTTATAGGAACCTTGCCAGGTTATGTTTTGAGTTTGTGAATCATTATATATGGAGATAATCTGAGTATTTCCTCAAAACTCCAGGAATACTAATTTTTAAACTCAAAAGAAAACTTGGTCACTTCATTTGCATCATCCTTATTTAATAAAGAACTTATGAAGTATAGACGAGGATATTTTTAATTGACTACGTTAGTATCCTTTAGTTCAGTAATGGTTGATTCATTTTCCTCTTCAAGTTTAGAGGGTGCATCCTTAACTTTAGAATCATCTAGATTTATGAAAATCTATATAAAAAGTATATTAAAATATTTAATGTCCCTTACAAAGAGATTATCAAACTCAATATTATTTTTTATTATATAATAATACTCATCTTCTTGAAATGGACACAAAGTACTGAAGCCAACACCTACTTTTATTTTGGTTATTATACTTCATATTCCATAGGTTTTCAAATTGTTGAGCTTCACTTTTAGTCCAAGTTATGGTGTTAAATCTTATATAGAAATTTTTTTACACAGGTAGAGTACCAGTCAAAAGGATGTTGTATTACTTCATTTAAAAATAAATCATCAAGGATTACGTTAGTTTTTAATATTTTTCTTCTTATGAAAGGTACATATTTGTTAGATTTATAATTTTGATTCTGAGTGGGAGTGACTTCAACTGCCAACCCAAGTATTTCCTTATGAGATAATGTGGTTAGAGTCACATTCTCTATGTATTCTGTAATCTTTACAAAAGTTAGTCTTTTTGGATTATGTTCTTCAATGATTTGGACCCTATCCTCATCACTATCAACTTCGATAAAAATTTTAAACATTTTTTTTCAATAACAATCAAATATTATGCAGCTTCTTAATTTTTCTCAAACAAATATAAATCATCCTCGGAGCAAGATTACAAATTGATTTGTATTACATGCATATTTATTTGCATATATTTTTCTTCATTTTATTTTACTCTTAAGTTTTACATTCCTCTACCACTCCCTCTAGATTATTGAGCCAATCTATCTACTCTTTGTGCTAAAGGGGTATGATGCCAATGGACATTGTGTTCGAGGTCAGGATGCTCTACTTTTTCTTTTCCTTTCTTCATTTTCTTTTTCTTTTTCTTTCTCTTTTTTTTCTTCTATTCCTTCTTCAACTAGTTTAAAGTTTATCTAAAAGTCTATTTACTCTTTTTGGTAGATAATATGCAGTGTCTTCCTATATTCTTCATTAATTTAGAATGGATACAAATTATCTTTTATATAATGCTCAACACACACGCAAGAGTGTTTTGTAGATTAATGAAGAGTGGAAGGCACCATTCTATATTTTGAAGCCAGGTTCTACCAAAGATATCATTAAAAGAAGCATCTAAATCTACAATGTGAAACTTTGCTTCAGTTTTCAAGCTATCCATTTTTAAGATAAGGTTTATTGAGCCAAACACCCCCTAATCTTTTTCATTGAATCTTTATAACATTATTTATAAAAACTCAATTTGTAAGTACACAACCTTATGTAGGCAAGTGTTTTATGAGTCATAATGTTGATTGATGCACTTGGATCAATAAGGACATGGGAACCGTGAAGTTGCCTATATTTATTAAAACATAGAATGCATGGTTATGATCTACGGTTCCTAAAAATAATTTTTCATCTGAGAATCTTATCATTCCAAATTCTTTGAAATATTACACTTCTTCTAACTATGTTGATTCTATCTAAGCTATACATATTTTTTGATCAATTAAAGCTTTAATTGAAGCCTCTTTCATTTCAGTACACATGACCGAAGCATTGTATATAAACAATTTTCCAGGCACAATTTTGAGATGGTTTACACCATTATAATCTACTTTAGAAACTTCATTAGTTCCAACTTTTTAGGGTTGTATGGGCATAGATGGTGTTGAAGTTTTTTAACTTTTTACTACATAATTTCCTTTATCTATAATAGATACTCATGGTAGAAGAACTTTACCTCTATGATGATTCAATTGTACTACCTGTTCGGGGGAAGAGGCAATAGGATAACCTACTTGTTTATTATTGAATGCCATTAAATTTTGATGTGGCAAACTATAAATATCTAACAACTCCATTTAAATGATGATAGGAGTACACTAAAGATCAAGAATATGGGCATCACGTTCAGACAAATAGTGAAGAGACTCTTTTAGTTCATTTAAATTTATTTCTAATTGTTATGAATTATGTTCTTCTTTGGTATTTGATCTTTTAGGTTAAACATTATTAGAAACATACAAGATATAGGATAAATCTTTTTTCATTACATTCATACTCCTTATTGGAATAAATTATAAATCATATAGTCTAAGCATCACAAGGGATTTGGATTGCCCACCAATAGAGATGACTTCTTTATTTCATATAATTTTACATTTACTTTTATTTTTATCATTCTTTTAGACTTGAAAGTTTGATTAACTCACACTCCCTTAGACTCTTTAGTTAGAGCTTTCTTTTATATTTCCTTAGCTGAGACCATATAAACTTGGATGGGACCTTATGCTTCCTAAAGTAACTAGAGAGGTGAATGATATACTTTAACTAACATTCTTATAAATGATTGAGATAAATAAACTTCACAACCATCACAAGGCTTTATAATCTAAAAAGATGCAAGTGGCTTACCAATCATACATTTAGAAAATCCTTAGCTCTAATCTAGTAAATATTCCTTAGGTGATGCACAAGATTGGAGAATGAGTGCGTTAATCCCTATTTTTAAGAATAAAGGTGATGCACAAGATTGAGCGAATTATAGAGGAATTAAGTTAATGTGTCATACTTTAAAACTATGGGAACGAGTTATAGAGCATAGGTTGCGGGGTGATACTAATGTTTCTCAAAATTAATTTGGATTCATGCCAGGTAGGTCTACTATGGAAGTCATACATTTATTAAGAAGTTTGATGGAGAAATATAGAGAGAATAAGTAGGATTTACATATGATATTTATTGATTAAGAAAAGGCATATGATAAATTTCCAAGAGAAGTTCTATGGAGAGTTCTTGAAAAGAAAGGCGTTAATAATGCTTATATTCAAATCATTAAAGATATGTATGCAGGAGCTATTACTTGTGTTCAAACACAAGGTGGTTTGACTAAGTATTTCCATATTTCGATTGGATTACATCAAGGATCAGTCTTAAGCCCATATCTTTTCGCTTTAGTCATGGATGTTCTCACTAGACATTTAAAAGAGGATGTACCTTGGTGTATGCTTTTTACTGATGATATTCTTCTTGTTGATTAGACTACAGAGGGAGTTGAAGGTAAACTAGAATTATGGAGGTCAACCTTAGAGTCTAAAGGTTTTCACTTGAGTAGATCTAAAACGAAATATATGTAATGCAATTTTAGTAATAATAGATCTAGTGAGGGGATTGTGACTTTGGGTGATCAAGTCATTAATAAGAGTACACATTTTAGATATATTGGATCTATTGTTCAGAGTGATGGTGAAATAGATGGGGATATTATCAGCAGAATCCAAGTTGGATGGTTGAAGTGGAGGAATGCATCGGGCTTATTATGTGATAGAAAAGTACCCATCAAACTTAAGGGAAATTTTAATATGATGGTGGTGAGACTTGTAATGCATTATGGTGTGGAATGTTGGCCATTAAAGGAGAAGCATAATTCTAAGTTAAGTGTTGCAGAGATGAGGATGCTTAGGTGGATGAGTGGCTTTACCCTTACAGATAGGATACAAAAGGAGCATATTCGTGAAAAGGTTGGAGTTGCTCTAGTGGAAGATAAGATTAGAGAGAGTCACCTTAGATGGTTTAGTCACATAAAATGATGGCCTCCTAATGACCCGGTTAGGAAAGTAAAGGTCTTAGATTTGACTTATGTTAAGAAAGGTAGAGGTAGACCTAAAAAGACTTGGTTAGAAAATATTTGAAATGATCTTTCTTTATTAGATTTAAACAAGAATTTGAATTTTAATAGGACACAATGGAGCAAAAGGATTCATGTAGCCGACCCCACGTAGTGGGATAAAGGCTTGATGTTGTTAT
The DNA here is from genome assembly GCA_019925795.1 of Dendrobium chrysotoxum. NCBI lineage: Eukaryota > Viridiplantae > Streptophyta > Magnoliopsida > Asparagales > Orchidaceae > Dendrobium > Dendrobium chrysotoxum. The sequence goes on from CM034312.1 coordinate 57,121,418, forward strand.
TGTTGTACAAAAGACAAAGTACCTTAAGATTAATCTAACACCTCCTTAACTTGTTGCTCTAACATCTGTTTAATATCTATATATTGGATGGATTTTCTTTCTAACTTTATTATGTTATTCACTTCTTCTTTAATAATGTCTTACTCATTATTGTTTAATTGAACTAATTCAAGTGAAGGTAACTCAACCTATATTATAGGTGAAGGAGACTCTCTGTTTTGTAATGCGGCTATGTCAGCCATATATTCTTCCATCTATTTCTCCATTCTAGTGGTTTCCTTATCTTTTTAACTTTTGATCTAGTACAGAATGACTTAAGCCTGGTGTAACTCCATGCTCAACATACCCATTTAATAGGTTCACTTTAGCTTTATCCTTATCCTTTTGATTTATTTCTCTTGTATGAACAAAGTATTTTTTGTAGACATCTCCACCTCTTGGTATTTTCTCAAACCTTACTCAATAGTGTCAACCTCTTTATCCATCAACTACTAAATTTCATTTGATTGATCATTTCTTCTATTAATTTATTCAACACATAATATAGATAAACCAGGATATATTTTATATCTGGAACAGGCTTCATAGGTTCTTTACCATTACTTTTCTTCATATCCTCTTCTATAGGATCTTTATTTTATGTAAGTGTTGGTTGAGTGGGTATGATTTTAGGTTGACAAATCTTCTTTCCATTAAATATTGTGGATAGAAAATTTATAAAATGTAACCTCCTCACACCATGATGAGAAGATGATTGGCCATCATTGAAATGGTGCCAGTCAACTCTTGGTAACAGATGCATGTGTGAGTGATGGGAAACTTTCAGGTGATGCTTATTAAAAATTTAAAATGCAAGTGTAGAGGATTGATGGTACTTCTGACAAGAAGAACTTTGCAATCTAACATTCCTTGCACAATTTCTATGTTAATGATTATCAGTCAAAATAATATAATTACTATTTTTAGATAACCTCTAAGAATAACGAGCAACTGAGACATCTGGATTTACTTTTTTTAAACTCTAAACTTCTTTCAACCATAAGCATATATACATCTGCCATTAGAAACTCTACTAGTCTTTAGTAATAGCATCTTTTAAGCTTTTATAATCTCTTTTTAAGATTACTCAAAGTTGGAAGCACACTTACAAACTAGTACCTTCAATAGAATTTTTAATTTTCTTCCTCTCTCAAATAGAAATGAGATAGTAGATGATTGATCAAATGTTGTTGCTGGAGAGTTTAAATTATTTTTACATTCTCCTATCTAGTAAAAGTAGAGAGATTATTAAAATGACTTCCTCTCAGTAGGGGTGATGTAGAGGAGATTTCTCCTACCTCAATTTCTTTAGCAGCATCTTGAAGCAACTCTTCTTTTAAAATTATTTCCTTTTCAGTTCTTTCCATTAAACAGTACCTCTTATTCGCTTTTTGATACTTTGTCATCACCGATGTAGTAGTTAATGATGACCCAATATCAAAGGTGCTAGGTATAAGAAAATTTCTAAATAATCATACAATTTACCTTCTATATAGTAGGCTCGAGGTTTGCAAGGTGGGAGAATATTGAGGATTTAGTGGGTTCTAGAGAAATCACAAAACCACTTGCAATTATAAACTCCAAGGCAGGGTTTTTCTAAAAAACTCTTTTAGAATTCTATACAATAAACTATCACTACAAGAAAAATAGCTATTACTGGCGGAATAAATCCACCAGTAAAGTGAAAAATGCGATGAAAATAATAGGTTTCCAGCAGATTTTTGACGGAAATATCTCCGACGGTAAAATGCGCGTTGGAAAAATATTTCCGTCACATTATTTTCATCGGAAGCATTTCCGGTGGATGTTCTGTCGGACAACCGGCGGATATATTTGACAACCCGACACCTTTTCTGTCGTCGTGTTCCAGCATAAAAGCCACCGAAATTACCGGCGGATAATGTCCGCCAAAATTTTCAGTGGATATTCTGCCAAAAAAAAAGTGATGCCTATTCTTATCATCGGACAGTACCGTCGAAGTATCCGTCAGAAGTTCGATCGCATATTCCACCGGAAATGTCTTCATATCGTATTTCAGACACTGTTACGGGTGGATAATCCACCGAAAACCTGTAGCAGAAAAAAAAAGACCTTCCTCACTTTGAAAAGAGATTTCCACATTTATACCTGCATACAAAAAATTGCAACACCATATATATTCTACAATATCAAGAGTTACACAAACCAGAAGATCATCATCCTGATAAGGAATAATTAAACATGTATACAATAAACATATATAAGAAGACCGTCCTCAACAAATAACTAAACATGTTCAAATAGAAAATAGATAAATATGTCTAAAAAATATATAAAAATAGATGTCCACATCAGTAAAATAGATAAATAATGTCTACTCTGATTCAGTTTCATCCTCAGGTGATGTTGTACTTCTACCACTACTGATCTGCTCCCTCATCTTTCTCATTTCTTCTAACATTTGAGCTTGCTGCTCCTGTATCTGTACCTGTTGCTGCTGCATTTGCATCTGCCAATCAGCTTGGGCTTTCTGTACCTATTCTAGCTCAGCTGTAAGGGCAGCTATCTGTTGGGTATATAAAGATTCCTGGGTACTAGATGAAAAACTATAGCCACTAGATGACTGCCCTTCATATGCATAGGCCTGCGAGCCTAACCCCTATACTCTGCCATGCTGCATTCCTCCTACCACTTGCAACCAAGTGCGGTAGTCAGAATAGTCTATTGATCCAGCAGAAGAACCTTCACCTGCTGCAGCCAGACCCTCTCGAAGCCGTGTATACTCCTCCTATGAAAGTTAATAAAAAGTTATGCAATTTACACATAATATCATCAAAATTAAACTTATATACTTATATAGGCTCTCCTAGCATGCTCGTCAATCCATTGCTGGTCCTCCTACCGCTTGTGGGTATGACTAGGCAATTCAACAGGAGTCGGTTCTCTACCCAGCACCTGGTTCTGTAATAGATATATATTAGTATTCTAATTAAAGTAAATTATTAAAAGATTTTAAAATTTCTTACCAAACATCTTCTGTGCTCAATTTGAGGAACAGAACCTCCTGTATGAAAGGAACTACCCAAGCCCACAACATCAGAAGCTCTGTTCTATCTATTTTGATCTCTCATTCTGGTATAATCTGGGCTACCTCAAGCACTGCTCAACTCTGCCCATACACCCTCACCAATCCAGAGAGGTTGTTGGCCTGACTTTTTAATGTCAGTAAATATGTCTCACATACGAGTCGAGCCACGCTTCTCAAAGTTCTTCCTAATTTTATCATTATGTTGTGGAAGCCAATAAAAATCTTTCTGCAATTAAACACATACAATAAAGAATAAATAATTTTTTTAGCTTATATATATTAGATATAATAAAAAGAAATTTATGTAATAACATACCTCAAACTCTCTAAACCACATGTCCTGTACTTCTTTTGGGATTTCATCCAAGAAATATACGAAGCATCGTATTCGCTCCCTATTATGTCCCGGATTTTATGCGTAGGATCTTTTAACGGATGAAACCTGAAAATAATATGTTAGTTGTCAAAAAAACTAATTCAATTCTATTTACATAACTAAAATAAAATTAGTACTTACGTGTCATCGTTAGGTTCAATCAACATGCGACCCTCTGTCGCCTGCTCTACTGCAGCTGGGTAGGAAGGTCCGGCTGTAGCGGGCTGAGGTGGTGGTGGGACATATGGCGGATATGGCAATGGAGGATGGGCGCCATGATAAGGTGGGGGTGGATAATAGGGGTAGAAAGGAGTAGTCTGTGTAAGGTCCAACAAAGGTAAGTATGAGTCTGGTGAGTAGAACTGTGGGCTACTTGCTACAGGAGTAGGTATAGGCAGGCTAGGCTGACTCTGAGTAGCAGGCTGAGATGAAGAGGTGCCCTCAGTACGTGTAGGCCTACTAACAGCAACCTTCTTGCTGTGCCTGCCAAATATATTCTTGATAAGTCCTCTCTGACGGTCATCACCTGAAGCCATCTACTCAAATATTGAAAAATATTAGTAACAAAAATTATGAGAAAAAATAAATATAAAATATCGCAGGAATTAAATAAATACAAGTACAAAAAATTTTTAAATATAAAATAACACAATAAATAAGTAAAGATAAATACAAAAAATTCATTTTTAGTCCAAATTCATTTACCTTATGTTGATTCACTTTCATATGATGAAACTTCTGTACCACTGTCAGACTCGTCATGAATGTCCTCTATGTTTAAATCCACTTCCTCTAACTGCAACTAACTCTCAGTAGTTATAATTTAATCATCCACATCATTAGAAACATCTTGTATGTTTGACATAAACTCTTCTTGATGTGTTGGTTGTTTTGAAGTAGTCTTTTCAATAATTCCCCTGGGTTTGGTCTTCATAACTACGACCCAATCTTGTTTGCCTCGTACTCTACTCGGGTAGTTAGCAAAATAGACTTGGTGTGCCTGACTAGCTATGATGAATGGGTCAAACTTTGAATATTTTCTACCTCGTTTAACTTCTGTTATACTGTACAATGGATGTATTCTTATACCTCTATTCTTTACTGGATCAAACCACTCATAATTAAATAGATACATATTATTCCCAACACCAGGATATTCCAACTGTAATATTTCTTCTAACACCCCGTAATATTCAGACTCATCACCTGTATGGGTATTCCCTCTAAGACATAAATTAGAATTATCTATTTTTTTATCTTCACACCAATATTTAGTTTAGAATTTATAACCATTAACTAAGAAATTTAGATAACACTTTACCGCTCTATTTGGTCCCCAAGCTAGATCAAGTAGTCCATCATATTGCAAATTACTACCTTCAGCATGGACCTAGTTTGTAGATAAAGTATGTCATTAGTATGCTTAATAACCAAATAAAAATTTATTAAATGAAATTAATAGTCGAAATATGTACCGTATTTTTAAACCAAATAGGAAAATTTGTTTCCACTATCTTTTGGACTTCTACTTGTTCTGTTGTATTTAATCCATCAATGAAACTCCTGTAAACATTAAGTTTTAGATTGAATGAAAGAATGAGTAACAAATTTATGAGCAAGCTTATTCATACTTACTCGAGATATGACTCAACTTCATCACAGTTAAGCAAGACATATAAAGTGGCAACTCGCATCTTTTTATCAGTCAAATAGTGCACGGTACTAGCGCCTAAGGGTTCACCACTACCATTGAATACAGATAAATTTGATGATTGACTCACTTTTTTTGGTGCAGTGCTCTGACTTGATTGGGACGTTGTTTCAAAGTAATACGAGCAGAATTGAGTTGTCTCGTATATTAAATATACTTCGTATATTAAGCCTTTAGGGTGTGCTTTATTCTTAGCAGTCTTCTTAAGTTTATTTAAGTATCTCTCAAAGGGATACATCCACTGATACTAAACTTGTCCACTGACTCTAGCTTCATATGGCAAATGTACGGGCAGATGCTCCATAGAGTCAAAGAAAGCTGGAGAAAATATCTTCTCAAATTTACACAGAATAAAAGGATTTGCTGCTCCATAAGAATTAGGTGCTCCGTATTTAATTTTGAAGAGCATAAATTTTTGAAGAAGATACTCAGCTTGATCAAGGGCTTCAAAATTTGATCCGACAGATAACTAAAGGTAGTTGGCAACAGACATTGCATGAAGATATGACAGTTATGACTCTTCATACCAAACAATCTTCCAGTTCTAATGTCAACACATATGCTTAGATTTGAAGAATATCCATCAGGTACCCGTAAACTCTTCACCCATTTACAAACAATACGCCTCTGCTCTAAAGTCAAAGTGAATGGAACTTTTGGTTTGAAATATTTTCCATTTCCGCCAATCCCTCAATTCTAATGCTTTTCTCCTACAAATCTCCTTTAAGTCCATCCTTGCTTTTATGTTGTCTTTGGATTTATCTTTGATATCGATGACTCTATTGAATATATATTATCAAAGACATTTTTCTTTATATGCATCACATCTAAGTTATGTCTGATCAAGTTTATCCTCCAATATGGTAATGACCAAAAAATACTTTTCTTAGTCTAATTGTAGATGACACCATATCCTGGCAATTTGTAATCACCTAACGTTCGAGATTCCACTATTATGGGGCTGGATCTAACTCTTTCAAATATTTCTTCACTAGTTAATCTAGAAGGAGGCAGCGACATAACCATTTTATTCTTGACAAAACTATCATTATTTTGCCTGAAAGGATGATCTGTAGGTAAGAACATGCGATGGCAGTCGAACTAAGTGTTCTTCCATTCGTGCTTTAAAGTGAATGACTTTATATGTTCCATGCAAAGTGGACAAGATAATTTTCTAGAAGTGTTCCAACCTGAGAGCATACCGTATGCAGGAAAATCACCAATTGTCCAAAGTAATGCTTCCCTCATAATGAAGTTTTATTTGGTGGAGATGTCATATGTACTTAATCCCTCTTCCCATAATAGATTTAAATGATCAATTAACGGTTGTAAGAAAACATCGATCTTTGCTTTTGGATTATGTGGCCCTAGAATGATAAGTGTAAGAAACATATAAGGAGTAGTCATGCACAACTTTGGTGGAAGATTATATGGTGTGAGTATGACGGGCCAACATGAGTAAGGTGAAGCAGACTGACTAAATGGAGAGAAACCATCTGCGCATAAACCTAATCTTATATTTCTTGATTCTAAGACGAATGTGGGATATGTACGATCAAAATGTTTCCAGGCATTTGCTTCTAATGGATGTGTAATAAACCCTTCCTGTGAGATATATTCTTTATGCCATCTCATATGTTCAGTAGATCTCATTGATGCATATGATCATTGCAGTCTAGGAATTATGGGTATGTAAAATAACCTGTTGGCTGCTACATCCTTCAGCTTTCTTTTCGTGATACATTTTAGTTTAAATCTCGGTGCGTTGCAATGATGGCATGGAATATCTGATTGGAAATATTTGTAGAATAACATGCAACCATTGGCACAATAATCTTTCTTTTTGTATGTCAAACCAAGCTTGGAAACCAACTTCTTAGTCTTATATAAATATAGGGGAATTATGTTATCTGCTGGATTGGTTTGTTTAAGTAATCCAATAAATTGATTAAAGCAATCACGGGGGACATTATATTCTGCCTTAATACTTAACATCTTAAGAGCAACAGATAACTCTGAGTGAGTGGTGCAACCTTTCCATATTGGTTATTGGGAATCATGCAATAAATCATTAAAATTTTGTGCTTCTTTATTAGGTGACACTTCTGTATATTGTTCAAATTGTGCTCTACTTGCATCATGAATTAAGTCATCAAGATTAGGTATGATATGCTCTTCCTCATCTCTAGTAGCACTTGTCGATGGGCAGCATTGAGAATCCAAATGTGGTTCATACTCACCATGAGAAGTTCAATACCAATATTCTGGCATGAAACCTCGACGATATAGATCAACAATTACGTCATCTGGGCTAAGGTGCACCTGATTTTTATGTTTAAAATATGGACAACGAAACTTTCCATCTGAGATGAAGCTGGGTAGTTGAGAAGCTATCTGAAAAAAAATATTCACCCCTCTAATGAACTCATCAGTTAATATCTTTCGTCCTTGAACCAATCAATTATACATCCAACTTTTTTGAGTTCTGATATCCATAATATATAGCCTACATATAATATTGACAATAAGGATATAAGTTACGATTACTTGCCAAAATAGTTACATACTACCATTGATAAAAAGATATGAAGGATAAATACTTCCAAATGACTTTTGTCTACATTTGATATTTATTGATTTAGAGAAAGCATATGATAAAGTTCCAAGAACAGCAAGCAAGCTCGAGGGTTTGACCAAAATATGTATGCAGGAGCTTTTGGAATCATTTCGTATCCTATCTTTAAGGGTACAACCACTTATCCACCTGAGCATCCTCATTTCTGTAACGCTTAACTTAGAATTATGCTACTCTTTTATTGGCCAACAATCGGCACCATAAAGCATTGCAGGTCTCACCACCATCTTATAAAATTTTCCCTTAAGTTTGAGGAGAGATTATTGTGTCCAGACACCGAACGTGTCTAGAGACCAATAAAAAAGCGCCACATCATTAGGCGCGTGATACCGAGCACGGTACCACTCGGTACCGACAGCAGTACCGATCGGTACCGCTATCCAGACAGAATAATTTTTCAAGTTTGAGGGGTACTTTTCTATCACATAATAAGCCCGATGCATTCCTCCACTTCAACCATCCTACTTGGATATCTAAAACGTGTACTCTTATTAATGACCAACATTCTGCACTTAAGAGAATTGTAGGTCTCACTACCTTCTTATAGAATTTTCCCTTAAGTTTGAGAGGGACTTTTCTATCACATAACAAGCCCAAAGCATTCCTCCACTTCAACCATCCAACTTGAATTCTACTAATAATATCCACATCTATTTCATTACTTTGAACAATAGACCCAAGATATCTAAAATGTGTGCTCTTATTAAGGACTTTGATTGCCCAAAGTTACAAACCCCACACTTGATGTATTATTACTAAAATTACACTCCATATATTCAGTTTTAGATTTACTCAAACGAAAGCTTTGAGACTCTAAGGTTGGCCTACATAGTTCAAGTTTACCTTTAACTCCCTCTCTAGTCTTATCAACAAGAAGAATATCATCATCAAAAAGCATACACCAATGTACATCCTCCTGCAAATGTCTAGTGAGAACATCCATGACTAAACCAAAAATCAGGAATGCAAAAGGGAGAAAGTTACCTAAACAACAAGCGAACTCCCAGCCAAATGTCAACAGAGCGAAGTCGACCAGCACGCGTCAAGGAGAGAAGTTGACCTGCGCCCAAGGAGAGATGTTTGTCAAATTAGGGCGAACTAACCGGAGCGAAGAATGAGAAAGGGAGAAAGTTACCTACACAGAGCGACCGGCACGGGCGAGGCAGAAGAGGGACGTCGTCAATGGAGCTCGAGGGCAGGGTCGTCATCGAAGGAGTTCGATCGAGCGAGGGAGGGACGTCATCGACGGAGCTCAAGGGCAGGCATGTCGTTGACAGAGCAGGGACGTCATCGAAGCAGCAAACCTAAAGCAGAATGACTTGAAGTCGAGGGCACAGGGCCGATATATTAAAATTATCGGTGTATTTTCCAGCAAAAACTATGCTGGAAGTATTACTGGTGGATTATCCACTGGTAATACTTCGTTAGGTTTTAATTAACCCAATGGTAAATCTGCCGGAATATCCATCGAATATTACCGGCGGAATATGCGTCGGCATATTGAAAACACCGGCTCAATTTCGGCGGTTCAGCCGCCGGAACATTACCGACAGAATTTTCGCCGGAAAGTTCTCCTTATGGTTACCGATGGAACAATCCGCCGGAAATGCCGTCGTTGATTCCGGCGTAACTATATCCGCCAAAAATTCCGCCGGTATTTCATTGTTTTGCTGTAGAGTAGGGTCCATTCACTATCATCAAAAAATTCTTGAATCTAGATCTACATAAACACTGAACTAAATTTATCAAATCTAGAGCAGACATGATGAAGGGAAGCATGCTTTTAGATTTAAGAAATGAAAATTAATTGAATGAACTTAGTCCAAACAACCACACCATGCTACACAAAAAAAAATATAAAAATGATGCATTACTCAGAACCAAGATATTCATTTATGCTCACTATTGAAAATGCTGGGCTTTATCAAGATAAATCCAATATACAGTAGGTATAGGAATTTGTTGTTGATATCTTCCACTTAAAGATGAAATGAATGAGAAGAACAAATCAATGATATGTAGTTTGGACATATTTTTAAAATAAGTCCAAAACTAATTTAAAGTCTAATTACCACTAAAGATATAAAGTAAAACCTGTACTAGTGGAGTCGCAAGAAAATTCTACGGATAAATAAATTGTTATAATGGATATTGACAAATATTTCTTTAATCAAATATGTATAGCTAACAACATAACATCTCGAAAGACTGACTAGTGTTTGATTATCACATTGGAAATCGAAATAGAATTTATTTTTATAATCAAACTCAATATAGAGAGTATACTATTCATTTTAAGAGATTAAATTATATTCAATTATCATTCAAAAATGAAATTAACAAAGGATAAAACGATATATACATCTAGAGATTTTTCCCTACACTATCCAACTGAAGTGTAGACATATTTTCTTTATTACCACACAAGATTAACTTTAAAATTTGGTTTTAGATTTCTTTAGTTAAATATGTATAGATTAACATTATACCATCGTGAAGGACATACTATTGTCTAACTATTAATTTGATAAGAGAAACCATCAATTTAATTTTAGATCAAACACAACATATGGGATATTGAGTTCATCCTAGAGGATAAAATGAATTTCAACCTATCATTTTCATCATAAAACTAAATATATGACTATATTTTTATAATAAAAAAAGCATAAGGAATATTCAATTCATCCTTGAGGATATAAAGGAATATTCACTTATCATTTTAAATATGAAAGTATATTAATGAATGTATTTTCATAATCAAACTATATAAGGAATAATAAATTTATCCGTAAAGATAAAAGGGAGTATTCCTTTATCATTTAAAAATGATGATAAATTCATATATTTATTTTCATAATCGAATATATAAGGAATATTCAAATTACCCCTATTTTAATTCCTTTGAGTTTAATGAATTTTGGATTTTTTTTGAATTAGTTAGGGAGTTTATAAGTTTAGGGTTTTATTATGTGAATTAAATTTGACGAGATAATTTGCTTTTTAATTTGTAGTGATTTTTTGAATTTATCAAAAAATAGAAATTCCTTGAGTATTAGGGGTTAGGGATCTTGATCAAACTGATGTGGTTAGCCCTAGGACATGCATTGTAAATATGCAAGTGATAGATCATAAATCTAAGGTCATCTGGTTAGGTTTCTTTGTGATGAAAATTTCTCTCAAAATAGAATATGGACCAAGGGGTTTTTGATTTGGTATTAATATTATATTTTGGATTTTTTAATTGTCCATAATCTTAGTCAATAAATTGGATTTAAATTTTATTTAATAAATGTCTCAGGAGGATTTAGAGTTTGAAATTCTCAAGTTATTGATAACCATTGATGATCATTAGTGATTAAACATTTTATAAGTTAATTATCATTGGGGACTATTAATTAATGAATTTAATGCTTGATGTAGATTTAGGTTTTTAATTAATCAATGGAGGTAAATGATTAAGGAAATTTTAGCTTTTCAATGATCATAACACTGACTATCATTTGTTGATTATAAAGTGGTAGGCCAGATAATCTAATGAAAGTCAGGGGTGATTCTCAAGTGATGGTTTTATGTGTCTATGATCAACGTACTATTCCAATGCATAGTATAGAGTTTGATTTATGGTTTAAAGTTGAAAGCTTGAGAAGGTTGTTAAACCTCATAGAATATGTCGGACGCTCACCAAGAGGGGGGGGGGGTGAATTGGTAATTTGAAAATCCTAAGCAAGAATTCTATTCTTTTTTGTAAATTTTTTAAAAGCTTTGAAATAAACAGTTTGATCACCTCATAAGGAAGCTAATAATTTAACAATAATTAAAATACTGATGATAAAATTCTAATTAACATAGTAGAACATTGATCTCAAATTTTCACCATGCAATTATCATAAAAATTAAGTACCAAAAGTAAAATGCGGAAAATGAAAAAGCACACCAAAAATTTTATAGTGGTTCGGTCAACCTTGACCTACATCCACTCCCTAGTGTCCTCTGCTCTAGGAATTGCACTAATAGAAAGTGACTCTCCATTTTCTCCTAGTGCAAGGTGGAGAAGCCATTATAGACTTCATTTCACCAAATTTATTGTAGTAGACTGCTAAAAGCTATGTCACCTCTATTGATGATGGTAGCAAACCTTGAATCCTTTTTCTCCCTTTTGGAGAAGGCAGAGAATCTCAAATCCTTTTTCTCCCTCCTGGAGATGGCAAAGAATCAAAATCTTTTCATAGCCAGAGAAATTCAAATCCTTTTTCTCCCTCCTAGAGAAGGTAGAGTACCTCAAAGACTTGACTTAGAAGCCTCTCTCCCAAGAGAGCCTTCAAGAACTCACCAAGGCCATATGAGGAGCAAGGGTGTAGCTAGCCCGCAACAATCGTGTGATCCCCTCACCCACCTTCTCCCACACTCTCAGCTTCACCTTCTCCTTCCTTTCAAACCCAATATTTCTTTTAAAAGCTTCTATCTTAGAGTACCTTCACCAGTCATGTAATCCTCTCTTTTTTCTTTGAGATTCTTAAAAGCATTGCTAAAATATTAGGCTTCAAGAAACCCTAAAAATTCTAGTTGGCTGTCACTGTTCATATAGTACGAATAAAATTCATATAGTATGATCAGTTCAAAAACTAGACCTATCTAGTACGTTGTAATAATTCTTCAAACGAACTGTTCAACTTTTTGAGCACATCGTACAATATGATTAAAAGATCATGCAATGTGATCTATTTTATTTCTCTCTATTCATACAAGATGATTGCTAGAATGAATGGAAATAATCTTTATCAATCATCCCATGATGCTATCATCGTATAGTATAGTTAGTTGATTTCAAGTTAGCCATCCAATAAGATATAAATATCATACAATATAATTAGTACAAAAATCATAATTTCATTTAGTACAATCTTTGGGATGACCAAATTTCATCTCTACTAATCATACGGTACGATCAAGATCATGCAGTATGATCTACTATCATTAATTGAACTATGATGTGATTAAGTATATGGGGGTTAATCAAAGTAAGATTTTAAAATTTTGTATAGTATGAATAGAATCGTATAGTTTGATTTGTTCAAAATTGATTTTTTTAAAATCTTACTTAATTTATCTAGTAGCTAGGGTTATAGATTATAACTATTCATACAGTACAATTCAAATTGAATTGTATGATTAGTTCACTAAAATTAATTTTTTAATTATCCCTTAAGCTCAATCTTTCTATGATTGATTAAACAATATAATTATAAGTCGTACATTACGATTAGTAAAAAAAATGTTAACTTATAAATTTTCTCTCACTCGCTATATGTTTGTATGCACGATCACCAAATTGCATACACTCTTATGTGGCCAGAATAAAAAAATTCAGAGTAAATAAAAATAAAAATAAATACTTTGTTTACTTGGCATTCTTATTTTACCCAGTTTGGAGCTTCCAATAGCCTTGAGCAGTGTATGTTTTATTTGTAATGTTAATTCTTACAGATAAAAGAAATATTAAAAAAATATAATAAGAAAATTAAGGATTTAATAAATAATGTTTGTCATCATCAAAATCACAGACTAGGGATCCTGGATTGCAACAATCTCCCCCTTTTTGATGATGCCAAAAAATATTGGATAATAATCAAGATAAAAATTCTTTTTCACCTAAGCTCCCCATCATTAGGTGAGAGATTTAAAAATTAAGGGTTGCATTTTTTATTTTGTTTTTTTTAATGAAAGACAAAAATAAAATAAGATAACAAAAAACAAAATAAAATAAACATAGGATTCTATTAAAATGAAACATACAACCAAACATACATTTTGTCCTCCTTTTAACATCACCAAATAGAGGAGGAACAACAAACAAAGTGAACATTACAAGAAGTAAAAATAGTAAAACACAACAAACAGACACTAAAAGGAGATTGATCCTGATCAGGTGGTGGTGGTAGTGGTTGTTGAAATTATTTATATTTTTTTGAAGGAAATGCAACAAATTGCATTAAAAACTAGAGAAGGAAATACAAACTATAGCCTATGAGAATCAGATTCCTCCTTTAACAAACTAGTCAAAGAAGGAGGAACCTTGTTCAAGGCAACGTCTTCCCAAAAAAAAGAACTAAAATAAGCATAGTTAGCACAAGGATCTGCTAACCTATTACAATTCCTATCTATACAATTGAAGATAATGTAGTTGAAATCTTTGATGAAGGAAATATCCTCCAATCCTTGGCCACCTATCTTCACCGCCATCTGAAGAGATTTGATAATGTTTTTATTGTCACATTTAATGATTAGCCCCTTGTAATCAAACATCCAATCTTTAATTACTTCCTTGATTGAAAGAATAGCTTGAAGCTCCAATCTGGATATATCCCAATGAAAAGAAGAACAGCTAAAAGCCAACAGAAATCTCCCCTTACAATCTTGGAACACTCCACCAATTCCAGCCTTATAAGACGAAAGAAGAGAAGCATCCACATTAACTTTGATCCAATCGGGTGGAGGGGGATGCCAATGATTATCCAGCAACCTAATAGGTTGATTAGCACCCCAAATACTCAAGTTAAAACAATAAAAGGGGTAGGAGACTATAGCATAGCTGACGACATTGGAAGCAGTCACTAAAGGACTGCAAACCTTCCCACCACAAATCTATTCATTCCTAGCCTTCCAAGAGAAGAAGACAACATTACAAAACAAATTAACCTCCCAGGAGTTCTGATTCTCCAACCAATTACAATAAATATGAAAGAAATTGAAATCATGAATTCCAAACCCCCACTTATTTAAATACAGGACAACCTCCTTCATCTTCTTGCACCTAATGACAACATGCTCGATGTCTTCAACATCATCACAGCCCCTAGGACAGCTCTGATAACCTTGCAATCTTCTATAGGATAGAAATTGGAAGGTAGGAATTGCATTGTTGAGTACTCTCCACCAAAAGGTCTCCACCCGAGGAATGCATTTAGCTCTTCGAAGCCAATTCCAACATGTAGAACTAACATGATCTTGTTCACAAGCTTTAGCTGCTAAAGCAGAGATAGTTTTTCCGAAGTTTTGATGAATAAGCTCAAGTTTATCATCAGAGAGATCAATTGAAATTGGAATTTTTGTGATCACATCTGCAAGTTCCTTCCCAAAGAACAAATTCAAATTCATAACACTCTAGCTACCGTTAGAAATGAACATATCCACCTTCATATCACTGAAATCATGGGCCGTCACAAAAGTAGGCCACCTATCAATGCTTTTGTCCAAGATCCAAGTGTCTTTGAGGGCATCAATGGAATGTCCATTAGCAATACTCCATCTCACAATTAGTTTAAGGAACCTTCCTCCACCTTGAATTAATTTCCAAGCCACAGAACCTCCTTTCCTAGAAGCTCCAGCATCCCAAATGGCACCATATTTCGGGTAAAAGACCTTATGCAATAAAGAGTTATCCTCTTGACAGTACCATCAAGCTAGTTTTGCTCTTAATGGTCTAGCTTTTTTAGAGCATAAATGTAAACCATGACATCGACAAAGGTAAGGCCTGCACATCACATCCCTGTTGACATAATGAAGCCCAAATCCACCATCCTTATTATTCCAAACAAAGCTCCTGCAAAGCTTATCAACCTCATCCAAAACACCTTTCGGAACCAAAGAAAGGGTAGAATGGAAGGTAGGGTAAGAGAGAAGAACTAATTTGACCATAGTGATTCTACCGGCTAAAGAAATGAAGTTGCCTACTCAAATGTTCAACTTATTCAAAATATTCTCAATGATGAATTGGAAATCAGCTTTCGTTAATCTTCTCAATGCAATTTTGATACCCAAATAAGAAAATTCCTTCACAGATTTGCAATCCATAATACAAGAGATAGCTTTTCTTTTCCTCCTTCTTTTAGATTTACCAAATAAAATTATAGATTTGGTAATATTAATCTTTTGCCCTGTCCAACCACAAAAATCCAATAAAATACCTTTAATCTCCTTCACCATCTTAAATCTCGCTTCATAGAAGATAATGATGTTATCACCATATAGTAAGTGAGAAATCTTTGGCCCATTAGAAGAGACACGAACTACAATTGCTTCTTCTCTTTTCAATAAAGCATTACATAAAAGTTGGGTGCAAATAGTAAACAAGAAAGGGGTCAAGGGACAACCTTGTCGAAAACCACTCCTAGCATCAATCTAATTGGAAACATTACCATTTATTAACAAAGAGGAGGGATTGAGAACATACTCCATAATAAGTTTGGAAAATTTGGAAGGAAAACCAAAATAGTCAAAAGATCTCTCCAAAGTTGGCCAACCCATAGAGTCATTAGCTTGTTCCATATCTATTTTAAAGGAGACTAATCCTTTAGAAGATTTAGAATACCTGAACTTGTGAAAAATTTCTTGGGCAATAGGAACATGATCCGACATTGACCTCCCTTTCATAAAAGCAACATGTTCTTCAGATATCAACTTTGGAATAAAAAGCAACATTCTATTCAAAAGAACCTTTGCTACTACTTTATAAATAGTGTTTCATAGACTAATGGGCCTGTAATTTGAATGAGTCAACGGATTATTTACATTTTGGATCAGCACTATAGTAGTCTCTTTCGATTATTTACACATTACACCGAAATGAAAGAATTGTTGGACAACATTCTAGAAATCTTCTCTGATAATGGGCCAATAAGATTTAATAAATGAGTAAGAGATACCGTCATTCCCTGGAGCAATGTGACCACCAACTTGCTTGATCACAGATTCAACTTCCTCCAAGGAGAGATCTTTATTCAACATAATACCATCATCTTCATTCAAACATCTCCACGGAATTGGCCAACTATCTATAGAGCAGCTCCTATCTCTCCATTTATCTTTAAAAAATTGCATCAAAACATCTTTAATTTGATGTTAATCTTCGACAACCAGCCCACTTTCATCTTTAATCTTGGAAATGAAAATGGAGTTCCTTCCTGGACTAGCAAAGGCTTGGAAAAGCCTTGAATTGCAATCACCTTCCACTAACCATTTGACCTTGGCCCTTTGCCTCCACCAAGTGCAAAGCCGAGCCAAAGTAGTATTCAATTCTACTATTTTAGCTTTTAAAGACCATCTTTCTTCAGCCGAGAGATGCCCAAGTTTCGCTTCCTTGACTTGCAAGTTCAAGATTTCTTTCTTGAGAGTTTCCTATGAATGATTTAAGTTTTTAAGCTTTGCTTTACTCCAATAAAACAAAGCTTTTAGAGTCCCCTTCATCTGATGATTCAGAATTTGAAAAGAATTCCCAAAGGAGTTCTTTCCCCAAGCTTTCCTCACCACCACCACTGAAGCTGGAATTGAAGCCCACACATCTTCAAATTTAATACCTTTCTTAAATAAAGGATTGAAATCTAATAGGTTTAAAATGATCGGGCAGTGATCCGAAGCCATCCTGGCCAAGTACCTTACCACCAAATGATGAGAAGTATTTAAAGCTGCTGAATTAAGAAATAACCTATCCATCTTCTCAAGGATCCAATCAGCTCCATATTTATTGTTGCACCAAGTAAACTTAGGCCCAATGCACCAATTCTCATGAAAATCATTGCATGTCAAAAATGCCTTCATCTCTTTGGGACCAAGGTAAAAAGAAAACCTCTTCCCTCCTTTTTTGTCTTCCTTAGAAAACAAGCAGTTAAAGTCTCCCCCCACCACCATAGGCAAATCATTGGTCGAATGGTATTCCAACCTCTCCCAAAGAGCTCTCCTTCTATAAACATCCTTGCTTCCATAAACAGTAGCAATCCTCCATTTGCCTTTGTTAAATCATCTAACTCCTGTTGACCTCATTTTTGTATGAGGTCAGTAGGACCAATCCAGACCTTAGGATCATTCTAATCCTTAGGATCAATTCTGAAACTAGGATCAATCTGATTCTAGATCAATCCATATTTAAATCAATCCTGATCTCAGATCAATTTAATTTCTAGACAACTCTAGATCCTAGGATCTTTCTTAGATTTTAGATCTTAGGATCAATCTAGACTTTAGGATCCTCCTAGAATCTAGACTTTAGGATCAATTCTAGATCTTAAGACTCTTCTAGATCCCAGGATCTTCCTAGACTCCAGACCCTAAGATCTATTCTAGACCTTAGGATTCTGCTAGACTTTAAATCATAAAATCTTCTTAGATCTTAGGATCTACTCTAGACCCTAGGGTTATCCCAGACCCCAGACCCTAAGACTTCTAGACTTTAGGATCTTCCTAGATTTCAGCCCCTAGGATCTGCTCTAGACCCTAGAATTCCTTCAAATTAATCTTGACCCTAGGATTCTTCTAGAATTCAAGCCCTAAGATCTACCTAGATCTTAGATCAATCCAGACCTTAAGATCTAATCTAGATTATAGAGCCACCTAGACCCTAGAACTTCCCTAGATTCTAGAATTTATCCAGCCCTTCATTCAATTTAAACTCCAATCAAATCCAAATGTCAAACCTCTCAAAACTTTGAACCTATCCTGATCTCAATTTTACTCCAAACCTTGATCCTGCCTTTGACCTAGCTTCAACCTTATCCAATCACTTATGATTATCCAAATGATCACAAATGATTTCGATAATTCAAATTCACATCAACTCAAGCTTTAAATCCCAATCAATATCCAATCTAATCCTCATTAAATTCAATTTCACTTTTTAACTCAATCTTCATTTCAAACTCCAATCCAACCTTCAATCACCTTCAATTCTACAACTTCCAATCATCATCAATCAATTCATCTTGTCAACCTCCTAATCAACCTTCAATCAATTTTCAATAAAATTTTGAGTACAATCCATCCAGTCCGCAATCTATACATCATCCAAATCTTCAATCTCACTTCAATCTAGTTTTAATTCAAACTTCAAACGTTCAGTTTTCACTCAATCACCAATTAAACTTTAAATCAAATTCAATCAAGCGTCATTAAGTCAATTTGAATCAATTCTATTGAATCTTAACCTTAACAGCTTCGATTGATTTAGTTCAATGTGTCCTAATTTGACTCTGGCGCAAATTAACTTTATTAGCTTTAATCGGCTTGATTTAATTTCTTTCGAGTTAAAATAATTTTGATGATGGAAAATTTGCTATTTCAATTTAAATGTAAATACTATGTGATGAATTTGGCTTGTGTAATCATGTTTTTTTTTCCTCCAATTTAGTACTTTGAATTCTCTAAATTTTAGAAATTGATCTCTACCATTAGATTGGAATGATGAAAGGACATGATTGTCATTTTAAAACTTTTTGATGAGTACGCAAGATGAATTTAGTGCCGGCCAAGGGGAGGGGGGCTGTTTTGGGATTTTGACTTTTTTTATTCTCTCAAGTTTCCCTAGTCGTGACTTACTCTCAGACACCAGGACCCCATTCTCGATAAACAGCCACTCCTTTAGAGAATTTCAGCTACACATTTTGGGCTGCTCGGGCTGGCTGGCTCTCCCTCATTCCTCCAATTTCCACAATCCTACTTCTACAAGCCGCCACCCATTTGGAGACATTTTTGGAGCTGCTAGGGCCAGCTCAGGGAGAACTCTCCCTCATCTTCTCCATTCATCCATGCTGAAGGAAGGAGAAGGAGATCTACTCGGGGATTTTACTACCACTCTCTTCACATAGCAGGAAATTTCAGCCCTCCTCTTATTTCGTGCGAAACAAAAGAGTGAGGGAGGGAGAGGTGGATGATCTAGGGGAATGGAGGTGCGATCCGAGCGGGAGATCCATCTATTTCTACTGGTAACCCCATCCCTCTTATTCCTCTTCCTCTTAAATCAAGATCCAGGTGATTTAGTTAAATTTGCCTGTGAAAATGAACGAATGCATTGCTGATTTATTTCGTGAGTTCATTTTTTTTTCTTTTCCTTTCTTGTGATGTCTTTTTATTACTTTCTGTTTGAGAAATAAGTGTTTTGGATTACCTTGGAGTGCAATGGTCTTTGTTATATCACGGCATCCTTTTCTCTATGTATTCTTCATATCAACGAGCTTGTGGACCTATACATTTAGGGAAATTGTTCTTTTATGAATGGAGGGGTATTTGTTTTTGAATTTTTGTGGTCGTTGCTATCAACATTACCTGACAGATTCTCTTTATAGCATGCTATCCGATTATTTTTGAAATGGTGCCTAATTTCCTTATACAATGGGTGAGTTGATGAGGGGATTGAGGTTCACGTCCATTTGATTCATGAACAAACTGTTAGCTATAAATCTGCTTTTGAATGATTTCTATCTTCATTAGTGCTTATGGCTAGTTTTGATGGTGGCAATGCTTACATCTTTGGCATTCTAAAAAGATTTGGATGACCGATTTCTGGAATTTGTTATCTCCATTTTGAAACTAGTTGGAATTGATGTTTCTATATAAACTGGTTCTTTATCATATGAATAAGTACATGCCCGACCACTTAAACTTATCTTACTGACATTTACATGGAGAGATTTCTATTGCCTTTGGCTTGATGTTGAAAGCTTTAGCAATATTTGTTACATTCTGCTCATCCACCAACTTTTTCTGTAACGATCCCTATGAGATCTATCTTGATGGAATGCTTTTATCTTAATTCCAATGCATTTGGTTTCTTTTGTTGAGTTTCAAAATCATAAAAGAAAGGCTATTATTATCCCTCTAGAGGATTATGCAAGCATTTCATAGTTGAAGGGTTGACTATTCTTTGTTGTAAATACTCTTTGGAAGAACGTTTGCTCTCCTTAACATCATTTTTTTTTATGAAACATTAAGCAAAGAGATGGTTATATTGAATCCCGGCAAAATTGATTTATGATTCGATTCATACATCATCTGTTAAATAAGTTGTTTGCCATCGATGGTAGATGCGTTACTTGCATTAGCACCTTGTAAGGGATATTGAGAAACACATTTTGATTTAAAGGGTTATGGTTACAGTGATATGATCAGTATAAGTATGTTGAATGTTGTGATACGTATGGCTAAGGCTCTTATCTTTTGCTCAAGGTTGTGTCTTCATTTGCATTATAGAAGGAGATCATGGTTGAGGTAATAATCTGTAGTGTATGTGATTTACCTACTATAACCTTTAATGGTTAAAACACCACGATGTTACATTTTTTTTTATTTTCTTCTTCGTTACTTTGTGCACCGAAGTCGACCTAATTTGCTCAATTGGGGCAGCCCACATGTTTGCTTGATCTCTCTTAAAAATTAATAAACATGTACAAATTTTATTTTTTTACCATAAGAATACTTTTGGTTTAAATAACTTTTCTCACTGTTTTTTTTTTGAGGATTTAATACATGTTTCTATCATGTGATTGCTCTAGGATTAAATGGGATTCTTTTATTCCTTTCTATGAAGATTCAACACAGATATTTTCCATGTAAATATATTTTGCTATGATTCATTCTGATGTTATTCATGATGAAATATGCTTGCTTGCTCTCAAGGATTGAAATGGCGAGGTTGATTTTCTAGCCGTCTTGTCTTAGAGATTCAACATTTAATTGCCTGGATGTAGTGATTTTTTTTTAGAAATAAATGGTGGATATTGAAGTAATACAACTAGCGGCATGCTATAAAGTAGCTCTTGGGATTTACTAATTATTTGTATTAGTGTTCCTGTCACTTTCTAGTTGGTTGATGATCATGTTTTGGTGCGTCAATTTGTATAGATGTAACGGAAGCAACTAGTTGATATATGAATTTTCTAATAAATCTAATAGACTTCTTCATTTTAACCATTAGTTCCTTATTGAATGTCTATGGAGATGAAGGATTAAAGTGTTGCTGCTTTGTTTTATTCATTTCTGGCATTAGTTGAAGGTTTATTAGTGGCCTTCTCTTATTTTAAATGCTCTCTTGATGGCTTACAAAGTGCTGAAATTTTCTTGGAATGGATCGTACTATGCTGAAATCTTCTTATGAAGAGCTTGAAAAATATTGAAACATTCATTTAATGAGTTATAGAGTCCATATGCCTACCAATTCTTTGATAATGTGTATGGAGATATTGGAAAAGCTTCTTGCATGTTTCATGTGGTGGTGTTATGTGACATTTTGCTCAAAGAATCATGGCTATGTTGCTGAGCTTTCATTTCAATGGTCGAATGCAAATTTCTATGGTTTATACTTGAAGGTTTCTTGAATTCTCAGAAGGAAGTGAAGTTGCTATCCTTTTATTTTCTTTCTTTTCCCAAATCTCATTTGTCATAAGGGTTGAGTTGGGATAAATGAATATGTTGGAAACTAATCTTTTGCAAGTAGGGTTCAAATTGAGGTGTACGAATGTTAGAGAGCACACATATATTTTGTGCTTCACTTTTGAGTATTTTAAAGTTTTCCATGAGGTGTTTTGGATGAAGTTGGAAAGTGATACATGCACAGCTATATTTCATTCTCATATGTGAAAAGCCTTATGAAGTGTTTTGGAAAAGGAATATGTTAGGATTTCTTTCCATTTAAAAGCATACATGTTGAAATTGATTCTTGTAAATTAATGTACATACACTTTAAAATTGCCTCAATAATTTGATTTGATTCATATTTTCACATATTCATTCACATGTTAAGTCATACTAGCTTCTATATTCACATGCATGATATTCTGACACTTCCTTCTCTCTTCGCCTTTTTGCGAGGTACTAATGGAGTTGATTGGAGGATAGAGCCAAAGAGCTTTAGTCGCCCCTGTTTCTTCTAAATGGGAGTGCCACAGTCAGAATCACCGTTGATCAGCTTCGGTGATAAGGTAAATTTTCTTAAAACTTAGAAGACTATAGGGCTCCTAGATTTTCCTGTTGAATTATTCCTCCAACCTTAAGTTCCTGACTCATGTATTCAGTAAATATGTATCATTGACATAACTTGTTTACATTCATATGCATGCCCAAGGGGTTAGTAACACTGATTCAAACCCGTTAAACCTAGTGACATCATTAAGGACAACAATTAAGAATAACGATTAAGGACAAGTCTTATAGAGCTTAGGAAAACTTTAAGATTCACACATACACCCCTTAGGGATGAAACATCAAACATAGAGAATTTAGTGAACCATACCTTAGGATTAGTGTACACTATCAAACTTGACCTCAATCAAACTTAAATCAATCGATCAGATATTAAACCACTTAATTGATTTAATTAAAGCTAAATCCTTAATTAAACCTCAAACCTTCCAAAAATTATAACAAATTAAATTTAAATCTAATTGACTTGAAATTTAAACCCCTTGAGTTTAGTGACCTTCCCTGCTCTAGGGAAAATCCTCACTAAAATTTGAACCCTTTAAACCCCTTAATCAGACCCCTTAAGATTAAGCCTTAATCAAGCCATCAAAACTTTAAGAAATTTAATAAATCAAAGTTAAATCATAAAAATATACATAATATCTCAAATTAATCAAAATTGAACCCTTAATATAAAAAAATTAAAAACTCCTTGATTTCACATTAAATTTAAGATTTATTGAATTTTAAATGAAATTGAACTTTTAATTAATTTAATTAATTAAAATAATTAAAAATTCCAAAAATTCTCAAACACTTGATAATCCCTCCTTAGATCATTCCTTATCTTTGGAGGTTATTTTAAGAAGTTTGAAGTTTATTTGAACTCAAATCATTAAAACATCCTTAATTAAAAATATTAAATGATTCAAATAATTTTAGAAAATTAAATATTTGATTTAAGAATCCAGAAAATTTCAATTTAACTTTAAAACCTGCAATCAATCACCTTAATTAAGATTCATCAAATTTCAAACCTTAAATAAAATTTAATTCATTTAATCATATCGGGTACCACTGGGTAACCCAGGCCTACAAGGCTATTAAATTAGCTCCGAGGAAGGTAAAATAAACTTCACGGCCTCGGTGAGCAACAAAGGTGGTATCCACCAAATAATTAATAATCGATCTTAAAATCAATTTCAAATCATTAAGACTTAAAATTAAACCAAAATCTCCCCTTAAGCCTTTTAACCAACCAGAACATTAAACAACTTTAATCAATTACCTGATATAGGATATACCCCAACCACACAGCCTGCTACACACACCTAAATTGATTTGTTAGGACACAAACTCTAGCTTTAGGTTAGGCCGATATTCCTTTTTTTTTTTTGAGATATGTTAATATGCCTACAAAATGAGAGTGACATCCTAGGTTAGATAACGCAGACTTAGGTTCACTACGCACAAACCTGTGCACTTCATATGTGTCAGCCTAAGATTAGGTCCCCAGCCCCATGGCCTATGAGGTCCCCTTGAATGAGGTAACCCATGGTTGCTAACGAGGATCCTCTGGTCGGCACTCGACTAAGTGGGCTAAGGATACCGATAAACCCGGGATGATGGAAATTCATGGGATCTTGACCAGGGACGTTATACCCACTTGGTAGGTTAGTCTCTACCCTCACCTCCTGAACATTCTCCTGATCTGGTGATCGAGAATATAAGCCCCAACTTTCTAATAAAATTGATCATTCAAATTAAAAATCTCTTTCAATCAAATTCAAGCCCAACACTTAGGATATGTTGGGGTGTTTCTAAAGTAATTCAGAATCTTAAAACACCTATTAGCCTTCCTCCTTTGACTCCAAAAATAACTGTTCAAATTTGATCCATTCCGATTGAAGATTCCAACCTTTACCTCCTTTGACATCAATCTTTGAATTCTTAAATGAAATTCGTATCGCTATTTTAATTGAGAGTATTCATAGGAAATTTTTTGGTTTCTTATGATGTAATTAACTACGAGGGCTTGCGCTCGTAGGAGATTTAGAAACCCAGACCTGATTTCAAAATCAAGCTTTTTCAAAACCTCTAATTAATTAACTTTAAGAAAATCAACTCGACGATCATTATCATCATTTCCAAATGATCAATAGTGATTGATAACTTCTTTCTCTGGAAAGATATATTAATTACTATCGTAAGTTTGATTATGAGATCAATGATCCTCTTATTCAAATTATTGTAGTTAAATATTCAATTGAATACTCATTTTAACCCTTCGGGGTCATATGTAGTTCTTTCTCAAATTCAACTACGATAATCGGGATAAATTTAAGGATTTGAAATTTGAACCCATTAGGGAACGATATATTCACTTATCGAGGTGATTTATCATTCATAATGAGCGTTCAATTTCAAAATTTAAAATTCCAGAAATTAAGAATTTTCCAAAGAAAATTAAACCTTTTTCAAAACTATATCTTTTTCAACCACTTCAAAAAATGGCGACTCCGCTGGAGACAATCTCTCTCTCCATTTTTAATAGTGATACGAATTTTGTTGCATCAGTAGTTTTGACTACCTTTCTTTTGTTGGTCCCTCTACCCATTTCTTCCTTGGTAGAGTGTGGCCAACTCAATTAAGACATGTGAAAAGAGAGGTGAGTGTAGGAAACCTCCCTCCAAGCTGGGCTTTGACATTTTGCCTCCAAGTTTATTGGTAGAGCAAAAGAGTCAAGCCAAGCTTGTCAAAATCTTTTTATATATGTTGCAAACTCGCATGTGAATAAATTCCTACATGCTAAGTTTCACAATTTGCAAAAAATCCATCAATCTCAAAATCCAGATTCAAAATTTCTTTAATTAAACCTAGATTTTGACATTTCACCCCAAGCTAGTTAGTATGGTGAAAGAGTCAAATCAGGTCTCTAGATTTTCCCTTAACTTTTGTTAACCAATATGTTGAAAATAAAACTCAATATTTTTGAGTTTCAAAAGTCAAGGAAAATCTTTCAAATCAACTTCAATCGTCATTGCTATATTTCTTCTATAATATTCTGTTGTAGTTGAACATATGCAATACAAATTTAAAATTCTCCAGTCAATTCTAGGTTTTGACATTTCACCCCCAAATCACTTGGTGGGAAAGAAAGAGTCAAGCCTAATTTCTTAGGATCTTCAGGCTGATTTGGAAAACTTACATATTTGAATAAAATTCAATATGTTGAGTTTCAAATTTTGAAGAAGATCCATTCAGTTCCAACATTGAGTTTATATCTAGTTTTAAATTCAAAGTCAATCTCAATTGAAATTCAATTTCAACCTTGAATTCGAATTCAATCTTAACCTCAAAATTCAACCTTAAGCCTAAATTCAACTTTCACCATGAATTTAAGTTCGATCTTAATTCCAGATTTAACTTTCAATGTGATTTCAAAATCAAATTCGGGCTTTGACATTTCGACCTAAGTCAATTGGTGAAACGAAAAGAGTCAAGCCCGATCCCCGGATCTTTCATATCAATTATATCCACCTACATGATTTAGTGAAACTCAACCTATTGAGTCATAAAATTTGAAGAAAGATCCATTCGACTTCAATCTTAAATTCAAAGTCAAATCCAACTTTGATTCAATATACAATCTCAACCTTAAGTTCAAATTTGACTGTCACCTTAAATTTTAAATTCAATTTTGAACTCAAGTTCAAGTTTGAACTTGAACATTTTGCTCCAAGTCAATTGGTGTAGCGAAAGAGTTGGGTTCAACCCTTAAGTTCTCCGTGTCAATTTTATAAACCACCATGTTAGTGTAAACTTAACATGATTGAGTTTTAAAATTTTGAATAAAATTGATCAATTC
Source organism: Dendrobium chrysotoxum (assembly GCA_019925795.1). NCBI lineage: Eukaryota > Viridiplantae > Streptophyta > Magnoliopsida > Asparagales > Orchidaceae > Dendrobium > Dendrobium chrysotoxum. The sequence goes on from CM034312.1 coordinate 57,147,838, forward strand.
TAGAATTCAAATTCAATTTCGAGATTAACTAATTCAAATCACTATTCATTAATTTCAGGAATTCAAGCACTCAAATGGCTGGGATACTCATCTTCTTTATGGATAAAAACTTGATAGTTGAAGGAATCACTTTTGGTAATTTCATCCAGTTTGAAATACAATTCTAAGACTTCAAGTTATAATTCGACGGAGAAGACATGATTGATCGGTCTGCCAGAATGCAAAGGGATATCCCCTTAGTTGAGATTACTCTAGGGTCAGGAGTTGACTCCCCCATCTCTGAGATGGAGGTCGCTGTCACCCCTTTACCCATTGTATCCTTTACTGAGGAGGATAACAACCAGAAGTTAATAACGATAGAAGAGCTATCATCTCAGTCGGAGATCGGATCAAGTTGTAACACCCCCGTCGTCAGTAATAACAAAAGGAAGAATTACCTTCATAGGTCAAAAAGAAGGTTATTAAGGCGAGAAAGACTGCTGAGGTGAAAGCCTTAAAGCATGCCAGGTCTAAGGCTAATAAAAGATTCGTTGCTTCTTCTACGTACCCCTTCCCTGGTGGAAATCACTTCGACCCTTCTTCTATTACTCAAAGGAGCGAGGTTGTAGAAACGAGAGCACAATCTTTAATACACCTTCCGACTACTATATGGTGAGAATTAATTAAGCCAGAACTAGACAAACACCAGCACCAGGTCCTAGGCCCCCAATCAAAGGTTATGACCCATCCACTCTACTAGATGATGTTAGGTCACATTTCTATACAGGCCCCGCTACATCACCTACAGAGGAGGAGGTGTAGAAACCATTCAGGGTGCCACTCACCTAATTACTAAACCACTAGTAATGAGAGGGGAAATAATCTAAGATTATATCAGATAGTGATACCATTAAAATTTAACTTTTCAACGGAGTCCTATCATGATAAATCCTTTGATTGAAGTGAAGCCACTAGGATAGTACAGATTTTATAATAGTTTCTCCCTCTAAAGGAGATCATGGGGATCTAATCCCATACTGTTGGAATCTTGCCACCTAGATTTGAAACTTTTAAGAAAAGCTTCCAATTTCTCAAGTGTATCGATTTCAAATTTCAAGATAGTTGAGTTATCTTTTTAATTAAAATTGACCACTATTTTAAGTCTTAAGCAGGAGAAAGTTGTAGTTGACTCCACCAAATGTTTAAATGCCCCTCCCTCCCACCTCTTTTATGGGATTAATTTAACCGTTGAACTAAAATCAATGTCAAACTTAAGTTGACCTTTGAAATTAAAATCTTCTCAAATTCCTAAATTTTTTCTATCTTAGTAGATATCCCTTGCGTGCTTAAAATCTATTCAATGATTTTTAAAAGTCAAGCCAATAATCATTTTAGAAGATTGGGTCCTACCTTGAGGATTATCCATCCTTGCATAAGAGAATGAGTTTTCTTCTCTTATACTTGAGATGTAATCCCAGTATTGAAATAAAGAAGGTGTACCCTCTTCTTAAATTCAATTGAATTCAAAAGATGCACAAAATGTGCCAACAATCAAGAAATATACAAAGTGCACCAAAAGTTAAAAGATGCATAATGTGCGCCACCAAAAAAAGAATGAGGCTCCCTTTTTCTAAATGTTTTAATCTCAAAAGACCCAGTCAACTTTAAATTATTTGACTTTGCCAAAACTTGAATCCAGAATTTTTATCGTGCATCGATAATCTATCAAGATACAAAAATCTCTCGAGCTAGAGAATTGAAAAGATCAAATTTTTTTATTCAACTTAAACCTCTTTGAAATTAATTTTAATTCAAAATATTCAAGGGTGCCCCCCAACTTAATTTCTATGAAACTTGGTCTGGGTCAACAAAACCTAAATCGTGAAATCTTTTCAGGTTTGTTGGAGTCATTCAAACTTTTCACTGTACTTCTAAATTTATCCCCGTTCGTCATTCTGACAGGGTCCAATTACTTAGAGGAAGTTTTTCAATAAGAGGATGAATCTTCTATTCTTGATGAAAATTTAAATCTGGTCCTTGAGTGATGTGTGTGAGTTCTTCCACATATGCATCTTTTCCTTCAAGGCTTTTCTATAAAATTATACTCTATGCTGGGTCCAAGATCAATCCCAATAGAGGAGTAATTTACAATACTGGAGATTATCGTTCACAGTCAAACCATACCTTGTGCTGGGACCTAGACCATTTTGATCTAAGGGCGTAGTTTCCTTTGCTGAGGCTTACTGTTCAAAATCAAACTCCAGTTGAGTAGAGTGCTCGATTCCAATTCAAGTAGCTCGAGAGCCTCAAATAAAAATTAAATTAAGCTCATCAAAGTTTGAAAGCTCATAAGTCACATTTGATTCGAGATCCTGATAAGTTGTGTCACTTTAGAACTTGCCAAGTAAGAGACTTGGTCGTAGTCTTTTGTAGACCACTTCTAATCCATTATAAATTCAATGAAAAGCTTGAGTCAGCGTTGACTGGATCGTTCATTCTAATGATGATCTTTGAGAAAATTTCCCTTCGACTGATCAACCCTGAAGGGTGCCATCCAATATTTTAAAATATTGGGGAGGTTCTTCAGGAAGTACCATGCCAGATGAGTGTCAAACACAAAATCAAATTCAAAATCTTTTAAAGTCAAAATCAAATGCAAGATCAAATTTCAAAAAAAACCTTTTAAAAATTCAAAATCGACTTGAATTAAGTTCAAAATTCTTCAAATTCAAAACCAATTCGAATCAAATTCAAAACATTTCAAATCCAAAATTAAATCAAACCAGAGTCAAAACCCTTCAAATTCAAATTCATCAAACCAAACTTCAAAATTAAATATCTTTAAATTCAAAACTCAATAAATTCAAATTCAAAAAAATCTTTCAAATCTCAAATTCCAGAATCTAGATCTGATTCTCTATGTAGAGCAAGCTTCCTCCACATATGATCAATCCAGACCCGATCCTCTATATAGAGCAAGATTCCTCTATACATGATCATTCCAGACCCGATCCTCTATATAGAGCAAGTTTCCTCTATACATGATCATTCTAGACCCGATCCTCTGTATAGAGTAAGTTTCCTCTATATACGATCATCCTAACCCGATCGTTTATATAGAGCAAGTTTCCTTTACTCACGATCATCCAGATCCGATCCTCTATGTAGAGCAAGTTTCCTCTACACATGATCACCCTGACTCGATCCTCTGTGTAGAGCAAGTTTCCTCTACACATGATCACCCTGACTCGATCCCCTGTATAGAGCAAGTTTCCTCAATACATGATCATCCAGACCCGATCCTCTGTGTAGAGCAAGTTTCCTCTACACATGATCACTCCTGATCTGATCTTCTGTATAGAGCAAGTTTCCTCTATACATTATCATACAGACTCGATCCACTGTGTAGAGAAAGTTTCCTCTACACATGATCACTCCAGATTCGATCCTCTGTGTAGAGCAAGTTTCCTCTACACATGATCATACAAACTTGATCCTCTGTGTAGAGCACATTTCCTCTACACATAATCATTCCAGACCTGATCCTCTGTATAGAGCATGTTTCCTCTATATACGATCATCTGGATTCGATCATCTATGTGAAGCAAGTTTCCTCTACATATGATCATCCAGACTCGATCCTCTATGTGAAGCAAGTTTCCTTCACATATGATCATTCCAGACCTGATCCTCTGTGAAAAGCAAGTTTCCTCTACACATGATCATCCAGACTTGATCCTTTGTGTGAAGCAAGCTTCCTTCCCACATGATCATCCAGACCTGGTTTTTTGTGTAGAGCAAGTTTCCTCTCCAAAAAATCATCTACTAGTGATGGAGCACACCCTTTGTGGCACCATCCTAGTTTTCTTCCATATCTGAACCTCTGTATAAAGCAAGTTTCCTCTACACACGATCATTCCAGACCTGAACCTCTGTATAAAGTAAGTTTCCTCTATATACGATCATCCAGATCGGATCCTTTATGCAAAGCAAGTTTTCTTTACATACGATCACTCTAGACCCGAATTTGTACGAAGAAATGCTTCCTTCTCACAGGATCTTCTAGTTTTCTTTTCCTTAAGGTTAGATGTGAGTCATCTTGCTTTCTATCCTTAGGATTAGATCATTTAGTGGTGGAGCACACCCTCTATGGCACCATCCTAGATTTAAAATCCAGATCCGACCTTCTGTGGGAAGTAATGGTTCCTTCCCTCACGGTCCTCCAGTCTTCTTTTCCTTAAGGACAGATGTGAGTCATCGTGGTTTCTCTCCTTAGGATTAGATCTACTAGTGATGGATAACGCCCTCTGCGGCACCATTCTGGTTTCAAAATTCAAATCCTTAAGCCTGATCTTCTATAGGGAGTAATACTATCTTCCTATGAGATCATCCAGTTCTCTTTTCTTCAGAGTACGTATTCTCCTTCTCTTAGGATTAGACTCCCCAATGATGGAATAAGTCCCCTGTGGCACCGTCCTGGAGTCAATTTCAAATTCTCAAATCAAGCTCTTCTACTCCTTAGGGTTAAGTTTTCTCTTTCCCGTAGGATTAGACTCCCTAGTGAAGGAATAAGTCCCTTGTGGCATCGTCCTGGAATCAATTTCAAATTCTAAAATTAAGCTCTTCTTCTCCTTAGGGTTAAGTTTTCTCTTTCCCGTAGGATTAGACTCCTAGAGATGGAGTAAGTCCTCTATGGCACCATCCTGGAATCAATCTCAATAAAGCTTTCTTTTCTTTAGGGCTAGGTTCTTCTTCCTTCCCTTAGGATTAGATCTACTAGTGGCAGAGTACGCCCTTCGTGGCACTGCCCTAGTATAAAAATTCAAACTTGATCCTCAATAGCTAGGAATTCTTCCTTCCTATACGATCATCCAGATCCTCTTTTCCTTTAGGGGTAGCTTTTCTTCCTTTCCTCTAGGATTAGATCTACTAGTGGTAGAGTACACTGTCCCCAGCACAAACCTAGTACCATTTCAAATTCATTTCCTTAGGTTAGGTTTTTCACCTCCTTAGAATCAAAATCCAGACTCGGTCCCCTGTAGCCAGAAGTTCCTTCTTTCTATATGACCACTCAATCTCCTTTCCTTAGGGTTAGATGTTTCTTCCCTTGGGATTAGCTCTACTAGTGGTAGAGCACGATATCCTCAGCACTACCTTAGTGTCAATTTCAAACTCAATCTTCTAGGGTTAGGATTTCCTTTCCCTTAGAATCAATTTTAGATCCAATCCTTTAAAGTTAGGAGTTCTTCCTTCTTATACGATACCCCAGAGTTTCTTCTCCTTTAGGGATAGACTATTCCTTTCTCTTAGGATGAGACCCACTAGTGGTAGAGTACGCTTTTCCTAGCACTACCCTAGTATCAATTCAAACTTAATTCCTAAGGGATAGACTTTTCATTCCCAAGGGATAGACTTTTCATTCCCCTTAGGATCAAAATTCTATTCGGTCAATGCCAATATGTGCAATAGAACTTCATTCTATTACACATATTGGGGGACCATTTATTGTCCTCATTTTTGTATGAGGTCAGTAGGACCAATCCAGTCCTTAGGATCTTTCAAATCCTTAGGATCAATTCTGACTCTAGGATCAATCTGATTCTAGATTAATCCAGATTTAAATCAATCCTGATCTCAGATCAATCTAATTTCTAGACTTCTCTAGATCCTATGATCTTTCTTAGATTTTAGATCTTAGGATCATTCTAGACTTTAGGATCCTCCTAGAATCTAGACTTTAGGATCTATTCTAAATCTTAAGACTCTTCTAGATCCCAGGATCTTCCTAGACTCCAGACCCTAAGATTCATTCTAGACCTTAGGATTCTGCTAGACTTTAAATCATAAAATCTTCTTAGATCTTAGGATCTACTCTAGACCCTAGGGTTATCCCAGACCCTAGACCCTAAGACTTCTAGACTTTAGGATCTTCCTAGATTTCAGTCCCTAGGAATGTCTATAGACCCTAGAATTCCTTCAAATCAATCTTGACCCGAGGATTCTTCTAAATTTCAAGCCCTAAGATCTACCTAGATCTTAAATCAATCCAGACCTTAAGATCTAATCTAGATTATAGAGCCACCTAGACCCTAGAACTTCCCTAGATTCTAGAATTAATCCAGCCCTTCATTCAATTTAAACTCCAATCAAATCCAAACGTCAAACCTCTCAAAATATTTGAACCTATCCTGATCTCAATTTTAGTCCAAACCCTTATCCTACCTTTGACCTAGCTTCAACCTTATCCAATCACTTATGATTATCCAAATGATCACAAATGATTTAGATAATTCAAATTCACATCAACTCAATCTTTAAATCCCAGTCAATATCCAGTCTAATCCTCATTAAATTCAATTTCACTTTTTAACTCAATCTTCATTTCAAACTCCAATCCAACCTTCAATCACCTTCAATTCTACAACTTCCAATCATCATCAATCAATTCATCTTGTCAACCTCCCAATCAACCTTCAGTCAATTTTCAATAAAATTTTGAGTACAATCCATCCAGTCCACAATCTATACTTCATCCAAATCTTCAATCTTACTTCAATACAGTTTTAATTCAAACTTCAAACGTTTAGATTTCAATCAATCACCAATTAAGCTTTAAATCAAAATCAATCAAGCATCATTAAGTCAATTTGAATCAATTCTATTGAATCTTAACCTTGACGGCTTCGATCGATTTAGTTCAATGTGTCCTAATTTGACTCAGGTGTAAATTAACTTTATTAGTTTTAATTGGCTCGATTTAATTTCTTTCGAGTTAAATTAATTTCGATGAAGGAAAATTTGCTATTTCTATTTAAATCTAAATGCTATGTGATGAATTTGGCTTGCGTAATCATGTTTTTTTTCCTCCAATTTAGTACTTTGAATTCTCTAAATTTTAGAAATTGATCTCTACCATTGGATTGGATTAATGAAAGGACATGATTGTCATTTTAAAGCATTTTGATGAGTACTCAAGAGGAATTTAGTGCCGGCCAAGGGGAGGGGGGCTGTTTTGGGATTTTGACATTTTTCATTCTCTCAAGTTGCCCTAGTCGTGACTTACTCTCAGACACCAGGACCCCATTCTCGATAAGTAGCCACTCCTTAAGATAATCGGCTACACATTTTGGGCTGCTAGGGCTCGCCGGCTCTCCCTCATTCCTCCAATTTCCACAATCCTACTTCTACAAGCCGCCGCCCATTTGGAGACATTTTCAGAGCGGCTAGGGCTGGCCCAGGGAGAACTCTCTCTCATCTTCTCCATTCATCCATGCTGAAGGAAGGAGGAGGAGATCTACTCGGGGATTCTACTACCACTCTCTTCACGCAGCAGGAAATATTGGCCCTCCTCTTGTTTCGTGCGAACCAAAAAAGAGAGGGAGGGAGAGGTGGATGATCGAGGGGAATGGAGGTGCGATCCGAGCAGGAGATCCATCTATTGCTACTGGTAACCCCATCCCTCTTATTCCTCTTCCTCTTAAAAGTTTTCTTCCCTTCCAATGGATATCTCTATTATCTCAATATGATTATTGGAATAGATCAAGATCCAGGTGATTTAGTTAAATTTGCCTATGAAAATTAACGAATTCATTGCTGATTTGTTTCGTGAGTTCATTTTTTTTTCTTTTCCTTTCTTGTGATGTCTTTTTATTACTTTCTGTTTGAAAAATAAGTGGTTTGGATTACCTTGGAGTGCAATGGTCTTTGTTATATCACGGCATCCTTTTCTCTATGAATTCTTGAGATTAGCGAGCTTATGGACCTATACATTTAGGGAAATTGTTCTTTTATGAATGGAGGGGTATTTGTTCTTAAATTTTTGTGGCCGTTGCTATCAACATTACCTGACAATTTCTTTTTATAGCATGCTTTCCGATTATTTTTGAAATGGTGCCTAATTTCCTTATACAATGGGTGAGTTGATGAAGGGATTGAGGTTGACGTCCATTTGATTCATGAACAAACTATTAGCTATAAATCTGCTTTTGAATGATTTCTATCTTCATTAGTCCTTATGGCTAGTTTTGATGGTGGCAATGCTTACATCTTTGGCATTCTAAAAAGATTAGGATGACCAATTTCTGGAATTCGTTATCTCCATTTTGAAAGTAATTGGAATTAATGTTTCTATATGATATGGTTGTTTATCATATGAATAAATACATGCCCGGCCACTTAAACTTTTCTTGCTGACATTTACATCGAGAGATTTCTATTGCCTTTTGCTTGATGTTGAAAGCTTTAGCAATATTTGTTGTGTTCTGCTCATCCACCAACTTTTTCTATAACGATCCCTATGAGATCTATCTTGATGGAATGCTTTTATCTTAATTCCAATGCATTTGGTTTCTTTTATTGAGTTTCAAAATCATAAAAGAAAGGCTATTATTATCCCTATGGAGGATTATGCAAGCATTTCATAGTTGAAGGGTTGACTATTCTTTGTTGTAAATACACTTTGGAAGGATGTTTTCTCTCCTTAACATCATTTTTTTTTTGATGAAACATTAAGCAAGGAGATGGTTATATTGAATCCCCAGCAAAACTGTTTTATGATTCGATTCATAAATCATCTGTTAAATAAGTTGTTTGACATCAATGGTAGATGCGTTACTTGCCTTAGCACCTTGTAAGGGCCATTGAGAAATACATTTTGATTTAAAGGGTTATGGTTACAGTGATATGATCAGTATAAGTATGTTGAATGTTGTGATACGTAGGGCTAAGGCTCATATCTTTTGCTCAAGGTTGTGTCTTCATTTGCATTATAGAAGGAGATGATGGTTGAGGTAATAATCTGTAGTGTATGTGATTTACCTGCTATAACCTATAATGGTTAAAACACCACGGTGTTGCATTTATTTTAATTTTCTTCTTCGTTACTTTGTGCACCGAAGTCGACCTAATTTGCTCAATTGGGGCAGCCCACATGTTTGCTTGATCTCTCTTGAAAATTAATAAACATGTACAGATTTTATTTTTTTACCATAAGAATACTTTTGGTTTAAACAACTTTTCTCACTGTTTTTTTTTTGTGAGGATTTAATACATGTTTCTATCATGTTATTGCTCTAGGATTAAATGGGATTCTTTTATTCGTTTCTGTGAAGATTCAACACAGATATTTGTCATGTAAATATATTTTGTTATGATTCATTCTGATGTTATTGATGATGAAATATGCTTGCTTGCTCTCAAGGATTAAAATGGTGAGGGTTATTTTCTAGCCCTCTTGCCTTAGAAATTCAACATTTGATTGCCTGGATGCATTGATTTTTTTTAGAAATAAATGGTGGATATTGAAGTAATACAACTAGCATCATGCTATAGGGTAGCTCTTGGGATTTACTAATTGTTTGTATTAGTGTCCTGTCACTTTCCAGTCAGTTGATGATCATGTTTTGGTGCATTAAGTTGTATAGATGTAATGGAAGCCACTAGTTGATATACTAATTTGCTAATAAATCTAATAGACTCCTTCATTTTAACCATTAGTTCCTTATTGAATGTCTATGGAGATGGAGGATTAAAGTGATGCTGCTTTATTTTATTCATTTTGGACATTAGTTGAAGGTATACTAGTGGCCTTCTCTTATTTTAAATGCTCTCTTGATGGCTTACAAAGTGCTGAAATTTTCTTGGAATGGATCGTACTATGCTGAAATCTTCTTATGAAGAGCTTGTAAAATATTGAAACATTCATTTAATGAGTTGTAGAGTCCATATGCCTACCAATGCTTTGATAATGTGTATGGAGATATTGGAAAAGCTTCTTGCATGTTCCATGTGGTGGTGTTATGTGAAATTTTGCTCAAAGAATCATGGCTATGTTGCTGAGCTTTCATTTCAATGATCGAATGCAAATTTCTATGGTTTATACTTGAAGGTTTCTTGAATTCTCAGAAGGAGGTGAAGTTGCTATCCTTTTCTTTTCTTTATTTTCCAAAATCTCATTTGGCATAAGGGTTGAGTTGGGATAAATGAATATGTTGGAAACTTATCTTTTGCAAGTTGGGTTCAAATTGAGGTGTACGAATGTTGGAGAGCACACAAATATTTTGTGCTTCACTTTTGAGTAATTTAAAGTTTTCCATGAGGTGTTTTGGATGAAGTTGGAAAGTGATACATGCACAGTTATATTACATTCTCATATGTGAAAAGTGTTATGAAGAGTTTTGGAAAAGGAATATGTTGGGATTTCTTTCCATTTAAAAGCATACATGTTGAAATTGATTCTTGTAAATTAATGTACATACACTTTCAAATTGCCTCAATAATTTGATTTGATTCATATTTTCACATATCCATTCACATGTTAATTCATACTAGTTTCTATATTCACATACATGATATTCTGACACTTCCTTCTCTCTTCGCCTTTTTGCGAGGTACTAATGGAGCTAATTGGAGGATAGAGCCAAAGAGCTTTAGTCGCCCCTGTTTGTTCTAAATGGGGGTGCCACGGTCGGAATCACCGTTGATCAGCTCCGGTGATCAAGTAAGTTTTCTTAAAACTTAGAAGATCATAGGGCTCCTAGATTTTCCTGTTTAATTATTCCTCCAACCTTAAGTTCCTGACTCATGTATTAAGTAAATATGTATCATCGACATAACTTGTTTACATTCATATGCATGTCCAAAGGGTTAGTGACACTGATTCAAACCCATTAAACCTAGTGACATCATTTAGGACAATAATTAAGGATGAGTCTTAGAGAGCTTAGGCAAACTTTAGGATTCACACATACACCCCTTAGGGATGAAACCTCAAACATAGAGAATTTAGTGACACCGTACCTTAGGATTAGTATACACTATCAAACTTGACCTCAATCAAACTTAAATCAATCGATTAGATATTAAACCACTTAATTGATTTAATTAAAGCTAAATCCTTAATTAAACCCCAAAACATCCAATAATTATAAAAAATCAAATTTAAATCTAATTGACTTGAAATTTAAACCCATTGAGTTTAGTGACCTTCCCTACTCTAGGGAAAATCCTCACTAAAATTTGAACCCTTTAAACCCCTTAATCAGACCCCTTAAGATTAAGCCTTAATTAAGCCCTCAAAACTTCAAGAAATTTAATAAATCAAAGTTAAATCATAAAAATATACATAATATCTCAAATTAATCAAAATTGAACCCTTAACACAGAAAAATTAAAACCTCCTTGATTTGACATTAAATTTAAGCTTAATTGAATTTTAAATGAAATTGAACTTTTAATTAATTTAATTAATTAAAATAATTAAAAATTCCAAAAATTCTCAAACACTTGATAATCCCTCCTTAGATCATTCCTAATCTTTGGAGGTGATTTCAAGAAGTTTGTAGTTTATTTGGACTCAAATCATTAAAACATCCTTAACTAAAAACATTAAATTATTCAAATAACTTTAGAAAATTAAATATTTAATTTAAGAATCCAGAAAATTTCAATTTAACTTTAAAACCTGCAATCAATCAACCTTAATTAAGATTCATCAAATTTCAAACCTTAAATCAAATCTAATACATTCAATCATATCGGGTACCACTAGGTTACCCAGGCCTACGAGGCTATTAAATTAGCTCCAAGGAAGGTGAAATAAACTTCACAGCCTTGGTGAGCAACAAAGGTGGTATCCACCAAATAATTAATAATCAATCTTAAAATCAATTTCGAATCATTAAGACTTAAACTTTAACCAAAATCTCCCCTTAAGCCTTTTAACCAACCAGAACATTAAGCAACTTTAATCAATTACCTGATATAGAACATACCCCAACCACACAGCCTGCTACACACACCTAGATTGATTTATTAGGACACAAACTCTAGTTTTAGGTTAGGTCGATGTTCCTTTTTATTTTTGAGATATGTTAATATGCCTACAAAATGAGAGTGACATCTTAGGTTAGATAACACAGACTTAGGTTCACTACGCACAGACCTGTGCACTTCATATGTGTCAGCCTAGGATTAGGTCCCCAGCCCCTTAGCCTACGAGGTCCCCTTGAATGAGGTAACCATGGTTGCTAACAAGGATCCTCTAGTCGCACCCGACTAAGTGGGCTAAGGATACCGACGAACCCAGGACGATGAAAAACCATGGGATCTTGACCAGGGACGTTATACCCACTTGGTAGGTTAGTCTCTACCCTCACCTCATGGGCATTCTCCTAATCTAGTGATCAAGAATATAACCCCCAACTTTCTAATAAAATTGATCATTCAAATTAAAAATCTCTTTCAATCAAATTCAAGCCCAACACTTAGGATAGGTTGGGGTGTTTCCGAAGTAATTCAGAATCTTAAAACACCTCTTACCCTTCCTCCTTTGACTCTCAAAATAACTATTCAAATTTGATCCATTCCTGATTGAAGATTCTAACCTTTACCTCCTTTAACATCACTCTTTGAATTCTTCAATGAAATCCGTATCTCTATTTTAATCGAGAGTATTCATAGAAAATTTTTTGATTTCCTACGATGTAATTTACTATGAGGGCTTGCGCTCGTAGGAGATTTAGAAACCCAGACCTGATTTCAAAATCAAGCTTTTTCAAAACCTCTAATTAATTATCTTTGGGAAAATCAACTTGACGATCATTATCGTCATTTCCAAACGATCAATAGTGATTGATAACTTGTTTCTCTGGAAAGATATATCAATTACTATCGTAAGTTTGATTATGAGATCAATGATCCTCTTATTCAAATTATTATAGTTAAATATTCGATTGAATACTCATTTTGACCCTTCGGGGTCATATGTAGTTCTTTCTCAAATTCAACTACGATAATCGGGATAAATTCAAGGATTTGAAATTTGAACCCATTAGGGAACAATATGTTCCCCTATTGAGATGATTTATCATTCATAATGAGCGTTCAATTTCAAAATTTAAAATTCCAGAAATTAAGCATTTCTCAAAGAAAATTAAACCTTTTTCAAAATTATATCTTTTTCAGCCACATCAGCTCGCCAATTACAAATTGGGGTGAAGATTCCAAGACTTTAAAGTGCCTAAGTTATTCTACCATAAGATCAAAATGCTTCCTGACAGACCTTCAGAAGGGACATGGAAGAAATCCCAGTCATTCTCGATTAGCAAATTAACATCTCTTCCATCCAAAGATAATAATTTAGTTTTAAGAAAACCCAGAAAAAGGACTCCATGGTCCTTAACCACCTCCTTGATGTATCGAGAAGCTTTCTTCTTCCTAGCTCCTCTACAGTTCCAAAAACATAGGGAAGACATCATTGGATAAGAGGGGATGAAGTCCCCACTTTTTCCTTTAATTCAGCATCAAACCTCCTACTTGTTAGAACCAATTTGATTGGTCCTAAACCTTTAAGTTGTTTAGAGCTTTTCCTCTTGACATTTGAAGATCCCTCTAGCTTGGCATTAGGCCTATCATCCATTTTGTCCACATTTTCAATAACAGATTCGTTATTATGAACAACAATAGTAGCATTAGGAGACAACACCACATCTCCACTACCAACTATCTCCCCCTCCTCCGTTAGGTTTAAAACACCAAACTTGTTATCCTCACAAGGAATACAAATCGAATTGGATAGAATTAGCCCCCCCCCCCCCCCCCATAGAAGGAATAAGCAAAGAATTATCTTCAATACTTAGAGGAATGGATAATACCTCATTAGGTTGCATTTCAGGATGAGTACTTGATTTTTGATAGACTACCTTGCATCCAAGATCATGTTTATTCTTCATGCCAACCTCACTCTCCTCGAGAGACATCGTCTTTAAATCCCTCTCCTCCAACGAATGAGTCCAGGTGTTCTTGCAGCTTTGATTTCTAAACTTCTTTATTTTGAAACTAACACGAACCCAAGGCCCATAAGCAGCCCTATTATCATTACTGGCATTAACACCACCCAATTCAGTATAACCTGAAATAATATTTGAAGTAAAAATTTTTTCACTTGGGACTTTAGGTTGTTTAGAAGCCAGATCATCATTTAAACAACCAGCCTTGCAATTCTCCTTCAGATGACCAATTTCACCACATATAAAGCAAAAGTTTGGAATCCTCTCATATTCAACTTTTTGAGAAAATTTCCCTGAACTTCCCTCCACCCACATGCCCTATGGAAATTTGCTGTCAAGTTTTATCCTAACATAGATTCTTGCAAACTCACTCCTCCCCCACTGAAACATGTTTCCATCAATCAGATACGGAGTACCAACCATGGAGGCGATTCTACAAATATTAATTTTATGTCAACATTGTAGTGGAAGATTAGGTAACCTGATCCAAACAGGAGATGAAAACCCCATAAGGGAAGAAGGCTGAAAGGAGGATGACCATTTATCCATTCCTATGATATGTCCATTGACATACCATGGACCATTCGAAAGGACCAATTCCATAGGTTCAAGTTTTCAAAAGCACAAAGCACCCAACCCATACCAAGTAGAGTCAAGTGGAACCTACCTAATTGAGACCATTGTCTTCTCAGTTCCATGCCAATGACATGATATGGAACATTCTTCCCAAACACCTTGACAACCAAAGATTTCTGCAACCTCTTTATATTTTCCATCTCCTTCTGTGTATTAAGCTTCACCACCCCGTCCTCAGTGAAGCAGCCACCAAAGTCAACATCCAGAGCTTTGATGTTAGATTTTTTACTCCAAGCTTTAACCAAGGCCTTGCCCAATTGACGATCAGGAATGCCTAACAAATTGATAGCCGCATTGCATTCACCCAAATCAACTGAATTATAGCTACAAACCTTTTCTAGATCACCAACAGAATGAAGCATGCCATCATGTCCAGTAGCAACCAGAACCATCTTTCCAGCTTTAACATCTTTCCTATTAGATACATTCTGAATAACTCAAGATGAGTTATTAGTCATAACAGAATCGTTATGCACTAACTTATCCTTTTCCGAAATAGAAGAGTTCTTTGAGAAAGAAGTAGAAGAAACACTATTAAATGATTTGAGGTCCAAAATGGATTCTTTTTGAAGCCCAGGTAATTTCGAAACATTATCATAAGGATCCAAAAGCACACTTTTTCCCTTCCCAACACAATCAAGTTTCATTTTAGACAACAACAATCCACCCTCATTGATAACAAGAGGTAAACCAAATTTGAACCTAGGTTTACCATCTTGACTTAACACAAAACAAGAATCTCCAAATGTAGGTGGAGAAGGCCCATAATTAGGGCGAGGAAGAATCTTAGCTCTAGTAGTGGATGATCAGAGATCAACATTGGAGCCACAGGCCATTGATGGACGATGACCTTCCACCGCCATCGGTGGAAGCCAGTTTTTGCGGGAACCAGAAATTTAAAAAATTACTTTCTCTCTCTACAATCCAGGACATTCTCTCTCTAGCTACTATCCATTGAAAGTATTTTTATAAAGAGGTAAATATATCTTTAATGTGAGAAAACTTTTCTTCAAACAAATCTAAAAGTTCGTGAGAGATGTTAAGCCCTTATGAACTAGTCCCAAGGATAACCAAGAGGGGGGTGAATTGGAAATTTAAAAACTTCATTAAATAAAAAGAAAAAATATTTTTATAACTTTCAGTGAAAATAATTTAAATCAATAATAAAAAGATCAATCACAGATTTCACCCAAGTAATTAATCGTAGTAAAATAAAATGTGGAAAAAAATCAGAAAGAACACACCAGATTTATAGTGGTTCGGTCCAACCTGACCTACATCCACTCCTCGGAGGCACCCTCCGAGTATTGCACTACACGTTTAGAGACTCTCCATTAGCCCCCACAGCTAGGCGGAGAATCTCTTATAAAATCACTTCCACATTCCCCAGTGTGGCAGAGTAGCTGGGTCCTTCGATACCAAAGAGATCTTTTTTGTCACAAAACTTCCCTCGAGAGGACCCTTAAATTCGATGGTACTTAGGTGCAAGCTTGCCAGAGCAATCGTCTGAACCCCCTCACACTCCCTCAAAAATCCCCCTTCCAAGGCACTTCTCCCTCTCAAACTACACCCTTTCCTCTCTCTCTCACAAGCTCTCTCTTCAAGTTTTCTCCAAAAGAAATGAAGCCTCAATGGCTACCAAAGACACCTATCAAGTGCCTTGAGAAAGCATAATAAGAGAGCTCCAAAAACCTTTCCAAATCAATTCTGGTGGCAAAGATCATCCTGGACGATCACAGGATCGTTCAGGAGGATGTGCTCCAAAAGACGGCCTCTAAAAATCCTAAAAACTCAATTCTACTGCCAAAGATCATCCAGGATAATCGCATGATCATCCAGGATGATGTGCAGAATTTGACCTGATAGTCCTAGGTGATCCCAGGATAGTCCAGAACGATCAGTACAAATTTTGCACAAATCATCCAGTGTGATATATAGATCGTCTAGGATGATCAGAATATCAAATTATGCATATTTGATTGAAAAATCAAAGGATTGATTTAGGAAACATTATCATAAATCATCTCGTACGATATGGATTGCCTGGATGATTAGGCCAAAAATTGAATCTTAAATCCTTGTCTAAATTATCATGGCAGCTAGGGTTTTGAGGTTATATTAGATCATCCAGGATGATATAATTATCATCTAGGATGATTAGTTAAATAAACAGATCATCCTTAATGATCTAAATTCTCCAGTATGATTTATTCAAAAGTTAAACTTCTGGTTTTGACTAGATCTCACTCCCCCTGAGTGTGTGTGTATACGGAAATAAGAAAGCATACACCCTTATAGGACTTGACTCAAGAAATCAAAGAGTATATCAGTGAAAATTACAAATATCATCACATCATAGCCTATTCTACCCATTCTTGAGCCTTGAATCTTGGTTGGATGATGCATGTTGTTCCTAAAATGTTAGAATACACATAAACAAATATACATTCCAAATATTAGGAGATGTAAGTCATAATGTTTGTTATCATCAAAATAAGAACTCGTGAGCCCGAGTCATAACAATCTCCCCCTTTTTTATGATGTCAAACATTACTAGTTGAATTTGTAAATAAAAAAGTATTTTCTTCGAATCTCTCCCTCACTAAGAAAAGACTTTTAAAAACAGGGAGAAACCCAAATTTTATTCTTTTTATTTAAAAAAATACAATACAAATACAACAGTACGTTCTCCCCCTTTGACATTATCAAAAAGAAGAGGAGCATAGAAACACAAAACAAAAAAAATAGACTAAAAGATTTAAAAAAGGTCCTTAATCTGGTGAAAAAATTTTGAAAAAATATTTTGAAATATCAAAAATTTCCTTGTAATGAGAAAGTTACCTCGTGATTTTATTCAAAACTTAGTAAGCTATGTATTGACTACACATAACCCAAAAAGTTTAGAAATTCAGAAATTGTTAATCCAAGCTCAGGTTTTAAAAATGCTTAAAGACTTTTTAAGCCAATATTTAAATTAAGAAACAAATTAGATAAGGAAACAAAAATCTTTTCAAAACTCCTTTCTTGAAATCTATCTAATAGAAGATTAATACAAAGTAATGAATCATAAATAATGATTTACAAACTCAAGAAATTAATTTATCAATAAGACATATGGGTTTTCTAAACTTTATTATTTTACAAGTAGGGAAGCTAACTTTTTGTGGGCTCATTTTGTGCCTCTTTTTATTTTGGCGCTCTTTGAGCATCTTTTAATTTTTGATACACTTTGTGTATCTTTCCAATTTAGCGACATTGCACATCTTTTCAGCTTTGGGTTCATTTTGTGCCACTTTTAATTTTTGTAATTTGCCTCCTTTCTGAATCTTTAAAATCAGCAAACCCTATTCTTATGATATAGACAAACAACCTGATTAAGATAATCTTTGAAGTAGGTTCATTAATTTGTAAAAGATCCCTATGAGATAGACAAAATGTAGGGAGATGAAAAATATTCAACTTCAAAAACTAATTTATAATTTGAAATAGATTTTGAATCAAAAGTGAAATAGCCTTATATAAAGAAATGATGTGGAGAGATAAAATCATGAGTTTCCTTCCTTTGCCTGATTTTACAGAAAATCAATTGCAACTTACATAGAATTTTTAGAAAAATAGTAGGTAAATTTTTCATTTTTAGAAAACATGATTTTTTAAAAAACAAATTTGATTTTCAAAAGTATAAATGAAACAAAAAGTGATATATGTGTGCTGATAAGAGAAACTACACAAACAACAAAGAAACTAATTTAAACATTTTAAAAGAAAAATAAAAATAATAAATAAATAATTAATAATAAATAAAAACACCACAAATAAAAAATAACCAAAAAGTAAAAAAAACACAAATACAAACACATAAGTAAAACATTAATTCACATAATCTCGCTCCTGGTCTGATGATTTAGAAGCTAGGTCTGCCTAGGAGATTTTTTGTTTTGCATTATTTGCCCTTATAACAATTTGTTTTTCTTTACCTTTTCCCTTTTCAGGAAGGGTTTTTATGTTCGGGCACTAATTTTTCATATGTCCAGGTTTCCTATATCGCAAGCAAATAACATTAGAATAAATCTTAACATCTTTACCTTTTTTACCTTTATTCTACTTTTGTTGATGTTCATCCTTGTGCTTTAGTAGACTTTACAATTTGTTTATTGTTGATGCTAACTCCTTACTTTCATCATCTTCTAAGTCCTCAGCTTTAAGTACTATAGTTTCACCTGCATCCAAAAGCTTTGACCCAAACCTTGCTCGTAGGCAATGAGTGAGCAAATCAGATTATCAATAGAATATTCGTTCAAATTTTTAGATTCAAAAATTACAATAACATTGGCATCAAATTTATTAAGTAGAGAATATAGGATTTTATTGACTTTTTAAAAGTTTGAATGTTCTTATCCTAAAACATGTAGTGATGTCACAATTTGAGTAAACCTAGTATACATATCCAATATCATCTCATAAGTTTTCATGCTAAAAAATTCATAATTATACATTAAAATATTTAATTTAGATTGCTTGATTTCACAAGTACATTCATACATAGTGCATAATTTATCCAAAATTTCCTTGCCAGTAGTGCATACGGATACTAACATATAATCATCAGAATTCAAAGCATAGAAAAAATAATTCAAACATTTAGCTTTTAATTGAGAATTAATTTGTTCTGTTCTACTCCATTTAGAAAAAGGAATATCAATTTTAAATTCATCTATAATACATGATGGTACAGAATAACCAATTTGAATCATATGCCACAAGCGATAATCTATTGATTTCAAGAAAGTAGACATATAGATTTTCTAAAAATTAAAAGTAATATTTTCAAAAAAAGGTGGTTGGGTGATTGAATATCCTTCCGTAATATTATGATTTTCAAAATTAGCCATGGATCAAAATTCAAAAGTTTTCCAAAGCTTGATTTTATGAATCCCACTCTAATACCACTTGAAAGTTCGTGAGGGATGTTAAGCCATTATGAACTAGTCCCAAGGCTAACCAAGAGGGGGTGAATTAGATATTTAAAAATTTTATTAAATAAAAAAAAATCTTTTAATGTCTTGCAGCGGAAAAAATATAAATCAATAATAAAAAGATCAATCACAGATTTCACCCAAGTCGTTAATCGCAGTAAAATAAAATGCTGAAAATAATTTGAAAGAATACACCAGATTTATAGTGGTTCAGGTCCAACCTTACCTACGTCCACTACTTGGAGGCACCCTCTAAGTATTGCACTACACATTTAGTGACTCTCCTTTAGCCCCCACTGCTAGGCGGAGAAGCCCTTACAAAATCACTTCCACCTTCCCCGGTGCGGCGGACTAGCCGGGTCGTTTGACACCAAAGAGATATTTTTCTTCCCAAAACTTCCCTTGAGATGACCTTAAAATCCGATGGTACTTAGGCTCAAGCATGCCGGAGCAACCGTGTGAACCCCCTCACACTCCCTCAAAAATCCCCCTTCCAAGGCTCTTCTCCATCTCAAACTCCACCCTTTCATCTCTCCCTTTCAAGCTCTCTCTTCAAGTTTTCTCTAGAAGAAACGAAGCCTCAATGGCTGCCAAAGACACCTATCAAATGCCTTGAGAAAGCTTAAAAAGAGAGCTCCAAAAACCCTTCAAAATCAATTCTGGCGGCAAAGATCATCCAGGACGATCGCAAGATCGTCCATGGTGATGTGCTCCAAAAGACAGCTTCAGAAAACCCTAAAAAGTCAATTTTGCTGCCAAAGATCATCCAGGACGATCAAAGGATCATCCAGGATGATCTGCAGAATTTGACCTGATAGTCCAGGATGATCAGTACAAATTTTACACAAATCATCCAGTATGATATACAGATCATCCAGGACGATCAGAATATCAAATTATGCATATTTGATTGAAAAATCAAAGGATTAATTTAGGCAACATTATCATAGATCGTCCAGTATTATATGGATCATTCAGGACGATTAGAATATCAAATTATGCATATTTGATTAAAAAATCAAAGGATTAATTTAGGCAACATTATCATAAATGATATAGTACGATATGGATCATCCTGGATGATTAAGCTAAAAATTGAATCTTAAATCCTTGCCTAGATTATCATGGAGGGTAGGGTTTTGAGATTATATTGGATCATCCAGAGTGATTAGTTCAACGAACATATCATCCTAGATGATCTAAATCGTCCTGTATGATTTGTTCAAAAGTTAAACTTCTAGTTTTGACTAGATCTCACTCCCCCTGAGTGTGTTTGTACATGATAACAAGCAAGCATACACCCTTACAGGACTTGACTCAAGAAATCAAAAAGTACATCAATGAAAATTACAAATATCATCACATCATAGCCTATTCTATCCATTCTTGAGCCTTGAATCTTGGTTGGAAGATGCATGCTGTTCCTGAAATGTTAGTATACACACAAACAAATATAGATTCCAAATATTAGGAGATGTGAGCCATAATATTTGTTATCATCAAAACAAGAACTCGTGAGCCCAAGTCGTAACACAACCGATTCTTCCTCGTATTGTTATTATTATTACTATTATTCTTGTTTAATATGATAGTCAAGCCTAGTTTTTAAATGCTTGAGCCTCTGAATTATGTTGTCCTGAGGGTAGTAGGGTAGGCAGGTACAGGTGTAGGTGGTGGTATTAGTGGCGATGCAAATCTACCTATAGGAGCAGTTTCCCTTCTTTAGCGAATTAGAGCTTATCATGCTCGTGCCCTTGATGGAAAAGAATACATAATGCAGCATCCATATAAAAAATGGGAAGATTATTGAGAGGAGTAGGATAGTTGATTTGGTATTTTATAATCTAGGACATAGCCTATGACGTGTCCTAATGTGACATTTTCCTTTCTTTTGGTATTGAGATGTTGAATAAGAGTCATATTTTGGATGTAATAAATAATCATTTGAGCTTCATCAAATTTGGTTTTCGACATTATTAAATATTTGACTATGGAAATAAGTGTGGTGATGTTCACATGATCTCCAGCTTTGGGTATAATAAAAGTTTTAAGAACATGTTGGATAATTTGGGTATTCTGATTTAAGGTGTGGACTAAGGGTTGATATTGAATTATGGAATAGTCAGGTTAATAAAACTCCAGTTAAAATTAATTGTAGAGATCAGTGATTGTGGATAAGGTCCTAAAGTAGAAAGATCGATATGCTCCCCTAAATCTTCCTCAGTGATATCTACGGGTTGTCTACAAATATAGGAGGTTAGGGTAAGGGTTTCAGCATTGACCCTAAGAATTGTAAAGAATTCATAGAACATTTTAGAATTAAAAGGAAAGGCTTGGATGACTAAGAATTGTAGAGTGGTAGAGTCAAAGCGTTCCAACACCTCAAAGTTGAGAGTAGGTTGATTTCACATTATAGAGGGGGTGATTCGAGCCTCCTTAAACTTGTAGTAAGAATCTTCATCTCTTGCAAATAGAGATGATCGTTGAAGCGATGAGAGGAGGAGGAGCTCCTATGAGTTATTTTACCACATTAAGTTCTACTGGCCAATGGAGGATTCTAGATATAAATGTAGCGATTTAAGAGAAGGTGAGTTTTGAATGGATTGAAAGCTTTGAAACCCTCCAATTTATAGATTTAATGCCAATCATTTAATATAAATTGAGATCGTACAGTATGATCAGGGAAGTTAAATCATCTGGATGACCTGTCGGAAAAAGTTGGTCAAATTATACAATACGCTCGATATCATACTAGATGATATTAAGGAATTGCATTCATCCCGAGGAGTCATCTGAATGAATTTTGAATAAATTAATCGTATAGTACAAATAGGTATTCGTTTAGTATGAAGTACAATAATGATCGTACTGGCCGTATTGAATTCATTCTAACAAATTTTAACACATGTATAGTATAGTACATAGAGTGGTTCATACAGTATGAAATCCATTAATGATCATACTGATTAAATTTAACTCGTCCTAACAGAGTTGCACACATGGATTATATGGTACGAAGTGCGGTTTGTATAGTATGATCACCAATAATTAAACTCATCAAGATCATTGATTTAGCTAATGGCCATAATTTATGCATAAATGATTATATTATACAGTACGAAAGTGGATCATACAATACGATGAGAAATTTTTTTTCTGAGTTTTAATTATTTTTAGTTTTGTTTGTTTTATCTAGTGAAGAGTGTGTATGTGATGATCAAAAAACACCTTTAAAATAAGAACAACAAAAAAATATGCAAAATTGATAAAAATATAAGTCAACATACACAAAATAACAGAAAATAAACCTATACAATGTAACACATAAGAATTGCTAATTTTAAATGATAACAAAGTTTGAATTATCTTGAGTTAAGAATGAATGTCTATAACTCCTAGTCTAGTCCTCAAGGTGCTAAAGGTGTCATAGGCTACAGGTTTAGTGAAGATGTCTGCCAATTGATATTCAGTAGCTACTTGATGTAGCTCTATATCCCCATTTATCACATAGTCTCTTATAGAATGGTACCTAATGTTTGTATTTTTTCCTTGAATGTTGGATAGGATTCTTTGATATGTAAATGGCACTAGTGTTATTACACATATTTGAATGGTGCCTACAAGTAGTCCAAGATCTAGGATTTATTATTTAAGCCAAAGACTTGTGCAACACAAATCTCTATAATAATATATTCTACTTCAGTGATAGATAGGGCTACAGAGTATTATTTTTTATTAGACCAGGAGACTAAAGATTAGCTTATGATTTGGTAAATTCTAGAAGTGCTTTTCCTATCAACTGAATCAAAATATCCTATAATTTTAAAGGAAGTGCTATATCTAGGATGCCATATTCCTATGTTTTGGATTCCTAAGAGATAGCTATGGATTCTCTTAACAACAGTCAAGTGAGATTCTTTTGGATCAGCCTAAAATCTAGCACATAGATAAACACTAAACATAATATTAGGTTTACTAACAGTCAGGTAATGATGTGGTCCAATTATTTCCCTATATTTCTTTTAATCTATTGACTTTCCATTTGGGTCCTTATCTAATTGTATGGTAGAGCTCATGGGAGTGTTTATTACCTAAGCATTATCCTATTAATATTTCTTAAGAATGTCCTTGAGGTATTTAGATTGGCTAAGGAAGGTTCCATCATTCATCTGCTTTACACTAAATCCAAGAAAAAAGTTCAGCTCTCCCATCATACTCATCTCAAACTCCTCAGTCATAGTTTTTGAGAATTTATCCCAAAGATTTTTATTTATACATCTAAATAGTATATCATCAATATAGATTTATACTATGAGTAGGTCTTCTCCTTCTTTCTTTATGAAGAGGGTGGTGATTACACTACCCTTAGTGAAGGCTTTATCTAGAAGAAATGAGCTTAGTCTTTCATACCAGGCTCTAAAAGCTTGCTTCAACCTAAACAAGTCCTTCTTTAGTTTGAATACATGATTTAGGAATTTTGAGTTCTCAAAACCTGGGGGTTCCTCAAAATATACATCCTCTTTGATTACCCCATGTAAGAAAGTACTCATAACATTCATTTGATATAGCTAAATCCTTTAAAGCAAGCAAAGGCTAAGAGCGCCCTGATGGCTTCTAGTCTAGCTATAGGGGAAAAAGTTTCTTCAAAATTAATCCCTTCAATCTGATTATACCACTTAGCTACTAACCTAGCCTTATTACTTACTACTATGCTAGATTCATTCATTTTATCCTTAAAAACCCATTTGGTTCTAATATTACTCTGATCTTTTGGGCTACTCACTAACTCCTGAACATCATTCCAAATAATTTGATTTAATTATTCTTGCATTGCTAGGGTCCATAATTCGTTAGATAAGGCTTGATATATGTTGGTGGGTTTCATCATGGAGATTAATTTAGAATGACTAATCTTCTTCCTAAGTCTATGCTTATTTTTAGCACCATCAAATGGGTCTCATAAGATTAATTCTTCAGATGACTAGAAGAATATCTCCAATCTCCATACAGATACTCCCCAGATTATACTCTATCTCCTATAGCAATGTCTTATACCCCTTGAATGTCCTCTACTTCTTCTTCTTCAGGTTTAGATTTAGAGGTCCTTTCTGATTCATCAAACAAAATATGGGTAGACTCTTTTACTACTAAGGTCCTCTTATTAAAGATTTTATAGGCCTTCCCTGCATATGAATAACCTAAGATGACTCCTTGATCAGACTTGGGATTAAATTTTCTAAGGGTGATTTCCATTGATTAAGATAAAGCATTTACATCCAAAGACATGTCTGTGGGAAAGATTGGGTGTCCTACCCTTAAGGAGTTCATAGGGTATTTTATTAAGCTTGGACCTAACATTCACCTTGTCTAAAACATAACAAGCAGTATTCATTGCTTCTGCCCAAAAGTATCTAGGGAGAGTGTATTTAGCTAGTATTGCCCTAGCAGCTTCTACCAAGGTTTTATTTTTCTCACAAGCTATTCCATTCGGCTGAGGGGTCTTAGGGGCAGAGAAATTATATTTTATACCAATCTCTTGATAGAAAGATTCATACCTGTCATTTTAAAATTCTTCACCATGATCATTATGAATGGTTAAAATTCCATTTCTAATTTCCTTTGAATCCTAGTGGAGAAAGTTCTAAATTCTTTTAATGACTAACTCTTATGTGTTAGGAATCTAACCTAAGTAAATCTAGAGTACTCATCTACTATTACAAACCCATATATCTTCCGACTAGCCTGGTTATATTGACAAGTCCAAATAGGTCCAAGTGAAGGATTTCTAGTGGCCTAGAGATATTGATGTCCTTATTTGATTGAAATGAAGACTTAACTTATTTTCCTATTTGGTAGGCATCACATAGGTGGTTCTTTGTGAAGTCTAACGTAGGTATGCCTCTAATTAGGTCTTTTTGGGTAATCTTTCTAAGAGTTTTTAGGCTCGCATGACATAGTCTCCTTTGCCATAGCTAAGAATCATCAACTATTATTTTAAATAATATAGAATTTGAATTTTTAATGCAGTTCAAGTCTAGCATATAAATATTATTCATTCATTTTCCTTCTAAAATAATTTTTCCATTTAAATTAATTATGTATTTTTTAGAAAGAAAGTTGATGTCAAAACCTTTATCGTTCAGTTAACTAATGCTCAGTAAATTATAATTTAAACCGTCTACTAATAAAACATTTTTAATAATAATACTTTTAGCATTACCAATTATACCTGAGCCAACCACTTTCCTAGTGGTGTTATCTCCTAAAGTCACCTTGCCTCCTGACCTGGCCTCTAATGTGATAAACTGCTTCATATCATCAGTCATGTGCATCGAGTATTCACTGTCCAGGTACCACATACTCTTACTAGGTATTTTTTGAAAGCAACCCTACATAGTCATTCAAAGGTTATATTTGGGAACCCAAGTGAGTTTGGGTTCCACCTTATGCATGAATGAATGGGATGAATACATGCTATGCTGTGATGAATGCAATTTTGGCCTTCATACTAGATGTGCCCTATGGTGGATTTATACAAGTGTGGGCTATGTGACCTACCATGCCACTATGGTAACATCTAACACTAGGTAATGGATTTACTGACCTATGTGGATCATGGTGCCTCTTCCTAGGTTTATGTGATATATCTTGTGCTACGGGCTTATGAAATTATTTTAAGATAGGTGGTGGATTGTTATTCTCAGGTGTAGTTAGTTTTGCTTCCAAAAATTTGTTAGAACTTTCAAGAATGGACATTTTCATTTTTAATCCATGCTCCCTACTATCTATTTCTAATTCAGATGCTTCTAATACTTTGTACGCTTTCCCTAATTCAATATGTGATGTTTTCAAGGATTTATATGCATTAGTTTAGACATTATGCTTCTTGTTTAAGGCATCATATTCATTGAGTAAGGTCATGTGATTACCATCTAAATTAGTGCTCGATAATTAAGCTAGCATGTTCTTTTTTACAAAGTAGACAATTCAATATTAAGACTAGCATGCATCTTTTTTTAGCTTCCTATATGAATCATGAATATTTTCAGAAATAATGAGTAATTTATCGTAGGAAAGATGACATACCTTATCTTGGTCTGATTGATCAAGATTAACCTTAGCTATAAGACACAAGTTCATTACCACCTTCTCTAATTTTGATTCTAAAAATTTTGAGGCAGAGTTGGCCTAGAAAGCTTTTTGTGTCGTTTGATTACCACTCTTAAACTTTAGCTTTTCTTCACCATTCTCCTTGATCGGGTGAGTCTTTAGGTTGGAATAGTCAATTTGGAGGTGGCATGGTTTCCTACATTTGAAGAAAATTATGTCAGAAGAAACTTTAACATTTTTGTTGCTTTTACCTTTGCTCCTATGCTGTAGAACTATTATTGTCAAAATCATTTGCTTCTAGTGCTACAGTTCTATCCTTTTTTTCTTCTGCATCACTTTGCCTTTGACTCACTCCTTGCTGATTGGCAATGAGAAACCTAAGTAAATTATTAATTGAGTAAATATTTAAGTCTTTAGATTCAATAATTGCAGTTATCTTTGCATCCTAAGAATTTGGTAGACAACGTAGAATCATATTCACTTTTTCAAAATTTGTAAGTTCTATACCTAATGTATACAGGGATGTCACTATTTGTCTAAACCTAGTATACATTTTAGAAATTGACTCACTAGGTCTCATGCAAAATAGTTCATAATTATGAAGCAGGATATTTAACCTAGACTATTTTACTTCACTAGTTCCTTCATAGGTTATGAGTAGTTTATCCCAAATATCTTTTCCAGTGGTACAAGTGGATAGATGCATATAATCTTCTGATTTTAATGCACAGAAGAAATAGTTTAAAAATTTTGCATTCAATTTGGCTAAATTCCTATCCTCATTACTCCATTTGTTAAATGATAGTTCAGTTTTGATGCCATTCACAAGATAAAAAGGGGCAGAATATTCTTCTTGAACTAATATCCACTTGTGATAATCTATAGATTATAAAAAGGTGAACATGCAAATTTTCCAAAAATCAAAAAATATATTATCAAATAAAGGTTGACGGGTTATTGAATAACCCTCCCTGATATTACAATTACTAAAATGAGCCATTGATTATTTTTCAAAACTCTTCTAAAACTTTATTTTTTAAACTTGCTCTGATACCACTCGAAAGTTTGAGAAGGATGTTGAACCTCACAAAACTAGTCTGAGGCTCACTAAAAGAGGGGGGGGGGGGGAATCGGTAATTTAAAAATCCAAAGCAAGAATTCTATTCCTTTTGTAAATTTTTCAAAAACTTTAAACTAAAAAGTTTGATCACTCGATGCAGAAGCTAACAATTTAATCTTAAATTAAATACTGACGATGAAATTTGAATTAACATAATAAAATATTAATCTCAAATTTTCACCAAGCACTTATCATAGAAATTAAGTTTGAAATATAAAATGCAGGAAATGAAAAAGTACACCAAAAATTTTATAGTGGTTCAGTCAAACTTGACCTACATCCACTCCTCGAGGTCCCCTGCTCCAAGAATTACACTAACAAAAAGTTACTCTCCTTTTGTGCCCACAATAAGGCAAAGAAGGCTTTACAGACTCACATTCACCAAACTTGATGTTATGAAGTGCCAGAAGCTATGTTACCTCGCCTGGTGATGATAATGAACCTTGAATCCTTTTTTTCCCTCTTGTAGAAGGCAGAGAGCCCCTATTCCTTTTTCTACCTCATGGAGATGGCAGAGAACTAGAATCCATTCATAGGCAGGGAACCATAAATTTTTTTTCTCCCTCCTGAAAAAGGCAGAGTACCTTGAGGACTTGACTTAGAAGCCTCTGTCCAAAGAGAGCCTTCAAAAACTCACCAAGGCCATAGGAGGAGCAAGGGTGTAACTAGCCTAGAGCAACTGTGTGATCCCCTCACACTCCACCCACACACTAAACCTCACCTCCTCCTTCCTCTCAACCCATAAATTTCATTCAAAGGCTTCTCTCTCATAGTTCCTTCTCAGCAGTCATGCAATCCACACTTTTTTCTCGGGGATTCTTAAAAATATTACTTAAATATTATTCTTCAAGAAACCCTAAAAATTCAAGTTGGTCGTCATTGTTCATACAGTAAGATTGGATTTCATACAGTATTATCAGTTCATAAACTAGACATATCTAGTAAGATGTAAATAGTTATTCAGATTAACTATTCAAGTTTTTTAACACATCGTATAATACGGTCAAATGATCTATAGTATGATTTGTTCTCTTTCTCTCTATTCGTATAGGATGATTACCGGGATGAATGGAAATAGTCTCTGTCAATCATCCGATACTATTATCGTACAGTATGGTTAGTTGATTTTAAGTTGGTCGTATAGTACGATTAGTTAAAAAATCATGATTTCATTTGGTATAATCTTTAGGATAACCAAATTT
Organism: Dendrobium chrysotoxum; assembly: GCA_019925795.1. Lineage (NCBI taxonomy): Eukaryota > Viridiplantae > Streptophyta > Magnoliopsida > Asparagales > Orchidaceae > Dendrobium > Dendrobium chrysotoxum. The sequence continues at coordinate 57,176,648 of CM034312.1, forward strand.
CATCTCAACTAATTGTACGGTACGATCAAGATCATATAATATGATCTGCTTTCATTAATTAAATCATGTTGTGATTGATAAATTATTAGGGTTAATTTAAATAAGATTTTAAAATTTTATACAATACGAATAGAATTATACAGTACGATTAGTTCAAAATAAAATTTTAAAAAATCTTACTTAATTTATCTGGCAGCTAGAGTTTATAGATTGTAACTAATCGTACAATATGATCCAGATCATATAATCGGATTAGTTCATAGAAACTAATATTTTAATTAGCCATTAAGCCCATTCTTTCTATAACTAATTGTACGGTGCAATTGCAAGTCGTATAGTATGATTAGTAAAAAAATATTTTAACTTTTAAAATTTTTCTCACCCACCCTGTGTGTGTATACATGATCACCCAATTACATACACTCTTATGTGGCCAGACTCAATATATAAAAAATAAATAAAAATAAAAATACATATTTTGTTTACTTGACATTCTTATTTTACCTAGTCTTAAGCTTCTAGTAGCCTTGAGCAATATATGTTTTACCTATAATGTTACTGCTCACATACAAAATAAATATCTAAAATATTCAAAGAAAAAAGTAACATTTCAATCAATAATATTTGTCATCATTAAAATCACAGACTAGGAATCCTTGATTTCAACAAAAGTATGGTTCAGTGATTGATGTATTGACACTGATGTTTGATATAGGGAAATGATCATATTTAAAAATGAGGTCAATAAGAAGCATATTTTCTTTTATTATGTTCTAGGTTCCCTATAGAGGTAATCCTCTATAGTTAATTACACCCCAAGACAACGCTTGAGAAAATTCTCGATTTGAATTCGTAACTAAACATCTCTAGAATTATAAGGCTTCAATGAAGGATTTTAATTTTAACTAACTAATTGGGAAAGGTTCAAGGTTTAAACACTTCTTTATAGAGTCATTAGTTGAAAGTTATACAGTGCTTTAGATTATAGGGATAGCTCCATAAATACTCTAACCTATTGTAAGGTTAGGATTTACCAATTAAAATTAAGATTGAATTTTAATATAAGTTAGCATATTAGGTGATACAAATAATCCATAAGAGGGAGATAAGGAAATCCTACACAAGTATAATTTGAAATTATGTTTTCTTGTAGTGGACAACTAGCTAATGACCAAGCCATATTTATAAAACCATGACTTGTAGGTTTAATATACAAATGGTAGATAGCACTTATTTAAGTAAGAATCAAAGATTTAAATTTATAACTTAATAAGGAATTTAATGGTGTCACAGGTTTAAGTGCAACTAACTAATTAAATTTTAAAATATTTTGCCCTCAAAGTTAAATCTTTTATAATGCTGTTAATGCCTACTATTTGACAGTCTTTTTCAAAAAAATTTAGTAGCATAAAAACCTTAAACCAATAAGGAATAGTGGAGTAGCCCCATTACATAGGTCCCCCTATACTAGTGTGTGTGGTATAGTGTATGTATTGTTGGTCACAAGGCTAGATTATTATTACTTTGATATGATGTGGATTTTTTTTTAGATAAAATAAATGAATGCCCAACTAAATACACAAGTATATGTCCTAAATCAAGTATATAGTGATAGAGAATAGTTTCAATCCAACGAGAGGTTATTTTTACTTAATTAAAATTAAACTTCTATCGCCTAATCTAAGTGCATAATTTAATGTACTATATGTAAAAATGGATACTTTTGAGTTTTTTTTGCAACGTAACAGAGACTTTCTAAAAAATTTGATACTAATGGAAATATAATATTTTTGACAAATGATTTCATGAAAATATAGTTTTCTGAATGAGTCTCTTTATTTAATATGTGGATCAAAGCATATGAATCCCTAGATCTTTGTCGAGCATGTAAGGGTCAAAATGGAGGTATAAAGCCTTGTTAATATTACGTTATATCCATATAACCTAAAAAGTTTAACATCCTATGTCTAGGTATGTAGAAATTCCATTTCATTACTCCTATTTACTCAAATATTTCTCCATCAAGGCTATACATCTAAATAGATATTAACTACATTGAAGAATGAGAGATTTGAAAACATCTATGAAATAATTTAAGAAAATAAGAGTCAACATTAGTACTTTCTATTTATTTACATGACTAGCCAAAACATAGAGATTTAGCGAGACGTGAATAATAAAGGAAGAAAACTCATACTCATTTCATACATATGAAAAAGATATAGGAGAATGAATAAGAAAAAAATTACCCAAAAGGATTAATTAATATTATCCACACTCCTAATGGTAGAATTGCTCCCAAAAGAAAATATCATATTTTTCCTTTGCCTCCCTTAGACGTTACTCTAAGATAGAACTAGAATAAGATACTACAAAGTACAATATGCCTTTAAAATGATAGAACAAATAAAAATAATGACTAAAAATCTATTTATATAAGTGCAAACATTGGTTCGGGCACTATAACTCTCAATAAGTTAGTGATGTGGCATTGATAACTAAACTGGTGCCTCGGTGCTATAATAACTACTCCACTATGATTTTGGGTAGACCTATCATAATTATTGAGTGAATCAGTGCATTTATTGGCTAAGTCAATGCAGTTTCTCATTTTGGAAACTGCTCCACTGTGGTGCTGCAAAAGTTGAGCACTGTGGCACTTCTATGTTAGATCAAGTGCTATGGTGTTGTGATGATTAGCATCTTAGCACTCAAATTTTGGAGACTCTCATGCTAAGGTGCTAATTTCTTGAGCAATCATGCTATTAAGCACTATGATGCAGTTAAGCACTATGGCATTGACCTTTGCTCTACTAGGGCTCTGACTTTTCCTAAATTCCTAAGAAGCCAGCACTGTAATGTTAAAATTTGGTGTTGTGTTGTTGTAGATGTCTATACTTTGGTACTAAAAATGTGGGCACTATGGAGCTGTTAACACTTATCAATTTTACCATCTCCTAAATATTTTCAGCATAAGCATAACTAAAATAACATATTTCTACTAATTTTAAATACAATAAGTAGTAGATAATTTACACTTAACATGTATTAAAAAGGTAAAATACATTCTATGCTAAAAGAAATTTAAAGTGTTATTGTTTCAAAGTATAAAGCAATATAGAGTGCTATGATCGCTTACATATACATCTAGAAAAAAACATATGCAATGCCAAAAAAGCTAAGAAAACCTTGCAATTTCTAATTACAATTATCTAAATTAAATGTAATGTTTTCAAAATTGAACGAAGTATTATATAAAGAAGAAGACTTTGAAAAATTCCATCATAAAGTACAAACCAAGTCTCTAGGAAATGTAAAGGTGGCCATGCTCCAGTAGCAACAAGCTTGGATTTCTACACTTATACAATGAAGCAAATCTTTATAAATGAATTTCTTATTTAATTGCCTTTAAATATTATGGCTCTGGCCCTTCTTTAAAATTCCAAAAGATAATGATCTTCAAAGGAAGAAGAAGCATTTCTTTTGAACTTCTATATTTCTATAATAAGCAATTTACATTTAAGATTTCTATAATTGTATACACTTTACAATGCTATTTACATTTACATTTAAAATTTCAAGCAAAAAATGACTCCATTCTGCATGGTTAGCATGCAAATAAATAATGTGTAATGCAAAGAAAGAACATAGAATGTGTATATAAGAATCTACATGACATCCCATAGTGCAATAAATGAAAAAAATGACATCATCACACACTAACTGGAAATGTATCAAACCACGTCATTCAATGTAAGAAAGTAAACACATCACCATAAAGTAGGCTAGAGCTATTTGTCCTATCAAGTAATTATAAAGTGTGAGCTATACTAGTGTATTCTTAATGTAGTTAACACTATCGATCCCCTGAGGAAGATATGCTCACTTGCAAACACTAGTATTGTCTACTAAAATTACAACAATTATCTTTCTTGATAAAAATAGAAGTCATGGAGATTCAATCACTTAAATAAAATTAGATAAAGAAAATAAATACACTATATGGATATAATGTTTTAAATTGATAAGTATAAATTACTTATTTTACCTAATAATTCTCTTTTAATTGTGATGCTATTCAGAGCATATGCATTCCTAGCTCTCTATCAAGCTTTTAGGAACAAAAGATTTTCACCAACTTCCTACGGTTATATCATCTCCTGAAGAATTTAAAAAATTTCATACCCTACGCCTAGGCATGATTTATACTAATTTATTATTCCTGGTCATGCCTGCTTCCCTCCATCAAGGCCCCACATTACACCTAATTTTTATGACATATGAGTCCTCTATGTGCATTAGATTAAGATCTGGTAATATTAAAAACATCTTTTTAATCAATTAAGAATAAGAGAAATTAATAGTACTACATATAATATTTACATCATCAATCCAAAAATATAGAAGTTAGCACGATATGGTGTATAGTTGAAGCAAACTCATTTTCATTAATAGCATGATAAAAAGAAGATACAAGAAATAGATATCACACAGCAGGAAAATCATCCATTACCAGTGATTTTTTTTTCAAAAATATGGGTACTTTTTTGGCAGCATTTTAGTGTTCTAGGGGTTTTCGATAGATTTTTCTTGCTGATGATATTCTTCTTGTTGACAAGACTAGAGAGGGAGTTGAAGGTAAACTTGAAGTCTGGAGATCAACCTTAGAGTCTAAAGGTTTTTGCTTGAGTAGATCTAAAACTGAATATATGGAGTGTAATTTTAGCAGTAATAGACCTAGTGAGGGATTGTGACTTTGGGCGATCGAGTCATTAAAAAGAGTACATGTTTTAGATATCTTGGATCTATTGTTCAGAGTGATGGTGAAATAGATGGGGATGTTATCAGTAGAATTCAAGTTGGATGGTTGAAGTGGAGGAATGCATCGAGCTTGTTGTGTGATAGAAAGTCCCCCTTAAACTTAAGGGAAAATTCTATAAGATGGTGGTGAGACCTGCAATGCTTTATGGTGCAGAATGTTGGCCATTAAAAGAGAAGCACAATACTAAGTTATGTGTTGCGGAGATGAGGATGCTCAGGTGGATGAGTGGATTTACTCTTAGAGACAGGATACAAAGTGAGCATATACATGAAAAGGTTGGAGTAGCTCCCGTGGAGGATAAGATTAGAGAGAGTCGCCATAGATGGTTTGGTCAAATAAAATGGCGGCCTTCCGATGACCCAGTTAGGAAAGTAGAGGTATTAGATTTGACTTATGTTAAGAAAGGTAGAGGTAGACCTAAAAAGACTTGGTTAGAAAATATTAAAAATGATCTTTCTTTATTAGATTTAAACGAGAATTTGACTTTGAACCTGACACAACGGAGAAAAAGGATTCATGTTGCCGACCCCACGTAGTGGGACAAAGGCTTGTTGTTGTTGTTGTTGTTAGTTTAAGCCATGCAGAAAAATAATATTCGGCAATTTTTTTGCCAAAAATTATTTCCAACGGCTTTCTGGCAATTTTCCATTTTGGTTGCGGTGGTGGACAGAGTGTCAGCTTCCATAAAGTAGTCGTCAGGGATTTTCAATGGCATTATCGGTGGTTTGTCTGCCGATTAGTTTTAGTGATTGGGCTATCAAAAAACTGTCAAAAAACTATGGCTATTTTTTGATTATTCCGATGACTTGTCATTCATCCAATATCAAAGTGTTTGGAAGTTAGGCCATTGGTAGGCTACCAAAAATGTGTAGCAAGGTAAAATAAAATTGACAGCCTCGTAGTTGTACATAAATACCTCTACATTAGATACCTATAGAAAATACATAACATAAACAAAATAAAATTGACTAAAACACAATGTTTACAATCAACACATACTAAAAGAGTTAAAAACACCAAATTCAAAATAAATAAACTTTTAAAAAAAATAAAACATAAGTCTAACAGCATCAAAATGTTAAGTTCAACATAAACAAACTTTAAAATATAAAGTTCAACTGTAATAAGGAGTTTATATCAATATGTTCTCAAAGAAAACCTTGTTCTTCAAAGTCCAACAACAACTTCAACATTAACTTAAATCTAATTTCTTCCTTCTCCTCATTGCCCAGTGATTCATGCAAAGGCTCCTGATCGTATTTCTATTAATTTTTGGACCGATATAATCATAGCTTCACTGCATTTCAATCTGAATATGTCTCATCTCCTCTATCTCATTTGTTAGAGCAACAACCCTTTGGCTGACAGTTTCTTCAACTATCATAAAATGCTTAGGTCTTTGTACTACTCTAAAAAGCATTTTCTTATGAGACTAAACCATAAATCCACCCCTTCTGTCATCCTCCAATAGCCTATGTAAATCCTGAAGATGATTTTTCACCAGTAGGTAGCTGACCCTCTTGAAGTCATATAAAATCAACCTACGAGAATAAATTCATAAAAAATTTCTCTTTATTTTTTTATTATTTCTCAAAAAATGATGCTCACATGAGCTTTTCTCACCTTCTCATCAACCCACGAATGATCAACTTGATGTTGGTGTGTCCATGCATGCAGCTCTAATGGTGTCAACTTCACACCAAGATACTCTTTCTATAAATAGAAAGCATAGTTAAAATAATGTACAAATATTTCTAAAAATAATTAAAATTATCTTTTACTAGTCGTTGTCTATGCTCAGTATGAGGAATTGATCCACCTATATAAATAGAGCTTCCTAAAACCCCACAGTCAGATGCTCTATTCTTCTTGTTTTTCTCTCTCAATTTAGTGAACTCAAAGCTTGCCCAAGCTCTGATAAAATCAGCTCACACTACTTCACAAATCCAAAATGGGTTCTCCCCATAATTTTTATTATCTATGAACATGTCTTCTTTTCTCAAAATTAATTCTAATCCTCAAACCATGCTTAGACAACCACCTATAATCTTCTGTAAAATATTGGCATAATTAATAATATTAATACGAATATAATCATAAATGTTAAATAATGTCAAATAAATATATCAAAAATTTTATTGAACCACATATCCCTTACAAAATTTTTTCTAGCTTGTAATGGATGAATGGTATGCTTTCCTCTCTCCTCTTTAAAGCCTCTTCACTTAGCTTAGTTAATATATCTCTTCTTGGATAATCATATAGATGTTGAATTAATAGTCCTAAAATTAAAAAAAATAAAAAAATTTAGTATTACAAACTATGAAAATTAAATTTATTTTTATATATGTTCATCTTTCCCATTTATGAATTAGCCCAAAGTACTATAGGCATTTAGGATACATTGCCATGAAAACACATAGTTTACTAATTTGAACCCTTACTAAAATCATACAAATTTATTTAACAAGGAATTATGCTTATGGAAGTTTATTGATTGCCTCTAATCATTATAACCATGTGAATATTGAAATTTTTCCCTAAATCGAATAACAAATTTTCTTGAATCTAAAATTATTACTGTGTTCTCTATCCACCTCATTACATTCAAATTTCTCCTTTTTTTGTAATACATGGAAATTTACTACCTTTCTTATAAAAATTCTGTATTTTTTATGTTATAGATAGATATTTGACTAGTTGACAGGTTAAATTTTATTCTTAAATAAAAAATTTGATAAAAAAAACTTTTAAAATCATTGTTCATTTGCCAATTTTTAATTAAGTTAAAAATGATAAATTTGTCAAATTTATAACCAAACTACTTGATTAAGTTTTCCAAATACAACATAATAAATTGTTTCCATAGCTTGGCATATGTTGCCTATATTGTATGCACCTCAATCATAGTCTTTTCAATGGTTGAAATTGTGTAAATATGAAAAGGAGGGAAGAGAATGAGTTTTACCTCACTAATGTTAAATAAATGAAAAGTTACGATTTAGAAATGACCTAGATCGACGAAGGGGAGCAGAGCAAGCTTCAGCTTCTTTTATCGGAGGAGATGAGTTAAAATGATGAAGAAAGAATGGATCAGGTGAAATAAGGCTAATACTGGAACCATTTTTGGCAGCCATAACCACAAGAAAGAATTTAACGAGAAACTAGCGGGCCTTCTGCCGGTGAAGGAATACAACTTATATAGAACAAATGGATTTTCCAGTGGCCTTGGGACTACAAAAATTTATGGCGGCCAAACCACTGATATAACCTCTAGTTAACACCAGTAGTCAATTCGCAGGCTTAACTGCTGGAAATTCTAGCAGTTTGATGGCCGTCAAAAAAATTTGCTGGTATTTAATAATTTTCCTATAGCGTCACCATAATGTTTAGAAGAATCTACTCTACTCTCCTTCTCTTTACTTATAGATTAGCTTCCACAAACACAAGCCAAACACTCTAATGATGGTATCAAATACTTATATATATTCCCTTAGTTGTCACCTTCAGGGAAATTTAGAGAAACACATTGAATTGTACTAAAATTATCTAAGTGTAGAACTCTCTTACAATATAAAACAATGACTATTTATAGGAAAACACAAGGTGGGCATCTTGCACTGCTATGGCAGAAAGACTGGTGCCACTATGCCTAACAAAAGACTAATGTTGTTGCATTGCTTTTCTGGTTCCACCATGGTACTTGCCGACATGGATCAATTACTTAATGAACACTCATTTTGTTTCACTAACAGATCATGTCCTTATGAAGTTACAATTAATATACTGTGGCGCTGCTGATTTTTGAAGGTTGTAGAGCTGAAAGACCAATTTTAGGCCTAAGGTATTATAGAGTGTACCGCTGTGGTACTGTCTGACAGAGAACATGGCTCTACCAAGCTAAACTTTTGATGTCGTAGTATTGTCTGATAGGGAAGTTAGCATTGCAATGTCAATTCAGTCGCTCTAGTGGTGTCTTTGATTGTGCTACGGTATTGATTGTTCTGACACTCTGGCGCTAAATAAAACATAGAAATTTAAGCCTTTTATATATTGTTTCTACATAATATAACTAAAAAAACATATTTTCACTAAATATATAATACATAAAATAATGGATTATTTACACTTTTTAAATTCTCCTAAACTTAAACTCTTTCCTGTCCGCAAGAAAATAAATATATTGTAATTTTGATTAAATGATTAACCAAAGTAAAAATTGATAATTTAAAAATGATTAAAATATAGGATAATACATTACGGTCGAGAAATAGTAAAAATGAACAAAATTATAATTCTAATTTAGAAAATATACTAATAATTATAATAATAAGTAAACCTTATTATTCTTTAATTATTTCTATAAGTTACAAATTTAATTATTAATTTTTGAATGTTAAAGTGAATAATTTAGCTCAATGATTAGACATGTTTGTAGTCAAAATTGAAACTTCATTACTTCACTACTATTTGTACTGCTTTTCTTATTCTATGCTTTTTGAAATTAAGTATAAGATTGAAATCAGATTCTAAGCTTTTATTGATCCTGATTTTTGAATATACTCATTTTTTCTTTTTCTAATTCTTTCATTTTCTTTTTAGAACTACTTTCACTTTTCTTTTTTTCTTTAATTTATGGAGTACATAAATAATGATTTTGAATATAAGTTTTTTTATTAGAACTTTTTTACAATCTTAATGAGTTTTATTTAAGGATTTAATAATCACTTAACTCATTATTTTTGCCTCATTCTATCATCTATATTCTCTCTGCTCTTGCACTCAATTCCATGGGCGGTCATGATCTCTATTGTTGCTCTGGTTCAATCATGGCTACTCTGTATTTTTTTATTAAAAGGTTTTTGTTTTAATTTTAATTTCTTCTGTTCCTAAGGCCTTCGGGCCTTAGGCTTCTTCAACTTTTTACTGGATGGTGTCAGGTCCATAATACTCTTCTTCTTTGAATCCATGGGTTATTCTTCCTTTAGCCTTGATGGCTTCAAAATCTAGTTTCTTTGATAGCAATAGTATCATTTCTTTAACTCAAACTCAATCTTTCCATGAAGATCTTTCAGATGTTTCCTCTTCTAAAGAGCCTACAATTTCTTTTTTGAAAACCTCTATTAATTGTTTTATGGCATTACTAATGTCTAATGATGATATTTCAAAGTTAGCACCTCCTTATCAATTTACTTTAGTTGGAAAGTTCTCTATCTCTAGACCTAATCTTGATACAATTTATAGTTTCTTTGGAAAACTAAAGTTATCGGGAATTTTTTCAGTTGGTTTGCTTAATGCTATGAATATTGTTATCCAACTTTCTAACAACCTTCATTATAGCCAGGTTTTTCCAAGGAGGTCTAGTTACATTAATAACTGTCAAATGCATTTATTAAAATGGACCCCATATTTTGATGATAAAGAAGAATCTCATATAGTGCCTATTTGGGTTTGCTTCCCAAATTTGTGATGACATTTTTTTAATTCCCATATTCTTCACACTCTAGGTTTAGCTTTTGGTAGACCTCTTCAAACTGATCAAGCCATGTCATCTCGATCAAGGCCGTCCATGGCTAGAATTCTTATGGAGTTGGATATTACTAAGAAGCACCCAAAATAAATTTGGATTGGTTTGAAAATTATGGTTACTTACAGAAAAATCACATTTGGGAATATTCCTTATTTTTGTAGTTAATTCATACTTCATGGTCATTCTATAAATAAATGATTTGTGGCCAAACCTCATCTCAAAAAACATAGGAAGGATCCAAAAGTTTTGCCTATGTCAAATAGTGGTGAAACATCGACTAAGGGAGTTTAAAATCCTATGGATATTAATGAACCTCTGCCTGGTAGGGATGAAATAGAAAATATTATTTTTAATAAATCAATTAAGGCATTACATAATCTTAATGAAATTTGAGTTCCTTCAAAAGACACTTCTTTAACTGATTAAAATTTTCCTTTATGGGGGGCGGGACAGTGAAGTTGTCAATAATCCTGCTTTAATGAACTCTCATGATGATAAATATAAGGAAGGTTCAAATAGCAAGGAGGAAGGGGTTTCCTCTTAGATTGTCAACAATTTGCCTATAAAGTTTTTAGACCCACAAGATTAATAAGTGGTTAATCATACGAATGGGGAGGAAGCCGAAATCAATGGTGAATAAGTTCATGAAAAGGAGTCTATTTATGTGCCTAAGAATGATACTCTGGAAGAGGGAGAAATTGTTTCAATTGCCAGGAATGCTTCTATGGATTATCAAGAAGGAAATAATGGTGGTTCTATGTCATCTCCTTGTGGGAATGTAGAGAATATAGAAAATGATTTTGTGAAAGTTTCCAAAAAGAAAAATAAGGCTTCTAAGAATTTTGTTTGTAGCATTTTAAGGATCGCCTGGGTATCAAATGTTTCCTCTTTATCTAATGGTTATAGTCCTTATTTGGAACATTAGTGTGTTGGGAGTTCTGTATCTATGGATAGAGTGATGAATTTATACAGAATTTATAATATTAATTTTTTGGTTTTATTTGAGCGGTTAATTTCATCTTCTAAGCTTCTTTCTAATCATTCTAAACTTGTTTTTGACCTGGCTTTTCGTAACTGTCCCAGCAAAATTTTGATTTTTTGGAAGCATTGTTTAAATTTGGATATCATTGCTAATTTGCCTCAAACTGTGCATACTAGCATCAATTATTGTTAGTTTGGTTATTGTGCTTTGTTTGTTTATGCATCCTATTCTAGGTTTGATAGGAAAACTATATGGAAATAGCTTTATAATTTCCCCTCTACTATTAATGTTCCTTGGATAGTGGGTGGAGATTTTAATGTTATTACTAATTATGCTAAAAGGCTTGGGTGTAAAGCCTCTTAAATTTCACTCTATGGAAGATTTTAATGATATGATTTTAAATTGTAATTTACATGATATTGGATTCTCTGGGAATGCTTCTACTTGGAATAAGGATACTATGTGGTAATTGCATTTTGTCTAATGTTCTTGGATATCGTCTTATCGAATGGCTTTTGTGTAGCATCTTTCCAGAACTATTTCTAATCATTCCCCTTTACTCCTAAGCATTTCTTTGCATATTAAAAACACTTTCCAACCCTTTATATTTTAAAATATGTGGCTCCTTGAAAAGTCTTCTTTCAAAATTTTACAAAGCAACTGGTAGGCTCCTCTTTTTCCCTATAATAATGTGGGGGGTATGACTAGATTATAGTTTAAACTTAAGCCACTTAAGCAAAAGTTGGCTTGGTGGAATAAATGTGTTTTAAAAATATTTTCTCTAACATGTGGTGGAAGCTAGAATTTTAGTTGATAGTGCTGATATAATTATATGAATGATACTTCTATAGAGAATTTAAGATCCCTTAATAATGCTAAGTCATATTTATTGAAGCTTTAGGAAAAAAAAGAAGCTTTCTGGAGTGAGAAGGCTGCTTCAAAATTTCTTATGGAGGGAGATAGGAATATTAAATTCTTTCATAACATTGCCAATCACAAAAAGTGATTTACCATATTCATAAAATTTCTTTGCTTGATGGATCTATTTTGGAGGATCTTATTTTGATTTATGACTATGGTACTGAGTATTTTAAAATGATTTTAACAAAACTTTTTTTCCTAATTTGAATCTTTGTTTCTCTTTTATTCATATTCTTTTTTATGAAGATAATAATTTTCTTTCTAAGGTGCCTTCTGAAGATGAAATTTGGTTGACTATTAAAGTATGAACACTGACTCTATGGCCGATCCTGATGGGTTTACTACTATATTTTTTCAAAATTCTTGGTCCATTATTCAAGGTTATTTAGTTAATGCCATGGTTGATTTCTTTTTCGGTAATCCTTGCCCTAATTTTTTTACATCTACTTCTATTAATTTAATTCTTAAGAATAAGGTCATTAACTTTTGGAATGATTTCCGTCATATTCATTTATGTTCTTTAACTAACAAGCTTATTGCCAAATTAATTATATTATAGATTTCTTTATTCTTACCTAAGATTATTTTCTCTTGAGTAAATTAGTTTTGCTAAAGGTCATTCTATATTTAACAATGTTCTTTTTGCCCAGGAATTAGTTCATGACTTGGAGGCTAAGATTTCTGTCGGGAATATTATTTTTAAAGTGGATATTACCAAAGCTTATGATAATCTGAATTGGGATTTCTCTATACTATTTTAATATTTTTTGGTTTGAACATGGATTTTATCAGATTTATCAGAAATAGTATAGAGAGCTGGTATTTTTCTATCCTTATCAATGGTAAATCCCATGAGTACTTCAAATCCTCGCATGGTCTTAGTTAAGGGGATTCTTTATCCCCTGCCTTGTTTATCATGGCTATGGAGTATCGTTCTAGAGGCCTAAATGAGTTGTTTAAAAATCATCCGAATTTACAATTCAGAAATGCTGGCAGATTCCTTTTTACTCATCTGAGCTTTGTTAATGATTTCATTATTTTTTCTAATGGTTCTATTAAGATGCTTTACGTCCTATTTAGATTTCTTACTAAGTTTCAACATGCTAGTGGTTTACTCATTAAACCATCGAAGAGTTGCTTGATCTCTACTAAGTCTTTAACTCAAAGGAGAATGAATGATAGTGAAAACAAGTTTGGTCTTTCTCATAAATGTTTACATATGAAATATTTAGGTACTCCTCTTTGTAGAGGTAGGAAGCATTCTGATTTGTTTGATGATATATTTAATGCCATTCACAACAAACTTTCCTCTTGGACTTTTAACTTTCTATCTTTGGGGGTTGTTTAGTGCTTATCAAACATGTTCTTTCCTTTATTCCTATTTATTTATTTGACACTTTATGCCCTACCTTAAATGTTTGTAGTAAAATGGAAAGGGTATTTAATATTTTTTTTTAAGGTGCTAAGGAGTGTAAATTGGCCATTCTGTGGGCTTCTGGGACTAATTGTGCTAGGGTGGTTGTTAAGGTAGGTTCTGTTTTAAGAATTTCAAGGATATGTCTCAGGCTTTCTCTTATAAACTTTAGTAGGCTTTTAGATCTAATAGGAGTATTAGGGCTAAATTCATTACTGCTAAATATTGGTCTAGCAAACATCCCCTTAATTATTTTTTTAGGCAAGGGGACTCCTTTAATTGGAGAAGGCTTTGCTCTATTAAGTGGGATGTGGAGTAACTTATTCAATAGGTGGTTGGGGTTGGTATTTTTTTTTTGGCAGGATAAACAGTTTGTAAACTTTTCCATTGATAATTTATTGAATACTTATTCAACTTCTGCTTGCAAAGTTAATTACTTTATTCAAGATGGGATTTGGAATGTGGATTTTATGAATGACTATGTGCCTAATTTTATTATAAATATGATTCTTAATATTCCTATTCTCCTTGATAATGATGATTGCATTTTGTTTAATTTGTCTAATGATGGTAAGCTTGCTTTTAAGCAAGTTTGGAATGCTTTTAAACAATCTCAGGCTAAATCATTCCTCTATTTTGCTATTTGGCATTACAGTATTCGATTCCCTTATTCTATTCTTATGTTGAGGATTTTACACAATTATCTACCGCTTGATTCTATTTTTCATAAGAAAGGTTTTTTCATTGTTTCTAAATGCAAATGTTGTTACCATATTAAAAATTTAACTCTTGTTTTTTGTCAAGATCCTATACCTATACAGGTTTGGTTATATTTTGACATGTTATTTAATGTCTAGTCTGCTTCAATTAATTTCATTTTTACTAATCTTTTAGATAATTGGTTTATTCCTACTCAAGGCCATATTCACCATGTTTTACCTATCATTATCTATTGGTATTTATGGAAGACTAGAAATGAGTTTAAACATGATGGCATTAATATGAATGCCAATAGTATCGGAAAATCTTATTAAATTTGATTCTTTTATAAGTTTTTCTCATGTCTTTACTGATTTTGTTCTTTCTTATCAATTTAATTTTTATGTTGGTAAAGATTGAATTGTTAGATGGTTTAAACCACCTCATGGTGGGTTTAAACTTGACACTAATGGCTCTATTAACAATCATAATGCTGGCTATGGTGGAATCATTTGTAACTCTATTAGTCATGTTGTTGCTACTTTTGCAGGTCCTAGCATTGCTACTAATGCTTTGACTACTGAAATTTAAGCTCTTCACTATGGCATTCAATTATGCATCTCGTTAGGTATCACTAATGTTTGGATTGAAGTTCATGTCATGCTTCTTACTCATTATATTAAGAAGAGTAACTTTTCTAATCCTTCTAATTTTAACATGATTAGAGACATAAAATAATGGTTGCCTCTTATTTCATATCCTATTACGACGTGAAGAAAATAGTGTGGTTGATTACTTATCTAAATTTTGTTGTAATTTACATGGTTTTATTAAATTTATGGAGCAATACCATCCTGCTATCCTCAAAGGCTTCATTAGGATAGTCCAATCTTATCTTCCTTACATTAAGTCCACATAATGGTTTTTTGGGTTTTGCTTATAGGGGTCTACTATTTTAGGGTTACTTATGCCTGCTTGATTCTTTTCTATATGCTTTTTATTAATGTTGTTTTTGTTGGTGGCTTGATTAGATGGTTAATTTCATTGCTTTGTTATGATGGAAATGACATTGGTTCTTATCTAAGGTTTTTTATTTTTAGGAGGGATTGTTCCCTCGATGAATCTGATCGGTAATTTTTTCTACTAGGGTTTTTGGTGATGATAATGGTGCGGGAGCTTCTAGTTAGGTGTTTTTTTTGTGTTTTTTCATTTTGGTGCTCTTGATCTTTTAAGTCTTTCTATGTTTTTTATCTCTATGGAGCTTTTCTTAATTGCAATTTTTATGAGCAATTCTTTCTTATGGTCTTTCTGTACTTTTGTGATTTCTGGCAGCTCTCTAGCAATGATTATAACCCTTTTTTCACTGACTTTCACCTTTCTTGCTACTCAAATGATAGTAATAAACTAATGATTGTAACTCGTATGTCTACTTTTCTGCAATAACTTGACTATCACATGTGGATGTTAGTATAGGAAGGCTATACTAGACCTGTTAGAATTGTTGATGGCATTAGAGTTGAAATATCATTTACTGATTGGGCTTTAGAAGAAAAAGAATTAGCATAGTTAAATGCAAAATATTTGAATAGTTTCTTCTGTGCTTTGAAATCTTTATATGTGTGTTTTAACTTGCAAAATTGCAAAAGAAATCTGGGATAGACTTTGCATAACTTGTGAAGGAACAAATGGGGTAAAATAATATAGGTTGAACATCTTACGACATGACTATGAACTATTTTGCATGAAACCAAATGAGTCAATTTCTGATATGTATTCATGGTTTACTCATATTGTTACCTCATTGCATGCTTTACGTATTGAACTTACAAATTTAGAGAAAGTTAATGAAATTCTACTTTGTTTACCTATTGCTTATGATGCAAAGATAACTGCCATAATTGAGTCAAAAGATATAAACATATATTCAACTGATAATCTACTTGGATCACTAATTACTTATGAGCAAGGAGTGAATCAAAGATAGATTGATGTAGGAGACAAGTGAAAATAAAAGAAAATAGCTTTGAAAGTGGATGATTCTGAGAGTGATCAGTCAATGCCTGAGGATGAAGAATATATTGCACTTATAACTAGGCAATTCAAAAGTTTAATGGCTACAAGAGTGGCCACAAATACACCTTTACTAGTTATAATCCAAAGTAGGCTTATTCTCACAAACTTCATTATGCTTTACAATAGAGAACTATAGATCACTCACTATCTTTTGCATGGAATTGAATCTAGATCCAAACTTATTCATGGTACCATCTTGAAATGGGGACTGATTGATGGCGATGTTGACATTATCAAAAAGCTGAAAATTAGTCTATCCATAATGAGATCCATCCCTTAGATGGTGAATGACTAGGGGCTAGTGATATTCTAGATCTTGAAGGAATAATGCTTTTATGTGGAATTAAATATTTTCAACTAAATGCAAAATTTTAAGAACTCTTCTTATTTCATTTGTTGGGTCTACCATAAATAATCTAATCAAAGGGTATGATGGCAACTATTCTTTCTCTTAAGTGACTTGCACACTTGTATGAATGCACTTTATCTAGCAACTTATCTATTACTTTTTTACTTAGAACATTATAGGTTGAGGAAGGTTACCAACCTCTTAAATAATTCATCCAAATTAAACATGTTCTTAGTTGCTTTTCTCTTAAATTTTCTTATACATATATCCTTAATAACAAATATTTTTTACTATAGATATTCTATAATTAGATTTACCTAACTTATCTTGAGCCTCAAGTTCACATACTCCACTTAACATTCTTTTATACTCAATCATTCAACCTTTAAGGTTTATCTCCCTTCACGAATTCCATATTTTTACATTAGTCCAACAAACTAATTTGGCTCCATTAGACTTTACATTATTTTTAATTATTGATACTTGCCAATTTATACCCATTATTTGAAATGATATATTTTTAATGTCTCACCTCACACCTCATACTCATCACTTAATTGACTTAGAATTAATTGGGATTTAAGTATGCAATAAGATGTTAAGCTTCCATCCCTGCAAACAAAACACAATCCTTTGAGTATAGCCTCATACTCAACATGATTATTTTTACTTGAAACTCAATGTGGTTAGGGTACTGTGAGTGACACTTATTTTGATGGGGGATTTCAGGCCTACTCCCATTCTAGCCCCTTCACATTTAGGCATGTGTTTGAATCCTCACTACCTCCTCAATGTCATGGCTACTAATTTTCACTAGGTAATGGGTGAGTGCTTAAGCTTTAAGGCTAATTTGGGTCCTATAGTTTATTTTAAATTTTCTTAACTCCATTGACCACTTAGGTAACTTTTCAAAGTGATATGACTAGGTGAACTTTACTTTAATGGGATGATGGGTGATGACCTGAATGAATGGGCTTGAATGTCGGGTTATAACAATCCAAAAGAGGTCATTAAGGCCTATGTATTCTCTTCTGTGATGTGATACCTCAAAGATTTTTTTTTTTACATATTAAATCAACTACTAGATTTTCAATTCCTCTTCGATAAAGATGGAGCTAATGAAGCATCTCTAAATTTAAGCAATAATAGTACTGTTGACCTTATTTTATGGCATAGTGATCAAATACTTGACCTCAAAATCATCACTTGACAATAACCCCTGAATATCATTTGTTCATCTTATTTATCACCTGAATATCACCAAATGAATGCATGTGACATGATCATTATAAAACTAAATTTCCTTCATTCATTTATCTTCATTAATCAATTTAAAACCTAAATCAAAATCATGCCCTAAATCCATCAGTTGGTTATCCCCAATGATAATCAGCTAATCAAAAACCAATTCTCTCTTATGTGGGTATTCTGGCTCTAGCAATCAGGCATCTCCTGTGGCAACTTGTGTCTTTGACTATTGATTTTAGTGTTTTTGGTTAATTACTTTCATTTTCATGGTTATAATCAGTGCTTTCTCTAACATAAGGCCTTTGGGCCTTTGGTTCATTCTAGTTTCCCATCATTACGGCTACTCCATCCCCCTCCAATCCCTCCCCTTGGGTCATTTCTCCTTTGGACTCTGTGGGAGGTAATAATGGTCTTTTTGGTGCTACTGGTAACGACCTTAACCCTAAATCTTACTCTTTTCACAATGCTCATGCAGGCGATGCTTCTTTGAAACAAATTGGTTTTTCTATTACTAAGCCTTTTGTTAAAGGGTTTCCTAATTTGTTGATTTCTGAAGAAATTATTTTAAAACTTGCCTCTCCTTAACAATTTACATTATTGGGAAAGTTTTCATTATGGCACCCTAATTTTGATTATATTTGGGCCTTCTTTAGTAACCTTAAATTTTCTGGTGTTTTTTCTATTGGATTGTTCGACGTAAGGCATGTGGCTATTCAACTTTGTAATGATTTGGACTATAGTCGAATTTTGGTGAGAAGATCTTATTACATTAATAATTATCAAAATGAGATTATTTAAGTGAACTCCTTACTTTCATATTAAAGAGAAGTGTCCTATAATTCCCCTTTCCAAATTTGAGGGTAGATGTTTTTAACTCACAAGTTTTACATGCTTTAGGATCCATATTTGGCAAATCCCTTCAATCAGATCAAGCCACTGCTTCTAGATCCAGGCCTTTTGTTGCCTGAATTTTTATATAATTGGACAATACCAAAAAATAACCCCAAGAGGTGTGGCTTGGATTGGAATCTTCTAGTTATTTTCAAAAGGTAGAACTTGAAAACATACCTAATTTTTTCTCTCATTGCAAAGTCCATGGTCATTCATTTAGTGAATGTTTTATGGCTCATCCTAACCACAAAAAATAAATTAAGGAGCGAAAAGTGGTGGATCTTTCTAATAATGATGATTCTATCGATAGTGAGGCTCACATACTTTTAGAGGTGAATAATGTCAATATGGCTATTCAGGACAACATTGTAACTATACCTACGGATAAGCCTAGTATTTATGAGGAAGAAAATTTAGAAAATCATTCTTTAATGGAATCTCATACCTTGCCTCAAATGGATGGATCAGTTCTTCTTAAAATTGAAGGTTATCCCATGATTCTTACTAGTTTGCCTATGAAGGAAAAGGTTCTTTTTTTTTTAGAGAGAATGCCAGAAGCAAATTTATTCATGAAAAGAAAAGAACCTAATACACATGACAATTATCACATTCCTCCTTTAACAACTTTTCAAAGTGAGGAGGAATGTTATAATCATTTAAACTATCCCAAACAAAATCAGAAGACTTAGCAATGTCAGCACAAAAATTAGCTAACTTAATACACTCCTTATTCACAACTTGAATAATAACTTGATTGAAACTTCTAAGAAAGAAAAACTCTTCTTGGTTTGCTCCAACCGCCAAATTGACCTCCTTATTCAGTATGCTTTCCACAAATTTCATGATATTGTAATTATCACCTTCAATAATGATGCCTTTAGCCTCACACATCCATTCTTTAATCACTTTACCCAATGAAAAAATAGCTTGTAGCTCCAAAACAGGGCTATCCCAGTGCAAACTTTTGCATCCAAAAGCAAAAAGAAATCTCCCTTTGCTATCTCTTATTACACCTCCTACTCCAGCTTGATACGAACCATCAAGTGAAGCATCCACATTGTATTTAATGCAATCGGTTGGAGGGGGATTCCAAGAAGAAGAGAATAGCTTGCACTGAGTAGAATCCCAGTTGACTGATATAGGATTAAATGAAAAAGAGGAAGCAGCCAAACTAATTGCATTTGTTGCAATTTCATTTATGCTTTCCTCTTTATCTCCATGAACCATTTTGTTCCTACTCTTCCAAGTCATAAATACCACTGAGCAGTAAAGATTTCCCATAAATTGATTAGACTTTGACAGATAAGCCAATTCCTTATAACAATCCTCCAACTTACTAAAAACAGGAATGCTATAACCCCATTTTTTAAGTTGATGCATTACCTTATGAAGATAATTGCATTGAACTGCAATGTGTTAAGCATTTTCCACTTCCATGCATCCCCTTGGACAGCCATTGTAGCTAATTATCCTTCTATACATCAAGAACTCAAAAGAATTAATAGCGTTATGATCCAACCTCCACCAAAACAGCTCCACCTGAGGCCTTAGTTTTAAGTCCCTTAGCCACTTCCAGTTTTCATCCTCTTGATTTGGAAACCTGCTCTGTTCCGAGAAGAGAGCAGCCATAGATTTCCTTATATGTTTAAACAACAGCTCCCTTTCATCAAATGAAAGATTGCTATGAATTGGAACAAATTTAATCAAATCCATTAGCTCCCTTCTGAAAACCTGCTGCAGTTTTAGATCATTCCATTTACCTTTTTGAATAAAGTATTGCAAGCATTCTTGATCTTCTTGTACCACAGCTACGAAGGTAGGGCACCTATCAATGCTCTTATCTAAGATCTAGATGTCTTTAATAGTTCTAACAAAACTCCCATAAGCTATCTTCCATCTCAAAACCTGATGCAATGCTTTCTCTCCCTTCATAATTACCTTCCAGGTGATAGAATTCCCAACCTTATTTTGAACATTCCATAGATCATTGCCGTATTTGGATATAAGAATCCTGTTAAGCAAGGAACCAAGATTGGAAGTGAAGCTCCAAGCAAACTTTGCTCTCCAAGAGTCCGATTTGTCCACTGCTGAAACTACTCCTTGGCCACCTACTCTTTTATGCTTGCACAAGGTCTCCCAATCAATAAAGTGAAGGCCCTTACTTTTATCTTGGACAAATGAAGGAAAAGGTTCAGATTGAAAATAGGAGAAAGGATCTACCTATGAAGGACATGGTGGTGATGTGATACATAAACAACATGCTTTAAATCATATTAATGGAGAACAATTTGAGAATGAGGAAAGAGGCGAGGACGAACATATAGAGGAAGAAGAATTTGTTCCTAACAAGGATGTTTCTTTATTTGGGAGGTCTGAAGGTATAAATGATGTTTCCATGTTATCCCCTCCTTCAAAACAACATGACAATAATAATGAGGATGGTTATACCAAAGTGGGAAAGAAGAAATTTAAAAATAGTAAACTCACAAATGGTCAAACTTCTAGAGTTACTTGAGCTTCTAGTCTTTCTTCTTCCAATGGTTAAAGCTCTCATTTGTTATATTATGGGTGTGGGTAATCTTTCTTGTAGGGATTGGGTGAAGAATTTATGCAGAATTTATAATATTAATGTTCTGGTTCTATATGAGCTTTTTGATTTCTCCTTTGAAGCTTGATTAGATTCGTATTAACCTAGGATTTGGTTGGTTGTTTAGTAATTGCTTGAATAAAATTTGGATCTTTTGGAAATATTGGGTGACTTTAAGTATCAATAATGATTATCCTCAAATTATGCACACTAGTATTAATTATCTTAAATTTTCTTGTTATGCTTCTTTTATTTATGCTTCTTGCTCTAGAATTGATAAGAAAACCTTATGGACTCAAATTACTGATTTCTCCTTTAATACTTCTAAACATTCGATGGTTGTGGTGACTTTAACAGTATTGCTAATGTTGCTGAGAGAGTTGGTGGCGAACCTCCAAATTTTCAAGCTATGGAAGACTTTAATAATACGATTTTAAGCTCTAATTTACATGATATTGGTTTTTCTGGCAATGCATTTATGTGGAATCAAGCTACCATGTGGCAAGGATTAGATCATATTTTTTTTAATAATGTTTGGATCTCTAAGTTTCATAGTACTCACATTGAGCATTTATTTAGAACACTTTTTGACCACTCTCCGCTTCTTTTGAATATTTATATATAGTACAATACTAAACATTCTCCTTTTAGATTTCAAACCATGTGGCTACTGCATGATTAATTTCCTAGCAATGTTGAGACCAATTGGCATGCTCCTTTATTTCCCTCTAATAATAGTGTTGGTATGATTCGACTTTGGCTTTAACTTAAGTGGCTTAAGCAGAATTTGAATTGGTGGAATAAATGTGTTTTCAAGAATTTGTTTTCTAATATTGTGCAAGCTGAGAATCAAGTTGATTTGGCTAATAACTATTACATGAGCCATCCTTCTATGGAAAACCTTTCTTTTTTGAATGAGGCCAAAGATATCTTAGTTAAACTTCAAGAATAAGAAGAAGTTTATTAGAAATAGAAAGTTGCATCTAAATTTTTAGTTAAGGGTGAATGAAACACTAAATCTTTTCATAATATTGCCAATCATAAGAAAGTTGCTAGTTAGATTTTTAAAATTTGTACTCCTGATGGTTCTCATATTGACTCTCTTGACTTGATTTATGACTAAGATGTTGAGTATTTTAAAAATGTGTTTAAAAAAATTTTCAATCCTAATTTTGATTTGGATTTCTCTTTGATTCCTTAGATTAATTATGAAGAGGATAACATTATGCTTACTGAAATTTCGTCTGAGGAGAAAATTTGGTTAATCATAAAAGAGATGAATTCTGATTTGGTTGTTTGATCGGATTGTTTTACTACAAAATTTTTTCAGAAATTATAGCATATTATTAAAGAGGACTTAGTTAATGATGGTGTTGACTTCTTTAAGGGAAATCCTTACCCTAAATTTTTTACTTCTACTGCTATTACTTTAATACGTAAAAGTGATGTCACTAATTTTTAGAGTCATTTTCATTCTATTAGTCTTTGTTCTTTTTTTAACAAGCTTAATGGAAAGTTAATCATTGTTAGATTAGCTTTAATACTCCCTAATATCATCTCCTTAGAGCAAATGGGTTTTGTTAAAGTTTGCTCTATTTTTGCCGATGTTTTTTTAGCTCAAGAATTAGTGTATTATTTTGAGTCTAAAATTGCTGGAGGAAATGTTATTTTCAAGATTGATATTACCAAAACTTATGATAATCTCAATTGAAAATTTCTTTATGCTATGCATAATTTATTTGGTTGCAGTAATGACTTTATTAGTATTATGAAGAATAGTATTGAACACTACTTCTATTTTATTATTATCAATGGCTAGGGTCACTTTTTTGATTCTCTTATGGCCTCAAATAGGGGGATGATCTATCCCCTGCTTTGTTTATTTTAGGAGCAGAGTTTCTTTCAAGAGGTCTTAGTAAACTTCTTAGGAAACATCCTACTTTACAGTACCATACTATTGGTGATTTCTCTACATCTCATTTAAAGTTTGTTGATGATTTTATTATTTTTACTAATGGTTCCATAAAAATGCAAAATAAATTTTTTGAATTTCTTAGACAATTTCAAAAAGCTAGTGGGTTAATTTTTAATCCCCTATGAAGTTGCTTTATCACTGCTAAGTCTATCTCCAACCCTAGAATTAACTCTTTTAAGAATAATTTTGATTTTTTGCATAACCATTTAACCCATAAATATTTAGGCACTCCTCCTTTTAAGGGTAAGAAGAGATCTCATTTATTTGGTGACATTTTTTCTAATGTTTAGAAAAAGCTTTCAACTTGGGACTTTAATTTTCATTCTTTTGGGGGTAGATTAGTGTTAATTAAGAGTGTCCTTTGTTCTATTCCTATTTATTTACTTCATACTTTATATCTAATTGTGAATGTTTGTAATAGGCTCGAAATAATTTTTAACAAATTAATTTGGGGGACCAAAGAGGGTAAATGTGTTATTTTATGGGCTTCTTGGGACAAATGTTTTGTGTCCAAGATGAAGATAAATTTGGTTTTAAGAACTTGGGTGACATGGCTCTTGGTTTTTCTCATAAACTTTGGTTCAATTTAAGGTCTTAAAAGAGCCTTTGGACTAATTTTATGATTTCTAAATATTGTGTTGGCAAACATCTTCTAAACTACATTTTCAAAAAGAGGACTCTTTTAATTGGAAAAGGTTGTGGTCCATTAAATGGTATGTTGAGAATTTCTTTCAATGGGGGTTGGGGTGTGGTGAAATCTTCTTTTGGCAAGACAATTGGCTAGGTTATTCCTCTATTGATAATTTGCTTAATACCCGTACTACTAGTGCTTGTAAAGATGCCCATTTTTTTCAAGAGGGGACCTAGAATGTGGATAATCTTAGTGAAATGGTTCATGATTTTGTCATTAATCTCATTCTAAAAGTTCCTCTTCAACTTAATAAGAAGGATTGTATTTTATATAGTAAGTCTAATGATGGGAGCTTTGTGTTCAAAGAGGGTTGGCATTCTATTAGGTATTTGCAACCTAACTCTCAAAGTTTCTCTTACATTTGGGAAAAATGTATTCTGGCCTCTTATTCTATTTTAGTTTGGAGGATTTTTAATAATTACATTTCTGGTGGATACTATCTTAACAAAAAAATGTTTTTATATAGTTTCCAATTGTCAATATTGTTATCATATTGAAAATTTGAACCATGTTTTTGCTAATGTTCCCATTGCTCTCAAAGTTTGGTTGTATTTTGACAATGTTTTCCCTACCTATTTTTGTAAGGTTTATATAAACATTAAAAGTATCAGTAAAGAATGGGTGGTTCATACTAAAAAGCATATTTGTAATATTTTACCTGTTATTATTTGTTGGTTCCTTTGGAAAAGTTGGAACGAGTCGAAGCATAAGAACATTACTATGAATGTCATGACCATTATCTTGAAGGTTAAGGATAAAGTGAGATAGTTATATTTGGCTAATTTGATAAATAGGAAATTTTTTAAAAGTAGCTTTCAAATTTTTGAGCATTTAGGTATTAATATTGCCGCTAATATCCATTCTCCTAAAGATATTATGGTTAAATGGATTAATCCCCCTCAGGATTGCTACAAACTCAATACTGATGGCTCTATTAAAAATTCAAAAGCTGGGTATGGTGGTCTCATCCGTTACTTTAGCGGTCAAATTATTGTGGGTTTTGCAGGTCCCTCAAATGACTATACTGTTATTATGGCTTAAATTCAAGCATTAAAGTATGGGTTCCATTTATGCATTTCTCTAGGGATTACTAATGTTTGGATTGAAGTTGATTCTATGATTATAACTCATTATATTACTGATAAATTCAATGCTAATCCCTCTTATTTCTATACCATTAGAGAAATTAAGCAATGGTTATTGCATATCAATTTTTCTATAACTCATATTTATGGGGAAGGTAATGCTGCTACTGATTTTTTAGCTAATTTGGGTTGCAATTTGATGGATTTTGTGGAATATATGGGTTCCTACCTTCCTACCAAACCATTCAGTTTAGCTAGGCTTGACCTTCTAGGCCTTCCTTATGTTAGAGTCAATTTGGTTATGCCTTTCCTGTTTGTTTTTTGTGGTGGTCATTACTCTTTATATATTATCTATTTCTTTTATTTTATTTACTTTTTTATTGTATGAGCTATCTTTTATCATTTTCCATATTACTTATGTGGCAGATCCTTTTTGCTAGTTGGATAGTTTTGCTTCCCTCAGTGTATGTGGGGGCTGTCAATATTGATAGGTCATGGAAATTATTGGCCTTCTTTACTTTACATATGGTTTTGGGTTATTTTTTTCTTCAGGGTTGCCCCACCTTTTACTTTTGCATTTATCAATTTAGGGGGGGGGGGGTGTCGTTTCATGCTATTATCATTATGCTCTTACTTTTCCTTTTTAAGTGGAAGTTTCCCTTATTCTCCATACTGCTAACCTGTTTATTACTCACTCTCATTACAAGCATGGCTAGAAGGGATATGATGTGAATGATTGTTATCTTTTCTAGGTGATGGCATGCCCCGAAATCATATCTCTTTCGGGGTGTCTCATCATTTGGCATGGATGGTTTCATTCTTGGTTTTTATTGCTGATGGATCTCTCTTATTATGATGTTATGGAATGTATGGATCAAGTTATGTCTTTTTCATATACTTGCTTATGTTTCAATGTGGTTCTATTTCTTTTCTTTAACAGTTACAACACTTCTATGTTTTTTTGTTGTCTGGTTACATTATCTGCATCATGAGCCTCCAGAATGCTTCCAACAGGAAAATTTTTGTACTTATTAAATGGGATTTCATCATTTATATTTTATATTATTCTTGTTGGTTTCAATTCTCAACCCTTTATAAATTTCATTGTTATCTGTATATCTTGCTGTGCATGTTTTGTTTTTGCAATCTCTTTTTCTTGGAAGCTCAAGGCATTACGAATCTTGTGGGCAAGCTGGTTTTTTTTATATGAAGATTGTGTTGAAACTCTTTCTAATTCTCTTCCTTTTTAGGTGCAGGCTTCTGGACGCCCTAGAATGTTATTAGGAAATTTTGTAAATCTTAGTATAGGAAATCTTCCGCTCATACCCCTCCATGGGTCTCCCCCCCCCTAAAAAAACGTTAATCTGCTGATCACCTTTCAATCACTAATAATTATCATTAATTTTCAAGGATCAAAATGATCTAAATATTATAAACTCTAAATCCTTCTAAATCATTGATTAAAACAATGCTAAGAAAAACTCATTGATCAGATATAGTGCAAATCCCAAAACCCCAAAATTCTTTGTCATAACCAAACCCAAAACCCATTAGTCCATAACTTATTTTTAGAGAAATTCTCATAGCTCTAAAACCTAACCAAATGACCTTGGATTTATAATCTATAATTTTCACATTGATCAAGCTTTTCCTACTATCAACTAAATAAATTTGATGGCATTTCAAGATCTCTAACCCCTAAAATTCAAAGAATTTTTATAGTCTACAAAAACTTTAAATATTTATATCCTATGCCAAAGAACATTACATCTTTATATTTTGATCTTAAAAACATCACCACTCGTTGACCATAATTATCATTACTAACATGATGCATTAAAACAACATTGAACCTTTGTTGACTCTGGTTGACCATGGTTAAGCACAAAACATTAAAACCCTAATCCTTAAAAACTAAATTTTCCTTAAACATCAATATGAAAAAGTTAAACAAAGCCATGCGACCTTCTCTAAACATATCTAGAATATGATTTGAAATCCATTGAACCAAAGCACAAGTACAAGTCAACTTAGGTTGTCAAAATTCCCCTTTAACCATTTAAACTATATTACATGCATGGAGGGCCAACAATATCTTGGGACCATGTCTGACAAACTCAAAATCACATTTAAAATGTATTAAATACAAATCCAAGTCAAGGCCAATCCTAGTTAACCAACTCAACCTAGGTTAACTAATGTGTCCCTTATACCCTTAAACATGTATTTTTCACTAAATGATTTCACCAAGCTATGGGACCACTTCCAACAAGTCCAAAACATCCTTTGGAATAAGTTGGACCTGAAAGTTCGATAGGGATGTTAAGCCCTGATGAACTAGTCCCGAGGCTAACCAAGTGGGGGCGTGAATTGGTTATTTTAAAAATTCATGAGCAATAGGAAAGATCTATTGATAATTTGCAGCAAAAACAGGTAAACACAGTAATTAAAAGATCAATCACATATTTCACCCAAGCAGATAATAACAGAAAAATAAAGTGTAAAAAATAATTAGAAAGAGCACACAAGATTTTATAGTGGTTCAATCAACTTGACCTACGTCCACTCCCGAGAGCCTCCCCTCCAGGTATTGCACTAACACAAAAGTGACTCTCCTTCTGCTCCCACAGCAAGGTGGAGAAGCCTGTACAAAACCTCCTTTTCACCAACCCGGTGAGGCAGAGAACCTGAACTCTTTTTACTTCCTCCTAAAGCAGGCAGAGAACCCGGACACCTTTCGCTTCCTCTAGAAGCAGGCAGAGAACCTTGATCTTCTTACAAATGATCCTTTTACTGAAAACACTGACAAGATAAGAGACGGCAAATGGAGAAGACGACTCTAATCCTTGCTTGGAGTAACCTTTGTGAATCCCTCACAAACTCCCCCTCACAAGATCCTCTCTCTCTCTCCCCCAAGCTCTCTCTCTCTCTCTCATGGATTTCTCTAGAAAGGAAAGTGGTAAAAGATTTTTATTAATGGAAGAAAAAGATCTTTTATAGGAGGGCTCAAAATTTTCCCTAAATCTCAACTAGTCGGCCAATATCGTCCAGGATGATCACTAGATCATCCTATTCGATCAGTTCAAAATCACATGTATCAGCCTGGATGATCTGGTTCTTCTAGCTGATTAGTAGAAAAAATTTATTCTGATCATCCTGTACGATTCTGCGATTGTCCGGGATGATTAGTGTAATTCAAGAATTTCATCCAGGACACAGCTCTGGACGTATAGGGGAGCTTGTGATGGATGATCTCAAAATGACTTGATCGTCCGGGATGATATCTCTATCGTCTTGTACGATTAGTTCAAAAACATCCAAAATTATCCTAAGCATTGCTCTAGATGTATAGGCTTGATTGTGATGAATCGTCCAGGGCGATACACATATCATCCGGGATGATCAGACTAAATCTCTAAAAATAAAACTTGCCTAACTTAGTCTGGTGACTGAGTTTTCCAGTCTGAGCATATCATCCCATACGACATTGCTATCGTCCACAATGATCAGCTTAATTAAACCGACTTAATATGGTCATCCTAATTAGGCTTTTTGTTTTCATTGGATCGTCTAGGATGATATGAATATCATCCAGGATGATATGATCAAAAATTAAAAATAGAAACTCTAATTCACTAAAACTCTCCCCAGAGTATGTGTGTGCAAGGTTACTTAGCTAGGGGATCAATTACATTATATTTGACTCAAGAAAGGGAAAAAATTACATTTAAGCACACTTGGACACAATCTTGAGTTGGCTTGAATTACATTTGATCTTTTGTACTTGAAATGACTAGCTAAGAAAAATAGAACACAAACATGCTTGTCATCATCAAAACTATACTTCTTGAATCCAGATTTGCAATAATCTCCCCCTTTTTGATGATGGCAAATATTTATGCAGTAGTTTCAAATAAAATAGACAGGAGTAACTAATGCACGTACAAAAGAAAACATTTCTTTTCAAATTTCACTAAACCACAAAATACAATAAGGGAAATAATTACAATAAAAAATATTAAAAGAAACTACTAGTCACTCAAAACACCAACTCCCCCTTTTGACATCACAAAAAGGAAGAAGACCAAATACAATAATACAAACAGAAAACAAAAAAAAAACAAAAGCAAATTGAATAAAAATAAAAACAAGAAGGCAAAACTAAAAAACAACGAGTTTTTTTATTAATCGATTAGCTCCATTAAATTAGAATTTTCCCTTGATTTGTAATTCAAAAGCCACTAAGAAAAAAATCGACACCGCTGAAATCCAGAAAAGTTAGAAAATCAACTTTCGTAACTCCTACCTCGGACACCTTTCAGGTTCAAATTCCATTCATACAAAAGTCTAATTCAGATAAAAAGAAATTAGATTCAAAATGAGATCCTTTCAAGTCTCGTTCCAGAAAATATCTGATATAATAGTATTACAAAGTAAGAAATTAGAAATCATAATTTTTCATCTCAAGCTTTTAAAAATATTAAGTGGCGCATGGATTTATCCAAGACATTTAAAGATCTGAAAGGGAATAAAGCTTATTTCTTTATGGGCTCTTTTTGTGCCTCTTTTTCAATTTGTTTGGCGCTTTACGCATCTTTTGATTTTTGATACACTTTGTGTATCTTTCTAATTTGGCGACATTGCCCATCTTTTCAGCTTTGGGATCATTTTGTCCCTCTTTTCATTTTGGCGCTCTTTGCTCATCTTTTGTAAGCTTGCTTCCTTTCATAATCGTTAAAGAGTCTCAGCTGTGAAATTACCTTCCAGACATAGGAGATGAAAAAACTCACTCTTCACAATAAGGAGGAGTAATTCATAAAATAAAAACCATACATCATATGATAAGTGCAGTCACTTGATTAAGAAAAATATAACACCAATTCAATGCTTTGAAAATACTATTCATATGAGGTAGATTACTGTAGGAAGATAAAATATATCTCTATTTTAAAAACCAACCTTTTAATTTTGAAAAAGATTTTTATCCAAATGAAATAATACACCATTAAAAGGAGTTAGAGGAAGAGAAATAATCATCAATGTTTCTTCCCTTTAACAGATTCAGAGGAGTCAATCACTGCTTACCAACTTCCAAATAAAAACAAGACAAAACTCTCAGTCAGAAATCCAGTTTATCAACAGTAGTGAGAAGTGATCTGATTTTAAAATGAATGAAATAGTAAATCAAAAAATAAGTAGTAAATTGCATCAAAATAAATACTCGAATCAAACTAACAACAAGACTAAAATAAAAATCAATAGAAAAATAAAAACCAATAGGAAACAGATAATCAAATCAAACAACTAACTAACAGAAATAGAATAAAAAATAGACAAATCAAAAATCAGTTGTCATCATAATCATGCATTTATATCAATCACTCCCAATCTGGTCCTCAAAATGCTAACTGAGTCAAAGGCCAGTGGTTTAGTAAATATGTCAGCCAGCTAATTTTCAGTTGCTATATGATGTAGCTCAATGTCCCCTTTTGTAACATAGTCCCTAATGAAGTGATGCTTTATATCAATGTGTTTAGTACTAGAATGTTAGATTGGATTCTTAAAAATACAGATGACACTAGTATTATTACACATAATAGAAATTATGCCAACAGGTAATCCTAAATCCAAAACTTGTTGCTTCAACCAAAGAACATGGGCCACACAACTTCCTAAGGCAATGTACTCAGCTTCAGGAGTAAAAAGTGTAACTTAGCTCTATTTTCTACTGGAACAGGAGACTAAAGACTGTCCTATGAATTAACAAGTTCCGGAAGTACTATTTCTATCCACCCTACACCCTGCAAAGTCAGAATCAGAATATTCAATAATCTCAAAAGAAGTGTTGTGCATAGGGTACTAGATTCCTAGGTTTGGGGCCCCTAAAAGATATCTAAGAATTCTCTTAACAGCAGCCAGGTGGGACTCTTTAGGATCAGCTTGAAACCTAGCCCAAAGATAAATACTAAATAAATATCAGGTCGACTAGCAGTCAGGTAAAGCGGTGATCCAATTATTCCTCTATACTTCTTCTGATCAACAAATTTTCTATTTGAATCCTTATCTAACTAAACAGAGGAGCTCATGGGAGTCTTGATTGGCTTAACGTTGTCCATTTCATATTTCTTCAAAATGTCCTTAGTGTATTTAGATTGATTAAGAAAGGTTCCATCATCCATTTGCCTTATGCAAAACCCCAAAAAGTTGGACAATTCTCCCATCATACTCATCTCAAACTCCTTACTCATTATTTTAGAAAAATTATCACATAAATTTTTATCAAAAGATCCAAAAATTATATCATCAACATAGAGCTGGACAATGAGTAAATCATCCCCTACTCTCCTCAGAAAAAGGGTGGTGTCTACGCTCCCCTTAACAAACTCTCTTTCTAATAGAAATGTGCTAAGCCTCCCATACCAAGCTCTTGGTACCTATTTCAATCTATATAAGGCCTTTTTTTAATTTGTAAACATGATTTGGATATTGGGAACTCTCAAAACCTGGGGGTTGCTCTACGTAGACATCCTCTTTTATTACTCCATTTAAAAAGGCACTCTTGACATCCATTTGAAATAACTTAAATTCTTTATAACAGGAAAAGGCTAGTAGCACTCTAATGGCTTCCAATCTAGCTACAGGGGCAAAAGTCTCCTCAAAATCAATCCCTTCAATCTGATTATACCCCTTAATCACCAATCTTACCTTATTCCTAACCACAACACCAGAATCATTCATCTTATTCTTAAAGGTCCACTTGGTTCCCACTATACTTTGATTGCTAGGTCATTCTACTAACTCCCAAACATCATTCCTTACAAATTGACTCAATTCCTCTTGCGTAGCTAAGATCTAAAACTCATCAGAAAAGGCTTGATTGATGTTGGTGGGTTTAGTCATTGAGATAAAGGTAGAATGGTTAACTTCCTTCCTAAATCCATGCCTAATTCTAACACCTTCTGAAGGGTCTCCTAAGATAAGTTCTTTAGGTTGAATCGAAGAATATCTCCAATCTCTAGGCAAAATGTTTTGAGGCTCTACCCTTTCCTCCAGATTTCTATTTTTAACTCCTTGGGTAATATCTTCTACATTTTCATTTTCCTCAACTCTAGTCTACTTAGGATCAGATTCATCAAACACCACATGAGTTGTCTCCTCCACCACCAAAGTCCTCTTATTGAACAGCCTAAAGGATTTCTCCACACTAGAATAGCCTAAGAATACACCTTCATCAGATTTGGGGTCAAATTTTCCTAACGATGATTTTCCATTGTTCAAAATAAAAACCTTACCGCCAAAGACATAAAGGTGGGACAGGTTTGGAGTTCTACCCTTAATGATCTCATACATTGTCTTATTCATATTGGATCTAACATTCACCCTATTTAGCACATAACAGGCAGTGTTCATCGCTTCAGCCTAAAAGTATTTTGGAAGTGAATACTCAGCAAGCATGACTCTAGCGGCTTTTACTAAGGTTATATTCTTCTTTTCAGCTACTCTGTTCTGCTGAGGGGTCCTAGGAGCTAAAAAGTTATGGCTAATCCTTTGCTCATCACAGAATGTTCTAAATCTCACATTTTTAAACTCTCCACCATGATCACTATGAATAGTCAAGATCTCACAACCTAACTTCCTCTGAATCTAAGTGGAGAAGGATTAAAATTCATCAAATGACTCAGATTTATGTGATAGAAATTTAATCCAAGTGAACCTCGAGTAATCATTAATAATCACAAGTCCATAGACTTTCCCCCCTAAGCTAGCAGTGCTAATGGGTCCAAAAAGATCCATGTGAAGGACTTCTAAAGGTCTAGAGGTGCTGATGTCCTCCATGGAGTGAAAGGAGGACTGGACTTGCATACCTAACTGACAGGCATCACACAGGTGGTCCTTAGTGAACTTAAGCTTAGGGACACCTCTAACTAAGTCCTTTTGGTTGACTCTCCTAAGAGTTTTCATACTGGCATGACATAATCTCGTGTGCCACAATCAGGACTCATCAGCAGTAGTTTTTAAGCAAATTAAATCATCAGCTTTAAAGCAACTAACATCCAGTATATAGACATTGTTAATCCTTTGTCCTTGCAAAATAATTTTATCATTTAAGCTTATAATACAGTAAGTGGGCAGGAATTTGATGTTGTATCCTTTGTCATAGAATTGATTGATGCTCAGCAAGTTATGTTTCAGTCCATCTATAAGTAAAGCATTATCAATAGCAAAATTCTTTGAATCACCAATTATACATGTTCCTACCACCCTCCTGGTGGTGTTGTCTCCAAGTGTAACCTTGCCCCCAGCCCTGGCCTCCAGCGAAATGAATTGATTTGCATCTCCAGTCATATATCTTGAACATCTGTTGTCCAGGTACCACATACTCTGATGATGTCTTATGTGAGAGCACACCTACAAAATCATCAAACATTAGATTTAGGAACCCAAACAGGTTTGGGTTCCATCTTATGAAAAGAAGAATATAATGCATGTGTGATATACTATGAAACAGGCAATTTGGGCCTCCACACCAAATGTGTACTACGGTGAATAGTGTAGGTGTGAGAGATGTATCCTAACATGCCACAAGAGAAACATCTAACACCAAGAAAAAGGGTTAACTAATCTACGTGGGTGATAGTGTATTCCTAGGTTTGAATGAAACATGCTTTAATGATTTTGAAATAAATTTTTTAAAAGCTGAAGGTGCATAAAATTGCGCAAAAAAAATTTATTTTCTTTTTTCAAACTTACAATTTCAAATTTTAGAGGTTGTTCATGACTATCTAAATCAAATGTATGAGTTTCTAATTCTTTAAATACAACTTTTAATTCATCATGCGATGTTTTTAACAAATTATGCTCAACAATTAAGCCAGAATGCTTTTTGTTTAATTCTTTAAATTTATTAAGTAAATATATGTAATTACTATCAAGTGTAGAATGATCTTTAACCACAACATCATGCTCTTTTTCTAAAGTTAGGAAATATAATTTCAGGCTAGCATGCAATTTCTTAAGTTTCCTATAAGATGAATGAATTTTCTCAGAAACTTCTAGCAATTGATCATGAGTAAGCTCACATACCTCTTCTTGATCAAACTTATTAGGATGATCATCAGCCATCAGACAGATTTATAGTCTCCTCCTCAACTTCAGTCTCAGAGGAGTCGGATATAGAATCTGCCTAGAATGCCTTTTGAATCTGCTTCTTGTCCTTCCTAAACTTAGGCTTCTCCTCACCCTTCTCCTTGCTTGGGTGAGTCTTAAGTGTAGGACAATCAGCCTTAATGTGTCCAGGCTTCCTGCATTCAAAGCAAACAGTATCAGATGAACCTTTAGAATTTTTATTGGACTTACCCTAGTTCCACTCCTGAAAGTTCTTGTGTTTCTTCCTTAGAAAGCTTTTGAATTGCCTAGTGATTAAGGGAACATCATCGCTATCAGACGTGGAAGAATTCATGTTAGTATCGTTGGCCTTCTGCGCCACAGTTTTCTCCTTCTTCTTCTCACCTGCATCAAGCTGTCTTTGGTTCACCCCTTGCTCGTAAGCAATGAGTGACCCAAGTAAGTTATCAATAGAATAATTATTCAAATCTTTTGATTCAATAATTGTAGTTATTTTGGCATCAAAAGAAGGAGGCAAACATCTCAAAATCTTGTTCACATTTTCATAGTTTGTAAGTTATCTTCCTAAAGCATGCAAAGAAGTGACAATTTGAGTGAACCTTATATACATTTTAGAAATTGATTCAGTAGGTTTCATGTGAAAAAGTTCATAGTCGTGAAGTAAGATGTTTCACCTAGACTGTTTAACTTTAGTTGTACCTTCATAAGTGATGCATAATCTATCCCAAATTTCTTTACCAGTTGTACACGTAGAGACACGCATGTAATCCTCAGATTTTAAGGCACAAAAAAATAGTTCAAACATTTGGCATTCAGTTGGGCTAAGTGTCGATCATCAAAAGTCCATTCAGTGAAAGACAGTTCAGTTTTAACATTATTAATCATTCTGAACGGTGCTTCATAGCCATCCTTAACAAGCATCCACATGTAATAATCTATATATTGAAGAAAAGTGGATATGTGAGTTTTCCAAAAATCAAAAGGTATATTAGCAAACAATGGTGGTCGTATAATTGAATAACCTTCAAAAGTATTATGATTACCAAAGTTAGCTATGGATCAAATTCAAAAGTTTTTAAACTTAATTTTTGAATCCCGCTCTGATACCACTTTAAGTTCGATAGGGATGTTAAGCCCTGATGAACAAGTCCCGAGGCTAACCAAGAGGGGGGTGAATTGGTTATTTTAAAAATTCGTGAGCAATAGGAAAGATCTTTTGATAATTTGCAGTGAAAATAGGTAAACATAATAACGAAAAGATCAATCATAGATTTCACCCAAGCAGATAATAACAGAAAAATAAAATGCAAAAATTAATTAGAAAGAGCACACCAGATTTAATAGTGGTTCGGTCAACTTGACCTATGTCCACTCCCCAGAGTCTTCCCTCCGGGTATTGTACTAACACAAAAGTGACTCTCCTTCTGCTCCCACATCAAGGCAGAGAAGCCTGTACAAAATCTCCTTTTCACCAACCTGATAAGGCAGAGAACCTGAACTCCTTTCACTTCATCCAGAAGCAGGAAGAGAACCCAGACTCCTTTCGCTTCCTCCAAAAGCAGGCATAGAACCTCAATTTTCTTGCGGACGATCCTTCCACAGAAAACATTGACAAGATAAGAGATGACGAATGGAGAAGATGACTCTGATCCTTTTTTGGAGCAACCTATATGAATTTCACACAAACTCCCCCTCACAAGATCCTCTCTCTCTCTCTCTCAAGGATTTCTCTATAAAGGAAAGTGGCAAAAGATTTTTCTTGTTGGAAGAAAAAGATCTTTTACAGGAGGGCTCAAAATTTGCCCTAAATCTCAATTGGTCGGCCAATATCATCTAGGACGATCGCTAGATCGTTCTGTACGATCAGTTCAAAATTACATATATCAGCTTGGATGATTTGGTTCTTCTGGATGATTAATAGAAAAAAATTTGTTCTGATCGTCCCATATGATTTTGCAATCATTCAGGATGATTAGTGTAATTCATAAATTTCATCCAGGAGATAGCTTTGGATGTCCAGGGGAACTTGTGCTAGATGATCTCAAAATAACTTGATCGTCCGGGATGATATCTCTATCCTCATGTACGATTAGTTCAAAAACACCCTAAATCATCCTGAGTACTGCTTTTGACATACAGGTGAAAGGCCCTGGACGGTCATGATCATCCTGTACGATATTGCGATCATCGAGGATGATATGATCGTATCAATCAAATATTAATTACTTTCCTTAATCACCAGACTAATTTAGACATGATTGTGACGAATCATCCAGGATGATACACATATCGTCTGGGACGATCAGACCAAATCTCTAAAAATAAAACTTGCCTAACTCAGTCTAGCGGCTGAGTTTTTCTAATCTGAGCATATCGTCCAAGATGATCAGCTTAACTAAACCGACTTAACATGATCGTCCTAATTAGGCTTTCTATTTTCATTGGATCGTCTAGGATGATATGAATATCGTCCAGGATAATATGATCAAAAATTAAAAATAGAAACTCTAATTCACTAAAACTCTCCCCCTGAGTGTGTGTGTGCAAGGTTACATAGCTAGGGGATCAATTACTTTACATTTGACTCAAGAAAGGGAAAAAATTACATTTAAGCACACTTAAACCCGATCTTGAGTTGGCTTGAATTACATTTGATCTTTTGTACCTAAAATGATTACCTAAGCAAAATAGAACACAAACATGTTTATCATCATCAAAACTATACTTCTTGAATCCAGATTTGCAATAGGACCCATCATTGACCCCTTGCAAAATTTTGTTGACCAGGTCAACCATAGTTGACAGAAATTATCCTATACACATAAAAAATTAAAATCTCATGATTTTAACCAAATCATTGAACAAAACTCATAGGGACTATTTATGAGGTCAACATGAATCACTAAAAAAATTTCCAAGCCTTAGGCCCAAATGGTTTGACAAATATTATTGAACCAAGTGCAAAAAAAGGGACTTTCTTGCTCTAAATAACTACTCTTGTCAAAATAAATTTTAAAATTTGATGTAGCAGGTGAGTCATAACCTCATGCACACACCCTAAGTGTTTGAACAAACATTTTGAATTGGCTCAAAAGTATGGGTTGAAGTAAGCCTCTCAAAACCTATTAAATTGAGGTCCAACCCAACCTAGCCCAATTTGGCTTGAGCCAGTACATGGGCAGGCTCTAAAAGCTTCATTACACATATGCAAATCTCCTCATGCCACTTGGGCTGCTGATCTAGCAGTAACCTATAAAATTTTCTCTCTCAATGATTGGTTCAAGCCTAACTCCCTCAACAAACACCCATATGCTTTAATACTCTCCAGAACCTTCCCTTAGCTCCCATTAGTCAATCCCTAACAAAAATTGCTACTGTCCTAAGATTTGGTGGTAAGATCTAGACTGTCCATTCAATTTTATTTCCCTTAGAAATACCCCCCTTCTGAACGTTTGGTTAAGGGTTGATCAACCCATTTCCCTAGCCTCACACTAATCCCCCAAGCATTCCTATAGCCTCTCTTACCCTTTCATTGTTAAAAAATCTCCCAAACAAGTAAAAGAGAGAAGAAAGACATAAAAAGGAAAATAAAGATCCATATATTGATCTAGCCATCATCAGCTCTTGGAGTCTTCTAAGAAGTTGAAGAGGGTCTCTCAAGATTTTTAACAAGCCCAAGATCAAGCAAATCCTTCCAAAGTTAACAAGTTAATTTGATTTGATTTTTTTTTTCAAATTAAAAATTATTCTAAGTCTCAGTGCATGAAGAAACTTTGAGGATTTAAAGATTAGGATGCCATGATCTTATGTTTCAAATTTCATTAAATTTGGACAATTAATCAAAATTTATAATCATTTGAAATGTTTCATTCATTTTGAACTAAATTGTCTTTGTATTGACTAGAGTCATTTGATCGTGCATTTAATAAGATCGGATGGCCAAGAATGGGCCACATCATCTGATTGAAATTGAGTGATGGCTAAGAGTTTTTAACCCTTATCAATTTGAACTACGAGAGGCTATATCGCTCGATTCGGCCATCATCACATGCAGCTTTATTTAGACCACCAGATCGAATGATCAAATATGGATAAGTGAGACTACATAATGCAATTTTTCTATGATGAATTTTTTGACATGCGTGAGCTGTAGAAATTACAACACTGCCTTTTTAAAAAATAAAAATGAATTTAAAATTCATTTAATAGCCTATAACTTCCAAAAGTCATAGAAAATTTATTTTTCATTCAAATTGAGTATTCTTGGGCTTATTTGAAAGCTCATGACCTCTTTTATTTTCTAAAGTGATATCAAGAGTTTTTAACCAGTGGATTTTACGAAAATATGAGTTGAATAGTTTCCGTTGTTTTGGAATTTCTCAAGTTCCAATAATCAAATTGACCTCAAACTTGTATGATGTATATTTGGGTGTATCATTGACCTACCATAATTTTCTTAGATCTTGATTAGATCAAATTTTATGTGATTTGAATTTTCAATTTTGTGGGTCTATTTTGGACCCATAAGTTTGAAAATTTATCACCATCCATGCACATAGAATTAGATTTTCATTTATCTGTGGTGTTTTTATATGTATGTTAGGGTTAGTTTGCTATTGATTTCACCTAATTCCAGTAAGTGTGGCTTCTAAAATAAATCACCTTAGCTATAGATATATTTAGGTTTGGTTACTAATTTTTCAACCTAGGAAGGCTTTGATGAGCCCAAATTGAGCATGTTTAAAGCACATGTATGCATGTACCTTTATTTTAAATTTCACTACATTTAGACATACTTTAGTTTTTCATTTAGTGAACCCAAGATTCATATATATAATTGGAGTAGGATCTGTGAAAATTCATAATAAATTAATTTTAGATCAAAACAATTATATATAACTTATTAAAATTCTTATAATTAAAATTGCAATAGAGGAAAAATAAAAGGCCCATTAAATTCAACCAGAATTAAAATTAATTTTAGAAATCAAGAAATTCACTAATTAATTAAAATAAACATTTAGAAATATATAAAATTACCAAAAACAAAATTAATGCTTCAAATTATCCCAGAGGTCATTTCTAAAATTTGGGAAAGATTTCAAGAGATTAAGAGTTGATTTGATACAAAAATAAGAAAATGTTCCGAATTAAATAATTGAATAAATACAAAATACATCAAACTTCAATAAATCATAACTAATTTCAGAAAAATTCAAATTTAGTAAACTTAAAGGCATTGGATTCATCTCGGGTTCTACTATTTATGGAAAATATAAAAGTTTAAAGTTCACTATAAATCAAAAAGACAATATTTGGGTCAAACTTTATACATAAATGCAACAAACTTCTAAAATTTATAGCTAATTAAAAAAAGAATTCAGATTAAGTAAACTCAATGGAATTGAACTCGTCTCTTAGTCAAGTATTTATAAAAAATATTAAAATTTAAAATACCAACATAAATTAAAAAGTCAAGAAATG
The DNA here is from genome assembly GCA_019925795.1 of Dendrobium chrysotoxum. NCBI lineage: Eukaryota > Viridiplantae > Streptophyta > Magnoliopsida > Asparagales > Orchidaceae > Dendrobium > Dendrobium chrysotoxum. Next base: position 57,216,525 of record CM034312.1, read on the forward strand.
GACCTTATGTTTAATGTATTAAAATATTCATTAAAATATGGGCATTCGATAATCACTAAAACTTCAATAAATCTTCAATTCAATGAAATTAAATTAGTAAAAAAACATTAAATAAACAACCAACATTTTAGTCAAGGAAGTTTTTAGGCTGGATTACCTCGAGCTGTGGGGTTAGGTGTCATAAGATGTCCTACCTCCTTGTGCTTGTTATGATAACACTTCGAATGAATATGATAAAATATAAAAATCAAAATATAAATTAAAAAAATTAATAAATAATAAATTAAATTCAAATAAAAATCATTAATAAAATATATAGATGTTACAACTTTTCATACTTTTATGATTGATTCTTTACAAAAGCGCAATGGTGTACTGGATTAAGAAAGCTTTAAAGATAAAAACAAAAAATGAAAATGAAGGACTCTTTGCTGTCAATCTACCCAAGTTCTGGAGGGCTAGTAATATTACATGTTTTAGTCTAGGACTTATCTATTAATATCTTATTGCACTTAGAAGTTTTTGAGTGCTATTTTCTTTAAAACTTAAAAATAAAAAACTTCAATAATCAAAACATCTTTAAAAGAAATTTATATCATCTAAATCATTAAAACATAAATTCAAATATCCTTTAAAGACCTCTAAATCAACAAAGTGTATGAACTATCCAAGCTATGCAACCTTTCTACATACACTTAGATGGTTTGCTAGGATGACTAACTCTAGTATAGGACAAGCGGGTGATGTGATTTGCTTACCAGATGCTTTGCTTGGAGAGTAACTTTTGTATGTTTATTTATTTTTAGCAATCTAGATATTATATATTCTAAATTCCTATTGGTGAACTTAGGCTCATTAAGGACTACATTAAAAGCATTAGGTTGTTTCATAATTGCTTTGAGCCTTCATATGATTTTACATGCTTTTATATTGCTTTAAATTCCAACAAGAGTAGAGGTAAATTTTACCTAGGAATGATGTATACATGTATGAGTAATTATAAGTGTAAAAGGTATATACATTGAGTTGTATAGCATCTTGAGTTATAAAAGATTTAAATATACCTGCTTAAATATATATATAAATGGGATTCCAAAAGATAGTATGCTTCCTCTAAATGATACTCGTTTTTTGTTTTGGAATTCCATAGAAGACTTGGAGATTCAAGACCATAAGAAAGTATATTCGAATCTATAAAAATGGTAGGATTAGAAACCTAGGTTTATTGTGGTACAGCATAGATGCCTTTCTTTTTTATAGAGTTTGAGTCTCTTATAAATCATTAAATTAATGAAAAAATAAATTACTATTTAAATTCAATATTTCATTTATTATATTTCTTAATATAATGCATTCATATGGGTGGTTGTTTGCATTAGTTGGTAGAAATTTTCTAAGCTTTCTTTCAGTGCATATATTTTGTACATTATTAAAAAATGTATACTATTTCTAGGTTGATATGTTATTGGGTACCATATAACTAAACCTTTTACCCAATCATGCATACATGAATGCATTTTAATTTTTGTAACAAACATTAAGCCAAAATATTGTTTACAACATGGGTAAGGTAGCAAGGGTCCCTATTATTCTTGGGGGATGCTACGCTTTTCCATTGGATAGGGCCATTTTTCTGCCAAAATTTTTAAGAAATTTTAATGTTTAGAAAATGTAGTTAAGTAAATTAGTAGTGAAATCTAACTTGGGTATGGCTCTAACTAAGAAATTTCAATGCTTAGAAAATGTAGTTACATGCTCCCTAATAAAATGATGCATAATGTCTATGTGTTTGGTCCAGGAGTATTAAATTAGATTTTTGGAAATGCAAATAACACTAGTGCTTTCACACATAATAGGAATGGTACTTATAGGTAGTCCAAGATCTAAGATTTATTACTTTAGCCATAAGACTTGAGCAGTATAGCACCCTACGGTAATATACTCTGCTCTAGAAGTGGATAAGGCTACTGAATTTGTATTTCTACTAGACCAAGAAACTAATGATTGGCTTATGAACTGATATGTTCCTAAAGTGCTTTTCTTATCAACCCTACATCTTGAAAATTTTGAGTCTGAATATCCTATAATTTCAAAGGATGAGCTATGTCTAGGGTTTTAGATACCTATGTTTTTGGTGCCTAATAGTATCTAAGGATTCACTTAATAGCTGTCATATGAGATTCTTTAGTATTAACCTAAAATCTAGCACAAAGGCATACACTAAACATGATACCAGATTTACTAGCAATCAAATAAAGAAGTGATCCAATTATCCCTCTGTATTTCTTTTGATCAACTGATTTTTCATTAGGATCCTTGTCTAACTGAATAGTAGAGCTCATAGGAGTATTGATTTCCTTGGCAATATCAATCTTATATTTTTTAAGGATATCTTTGAGATATTTTGTTTGGATAAGAAATGTTCCATCATCCATATGCTTCACACTAAATATAAGGAAATAGTTAAGCTCCCCATCATGCTCATCTCATATTACTCACTCATTTTTTTTGGAGAATTTATCAAAATGATTTTTATATGTAGATATAAATAGTATCTCATCAACATAAATCTGAACAATGAGTAGATCTTCTCCTTTTTTTTTAGGAAAAGGGTAGTGTATACAACACCCTTAATAAATCCTCTATCTAGGATTAATTTGCTCAACCTATCATACCAAGCTTTAAGTGCATGCTTCAATCTATATAATGCATTTTCTAATTTAAATACATGATTAGAAATTACGAATTCTCAAAATCTAGGGGTTACTCAATATACACATCTTCTTTAATCACTTTATTTAGAAAGGTACTCTTAACATATATTTGATACAGCTTGAATCCTCTAAAGCAAGCAAAGGCTAGCAGCACTCTAATGAGTTCTAGTCTAGTTACATGAGTAATGGTCTCCTCAAAATTAATTCCTTTAATTTGTTTTACCTCTTAGCTAATAATCTAGCCTTATTCTTAACCACTTTACTAGAATCATTCATTTTATTCTTGAAAATCCACTTATTTCCTTCAACACATTAGTCTTTAGTTATTCTAACCAGTTCCCATTCATCATTCCTAATAAATTGATTTAATTCTTCTTGCATTGCTAGATCTTGAATTTATCAGCTAGGGCATGATCTATATTGGTGGATTCTACCATTGAGATAAACGCTGAATGACAAAACTCCTCTTTAAGTCCATGCCTAGTTTTAACACCTTTAGATGAGCTCCTAGGATAAGTTCCCTATGGTGACTAGATGAGTATCACCATTCTCTAGGAAAAGGCTTCAGAGGTTCTACTCTATCTCCTAGGTCAATGGACTCTATCCCTTGGGTAATCTCTACTTCTTCTTCCTCTAACCTAGGCTCAAAGGTTTTATCTGATTCTTCAAACATGATATGGGTAGACTCTTCTACTACTACAGTTCTAGTGTTAAAAAAGCTATAAGTTTTACCAATAGATGAATATCATAAGAAGACAACCTTATTAGATTTGTGATCAAACATCCCTAAAGGTGATTTTCCATTAATTACGACAAAACATCTAGATCCAAAGACATGCAAGTGAGGCAGGTTTAGTGTCCTACCCTTAAGGAACTCATAGGGTATCTTATTTTGCTTATATCTAAAATTTACCCTGTTTAACACATAACAAGCAGTATTTACTACTTCTACCTAAAAGTATATAGGTAAAGAATATCCAGCTAATATGGCCCTAGTAGCTTCTATTGAAGTTCTATTTTTTCTTTCAACTATTACATTATGCTAAAGGATCCTAGGGGTAGAAAAGTTATGATCTATCCCTATCTCCTAATAAATAGATTCAAACTTATCATTTTCAATCTCTCCACTATGATCACTATGAATGGTCGATATCTCACATCCTAATTTTCTCTGTATCCTGGTTGACAAGGTTCTAAATTCCTCAAATAATTCACTCTTTTGTGCTAGGAATCTAACCCATGTGAATCTAGAAGAATCATCAACAATCACAAAACCAAATGATTTCCCTCCTAAGATGGTTATACTAACGAGTCCGAAAAGAGCCATATGGAGAATTTATAGTGGCCTAGAGGTGATGATGTCCTTGATTAAATGAAATGAAGATTAAACATGTTTTCTTAGTTGGCAGGCATCATATAGGTGGTCCTTAGTGAAATCTAACTTGGGTATTACTCTAACTAAGTCTTTCTAGGTAGTCTTTCTAAAGGTCTTCATTCTTCAATGACATAGTCTCTTATGCCATAGCCAGTATTCATCATTAATAGTTTTCAAATACAAAGAGTTAGAATATTCAATGGAATTTAAATCAAGTATATAAACATTATTGACTATTTTCCCTTCTTAAACCAACTTACCATTCAAACTAATCAATCCATTTATGGATAGAAATTTAATATTATACCCTTTATCACACAACTCACAAGTGCTAAGAAGACTATTCTTTAAACCATCAACAAGTAAAATATTCTCAATTATGAAATTCTTTGTGTTTTTAATTAAACCAAAAAGAACACACCAGAATTTTTATAGTGGTTCAGTCAACGACCTACGTCTACTCCCTGGAGTTCTCCTCTTCGAGTATTGCACTAAACTTCAGTGTCTTTCCTTTAGCCCCCACAGCTAGGCAAAAAAGCCCTTATAATTTTTCACTAACCCGATGTGGCAGAGCACCTTGACCTCTTTTTTTACCCTCCTGGCGAAGGTAGAGAATCTCGACCTTTTTTTTCACCCTCCTAGTGAAGGTAGAGAACCTCGACCTCTTTTTTCACCCTCGTGGTAAAGGTAAAGAACCTCTATAGTCTTCGAGCTGATAGTCTTCTTCTAAGAGACACCCAAGAAACATATCAAGACACTTGGAGGAAATACGGAAAGACACTTTCTTGGAGCAACCATGTAAACCCCTCATACAACTTCTCCCTCATACATAAGATCTTCCTTTCTTCTTCCCAAAGCTCTCTAAGATTTCTTCTCCAAACTCTCTGTCCCTCTAGAACACTCAGCAGCCAAAGACTTGAAACAAGTCAATTAAGAGAGATTTAATACAAGGCTTTAACAAAAGCCATAAAATTTAATTCTGTCGATAATGATCATACAATATAATCCAAGATCATCTGGTACAATTGAATCAAATAACCCTATTAGTACTATACTAAGTGTAAGGTGCTGTATTATCAGTTCAGCTGATTGATCAGATACTCCAATAAGATATAAATCATCATCTAATCGTCCTATGCAGATATCAGGTCATATAGTATGATTGGCCCCAATCATCCTTATGATCTGACTGGATCAATTAATCTAAAATTATTCCTTAATTATAAGATTGATTTACGCAAGATTTAATTATTCCATCCAGTACGATACATATCGTATTGTACGATTAACACAAATTTTGAATTTTAAAATATTTCCTAAATTGTGATTGGTAGCTAATATATTGATTTCAAATAATCGTCCCGTACGATCTGGATTGTATAGTATGATTAGTTTAAATGGCTTTAATTACCTTAATTACCCATTTTAATTATTTTTTGAATAGCTAATCATATAGTACATTATTGATTGTACAGTATAATTAGTTTAAAAATTATACTCTTAATTTTCTTATTGCATCAATCCTTGAGTGTGTATGTGAACGGTCACCAAGTTTAGCATCCACCAACTACATGACATGACTCAAGAAATGTAGAAATAAATAAAAGCAAAAATATAGACTCTTCAGGACACTTAATCTTATTCTCCCCACTCTTGAGCTGATCAATTTGCATAGTATACGGTGGACCTAAAATATTAGTGCACTAGAAAACATATGTGCAATAATAACAATAACAGTTGATAGTATCATAAAGAATCAATAATGTTTGATATCATCAAAATCACAAGACTCTGGTCTAGATTGGCAACAACTTCTTAGTCCAAATCTTTCACTTCTAGCTTATCTTTCTCTAATTAAATGATAAAAATTTGTAATGACATGCTCATCTCTTAGTGCATATTTAAAAGTTCTTTTGAGTTCTTGAGCGATCATTAGGCATCACAAGTTTGGTGACATTCCTTTGAACACTTGGAATTGAGTTATTATACCCATGAGTAGGTAATAGACCCATTGAAGGGCAGACTACTTGATGGTGGTATAACAGATCCAACACTTTATAAACATCGATGCCAAGTAATGACATCACTATCTAAAACTATATGACAAGGTTAATTGGCTCCATCCTTCGATCGTATAATTCTAGATTTGGTATCTTGAACTTGGGAGGAGATCTCGCTTTAGTGTTCTCCGTAGAGAACACATTGGTGAGTTTACTTTCTCTCTTTCACACTCGCCAAGGTGGAGGGTCGTTCTCTTCCTAACTCATGTAAATGTCGGTATGGTTATCATTAATAGTTGATGTGAACAAAAATGTCTGTAGCCTTCTTTGGTAAGCCATCGTGCTAGATGATCCTTAAAAGCTAAATCCATAGATGTATTCCTCTAAATTCACAAAGTATTTTATGAATCATTTATAAAATCTTTCTTTCATCTCAATTAAGTCATGATGCATAACATAGGTTAGGTTTTCCATGTTTCTGGATGAGTCAAGGTTTTGTTCCTCTCTAGGCTATAATTATTATTCACACATTAGCATTAATCCATGCTCATTGTCTCTTCAAGAAGGTTGGATCAAAATTTATATATGGAAAAGAATTGACCCTATAAACTATAGACCAATGGGTTAGACCTAGAAAACTGGATTTTGTACAAGTAAGTATAAGGAGTTGGTGGAAAGCTATAATAGAATGAAAATCCAAAATATGCCTCATCATCTATCCTTAAAATGTTTTCGCGGGCGATTGACTTGAGCATCTATTAGGACATAGATTAAAGGGAAAGTCTATGAAGGTTAGCCCTCTAGAGATGAGAGCAAATCCTTAGAGGAAATATTCGAACCTTTAAGCATATGGGGCAGGTTCTCTTGGATGAAAATAGCTATGTAGTGGGTATTCACATCGTCCAGCAGATCATATTCACGGAAATACTGGGTATGCATTTCTCGTAGCTGGATTGAGAGATGTAACTGGTAGGGTAATTACCTTGATCACGGATGACTGTTGTCGTTGAGTGATCTCTACTTGGGCGAGTGGCCTTTATGGTCTGAACTGATCTAGACAAGTCCCTTGATGGAGCTTGCTGAGGATGACAAAGCCGTTGGTCATCCTATCAAGATGAGTCATTGCACCATTATTTCAGGAAAGAAAAGTTAATTTTGACAAGCAAGTATCTATTAGTGCTTCTTTGAGGTCACGTTTCATTCAGGCTCTTGCCTTTGTAACCATGTAATCAATTTGATCGATTTCCTTGATGAGAACCTATTAGGTATCTTTGAGTGATATCCATAGGCATGTACGTTTATAAATTAGGAGTCCAATGAGTTGTCTATAAAAACAAAAGTTTTTTCTTCATTTGTTTGGATATATTTTTTAAAATAAATATTAAATTTATCCTGTCAATAATGTGTATTATGAGGTACTTAAAGTCAAGTTTTTTTATGAAAGCTGTATATAACAAACGAAATATAAGTATAATTTATGAAAAAGTTTAAATGCTTGAAGTGCAGTAGAAATAGTGGCCAGAATCCCTTCATTTTTATGGCAGTTTTGTAGAAAATTACAGAAGGATATACTACACTTATGAAATTTAACCAAATAAGAAAAACCTTTATGATGAATTGAAATAATGGCTCGAGTCACTTTCTAAAAGCATGTGCATTTATTAAAATCATAAATGTAGAAGCGTAGAAGTCATCTTGGTTCGGCTTAATAATTCACTGTTTTAATGGCTTTTAGTCCATTGACGGAGTCTGGATTAGAACCACCAATTATAGATCAAATATTTCAAAGACAGCAGGCAATGGCTGAGGGGGAAGCTTAACCAAATCAGCCGCTAGAATTCCTTATCAGGCATTTAAGACCCTCATCATGATTCATGATCCGTATGCGTCTGCAATTGGCGCTCTTGGCCCACCGCTGCATCTAACCACCCAGCTGGATCCACTGGCTTCATCACAAATATCATCTTTAATTTCATCCGAAGAAATAAAGCACCAACCAAAAATGTTGATACGTTTAGACATTATGTCATTGTAATATATTATTAAAAATCATGTTAATCATGTGAAATAGGTTCCTCTTGAATTCAAGATGTCATATGAAGAAAACTCATTCTCCTCTTATTTTTAATCCAACCGATTTCATGTCCATATTATTAAAAATTAAAGCTGCATAAAAAAAATTTCAACTATAACCATGACATCCTCCACTCCATCGGCTCTAGCATCTCCCCGACCCTTGCCGTGCTAAAACCGGCGCTCATGATGCCATATATAATGTTTTAAATATTTCGATTCATATGGTATAAATAGATTTTTTTTTTTATATGAAGTAAACCATCAAAAGAATGTCTATCACTTCTTGTCAAATCTATTTAATTTCTAATTTAATGTATGCATAGTGTACCTTTCAAATTATTGCATTCCCACTTATTTAAACAATATAAACAATCAATTTGATATTAACTTTTTTTTTTATAATTTAGTAGAAATATGTATCAGATGTTATATGATATCTTTTGTATACTCATATATGTCATTCAATTATTTAACATGTAGACATCGGATAATGACAAAAGAACTTCTACCTTGTGGGCCCACATGACAAATTACCCCGAAGTCATAAGGTTCAGCTCCAATATGGGCTCAGTGGGGAGTAGTCTCTTACTCACACTGCTAGGACCCTCATCAGATGCCATACTACTCACCCGCCCCCTCCATGATGAACTCACCCTCAGTGCTGCTTACCATGCTTCACGAGCGGGTCTGCTAATCTTGCTCATCACTTCAACAACAGATAAGGCACTTGTTTAATGACTCCAACTCACGCTATCCTTAGCAACAGACCTTATAGCTCGTCAAGCCCAAAACCTAAGCTCACTTACCACTCTAAGCTAGGTGTAGTAAGCTCAAGCACTAGTCAGTAATGATTCTAAGGCAGCAGCTCGCCTCAACTATCTACATGTAGAATTCACCATGTAAATCAGTTACACTCACTCAACAATATGTCCTTGGCATCACACCTAGAGGTTCAAGGAAGTTCACCACCCTTTAGCAAGTTAAAGTGCAACATGTATCAAGAGCAGTTCATATTTATTGAGCCCTGTACTTTTTATCCATTATTTTATTTAGGCTTCCTTTTAGCCCTTAGATCTCTATAAATAAAGGGTGAAGAGGAGTGATGGAGCGGGAAGGCAGATGCTAACAGTCTGAGCTAGTATATGACTTGCTGAGTTTGAAATATTCTAAGGTTTTCTTTGATATTAAATTAATATAAGCCCACTAAAATACAAAAGTATACATATTGAATTAACAAATAAAGTGATAGAGAAGAGTGTCGAATCCACGATGATGTATTTTACTTAACTACTACTCCTACTTCAAATGCTCAACCTATCCTAGTGAAGATAAAAGGATATATATATATATATATATTTTATCAATGAATAAAAAACATGCGAAGAAAGTTGGTACGTAAGAAAAAAAACTATTTTTGACTAATGAATGTATATAACATAGCTTTCTTAATAAGTATCTAAGATATGGATCCGAGCATATGTATCACAAGATCTCGATTGAGCTTGTAGGGGTGGAAAACAAGGTGTATTGCCTTCCTACATTTTTGCTATCTCCATAGAACCTAGAGTATTCAAACATCCTATGCCTAGTCATGCCGACATTCCATTTCAATACTCCTACTTGTTCCAACATTCCTCTATCTAGGCTATACATTACACTAAATTTTAACTTCACACATGACCATTGTATGCATTAGATGAAGAATTGGAGATATTGAAAACATCAATATATTTATTAAAGCATAAGAGTCTATATTAGTATATTCTATGCTTTCTATATCATTAGCCCAAAATGAGAGAATTAGCCAGACATGGATGAAATAACAAGCAAACTCATCCACATTTTATTCATTGGAAGAAAAGATATAAGAAGGATCATATGATTTTCTCCACACTTCTTCCACCAATCACAAAGTTGCTTACACAAATAGAATAATATCTCCATAAGGAAAAGGCAAATATTTTATATCTATAATCAATAACATTAATGCTTATATTTATGAAGCTTTTAAGTGTCAGCTTTTTTTTATGACATGTAGCGATTCCACTATGAGTTACTTCACTCGCCTAAAAGTAGTATACACCTGCTCCTTTTATGAATTTAACAAAAATATTTAGATTCAATTTACCAATCCTAAATGCCGCATAATGCTTACTAGCTTTCCTCCAAATGAGATAGGAATTAGGAGAGTATTTTAGGAACTCCACTACGAGATTTTAGAGGGAGATTCCAGAAGTAAGGATTAAGAGCCTAATAAAACCATCTTACCCTTACCTAATCCATATGGTTGAGCCACTATTATTATGAATAGGGAAAGCACCAAATATTGTTATTGGTTAAATTATTGGATCTCGCCAACAATCAGGTAAATGCTAAGGAATGTAATAAAGTGATTGAGTCCTCTTTGGATACATAACCATGTAAACTCACTCCCTCAAATGAATCAACTATAAGGGTGAGATTGAGTAAGAATTTGCCCATTGGATTAAAGAAATAAAGGATGAACATCTTAAGAGATCACTGCTACCTAGAGCAATAGAGAGAGCCCATGTAACCAAGGCCACTGATGATTAAAACTACCAATAGCTAGAGTAGAGGAACCTCGTCATTCCACTCACCTCATTCATGAGGAAAGAAAACACCATGTGCCCACTTATCCCACCTATAGAAAACTATGGGTGATAATGGCTTAAATTTTTTAAGGCCATCTAAAATAAAGAGTTTTTTATGTTCTTTATGCCTTTCATGGTGAATATATGTACTATGGATACCTATAGGTACTACATTTCCATAAAGATCACAACCATGATACAAAGAAATGTCATCACCTTAAAGGCTTGGATGAAGAACTCATCATGATTGACAAGTTAAAGGAGTTTGTACTAGCCAATCCTACGTAAATCTCAATGAAAGATAACTTAAAGAGCCACAAAAATAAGCTCATCCTATATCATTTAATTTGTATTACTGGAGTAAAGTAAACCATCATAGAGGGGGGGGGGGGGGGAGTGTGGGCTATCACGCAAGTAATTATTTGGAGAATGAGAAATAGAGAGGTAAACTCAAAATTTATTATATGAGCTTTAACTATGGACTTTAGGTATATTAAATAAGATAGCATGATAGATCCCCATAATGAAGGTTTCTAAAAGTTTGAGAAGGTTGTTAAACTTCACAAAACTAGCCTGAGGGACAATAAGAAGGGGGTTGAATTGGTTATTTAAAAATATCTTTATCATAAGAAAATTCCTTTTTTTTATTTTTCAATAACAATAAAAAAAATTGATCATCTGATGCGGAAGCTAATGAACTTAACAATACTTATAACAATGGTGATAAAAATTTAATAAACTCAATCTAACATCAACCAAATATTTTCAACCAAGCAATTATCAGGAAAATAAATTACAAAAAAGTAAAATGTAGAAAATAAAAATGTCAAAGAGCACACAAGAGTTTTATAGTGGTTCAGTTAACCTTGACCTACATCCACTCCCTGAAGTCTTCCGCTATGGGTATTGCACTAATAAGAAGCGACTCTCCATTTGCTCCCACAGTAAGGCGGAGAAGCTCTTGCAGACTCACTTTCATCAAACCTGATGCGGAGGAGTGCCCGAAGCTATGTAACCTTCCCCGATGATGGTAGCGACCTTGAATCATTATTCTCCCTCCTAGAGAAGGTAGAGAACCCAAAGCTTTTTCTCCCTCCTCGAGAAGGCATCGTACCTCCAATTTTTCTCCCTTCTAGAGAAGGAAGACTACCTTGAGGACCTTGACTTCGAATTCCCTCTCCCAAGAGAGCCTTCAAGGACTAACCAAGGCCACAAGAGGAGCATAGGTGTAGCTAGCTCGGAGTAACCATGTGATATCATCACACTTCTTCTCCCTAACACTCAACCTCACCTTCTCCTTCCTCTCAAACCCTGATTTTCTCTCAAAAGCACCTCCCTCAGAGTTCCTTCAACACTCACTCAATCCTCTCTTGTTACAAAGTGACTATTAGAAACATTGCTTAAGTAATAGGCTTCAAGAAACCCTAAAAATTCAAGTTGGTTGTCACTGTTTCTATAGTACGATTCAAATTCGTACAGTATGATCAGTTTAAAAACTAGACCTATCCAGTATGATGTGAATAGTCATTCAAATGAATTGTATAACTTTTCAAGCACATCATACCATATGATCCAAATATCATCTAATATGATCTGTTTACTTTCTTTCTATTCATATAAGATGATTTCTGGGACTAATAAAAATTGACTCTGTCAATCATGCTGAACTGCTCTCATCATACAGTACGGTTAGTTCATTTCAAGTTTGTCATCTAGTACGATTTGAATATTGTATAGTATGATTAGTTTAAAAATTAATATTTTATTTGGTATGATCTTCGGGATGACCAAATTTCGTCTCTACCAATCATATGGTATGAACAAGCTTATACAATACGATTTGCTATCATTAATTAAACCATTATTTGATTAAATAATTATGGGGGTAAATATAAGTAAGATTTTAAATCATTGAATAGTATGAATTACATCATATAGTAAGATTAGTTAAAAATTCAAATTGTGAAAATCTTACTTAATTTATCAGGTGGCTAGGGTTTTCAGATCATAGTGAATCGTACAGTACGATATAGATAGTACAGTTTGATTAATTAATAGAAACAAATTATTTAATTAGCTACTAAGCTCATTCTCTCTATAACTAATCATATAATAAGATTATAAGTCATATTGTATAATTAGTAAAAAAAATTTAACTTTAAATTTTTCTCGTTCCCCCTGTGTGTGTGTACAGTCACCCAATTGCATACACTCTTATGTGGCTAGACTTAAGAAATAGAAAATTAAAAAAAATAAAAGTATAGACTCTTTTACTTGACATCCTATTCTATCCAGCATTGAGCTTCTAGTAGCCTTAAGTAGTGTATATTTTACCTATAATATTAGTGCCCATAGATAAAAGGAATATCTAAAATATTTAGTGAGAAAAATAATAATTAAATCAATAAAGTTTGTCACCATCAAAATTATAGATTAGGGATCCTGGATTGTAATAATCTCTTCCTTTTTTATGATGGTAAATTATGTTGGTTGAGTGGTAAAATAATTTTTTTTTCTCCTTAGCTCCCCCTCACTAGATGAAAGATTTAAAAATTAGGGGTTGCTTTTTTTTTATTTTTAATTTTATTTTTACTTTATTTATCTATTTTTTTTTAATTAAAGACAAAAATAAAATAGAAGAAATAAAAACACAAATAGGGTTCTATTAAAAAAAATATACAGCCATACCTCTATTTTCTCCCCCTTTTAACATCTCCAAAAAGTGGAGGAACATAGGAAGAAAAAGTCAAGCTAAACATAATAAGATATAACTAACACATCACACCAAACAAGTACTAAAAATAAGATGGATCCTGATCAGGTGGTGGTGGTGGTTGTTGAAAATATTTATGGATAGAGGTAAACTAATCTTTCATTTGGGAAAACTTTTCTCTAAACCATCCCATTTCTTCCTCGTGCTATTGTTATTATTGTTTAATGTGATAGTCTAACTGGGTTCTAATCACTTGAGCCTCTGAATTATTTCATCGTGAGGGTAGGCAGGTGCAAGTGGTGGTAGTGCTAATCCACCAGCAGGAGCAGCTTCCCCTTCATCATCAAAATCTGGCTCATTGTGCTCTTGCCCCTGATCGAAAAGAATATGGAAGGAAGAATCTGTATAGAAAAATGAGAAAATTATTAGAAGGAGTAGGGTAGTTAATTTGGTATTTCTTGTCTAAGACATAGCCTATAATGTGTCATAGAGTAACATTTTGCTTTCTTTTGGTATTGGGATGTTGAATTAGAGTTATATTTTAGATATAGTCAATAATCATCTGTGCTTCATCAAATTGAGTATTGGATATTATGAAATATGTGACTAGGGAAAGAAGTGGAGTTATGTTGACACAATCACCAGCTTTGGCTATAATTAAAGTTTGATGAATATACTAGATAACTAGTGTATTTTGATTGAGAGAGTGGGCTAAGGGTTGATGTTTATTTAAATCCATATTCTGAATGGTTAGGTTTATAACACGCCAGTTAAAATTAGTTCTAGAGGCCATGGATAGTGGACGAGGTCCTTTAGTTAAAAGACCAATATACTCCCTAAATCTTGCATTTTGATTTCTATAGATTGTGGACTTACATAGGAGGTCATGGTAAAGGTTTCTACATTAATCCAAAATTGGCTAGGAATTCGTAGAGTAGTTCAAAATCAAAATGAAAGCCTAGGGTGAGAAGGAATTGAAGAGCTATGCAAGCAAAGAGGTTCATCACCTCGAAGTTGAGAGTAGGTTGATTGAGCATTCAGTAAAGGGTGATGCGAGCCTCCTTGAATTTATAGTATGCATCCTCATCTCTAGCAGACAAAAATTGATCGTCGAAGCCACGAGAGGAGGAGGAGCTCCCTTTGGTCATTTGACCGTGTTTACTTCTACTGGCCATTGGAGAATCCTAGGGTATGAATGTTGGAATATAGAGAAAGAAACATTTGAATGGATTGAAAGTTTAGAAACCCTCCAATTTATTAAGATTAAGCAGATCGCATAATATGATTAGAGATCATATAGTACGATCAGAAGAGTTAAATCATCTTGATGACTTTTTGGGAAAAGGTGGTCAAATCGTATAGTACGATCAATATCATACTAGATGATCTTAAAGAATTGCATTCGTCCCGAGGAGTTGTCTGATCGACTTTGATTAAATGTATCCTATAGTACAAATAGGTATTCATATAGTACAAAGTGTAATTATGATCGTACCGACAGAATTTGATTTATCCTAATAGATTCTAACAAGTGGATTGTATAATATGAAAGGTGGTTAATATAGTACGAAGTGTAATTATGATCGTACCAGTCAAATTGAATTCATCCCAATAGATTCTAACACATGTATTATACAGTATAAAAGATGGTTCATATAGTTCAATCACCAATAACTGAAGTCATCTGGGCCATTGATTTAGCTAATGGCTGTGATTTGTGCATAAATGGTCATATCATATAGTATGAATGTGGAACGTATAGTACAATAAAAAAATTTTAGTTTTTAAAATTTATTTTATGTTTAAAATATTTGATCGATTGAAGAGTTTACGTGTAATGATTTGAATACACCTTTAAAGCAAAAATAAGAGTTTGCAAAAATGATAATACATAAATCATCATACACAAAAATAAACACAAATAATGTAACATATACGAATTATTAATTTCAAATGATAACAAAATTTTATTTATCCTGAGTTAAGCATGAATGTCTATAATACTTTTTCTAGTCCTCAAGGTGTTAAAATTATCATAGGTTAGGGGTTTTGTAAATATATTTGCCAATTGATTTTTAGTAGCTACATAATGTAGCTCTATAGCCCTTTTGTCACATGGTCTATAATGAAATGGCACCTAAGGTCTATTTGTTTGGTCCTTGAATGTTGGATAGGATTATTTAATATGCAAATGTTATTAGTATTATCACAAAAGATTTGAATGGTGTCTATAGGTAGTCCAAGGTTAAGGATTTATTATTTAAGCTATAGGACTTGTGTAATATAGCTCCCTAAAGCTATATATTTTTCTTTAGCAGAAGATAGAGATGTAGAGTTTTATTTTTTACTAGACCAAGAAACTAAAGATTGTCCTATGAATTGGCATATTCTAGAGGTGCTTTTCCTATCAACTCTATAACTTACAAAGTCAGAATAAAAATACTCTATGATCTCAATGGAAGTGTTATTTCTAGGATACCAGATTCTATGGTTTCGAGTTCCCAGAAGGTATCTAAGGATTTTCATAATAGTTGTTAGATAAGTTTCTTTTGGATCAACTTGAAATCTAGTATAGAGAAATACACTAAGAAATATAGGTCTACTAGCAATCAAATAGGGAAGTGATCAAATTATCCCTCTATATTTTTTCTAATCTACTGACTTTCCATTTAGGTCCATATCTAACTGTATAGTAGAGCCCATGGGAGTGTTTATTACCTTATCATTGTCCATTTCATATTTCTTAAGAATTTCCTTGATGTACTTAGATTGGTTAAGGAAGGTTCCATCATCCATCTATTTTTTACTAAATCTAAGAAAATAGTTCAGCTCTCCCATCATAGGTATCTCAAACTCTCAACATTTTCAAAAATTCATCACATAAGTTTTTATCTGAGGATACAAATTAGATGTCATCAATAAAAATTTGGACAATGAGTAATTCTTCTCCTACCCTTTTGAAAAATTGGGTGGTGTCTATGCTACCACTAATAAAGGCTTTATCTAGTAGGAATGTGCTTAGCCTTTCATACCATGCTCTAGCTGCTTTTTTTAGTCATTATAATGTCTTTATTAACTTGAACACATAATTTTGAAATTATGAACTTTCAAAGCTTGAGGGTTACTCAACATAAACATCCTTTTTAATCACCCAATTTAGGAAGGCACTCTTGACATCCATTTCATATAATTTAAATCCTCTAAAGCAAGCAAAAGCTAGTATCACTTTAATGGCTTCTAGTATAACTACAAGGTAAAGGTTTCTTAAAATTGATTCCTTAAATTTGATTGCTCCCCTAAGATACTAATCTAGCCTTATTTCTTATCACTATTCCAGAGTCATTCATCTTATTTTTGAACAACTACTTTGTTCCAATTATACTCTGGTCCTTTAGACTTTTTACTAGTTCTCATACATCATTTCTAACAAATTAACTTAGCTCTTCTTATATTGCTAAGATCCACAATTCATTACTTAGGGCTTGATCTATGTTGGTGGGCTCTGTGATAGAGATAAAAGAAGAATGACTAACTTTTGTCCTATGTCCATTCCTAATTCTAACACCTACAGATGGGTCTCCTAAGATAAGTTCTTTAGGATGACTACAAGAATATCTCCATTCTCTGGGTAGTACTTCCTGAGGTTCAACTCTATCTCCTATAACAATGGCTTCTAACCCTTGGATGACCTCCACTTCTTCTTCCTCAGGTTTAGATTTAGAGGTCCTATCTGATTCATTAAATACCATATGGGTAGATACTTCTACTACAAAGGTCCTCTTATTTAAGATTCTATAGGCTTTCCGTATAGATGAATAACCTAAGAAGACTCCTTCATCAAATTTTGGATCAAATTTTCATAAGGGTGATTTAACATTGATCAAGATTAAATATTTACACCCAAAAACATGTAAGTGAGAAAGGTTGGGTGTCCTACCCTTAAGGAGTTCATAGGGTATTTTATTCAGCATGAATCTAACATACACCCTATTTAAAACATAATAATATGTATTTACTGCTTCTGCTCAAAAATATCTAAGCAGTGAGTATTCAGCTAGTATGGCCCTAGCAGCTTCTACTAAGGTTCTACTTTTTCTTTCAGTTATTCTATTCTGCTAAGGGGTCCTAGGGGCAGAGAAGTTTTTTTCTATACCAATCTCTTCACAGAAAGATTTAAACATATCATTTTTAAATTCTCCGCCATGATCATTGTGAAAGGTTGAAATTTCACATCCTAATTTCCTTTGAATCCAGGTGAACAAAGTTCTAAATTTCTCAAATGACTCACTCTTATGTGCTAGGAATCTAACCTATATAAATCTAGAGAAATCAACTACTATTACAAATCCATTGGTCATCCCTCCTAGGCTGGCTGTACTAACAAGTCCAAATAGGTCCATATGAAGGATTTCTAGTGTCCTAGAGGTGGTGATGTCCTTAATTGAATGAAATGAAGACTTAACTTATTTTTTGAGTTGGCAGGCATCATATAGGTGGTCCTTAGTGAAGTCTAACATAGGGATGCCTCTACCAAGATTGTTTTGGGCAATCTTCCTAAGAGTTTTCATGTTCTCTTGACATAGTCTTCTATGCCATAGTCAGGAATTATTAATAATTATTTTCAAATATATGGAATTATAATATTTAATGCAGTTCAAGTCTAGTATGTAAATATTTTTTATTCATTTTCCTTCTAACACAAGATTTGCATTTAAACTAATTATGTATTTTTTAGAAAGAAATTTGATGTCAAAACCTTTATCACATAGTTGACTAATGCTCAGTAAATTATTCTTTAGACCATCAACTAATAGAACATTCTCAATAATAAAGCTTTTGGCATTGCTGATTATACTTGAGCCCACCACATTTCTGGTGGTGTTGTCTCCTAGTGTCACATTGCCTCCTGACTTAGCCTCCAGTGTGTTGAACTGCTTTATATCACCAATCATGTTCCTTGAGCATCCACTATCTAGGTCCCATATTGTCTCATTAGGCCTTTTATGAGAGCATCACTATAATGTAGCTTAAATGTAAGATTTGAGAACCCAAGTGAGTTTGGGTTCAACCTTAAGCATTGATGAATGAGATGAATACATGTCATGCTGTGATGAAGGTAATTTCAGCCTCCACTATAGATGTGTTCTATGGTGGATTGTGTAAGTGTGGGCTATGTGACCTAACATGCCACAAGAGTAACACCTAAATCCATGAAATGGATTTACTAACCTTTGTCGGTCATGATGTTTCTTCCTATATTTATGTGATGCATGCTAGGTTGAGGGGTTATGAAGGTGTGCCAAGGTATGTGATGGCTTATTATCCTAAAGTACTTTTATTTTTTCTTGTAGAAACTTGTTTATACTTTCTAGAATATATAGTTCTATTTTCAATGCATGCTTACTTTCATCTATTCCCAATGCACATACTTCTAATTTTTTAAATGAATTCTTTAGTTCAAAATGTGATGTTTTTATGGTAACATGTGCATTAGTTAAGTTGATATGCTTCTTATTTAAGGCATCCTATTCGTCAAGCAAGGTCATATGATCACTATCTAAATTAGAATGCTCAGTAATTAAACTTGCATGTTCTTTTTGTAAAGTAAAAAATTCAGTATTGATACTAGCATGGATCATTTTTAGCTTCCTATATGAGTCATGAATTTGTTATGAAATAATGAGTAATTCATCATAGGAAAGTTGACATACATCATCTTGAACTGGTTGATCAAGATTATCGTTAGACATAAGACATAGGGTTATCACCTCCTCCTCTGCTTCTGGTTCAGATGATTCTGAAGTGGAGTCAACCCAAAATGCTTTATGTATTTTCATTGCCCCTCTTAAACCTTGGCTTCTCTTCACCCTTCTCCTTGATTGGGTAAGTCTTCAAGTTGGGGCAGTTAGTTTGGAGGTGGTCTGGTTTCCTACATTCGAAACAAATTGTGTTAGAAAAACTTTTAATATTTTTGTTGCTTTTACTTTTTCTCCAATGTTGTTGATGACGCCTTTGTTTTCTTTTCAGATAGCTCTTGAACTATCATGTCATTAAGGTGATGTCATCATCCTCCTCCACTATACAACTATTATTGTTAGAATTATTTGCTTTTAATGCTATAGCTCTCTCCTTCTTCTTTTCTCCTTTATCCCTTTGCTTACTCACTCCTTACTTGCAGGAATTGAGTGACCTAAGCAAATTATCAATGGTGTAAACATTCAAGTCTTTTGATTCATTAATTGCAGTTATCTTAGCATAATAAAAACTAGGTAGACAACATAGATCTTATTAACTTTTTAAAATTTATAAGTTCTCTATCCAATACATACATGGATGTCACTATTTATGTAAACCTAGTATATATTTCAGAAATTGATTCACTAGATTTCATGCGAAACAATTCGTAGTTATGAAGTAGGATGTTTAACCTAGATTATTTTAGTTCACTATTTCCTTCATAGGTTATGCATAGTTTATCCCAAATATCCTTTCAAATAGTACAAGTTGATACACGCATGTAATCTTTACATTTTAATGTATAGAAAAAATAGTTTAAATATTTTGCATTCAATTAGGCTAAATCCCGAACCTTATTACTCGATTCATTAAATGGTAGCTCAATTTTAATGCCATTCAAAAAATGATAAGGTGCAGAATATCCTCTTGGACTAACATTCACATACAATAATCTATAGACTACAAGCTAGTAAACATGCAAATTTTTCAAAAATTAAAAAGTATATTATCAAATAAAGGTGGATGAAAAGTAGAGTAACCTTTCGTAGAGTTACAATTATAAAAATTAGCCATTGATCATTTTTGAAAAGTTTTCTAAAACCTTATATTTGAAACCTGCTCTGATACCACTTGAATGTTCGAGAAGGTTATTAAACCTCTCAGAACTAGGCCGAGGCTCACTAACAAGGGGGTGAATTGGTTATTTAAAAATTTCTTTATCACAAGAAAATTCCTTTTTTTTAATAACAAAAAAAATTTGATCACCCAATACAAAAGCTAATAAACTTAACAATACTTATAATAATGGTGATAACAACTGAATCAACTCAATCTAACATCAACCAAAGATTTTCAACTAAATAATTATCGTGAAAAGAAATTGTAGAAAAGTAAAATGCAAAAAATTAAAGTTAGAAATAAAAGACCAGAATTTTATATTGTTCGGTGAACCTTGACCTACTACATCCACTTCCCGGAGTCCTTCGCTTTGGGTATTTCACTAACACAAAGTGACTCTCCTTTGGGTCCTATAGATAGGCAAAGATGCCCTTATAGACTCACTTTCACCAAACCTAATGTGATGGAGTACTGGAAGCTATATCACCTTCCCCGATGACGATGACAAACCTTGAATAATTTTTCTCCCACCTAGAGAAGGCAAATAACCCAAAGCTTTTTCTCTCTCCTGGAGAAGGTAGCATACCTCCAATATTTTTCTCCCTCCTAGAGAAGTTAGAGTACCTTGAGGACTTGACTTTGAAGCCTCTCTCCCAAGAGATCTTTCAAGGACTGACCAAGGCTACAAGAGGAGCAAGGGTGTAGCTAGCCCGAATCAACCGTGTGATCCCTCACACTTCTTCTGCCTCACGCTCAACCTCACCTTCTTCCTCTCAAACCTTTATTTTCTCTCCTCTCAGGGTTCCTATAATAGTCACTCATTCCTCTCTTATTACAAAGAGATTATTAAAAATATTGCTTAAGTATTAGGCTTCAAGAAACCCTAAAATTCAAGTTGGCCATCACTATTTATATAGTACGATGGATTTTGTACAGTACGATCAGTTTAAAAACTAAACCCATCTAGTACGATGCAAATTATTGTTTAGATGAACTATTCAACTTTTTGAACACATCGTATTGTAAGATCCAAAGATCACCCAGTTTGATCTATTTTCTTTCTCTCTATTTGTAAAGGATGATTCTTAGGATGATTGAAAATCATCTCTATCATTCATCCTATATTACTCTCTCATCATAAAGTATGATTAGTTAATTTAAAGTCAGTTGTCTACTACAATATGAATATCGTACATTATGATTAGTTCAAAGATTATGGTTTTGTTTGGTACAATCTTTGGGATAACGAAATTTCATCTCTACCAATTATACGCACAATCAAGTTTATATAATACATATTGCTATTACTAATTAAACCCTAATTTGTTCGACTAATTATAGAGGTTAATTTAAGTAAGTTTACCATTTTTTGTATAATATGAATCATATTGTATAATACGATTAGTTCAAAATTGAAATTTCAAAAATTTTACTTAATTTATTCAGTGGCTAGGGTTTTAGATTGTAATGGATCATACAGTATGATTTAGATTATATAGTATGATTAATTAATAGAAAATAATTATTCAATTAGCTATTAAGCCCATTCTCTTAATAAATGATCATACACAACGATTGTAAGTCGTATAGTATGGTTAGTAAACAAAAAAGTTTAAATTTTTCTCACTCCCCTGTGTGTGTGTGCACAGTCACCCAATTCTATACACTCTTATGTGGCCAGACTCAAGATGTTGAAAATAAAGAAAAATAGAAGTACAGACTCTTTTACTTGACATCCTATTCTAACCAGTCTTGAGCTTCTAGTGGCCTTGAGAAGTTTATATTTTACCTGCAATGTTAGTGCTTATAGATGAAAGGAATATTCAAAATATTTACTAAGAAAAATAACAATTTAATCAATAATATTTATTATCATCAAAATTACAGACTAGGGATCATGGATTGTAACACTTTCTCCATCATTACCTTGGTTAATAACTATCAAAAAGGTTTTATTCTAATTGACATGGTTAGTTCTAGTAACATTATTTTTAAATCTTTAATTAAAAAACAATGTATTAGGTCCTAGCACACACCCATTTTAGGTCCCTAATACAGTTTCTTAAGAGAGCATAGAGCAATTGATGGAGTGCTAACCTTAAAAGTTATGTAAGATGAAAGCGACCAATAATATATTATAATGGAGGAATTTATAATTTTTGTTGTCCTAGCCACATATAATCTTTGTTGAACACTTCTAAGGCTCTACTCTTAACTAATAACCTAGATATTAAATTCACTATAGTATGAATGTAAATTACTATAAGTGGAGGCCTCCCCAATCATGTACCTATTATTAAAGAGAAATAGGGAATGTTGGGGCAGCATTATAAGAAGTTCTTTAGTTGGGTGTGGAGAAAGGATAAGGTTTGGGAACCATGAAACAATCAAAGAAGTTCCATTAATTGAGGTTGAGCTAAAAGGTGACCTCAAAATAAGTGTTTCCTTTGATGAAGAGCATAGTGGTAAACTCATTCCATCTTTTAGGCATGGCTTATATGTCTATACTTGGAGAACATTGAGATTCCATGCATCAATGAGAACACTAGAAACAAATTATATGTGGGATAGAAAGTAATGCCCACAAAGTAAAAATTTTGGAAGACCATAACTATACTTACCAAACAAATCATGTAAGTAGTTTAAATGTAAGCTGAGGTCAACTTCATTATTGTGGTTATATACTAAAACTAGATATCCAATGTGGTGTGTGAGTGTAGAAATTGACTGGTATTTGGAGGATGCTTTTGACATGAAAAATTTTAATTTATCATGTCAAAATGATTACTATCCATAGCCTAGGATAAATTCATTGGTTAGCTCAACATGAATGTATTTAATAATGAGCTTCTTGTTAGCCTTCTATCACTACCACCAAAAATGAATATATTCATATAATCATAAGAAATCTAATTTCATTAATGCAAAAGGTTTGTATAGGTATTTAGTTTTTCCCTTTAGCCTAAAGAATGCAAGGGGGACCTATAAAAGTATAATTGATTGATTCTTTAAATCTAAGAAGGAAAACAATATTCATGTTTCCATTATTGGTAAAGAGAAAGTCACTCAGGCAGTACATTGATGACATGAAGTAAAGTTATTACTAAATGAGTCATAAGGATCAAACATTCCATTTCTATGCTAAGTCATAGGTTCTTTCTCTTCTTTAAAGTACTAAAAAATTCTCAAATGTTCACCTAAGGTGAGGATTGTGAGATCACCTTCTAATAATTAAGCCTTCTTCTCTCTTAATGACCCTTACTCTAAGGCTATGGGTTCATCGAAAATCTTCTTCTATATTTTGGACTGGGGAACATACTATTTGCTTAATACTCATCAAAGTGAATGGACAAAGCAAAGGCAAGTATTTTATAGTATTTATAAAATAAAGTGAGCTGAATATACATATCAAATTATGAAGAAATTTTCATGGGCATTAGTGTTCTATGCTAAGAGACTATGACCATGTGACATCTCTAGGTTTAGTGCATCATTAAAATAAATTTGACATGATAAGAAATCTTGTAATACACTAAAGTTTTACTTTTAAACTCCTTTGTATGTCTCTAAATATGATCTATGTGCTTAAAAAAGGTTTGCATGTGCTCTAGTGTAGTTTTCAAGGGTCTAAAAGTATGTTTATAATATCTAGATTTTTTTCTCTAAAGCACCTGACAATTTATTTCTGGCACCCCAACAAAGTGCCCTTTAGAATTTAAAAAAAAAATACTTAATACACCGATGCTAAGAAAATTTTAGAACTTATAAATATCTTTTTCCATAGTCCATTCATTTGATAATTTTGGGTAGCTAACTAAGCAAGGGAAAGAGAGGGATTTTTAGTGGGAGGTAAGAGGATTTGAGTTTCTTTGGGTCATTTTCAGCTACTGGCATCATGCTAAATGTTATCCGGATCAAGATAAGTCACGCTATGCCTATCTCTATTTTAAAAAATGTTTAGTTAATTAGAATTTTTTGATTAAATTTATATTTTTGTTACCTGAAGATGATGACAAGCTTATATTGGTAAAACTTTTATAGTGCAACATTTTATATGCTATAGAGATTGAGATTCTAAATATTTTGAATAATTTATAAAGTTTTAGATCTAGTATTTTAAAATATGTGTCATTTGATTGTATAGAAAAATGATACTCAACATGAAAAATAGTGCATTGGTAAAATTAAAATCATGATATAGTGTTTTGGAAGATCCATAATAATTTATTGAAATTTAGGAATAATATATTTTTGCTTAATAATGCATTGTGTTGCCTACTGTTATAGCAATTTACAAAAATTTTGCATTGAGTTCCTCCATGCTTTAATTATAACATTGAAATGAATTTTGTATTATATTGATTGAATAATCTATGTTTTGAAATGAAAAATGTTTGCTGGGTGATATAAGGGGCAAGAATCCTTATGATTATGTCTAACACTAGAATTTGAAACTCTCAAAAATTCATTTAGTAGGAGTCATAAGGGGTCAAAATCTTGGATTATGTATGAAAGAGGGAGAATTTGTTAGGAGTTATAAGATACAGAATCTTTATATTCTATTTGGGTCTAGAGAAATCAGTTATATTATATTCTATGAAATAGAGTTCATATATAGTTTTAGACCATTTAAATGCTCAGTATTATTATTTGTATCCTTGGATAAAAGTATTGCTATATTACTCTGCTCATCATTGTGTATTTTTTTATTACATTTGATCATTTTGAAAAATGTTTAATCAAAAAAATATGTAGAAATTTAAATAGGTATTTATGGCATGTAGAGCTATTTTTGCTCACCATTATTTTGCATTTTGTTTTTAGGATTTGAGAACATAAAAGAGCTAGTTAAATAGAAGTTTTAGGAATATGAAATGAGTCTTGAGGCAGAAGGAATTATAATTTAAGAAGATAATCATAATGTTATCAAGTATCTTCAAGGCTCTTTTGGCAAACCATCTTGGTTGTCTAAGAACCAGTATGTGGAGGATTTTTTATTTTAAAAGGGTTCAATAATGTTTTATTTCAATTTTCCAATAGATGTTGTAATAAGTTAGCTAATTTTTGTGCTAACTTAGCTATTTTTGCTGATTTTATTTGGGATGTTATTAGTGACAATAAAATTCCTCCTTCTTTTGTTTCTTTGTTAAAGGAGGAATGTGATAGGTTGCTTATCTTTAAGTAGTTTGTAATTTGCTATTTTTGATTTAATGCAAGTTGCATTTCCTTTAAAAAAAAACATACCTTAACATGTGGCACTATTTAATTGGCCAAGAAATGACTACAATCATAATGATTTCATAGACAATTAACCATACCCAACTTTTCTAAGATTAAACGGATATGATTTAAAGCAAAACAAAATAGTAGGATCAGATGAAGATCAAACTAAAGAAACTAATCCAAATGAATGAATATGATTTTGTCTTCAACCTATTTCTCAACTTTGTGATTGTGAGCACATTTTGACCAAATTTAGAGATCGGTTGGATTTATTCCCTAAAAATTCTCACAAAGCATAATCTTGGTATAAACATTCAATCAAAAGATCTGATCCCACTAAATTGGTGGTTTCTTTCATAATTGATTGGACCTATCAAGCTAGGAGCTCAAAAGTATAGGAATACCTTATCTAATGCTCCAGTTACAACTTTATAGGCATTAGACAATGCACTTAACCAGGAAATTGTTTTGGTTCAGGACACCTCAAACCATTGGGTCATGCTTGGACTATCCAGTACAACTTTCTAAATAATGCTAAAGACTTATAGTGGTCACATGGATTGAGATTTGCATTGAATCCATGGGGATGTGTGATGAATTTTCAATATTTCGGTGGGCTCTAATTGCCATCTAGGAAGGTTGAGTTTTCAAATGTCTAGGAGGTTCCTGAGCTTAATCAATGTGTCAATTGGGTTTGTTATGGTTTGTATGGGTAATGTTGCTGAGAATTACTTATTTTAGAGGCTTTGGTTAGCCTAATTAGTTGACCCAAGCTATCCTAAAGGTTCGGTTAATCATGGTAAATGTATGGGACCACTACGCATCTAGTGTATTAGTGGTCTTAGACACTTGGGTCAAGGCATGTGGTTGTCCCTAGTGGATCCAAGGGTTATGTCACAAAGGGTTTTTTCCAATGGATCTCATGGACAAACCCATAGATTCAATTTAGATTGGGTATACTTAGGTCAGTACAATTAAAGAGGATTTTGGTATATGTTTGTTTGGATAACCTTGGTTGACTTGGTAAAGTAGGTTGGACTATGTGTTAGGGTTAGGTCCAAACAATGCTAAATGATATTTTGTATTCAATGGAAGTGATCCCAAGGAATGGAGAGGTGTTTTGTTTTTAAAGGTGGGTTTAAAAACATAAGGTTTAATTTGGCCAACCTAGGTTGACTTATTGATAAGGTTGTTTGACCTCTTAACTAGGTTAAATGGTGTTATACAAGTGCACATGTCATTAAAATAATATAATGATTGAGAAAATAGTTAATGTCTTGACGAATAGGAATCTTGATCTTATAAGTTAAATACCATTTTTTTAACCACTAGATGTATCTTGCCAATACAAATTCTTAATAAGGAAAAGAAGTAAACTATAAAACTTTTTAAAATTTTCCAATTTATGATGAACTTTGAATTTATAATTTATCTAATTAATATGTGTGATGTAGATGGGTTTATCAATTTTAAATTGTGAACTAAAAACAAAATAATTTTGCATATCTTTCAACCTAGTTAGAATTCAAGTAAATGTATGCTTAAGCCCTGATTAATCACTCATTTACTGCATGATACACATCTCCTTAGACATGTCAAACTCTAATATTATTATATTTATGCATTCATGAATTTTGATTTTGCTCTATTGGTTGTTCCACTAATACTCCATTTAAGTCAAAAATCATACAAGGTTTAAAATGCGTAAATAGCCAGAACATAACTAAATTAAGCATGGAGGAATATAAAATATTTTTCTTACATAGTTTAGATTAGAAACCAAACATATAGTATACAAATTAACCTACCACATTATAATCTTATAATAAAAGTCTATCCACTAAATATCATTACAGGATAATTAACAATCATTACTTTTGTTCATAAATAAATCACATGCTCTAGAGACTAGAGTGAGAAAGTTAGATCTAAGATTTCCTTGAATATAGGTTCCCCTCCATTAAAGAATGCTCCAACTCCACTTACACATGCCCCTATTTCTATCTCTTACTTAACATAAAATTTAGATGAAAAATTATAGCAATAGAATAGGGTTATCAATGAAATTAAGCCATGTATTTATATTTATAAAATGAAATATCCTTCATATTTGAACATAATTGTATTGTGCAGGCTATACAAGGCACTATGGGGATACATGTTGTCATCACTTTACCTGGGGTCATTTGACCCACTTTACCATGATGTATAGCCATTTGATCTGTGACCCTTTGATTGATAATTATCCAATGTTTAACCATCCAGTCTACAACACTTGAGTTACACTTCAATCACTAAGCATACACCTTACAATCAATCAACACTTCAATCAATCTACCCTACAAGTAATGAAATTTACAATCAACTTACATGCACTCAATCAAACTTAAATCATCCCTAGATATCCAATCATATTGATCAATTTTCACTTCTACAGTCAATATACACAAAGCTACAATCACCTGGACAATTATAGCCCTACATTATAATAAGATGGCTTAATGCACTGCATAGCTTAGTGTACTGACCACTTGACCTCAATCATGACCCAAACCACTTCCTTCGGTGATTGATACTATATTCTACCCAACATTTGATATCTCAATTATTAACTTACCTATCAGACCTAGTTAGGCTAGCTCAAGCTAGCCCAATTGATCATACACACCAACTATACCCAATCAAGCTCGAAATGAATTCTAAACTTCACCATACCCCTCTCAACATCACTCATAATGAATTGAATATGACTGGCCACCCTCACCCAATAAATAATTAACTTGGTCAACTGAACCAAAGCTTTGTGAACCCAAGTTAACCAATGTTAATCGATTGCATTTAATCAAAGCAAGCACTTTACCTTCTTAGAACTACTTTAATGCATTTTGTGAACATCTCCTAATCCACCCTGGATCAAACCATGGTTAGTTTGACTTAGTCAAACCATCATGTGTGGTCAAACCCCACCATAGATGGGTTTAAGCCTTTAAACTTCAACGGTATGGCTTCATACCATTCCCAACCACTTCAATTAATGATGTGAACTCCCCCAAGCCTATAATGAATCAACCCATGGTGGGTTTAACTTGGTAAAATCCCCATGTGAGGTCAAACCTTACTACACACACCAATTTGCTCATACATCAAATCCATCCCTCTAGACTCCTTGTAATTCACCCAGACAGCAAACCCACATCCCTTAGACTCCACCTCACCATTATTATCTAGTTGATTGGTCAAACTTGTCAACTCAAACTCAAAAGAAACCTCTCATGGTTAACACAAGTCCTGACCCATCAAGACTTTTCTCTAACTCATGGATTTCAATTTAAACATCATTTCTACAATCCGTAATATTCAACTCAATATCACTTAAGCAATTTGATGGCCAAATCATCAAAAAGAGCTTAACTAACCTCAAATGGTTAAACCACCTAGCCCAAGCATCTCCTTTCAAACCCATCCCATATAGCCCACTTAAATGGACTCTAAAAGATTCCTAGGCTACATCCTAACCCAACTTGACCCCTGGTTTAGCTTGGCCAGCGCAGGTGGTCCCCTCTATATAAAATTGACACGAAGTTCTTTTCTCCTTAGGCAGCCCATCTCCCTACTTCCTAACGACTGGGATAGTTGTCATTCCACCATACAACATATCTGAGTGATCCCGGCCATCCAAAATGACCTCTTGATTGGAATTATACCAAAGCCTTCTAAACCCTACACATATACTTCATATTTACTCTAGTCGCTCTCAAAATGAACCCTTATTTAATTTTATATTCCTACAGTCTTCTCAGAATTACCCTAATGTTTCCTGGCCATTTGGAGCTTGCCAACAGTAGGGCTCATGATGGATCAAACCAAGTTCAATCCCAGTTGATCAAGTTCTCTACCTAGGCTTCCTCTATGCTCGAGGACTTTAGCAAACCTGTGGAGGATCTTCCAACGATAAGAATGATCCGTTGTATGCCTCCTAAGACTACCCATATGTAGGTACAATACCAACTTTAGCTCATTACATAGTTTATATAATAGTTTATTAAACCCTACATTAAAAGCATTAGAAACCTTTCAGCACTCTTTCTTCAACCCTCCTTTACCCCTATTTAACCTCCCAAGCCATCTGCTCCATTAAGTCAAGCATATAAGATCAAACCAAAGGCTAGCATTTTTGGGTGGCTGGAGGTAGAAGATGTGTGCATGACCATTTGTTCCATTCTTCCAATTTAATGTTACATAATCTTCTCAAGTTGAAAGAATTACCTTGTCTAAAAGCATAGTTCAGAGGGTGCTTCTCAGTACAATACTTCAAAACCATAAATTTAGCCCACTGACTTTTTTTAGCTCTAAAATTAAACCACAGTTTATGGCTATAAGTCTGGGTCATATCAGAAAAAGTTTTGAAACCTAGTCTACCCTCATCCATCATCCCCGAGCAATTACTCCAAGATCCCCAAACAATGGAACAGTTTCCATCCTTGGAACCCCAAAGGAATTTATTAAATAAGTTTCCATTCTTCTATAAACATTAGAGGTTGGACATAAAGTATGGAGCAAATAAATAGGAATAGAACAGAAAACATGCTTAACAAGAACTAGCCTACCTCCATAAGAAAGAAAGTTGAAAGCCTAAGAGGAAAGTTTGTTATGAACAGTAAAGAAAATTCTATGCTATTTACCTTGTTCTTATGATGCCAAGATAATTGCAATTACTGAATCTAAAGACTTGAATATTTATTCCATTGATAATTTGCTTGGGTCACTCATTGCCTATAAGTAAGGAGTGAGTCAAAGGCAAAGTGATGCAGGAGAGAAAAAAAATGAGAGAATCATAACACTAAAAGTAAATAGCACAGACAGTAACAGTTCTACAGCAGAGGGGGATGACAACATTGCCTTAATGACATGACAATTCAAGAGTTTTTTGAAAAGAGAACATAGACATTGTAAACAAAAATATTAAAGCTTCTTCTGACACCATTTGCTTTAAGTGTAGGAAATCAGGTCACCTCCAAGCTGACTGCCTCAACTTGAAGACTCACCTTATAAAGAAGAAGGGTGAAGAGAGGCAAGCAAAAGACAAAGTAAGCCTTTTGGGCTGACTCCGCCTCATAATTATCATAAGTAGAAGCAAAGGAGGAGGTAACAAACATGTGTCTTATGGCTAATGATAATCTTAATCAATCAAATCAAGATGAGGTATATCAACTTGCCTATGAAGAATTACTCATTATTTCTAAAAATATTCATGATTCGTATAGGAAGCTAAAAAAGATGCATGCTAGTCTTAATACTGAGTTATTTATTTTATAAAATGAGCATGCTAGTCTAGATAGTGATCACATGACCTTGCTTGATGAGTATGATGCCTTAAACAAGAAGCATATCAACTTAAATAATGCTTATGAATCCTTGAAAACATCACATATTAAATTAGAAAACTCATTTAAGGAAGTGGTAAGCTATGAAAATGCTAATGAATTTTTTAGGGCAAAAGTTATTACACTTTAGAATAATAAGCCATCACCAACATTAGCTCAATGATATAACCCCTCAACATAGCATACATTAATTAAACCTAAGAGAAGGCACCATGACTAACATAGGTTAGTAAATCCAGTTCCTGGTGTTAGGTGTTACTCTTGTGGCAAGTTAGAACATATAGCCTGCACTTGCACAATCCACCATAGGACACATCTAGTGTGGAGGCCTAAATTGTACTCATCATAGCCTAGCATTCATTCATCTCATTCAATTAAGCATAAGGTGGAACCCAAACTCACTTGGGTTCCCAAATCTAACCTCTGAATGACTATATAGGGTTGCTCTCACAAAAGGCCTAGTGAGAGTAAGTGGTACCTAGACAATGGATGCTTGAGGCACATGACTGATGATATGAAGCAATTCATCACACTGGAAGCCATGTTAGGAGGCAAGGTGACATTAGGGGATAAGATCACTAAGAAAGTGGTGGGCTCAGGTATAATTGGAAACTCTAAAAACTTTATGATTGAGAATGTTTTATTAGTTAATGGTTTAAAGCATAATTTATTAAGTATTAGTCAACTATGCAACAAAGTCTTTGATATAAAATTTCTTTCTAACAAATGAATGATTAGTTTAAATGGAAAACTTGAGTAAGAAGGAAAAAGGATGAATAATGTTTATAAGTTATACTTGAATTGCATTGAATATTCAAATTCCTTTTGCTTAAAAACTATAATTGATGAATCTTGACTATGGCATAGGAGACTATATCATGCAAGCATGAAGACTCTTAGGAACATCACCCAGAAAAACCTAATTATAGGCATACCTATGTTAGACTTCACTAAGGACCACTTGTGTGATGCCTTCAAACTAGGAAAGGAAGTTAGGTCATTATTTCATTTAATAAAAGACATTAACACATCTATGTCACTAGAAATCCTTCACATAAACCTATTTGGACCCGTTAGTTCAGCCAACCTTGGAGAGAAGATATATGGATTTGTAATAGTGGATGACTAATGTAGATTTACTTTGGTTAGATTCTTAGAACATAAGAGTGAGTCATTTGAGGAATTTAAAACATTCTCCAAATTGATTCAAAGGAAATTAGAATGTGAAATCTCAATAATTCATAGTGATCATGGTGGAGAGTAAGAAAATGATAAGTCTGAATCCTTCTATCAAGAGATAGGAATAGAACATAATTTCTCTACCCCTAGGAGCCCCCTAGCAGAATGGAATAGCTAAAGGAAAAAATAAAACCTTGGTGGAAGCTAATAGGGTAATACTAGCTAAGTATTCACTTCTTGAGTATTTTTGGGTAGAAGTAGTGAATAGCGCTTGTTATATTTTGAATAGGATGAATATTAGATCTATGCTTAATAAGACACCCTATGAACTTCTTAAGAGTAGGACACCCAACCTTTCACACTTGCATCTCTTTGGCTATAAACGATTCAATCTAATTAATAGAAAATTATCGTTAAGAAAATTTAATCCCAAGCGGAGTAACCTTGCACACACACACTCAAGGCGAGTGATTTGGTGAGTTAAAGAAATTTTTAGTTTTTACCTTAATCGTATAGGATGATTTCGATCGTACTGGATAATCAGTTAAAAATAAAATATCCTAATTAAGGTATTCCTGTTAATTAAGAGTGATTAAAAATATTTTTGGAACTATTTTTTTGTTACTTCAAATTTTGTCATTATTTTTCTTATTGTCAGCACTTTGGACTACCCGAAATTGATTTATTGGTTAAAACCTCCTCATAACACTTTTAAGTTGAATACTAATGGTTTGGTTCATAATGGCAGCAATGGTTGTGGTGGCATTATTAGAGATGAGCAGGGTAATTTGATAATGTCCTTCACTGGCCCTTTAGATAAATGCTCTGTGCTTATGGCTGAGCTTTATGTCATTCTCAATAGGCTTAAATTGTGTATCTCTCTTAGTATTTCTAATATTTGGATTGAGGTAGATGCCACTTCTACTATTCATTGTCTTAAGAACTAATCAGATAGTATTTGCAACCCAAATTTTTTTTATCTTATTAGAGAGATTAAGCATCTATTAATTTTTGTTAACTTTAATATTACTCATGTTCATAGGGAAGGTAATGCTTGTGCTGATTGGTTAGCCAATTTGGGTTGCGATCTAGACTGCCTTAAGGATTTTACTGCTGCTAATTTACCTATTCCTCTGAAAGGGATGGTTAGGTTGGACAAAATGAATTTACGTTATGTCAGAAGTTGATTTGGTTTTCTTCTTTAGAATTTTATGAGCTTTGATTTGTTTGACATGTTTCTTCCTGTTTTCTGGTTGTGGCCATTTTCTTTGGTCCTTATCCTTACTTTTGTGAAGTTGCATTTTATTTTCTGTATTTATTATCCTGTGAATTTAGTTATCATTTGGTATGTCTTTGTGTGGGGCTGGAGCAGTGATTAGAATGCTTCTAAGCCTGATTCAACATCTTTTGTTCCTCTTCTTTCCCTGGGATGATTTTGCTGATAGGTTGTTTTAAGAACTAGATGCGGGATGGTTGTGGATTAGCCCGTTACAATTCTGGGGCTGTTCCTTATGCTTTGCAGTACTGGAAGGTTTTGGGGGTTGCCCTTAGTTTATAGAATGCTTTTGATATTTATATTACTTCTTGGACTAGCAGGATTGTCCTGAAAAGGGATTAGGACTGTTCTGTTGCTATCATTATTGTTACTATCTCCTTATGGTTCTCTTTTCTATTACTTACCTCTTTTGTTTTTTGAAATTGAGAGTGTTTGGGTTTAAAATGGAGCGGCATAGGGGTTTTCATAATGATGGTTGCAATTAGGGCTTTTTCTTGAGCTTTATGGGCCCTATTCCTATTTGGGATTTATTTCCTTCTGAATTTCTTCATTTTGTGGCTTTTCCTTTACCCTTTTTCACTTAGTGTGGTGGTGTTAGATGTCTCAGGTTTTTGTCTCAGCTTTGGAGGCACTTTTGCTTTTGTTTTTGCATGGGGGCTTTTGTCTTTTATGGATGCCTTTGGGAGCACCTGTTGTGTTGAGATGTTTTGGTTATTCTCTGGACAGGATTATTTATCCTTAGTTTTTCTTTTGGGTGGGGGGTGTGGTCTGTGGCCCACATGTTTCATCATAGGCTTGCTGATTATTTTCTTTTGTATTTTGGAGATGCTGTTTCCCTGTGGCTGGATTGTTGGGAGGATATTTTATACATGACTATTACTGTACTTGCTTACCTCTACTACTATGATAATTTCTACTGCAAGGTTATGTTTAGGGGTTTAACTTTCTATCTTTTATCTTTAGGAGTTAATTTGTTTACTTGGTTTTTATATTTTCATACTTTGCATCACATGATTCTAGTTGTTTCTAGTAATCCCTATTATGCTCTTGATATTTTGCTTCTAAAAATTTTTGGCAAGTATTTCTCGTTCTCTTTATTGCCTACTCTTAGATTTTGGCTTGGAAGGATGGTGCTTAAAGATTATCTTGGGATCCTTTCTATTTTTTAGGTGTTGGCTACTAGACACCATCAAATTTACCTAGGCGTCTTTGTATTGTTTCTTAGTTGGGAACTCGAGCTCGTAGGGTTTATTTTGTTTCTTTTTGTAGCTCTTTTGATTAGTAATGAGCTCGAGGGACCTTTAAGGACCTTGTACTTTTATTTTAATCAACACATAGGCTCCATCGAGGGTTTCCCCTAAAAAAAGAGTGATTAAATAAATCATACTATACGATCCTTATCATACAGGACGATCAGTTCAGATTGTAAAAAATAGCCACTAATCATAATTAGGCAATATTTAAATTTTCAATTTTTATTCTAATCGTATAGGATGATATACATTATCCTGGATAATTTATGATAATCATGCCTAAATTGATCCGATGACTAGGACACTAATTAGGGTTAAATTGTTCAATCAGATCGTACAGAAAGATCTACATAGATCATTCTGGATAATTTATTATATTTCATGGGATGATCCCCCATCATCCAAGATTAAACCATAAGTTTCTTCTAATTATTTAGGTGATCGTACTAGACATCCTGAGAGATTTATGGGATAATATGTTGATCGCCACCCTTCGTCCCATTTTGTACTAGACAATCAATACAATATCTTAAACTAATCATCCTAGACGATCGCAGAATCGTACTGGATGATATGTTCAAATATTTGAATTGATCGTGCAGGGCAACGCTAATCATGCTAACTGAAAGGGTTATTTTGTACTGATCGAATAGGATGATCTATCGATCGTACTAGATGATCTTTGACAACAAGATGAAATAGGGCTTCTTTTGGAAGCTCTCTAATTAAGCTCTCTTATTTTTCCTTGAGAAAATCTTTTGCTGTTTAGTTGATCTGAGGGAGAGCTTTGAGAAGGAAGAGAGAGAGATCCGTGTGAGGGGGAGTTATGAGGGATTAACAAAGGTTTTTCTAAGCAAACTTTTAACCATATTCTTCAAGCTACTTTTTTGGTTCCTTGGTTACTTTTGGGAGACTTTCATCAGCATCATATCTAGGTTCTTTGCCTACTCCAAGAGGGAGTAAAAGGATTTTAAGGTTCTCTTCCTACTCTAGGAGGGAGTAAAAGGATTTCCAGGTTCTCTGCCTACTCCATGAAAGGGTAAAAGGATTCAAGGTGCTCTATCTCATCTGGTCGGTGGAACGATTTTGTAAGGGCTTCTCTGTCCTGCTGTGGGGGATAAAAGGAGAGACACTGCTTTTAGTGGAATACTTAGAAAGGAGATTTTTGGCGAGTGGACATAGGTCATGTTTTCCAAACCACTATAAATTTGTTAGGTTCTTTCTATTTACTTTTTCATATTTAATTTCTGTATTTTTCTATGAATTTTTCTATGTTTTAAATCTCTAAAATTTTATTATTGTGAATTTGATCTGCTTCCATATCAAGGGGTTTTAATTTTTTATTTTAGTAAAGAATTTTTAAAATAACTAATTCACCTAATAACCCTTATAAACTTCCACGCTCTTCCTAAAGAAAGAAGGAGAAGACTTACTAATTATTCAAATTTATGTTGATGACATCTTATTTTGATCCTCAAATAAAAAACTATGTGATCAATTTTAAAAATAAAGAGTAGAGAATTTGAGATGAGTATAATGGGAGAGGTAAGCTACTTTCTTGAATTTAGCGTAAAGCAGACGGATGATGGGACCTTAGCCAATATAATTACATCAATGACATCCTTAAAAGTATAAAATGGATAATGATGAGACCTTGAACACTCTCATGAGCTCTACTATTCAATTAGACAATGACCCAAATGGAAAATCTAGAGATTAGAAAAGTATAGGGGAATAATTAGATCACTTCTTTACTTAATTGCTAATAGATCGGATATTGTGTTCATTATTTTCCTTTGTGCAAGATTTTAAGTTGATCCAAAAGAATGCCACATGACTACTGTTACGAGAATTCTCAGATATCTATTAAGTACTCAACACTTAGGAATCTGGTATCCTAGACATAACACTTCTTTTAAAATAATACAATAATCTGATTCTGATTTTATAGGGTGTAGGATTGATAGAAAAAGCACTTCTAGAACCTACCAATTCATAGGATTATCTTTAGTTTCCTGGTCCAATAGAAAACAAAACACAATAGACCTTTCCACAGTTGAGGTAGAATATATAACATTAGACTTGGATTACCTATAGGAACCATTCTAATTATGTGTGACAATACTAGTGCTATTTGCATATCCACAAATCCAATTCAACACTCCCGCACAAAGTATATAGACATTAGACATCACTTTATAGGAGATCATATAGCTAAGGGAGATATAAAATTGCATCATATAGCTACAGGAGATAAATTAGAAGACATCTTCATAAAACTCCTAGCTTATGACACCTTTAGCACCTTGAGGACAAAACTGGGTGTTATAGACATTCATGCTTAATTCGAGATAAATAATAAATAAAAAATTTATTTGAAATCATTCATTCACATGTGTTAAATTGTATGTGCTTGTTCCTATGCATGTTTATGTGTTGTTATTTATAGTTTATGTTTAAATTAAAAAAATATATAATTTTGGTTTAAGATGATTCCTAATCATCACACACACACCTCACTAATTCCCAAAATCTTTCAAAGTTTACTCTTACCATATTGTATAATTCAAAATAATCATCACACACACACCTCACGTATTGTACGATATGAACAGATGCACGGATCACAACCCTTAGTTTAATCAATGGTCCAGATTAGATCCATGATATATACATCGTATGATATGAACCTCTATTTTTACTATGTAATCGATGTGTAACTAATCATTGAGGTATTCAATTCATTTGAATGAAATTATTGCCAATTATGAAGTATAATACCTCTCTTTGTACTATACGATACATGTGCCAAATAGAATTAAGAGGAATTCATTTCAGTTAGTATGATAATAACTACATTTTTTACTGTATGAACAACCTTTCATACTGTATGATGATTTTCAAAAAATGTTGTATTGATGGCTCCTCGAGATGAATGCATTTCCTTCAGATCGTCTAGTATGATACCTGATCGTACTATATGATCTGACCACTTTTTTTGACAAGTCATCCAGACAAATTAACATCCCTGTTCATATTATACAAACCTTAATCATTCTATACAATCAGTTTAAAATCTATAAATTAGAAGGCTTTGAATATTTCAATTCACTCAACTCACTACGTCAAACTTATACCCTCTAAACCTTCATATCCAATGGCCGGTGGAAGCTAACGTGGCAGAATGACTCAGAGGAGCTCCTCCACCTCTCATCATTTTGACAATCATTTCCTCTTTGTAAGGGATGAAGATGTTTATTACAAGTATGAGGAGGCTAAAATCACTTCTTCCCAAATGTTAAATTAACCAGCCCTTAACTTCGAGGTGATGAACCTCTTTGCCTCCATTACTCTTCAATTTCTCCTCACATTGGCTTCTCCCTACAACTCTAAACTTCTTTATGAATTCTTAGCCAACCTTAGGCAAAATTTAGAAACCTTTGCCATGACATCTTTTATTTGCCGTCGAAATGTAGAAATCACCATGGCTGATTTAGCTGAACATATCGGTCTTTCTACCGAAGGACCTTGCCCTCAATCCCTTATCTCAAATGATTTTGACTGGACTTCTATCAACTTTATCATTAAGAATGTGCCCGTAAACAAACATCAAACATAAGTCTACTCTTCAAAATAAAAATGCTGGGGTCATCTAGCATGTCCTTAGAACCTTAATTATACCTAAAACTGGGGATCGAGTTAACATAATTCAACTTCTATTGATAGTCACCTACTTAATCATGTCGAATACCCAATTTGATGAAGCCCAAATGATTCTTGATTATTTTCAAAACATGACTCATATTCAATATCCCATGTTGCCCCAGGACACACTATAGTATATATCCAAGATAAAAAATACCAAATTAATTTCCTGCTCAACCCAATAATGTTCCTATTTTCTATACGGATACCTCCATCTATATTCTTTTCCATCAGGGGAACGAGCATGCTAAGCAAGAATTTGATGAATAAAGGGAACCTGCTCCTACAGGTGGACTTCCACCGCTACCAATACCACCACCTGCACTTGCCTACCCTGCATACCCTCATGATGACATAATTCAGTAGCTCGTGCAATTAGAAACCTCGCTCAATTATCACATCCAATAATAACTACAATAGCAAGAGGATAATATGAGATGGTTGAAGAAAGGTTTTGTTTTATTGATAATTAATTTACCTCCATCCATCAATCTTTTAGTCACCACCACCACCACCTGATTAGGATTTGCCTTACCTTTAGTGTTTTAATTGTTATATTTTTATTTCTTGAAATGTTTACTTTGTTTATTATTCCTCCTCTTTTTGGTGATGTTAAAGGGGGAGAAAATATATATTTTGTGATGTTTGAACTTAATAGAATTCTATGTTTATGTTACTTTATTTTTTATTATCTTTCATTCAAAAAAAATAAAAAAAAATTTGCATCCCTAATTTGTAAAACTATCACCTAGTGAGGGGGAGCTTAGGAGAAAAGAATTTTTATCTTACCTATCAACTAACATTATTTAACATCTTCAAAAAGGGGGAGATTGTTATAATCCAGGTTTCTTAGTCTGTAATTTTTATGATGACAAATATTATTGATTGAATTATGACTGTACACACACATTGCAGATAAGTCATACACAGCTCAAGGCTACTAAAAGCTCAAGAATGGGTAGAATAGGAATGTAAAGTAAACAAAGTCATTAATTTTATTTTATTTTATTTTAATTTCTTGAGTTTAGCCACATAATACTATATACAATTAGGTGATTATGCACTCACACAGGGGGAGTGATATATATTTCAAAAGTTAAAATTTTTGTACTAATCATACTATATGACTTATAATCATAGTGTACGATCAAAATAGAAAGAGTGGGCTTAATGGTGAATTAAAAAAATTAGTTTTTGTGAACTAATCATACTATATGATCTTTATCGTACAGTACGATTTGTTACGATTTAAAAACCCTAGCCACTAGATTAATTCAAGTAAGATTTTGAAATTTGATTTTTGAACTAATCGTACTATACGATTCTAATGGTACTGTATGAACATTTGAAATCATGCTAAAATTAACCTCCATAATTAGTCCATCAAATCATGGTTTAATTAATGATAGTTGATAGTACTATATGATATTGACCGTACCAAATGATTATCAGAGATAAAATTTAGTCATCCCAAAGATCGTTCCAAATAAAACTATGATTTATTGAACTAATCATATAGTACGATATTAATATCATACTGGATGACCTACTTGGATGATTATTAGAGATGATTTTCAGTCGTCCCAAGAATCATGGAGTACGAATAGAGGAAATTAAACAGATTGTACTTGATGATCTCTGGATCATACTATATGATGTGATCATAAAATTTGAAT
Organism: Dendrobium chrysotoxum; assembly: GCA_019925795.1. Classification (NCBI taxonomy): domain Eukaryota; kingdom Viridiplantae; phylum Streptophyta; class Magnoliopsida; order Asparagales; family Orchidaceae; genus Dendrobium; species Dendrobium chrysotoxum. Next base: position 57,256,566 of record CM034312.1, read on the forward strand.
AGTTCATTTGAACGATTGTGTATATCGTACTAGATAGGACACATTTTTAACTGATCAAACTATACGAACTCCATTCACACTGTATGAATTGTGACGACTTACTTAATTTTAAGGGTCTCATGAAGCCTAATACTTAAGCAAGTTTTAAAGATTCTCTTTATAATGTGGAGAGGATTGTGTGGCTGTTGAAGTTACTCTAAGAGAGAAGCTTTTGAAAAATCTAGGGTTTGAGAGGAAGGAGAAGGTGAGGTTGAGCGTAAGAGAGAAGGAGTGTGAAGGAATCACACGATTGCTTTGGGCTAGCCACACCCTTACTCCTCCTACGGCCTTAGTGAGTCATTGGAAGCTCTCTAGAGAGAAAGGCTTCTAGATTAAGTCCTCAAGGTACTCTACCTTCTCCAAGAGGGAGAAAAAGGAGCTGAGGTTCTCTGCCTTCTCTAGGGCACAAAAATGAGCCAAGGTTTGCTGCCATCACTGGAAGGGTGACATAGTGTCGGCACTCTGTTGCATCAGGTTTGGTGAAAGTGAGTTTGTAAGGATTTCTCTGCCTTGCTGTGGGAGAAAAAAAAAGAGTCACTTTTTTTTTAGTATATAATTCTCAAAATAGAGGACTCTAGGGAGTGGACATAGGTCAAGGTTGACCGAACCACTATAAAAATCTCTGATGTGTTTTTTTCTTTTTGCAGTTTTATATTTTTTGCATTTTATTTCCATTATAATTGCTTTGGAAAATTGGTGATTATTGCTTAGTTTCATAAATCAAAAAATCATCATATTTAAATTAATATTTATCATAAACTCGTTTACTTCTGAAAGTAATTAAAATTTGGTAATTTTAATTTTTGAAAATGTTTTAAAAATATTATCATTGTTATTTTTAAGTTAAGAAAATTTTTAAATTACTAATTCAACCCCTCTCTTGGTGAGCCTCGGGCTAGTCCTTAAGGTTTAACAACCTTCATGAACTTTTAGCTTGTAATGTACCAATCCAACATACCTGATTGTGTATGTTTTCTTTTTCCTAGGCTCGATGTTACACTTAATGTTAACTTCACATCTGGCCAATATGTGCATTAAATGAAGACCTGGTATAATTAAAACATCATATCATTTATTAAAGATCAAGAGAGTTTTTTAGTATTTCATATTTAATTTACACCAGTAATCTAAGTCTTTGGCAATTAGCTAGCCATGAATAACAATTGGAGAAAGCTCATTTTCATTAATAATATATAGGAAAGAAAGTTCTAAAGAAAATATATCACCAGATGGTTCAACACTCTTCTCAATACTCCTCCTTAAACTTTAAGAATTCCTTCCACAAATACTGACCAAATACCTTAAAAAAGTGGATCTAGTGCTCCCTGAATTCCTTTAATTGTCACTCCTAAAGAAATTTCAGAGATACACTCTGAAGTCAGAATTTTACTAAGTAGCTGAACTCCCCTACTAACATAACAAATAAACTATTATAAAAAATATATAAAAATTGATTCTGGAACTATGGAGCTAGAGACACTTGCACTGCGGTGCCCATAAAATTAACTAACATCATAGCGCTTAAGGGTTTTATCCATTGTGGCTCTTGCTAACTTAGACCCACTACTTAATAAATCAACACATCACGTCACTAGCAGATCAAGGCCTAAATAGTTATAACTATAATGCTTTGTCACTACTGATATTTGAGTACTATGAAGTCCACATGACACTCCTCTAACTTAACGACACTATAACTTAGTACCGAGGTGTTACATAAATCAAGTATGGGCATTATAGTTTGACTCCTCATCAGCTGTGGTGCTGGGATAGTTGGTTCGGATTTGTAGCACTAACTCCTTCAATGCTGTGGAACTATCAAACAAAGACTCGATGTCGCCATGTCCATATTTGGTTTCTCTGGTGGTGTTAATGATGGAACTACTGCAATATTATGTCCGACGTTGCCACGTTGTGCTATACTTAAAAATTTTGTCAATTTTTATATTTTCATGTACAAAAAGAACAATAATAAAGCATTTTTACTGACAAAATAACACATAAAATATAACATAATCTACACTTATCAAATCTAAATCTTATTAGAAAATTATTGAATCTTTAAGAATTCATAACTCCTATTTTACTTGTCTAAATTGCACATTCTTAGGCTCTATGGATTCATCTTGAGGAGGACTATCAAATTCCCATGTTCTTGAGACATGGTATATAATACATTAATCTTGGGTTTTTCTTGGATTATTCATAAAATATTAATCACCATGCGATCAAATTGAAGCAAATGATTCTTGGGTGTGTTTAGCACATCCCTAAAAAATTTTTATTTCAAATTGAATTCTTTAAGGAGTCCAAATAAATTTTTTAAACATGTAGATCATTAGTTGACCTATGGATTTAAAAATTAATAAACAAAAGTCCATAGGGAATTAGGGTTGTTCTTTGGTGTGATTGTAATGTTATTTTAAAGCGTTAGTTAGCCACTGATTTTACTCAAGTCCCTTAAGTCTTAATCCTAAAACAAATCACCAACCTATAGATGCACTTAAATTTGGTGGTTGATATGTTACCCTAAGGAGGCTTTGAGGAACCCAAAGCACATGTATGCATATATTTCAAATTTTATTGTATTTTGAGGTTATTTGGTCTATCATTTAGTAAACCTAAATTTCTTTTGAGTAATTAATTTAGGATCCTTAAAAATTCTTAAAAAATTCATATTAATTTTAAAATTTCCATATAATATATTAATTTTCTTATAATAAAAAACTCAATAAAAGAAAAATAAAAGACAATCGAGATTTATTCAAAATTAAAATTACTTTTAGAAATCTTGAAATTCACTAATTAATAAAATAAATATTTAAAAATACATAAAATTTACCAAAATATTTTTAAACCCTTGAAATTATCCGTAGAAGTCATTTTTGATATTTGGGGAAGATCTTAAGAGGTTTGGAGTTGATTTGGCACAAAAATAAGAAAATGCTTCTAGTTAAACAATTAAATAAATATATAATGCAACTAACTTTAAAACCTTTATAACTAAAAGGTATTAAACTTATACTTTAATCTAATTTTTATAAAAAATATAAAAATTCCAAAATTCATAGTAAATAAAAAAACTCAACATTTGGGTAAAACTTAGTTCACAATATACATCAAACTTTAAAAACTTTATAACTTATTATAGAAAAATCCAAATTCAGTAAACTCAAAGGATTTGGACTAATCTCTGGGTCTAGTATTTATGAAAATATAAAAATTATAGAAACCAATGTAAATAAAAAAGTTTAGAGATGGACCCTATGTTTAATATATTAAAATATAAAAATTCTTGGTTCCAATGTCATTGATGTTTTTAGGCTAGGCTAACTCGGGCTGTGGGGCTAAGTGCCCTAAGGATGCCTTGGTCCTCATGCCCATTGTGACAGTGCTATTCATGAATTTGAAAGAATGTAAACATTAGAAGTTATAAATTTAATAAATTAGCAAGAAATCAAATTAAATCAACTTAAAAATCGTTAAAAATTATTTAGATGTTATAACTTTTATACCCTTGTGCTGGTTTCCTTTCATAAGAGGTATGGTCTATTGATTGAAAAGCATTAAGAATTAAAATTTATAATAAAAATGTAAGACTCTATATTATCAATTTACCCTAGTCTTAGATGGTTGGTAACAATATTTTTCTTGGGTCTAGGATATACTGAGCTACATCTTTTAGCACTTAAAAGTTATTGAATACTTTGTTCTTTAAAACCTAATGTAAATAATTTCAATAATCAAAACATATTTAAAAGATATTTAAAACCTCTAAATAATTAAAACAAATATTTAAACAACCCTTTAAAGTTTTTAAACAAGTAAGTTTATTTATAGGTAACTCTAAACTAATAATGCCTAGGAACTATCCAAGCCATACAACCATTCGACACAAAATTAGATTGTTTGCTTGGATAAACAACTCTAGCCTAGGATTTACTAATGGTTTGATATGCTTACCAAGTACGTTTCTTGGAGAGTACATTATGTATGTTTATTTATTTTTAACAATCTGGATGTCATACATTTTAGATTATTATTGGTGCACATAGGCTCTTTAAGGATTGCTTTAGAAGTATTAGGTTATTACACAATAATTTTTCATTTCCATATGCTTTTATGTACTCTTATATTACTTTAATTCTTATAAGAGTTAACAAAGAATGTAGCTAGGAATGTTGTATACATGTATAAGCCATAAGTAAAGTAAAATGTATATAGATCAAGTTATACAACATCTTGAGTTGTAAAAGATTTAAATACGCCTGCTTATATATATGCAGGGCATCAAAATATCATATCCTCACCTTAGGAGGACACTCTCTGGTAAAATTTCGTAGAAGACTTGGAGCTTGAAGTCTTTAAGCAGTTGTATTTAAGTTCATATATACGACAAGCTTAGAAACCTAGGTTTGTTGTGGTGGAGCTTGGCCACCATTCTGTTTTTGCATAGATTTGAGTCTATTATAAATTATCAAATCACTGAATAAAAAAATTACCTTTTGTTTTTTTATTCTTTTTATTTATTAATTTATATCATGAATTATATCATATGGGTGGTTGTTTGTATTAGAGGGTAGAAACTTGCCTAGGTTTCTTTCAATGTATATGTTTCAGACAATTTAGGAATATGTATACTATTTATAAGAATATATGATTTTGGGCATTGTATACCCAAGCCCCTTACTTATTCAAGCATACATGCATACATTTTTATTTCTATAATGTGTGCTAGAGCATAGGACTTTTAAGCCTATTGTGGGCAAGGTTGTGGGGTCCTTATTACGCTCCGAGGATGCTATGCTTATTGTGTTGATATAGGGCCATTATGCTGCCAAAATTTCTAAGATTTTGACATTTCAAAATTTTAGTTAGGTAAATTAAGTAAGATAAAATTTAAAGTTTTTAGTGAGTCTTCTCACTAGTTTCATTTAAGCTTAAAGTTAAAATTACTTATCTTGATTCATCAAATTTTAAGACTCTTATTCATTCTTTAATCACTTAAGATGGAGTTGATCTTATCATGTATAACATCTATGGTGACTAATTATGCATTACAATTTCTAGCTAGCAACTCACTCATAGCAAGTGTAAGTCTAGATTATAAACACATCTTCTTTCTTTGCACATTTCTATTCAACTCTTTTAAAATTCAAAGTCTAAATTTAAATTTTGAGAATAACTAAATAATTCATAATCTAAAGCTTTTACATTTACTTCTGGTTAGCCCAATCATTTCTTTAAATCTATAGGTATTTAAAAATCTTTAGTCTTCACTTAAATAAAAACTATTCTCTTAGGAGATATAATTAACTATAAGGGCTTACCCCTATAGGGATTTTTCAACCTAGAATAAAATAAACTCTATCTTAGTTTCTACCTAAGGTAGGGAAAAAATTGGTGGACTCTACCAAAGTTTTAAACATTAGATTAATTTAATGATTAAAATAATAATAGAATCTTCCTTTTATCCTTAGGGATGAATTGCATATTCCTTAGGCAATTTTGATTATGAAAATATATTCCTTGATTTATTTTTATGATTAAAATGATAGGTGAATATTCTTTTTATGCTTTGGGATGAATTAAATATTCTTTATGTTGTGTTTGAAACGGAAAATAAATTGAAGGTTTCTCTTCTTAAATTGATAGTGAAATATTAGTCTATCCTTTGGGATGGTATAATGTCAATCTATATAGATTTGACTAAAGAAACCTAAATATAGCTTTAAGTAAATCTTCAGTGACAACATTCATCATAAGAAAAAAATTTGCACATCCAAAAACTATGATCTATTAATTTCCATTCAAGATCATAAATTCTAACCTGATTATCAAAGCCTCATACTCAACTTCAATGTTCATACACAGTTCTGACATATGTTAAGAGTAATATATTACAACCTTTTCAGGGTAATGAATATTATACTGATTCAAACTTTTTCTGTAGAAATATAATCGAATGCTTCTTATTGATTGAAGCAGCACCATCAAAATAGAATTCCCTAGTGAACTTTTCATTTAACTTTAGATTCATAATTTATTCATCTGGTACCTCATTATTGATTGGAAAATTATCCTGTGCTGAATCAACTGCTAGAAAATTTTCCACACCTTGCCCTTTTAGAGCTCATAAAGGAATGAATATGATTTCAAATTGTGACAAAATCATTGATCATCTAGCTAATCTTCCTAATAGTGTTGGATGAGTCATCATATATTATAATGGGTTTACTCTAGATAAAAGGTTCACTTTATGAGAGAGAGTATATATTTCCTTAACTTATGATCGGTGAGGATTAAAGCAAAGAAATATTTCTTTATCAGAAGATAATTAACTTCAATTGGAAGTAAACATCTACTCAAATAGGAAAGGGTATTATCTTTTCCTTCCTCATTAATCTGAGCTAAGAAGGCACCAATAGATTAACTTTATGCTTTGATATATAAAATAGATGGCTTCCATAAAATGGGAGAAGTTAATATTGGAGGATTAGTCAAATACTATTTTATACTATCAAATGATTCTGACAATTTTCATCTCACTTGTAATGAGCTTCTTTCATTTATAATGCTGCAAATGACTGACATATGCTTGAAAGATTTGAAATAAATCTTTTAAGGTATGCTAGTCGGCCTTAGAAAGATCTTAATTAAGTAATACTTTTAGGCAGTGGCATTTCTCTTATAACTTTAACATTATTTAGATCTATCTCAATCCCTCGATGTTGAACAAAAAAACTTAAAACATTCCTAAAGGGACACCAAAAGCACAATTTGATGGATTCAATTTTAAGTTTTGCTCATGTAGTCTTTGGAAAATGATTCTTAGATAACATAAATGATTATCTACTTCAAAATTTTTGATGACTAGATCATCGACATAACATTCCACTTGATGGTTAATTATTTCATAAAAAATCCTTGTCATTACTCACTGGTAAGTTACCCTAGTATTCTTTAATTTGAATGCTATAACTTTGTAACAGTAGACTCCCATCAGTGTTCTAAAACCCATATACTTTTCATCTTCTGGAGCCATTTTAATTTGGTTGTATCTAAATGAGCCATTCAAAAAGGAAAATACTGCATAAGAGGTAACAATATCAACCTATGTTTTGGTATAGGAAGTGGAAACTCATCATCATGATAAGCTTTGTTCAAATCTCTAAAATCAATGCAGATATGAATTTGGCAGTTCTTCTTCTTAACTAGAATAATGCTTTATAACCAGGTTATATGTTTCTCCTCCTTGATAAACCTTTCATCGATTAACTTTCTAACTGTATATATTACTTTTTTATACGTAGCTGCATCCATCGAGGTGCTTGTTTAATCAAAATTATTTCTAGCTAAATTTTTTGTTTATGAACTGCTATGTCTAGAGATAATCATGGCATTTCTACATAATTTCAAGCAATGTAGTCTTTGAATTCTGTCAATAACTTGATCATTTTCTTTCATTATCCTCATTCAATTAAGAGCTTATGAAAATCAAACAAGGGTTTTTTTTGGTTCCAAGATTTATTTCTTTTAAATCATCAATTATAGATTTAATCTCTTCTTTAAGTTCTAAATGTGAATCCTTAACTTGAGAGCCATTCAGATCATTAGATGTTTTTGAATAAAACATATTATGGGTGTTAACATTCGCTGAAAAATGACCATCAGACTCTAGATTATTTGATATGACTAAGAAATATTCATTAGCATTAAATGAACATAGAGTAGTGAAGTCAATGCTTGGTCTTCTTATATTTTTAAAATTTTTTGTATTCTACTGATATTCAAATTGTTAAGCTTCTCCTCTAGTCCAGCTTAATTGTGCTAAACCTTGCTTAGCAAAGTTGCTTACATAGTTAGAGTACTAGTCAAAAGGGAGTTCCACTATTTCATCCAATAATGGATCATGAAATGGTACATCAGTTTTTGTGGTTTTACTAGTAGAAGGCTCTGGTTTCTAGGTTTAAGGGAAGAGAGGCTTTCACCTCTAACCTTTTACATCACTTTGGGAGAGTGGAGTAACAGTAATATTTTCCACATACTTCTGTAATCTCACTATAGTAGATAGATTTGAATCATCTTCCCTTGCGACTTGGACCATATCCTCATTGATATCAGCTTTTATAGAATTCTCAAACTTTGGTTTATGATATTTATATATTCTACAACCTGTGGCTTTTTATTAATCGCATAAGATTCCTCCTCCAAACTAGATTGAAAATTAATATGTACTGTATGAGCCATTATTTGAACCTTTTTCTTTTTGTTTCCTTTTATCACTTGATTCTATCATCCTTGACGTCTTTCTCAAGATCATTTAGTCATTCTATTGCCTGATTGTGAGGGAGGAGCATGTGACAAATGAATATCATGTTCGAGATCAGAATGCTTTACATTTTTTGAGATCAAAATGCTTTACATTTTCCTTTTCTTTTTCTTTCATTTCATTTATATCTTCTTTAGCCAGTTTGAAATTTTTAGTAAAGATGGTCTACTTTTTAGGCAGATAGTATGAAATATCTTTTTATATGCTGACTTCATGAATTAAAAATGGTTGCAAATAACCCTTAATACAATGCTTTACTCCCTCATGAAAGTATTTAACACACTTATGAAAGGTGTAAGGAACAATTCTATATTCCTATAGGCAGGGTCTACCCAAAAGAACATTAAATAATGTTTCAAAATCTATTATATAAAATTTGGCTTTGATTTTGTAGTTTTCTACTTCTAAATGCAAGGTAATTAAACCCAAATCCCTCTCACTTTATTCATCTAACCCTCGTAACATTATTTTATCAAAACTAAGTTTTCGAGTTTCCTCCCTTAGGTATGCGAGAATTGTAAGAGTCATAATATTGACTGATGTACCTAGATAAATTAGGACATGTAATAAATTGAAATTGTCTACATTCTCTTTTTTTGAAAGAAAATGTGAATAGCATTAAATTAAAAAGCTATTACAAACTAATTAAAGAAAATCCAAAGCAACACATTTCTCCTTTAAAATTATCAAGAAAGAAGGAGGAATGTCAACCCAACTAAGGTCATCACAAATAAAATTGTTAAACAAAGCAAAATTAGAACATAGATTGGCTAATTTATTACAACTTCTACCAAAAAAATTAAAAGAAACTTGATTAAATTCTACAAGAAAAGAAAGATCTTCCTCCACCAATTTATTCTTCTTCAATTTCTTCAAAGAATTTTGAAGTAATCAGATGATATTAACATTGTCTCCTTCTATAATAACTGCCTGAGCCTCGAACATCCATTCTTGAACAACATTCTTCAAAGCATGGACCACCATTAATTTTAATTTGGCTACATCCCAAAGAAGGCACTTGAAACCAAATGCAAGCAAGAATCAACCTTTATGATCTCTAAACACTCCACCAATACTTCATAATCATAATTACCCGCACTTTCTAATGATGCCTCAAGAGACAAAGCAGTAATGGTCTCCCCGTATCTTTCATTTTTAGCTCAACGTGATCCATACAATCATCACTGTAAATTAGAACTTGCATAATCAGTTCAATTAAATGCTTCCCAAAACAATTTTCAAGTTGATCCACCTTCCATAATCTATTTGACATAAAGTTACTGAGGCCATAACCCACATCTTCCAAATCAACTACAAATGTCTGCCACTTGGCGATACATCTAAACTGTCTACATTCAAAGATATATATAATGGACAATTATGATCTCGAGTTCCTAATAATAAATTATCATATGAAAATGTAAATTTTAGGACTTCTGTATAACTCATTGTTTCTTCATAATGTATTGATGTTCACTAAGCTATACAGATCTCTGGATCGAGTAAAATGTTCATTTAAGCTTCACATATTCCCTTTGAAAGAACTAAAGCATCGTAGATACTCAATTTTATAGGCAATTTTCTAATATGTATTAACACATTGTAATATACTTTATGATTATCTGGTTTAGCTACATCTGAATCTAGTTAAACTAGTATTGATTTCTCTGGATTATCAATCACATGATTTGTTTTACTAACTGTAGATACTGATGGATGTAACATTTAACCGCTATGCAAATTTACTTGGACTATCTCTTATGAAGAAGAGATAGTACTTTTTTTTTTTATTTTGTATGTTCATTTATCTTTATTATTTCATTTGATAAATAATTAAAATCCAACAACTGAATTTCTATACAAATGGGATCACCCCGAATATCGAGGATAAGGGAATCACTATCAGAGAAATATTTAAGAGACTCTTTTAACTCATTTAATTTTATTTTAGGTTCTATAAAATTCATTTTTGTTACATCATTTGATTGATCATCACTAGATATAGACAAGATATATATTGAATCTTTCTTCATTACTTTCTTAGACCTTGGTAGGGGGACGAGGGCGGGGTGGGGTGCGGGGAATAGAAATTATACAGTGTAAGAGGTACAAGATTCTTTTCTTTTTTCATTAGAAGAAATTAAAACTTTATTATTTACATTGCTATTTTTATTCTTGAGTTTTTCTTTTTGAGCTGCTGAAGACTAACTAGCTAATATTTTCATAGGTTCTTTAATAGGAACTTTATTCTAGACTTCCTTTATAGGAATTGCTAGATCAACCCAGAGGGGACTCTACACTCCTTAAGATACCTAAGTAGATGAATGATAAAGTTTATTTAGAATTTTTTAAGAAGATTATGATAAAGTTATATTCCAGTTATTATCAAAATTTAATTTTGAGATTGATTTGAATGGCTCACTAGTCATGCATTGAATGGATCCCTTACTAGGATATTCTAAATACTTTTAGGGTAATAACTGATACATCTTTGATATTTTTTTCAAGCCATTCCTTAAAATTTATAAAATCCTCTAACTTATGGCTGATCATTTCATGATATGGGCAATATCTAGGTTGTCCTAATTTACCCCCATCTTCTAGCTTTTTTCATACATAAAGTATGAGATTTGATTTCTTTAGAAGGCTTTTAAAGATCTTTTTAATAGACTCTCTTTTAAATTAATTGGTCTTATTCTTTAAAGCTTTGAATCTCTCTCTTTCCTCTTTAAGAGTAAGATTGGAATGAGATTTAAATTTTGGAATAGGAAGTCTATTGTACTGCTGATACTATGGTGGATGACTTGAATTTCAATTTGAATCTACATCAGCTATTTCCCTTTATCTATTATAGATACTAACCCAAAATTCTTTTTTAACACCTAATGAGGTTTTATTTTTCTGGTCACTATTGAAGATTGTTCTTTTGGAAAAAAATTGAGACATTTACTCTTGAAGATTGGAGTCTTTATTCAATAACTTCTCAAATATGTTGATTATGAACCCTTTGAATAAGATGGAAATTAGACCATAAGTATTCTTTAAAAGAATTTCTATAGCATGTTACTATTGGAGTTGAGGTTCACAATTCGTAATAATATTCCTCACCTCAGGATATAGTTTACCAAACTTTCATCAGGATTCTATTTTTCTTCTACTTGGTCCCCCACTATAACATGGTGATGCGCTCAAGCAAATATTTTAGGTAACATCTGTCGTTATTCTACAAATGTATGTACTAACCATTAGGTATCTTAGCATACCATTCAAATACAATGCAAACCAACTACTTACAAACTGTCTAAACATTAAAGTATCAAATCTTCCTACGTTACAATAACTAGCCCTAAAATGTGCTTGATGTTATTATGGATTCCCTATTCCACCTAAACATTTAAATGATGGTGGATAAACCATTTAGGAGAAGAAATCAAGTCATATTCTATTGTATAATATTCACCCTTCAGAATAGATGCGCTATCCTTAGACTATGCTAAAGCCTCCATTTATTTTATGTATGTTGCTTGTATTATTTCCTTTTCTAATTTTAAACCCTCAGTTTTATTTTCTTTTATTACCTCTTCAGGTTTGTTATAATGTTGGATGGCTTCAACTGGAATAGAATCTCTCTAAGCCTTAGCTGAAGGGACCTCTTTGCTTTGGAGGGCTGTCATAGAAGCCATTAGCCCTTCCATCTTTTTTTCCATCTAAGCTATCTATTCATCATTCTAACTTAGTGGATCTAAAAGACTACTAGTCAAATTAGGAACATACTCTTCATCTCCTTCTTCTTCATTTTAACCTATGTTGCATTCATTTTTAATTTCTTATCTTTTTGTATAGATGATCGTGTATCAACCATGAATACACTCTTAGCCATTTCTTTATCTAGTAGATTTGTTTCTACATTTTGTGTAGCCTCCTATTCATCTATTTAATGAATACACCCCTTTATGTGACCCATCTTCTCTTCCATGGATTTCCCTGCCACATTGTGCAGATCTACAGGAGTGTATTCTCTAACAACTAATGATTCCTCAACCAACTTTCCCTTTCTTTTTTTTTCATCTACAAATTGATTCTTTTGAATGGCTTGTGCAATTGATGTGGAAACCATTTTAGGATGACAAACTTTTTCATCATCAGTTAACATAGTTGGTTGACTTGCCGATTTCAACTTCCTTTATAAAATGAGGAGATGAATCTTGACTTTGCAGTGGAAGTCGATCAACTCTTAATGGGTATCGATTTGAAGAAAGATAAATGGTTTTGACTAGAAAATATCTAGATTGGATTGAAGATGGAAGAGAAATGGGATTATAACAACAACGTGTTAATGCTCCAAAAGAATTGATGGGTGTATGCTAACCCAATCATTTGAAGGTATTATATGGTGATTGACATATTAAAATCATCTAGATTCTTACTGATGATTTATTAGAGTAATTGGTCAACCCACTTCTTGGAATAGTACTCATCTCTTGATAGTGGGAGACATTTCTTACCCTCCTTTGAAGTATATTTGCATTCCAGTGGATATTACATCACTTACATTTTTCAAAAAAATATGTTTTTGATTTTCCTTAACCAAAGGCACTGTTAAGCATTTACTTGTTCAACAACCTTTTCCTTTTAGATAAGAAAGGTAAAATAGGATTCTAATGGAAAGAAGTTGGTGGGGAATTTTCTATGTTGACTTGATTCTCTTCTCCAAGAGCAACAGATAGTGGATGAAAGTGATTTAGACTTTCAATAAGAGTCTTATACAAAAATTCAAATTCTTTCACTACCATTTAATCTGATTTCAATTTAATTACTTCAGTTACAATATTCATCAGGTTATTCTCTTGAAGTATTTTAGCTTTCTCAGTCCTTCACCTTATATGGTGGTTTTTACTCCTCTAAGATTTATTCATCTCTGGAATAGTAGAAGATGCCCCCATCTTGAACTTACTTGGATGAAGAAATCCAAAAATGATGGAATATTTTCCCTACTAGCTAACAAATAGCTCGGGGAAAGTTAGACAAGAGAATCCTTGGGATTTATGAGCTATCAGGGTAACTCTAGACCCACCCTCAAGAATAGTCTTAACAACTATAATAGGCATATATTCATCCACGACCACGTAAGACTGAGGTCCAGTGAAGTTGAATTGAATATTATTCATTAATCTAAATTGGATCCTTGTTGTATCAGCAGATGGCACCTGATTGATAGTCAAGTACTTGTCATTGGAGAAAGAGAAGATTAACTTTTCAGGCATTATTTCTTTAAATAGTCGAATTATATATCAATCTTCAAAATTCACTGACCCTTGTAGTAATCTGGGACCCCAAGCTTATGATTTTGATGATAATAAACATTGTTGATTAACTCTTTATTTCTCATAGTATCATATTGTATGATGAGTATATTGTATTTGAGTAGATCATACTAAGGTCATTTAGTCATACTGGATGAACACCAATTTTTGAACTAATCATATTGTATGATGCCTGATTGAACTGTACAAAAAGAAATCACTAACTTGAATTTTAGGGTTACTTTGAGTCTTTGTTTAAAACTCATCCCTAATTCATCTTAGGGATATTTTTCCACTTTTTTCCTTAGGGAGAACTTCTATGAGAAGGGGTTTGAAGAGGGAGAATTTCTTTGGTGTGTGTGTGTGTGTGTGTGTGTGTGTGTGTGTATGTGTGTGTGTGTGTGTGTGTGTGTGTGTGTGTGTGTGTGAGAGAGAGAGAGAGAGAGAGAGAGAGAGTTGAGGTCTTGTGGGATAAGAGATAGTGTGAGAGGGGTTTCTACAAAAGTTTGCTTGGTGATCTCACATCTACTTCCTCTAAGGTTAGTGTCTTTGTAAGAGGGAAATTTTCGGAAGTGTATCTTCATAGAAAGAATATGGTCACTCCGCTACCCCGAGATGGTGAAAGAGATTAAGCTTATCTGACGCACTAAGAAGGTGAATGGGATTCGAGTACGCCGACACACTAAGGTGGTGAAAGAGATTTGTAAGAGAATATTTGCCTTACTGTGGGGGGCAACGAAAAGGGTTTTGGTAAAGATGTCTGCCAATTAATTTTTAGTAGCTATATGATGTAGTTTTATATCTCCCTTAGGAACATAATCTCTATTAAAATGATGCATATTGTCTATATACTTAGTGCATGAGTGTTGGATTACTTTTTTGGAAATACAAATGGCACTAGTGTTGTGACACATAATATGAATGGTGCCTATAGATAGTCCAAGATCTAAGATTTGTTACTTTTACCTAAAAAAACATAAGCAACATAGCTTCTTATAGCAATGTACTCCTTAGTGGTGGATAGGGCTACTTCATTATGCTTTCTACTATACCAGAAAACTAATGATTAGCTTATGATTTGAGAGGTTCCTTAGGTGATTTTTCTATCTACCCTACATCATGTAAAGTTAGAGTCTGAATATCCTAGGATTTTAAAAGATGAGCTATGTCTAGGATACCAAAAACCTAAGTTTTGGGTGCCTAATATATACTAAAGATTCTCTTAATAGCAATCATATGGGATTCTTTGGGATCTTCTAAAAATCTAGCATAGAGATATACACAAAACATGATTTCAGGTTTACTAGCAGTAAAATAAAGTAGTGATACAATTATCCCTCTATATTTTCTCTGATCAATTAATTTTCCATTGGGATTCTTATCTAATTTAATGGTAGAGGTTATAAGAGTATTGATTGCCTTAGCATTATCCTTCTCATATTTCTTAAGGATATCTTAGATATATTTTGATTAGCTAAGGAATGTTACATCATTCCTTTGCTTCACACTAAATCCAAGGAAATATATAAGTTCTCCCATCATACTAATCTCAAACTCCTCAGTCATTATTTTTGGAAATTCATCACAAAGATTCTTATTTATAGATCCAAAAAGTATACCATCAACATAAATTTGAATAATAAGTAGACTTTCTCCTACTTTCTTAAGGAATGAGGTGGTGTCTACACTACCTTTAACAAATGCCCTATCTAGGAGGAATGTACTAAGCCTCTCCTACCAAGCTCTAGGTACTTGCTTCAATCCATATAATGTCTTCTTTAGTTTGATAACTTGAATATGAAATTTTTAATTCTCTAAACCTGGGGGTTTCTCAACATATAAATCATCTCTAAACCCATTTAGAAAGACAATCTTAACATCCATCAGATATTACTTGAATCCACTAAATTAAGAAAAGGCTAGTAGAACCCAAATGGATTCTAACTTAGCTACATGGGCAAAAGTCTCCTCAAAATTAATTCCTTCTATCTGATTGTACCCCTTATCTACTAATCTAGCTGTATTCCTAATCACTACACCAGAGTCATTCATTTTTTTCTTGAAAACCCACTTAGGTTTACTAACTAATTCCTATACATCATTTCTAATAAATTGATTAAATTCTTCTTGTACAGCTAGCATCTAGAACTCATCAGATAAGGCATTATCTATGTTGGTGGGTTCTATAATAGAGATGTTTGTAGAATGACTAACTTCCTTTCTAAGTCTACGCATAGTTCTAACACCTACAGATGGATCTCTTAGAATGAGTTCTGTAGGGTGACTAGATGAGTATCTCCAATCTCTAGGCAATGGCTCCTATAGTTCTACTCTATCTTCTAGTCAATGGCCCCTGTGGTTCTACACTGTACAACTCAACCCAGCTATACAAAAATCTAAAACATTTAATCATTACTTTTACAATTACCTTTATATCATTTCCCAGGTACACTCTATTTTTGAAGAATATAAAAGAGAGCAGTTATAAAAATGCACACATGAAATGGTATAGTGAGAGTAGTTATATATATACAAAAATTTAAATTGAAATTAAATTGCATGACTATAAATTTTCTTTTTTTTTTGAAAGATGCATGAAGCAATTTATTAAAAGAAATTACTTACAAAAGCCTAAGTGATTGAACTACAATCACAATCCTCCTTAAGCAAAGCAAAGAAGCTAGGAGGAACCTTATTACAAGAGATGTCATCCCAGAAAAATTTGAAAGAACACACATAGTTAGCACAGTAATCCGCTAACTTATTACACCCTCTATTAACATAATGAAATAAAACTTGGTTAAAGAGCAGGAGGAAGGAGAAATCTTCTATGAAAGGATTCCCTTCTTCGAAAGTCTTCTTATTAAGAAAATTTTGAAGCAATTGAATGATTTTCTTATTGTCCCCCTCTATGATGATACCTTTGCAATCATACATCCAATCATGGATGAACTTCTTAGCCGACAAGATGGCCATCAATTCCAAATGAGCTGAGTCCCAATGCACACAATTCTGACCGAAAGCACAAATGAATCATCCTCTATGATCTCTAAAGACACCACCAACACTAGCTTGGTAATTGCTCTTTAAAGAAGCATCAATGTTCAACTTAATCCACTCGGGAGGTGGGGGAATCCAAAATAAAGACAGCTGCGATAGCTGGTTGGAGTCCCAGTATTCCGAACTTCTTTTAAACGAAGCTGTTGCCAAACTAACTGCATTGGCAGCTATAACTGTAAGACAATCCTCCTTACCACCATGTAAAACTTTATTTCTGCTCTTCCAGCTATAAAAAACCGTAGAGTAGTATAAATTACCAACGAATGCATTTGAATCCGCTAAGCATTTCAGTCCCATTAAAGAATCATGAAAAGATGAAAAAACAGGTAAGTTGAAACCCCATCTTCTGATAATGTTGAAGATTTCCGCAAGTTTCAGACATTTTACTGCGATATGATCATTGTTCTCCACCTCATTACAACCTCTCGCACACCCATTATACAAAGCCAATCTTCTATACAACAAGAAATCATTAGAAGGGATTGCATTGATGCATAACCACCACCAGAAAAGATCTACCCAAGGTCTGAGCTTTAATCTTTTCCTCAAATTCCAATGCAGGTCTTCACTTCCACCCTCATACATTATCTAGAAAATCAAGGAAGATAAAGACTTACCAGAGCATTTGAACAACAGCTCTAGTTGATCATCCCCTAGATCAGGAGAAATAGGAACTAGTTTGATAGTATCAACTAACTGCTTTCCAAAGACTTGCTTCAATTTTTCGTCATCCCACAACCCGTTACATATAAAATTGTCAAGTCCTTGTGGATTGTCTTCCAAAACTGCAACAAAAGTCGGCCATCTAGAAATGGGCTTATCAAAAATCCACACATCTTCAAAGGTATTGATAAAACATCCAGAGGACACTTTCCACTTGCAATCTCCAACAGATATTTGAACCCATCCAGAATAATTCTTACCGAAGTAAGCTGCTTCTTTTTATGTTAAAATCCCATATTTTTCCCCCATATTTTGCACATAACGCCCTGTTGAGAAGGAAGGAAGGATTTAAGATAAGGTTCCAGGAAAACTTGGCTCGAAGAGTTCCAACTTTAGAAGCAATTGGTTGAATTCCCTAGCCTCCAAGTCTTTTCGGTCTGCACAACACTTCCCAAGAGACATAATGCAAACCCTTACTGCCATCAAGCTTATCCCACAAGAAGTCCCTGCACATCCTATCCAAATTATGAAGAACTCCCAACGGGATCAAAGAATGAGTTGCAAGAAAATAAGGGAGTGTAGTTAACACAGTTTTAACTAGAATAAGCCTCCCAGTAAGAGATATATATCTGTTCCCCCAGGCATTAAGATATTTAGCAGATTTCACCGACAGGTTGCTGAAATCAGCTGCTGTCAATCTCCTCAAGGCAATCTTTACACCCAGATAAGAGAATTCTTCCACTGCTTTGAACCCTAAGGTTTTAGCAGGGGACCTTCTCCTCACTTTTTGAACCGACTTACCAAAGAGAATGGAGGATTTATGAACATTGATTTTCTGCCCTGTCCACTTGCAATAATCCTTCAATAATTAACTAGTTTTTTTAACACACTTAACATTTGCTCTTAGAAACAGTACAATGTCATCAACATACAGTAAATAGGTAATTTTCTCAGCACTCGGAGAGACTTTGATACCCAAGCACCTCCCTCGACGGACAATAGCGTTGGTCAAAAGTTAAGAGCATAAGATAAACAAATAAGGGGACACTGGACAACCTTGTCTGAATCCCCTCTTCGCCTCAATCCAATTTGTGCATTGACCATTAAATAGTAATGCAAATTTTGGTTCAACAACACATTGAAGTAGCAGGGAGGAGAAATTTTCAGGAAACCTCAGATTGTCCAAACATTGCTTAAGGGTTGACCAACTCATACTGTCATAAGCCTGTTCCATATCTATCTTTATAGCCATTAGCCCCTCTCTAGCTTTAGAAAATCTAAATTTGTTAATAACTTCTTGTGCAAGAAGAATATGATTTGAAATAGACCGTCCCTTAACAAAGGCCACTTGTTCTTCAGAAATCAATTTAGGAATAACCCTAACCAATCTATTTAAAAGCATTTTGGCCACTAACTTGTAAATAGACAAGCAAAGACTTATAGGTCTATAGTTAGAGGGAAGACATGGATTCTCGACTTTGGGAATAAGAACCACTAAAGTCTCCTTCCAAGTAGAATTCATATTGCCCGTAAAAAAAAATGAAGAAACTGCATTCCAAACATCATCTCTGATTATATGCCAATAGGATTTAATAAAAGAATAAGAGATACCGTCAATTCCTGGAGAGATGTTGGCTTCTAAACGAGCAACTACCTTGTCCAGCTCTTCAATCCTAAAATCTGATTAAAGGTGTTCTCTATGAGATTCTTCCAGCACTTGTAGAGGTCTTGGCCATCCCTTTAAATTGCAGCTTTTGCCTTTCCATTTTTCCATAAAGAAGTTACATAGGACTTCTTCTATTAGATTTTGGTCCTCAAGAAGCTCCCCATCTTCATTCCTAATATGATGGATCCAGTTACTGTTGCGCCTACCAGAAGCAAAAGTATGAAAAACTTTTGAATTTGAATCACCATCAGCAAGCCACTTAGCCTTCGCTCTTTGTTTCCGCCAGGTGTTAAGACGTGCAAGAGTTATATTCAATTCATGGACTTTAGCTTTCAATAGCAAGAGTTTATCCTCCGGTAAATTACCACCTTCCGATTTTTCAGTCTGAAGAATTAGGATATCCCTTTTTAATATTTCCTTTAGTGACAAAAGATCCTTATGCTTAGACTTGCTCCAGAAAAAAAGAGCTTTCAAAGCTCTCCTAAATCTGACATTGAGTGCTGTTGCAACATCTCCCTGTACTCTTCTCCCTTAGGATTTTGACACAACCGCAGCTGCTGCCGGGTATGAAGACCAAACCTCCTCATACCTTAGCTGATTTTTCTTACGGAAAATAGAATACCATAGCTTAATTACGATTGGACAGTGGTCGGACACAATACGTTGCAGGTGCCTCATAGCAAGCATTTGAATAACCTCCAATGCAGTAGAATTTAAGATGCATTTATCAAGCCTTTCAAGTATTCTAGCACCCCCTTTCTTGTTGTTACACCAAGTGTACTTAGGACCAATTGTTCTCACATCATGTAGTCCACCTTTAACCATGAAATTACTCATATCAAGAGCACTTTGGTTTAGAGAAAACCTCTTTCCTCCCTTCTTATCCTCTTGGGACAAAATGCAATTGAAATCTCCCCCAATGACAAAGGGCTGATTAATTTCAACAAAGCCTTCCAAGATGTCCCACAAGGTCCTCCTCTTATAAGTATCATTACTGCCATAAACCGTAGCTATGGTCCAAATTCCCTTATTGACAATTTCAAGTTCACCTACCACCACTTGAGAAGAAGCCACCAAAACTTTTAAAACAACCAAATCCCTTCCCCAACAAATGATAATCCCTCCAGAGAGCCCTTCAGCTGGAAAAATGAAGAAATCCCACACATCCCCAATAAGCTTGTTGCATTCTAGTCTATCACAAGAAGATAATTTTGTTTCTAAAAGGCCAACAAAAAGTACATCATACTCCTTCATGAATTCTTTTAGATAGTGGGAGGCACCAACCTTTCTAGCCCCCCTACAGTTCCAAAAAGCTAAAGCCATTAATGAAAGGAGAAGGGATTGTTCCCTTCCTTACCTTTACGAATTCATCCCTTCCTCCTACCATGATTGACAATATTATCTTTCCCCAAGGACTTCATAACTCTCTGGAGCTTAGTTTCTGCAAATTGATAGGAATAACCTGAGTTCGCAAGTAGTCTCGAAGGACTTACTTGAGTTCGCAAGTTATCCTTCCCAAGAATATCAATTGAAGAAGAAGGGGAAACCTCATTAATTGAAGCCATCCCTAGCGAATCCAACCGTTTAGCCACCTCAATCTTGTCTTGAACTGGATCAGATTCCTTGATTTTTAAAAAAGCTTCATGTTTTGCAACATGATCTTGAGGATTTAAAGTAACACTTGTGTCTTCAATATTGTTCCCACTAGGCTGAAAAATCTCCCCTTCCTCACATTCCCGTGAAACGTCTAACTCTATATTTGAGGCCGGGACCAAGATAGGATTCTCAATCTCAGCATTATGAGGAGCAGCTCCTTCCAAAGACTGCTCGGTTTTTCTCAGATTACCAGAGTCAACTCTGTTTCTACCTTGGGATGCTTTCTTATTTCTTTTATAATTGACATGAATCCAAGGCCCCTAGGAGCCGTTCTCATCTACAGTCCCCACCTTATCTTCTAATCTTTCTGTTCTAGGCTTCTAAGCCCCCTCTTTCACAGCAAATGAAGCCCTTTCTCCCTCCCTGCAGTCCTTCTTAACATGCCCAATCAATCCACAATCATAGCAGAACATGGCAATCCTCTCATATTCAAACTTCTAAAAGAATCTGCCCGTCATGCTCTCCACCCAAACTCCTTAGGGAAGCACTTGGTCCTGATTAATTCGAACACAAACACGAGCAAACTCTCTTCTTCCCCATTGAAACATGCTTCCATCCAACAACATAGGTGAACCAACCATAGAAGCAATCCTAACAACATTCCCTTCATCCCAACATTGAAGTGGTAAGTGTGGCATCCTTACCCAAATGGGCGAAGACAATCCCTTCATTGATAGTGGAGAGAATCCTGGACTCCATTTATCCAAGCCAACAATGTGGCCTTTGACAAACCAAGGACCACCAGTGAGAACTCCATCCATAGCTTCTGTACTTTTAAATGAACACAAGAACCAACCCATTCCAAGGGTTGTGAAGTGAAACTGACCAAATTGGGTCCATTGACGTCTTAATTCCATGGCTACAACATGCGGAGGAGCATCCTTCCCAAAAACTTTTGTAACCAATGAGTTTTTAGGGACCATAGAATTAGATAACTCACTTTCTTGATTGAGCTTGACAGCCTTGCCATCATCTGTCAAAACTTTTTCCTTACTGTCAAACAAAACTCTAATATGATTCTTCTTAATCCATGGATTATTAACTCCAATATTTTTAGTAACCTTCTCAGGCATTAGAACAGAGAGTTTATCTTCATACCCTTTATTCAACGATGAACTAGTAATTTCTGAAATTCTTTGCTGTACCACTTCCCCCACAACAGCAGATTGAATATTCTGGTCAATAGAGCTCATGGAATTTGCATTTATCACACCGTTGCCGGGGATTGCATTTGAATTCCCAAACCTATTAACAAAAATTTTCAATCAAGAAGACGACGCATGATTTTCAGAAGGATTCGATAAGAAACAATCATTTAATTTATCAGAACATGGAGAATCAAACTCCGAATCAATAGCAATACCTTTACCCTTACCCTCAACATGATGAATTACCTTAGGGACTTCCTCATCACAATATCTGATCACAATACCAGTAGAACACCTCTTCTGGACATTATCTTGATTCAACCAGTTCTTGGGTCGAGCATTCTCAGCTACTGTTTTCCTTAAAGACTCCAAACCTGGAGATCCTGAAGATGTTTCGGCCGCCGAAGGCCGGCGGCCAGCCGCAGCCATCTCCGATCAATTTGCCGGAGAAGTAGAAGTAAATGCGCGAAGAAAAAATTTGAAAACGAAAACGGCACTTTCTCTCTCTAAACGGCACTTTCTCTCTCTAAATTTACTAAATTTGATAATCTCCCATGACTATAAATTTTCATAATGATCTCTTATGCACCAATATTAAGTATATATGACATCTAGTGTACAAAAGTAAGAACACAAACATGAGTATCCTATAGGCAAGGCACTCTAAGAAAACCAAATCAAATCACTAGCCAAGCCTAGGCTAGAGTTAGTTCTCCTAGCAAACTTTCTAAGTGTGTGTAGAAGGCTATATCGCGTGGATAGGTCCTTGCTCTCATTAGTTTAAGATTTATAATAATTATTTTAATTTCTTAAGTTCTTTGAAGGTTGATTTGGAATTAACCATGTAATGATTTAGATATTTTATTATTTTTAAAGTGGATTTTAAATATTACAATTTTTATTCTTAGATTTTATAGAACATAGCACTCAATAACTTCTAAGTGTTAGAAGCTATTCATTAGCAAGTGTTAGGCTCATATTTATTTATTTTTTTATTTATTTTGTCTTAGGCTCATATATATAATGCTACCAATTCCCCAAAATTAGGGTAGATGGATAGCATAGAGTCCTTTAATTTAATTAAGTGTTTATGCCCTCAATGCTTCTAAATCTAATACATATTTTCCCTTATTAAAAAATCCAACACATGGATAAAGAACCTATAACTTCTAAATATTTTATTATAAAATTTTAATTTCTTTTTATTTTGATTTATTTATTATTTATTAAATTTATATTTTTAACATTTAAATTCTATCAAATTCTTTCGTGGCATTATCACAATGGGTACGAGGACCAAGGTCTCCTTACGACAAGTGGCCCTACAGCCTGAGGTAGTCGAGCATAAAAACATTATTGATAGAGTATTGGTTATTGATTTTACTATTATTTTCAAATTTAATTCATTAAATTGATGATTTATTAAAATTTTCATCATTTATTGATTGTTGATATTTTAATTGATATTTTGATGCATATAATATGAGGTCCATTTCTTAACTTTTTAATTTACATTAGTTTCAAGAATTTTTTATATTTTTTAGGAATATTAGACCTAGAGATGAGTCCAATGCCTCTGAGTTTAATAGAGTTAGAATTTCCTATAAGTAGTTATGGATTTTATAATTTAATGCATTTTATATATTAAATTTGACCAAAATGTTGACTTTTTAATTTATAGTGAAATTTGGAGTTTTGATATTTTTAATAAATACTATAATTAATTAGAAGTTAAATGTATTTGAGCTTGCTCAATTATTAGTATTTTATAATTAGTTATAAAGTTTTGAGGTTAGGTGATTTAATTGATTTATTTAATTATTTATTTAGGGTACTTTTCTTATTTTTGTACCAAATCAACTCCAAGCCTATTGGAATATTCCTCAAATATCAAAAATGAGTCCTTAGGATGATTTAAAATTTTTTAGGTTTATTTCGTATTTTAATATATTTATAATTATTTATTTTAATTAATTCATAATTTCTATTAATTATTAAATTATTTTTATGTTGAATGAATTTTATAGGGCATTTATTTTTCCTTTGTTAAGCTTTTAATTTTAAGCATTTTAATATATGATATGTAATTTTTAGATTTAAAATGGATTTATTAAGAATTTTTAAAGATCCTATGTCAATTACGTATGTGAATATTATATTAACTAAATGACAGACTAAATGACCTCTAAACATAATAAAATTTGATACGTAGGTAAATGTAGACATGTGTTTCAAACCCACTATATTTGGTTTCATCAAAGCTTCCCTAGCTTAAAAAATTAAAAACTAAACCTAAATACATATATAGCATTGGTGATTTTTTTATGAGCTATACTAATTAGACTTGGGTGAAATCGATGGCTAACTAACCCTTTAACATTACATTGGAAACACACAAAGATTCAACATCAAACTCTCTACATATTCTTGATTATGAAATTTAAAATTCATAGGTAACCTAATGACTATGAGTTTGAAAAATCATATGGACTCTTTAAAAAATAAAACTAAAATGAAAATTTTTGGTTTTGTGCAAAACAAGCCCAAAAAATATTCCCTTAAATTTGATCTCCTAGGGATTCATATTTTCATATTTTACAAATAATTCAAGTAATAACCAGGAATACATTTTTAAAATTGTGCTTAATGTGTTAATGGTCATGACCTACAACCATGGGGGCTTGATAGTTCCCCTTAAGCTTAATCCATAGAGCCTATGATCTCCTAATTTGGATAAATAGATGATGAGATATAATTTTTCAATGCTTTACTAATTTTTTTAAGAAATTTGAATCCCTAATTTCACAGTTATATGAGATTTCCACATGGCACTATTTGATTAGATAGCCATTCACTTATGTGTTAACGGAATAATGGGGGATCACTATGAGCCATTGTATCAAGATCGAATGATCATGAATCAATGACTCAAAATCACAAGATCAAAGTACCTTGGGGAATATGATGCGATCATGATTGTCATTTCAAATCAATGATCATTGTTTCATCTTCTTCCATCTTCTTACTTTTTTTATCATAAGGATATTCTAGAAATATCTCAAAGTTTGGCTTGATGAAATTTATTTAAACTTCACACAGAGCTCCAGCAGATTATAAATGTTTAATCCAATAATTCAATCCATCTAGTCTGAACATTTCTTTTATACTTGCCCAGACGTAGCATAGTTAGAGTTTTGGATAAGAAGATTTCTTAATAGACTTCTTGAAATACCTTAGCCTAGCTTTAGGCTTGATTGATTAAGTCTCAAGAACCTTTCTTCTCAAGAAGTCTTGGCCTAAAGAAGACTATATTGGAAACTTCTCTTTCATAGTGGAGCAATCGTTGGAGCTTGCTTGAAGTCATAAGAGGACCATCAATAGAAGGATAAGAAGTAGATGGAAGGAAGCTCTAACACTTAGGGGTATTTTTAAACTCAGATAACTAACCCATATTTAGAGAAATAGGGGTTATTTATAGATTTTTAAAATGTTTAAGGTTGTGATGAAGGCTCAGTTTAAACCATCTCAGGCCACTAGGTCGGGTCAAAGAGGTAACATATTGTTCAACAAAGGGTTCAAGAAGCTCTATGGGCTTGGGTTCACTTGGGTTACAAGGTTTCACTCAGCCCATTGGGTCACACTTATGGTTTTCAAGAAGTTAGTGGATTCCGATGACTACCTAGGGTAAGCTAAGGTGGTTGGGTTTTAGGAGTATTTGGGAGCTTAATTCAAGTACCAATTAGGCTTAGGCAGGTTAATGCATATAATGTAACCTGATTTAGGTTTTTTGGGTGACATTAGGCTAGCCCAATGTGTTGTCTCAGGTTAGCCCAAGGTTGGGCTGACTAAGGTAGATGCCATGAACCATAAAAATGTAATGCCAATGCTTGCTTGAGTAATTTTAATCTACACTTGGAGTTGGATCAATGTATGGCCATTTTGATGACTTAGGTGAAGCTAAGTGGCTAACCCAAGTGAGCAAAAGGCATGGTCACCTAGGGTTAGTTCATAGGGACTGCATGGATAAACTTATAAGTCCAAATGAGTTTGGTTAACCTTTTGTCAAAACATTTGTAAGAGATTTCATTATATGCATGCTTGGTCAACCTTAGTTAACTTGGTAAACCAAGTTAACCCAAAGATTAAGGTTGGCTTCATTATTTTCAAAATGAAGCTTTAAGTTCATTTGAAATGGTCTCAAGGATTGGAAAAGTATTTTGGTATGAATGCATGTTTATACCGTTGAGGGTATATTTTGTCAACCTAGGTTGCCCTCGGAAACTAGGTCAACCTAGGTTGCCTTGGGCAACTAGGAAAACCTATGTGTTAAGGTTGGGTTGAACCCATTACAAATGACATGTTTAATAGATTGGAAAGTGGTTATATAGCTTTAGGCTTCAATGGTTCTATATGGTCAACCTAGGTTTATTTGATAAACCTAGGTTGATCATAGCTTGGGTTTTGATTTAATGTTTGTCAAATGATATTCTAAACATGTTAGTGTTGCAAATCTGATCCAAGCATTTTGATAGTGATGATAGCAAATATTATTGTGTCTGTTATTGCTTTCTCCTAATTTTATGATATTCTATTTTGTTTTGTGTGTACTAACATTTCAGAAAAATAGTCCACCACTCACTTGTAATTTTGATCAGCTCAAGACTTGGTAGACTACGATTATAGTCTATATTTTCAATTTATTATATTTTCTTTTCTTTCTTGAGTTGTATCATGTAACTTAGTGGATAACATTGCTGAGTAACCTTGTACACACATAGGGGGAGAGAGAAAATATTTTGATAGATTTTTTTTAACAAATAATATTGTATGACTTTAGTTTGTACTGTACGACTTTGGTTCATACTATATGACCTTTATTTGTACTGTATGATATATTTTGTTTTGTTAAAACCCTAGTCGCTAGAGGTCAAGGAAGATACTAATTTTCTTCTGATCGTATAGTACAATTTGGTTCATACTATATACCCTAATTAATATCTTGCTTAATTTGACCCCAATAATCAAGAAATCAAATCATGACATTTATGTTCAGCTGATTGTATTGTATGATACTATTTATATAATACGATCGATAGTGTATAACTTTGGTTGTGCCATAGGTCATACCAAACAAAAGTAATGAGTTTTGTATTGATCGTATGGTACAATATCTAAATTGTTGGATTATTGATAGAGTATAAAATTGGTCATCTCTTAAATTATACCAAACAAAAGCCATGATTTTTATACTGATCCTACTATAAGATGCCAAAGTGCTGGATGATCGATAATGTAAAAAATTGGCCATCCCAGAAGTCATCACAAAGGAACAGAAAGAATTTCTACAGTTTGTGCCAAATAATTTTATGATTGTATGGTATGAAGTGTTATGAAGTTTAAATAGTTCATCTGAATAAATGTTCACATAATACCGTATGAACCTAGTTTTATATTGATCATACTGTAAGATTTACATCGTATGGTACAAATAGTAGATAGGCTTCTTAAAAATTAGGGTTTTTGTAAAGCCCACTATTTAAGCCTCTCATGTCTTTCTTTAGAAAGATATTTTCCTATTGACATGGTCTAAGTGAAATCTTAGAGAAGGAAGAGAGAGAGAGAGCTTGGAGAGAGAAGAAAGGAGCATTCTTCAGCCTCAGATCAAGGTTCTCTGCCTACTCCGGTAGGGAGTAAAAAGATTCAAGTTCTCTGTCTACTCGAAGAGGGAGTAAAAGGATTTAGGTTCTCTGCCTAGACCAGGAGGGTATAAAAGATTCAATGTTTGCTGCCATCATTAATAAAAGATTTTGATTCTTTGCCACATCGGGAAGGTGAAAGTGATTCTATAAGGGCTTCTTCGCCTAGCTGTGGGAGCTAAAGGAGAGACACTAAAAGGTTTAGTGTAATACTCGAAGGAGGCCTTTGGGAGTGGACCTAGGTCAGATTTGACCGAACCACTATAAAATTTTGTGTATTCGTTCTTTTACTTTTCTATATTTTAATGTTTGCATTTTTCTGTGATTTACTGTATGGTTGGAAAAACTCTAATTTTGTCATTATAAAATTAATCTGCTTCCACATTAAGGATTTTTCTTTTTATTAAAGAATTTTTAAATTACCAATCCACCCCCCTCTTAGTTAGCCTTGGGCTTATTCTTAAAGGTTTAATAACCTTTACAAACTTTCAAGTTGTATCGGAACGAGATTCATAAATTAAGTTTTAGAAAACTTAAAAAAAGCAATGGAAAACTTTAGAAATTATAATACTATTGAAGGATATTCAATCACACGAACACTTTTATTTAATAAAATTCCTTTCAATTTTTGGAAAATTTGTATGTCTACCTTTTTGCAATCTATAGATTATCGCATGTGGATGTTAGTTCAAGAAGGATATCTTGCACCTTCATATTTTGTTAATGACACTAAAACTGAACTTTCTTTTTCTGAATGGAGCATAGAAGATAGAATTTAGCTCAATTGAATGCAAAATGTTTGAACTATTTTTTTTGTACTTTAAAATCTAAAGATTACATGGGTGTTTCTACTTACACTACGAGCAAGGAGATTTATAACAAACTCAGTATTACTTACGGAATAAATGGAGTAAAATAATCTAGGTTGAATATTCTCCTTCATGATTACAAACTCTTTCATATGAAACCTAGTGAATCAATTTTTTAAATGTATACTAGGTTCACTCAGATTATAACTTCCCTGCATGCCTTAGGAAGAGAACTTACTAACTATGAAAAGGGTAACAAGATCTTGTATTGCTTACCAACTTCTTATGATGCAAAAATTATTACTATAATTGAATCTAAAGATCTAAATGTTTATTCAATCGATAACTTACTTGGATCACTCATTACTTATGAGCAAGGAGTGAGTCAAAGACAGCTTGATGCAGGTGAAAAGGGAAAGAAAACAATTATGGCATTAAAGGTTACTAATTTTAATAGTAACAATTCTGTACCTAATGATGATGATGACATTGCACAAATGATAAGGAAATTTAAAAGCTTTCTAAAGAAAAACCAAAAGCTCCATCAACAATGGAATAAATCTAAAGCTAACAAAGATTTTAAGGTTTTTACTTATATTATCTATTTCGAATGCAGGAAGCCAGGGCACTTAAAGTTAGATTGCCCAAATATGAAAACTCACCTAATCAAGGAGAAGGGTGAATAAAAACCTAAGTTTAAAAAGGTAAAGCATAGGACTCAAAAGGCTTTTTGGGTAGACTCTGGTTTGGACTCATCTAAAATAGAAGCAAAAGAGGAGGTAGCCAACTTGTGCTTAATGGAAGATAACCAGCTTAATCATTTTGATCAAGAGGAGGTAAGTGAGCTTTCCTATGATGAATTATTTAAAGTTTCTAAAAGAATTCATACTACAAATAGAAAGCCCAAGAAATTACATGCAACCTTAAATCTGACTTTGCAAATCTGTAGAAAGAGCATGAATGCCTCGGGAAAGATCATTCCACTTTCGATAGTAATCACATGGCTTTATTAGATGAATTTAATACTTTAAACTATAAAAACTTTGATCTAACTAATAAGCATGATTTCTTAAAAGCATTGCATATTGATTTAGAAGATTTATTTAAGAAATGAAAGGTATATTTAGATGAAGCTGATGATAAGGAGCATGTATTGAAAATTGAAAATTTAATTCTTAAAAGTGCAAACCAATTTTTACAAATCAAATTAAATGCTTTCAAAGAAAATAAAACATCTCCTACACTTATACAGTTACATAATCCATCACCATAGCATGCATCATTCTGACTTAGGAAGAGGCATCATAACCCAGATAGATTAGTAAATCCTTTTCCTGGTGTTAGATGTTTTTCTTATGGCATGCTAGGACATATCTCCCACACTTACACTATTCACTATAGAATATATTTGGTGTGGAGACCAAAATAGCATAATTCACATCATAGCATGCAAATATTTCATCCCATATTTTATAAGGTGGAACCCAAACTTATTTAGGTTCCCAAATTTAACCATTTATGTTTTTGTAAGGGTGCTCATAAACGGGCTCATAAGAGTATGTAGTACTTGGATAGCCGATGTTCAAGGCACATGACTAGAGAAGAAAATCAATTCATTTCACTGGAGTCCAGGGTAGGTGGTAAGGTGACACTTGGAGATAACACCGCTAGGAGAGTAGTGGGCTACAGTATAATTGACAACTCGAAAAATTTCCTCATTAAAATGTATTACTGGTAGATGGCTCAAAATATAACCTCCTCAGCATAAGTTAGCTCTGTGATAAAGGCTTCAACATTATATTTTTTATCTATCCATTGCATTATAAGCTTACATGGAAACATTATGCTACAAGGAAAATGAATTAATAATGTTTACATGCTTTATTTAAATTGTATTGAACCTGCTAACTCTCTTTGCCTAAAAATTATTGCAAATAAATCCTGGTTATGGCATAGGAGATTGTATCATGCAAGCATAAAAAAATATAAAAAAATCACCTAAAAAGACTTAGTGAGAGGTATACCCAAACTAGAGTTCACTAAGGACTACTTGTGTGATGCTTATTAGTTAGGAAAGCAAGTCAAAACCTCCTTCTACTCAATCAAGGACATTAACACTAGCAAACCTTTAGAAGTCCTTTACATGGATCTCTTTGGACTCATTAACACTACAAGCCTAGGAAGGAAAGTCTTTGGGTAAGTGATTGTTGATGATTACTTGAGGTTTATTTAGGTTAGATTCCTATCTCATAAAAGTGAATCATTCGAGAAATTTACAACATTCTCCACTTGGATTCAGAGGAAGCTAAGTTGTGAAATTTTGATAATTCACAATGATCATGGTGGAGAGTTTTAAAATGAAAAACTTGAATGTTACTATAAGGAGCAAGGAATATATCACAACATTTCAGCTCCAAGGACCCCTTAGTAGAATGGGGTAGTTGAAAGAAAGAACAAGACCCTGGTAGAAGCTGTTAGAGCCATGTTAGCTGAATACTTACTTCCTAAATACTACTAGGAAAAAGAGTTGGAAACAACCTGTTGTGTTCTGAATAGGGTTAAAGTTAGATCAAAGTTGAATAAGACACCTTATAAAATCCTTATGGGTAGGACACCCAACCTCTCCCACATTCATGTCTTCAGATGTAAAGTGTTCATTCTGAAAATGGGAAATTTCTAATGGGAATGTTTGACCCTAAATCTGATGAAGGAGTGTTCTTAAGGTATTCAAATATTGGGAAATCCTATGGAGTTTTCAATAAAAGGACCCTAGTGATAGAGGATGCCACTTATGTTCTATTTGATGAATCTGATAATTCTAAAAATGATTAGGGTAGAAGAAGAAGAAGTTGTAGAGATCACCCAAGGAGTAGAATATGTAAATTTGGAGGAAAGGGTGGAACCTAAAAA
Organism: Dendrobium chrysotoxum; assembly: GCA_019925795.1. NCBI lineage: Eukaryota > Viridiplantae > Streptophyta > Magnoliopsida > Asparagales > Orchidaceae > Dendrobium > Dendrobium chrysotoxum. The sequence goes on from CM034312.1 coordinate 57,287,848, forward strand.
TTTACTACCTAGAGAATGGAGATATTCTTCAAATCATCCTAAAGAATTGATCTTAGGAGACCCATCTGAAGGTGTTAGAACTAGGCATGGACTTAGAAAAGAAGTAAGCCACTCTGCGTTCATCTCAATGATCAAACCCACCAATATAAATCAAGCCTTATGTAATGAATTCTTGATCCTAGTCATGTAAGAAGAATTAAATCAATTTGTGAAGAATAATGTTTAAAAACTAGTTGAGAGACCTAAAGACCAGAGTATTGTTGGAACTAAATGAGTTTTCAAAAATAAATTGAATGATTATGGTGTAGTGGTGAGAAATAGAGTAAGGTTAGTGGCTAACTAAGGGGTATAACTAGATAGAAGGGATTGACTTTGAAGAAACCTTTGCCCTTATAGATAGATTGGAATCTATTAGGATACTACTATCTTTTGCCTACTTTAAGGGATTCAAACTGTACCAAATGGATATCAAAAGTGCCTTTCTGAATGGGGTAATAAAAGAAGATGTGCATAATGAATAACCCTGAGGCTTTGAAAATTCATAATTTCCTAATCTTGTGTTCAAATTCAAAAAGGCATTATATGGACTAAAGTAAGCACCCAGAGCATGGTATGAAAGGTTAAGCACATTCCTACTAGAGAGAACCTTTGTTAAGGGGAGTGTAGATACCACCCTATTTCTAAAAAAGGTAGATTGTTCTATTTCCTTATTCTCCTAGTCTAGTAGGAAATAGAACTTAGTACCCCTATCCACTGCTGAAGCTGAATAGATAGCCTTAGGAAGTTGTGTGGCCCAGGTTCAGTAGTTAAAGCAACAAATACTAAATTTAGCATTACTTGTAGGCTCTATTTCAATCTCATGTAATAAAACTAGTGCCATATGTATTTCAAATAATCAAATCCAAGACTCCACGATCAAACACATAGACATAAGGCACCATTTCATTAGGGACCATGTTACAAAAGAAGACATAGAGCTATACCATATAGCCACTAAAAATCAACTTGCTGATATGATTATAAAACCACTAACCTTTAAAAACTTTAGCACCTTAAGAACAAAACTAGGTGTCATAGATATTCATGCTCGGAATTGATGTTTTTTATTTCTACTTTTCTTATTTTATTTGTACATTTGATTCTATTTAGGTGTTTTTTTTTTACGCTTTTGATTTTCTATTATTTTCCTTTAGTGTTTTAAGAATTAGATCACTTCTAACTTCTGCTGTTGAATTTGTTTTAAATGGCATTTTTACCTTATTTTTATTTAGAAGCATGTAAGCATTGATTGACTCCTCTAAAATAGTTAAAAGAATAATCATTGATGATTGTTTCTCTTCTTCTAATTCCTTTAGTAGTGTATCTTCTTTTTGAATCAAAATCTATTTCAAATTAAAAATTAGTATTTGAAATAGAGATCCATTTTATCCTTCCTACAGTAATCTATCTCATATGAATAATATTCCAAGTCAATGAATCTCCTTCAAATTTTCTCAATTAAGCTGTTTACATTTATCATATGGACATGAATCTATTTTGTGATTTACCCTTCCTTATATAAGAGAGTGAGTTTATCTTCTCTCATATCTAGAAGGTAATCTCATAACTAAGAAATTTCTTTTACACATTTAGAAATAAATGTAAATCTTGGTTAGCCTTGGACAAGTTCTTAGAGTTTAATAACCTTCTTGAACTTTCAGTTAGAATAGGTTTCATTATTTAGTTCTATTGAGCCATATTGAGGTTTAAGAAAAAATTCAGTTTCCAAGGTCTAAATTTTTAAGCATTTGTTGTCAACCATGGTCTACCAAGGTTTAATGCTTATTTAATGCATCATGATAGTGATGATGATTATGATCAAGGTGTTTGGAGAGGCATCTATGGTAAAAAATCATAACATGCCATGTTAAGTGGCATAGATTGTAAATATTTGAAGGTTTTGTAGCAAATGAAAATGCATTGAGTTATAGGGTTTACATATCTTAAAATACCTTCAAATTGATATGGTTGACCCTAGGTACATGTGTAATCAATATTCAAGTGATAGATCATGAATCCAAAGTCATTTGGCTAGGTTTTAAGATAATAAAAATTTATCAAAAAATAGGTTATGGACCAAATGATTTGGGCATTGATTTTAACACAAGATTTTTGAGTTTTTTAAGTGTCAATGCATTTAATCTCTAAATTGGAATTATATTTGATTGAAATAATGATGTAGAAGAATTTATGGTTTATAATGCTCAGATTACTAGTTGTCTTTAATGATAATCAGTGATTGAATAGGTGATTAGGTGACTATCATTAGGGACTTCAAACTAATGAATTTAATGAATTATTTTGATTTAGGTTTTGAATTGATTAGTATAGGAGAATGATTAGAAAAATTTTAGCTTTACACTAATCATATCACTGATAAATATTTGGTTATTATCAAGTGGTAGATCAGATAATCAAATGACAGTCAAAGGTGATTGTAAATTGATGGATTTATGTGTCAATGATCAAGGTACTATGCCAAAACATAGCACAGGGTTTAATATAGTGTTTGAAGTATGGTTTAATGATTGATGAATGGATATTGATGTTTGATATAGAGATATTAACCTCATTCAAAATGGTGTCAATATGAACCAATTGGAAGAGTTCTCAAAGTCTTGTTAAGTCTCCAAATATGAAATGAATGTTTGAATGCCTTATGTTTTATTTGGTCAACTAAGATGGAATTAGTCAACTAGGTTGAACCATTAATAAGAATTTTTTCTAACTTATTCAAAATGATATTTTTGACAATTAGACTATTTTTATGTACTGGTGAGGTTCAAATATATAACATGTAGGTATAAGGTTCACTGGGTCCCTTATAGTTAACCTAGCTTCACTTGTTCAGCTATAGTTGACCAAAGGTTTGTGTCAGTTTTAATGCACTCCATTTCACATATGATATTTGTTAGAGGAGGCTTCAACACTTTGTTTGATTGAGTCATATTAAAGTTTAAAGAAAATCTAGTTTTAGGGTCTTGGCATTTTTGTGGCACCATGGTGAACCATAGTCAACCAAGGTCCACGAAGGGCTTAATGTTGGCTCAATGTGTCATGATTATGTCAGTGATGATGTTTAATTAGTTTGGGAATGCTTCCAAGTTTGACTTCCATAATATGCCAAGCCTAGTGGCATATGCTATAAATGTTTTAAGGTTTTGTAGCCTTAGAATAGGCTCTAATTTTTATGCATTAGAGGGCCTAGAATGCCTCTAAATTGATGTGGTTAACCCTAAGAACATGCGTAGTAAAAATACAAATGATAAATCATGAATCCATGGTAATTGTTTTTGGGTTCTGAGGTGATCAAAATTTTTCCAAAAATTTGTTATGGGCCAAGGGGTTTTTGAGTTTGACTTTGAGCATTAGACTTTGAGGTTTAAAGATTGCATTGGGTTTGGACAATGGATTGGATTTATATTTAATTTAGTTGATGATGTAGTGGATTTTTGGGTTTAACATGTTCAGATCATTGGCAATCAATGATGATTGTTAGTGATTGAACAAATGATTAAGTGATAATTAGTAGTGACTATCAACTGAAGGATTAAAGGTTTAATTTTTGTTTGAATTTTAAATTAGTCAATGAGGATTAATGATTAAAGGAGATTGATCATCAAATAGTGATTTTCAAATGATTGATTAGATGATCAAATGAGAATCCCAAGGTGGTTGTTAAGTGACAATTTTATGGGTCGATGATCATATCACTATGCATAAAAATAGTGATGAATTCAATTTTTAGTTTTAGAAGATTGACCTCTATAAAAATGAGGTCAATATATGACCTTGAAAAGTAAATCACACATGTTGGCATTGATCGAAGCAACCAATAGAATCTGAAGAGATTCAAATGTTATGGGCCTAAAAGGCCATTCTAGACAAGGAAATTAAAATTTGAAATATGATAGTGGCATAAGAGGCTTGCTCAATCACTAGAGGAATTTAAATAAAGAATGAATTCTATGAAATTAGACCTAAACCTAAGGTCTACGGGATGCCAAAAAAGAGGACTTTAACTTGAAGACTGAATCAATGGATATTGGAATGAAATTAAGTCTGGAAGGAGGTAGCGGGTCCAAAAAAGGTATTAAATCAAGAATTGAATGGGATAGTGTCTCCCAAATAAGTAGATTTCAATCTAGTTGGGATAGTGGCTCCCAAATAGATGAATTTATACTTGAGTTGGATAATGTCTCCTAGGCAAGGGGGATTAAATTTTTGATGTGATGGTGACTACCAAATTGATAGATCAGGTAATAGATCATTGAGTATCTCAAAGCAATGTTTTTACATTTTGTAACGATAATTATTTTAGTGCTTTTGAATGAGAGACCATTATTTGATAAACTTCAATGTTGGACACTAATTTAATAAATAACATGATCTTAAAAAAAAGTTTAAGACATGATGAGCTTTCACTTCTCTTAAAGAAGTTCCTTCTACCCATTTTGAGAAGTAATCTTTAGATGTTAATATGAACATATGATCTCTAAAGTATGTCAGATCAATTAGACCAATAATATACATACCTCAGCTTTCAAAATGCTATGAAGAGACTGTTGGATGTAATACATTTGGCAGCAGATAAAAAAAGATGCCATATACATAAAGATAAAATTCAACAACTTTTATGCTATCATCAATCATCAATCATCAATGGCCAATAAGTCTTCTCCAAACTAGATTGGTGTGCACCACACAATCTAACATGTACTTATTTAATCATCCCTGCTTCTAATTTACATACGCATCATAACAACATCTGATCAAATGATCTTTTATATAAGGTATTGTTAGTAAATATATAAGATAGAGATCTTCTATTGATTTGATCAACTAAAGATCTATCACCTGGGAGCTTATTTTTCATAAGTATTTGATGAATGCTTTTCACCAATCCACTTCATCTTCTACTATATAAATAATTTTCACCTTGGTTGGGGTTTTTTTTATATGTTAAATGTCTATAGGTAATAAGACCTGGTCATCTTGAACTTCTATCAGAATTGAATCCCCTTAAGGCCAAATTTGAGTTTTAGCTAACATTGCTAAGGTATCCACTAAAAAGTTTTATCTAGGGGGAATCTTATATAATATGATATTCAAAATTTTCTCAAGGTGATGCATTATACATAGATGATAAGGAATCAAATTTTCTTTTAATATATGATAGCTACCAACTAATTTTTTTATCACTAGCTCCAAATCTTCAAGGATTTTGTTTTCTTGAATTTAATTTAGGATTATCAATTATAACATAGTTATCAATGTCTCATAATCAGCTTCAATGTTTGTCCTTGGTTCTGATAGATGGTAATAGTAATACATTAAATCACAATTAGGAGTAATGAGCACTATACTGACTCTAATTTTCCTTAGGGAAACATGGTTGGATACTACTTGTCTATCAGTCGAAACTTTACATAAATTAGAAGTAAATGTCTACTCAAATAGCAAAGTCTATTTTCTTTCTCTTCTTTATTAACTAGAGCTAACAAGGAACCAAGAGATTCACTTAAGTCTGTGGCATGTAAAATTAGTTGCTTCACTGGGATGGAAGCAGCCACAGCAAGAGGATTTATCATATATTATTTTATACTATCAAATGATTTATGAAATTGTTCATCCAACAAAAGGAAAGTATCTTACTTGAATAGAGCTACAAATGATTGACATTTTCCTTAATGATTTGATATTAATCTTTTAAGGTGTACCAATCAACCTCGAAAAGATATCAATTGGGTAAGACTTATAGGTGGCATTTCTATTATTGCTTTCATTTTGTTTGGATATATTTGTATTCCTTGATATCAAACAATGAAACACAAAAATATCTCTAAAGTAATGCTAAAACAATAATTCAATGGATTCATTTTTAAGTTACATTGATGTAATCATTAGAAAATGAATCATAGATCATATAATGATTATTTCTTTCAACACTTTTAATGACTTGATTATTGACATAACATTCAATTTGATGGTGGATAAGTAAATAAAAAATCCTCATTATTGCTCATTAGCAGGTCACCCCAACGTTCTTTAGTTTGAATGGCATGACTTTATAACAATAGACTCCAATTGTTGCTCTAAAAGTTATATACATTTCATCTTTAGAAGCCATTTTGATTTGATTGTAATTAGATGAGCCATCCATAGTGAAAAATTTTGAAGGGGAGGAAGCAATATAGCCCATAAGTTTTGGTATAAGATGCAAAAACTCATCTTTAGGATAAGCTTTGTTCGTATTTGGATATCAATGTAGATACAAATTTGACCATTCTTTTTCTTTATTGGGACAATGCTAGTTAAACAAGTTAGATGCTTTTCTTCACTAATGAAGCTCACATTAATTAACTTTTGAACTTTAGATATTATATGTTGCTCAATGTCGAGAAGCATACTTGTTTAACTTGGATCATTCTTGGTTGAATTTCTAACTTGTGAATAGCTATGCCTAAAGATAATCTTGGCATTTCTACATCGCTCCAAGCAAAAAAGAGTTTGGATTCAAATAATAATTCAATCATTTTATTTACCTAATCCTCATTCAATAAAGAGCTTATGAAGATCGAATGAGGATTTCTTTAGTATCCATATTTATTTCCTCTATATCATCAATGGTAGATTTAATCTTCTCTTTAGGTTATGGAGATGCAACCCTAACTTGAGAGTCATCTAGATCATCAAAAGTTCTCAAATAAAGTTCATTAAAATTTTTAATGTTCACTCAAAAGAAACTATTATAAGTGCTTATGCTTCTCAAGTAGTTTTGGATATGTGTTCAAAATAAAAATTTTGGAATGACCTAGAAGAATTAATACAAAAGATACCTCTTGAAGAAAGAGTTTTTATTAAAGGATATTTAAATGGGCATGTTAGTAAGAAGGTATATGATTTTAAAAGCATTCATGGTGGCTATGAATTTGGAGCAACTAATGAAGGTGGTAAGACCATATTAGATTTTTCTTTAGCTTATGATTTTGTAATTGCTAATAACTTATTTAAGAAAAGAGATTAGCATCTCATTAATTATGAGAATCGATATAGTAAAATAAGATTGATTATTAGATTGTATAGATTGTAAAGTTATGCTGAGTGAATGTTTGTGTACCCAACATCGCTTATTAGTTTTGGACTTTAAGATGAAGGGGTAAAAAAAAAGCAAATCATTATTCTTGGATTCGATTGGCGCATTTAAGGAATATTAACAAAAATATTTTTGAAATTAAGATTCTAGATCTTAAGATTTTTTATGTGCATGAGGAAGCTATTGTTATGTTGGAAAATGTTGCTAGCGATATTAAAAATGTTCCAAAAGATGTGCTTGGAGTATTACAGGGAAAAGCTAGTAATAGTAAACATAGTTGGTGGTGTAATCAAATTGTGCAAGAAGAGATAAAAATAAGAAGATTAGTTAAACAAGTTGGTTTAGCTATTAAAATTCTGATAATTGGGAAATATATAAAACGTCCAATAAGAAGTCTAAGAAAGTAATTTGCAATGCAAAGATCTTAGCTTCTTATGATTTATATAATATATTAAATATAAGGAGGACAAAAGATATATGCATAAGTTAGCTATACAATGAGATAGGTGTACTAAGGATTTAGTTCAAGTGAAGTGTATTATGGATGAAGATTAAAAAGTACTCTTATTATAAGAGGATACTCAACAAAGGTGGATGAGATATTTTGCTAAACTTTTCAATGAAGATTGTGAGAATGTGATTGACTTTAGTGACCTTAGCACCCTAAATGAAAATAAAAACTTTTGATTTTATCGGCATATTAGTAAAACTGAAGTTAAAGAAGCTTTAAAGAAAATGAAATGTGGAAAAGCTGTTGGACCAGATGATATTACAATAGTGGTGTAGAAATGCTTAGAAAATAAAGGAATTTCTTGGCTTCTTAAAATTTTTAATAATATTTTGAGGACTAAAAAGATGCTGGATGGGTGGAGAATGAGTATATTGATTCCTATTTTTAAGAATAAAAGATGCACAAGAGTTGGTTAATTATAGAGAAATTAATTTTATGTGACACACTTTAAGACTTTGGGAGAGAGTTATGGAGCATGTGTTGTGGCGTGACACTAATGTTTCTTAAAATAAATTTAGATTCATTCCAGGTAGGTCTAATATGGAAGCTACATGTTTATTGAGAGGTTTGACGAAAAGTAAGAGAGAATATGGAGGATCAACATATGATTTTTTTTTACTTAGAGAAAGCGTATAATAAAGTTCCAAGAGAAGTGCTATAGAGAGTTCTACATAAGAAAGGGGTTAATAATGCTTATATTGAAAACATTAAGGATATGGATGCACGAGATGTTACTTGTGTTCGAACACAAGGTAGTTTGACCAAGTATTTTTCTATTTCAGTTTGATTACATGAAGGATCATCCTTATGCCCATATCTTTTTGCTCTAGTCATGGATGTTCTCACTAGACATTGGCAAGAGGTTGTACGTTGGTTTATGCTTTTTGCTGATAATATTCTTCTTGTTGATAAGACTAGAGAGGGAGTTTAAGGTAAACTTGAATTATGGATGTTAACCTTGCAGTCTAAAGGCTTTCATTTGAGTAACTAAATATATGGAGTGTAATTTTAGTAATAATGGATCTCAAGGGGGGTTTGTGACTTTGGGTGATCAAATCATTAATAAGAGTACACATTTTAGATATCTGGGGTTTATTGTTCAGAGATGGTGAAATAGATAGAGATTTTATTAAAAGAATTCAAGTTGGATTGTTGAGGTGGAGGAATGAATCAGGCTTGTTGTGTGATAGAAATGTCCCTCTCAAACTTACGGGAAATTTTTATAATACGGTAGTGAGACCAACAATGCTTTATGGTGCATAATGTTAGCCATTAATAAAGAAGCTTAATATTAAGTTATGTGTTGCCGAGATGAGGATGCTCAGGTGGATGAGTGCCTTTAGTCTTAAGATACAAAATGAGCATATATGTGAAAAGGTTGGAATAGCTCCAGTGGTAGATAATATTAGAGGTAGTCACCTTAGATGTTTTGGTCACATAAAATGGTGGCCTTCCATTGACCCAATTAGGAAAGTAGGTATTAGATTTGACTTATGTCAATAAAGTTAGAGGTTTACCAAAAAAACTTAGTTAGAAAATTTTAGAAATGACCTTTCTTATTAGATTTAGATGAAAATTTGACTTTTTACAAGACATAATGGAGAAAATGGATTCATGTAGCTAACCCCATATAGTAGGATAAAGGCATGTTATTATTGTTGTACTGAAAGAATTATTATACTCTAGATTACTTGATATGACTAAGCATTATTAATCATCATCAAATGCACATTGAATAGGAAAGATGACACTAAGTCATGATGTGTATTTATGATATTTTGTATTACGTTGGTGTTCAAATTACTGAGCTTCACCTCTAGTCTAACCTTATGGTGTTATATCTTGCTCAACAAATTTATTTATACAGTTTGAGTACCAGACAAAATGAATTTCATTTATTTCATCCATAAATAAAATATTAAGGGTTACATCTATTTCACTGGTTTTGCTAGCATAGGGAACAAAGATATTAGTCTTGGAATATGGGTTTAAAGGAAGAGAGGCTTTCACCTCTAACCTTTTTACATCAGAAAGGGATAGTGGGATTAAAATAATATTCTTAATATACTACTTTAGCTACTCCATATTAGACGTCTGGGCTATCCCAATTTACCCATGTCTTCTAGCTTCTTAGGATCTGAAAGTTTGAATTCTAATTTCTTTAAAATATTCTTAAATATTCTATTAATAATCTCTCTTTTAAATGAATAACTCTTATTCAATAATGCTTAAAACCTCTCACTTTCCTCTTTAAGAGTGAGATTGGAATGGTGTTTAAATTATTAATTAAGAAGTCAATCGTACCACTGATACTGTAAAGGTTGACTTGGATTTTCCGACTGGATCTGCATTAGTTGTTTCTCTTTATCCAATACATACAATAACCAAGATTTCTTTTCCAACACTTTATGAGGTTTTATTTTTCTTATTTCCATGGTTGATTGATCATTTAATAAAGCTAATTAAGATATTTCCTGTTAGTGATTGGTGGCTTTACTCAATAATTTCCCAAAAGTTTTGAATATGAAACATTTTAGTAAAAAAGCAATCATACCATGAATATTCTTTAAAAGAATTTCTATAGAATATTACTCCTAGAGTTGAGGTTCACAATTTATTCTGATGTTTCTCATTCTTAAGATATAATCAACTACACTTTCATTAGTTTTCTACTTTTCTGCTACTAGATACCCCACTATGATATAGTGATGCGCTCTAGCAAACCTTTTTATGAACTTCTATTCTAATTGTGTGAAAGAGTGCATTGACCAATTGGGTATTTTAACATACAATTTAAATAATATTCCAGATAAGAATTATTGGAATAGTATAGCATTACTACCTCTTGCATTGCAACAACTTGCCCTAAAATGTGCTATTTCTTACTTTAGATTTCCCATTACATCAATGTTTTTAAATGAGGCATGATAAGGAACCAAGTCATAATCTTTCGGGCAGGGTCTACCCTTAAGAACTGATTAGGTGCCCTTAGACCATACTACAGACTTCTTGACTTGTTATTCTTTCATCTATTTCATGTATTCTGTTTGAACCATTTCTTTCTCCTACTTAATTACTTCAAATTTAATTTTTTTTACTATTTCTTTGGGCTTACTGCAGTGTTGGATAGAGTCAACAAGCACTGAAATAATCTTAGCTCTAATATAAAGAGTTTCTTTGCTTTGTAGAGTGGCCTAGCAGCCATTAACCCTTTCATCTTTCTTACTTAATTAATCTAAAAGATTACTAATTAAATTAGGAATATATTTTTCTTCATTTTTTTCTTCATCCTGATTTCCAACATCTATTGGATTTACATTCATTTTCCTTTTATTTTTCTAAAGTGATGAATGTGTATCCAACATACTTTTAGTCATTTCCTCATCCATACAATTCAGTGCTATTATCTCATCATCTTCTTCTTCATTTAATTTTTGCATGCTTTCTTTTTGATAATTCTTCAACTCTTCTATGGATTTTCTAAACATATTGTGCAAGTCAACTGGGGTATACTCTTTTTTGGAGGAATACCTTTCTTAATTTTTAATTTTCTTTCTCATTTCTTTTACTACACTTGGTTTGCTGATAACAGGTGCTATAGAAATGGTAATTGTTTTAGGCTGCCAAACTTTCTTCTTATTACATAATGATCTTGACTAATTTGTTAGTTTCAGTCTTATCATATTAGGATGACAATTTTATTTGCTACCATTGAAATGTTGCCAGCCAATTCTTGGCGATTGATGAGCCAAGGATTCATAAGGGACTTTAATCACTTCACTTTTCAGTTGAACAACTTTTAGAGGATTGATTAGTTTATACCTTTTATGATTCACAGCTTTATGTTTCTAATTATTGATACAAATATACTTGTGTTTAACTTGAGAGAATTCTCTTGAATCTCTTTGATGATTGTATACTATTGGCAACTTTGCTGATCTAAAATCCTTTACTTATATTCTTCTCCTCTCAGAGAAGAAATAACCCATTATTTAAGAAACTCTAATTCAATCTGAGTAGAGGTTACTCCGTTCATCTACTTCAAAAACTTTGATTACCTATAATGGTGTATATAGTTATGAACTAATCCATGAGATAAACTTCTAAATTTTTTTTTCCATTAGATAGAGAGACCACAATAGATACTTTAGAAGTAGTGGGAGTGGAAGATTTTGTTACTCAAAGAATGTTCTCTTCTCTAACTACAAGGGATAGAGGGGGAATCAATTTGGACTTACTATAGGGGAATTAAACAGAACATCAAAATCTTAAACCTTTAATTAATGTGGCTTCATTTTAGCTTCCTCAGCCACATTATTTAGCAAATAGTTTTCTTTCATTAGCTTAACTTTCTCTGCTCTACACTTCAGATGATGATTTCTTAATTCACCTTTGATATTTAGTAATTTTTGTAGTGATGGAGGATGAACCCATATCCAACCTACTAAGATAAGGTAGCTCAAACACTATAGAAAACCTTCCCTTTCAACTAGAAGACATGCTTGGGAAAGTCAGGCATGAAAACTTTGAAGGATTAGAAGCTATTAGGGTAACTATAGAGCTACCCTTAGGTACAGTTTTTACAAGCAGAGTTGGAGCATATTCTATTTTGACAACCATAAATTATGGTGCAAAAATGTAAACTGAACATTGTCCATTTATCAATACTTAATCATAGTGACCTCAATAGTGGACCCTACTTGACAGTCAAGATGACGTTGTCAGCGAAGGAGAAAATCACTTTTTAAAACATTCTTTCTGTAATTGACCAAAATTATGTATCAATCTCCAAAATTCATTGGCCTTTAGGAATCATGTAAGTCTAAATATATACAGAGTGAAGTTTTCGAATCCCCACAATGCAATTAAACTGAAGTGTAATTATAAGTTTTTTGAATTTAGAATTCTCAATTATTTTTTATATTGACCCAAACAACAACAACAACAACAATAACAAGCCTTTGTCCCACTACGTGGGGTCGGCAACATGAATCCTTTTTCTCCATTGTGTCCGGTTCAAACTCAAATTCTCGTTTAAATCTAATAGAGAAAGATCATTTCTAATATTTTCTAACCAAGTCTTTTTAGGTCTACCTCTACCTTTCTTAACATAAGTCAAATCTAATACCTCTACTTTCCTAACTGGGTCATCGGAAGGCCGCCGTTTTATGTGACCAAACCATCTAAGGCGACTCTCTCTAATCTTATCCTCCACTGGAGCTACTCCAACCTTTTCACGTATATGCTCATTTCGTATCCTGTCTCTAAGAGTAAATCCACTCATCCACCTAAGCATCCTCATCTCCGCAACACATAACTTAGTATTGTGCTTCTCTTTTAATGGCCAACATTCTGCACCATAAAGCATTGCAGGTCTCACCACCATCTTATAGAATTTTCCCTTAAGTTTAAGGGGGACTTTTCTATCACACAACAAGCCCGATGCATTCCTCCACTTCAACCATCCAACTTGAATTCTACTGATAACATCCCCATCTATTTCACCATCACTCTGAACAATAGATCCAAGATATCTAAAACGTGTACTCTTATTAATGACTTGATCGCCCAAAGTCACAATCCCCTCACTAGGTCTATTACTGCTAAAATTACACTCCATATATTTAGTTTTAGATCTACTCAAGCGAAAACCTTTAGACTTTAAGGTTGATCTCCAGACTTCAAGTTTACCTTCAACTCCCTCTTTAGTCTTGTCAACAAGAAGAATATCATCAGCAAAAAGCATACACCAGGGTACATCCTCTTGTAAATGTCTAGTGAGAACATCCATGACTAACACGAAAAGATATGGGCTTAAAGCTGATCCTTGATGTAATCCAACCGAAATAGCGAAATACTTGGTCAAACCACCTTGTGTTTGAACACAAGTAGTAGCTCCTTCATACATATCTTTAATGATTTGAATATAAGCATTATTAACTCCTTTCTTTTCAAGAACTCTCCATAGCACTTCTCTTGGAACTTTATCATATGCTTTCTCTAAATCAATAAATATCATATGTAGATCCTCCTTATTCTCCCTATATTTCTCCATCAAACCTCTCAATAAATGTATGGCTTCCATAGTAGACCTACCAGGCATGAATCCAAATTGATTTTGAGAAACATTAGTATCACGCCGCAGCCTACGCTCCATAACTCGCTCCCATAGTTTTAAAGTGTGACACATTAACTTAATTCCTCTATAATTCGCACAATCTTGTGCATCACCTTTATTCTTATAAATAGGAATCAATACACTCATTCTCCACGCATCTGACATCTTTTTAGTCTTCAAAATATTATTAAAAAGTTTAGTTAGCCAAGAAATTCCTTCATCTCCTAAGCATTTCCACATCTCTATTGGGATATCATCAGGTCCAACAGCTTTTCCACACTTCATTTTCTTTAAAGCCTCTCTAACTTCAGTTTTACTAATACGCCGATAAAAACAGAAATCTTTATTTTCATTTAGGATGCTAAGGTCACTAAAGTCAATTGTATTCCTACAATCTTCATTAAAAAGTTTATCAAAATATCTCATCCACCTTTGTTGAATATCATCTTCTAAGAAAAGTACTTTTTGATCTTCATCCTTAATACACTTCACTTGAATTAAATCCTTACTACTCCTATCTTTTTGTTTGGCTAGCTTATACATATATCTTTCTCCCTCCTTAGTATCTAATCTATTATATAAATCATTAAAAGCTAAGATCTTTGCATCACATATTGCTTTCTTAGAATCCTTACATGCCTCTTTATATCTTTCCCAATTATCAGAATTTTTACATCTAAACCAATTTTTATAACAAATCTTCTTATTTTTTATCTTTTCTTGCACAATTGGATTCCACCACCAGCTATTTTTACTATTAGGGGCTTTCCCTTTGATACTCCAAACACATCTTTAGCAATATTTTTAATATCATTAGCCACTTTTTCCCACATAACATTAGCATCCTCATGCACAAATAAAATCTTAGAATCTAAAATCTTACTCTCAAAAATATTTTTATTACTATTCTTTAAAAGCCCCCATCTAATCCTAGAAAATCGCTTTACTTTATTTTTTATTTTCTGTCCTTTCATCTTAAAGTCTAAAACTAATAAGCGATGTTGGGTACATAAACTTTCACTCGGAATAACTTTACAATCTTTGCAATCTAAACGATCTACTTTTCTTATAAGAAAATAATCAATCTGAGTTTTACTATAACCATTCTTATAAGTGATGAGATGCTCATCTCTTTTCTTAAATAAGGTATTAGCAATTAAAAAATCATAAGCTAAGGAAAAATCTAGTATGGTCTTACCACCTTCATTAGTCATTCCAAACCCATATCCACCATGAATGCTTTTAAAATCATTTACCTCTCTACCAACATGTCCATTTAAATCTCCTCCAATACAAATTTTTTCTTCGAGAGGTATCTTTTGAATTAATTCTTCTAAATCTTCCCAAAATTTTAATTTTGAACACATATCCAAACCTACTTGAGGAGCATAAGCACTTATAATATTAATAATCTTAGCATCAACAACAATCTTTAAAGCCATAATTCTATCTCCAATTCTATTAAATAATTTTTTATATTGACCCAATGCAAGAAAATATTAACGAGGAGATGATTGAAATTCGAGTTTTAGTTTAATTTAAATAATTTGACAATGACTCCCATCCAAATGACTTTGAATTGGAGAGGAAGTTTGAGTTTGATTTGAGTTTTCTTTTGAACAATTATTTGATAAGAAACCTTCTCCATTGATTTCCAAATAAAAGGATAGAATTTGACATGAGGACATAGTGTTGGTAACTAGCCAATTCAAAAGTTTCCTGAAGCATAAGCACAAGCGTCAACAAAATTTGAGAAAAGCTAAAAATGATAGATTTTCTTACTATATTATTTTCTTTGGTTGTAGGAAACCATGAAATGTAAAGTCTAAATGCCCCAATTTTTAGAGCCACCTAGTGAAGAAAAAGGGTGAGGATAAACTAAATTTAAAAAGGGAAAATGAAAGAAGAAAAAAATCTCTTGGAAAGACTTAGCCTCTTACTCATAAGAACAGGAGAAAGAACAGGAGGTAATGAACTTATGATTAATAATTAAGGATTCAATTGTTAACTCCGATCAAGTATAAATATGTTATTGTTTGTTTATGTGTTTATTTAACTGTTTTTTTTATTATGTTTAATGCATGATTGTAAGCTTTAGTTTCTTTTTTGTATATTTTTTTTTCTTCTGGGTTCTATGTTTTAGTTATTTTCTTTCTCTTCTTTAAATATTTTTATCTTATGTATGTAGTTCAATATCTTTGTTGTGTTGTCTCTCTTTTCTGGTGATGTTAGAAGGGGGAGTAGATATTTGGTTGTATTTATTCTTCTGTTATTTGATATAATTTTTTTCCTAAAATAAAAAAATATATAAATGAATATTTTTCCCTATTTCTTAATATAATTCTCTTAGTGTGGGGGAGACTAGAAGAAAAAAATATTAGTCTACAAATTAAACAAATAATGTTTGTCAACATCAAAAGAGGGAGATTGTTGTAACTTAGGCTTCTGAGTTTATTATTTTAATGATAAAAAATATTATTGATTGCTTTCTATTTCTTCTAGTATTTATGGCACATATTTGTTTATAGGTTTACTAACATTTCAGGTACAATATGCACCATTCAAAGAAGACTTAGGGCTCAAGATTTGGTAGAATAGGGTGTGTTGAAAGAGTTTGTAATATTCATTTATTTTTTTTATTTCTTGAATTAAGTCCTATAAGGGTGTATGCTAGCCTGATGACCATAAACACACATAAGGGGGGCAAAAATAATTTTAAATTCTTTAATTTTTTCTACATCATATTGTATGATATAGATCATACTGTTTAATCAATTATTATAAAAATTAATAAAAATATTTTATTTATCTAAGAAAATATATTAAAAAAATAACTAATTATACAGTATAAACACCACATCATCTATTATAATTGAAAACCCTATCGTTTATTAAATTAGACAAAATTTTAAATTTTAAATTTAATTTTATGCATAATGTATGAATCTAATCATATTGTACGATGTTTAAATTATTATCTTATTTAATCATGTGATTAATCAATCGAATATGCTTAATTTTGATATTTTGATCATACTGGACAAACTGGATCAGAATGTATGATCGATAGAGATGATATTTGGTTATCCCAGGATTCATCCTGAATGAAATGCAATTGGGTTGAACTAATCATACTACACAACTATTTATTTGTATTGTACGATCTAAATAAATAGTACTGTACCAAATACTAATTACATAATATTAACAAGAAAAATTGTGCTAACCATATTATTCTAACTAAACATCTTATAGTATAAATAGTAAATATATTAATTGATCGTGTTGTACTAACAGGCCAAATTATGGTCATCATATTGGATGATCCTGAGATTGTACTTTATGAACTTTGATAGGTGAATTAAATTTTTAGGGTTTTTTTAAGACCTTTATTTAAGCTTTCTCATAAAACTTTGTAAGAATCATTTTGGCAACTCCAAGAGGGAGTAAAAGGATTTTTAGGTTCTCTACCAACTCCAGGAGGGAGTAAAAGGATTTTTAGGTTTTCGGCCTACTCCAGGAGGGAGTAAAAGGATTTCCAGGTTTTATGCCTACTCCAGGAGGCAATAAAAGGATTCAAGGTATTCTGCCTCACCAGGTCGGTGGAATGATTTTGAAAGGGCTTCTCTACCATACTGTGGGAGAAAAGGAAGGACACTACTTTTAGTGCAATACTTGGAAAGGAGGTTTCTAGGGAGTGGACATAGGTCAAGTTGATCAAACCACTATAATTCTGGTGTATTCTTTCTATTTACTTTCTTTGCATTTAATTTTTGCATCATTTTGTGATTTGTTCTGTGATTGAAATCTCTAATTTTTGTTATTTTAAAATTAGTTTTACTCTATATTATGGTATAAAACTATTTGTTTTAGAATATTAAAAAAAAATCAAAAAGATTTTCTTTTTATTTAAATAATTTTAAAAAAATAACTAATTCACCCTCTCTCTTGGTTAGCCTAGATCCAGTTCATAAAGGTTTAACAACCTTATGAACTTTCAAGTGGTATCAGAGAGGGATTCATAAATTAAGTTTTAGAAAACTTTTGAAAAATAATCCATGGCTAATTTTGGTAATCGTAATACTTCGGAAGGATATTTATTCATACGACCACCTTTATTTGATAATATTCCTTTTAATTTTTAGAAATTTTGCATGTTCATTGTCTTATAATTAATTGATTATCGTATGTGGATGTTAGTTCAAAAAGGATATTCTACACACTCTAAATTAGTAAATAGCATTAAAACTGAAATACCTTTTTTTGAAAAGAGTACAGATGATAAAGATTTAGCCCAACTGAATGTTAAATATATGAACTATTTTTTTATGCTTTAAAATTTGAAGATTACATGCGTATTTCTACTTGTTTAACGGGAAAAGAAATTTGGGATAAACTATGCATAACATATAAGGGAACTAATGAAGTAAAACAATCTAGGATGAACATTCTACTTCATGATTATGAACTATTTCACTTGAAACCTAGTGAATTTTTTTTTGAAATTATACTAGGTTTAGTCAGATTATTACTTCACTACATGCCTTAGGATGAGAAATTACAAATTATGAAAAAGTTAACAAAATTCTTCATTATTTATCTTCTTTTGATGATGCAAAAATCAATACCATTACTAAATCTAAAGATCTGAATGTTTATTCCATTGATAACTTACTTGGGTCGCTCATTGCCTATGAGCAAGGAGTGAGTCAAAGGCAGCTTGATGCAACTGAAAAGAGAAAAGAGAAAATTATAGCCTTAAAGACTAATGATTCTAACAGTGACTCTTTTAGATAAGATGATAATAACATTACAATGATGACTAGGCGATTCAAGAGCTTTCAAAGAAAAAGCAAAAGTGTCATCAGCAATGGAATAAAGATAAGAATAGTAAACATTTTAAAATTTCCCCTAATGTTATATGCTTTGAATGCAGGAAGCTAGGTCACCTGAAATCTAATTGCCCAACTCTTAAAGCTTACCCATGTAACGAGAAGGGTGAAGGAAAACCTAAATTCAGGAAGGGTAAGCAAAGGACTAAAAAAGATTTTTGGGCAAACTCGACATCAAACCTTTCTTAGACTGAAGCAGAAGAGGAGGAAACCAACTTATGCTTAGTTGTAGATGATCATCTTGATCATTCTGATTAAGAGGAGTTATGTAAGCTTACCTATAATCAATTATTCAAAGTATCAGAAAAAAATCATACTCTATATAGAAAGCTTAAAAGATCACATGCTAGCCTTAAATCTAACTTTTCAATTCTACAAAAAAGTATGAATGGCTAAGGAAAGATCATTCCACTCTGGATAGTAATCACTTGGATTTGTTAGATGAATTTAATATTTTAAACAAGAAGCATTCAAAATTAACTACTGAACATGATTCCTTGAAAATATCACATATTGAATTAGAAAATGCATTCAAGGAATTAGAATCTCTTGCATCTCAATTAGATAGTAGGGAGCATGCACTGAAGATTGAAAATTCAATTCTTGACTGGGCAAACAAGTTTTTACAAGCTGAACTAACTACTTTTAAAGAAAATAAAACACTTCCTACACTTGCACAGTTTCAGAACACACCTTCACAACATGCATTCAAACCTAGGATAAGGCACCATAACCCATATAGATTAGTCAACCCTTTCCTGGAGTTAGATATTTTTTCTTGTGGCATGCTAGGACACATCTCCCACACTTGCACCATGCACCATAGAACACATTTGGTGTGGTGACCAAGATTGTATAATTCACAGAAAAGTATGCAAGCATTTCAACCCACATTCCATAAGGTAGAACCCAAACTTATTTGGGTTCCCAAATCCGACCACTAATGATTTTATGGGAGTGCTCTCACAAAAGGCCTCATAAGGGCATGTGGTACCTAGATAGTGGAAGTTCAAGGCATATAATTGGAGATATAAATCAATTCAATTCATTGGATGCCAGGGCAGAAGACAAGGTGACACTTGGAGATAACACCACCAGGAGGGTGGTGGGATCATGTATAATGGGCAACTCAAAAATTTCATCATTGAAAATGTTTTATTGGTAGATGGATTAAAATGTAATCTGCTCAGCATTAGCCAGCTCTGTGATAAAGGCATCAGTATACAATTTCTATATACCAGCTGCATAATAAGCTTAAATGAAAATTTTATTTGTAGGGAAGGAGAATCAATAATGTTTACATGCTTAATCTAAATTGCATTAAATTTAATACTACTCTTTGCTTAAAAATAATTATTGATGAATCCTTGTTATGGCATAGAAGAGTGTGTCGTGCAAGTATGAAAAGCTTTAGAAAAATTACCCAAAAAGATTTAGTGAGAGGAATTCCCAAACTAGAGTTCCCTAAGGACCACCTATGTGATGCCTATTAATTAGAAAAGCAAGTCAAATCCTCCTTCCACTCAATCAAAGATATTAACACTAGCAAACCCTTAGAATTCCTTCACATGGATCTCTTTGGACCTATCAGCACTACATGCCTAGTAGGGAAAGCCTTTGCGTATGTGATTATTGATGATTACTCGAGGTTTACTTTTGTTAGATTCCTATCTCTTAAAAGTGAATCATTCGGGGACTTTAGGTCTTTTTCCACTTGGATTTAGAAGAAACTAGGTTATAAAATTTTAAACACTCATAGTGACCATGATGGAGATTTTGAGAATAAAAATTTTAAATCTTACTATAAGGAGTAAGGGATAGATCATAACTTTTTAGCTCCTAGAACCCCTCAGTAGAATGGGGTAGCTGAAAGGAATAATAGGACCTTGGTAGAAGCTGCTAGAGCCATATTAACTGAATACTCACTTCCTACATACTTCTTGGTAGAAGAGGTGAATGCGGCATGATATCTTTTGAATAGGGTTCATGTTAGATCCAAGCAGAACAAGATACCCTATGAAATCATTAAGGGTAGTATACCCAACCTCTGTCACCTTCATATCTTTGGATGTAAAGTGCTCATTATGAATAATGCAAAGTCTCAATTAGGAAATTTTGGCCCAAAATTTGATGAAGGAGTGTTCCTAAGTTACTCAAATATTGGAAAATCCTATAGAGTATTCAATAAAAGGACTCTAGTAGTAGAGGAGACCACTAATTTTATTTTTGATGTATTTGATAATTCTAGAGGGTCTAGGGTGGATGAAGATGAAGTTGTAGAAGTCACCCAAGAAGTAAAATCTAAAAATCTAGAGGATAAGGTTGAACCTAAAAATAATGTTATAACTGAGAATCTTTTAAGGTTTTGAAAGAAGGTAAGCTTGCAAAAATGACAAGCGGCACAAAATGAGCCGAAAATTGGGAAAACAAAATTTTGTGCAAAGACCACTAAATATTTATAAAATGCACAAAGTGTGTCAAAATCAAATTATGTGCATAATTATGTGACAAATAACTGAAAAGAAGCACAAAATGATCGCACAATAAATTAAGCTTCCTTTCATTTCTAATCTTTAAACTCTTGGAAGACTTCATGTGAAAATTGATATCTCTTACACTTGAATTTAAAAATCATGATTTTTGATTCATTGCATTGCAATATTATTTCTATCAAATATTTTTCTGAAATGAAGTTTGAAAAGATTACTTTTCCTATCTAATTTCTTTTCTAATTTTGATTTTTATTTAAAAAGGATTTTGACCTATAAGGAGACTGAGCTAGGGTTAACAAGATTGATTTTCTAACATTTCTAAATTTTAGCATTATCAATTTATTTCTTACTGGTTCTTAAATCTGATAAAAAGTTAAATTTATCATCTACTAGATTAGGTTTATTTAAAAAAAAATTTATTTTTGAATGTTGCTTTTATTAGTTTTTATTTGTTTTATATTTTTTTCATGTTTTTATTTTTGTTTTGAACCATCTTGATCATCACATTCCATTCTCAAACTTCTCCAAATCGTTATTGACATCATCCAGGATGATCCACATCATACTATATGATCTTTATTCACCTCTCTGATCACAACACATCCAACGGCTGATATCAACTAATTATTGGTGATCATATTATACGATATACTCTTCATACTATTTGATCCACGTGGTTGGAGTCGTTCGATGATTTGAATACAGTTGGTATGATCCTTTATGATAAATTATCTAGTATGGTCCACATGTTTTTACTGTACGATATAGTCGATCAATGATCGTATACCTTGACTCCTCGAGACAATCGCCCTGTGTCTAATCGTCTACTATGATGTCTGATCGTACTATATGATATGCCCACCTTTTTTGACCAATCATCTAGATTAATTGAATGCACTAGATCATCCAATACTATCTCATAATCATACTGTATAATTTATGGAATTTTATTTTAACAGCCAAAATCTTTCAATTTCTTCACACCATTCCAATTCTCTAATCCTCTACTTCCCTCTTGAGCTTTTCCTTCCTTGTAATGGTTGTGGGAAAGCATTCCTGAGCCCTCGCAGGTAGTTCCTCTAGAAGATCCATTGATTCTAGATTCACTGAAGAAGCTAATAAAGCAGCTTATCATCGCTGCAAAAATGTTGGCATTGACCTATCCAAAATAGTCAACCAAGAGGTGCTAAACTTTTAGGTGCTTAAACATTTTGCCCATACTACTCTTGGATTCATCCTTACTTTGGCCTTTCCCTTCAATTTTGAATTACTTTTTGAATTTTTGTGAGCTTAAAAATCAATAGCAATCATACTGCCTTCCAATCCTTTTTTAATAAGAGGCCAGTAGAGATCACCTACTAAGACCCATATGAATTTCTCCATCTTTCAACTTCTGGTGAAAAAATTCACATTCTAACTGCAAATCTTGATTTTGATTGGACCCAAGCCAACATAGTTCTGTCAGAATCTAGTATTAACTATCATATTTATACTGTTAACATCTTAGTATAAAATGATAGGATTATCCAGCATATTCTTCCAAACTTCATAATTCTAAAAGCTGGTGATCGGATAACCAATACCCTTGTATTATCTCTTACAACTTATTTCATAATGGCTAAAATTAATTAAAATGTAGCTGACCTTCTTATATGGTACCTTGAAAATCTAATAGTCATTTGAGGTCCCCGTAATAAGAGATTTCCTAATATACCTTTAGGAGAACTCAGTTCCTTTGTCCTAGAGTCCAAATACAACCTTAAATATCTTGCACCATCTGATCAATTTCCAATCTTCTAATCCAATAACTCCTTCCACATACTTTACAATGCTCATCACCGCAACATTTGTTATAGTGACTACTCATAAGAGGGAGAGGAAGAACAACCCTAAGCACCAGCTCCTATCCACCAGCAGTCTCCTATTGATCAGCTGGTTCAAAGGTTTGATCAATGGGAGGCTAGATTTGACTCTTATCAGCTGAGTAGCACCAACAGCATGAATAAGACTTAGCTCGCTTTGATGCCTATGTAGCCTAGCAGCAGTAGCATTATGACTAGGATATAGCCTAGTTTGGGGAGCAGTTTGCTTCCATTTACTGTTTCTTTCATCCACCACCACCACCTCCTCCACTTGATCAGGATGCTTCCTTTTTCTAGTTTGCTCTTTTTTATCTATTTTATTTATTCCAGTGTTTGTGCTGTTCTTTACTTCTATACTTTGTGATGTCTTTTCTAAATGTTGTTTACTTTTTTATTATTTCCTCCTTTTTGTGATGTCAAAAGAGGGAGTAGTAGTATGTTGTTAATTACTTGTATATTATATTTTAATGAAGTTTGTTTCCTATTTACTGTTCTA
This sequence comes from Dendrobium chrysotoxum, assembly GCA_019925795.1. NCBI lineage: Eukaryota > Viridiplantae > Streptophyta > Magnoliopsida > Asparagales > Orchidaceae > Dendrobium > Dendrobium chrysotoxum. The sequence continues at coordinate 57,311,354 of CM034312.1, forward strand.
TATTTTTTAAATAATATATAATAATAATAATAATAAATATATATATATAATAAATAATAATAATAATAATAATAAAGATAACTCTCCTTACTTTAAGAATTTGATCTTCTAAGGGGGAGTTTTAGAGAATGTCAAAGGTTTTGAAATTTTTTAACAATTATATTATTCATCATCAAAAATGGGAAGATTGTTACAAATCTAGGTCCAAGGATTATAAATTTGATGATAACAAACATTATTGTTTTCTTATCATTATTATTATTGTATATCTAGTTTGTTTCCTTGCTCACTAATATTTCAGGTCCACAAGTCCACTAGCAACATCAATCAGCTCAAGGTCAGGTAAATTAGGGTTGAGTCACTTTGTAATTTAAATTTTTATATATTTTTATCTTTCTTAAGTTAAGTCATTTATTTGGTGGACACTAAGCTAAGTAACCTTGTACACACATACTCAACAGAGTAAGTTGGTGAGTTTCTAATTTTTTGAACTAATCATACTGTATAATTTATATCATATTAGATGACCTGTTAATAAGAAAACCATAATTAGGGCATCTTCTATTTATTAAGAGTGATTAAACTAATCAAACTATATAATTCATATCATACAGGATGATAACTTATAATCAATAAAATAGCCGCCAATCACAATTTAGCTAATATTTTAATATTCAAAATTTGTTTCTAATTAAACCGTATGATCTATATTATACAGTATGATATATGACAATCATGCCTAAATTAATCATGTGATTAGGCATTTAGTTATGGTTAAATTATTCAATCAGATCGAACTGGACAATCTGAATGATCATATTGTACGACCCGATTCTTGTATGGGTCGATAATTAAATGCCACCCATAATTTGGGATGATTAGTTATGAGTTTGTACTAATCATACGAGATGATGCTCTCAGTCATACTAGATGATCAAAAGAAACACTTGTACTAATTGTATAGTAGGGTGGAGTTCGTATAAGCAGTAAAGGTAGTTTTGAAGTAATTGTATAGTATGATCTTGGATTGTACTAGATAAAAACAAGCATAAAATTAAAAATTAGGGCTTCTTTTCGAGGCTCTCTATTTAAGCTCTCATATTGTCCTTGAGTGAATCTTTTGCTACTAAATTTTTTGCTTCCACATTATGGGATAAAATTATTTTTACGATTTGAAAAAGATCTTCTTTTCATTTAAGTAATTTTTAAAAAATAACTAATTCACCCCCCCCCCCCCCCCCTCTCTTAGTTATATTCGGGCCAATTCATAAAGGTTTAATAACCCTCATGAACTTTTAACATGGGGGGACCACTAGTGATGTTTTATGGTAAATATAGGGTATATAATGGTTTAAGGATTTTTAAGGAAACTTTTGGAGTTGAATTGAAAGGTTAAAATAGGTTGGGTCGGAGGGAAAATGCAAATTTAAAGTATGTTGACCATTTAAGTATTTTTTACATATATGACTAGTTTAACCAAGTAACAAAGTCCATGCTGACTAAAATAAGCCTTAGAGAAGTCTTCAGTGCTGTTCAGGAAAAGTGCAATGTACTTGGTTGTATGGATATGAAGTTTAAATGAAAAGGGGTATGTTTGTGAAAGGTTTGACCAACCTTGATGAGCACAATCTTGGGCTAAGCTTATTTATGACATGGAATGGAGTGAGGTAAAATGATTAGAAAGTTTAATTTTATTATATTAATTGTGTCAGAACAAGTATATTCAATTCATTAGGAGCTAATTTAAATGGATTTGGTGACATTCAAATGCATATTAAAGTTTGATTGTAGGTGAATAGGGTGCTTCATGAATTAAGCTAGGTTGGGCTAGCTTAATTGAATCAAATAGGTCAGTTATTGACTTAGGGAACCCGTGTTTTTGATATATGGAGCTCCAAATGATGTGATTTGAACAATGATTAAGGTTCAGGAGTTAGTGCACTAATTCAGTTGATTATGATTTAAGGTTACTGGTGTTTAGGTGACCTTAGTTATATTTGAGATCAACATATGGACCCATAATAGTTATAATGAACTTGAATGTAAATCACATGTATTGGCATGGATTGAAGAGATCAACTAATTCCAAAAAAAATTGAACTATTAAGGACCTAATAAGAAAAATCTTCAAAAGGCATATTTAATATAGGTGAATATCTAAAAGGGAAATAATCTCTACTTGATATATTTATGTTGGAAGTAAAGATGAGAAGGAGAACTATCCAAAATATGTTTATTTTAAAAGGATCTATAAATGATATCCTACCTTTGACTAACCATATTAAAATAACAAAGAAAGATAACTCAATGTTCACCTAATAATATAAAAATGGTAAACTAAGAGATTTTGAAATATTTAATGTTTGCCTGACCATTTTAAAATAGCAAGACATAGAAATTTAGAGGAACCAACATTAGCTTGATCCTATCAAAATAGTGAAGAAGGAAGATTTAGACACTCACTTAACCATTTTGAAATAGTTAATAAAATGATTTTAAAATGTTTAATGTGTGCTTTACCATATCTAAAAAGCATGATGTAGATTTAAAAGTTTCAACATTTTCTTAGCCATATCGAAACAACGAAGAAGGGAGATTTAAATAATTAGTTGACCATATCAAAATAGTGAGTATAAAGACTTTAAAAGGTTTAATGAATGCTTGACCATTTCAAAGTACAAAGACAAAGATTTAAAAGAACAAACATTTGCTTGACCATACTGAAACAACACAAAGGGATATTTAGATACTGACTTAACCATATTAAAACAGTGAGTATAAAGACTTTAAAAGGTTTAATGTTTGCTTAAACATATTAAAATAATAAGATATAGATTTAAAAGATCAAACATCAGCTTAACCATAAAGAAATAATGAAGAAAGAAGATTTAGACACTCCATTTACCATATTAAAATAGTGGGTAGAAAGATTTTAAAAGGTTTAATATCCACTTGTCCATTTTGAAATATCAAGATATAGATTTAAGAGATCCAACATTCGCTTAACCATATCAAAATAATGAAAAAGGGAGATTTAGACTCATTTGACCATATCAAAATAATAAGTAGAAATATCTTAAAAGATTTAATGCTGCTTGGTTATATTAAAATAGCAAGACATAAATATTTGAGGGATATATTATTTATTTGACCAAATTGAAACATCTTATATGTGAGATTTAGATACTCACTTAACCATATCAAAATTGTGAGCAAGCAAGATGAAAACTTGGGAGATTAATTCCTAATAAGAGGATTTAAACTTGAATGGGAGGTGGATTCAAAAACAAGGAGAATTAGGTGTGTATATCAAAATGATACCTTGAAATTGTAGCCCTAATCGATCAAAATTTAAAAGAAAATTTGTGATCAAAAGATCACCTCAATTCTTAAGAATCATCAAGCTATCTTAAGTGAGGTTTAAGGAGCTTCAATATCCATTATTTATTGTGTAATTCCTTGGACCCAATCTCATCATATAGACTCGGTTCATTTATTTAGCTTTAATAACAGTGGAAATTAAGTTTAAAAATTTTATTTATTAAAAGTTTCTTTTAATACAACATCCATCATAAAATGTAAGGTATCATCTAAATATAGGCAACACAAGACAATCTCCTTTATAATTAACCAACTGATGAGAACCTCATTAGTAAACTTTCTCTGCCAAGAATGGACCTTCCCAAGTTAGTTCAAATTTTTCACGTACCTTTTGATGTGCTAAGATACAACTTTGCGGAACTAAGATCAGGTTTCTTACCTAGAATGTTCTCAGATGAACCAATTTTTCATGAGTTTGAATAATCTTATGGTTGTATAAGTCAAGATTTTGTTGAGCTTGTAATCGCTTCTCTCCTATATCTTTGAGGTCTTCTAATTGAAGTATAAAATTTTGTTTTGAAGTTATATTATAGGTTATTGTAATTTAGAGTGAAGGTAGTCATACCATAAAAGGGATAACAACTTCCACACCGAAGACCAAAGCATATGGCATAGATTGAGTTGGAGTTCTTTGTGTGGTTCGATATGCCCACAAAGCTTCAACCAACTTTTCATTCCGTTGATGCTTATTATAAAATAAAATTTTCTTTAAGATTTGAAATAGAGTTTTACTGAAGGCCTCAGCCTATCTAATTACTTGAGGCTAATAGATTATTGATTATCTCGAATTAAAATTATGATGTTTAGCAAAATTGTTTATTTAGCACTTCTAAATAAAGGATTATTGTCTAATATGATTTGATAAGGAACACTAAATTGATATATAATATGATTTTTAAAAAAGGTTTAGAATTTGGAGCTTTAACTTCTCTCAAAGGAACTAATTCTATCCATTTTGAGAAGTAATCAATAGTAGCTAATATGAATCTATAACCTCTAGAAGACGGAGAATCAACTAGCCTAATGATATATGTACCCTAACTTTTGAAAGGTCATGTAGCAGTGGTTGGATATAAGACATTTGGTGATTAATGTAACACCATGTACATGGATTTTTTAATAGGGTCCTACGACATTCATACAATCATTTATCATTGACGACTAATAATATCCCATTTGTTTGATATTTATTTTTATTTTTGGTCTAAATTGATGTGCACACACAATCCATCATAAACTTCTTCTATAATCTTTTATTCTTCTAATTTACTTAAACACCATAACCACATCTAATTAGATGATTTTTATATAGGGGGTTATTAATTAAAGTTAATATAAAGATCTTCCTTTAATTTGATCACCTAACAATCTATCACGGGGGAGCATATTTTCTCGCAATTATTTGATGATGGGTTTTCCCCAATCCACCATTTCATTATTTACCACATAAATAATTATCACCTCAGGTGGGGATTTATATTAATGTGTTAAAAATTTATGAGAGACAAAGCTTTGCGACCTTATATTACTACCAAAATCAAATCTCAATCAGAGGATGCTGACCTAATTTTTGTATGAGGTCATTAGGACCCAATCCAGATTCTAGATTAGTCCAAATCTTACAATCAGTTTAGATCTTAGGACACTCCAGAATCCAGATCAATTTTGACTCTAGATCAATTTTAACTCCAGATCAGTCTAGTACTTAGACTAATCCAGGCCCTAATTTCTATCTAGACCCTAGCATTCTTCCTGATTAGCCCAGAACTTAGGTTCTATCTAGACCCTAGGATGCATCGAGATTCTAGACCCAAGGACCTTCCAGACCCTAGGATCTACTCCAGACTCCAAGATCCTTCTAGATTTTAGACCTTAGGATTTATCCAGGCCTTAGAACTCTTCTAGATTCTAGAACCTAAAGTTTCTCTATATTCTAAGACCAATCCAAATCTAAGATCTATTTAGACCCTAGGATCTATTTAGACCCTAGAATCTATCTAGATTCTAGGATTCTTCCAAAATAATTTAGACCGTAGAATTAGTTTAGATCGTAGATCACTCCAGACCTTAAATTAATTCATACTTTAGGATTAATCTAGATCTTAGATCAATCCTAACTCCAGATCAATCCAGATTCTAGGATCTATCAAGTTCTTAGGATCCTTTCAAACTCTAGACCCTAGGATTGCCCTAAACTTTACAATCAATCCAAATTCTAGGATGAACCCAAATCTTAAATCAATTCAAGCTTTAAATCAAACCATACCTCAAATTAAGCCAATCCAAATCTCCAATCAACCTAGACCTTAAACATATCTAGACTCCAGGTCTATCTAGATTCAATTCTAGTTAAAACCTTGATCCAGCCATATATCAAACTTACATCCTATCCAATCACTCATAATAATTTAAATGATTGTGACTAATTTGGATAACTTAAATTCATATATTCAAACCCAAAACCCAATTCAAACCTAGAAATTCAAATCAAAATCCAAGGTTCAAAGACCAATCCTAAAAGCCTTTTTCAGTAAATTTTTAAATAGTTCAAACCCAATCAAATGACCTCTGATTCATAGTCTACTAATTACAATTTGATGGGATAAGTCTCTAGAGGTAACCCTCCAAATTTGAGCCCATTCTGAGGTCTCTAACCCAAAAAACTAGAATGATTTCCAAAGGCTATAAAACCTTCAAATATTTAAGCCTATGCCACTAGACCTACCATCCAGGGGATTTTGACCTTAGAGCTTTCCCAAAAGTCTTTAATCCCTTTCAGACCCTTGTTTATGTCTTATTCAACATTAAACTGCATTTTGATGGATCTACTTTAACCCCCAGTTGACTGGGGTCAAAATGACCAAAAAGCCCGTTAGGGGCTTGAATAGTCATTTCAACCCAAATGACTTTCTCAATCCCCAAAACTAGCCCCATTCAACTCAAAACCTCAAACCAAACCTGTTGAGCCCAAACTTAGCTCTTGGGTCAACCTGGTTGACCCAATAACCCATTAAGGGCTGAAATGTGTAACATTGGCCCAGATGATTAATCTGACCCCTGAAACCACCTCTTGCAAGCCTCAAATATCATCCCAAACCTATCCAACTCAAACCCGAGTCCTAGGTCAACCTAGATGACCAAGTCAACCTAGGTTGACCTAATAACTCAATTGTTTAAATAGGTTATTTCAACCCATTTAATCAAATTATTGCCTTTAAACCCTCAAACCCATGTCATATGATGCTTTGGATATTCCTTAGCCTATCCATAAGTTAAATCATTTAGATTTGACTTAGTCAAACAATTAAATTTGGTGAAATTCCTATGTATTGGTCCAACCATTACATACATCTTATCAAAGCCTATCAATCTTTTAATCCTAGTCCATTTCAAATTCTAAATCAACACAATTCAAACCATGGTTGATTTGACTAAGTCAATTTTCTTTGACTTGGTCAAACATATTTAAAATTCCACATACTCATCTAAATTCTAATCCCTAGGCATCAAACTTTTTGCAAACCATTCTAATTAGCTCTTGGTGCCACCTTGCATGCCACATCAACTATCTTGACCCATTGACTGGTCAAACAATCAATGGAGGGTCAATGTAGCCTCCAAATAATTCAAATCCTTATTTACACCCCTTTCAACTCAAACCTCTTTTAAAACCAGCTATTGAGACTCTTTCTAAAAAATTCTTAAGACCTTTTCTAGCCCTTGGATCAAAATTCAACAGCTCATATCAATCCACATACCCAATGGGGACTAAATTCCTTTACACTTAGGATGTACCCCCTTGTCCTTTATTCCCCTACTGCTAACAACCCTTGGACAGTTGGCATGCATCAAGGGAGCCTCTAAATCAATCCAAGCCATCCACTTGCCTCCAGGACTCTTGAATAGGGTAAAAAGGCTAGGAATGAAGAGGATTGTAACTTCAACATTCTCTCACCAACCAGACCTCCTCAAGCCCATATCCTTTTTTGTTCGAGCTCCTAGAGACCTCCTACATATTTTCCCAGCTGAATCCAACTAGTTGTAGTCACTACCGGTGACATTTCTGGGCACCGAAGCCCTTCCCTATCCAAGGAGCTGTAGTGCTCGGTCTAGACATTTTTAGCTCAAGGAGTATTCTAGCAAATTAAGCATGGATAATCTACAAGCTCAGAGATTTCAATTTCATCTAAATACATTGATTAGGTGAGGTATAATCTCTAACCCTAGGTAGAATCACTTACAGCCTTTTAACTTTTAAATAAGTGATTTTTAAACTGTAAAATAACATCCCCAGAACTTCTGTTCATCAACTTAACTTGTGTTTAAAATTTCATCAAATTCCATTCAGCCATTTTTGAGAATGAGCTAGTTTTTTAAGTTAGAGCTCGGTTCACGCAGATCACTCACTAGGAGAGATTGAGACCGTTGATCTAAAGATCAACGGTCATGATCTTGCCATTATGCGGCCATTTTCAACCACACAATCTACACAGCTGTTAAGATTTTGGTCTGATGAGATCAGGACCATCCGCTTCAAATAGTGAATCATCCAATGGCGAGGGATGATCGCTTACGTTGATAAGTGGAATGCACGTGGGATCATCATCACTGAATCATTGGCCATGTAATCATTGGCAATGATTGGCCTACCGTCATCGCAGTCCGGATCTCCAATCCAGTTCTGCCATATGTTCTCCCGCAACCAATCATTAAAAATGATCATAAAATCATGATTTAATTTTTTTTAAATTTTATTTTTTTCTAAAATTAATTAAAATTTGTTTTAAAATTAAATATATATATATATTTTATAACAATTTTTTCCAAAAAAGTAATACTTTAATTTAAAAATACAAAATAATTTAAAATATAAATTAAAATTTTAAATTATTTAAATTATTAAATATTAATTATTTTAAATTAATAATTAATTAAAAACAAATGATATAAAATATTCAATAAAATTTTATTTTGAAATATATTTTAATATTTCAAGAAAATATTTAAAAATACTTTCATTTTAAAATTTAATTAAAATTTAAAATTTAATTTTAATTAAGATATCTTATTTAATTATTATTTAAAATAATTCATTTAGTTAATAATTAATTAATATCAATTTAGATATTTTCAAATATTATATATATATATATATATATATATATATATATATATCTTTAAAAAAATCAGAGAATTACATTAAATATTTAATTAAATATTATATTAATTATTTTAAAAATTAAAATTTATTTTTAAATTATTATTAATAATTAGATGATCTCTCAAAGTATTTTAAACTATTTTTGAAGATATTTTTAATTATTTAATTTTGAAACTTATATTTGTATGTATAGGCTAATATATTTATATTTTGAAATTTATTTCAAAAATATATTTATGTTTAAATCTTCAACATTGAGAGATCCTTTGAAGTTTTAAACTTAGATTAAGCCTATTTGAATAGGATTAGTGGGGAATGATGGTTAATTAATGAATAATTAATGTGTTAATTATTCTTTGATTATCCCTTAATTAATTAAGTTTTATTTTCTTGATTAGGGTACACACACTCACACCTTGTTTTAGGGCTCTCCTAGATCTAGGATTTGATTGTGAATGTTGTATGTGCATCTATGTATGTTAAGTCCATGGGTTAGACAAATCTTGATTTAAACCCATCAAACTTAGTGACCTCATTTAGGACAATAATTAAGGACCCAAGTCTAAAAAATATAGAATAATTCTAATAATTAAAATACATCTCTTATAGCCTTGAAACTCAAATCACTTGAACTTAGTGACATGTACAGCCTCTACGAAAATTCTCTCTAATTTTAGAAATAATTAAAATATTTAATTAATTAATTAATTAATTAAGCCTTAAAGCCTTCTAAAAATTCTAATAAATTAAATTTAAATCACAAAAATACAAATATTATCTCCAACTGACCATAATTCAATCCTTAATCAATGAAAACAAAGCCCCTTGACTGGACATCAAATTTGAGCTTAATTTAATTATAATTAAAATTTAATATTTATTTAATTTAATTAATTAAAAAAATTAAAATTTACAGAAAATTCCCAAACACTTGGAATCTCTCCTTAGGTCATTCCTGACCTTTGGGGTTGATTTCAAGAAGTTAGAAATTCATTTGAAATCAAATCATCAAAACACCCTTTAATAAAATTTTTTTTAAAATTCTAATAATTACAAAACTTTAAATATTCATAACTAATTCAAGAAAATTCCAAATTCATTAAAATTAAAGACATTTAACTCATATAAAAATCTAATATTTATCAAAAATCTTAAACTTTCAGAAATCATTCAGATTTGAAAAAGTTAACTTTTGGTCAAACTTAAGTCAATTTCAAGTCAAAACTTTAAATCTTTATAATAAAATGCAAAAAATCTAGATACAGTATACTTATAGTCTAACTGATTATATTATAGTCTAATATTTTAATAAAATGCTAACTTTTTAGAATTTAAGCTTAATCAAAAAGTCAAATTTTGACCCCTTAATTAAATGGTTAAAATAATCCAGAAAATTCTAAAATTTGATAATTAATTCCAAATTCTAGGAAATGTTAATTTAATGTTTAAATTACTCAACCAACTTCTTAATGCATAATAATGACTCTAAAGATGAAGTTTTTAGGATGGACCACTCTGGGTTGTGGGGTTATGTGTCCTAAGGAGGCAAGGTTTCTCGAGCCTAGTGGCACAATGCCATGAACGAATTCAATGGAGTGTATAAATTTAATTCTAAGTGATTAATAGTTATTTCACTAAAATTAAAATCCTAATTCAAATATATTAACTTGATTTTTAGGTTGGACTACTATGGGTTGCGGCTATGTGTCCTAAGGAAGTTTTGTTCCTCGACCCTGGTGACACAATGATATGAACCAGTTAATAGCAAACTTAAACAAATTAAATCTTAAAAAATAAACAACCAATCAACCTTAATTAAAATTTGATTAACCTTCAAACTCTAATCAAATTATATCACTTAATCATATTGAATACCACTAGGTAGCCCAGGCTTACAAGGCTATTAAATTGGCCCCAACGATTGTGAAATAAACTTCACTACCTCTGTGAGAAATAAAGGTGATATCCAATAAATAATTAAATTTAATCTTAAAATTAATTTTAAATCATTAAGATTTAAATTTTAACTAAAATCCTACCTTAAGTCATTCAACCAATCAAACCTTTAAACAACTTGAATTAAATATCCTATATAGGATACATTAAAGCCACACAGCCTACCTCACACTTTAAATGGTTTGCTAAAATAACTAACTCTAGTCTTAGGCTAGGCTGATGTTTTACTTGACTGTAGTTGTGTGACAAATTTTCTGTGGTTTTCACTGCATGCTATTTGCTAGCTTAGATTGATTTGTTTACTTATTTAATTTTTGGACTCTATGATATAATTAATTGTATGTTAGATCTACCCCTAGGTTAGAATCAATTTATACTAATTCAATTTTATGCAGGTGGCCATGCTCATACAGGGCATTAAATTAAAGGGGGCAACATAATTAAGCTTTAAAATTGATGTTATTTTCTATAGGTGCTTCAAAATTTGTTAAGTCCCTCTTTAAAATCAAAAGAGTATGGCCAAGTGTGGCTGTGAGTTTTAGTATTTTCCAATTATTAATTTCTTGAGATAAATATTAACTGTTTGGGAGGTTCATTTAACTATTAATTATTAGGATAACCTTGCAGGTTTATTGAGTCAAGATTTTTCTTTTAAATTTAAATGTAATTTAATATGAATTTAAGTTGTAAATGTCAAGTGATTTGAGATGGGATATTTATATCCAACTTGGATTCCAAAGAGGATAAAACATCCCTAAGGGGACAATCTTCCTCTATTTGGAAGATAAAGTTAGGATAACTTTAAAATATCCAAAGAGAAAAGATAACACCCCTCTCGAGGGGGAGTTTCTTTTCATTTAGATATCAGAAACTAATGATCCAACGAGCTCGTAGAAGAACAAAGAAGTGAAGAATTAGAAGACCAATTCTCAAAGTCACTTGAGTCTTAAGATTAGCAATTCGAGTTATTGTCAGTGGTGCCCGGCCACTATACTTTTCCTATAGACCCTGTGTTGTATAATTAAGTGGCACTTAACACATAGACTTTAGTTTGAGTATTAAATTAATTAATTTTATTATTTAATTAATTTTTTGATGTTGATTGTGATATTACGATTGCATATGTTTAGTATTTTTTTGGCAATTATTGCATGTCATGTTTGATTTAGCTTGGAACCCGATCAAAGGCTCCTGAGAGTATAAATAAAATTCTTCTACTTTAATTAAATTAAAATTTTTAAGATAAGATAGAAACTCTAATGCTTTAAGAAGTAATGCTAGGACAGCCAAGAGTTTTTCATAACATATTTACTGTATTTTCTTTCCACTTGTTAGGCACCTCCCTGCCAATGGGTTCTAGCAGACCACCTGACCTATGAGGGTGTAGTTCTATCAAGGATAAAACCTATTTTTTAAGCCTGATTTTAAAACTTCTTCATTCTGATTCAAGCATTTAATCAAGTCAACTAGCATGCATCGCATTAGTAACAAATTAAATTAAGTCTAAAACTTAATTCTTTTTTATTTCAAGTTATATATTACCCAACATATGTCAAGGGGATAAATTAGGAAACTTATCTAAATGTCAGCCCCACTTTCCTTAAACTCAATCTAATTAATATCCCTACCCACTCTTATATAAAAGATCGGACTCAGGGTTTTAAAGTGTTTAGGTGGTTTAGCTGGCTCCCTAATCTTGGCTAGGGTAAGTCTAGATTTGCTTTGCCTTAGTTAGGTTCAGGGTCACTGATTTTTGGTACCCAATTTAGACTTAGGTTTTAAGGTAGATTTTTAATCTTAAGTCCTTAACCTCAAGGAATTGAGTCCCAAATTTCTAATAAAATTGATCATTCAAACTAAACATATCTTTCAATCAAATTTAAGCCTGACACTTAGGATAGGTTGGGGTATTTCTAAAGTGATTAAAAATCTCAAAACACCTCCTAATTCTCTTTCTTTAACTCCAAGAATAAGTGCTCAACTTTGAACTAGTCCCTGTTGAAATTCTAACACTTACTTCCTTTGACATCAAACTTTGAAATCTAAATAAAATTTTTACCACTATTTTAATCAAGAGTATTTGTAAGAAATTTTTGGTTTCCTATGATGTAATTAACTATGAGGGCTTACACTCTTAGGAGATTTAGAAATCTAGATCAAATTTTTAAAATCAAGTTTTCAAAACTCTCAATTAATTATCTTTGAGAAATTCAAATTCGATGATCATTGTCGTCATTTTCAAAAGATCGATAATAGATGATATCTTCTTTCCTTGGGAAGATATATCATACTATTATCATAACTTAGATTATGAACTTAATGATCCCTTTATCCAGATAAGCATAGTCAAACATTTGATTAAACAACATTTTGATCCTTCTGGATCATATGTTGTCTTCCCTCGAGTTTGACTAAGACAATCAGGGTAAATCTAAAGTTTTATAATCTGAACCTAATAGAGAATGATATGTTCATCTTTTAAGGTGATATATTATTTATAATGATGTGTTTGATCTCAAAACTTAAATTTTAAAAATTAAACATTTTCCAAAGAAATTATTCTTTTTCAAATAATACTTTTCAATCAAATAGACGATAATTAACTTTAGTTTGAAGTAAACATTTACTTAGATATAAAGTGCATTCTCTCCCCCTTACACAATAACTTGAGAGAACAAGGCCCCAAGAGATTCTATTAAAGATGTTGTATACAGAATTAATGGTATCCCACGAATGGGAGCTGTGATGACTGGATGATTTGTTAAATACAATTTTATAGTATCAAAAGTTTTCTAGAAATTTTAATTCCAATGAAAGTTGGTGCTTTCTTGCATAAAGTTACAAATAGTTGATATCTACCAGAAAGGTTTTATATAAATCTTCTAAGGTATGGTAATATGCCTTGAAAACATCTCAATTAGGTAAGACTTTTAGGTGGTGGTATTTTTAATATTACTTTGATTTTATTTGGATCAATTTTGATCCTGAAGTGTTGAACTATGATACCAAAAATATTATACTGGAGCGAGGCTGAAAGTACACTATAAAGAGTTTAATTTTAAATCATATTAATGTAATCTTTGAAAAATAATTCTTAGTTTATATAAATTATCATATCTTTAAAGAGTTCTAAAGACTAGATGATCGATATAATTTTCTACTTGATGGAGGATAAGTTCATCAAAAATTGTTATCATTACTTGATGGTAGGTTTCCCCAACATTCTTTTTTCTAAACAGTATGACTTTCTAGCAGTAGACTCCTTTTGGTGTTTTGAATGTTATATATATTAATCTTTAAGAGCCATCTTGATTTGATTATATCTAAAGGATCCATCTGTAAAGGAAAATATTACATGTTAAGGAAATGATATCAACAATGAGTTACGGTATAGGAAGTAAAAATGTGTCATTAGAACAGACCTAATTTAAATCTCTAAAGCTAATGCAGACACAAATTTGACTATTTCTTCTTAAGATGGACAATACTAGCTAACCAGGTTAGATATTTCTCTTCCCTAATAAAGCCAGCATTGATTAAGTCATTCACTTCGACTACTCAATATTTTTCAATATCAAGTCACATTTATTGAGGTACGTTCTTTACTCAAACCTTCCCCAGTTAAGTCACTAATAAGTGAACTATTATATTTGGAGATAATTAAGGAATTTATTCATAACTCCAAATGAAACATTCTTTGAATTTAGATAATAAGTCAATAATTTTTTTTCATCATCCTCATTCAACAAATAACTTGAGAAATTAAAACAAGGGTCTTCTACACTACTCAGATATAATTCTTTTATATCATTAATTATAGATTTAATCTCCTCTGAAGTTCTTGACATGCATCCCTAACTTACGAGTCATCAAGATCATCTGAAGTTTCTAAAAAGTGTTTGCTAAAAGATTTAACATTCCTGAGAAGTGACAATTAGACCCAAGATTATTTGATATGACTAAGCAAAAATTTTCATCATCAAATTAATATAGAGTAATGAATCCAACATCTAATCTTGATGAATATTTATGGTATTTTTATTCCATAGGTGTTTAAATTGCTGGGCTTTACCTCTACTCCAAATTAATGGTGTAAATCCTTAGAAAATTTGTTTACATAGCTTGAGCACCAATCAAGAGTAAGTTATATTATCTCATCTATAAATGGTTCATCAAGGTTTACATCTATTTATATAATTTTGCTGGTGGAAGGTACAAATCTATTGGCTTGAAAATCTAGGTTTAAAGGAAGAGAGGCTTTTACCTATAACCTTTCTACATCAATTTGGGATACTGGAGTTAAGGTAATATTTTTCACATGCCTCTTTAATCTCTCTATGGAAGATATATTTGAATTATATTCCCCAGTGATTAGGACCCGGTCATCATTGCTATTAGCTTATATCGAAATTTCAAATTCTTCTATATTCCTTATATTCTATAGCCTATGGGTTTTTCTCAATTAAATAAGATTCATCCTCTAACATGGCACATTCATTTTCATGTATTATTTCTCATTTTATTATACTATTTCATTTTTTCATCCTCGACCTCTTCTTCTAGATCATTGAGACATTCTACCATTTCTTGGTGAAGGAGGAGCAGGTGACCAGCAAACATCATGTACGAGATCATAATGCTTTCCTTTTTTCTTTTTCTTCTCCTTTTTATTTTCCTACTATTTTTTCTTCCTCTTCTACTTTAGCCAATTTGAGATTTTTAGAGAATACAATCTACCTTTAGACAAATAATATGAAGCTTCATCATATACTCCAATATCATGAAATAAAATTGGTTGTAGATCACCTTTAATATAGTGCTATACCCCCTCACAAGAGTATTTGAAACACTGTGGAAGGGTGGAAAGTAAGATTCTATATTCAAGGAGATAGGGTATACCCAAGAGAGAATTAAAAGAAGCCACTAAATCTATTATATGAAAATTGGCTTTAGTTTTCAAGGGTTTTATAACTAAAAGAAGGGTTATAGAACCCAAACCTCTCTCGCCATTTTCATTCCTCACAACATCATTTTATTCGAGTTGAGTTTGAGCGTGTCCACGTTTAAATGTGACAATTCTAAGAGTCATGATATTGACCGATGCACCGGGCTTTATAAAGACACAAGACTGCATGAATTTCTCTATATTTACATAAACATACAATGGATGATTTTGAACCATGGTTCCTATTAGAAAATCTTCCTCTAAAAATGTGACTCCTGGAACTTCCTTGAAGTATAATGCTTCTTCTAACTGCATTAATGATAACTGAGCCATACAAATAACCGGGTCGACTAAAGCTTAGATTAGTGCTTCTCTTATGTCTATAGAAAAGCCAAAGCAACAAAAATATTGAATTTCATAGGAAGCTTTCGAGATGTGCTAAGACATTATAGTCCACTTTAAGAACTTCTAGATTTACTACATCTAAATCTTATATTAGTTGAGGTAGATTCAAAGCTTCTATTATCAATAATTTATTTTTCTTTATCTATAGTGGAAGTCTGTAGAAGCAAAACTTTACCACTATAAAGGTTGATTTCAACTATCTCCTTGGGACAAGAAGCTTCGGATTACTTTACTACTTGATCATTGATTATTTTTGAATTCTCTTCTTGTAGATTTTTTAAATTCAACACTTTGAATTTGATATTGATAGGATGACCTTGAATATTAAGTGCTTGGGAATCACTATTAAACAAATATTGAAAGGGTTCTTCTAACACATTTAAAGGTGTTTCCTATGAATTATTTTCTACATTATTTATATTTTGATCCAAATATTCATCAGCAAAACAAAAAGATATACGTATAATCCTTTTACATTACTTTCTTAGTCCTAGGTGGGATGAAATAAAAATCATACAATGTTAAAGGGTTAAGAGTTCTAGACTCTCCATTTGCAGAAACAACTATTATATCAAATATAACTTTAATTTTATTCTTCTCTTCATCCCTTGAGATTATAGAAGGTTAACTGACTAACACTTCTTTATACACTTTGGTTGGAACTTTATTTTACCTTCCATCTGGAGCTACTAGATTAATCTACATGAGATTCTATGCTCCTGGAGATTTCTAAAGAGATGAACGATATATCTTATTAAGAATTCTTTTGGAGGAATGCGATAAGGGAACATCCCACCTATCATCAGTTTTTAAAATGGAGGAGGGTGCAGAAGGCTAAAAAATAAAAAATTCAATAGAACCTTGATTAGAATCAACTAAATATTCCTTGGTTATCATAAAAAACCCTTCTTTAATATTCCTTTTAAGCAATTCCTTGAAAGTTATGCAATCCTCTAACTAGTGACTAATCATCCAAATATATGGGTAATATTTAGGCAATCTCTATTTTCCAACATCTTTTGATTTCATAGGATAGAGAAATTTAAAGTCCTATTTTTTTAAGGACCTTTAAAAATTCTTTTAATTGCTTCTCTTTCAAATGGATAAATTTTATTTTTAAATGTTTCAAAATTCTTTCTCTCTCTCTCTCTCTCTCTCTCTCTCTCTCTCTCTCTCTTCCAAAGTAAGATTAGTTTAAGGTCTACAATGTTGATCATTCTGTGGTCTATTATATTATTGATATTAAGGAGGTCGACCTAGATTCTTTGCCTAAATCTACATTTGTTATTTCCCTTTATGAACTACAGTCTTTGATCCTGAATTCTTTTTAAAAGATTTTGATGCTTTTACTCCTTTACTTCTATAGCAAATTGATCTTTTAGAAATGATATTTGAGAAACTTCAAGTTGGTTATTTGAGGCTTTACTCAATAACTTATTATTAGTTTTAATTATGAAACTTTTCAGCAAAAAGGAAATTGGACTATGAATATTTTTTAATAGGATCTCTATAGCTTATGACTAATCTTATAATTATGGCTCACATGTCGTGCTAAGACTTCTCCATCTCAAGATATAATCTAGCAGACTTTAATATGGTTTCTACTTCTCTACTACAAGATCACCTATGGTGATATAATTTTTTATACCAGTGCATGTTTTTGCAAATAAACTTTCTAATTCATCATTTGTATGGACCAACCATTCGGTAGTTCAGTGTGCCAATCAAATGTAATACCATATAAACTACTAATCAATTGCCTGAATAATAGAGCATCGCTGACTCTAGCATTACAGCAACTTGCCCTAAAATGTTCAAGTTATTAATTAGGATTACCCATACCATTGAAGTTTCTAAATGAAGGCAGTAGGAGTCCTTTTGGGTAGGGAACTGAATCATGTTACTCTGGGTACATTCTAACTTTTAGAATGGATGAATGACCCTGAGATTTAGTAATCAATTCCTTGACTTATTACTCTACCATTTACTTTATGAATACGGATTATATTTATTATTCTTCTAGTTTTACTAATTTATTGTCTACTCCTTTAATTTTTTTGTTTTGATGATGACCTGCCTGATTTATTGGGCGGTGATTCAATATATCTATTTGACGTAGGAGATACTTTACCTTGAATGGAGGCCATCATAGCCATCATCTCCTACATTTTCTTTTCTATACTTAGAATTTTTTCATCTTTCTAATTCGACTACACAAGGAGATATTGAGTTGAGTCTGTTGTGACATCTTCATCAATGTTAGTATATGAAACTTTCTATTTTTTTTTCCTTTTTCCTTTTCTCTTTACAATAATGAATGAGTATCAATTATGTTGATATTACCAGGCATCGCTTTATCTTAGATATCTATCTCTGCATTCTTTGTAGCTTCCTGTTCATTTATTTGTCTAATACTTTCTTTTAGATGATCCATCATTTCTTCAATAGATTTTCCTTCCATGTTGTGTTGGCCAACTAGCATGTATTCTCTGACAGATAATGATTCAGCTAATGATTTTCCCTTCTTTTTTATTCTCTCATATGTTGTACAATTTTTATAAGTGATTGGTGTCATTGGAGTGGCAACCATTTTAGGCTGCCAAACCCTCTCTCTATTAGATAATAAGGTTGGCTAATTTGTTAATTTCAGCTTCATTCTGTCAAAGTAGGAAGATCAATCACAACCTCATAAATGATGCTGATTGACTCTTGATGGATGTTAATCTAAAGAATGACCAGAGGTGCTAACCAAAAAAATTCTGGGCTAATTAGAGGATGGAAAAGGTATGAGATTATACCCTCAATGAGCTAATGCTCTACATCCTAGAGATTTAATAGAAGTTTGTTGACTCAGATAGTTAACTGATGTTGCACACTCATTAGCAATTGAGAAATTCATTGGTTCATGAGGATGATTTATAGTAATAATTTTTTTCGTTGTTATTTTTTTTATTAATTCATTAGGTTGATGATTTAATGAATTTTTTAAGATTTATTGAGTTTTCATATTTTAATGCATTTAATGTGGGGTCTTTTCCTTGACTTTTTAAATTTATATTATTTTTTTGGAATTATTATATTTTTCATAAATACTAGACCCAAAGAGAAGTTGAATACCTTTTAGTTTGTTGGATTTAGAATTTTCTAGAATTAATTATAAATTTTACAAGTTTGGTATATTTTATATATTAAGTTTGACCCAAATGTTAACTTTTTTATTTATAGTGAATTTTAAAGTTTTTATATTTTTTATCGATATTAGACTCCAGAATGATTTCAATGTCACCAACCTTATTTAGGCTAGAGTTTGTTGTCCTTGCAAACCATATAAGTGTGTGTAGACAGGCTGTGTGGCTTAGATAGTTCCTAGGCTTTATTGGTTTAGAGTTGTTTAAACATAAATTTATTTGTTCAAGGCCTAAAGGGTGGTTTGCATTTTAATGATTTAGAAGTTTTAAATTTCTTTTAAAGATGTTCTGATTGTTAAAGTTATTTAACTTTATATTTTAAAGAATAAAGCATTCAACAACTTCTAAGTGCTAGAAGATGTTGATCAGCATATCATAGACTCAAAAATATAATGCTACGAGTCCTTCAAGTTGGGTAGGTTGATAGAATATAGTTATTTATTTTCATTAAATGTTTTAATCCTTAAAGCTTTCTTAATCCAATACATATTTGCCCTCTTGGAAAGAATCAAGCACAAGGGAATGAAAGGTTGTAATGTCTACATATTTTATTAATGATTTTTACTTTAATTTCATTTATTATATTTTAGTGTTAACATTTAGTTAAATTTATTTGTGGTGTTATTACAATGAGCACGAGAACTCTAGGTCTCGTATGACACGTTGCCAATAACTTGAGCCAGTCCAGCCTAAAAACTTTATTAATAGAGTGTTGGTAATTTATTTCATTGTTGTTATTTTTATTAAATCATTAGGTTGATGATTTATTGAATTTTTTATGATTTATTGGGTTTTCATATTTTATTGCATTTAATGTGGGGTATTTTCCTTGACTTTTTAAATTTATATTATTTTTTGGAATTATTATATTTTTCATAAAGAATAGACCAAAAGAGAAGTTGAATACTCTTTTCTTTGTTGAATTTAGAATTTTTTAGAATTAATTATAAATTTTATAAGTTTGGTATATTTTATATATTAAGTTTGACCCAAATGTTGACTTTTTTATTTATAGTGAATTTTGAAATTTTTATATTTTTTATCAGTATTAGACTCCAAAATGAGTTCAATGTCCTTGAGTTTACTCAATTTAGAATTTTCTGCAATTTGTTATGAATTATGGAAGTTTGATGATTTAATGGATTTATTTAGTTATTTAATTAGGGGTGTTTTCTTATTTTTGTACCAAATCAACACCAAATCTCTTGAAATTTTCCCCAAATGTGATAAATGATCTTTAGGGATGATTTCAAGTGTCTAAAATTACTATGGTAAATTTTATATATTTTAATTATTTCTTTTAATTAAATGTTAGAGTTATTAATTTTTAATTTAACTTTTATTTTGAATGAATTTTAAAGGGGTTTTAATTTTTCTCCATTAAAATTTTATTTCTAATCATTTTGACATATTATATGTAATTTTGGGATTAAAAATGAATTTTTTATGAATTTTTAAAGTTCCTAGGTCAATTATGTACATGAATCCACGGTTCACTAAATGATAGACCAAATAACCTCCAAATATAATGAAATTTGAAATATACATACATGAATACATGTGCTTCAAACCCACTAAATTTAGGCTCATAAAATCTTCCTGAAGGTGAAATTATTCATCAAACCTAAATACATCTATAGCTTTGTTGATTTATTTTAGGATATGGACTAGTTGGAATTGGGTGAATTTAGTGGTTAATTAACCCTTTAACATAACATTGCAATCACACCAATGATCAACCTCTAATTCTCTATGGATTCTTAGTTATGAATTTTCAAATTCATAGGTCAAATGATGGCTCATAGACTTGGAAAATCCATTTGAACCTCTTAAGCACTTCCAATTAAGCTAAAAATTTTTAGAGATGTGTCAAACAACTCCAAGAAACATTCCCTTCAATTTGGTCCCACGGTGACCTATGTACTATAAATAATACAAGGGATATTATGGAATTATTGTCATTGCTTTATAGACCATGACCTAATAACTTGTGGTTTTAATAGTACTCCTCAAAATGAATACATAGAGCCTAAGAACCTGCAATTTGGCAGAAGTGCAGTTATCAATTTCTAAAGTTTTACATTTTTTTCATATGAAATTAAATCTTATTTCCCCAATTTGCTAGCCTTTACACGTGGCGCACTCTAATTATAAGCAATTATTAGCTTACTAATGGTATCCATGCAGGTCTGATACAAACCATTGGATTAAGATTTGCTGGTCATTATTGAAAGCATCAAAATTATAGGATGGACAAATGGAATAAGATACAATAGAATCAGAACCATCATTTGAAATGAGTGGTCATGATTTCATCTTCAACCACCTATTTTAAGATCTAGGGTTAGCTCCAAGAGATCCTATGGATATTCACATATGTTTAAATGGGTTTAATAAAGCCTTGATAAATGAATATATAAAAAATTTCATTGTATGCAAGCTTGGTCAACCTTGGTTGACTTGGTTAACCAAGTTGACCGATGGATTTTGGTTTGGTTAAAATAATTACAAATAAAGTTTTAAGTTTATTGGAGACAATACCATGGCTTGGTAAAGACTTTTTATGGGAAATGCATGTTTAACTTTTAATGATCCATTTGGACAACCTAAGTTGACATGGTCAACCAGGTTAACAAATTGGCTAATGTTAGGTCCAAATCATTATAAATGTTGTATTGCACATATTGGAAGTGTTTTATGCAATGGTAATGTTCAAATGCATGAGATGTTACTTTAGGGTTCACTAGCTCTATATGGTCAACCTAGGTTAACTTCATCAGCCAAGCTAACCTATGTCTTAGGGTTTGGTTAAAACTATTCCAAATAAAGTTATAAGTTTATTGGAGGCATTTCCTTGACTTAGTAAATTCTTTTTATGGGAAACACATGTTTAAATCTTAATTATTTAATTAATCAACCTAGGTTCACTTGGTCAGCTTGGTCAACCAATGGGCTAAGGATAGGTTCAAATCATTCAAAATGATGTATTACACACATTGAAAGAGGTTTAATGCAATGGTAATGTTCAAATGCATGAGATATAGCTTTAGGGTTCAATAGCTCCATATGGTCAACCTAGGTTGACTTGGTCAACCAAGGTTAATCATAGCATGAGTTTTAGTTTAATGTTTTCCAAATGGTGTGTTGAGCATATTTGTAGAATGTTACATAGCCTAATTTGATAAAGTTGAAGTTTCGAAAAAAATCAATTTTAAAAGTATAGGATTTTAGGGTTTTATGGTCAACCATGGTCAACCAAGGTTTAATATTGGTATGTTGAAATATGGAAAATATTATGATCCTGGTCAACAGGTTTGGAGAGACCTCTATGGTCAAAATCATAAGATGCCATGCTTAGTGGCATAGGTTGTAAATAATTGAAGGTTTTTGTAACCTATAGAAATGCTTTATGTTTTAGGGTTTAGGGATCTTGAAATGATTTCAAACTAATTTGATTGAACCAAGGGGCATGCCTAATAAATATGCAAGGGATAGATTAGGAATCAAGGTTCATTTGGTTAGGTTTCAAGGCAAGGGAAATCTCTCTAAAAATAAGTTATGGACCAAGGGGTTTAAGGTTTCGCTCTGACACTGGATTTTGGAGTTTTGAATTGATCAAATGGTTTAGTCACTCAATTGGATTTAAAGTTGATTTAGACAACTATTTAGAAGGATTTAAGGTTTCAAATGCTTAAGTCATTAACAGTCATTGCAGATCATCAGTGATTGAACAGGTGATCAGCTGACTATCACTAGAGACAATCAACTGATGGATTTAGAGCTTGATTTTAATTTAGGTTTTCAATTGATGAATGGAGGTCAATTATTGCAGAGAATTTATCTTTGTAATGATCATATCACTGACAATTAAAGGTGATTTTCAATTTGTAAATGATATGATCAAATGATAGTCAAGGGTGATTATCAAGTGATGGTTTCAAGGGTTAATGATAAAATCACCATGTTAAAACATAGTGATGAGTTTAATTTAGAATATAAAATGTTTTTCAATAATTTACGTTGAATAATTGGTGTTTGATATGGGAAGATTTGACTTCCTTAAAAATTATAGTCATTAAATGGACCCTCAATAGGTGTGATGAACGTGAAAAGTAAATCACACATATTCACATTAATCGAAGTGATCAACTGAATCCCAAAAGATTATTTGACATTGAGGTTTTCCTTTAAATGGATTTATACTTGGCTTGGATGGTTTCTCCTAAACAAGTGAATGGAAATCCAAATGGTATAGTAGCTCCCAAACAGATGGATTTGATCAGACTTAAAAAGTCTTATTTTCAGTCTAAGAGAAGGAATGAAAACACAAGGGGAATCAAACCAATATAAATATACTAGAGGGCAATTTTGAAGAAAGGGAAAATCTATACAGAGATTTACACCTAAGCTCAGAAGAATTGGATTTAAGATTTAGTTAGGATGGAGCCACAAGGGGCTTATTCCACCACTAATGGATGATCATATGAAAGAAGGCCATTATCATGGACATTCACCCAAACATAGAGGATCAAATTTACATTTAAACTTGGATGATACCACAAGGGGCTTGCCTTACCACTAGTAGATTATCATGAGGAAAGGAAATCTTTATCAGGGACTTATACCCATCATAGATGATCAAATTTAAATTTAAACAAGGATGGTGGCATGAGGGGCTTGCTCTACTACTAGTAGATGATCATGAGGAAAGGTAGCCTTTTTTACAGACTTATACCCAACCTCAGAGGATCAAATTTTGATTTAAAGTAAGATGGTGCCACAAGGGGCTTACTTTACAGTAGTAGAAGATCATGAGAAAGGAGGCCTCTATCTTGAACTTATACCCAACCTTAGAGGACCCGATGATCATATGGAAAGAAATCCTTTATCAAAGACTTACACCCAACCATAAAAGATCAAATTTAGATTTAAACTAGGATCATACCATGAGGGGATTGCGCCACCACTAGTAGATTTTAATGAAGTATATTGGATGCCATGTAAATGGGCTCATACCTAATAGCTGATTTGGTTGAAGATGGAAGATTAAATAAAAGGTAACTCTCAAATTTG
The DNA here is from genome assembly GCA_019925795.1 of Dendrobium chrysotoxum. NCBI lineage: Eukaryota > Viridiplantae > Streptophyta > Magnoliopsida > Asparagales > Orchidaceae > Dendrobium > Dendrobium chrysotoxum. The sequence continues at coordinate 57,335,463 of CM034312.1, forward strand.
AGGATTTAGATGATCAAACCATCTTTACCTCATGAAAAAGGATACCATGAAGGAATTTATAACAGTTCCTTAAAGAATATAGTTTAATAATATTTAGGGAATTTAAAACTTATAAGCTTTAATATAAACCTCGGACCCAGTCTACTCATCTAGACCTAGTTTTTTTTTTAATTAGTACATTCTAACAATATACAATAATAAAGATAAAAAATATTTTATTTATTATAATATTTCTCCTTTAACACTATCCACCATAATAATGTGTGAGATATCACCCATTTATATGTAATATTAGATGATTTTATTTACAATCAAGAACCAATTGATATGCCTTTTATTATTACGAATGGACTTTCCCAAGTTGGTATGAATTTTTCTCATATCTTTTAATGAGCCAAAGATGGGTCTTCATAGAACCAAAACCAATTCTCCTGCTTAGAAAGTTCTCAACTGAACCAGTTTATCATGTCCATGATTCTTTTTAGCTTTATATATCTCATGGTTCTATTGAACCATCAAGTGATTCTGTTTTAAACCTTTGAGTTCTTCTAGTATGAGTTTTATAATTTATTCTTCTGTGATTTTATAGTTGATAGTACTACATGGTGATGGAAGTTATACCTCCAAAGGGAGAATAGCCTCTACTCCAAATACTAGAGCAAACGTTGTAGACTAAGTAGGAGTTCTATATGTGGTTCTGTAAGCCCACACATCTTCTCCTAACTTTTCATTCCATTGGCATTTATTATCATCCAATATTTTCTTTAGAATTTGAACAACATTTTATTGCAGGCCTCAACTAATCCATTTTTCCAGGGGTAATATATTATCTAATATCTCCAATCAATATTGTGATGTTTAACAATATTATTTATCTTAGTGCTTCTAAATGATGAACCATTATCGAATATATTTTGATGAAGAATATCAAATTTGTACATGACATGGTATTTAAAAAAGTTTAGAATGTGATGAGCTTTAATTTCTCTCAAAGGAACCACCTCTGCCAATTTTAAGAAGTAATTTATAACTACTAAAATGAACCTATGACCTCTAGAAGATGTCTAATTAATTGAACAAAAAAAAAATTATAACCCAGCATGCAAAAGACCATGAAGCAACTGTTGTGTGCAACACATTTGGTGGTTGATGTAAAACCATGTCGTGCACTTGGCAGTAGTAAAAAAAACATGCAATTTTCATGCATTCATCAATCATCGATGGTAAAAAATAACCCATTCTTTTAATTTTCATTTTCATCTTTGGACTTGATTGATGTGCTCAATATAGTCTAGCTTGCATTTCTTATATAATCTTGAATCCTTCCAATTTACTAAACTTATTAACCATATCTAACCGAACGACCTACTATGCAAGGTTACATTAATTAACGTATAAGACATGGATCTTCTTTTCATTTGATCAGTTGTTGATCTATCATGAAGGAGCTTATTTTCAAGTAAAAATTCAATGAAGGGCATTCTCCAATCCTCCACTTCATCCTCTACTTCTAAATCCTTATAATTATATTGCAACTGAATTTCCTTCTAGATAAGAAAAATCTTTAACTAACTTACTATGGAAATTATAACTTAGTTAGCAATCCCTCATACTCAACTTCTTTTTTCACACAAGGTTCTGATAAATATAAAGAGTAATATATCAAACATTTTTTGGGGTATTGAATATTACACCAATTCTAGCTTTTTCTGATAAAATATGATTAGTTGTTTCTTGTTGAATGGAAGTAGCACCATTAAAATAAAATTCCTAGATGAAGTTTTGATTTGATTTTAGATTCATGATTAGTTCATCTAGTAGTTCATCATTGATGGGGCAATCTTCTTATATTGGACGAGCTACTAGAAAATTTGCTAGAGCTTGTCCCTTTAGTACTCATAAAGGAATGAATGTGATTTCAAATTATGAAAATATCCTTAACCATCTAGTTTGTCTTCTTGATGGAAGTGGACTAATCATCAAATATTTTAATTGATTTATTTTGGAAATTAGATTAAATTTATGGGAGAGCATATAATGCCTTAACTTCTGAACAGTGAAGATTAAAGCTAAACAATCTCTCTTTATCATATGATAATTTACTTTAGTTGGAAGTAAACATCTATTTAGATAGTAAAGTGCATTCTCTTAACCATCCTCATTAACCTAAGCTAATAAGGTGACAAGAGATTCACATAAAGCTATAGTATATAAAATTAGCAGCTTTCCTAGAATAGGAGCAACCAAAACTAGAAGATTTGTCAAATACTTTTTTATATTGTCAATTGCTTTCTAAAAAAAATCATCCAACTTGAAATAAGCATTTTTCTTTTATAAAGCTACAAATGGCTAACATCTACTTGAAAGATTAAATATAAATCTTCTGAGGTACTCCAGTCAACCTTGGAAAGATCTAAATTGAGTAATACTTTTTCGTGATGGCTTTTTAATTATTATTTTGATTTTATTGGATCTATCTCAATCCCTCGTTGTCGGCCAACAAAACCTAAAATATTCCCTGAAGTGACAACAAAAGCAAACATCAATGGATTCATTTTGAAGTTATGCTTGGATAATCTTTGCAAAATAGTTCTTATATCACATAAATAACTATCTCTTTCATGATTTTAACGACTAGAGCATCAATAAAACACTCCACTTGATGTTGGATTTGTTTGTCAAAAATCATCGTCATTGCTCACTGAAATGTTGTCTTGTAATTCTTTAATCAAAATGGCATGACTTTGTAATAGTAGACTCCTATCAGTGTTCTAAATGTTGTATACTTTTCATCCTTAGGCAGCATTTTAATTTAGTTGTATATAGAGGAGCCATCCATAAAGAAAAATATTGCATGAGAGGAAGAAATATCCACCATAAGTTTTGGTATATGAAGTGGAAACTCATCATTAGGATAAACATTATTCAAATCTCCAAAATCAAGACAGATGTGAATTTGGCCATTCTTTTTCTTAACTGGAATAATTCAAGCTAACTAGGTTGGATATTTCTCCTCACTAATAAAGCATGCATCGATTAACCTTTTAACTTAGAAATTTCCCAATATCAAGTCGCATTCATCAAGGTACTTGTTTAATAGGAGCAATTGCTGGCTAAAATTTTAGCTTATGGATTGCTATGTTTGGACATAATCTAAGTGTTTCTTCATAACTACGAGAAAAATAGTCTTTGAAATCTCTTAATAGTTCTAACATTTTGTTTGCCTCATCCTCATTCAATAATTTTCTTAAGAAAATCAGATGAGGATTTTCTTCAGTTCCATAACTAATTTCTTTTAGATCATTAATCATAGAATTAATATCCTCTTCAAATTCTAGAGGTGCATCCCTAACTTCACAGTTATCTAGATCATCTGAAGTTTCTAAATAGAGTTCATTAACAGTTTTAACATTCACTGAAAAGAGACGATCAAACTCTACATTATTTGATATAACTAAGCATTATTCATCATCATGAAATAAACATAGAGTAGCAAAGCCAATGCCTAATCTTAACATATGTTGGTGGTTTTATTTTATCACATAAATTTGTATTGCTAAGCCTCATCTCTAGTCCAATTTGATGGCATTAATCCTTGCTTAGGGAACTTGCTTTCACAATTGGATTACTAGTCAAAAGGGAGTTCCACTATTTTATCCATAAATGGATCATTGAAGGGTACATAAATTTCAATGGTTTTTCTAGTAAAAGTTACAAAGATGTAGGGTTTGGTATCTAGGTTTAAAGGAAGAGAGGCTTACACCTCTAACTTTTTTATATCACTTTGGGGGAGTAGAGTAAGGGTAATATTTATTAAGACACTTCTTTAATCTCTCTATACTAGATAGATTTGAATCAGCCTCCCTAGTGACTTAGACCCTTTCCTCATCACTGACAGCTTAGGTATGCAACAGTTCTAAGATTCATAATGTTGAGTGATGCACCAAGATTAACAAGAACATGAGATAATTTGAAATTTTCTACTTTTATAGAGTTATATAACAGACAATTTTGATCTGGAGTTCCCAATAAAGAATCATCATCCAAGAATGTAACTTGTAGAAATTCTTTACAACTTAATGCTCCTTTAGAATGTGTTGATGATAATTGAGCCATTCACTATTTGGAATGAGCAAAGATATGATTAAAGCTTCTCTTATTTCCTTGGAAAGAATTAAAGCATTGTAGATACTCTATTTGGTAGGCAGTTTTCTACTATGTTTTAACACATTATAATCAACTTTAGGAGTACCTTAATTAGCTCCATCTGATCCTTATTGAACTGGTTATGAGGTTCTTCAATTATGAGCCATACGAATTCTCTTGCTAGTTTTAGATACTGATGGTGTTAACACTTTACCACTATGAAGATTTACTTGGACCATCACTTCTAATGAAGAGATAGTATATTCTTTTGATTCTATATATTCATTTATCTTTATTGCTTCTTTTGATGAATTAACAGAATTAGATATCTCAATTTCTATACAAATAAGATCATCCTGAATATAAAAATAGGGGAATCATTATCAGAGAAATACTGAAGAGACTCTTTTAAATCATTTATGTTTATTTCAAGTTCTAGTCAAATTAGAAACATATTGTTCATCATCATCTTCTTCTTCTTCTTCACTTTTAGCTTCAAGTTGATTTATTTTCATTTTATTGTTATCCTTTTGTCTTGATGAATGTGCATCCACCAAGAATGCACTTTCATCAATTTCTTCATCTTGTAGATTTGCTTCAATATTTTTTGAAGGCTCTTGCTCATCTATTTATTGAATACTCTACTTTATGTGATCCATTATCTCTTCCATGGATTTCCTTACTATATTATGTCTATCAGCAGAAGTGAATTCTATAATAGCTGATGATTCCTCAACATATTTTTCCTTCCTTTCTTTTCCTTCTACTAAATGATTCTTGTGCATAACTAGTGCTGTTAATGTGGCAACAATTCTAGGATGTTAGACTTTATCACCATCAAATAATAAAATTGGTTATTTATCAAATTCTATCTCCTTCTGTCAACATGAGATGACAAATATAGACCTTGAGGTTGATATTAATGAACTCTTAATGGATTTTGACCCAAAGAATGATTAGAAGTTCTAACTGGAACATTTCTAGATTGAACAGAAGGAGGGGAAATGGGATTATACCCTCGATGGGTTAATTCTCCATATCCCATGGATTTGACCAGAGTAAACTTACCCTGATTATTTAAAGGTATTATAGGGTGATTGATTTGTGAACATCTTCTGGATTTGTGTTGACACTTTATAGTAGATACTAGTCATTTAGGACTTGATTCTCTGAACTATACACTTCTCTTGATAGGAGGAGACACTTCTTTCTCTCTCTTTGGGTGTGCTTGCACTCCAGTAGATATAACATCCTTCACACTTCTCTAAAATTCAATTTTTGACTACCCATAACAAACATTATAGTCATGGATTAACTCATTAAATAAAGACTTAAACTTCCTTTTACTTTTTGATAGATAAGCTAGAACAAGCTTATAACAGAAAAGTGTAGGTAGAGAATTCGATATTCTGACTGGATTTTCTTTTCCAAAAAGTAGCATATAATGGATGAAAGTGATTCAAAATCACTATAGAAGATTTTAACAAGACTTTAGATTCCTTGACTATAAGTTCAACTAATTTAAATTTTACTTCTTCAGTTGCAGCATTTATCAGGTTATTCTATTTTGTATTCTTAACTTTCTTAACCCTTCATCTTAGGAGATGATTCTTATTCCTCCGCTAAGACTTAGTAATCTTTAAAGTAGCAAAGGATGACCCTATCTCAAATTTTCTAGAAGAAAGTAAATAAGAAAATACAATGAATTTTCCTCTCACCCTAATCACCCGGCTCCCGGGCGATTTCGAGGCAACTTCGAGGGCTTACTCTTTGGCTTTCCTATTTGTCTTCATCGTGGATTTTTTTGGATGGTTTCTTCTTTCTTTGTTTGTTTCTATTTCTGTGTTTTGATTTCTAGGTCTTTACTTTATTTTCTTCTTTCTCTTTTGTGGTTTTCAGGCGATGATGACTCCGCCGTCATCAAACCCTTGGTCTTCTTCGTTTGTTTATGGTCCCTCCCGCTCTTTTAAGGAGGTGCTTGTGGGTACTTCATCATCTTCTTCAGTGAATTTGGATCTAGTTCACTCTTCTTTTAAGGGTTTACCGGCTCTGATGTTTGATGATCATGTTATATCTTAACTTGCTGCACCTTTTACTTATACTTTGGTTGGTAAATTTGTTTTGAGATGCCCTAACCTAGATGTCATTCAAAAGTTTTTTTTCAACTTGAAACTTTTTGGTTCTTTTATCATTGTCTTGTTGGACCAATGTCATGTGGCGATACAACTTTCGAATGACCTTGATTATAGTGCATTTTTTCGAGAAGAGCTTACTATATTCTTGGATGTCAAATGCATTTGCTTAAGTGGACACCTGATTTTAATGTGAGGAAGGAATCTCCCATAGCTCCGGTATGGATTTTATTTACTAATTTAAGGCTTCATCTTTTCCATTCGCAGATCCTTTATGCTTTAGCATCTATTTTTGGCCATCCGCTACAGATGGATTAAGCAACTGCGTCTGTTTCACATCCGACAGTTGCTCGTGTTTTGGTTGAAATGGACATTTTTAAGAAACATCCATCCGAGATCTGGATTGGTTCAGAAGTTAATGAATACCAACAAAAAGTGGTTTTTGAGAACTTTCCTATTTTTGGTAGTCATTGTAAAATGCATGGGCATAGTCACTTAGAATGCTTCATTTTACATCCTCATTTACGCTACACTAAGGATATGGACAAAGATCCAAAGGGGAAAAGTGTTCCGATTACTAATCTGAATTCAAACTCGATACAAGAAATTATATAGGAGGGTCATCTGAATCAGGTCAACTATGAAAATCACCCTACTATATCAGAAAATGTGCACATGGAACATTCGAAGGAAGATGTTTATGTTGTTCATGAGAATGTGTTTGTGGTTGATCTAAGCAATACATCACAAGGAGGGAATTCTATTTTGCTTCTGTTAGAATCTCAAAATCATTTCATTAATGACGTGGGAAATGTGGAAGAACAAATAGTGGCAATTAATTTTAATGAAAAATCTATGTCTAATGTTTCAGATGTGCCTGTTATTTTCTCAAAAAATTTAGCTGATTCTAACATTTTAGTTTGCGACAATAATGGTGATACTATCATTTGTTCTAAATCTTATGTGAATGATCAAGAGAACTTGTCTAAAAGTAGTAGGGAAGAAGGGGAGCTTATTGTGGGCTCCGAAAATTTGGCCCCGGCCTCTGCCCGCTGTTGCTTTTCTTTTCGGGGGGAGTTTTAACGAATTAAGTTCCGAGATAAATTTTGGAAGGCAGATGAGATAGTAGATAAGACACTACCCAGAGATTTCGCCCTCATTTTGCGAGGACTTTATGATCTGAGTTCTGGTTTCCTATAGGCGCAAGCCCCTATAGTTAATTACCCCTCCCAGTAATGAGAGAGAACTTTCGATTAAGGCTAGTCGTCAATCAGATACGTAAAGATACGAATTATCTGGCATATAGTAGCAGCAATGGGTTGAAGGTTTGAAAGTTTGATGATTTGAGAATTTGGAAAATTGGGAGATTTGGAGATTTAATATTTAAAAATAGAAATTTCACCATCTTGCACTTAAAGCAGATGGTGGGGGAATGGATGATAGACCCGATCAAGATCCCATGGTTCCGTCGTCCCGGGCCATCGTGGTCCCTGGTCTACTTAGTCAGAGGAGGTAGTCGACCCAACCTGACAGAAGGATCCTTGTCGGCAGCCATGGGTTGCTTCGTCCAAGGGTACCTTGTAGACCTGGGGTGAATATTTATCTAAGGGGACAAATTTGAATCCACCTTAGCTAACAGAGGGCTTTATGCCCTATCGATTATATCCTATTGATTCATATCTCAAGGATTTGATGCCATTGGGGAGCATACGGGCTCTGGCCATAACCATAATATAATGGTGCCATTTGGCGGCGACCACCTGGTTCAGAGGGCCCCGAGTCATAACCGTTTATCCTGCAGTGCCATTTGGCGGCGAAACTGTCGGTTAGAGGACTCGTACCACGTCCTTGCTGGCAGGAGATTATTTGAGAATGGATCCTAGTGATATTTTCGACTAGGCATTAGCTCTATGTGAGCTGAAGTAAATTTTATATTTGTCCACCTCGGCAAACTGTTGCGGAGGGTGGATGGATTTGCTTTAAGCGGTTTGATGATTGAATTTCCCTTTTTTTTAAATATCTTTGGGATTTTGAGATTGTTTTTGGAGTTTTGGAGATTTGGGTGGTATTTAAAATGATTTGTGTGGACCCCTCCGGTTGAGGTTTGCATTCAACACGGCCATCATCGGGGTGTGGGGGTTATTTATATTTTATTGATTGGACCCTGTCGACTCTATCTACTGGTCGATAGAGGATCGGGTTTCGTAGGCTTTGTGCCCTTTGTAAGTGAATTCAATTGATTATAGGCCTTGAAGGCCTAATATGAACGTATGAAAACAAATATATAGGTTGTCACAACTGTATATTTGTTTGATGATTCGAACCCTCTCGACTCCTATTGACCTTTATAGAAGGATCGGGTTCGAACCTGAATTCACTCATTGACCCGCGCAGCATCCCTAAACGTCACGTGTGTACCAATAACACGCTCGTCGGGGCCCATGCGGGTTTATAATACATCCCCTTATGTGTACCTAAGTGTATACATGTTATAGTGCACGTGCGGGGGTATTTTTAGAATATTTGTAAACGCCTTCTGTCTGCTTGTACGGATGTTGCAGATCCGGTGGCGTAGCGTCGTACGATCTCCATAACTGTTGCTGGTAGGCAGGTAGATGTTTTCATTCATAGATTGGAATTGACTTCAGGATACTGCATTTACTGAAGTCATTTTGTATCTACCCACAGATGACATCCGGTGCGTACATCTGTATTTGTAGGGAACTTGTATGTATTGCAGATCTTTAATATTCATTCATATATAATTTATTGTATGCACAACGAATTTGCTGTAGCAACTCGTATGCATTTGCATTTGATGTAGTCACTTTGCACTTTGCTTGTGGACAACGCATTGGGCAGGATATTCTACAGCTTTTCGTGGGAGTTCATATTTGCCACAATTCTCTTTTGTATTTGTCGTGTAGATGACATATCGAGTGCACGACAAATCTTCTACAATGACTCATAGGTATTTGTATTCGCTGCATATCATATGCTTCTGCTTGTAACTGTTCAACACTTTTCCTTGAGGGTAGCTTACAGCTTGTATGAGATCATGCCACACATTATTTCTGATCTCCATTGCTGGTCTATGGTTTTCCCATTGATCTCTTATCTTTCATCACTAATGAAAGATTGACCATATGCATCACTCGTCTTTTGATGTGTTTGCTTGTGCTCTTTTGTATACATAACAATCCAGTGGTTGTTTTCACTGTCCTCTTGCTTTGCTTGTGGACCTACTATATTCATCGTGTATGATGGATAGCGAATCATCATGTTCATTACGTTGCTTGCAGGTATGATGCATCTAATATTGCAGAAACTATTGTAAGAGTCTACTACATCTGTCATTATAGAAATTGACATCATTCATTGCATGCTGAATTATTGTTGATGATGAAGATGTTATTGCATTCATTGCGCATCCTTGTAGTTTTCTGCAATCATTCTAAGTCACTCAGTCATATGTTGGAGATGAATATTGTGGACTAATCATCATCATTCACATGAATGATATCCTTTATGCTTCCATCATTACACACATGTTCACCTGCATCTAATTCAAAGCATATTACCTTGCGAGCTATACTCTTGTTTTAAGCATTATTAAGCTCCTTGTGTATGTTCACATTCAAGATCAAAGTCCCTTGCACTTGGTTCAAATCCAAGTTCAAGTTCTCTTGCATATGATTCAAGTCCTTTGAGTCCGAATCCTGAGTTCAAACTCATTTAAGTCTCCTGCGATCCTTAAAAGTTCAATTGCATGTTCACTTTTTGGTTTAAAGCCTTCTGGAGTCTTTGCAGGATCGATTTCATGTTCAAGTTGATTTGAATGTAGAATTGAATCAAATCTTCACTTGAGTTCAAATCATGTCCAAATTATGCTTGATTAATATCCCAATTGGTCTCAAGTTAATGTTTAAGTTCGAATTGGGTTCACATTCAAATCTTTTGCAGTTTAGTTGGGTCCCTCGTAGTCACATTGAGTTCAACCTTTGGTCTTCAACTGGTTCACTTGAGTTCAAAACACAAGTCCTTGTTGTCCACATTTGTTTCCATTTGAGTTCAGTTTGAATCCAATTCGTTGTCACTTGTTTCAAGTCCAAGTCTCCTTTGGTTCAAGTTTTGACTTGAGTCCCAAATGTCTAATATTTTGCTTAAGTTTTCACAAGTTCGAATGAAGTTCAAGTCACTTGTTATTAAATGTGGAGTTTCAAGTTCTTTATTTAGTTCATTTAATGTCCAAATATAGTCCATGCCCTCTTCTTTGAGTTCAAACAAGTCCAAGTACAGTCATATGGTCACCCGAAATTTCGGCAGCATTCCGGCATCTCCCCCGTTTAGGGGAAATTACGGAAAACTGGGCCTTTCCCACCATGCTTAAGAAAGCGTGTATGGTAGATGCCCTCTTTCGAGGACACCGCGGCCGTGTAAAGTCTTCAATCCCCCACCACGCTTAAGAAAGCGTGTATGGGTCTTCGACTTACCTGAAAAAGCAAAGCATTTGTTTCCCCGCAGGTACAGAGCCGCATACGGGTACTTAAAATTGTCCCCACCACGCTAAGAAAAGCGTGTATAGGGCCTACCCACCTCACCGTAGGTGTCGCACCGGGTTCCCTTCCCACCACGCTTAAGAAAGCGTGTATAGGCGGTTTGCCGGCCCGACACGAACGCCGAGGATAGGATTTTGAGGTGATTACCCGCCTCGTTGTAGGCGCCGCACCGGGGTCCCATCCCACCACGCTTATGAAAGCGTGTATAGGCGGTTTTTCGGTCCGCCGCAGACAACGAAGTAGGCTCTCGGAGTTTTAGGGTTTAGAGGGTTATACCTTAGCGTGCGTCGGCGAGGTGGTGGCACGTGGATCGAGGTGAGAGAAGAGCTCTTTTTCTCTTTGCATTTCTTTTTTTTTTTTTTTTAAAAACAATAATTAATTATAATTTAAAAACATAATTAATTATAATTATAACAATTAATTATAATTAATTATACTTGATAATAATTAATTTAAATTAAAATAAATAGTTATAATTAATTTTAATAAATTATAGTTAATTATTAATATAATAATTAACCATAATAATAATAAAATTAATTATAATTTATTTTAATTAAAACTAATTATTATTAATGATAATTAAAAATAATTAAGATATTTAATTACAATTAATTATAATTAAATATAATTAATTACTATCAGTAATAATTAAAATAATTTTAATAAAATAAAATAGAAAGTGATTTGGATATGATTAATGTAGGATTTGAGTAGGATTTAGGAATCATTAAATCTGAGTTAACACCCCCTTGTCCCTTTCTGCTTGGAGCTCGGTAGATTTAAGGGATTTGGCCGAAGTAGCGCGTGAGGGAGAAAGTTACCTTCACAACCAACGAACTCCCTTCGTAGCCTCCGCTCAAAATGTCGTAAACTTCCGGACCAACAGGAGAGGAACGTCGTTGAGGAAGGAGTAGGCGTCGACGGGCTTAGGGCTGCAGCTAGGTAGGAGAAGTGCTCCCTTTCTCTCTCTCTCTCTCTCTCTCTCTCTCTCTCTCTCTCTCTCTCTCTCTCTCGGCCGACGAAGCAAGGAGGTCGGGCAAGGTCAGATCTGGTCCGACGTGTTGGAGATCGGAAGGCTTGTGAAGAGGGAAGCTTCGGTTCTATGTGGTCTTGCGGCTTGAGGTCAATAGACCTAGACGAACTCGATAGGAGAAGTAGAGGCTGAGGAGCTTGGCTTCTAATGCGAGGTAGAGAGAAGCAAAGGATGTTCAGCTTTGGTAAGAGGACAGGTCAGGCTTAGGGTAGAAGCTACGGTGGAGATAGGAATATGGCAGTGTAGTGGTTCTGCTATGGAGGTCGAAAGCCAAGGTAGGAATGGAGGTCGGAGGGGCTTCGTCAGTTTGCTGTGGAGGGAGAGTAGAAGCAGTTTGGAAAATTCTCAGAGCAAAGAAAGTCGTGGGATTTGCGAATGGAGCTTGTGATAGATGATTCCCCGTCTCTCCCCCTTCGGCTTCATTTTATAGACGCGGGAAGGCGACGACCGAGGCGAATCGCAGGATACCCAGACTGCTTCGGCGCCGCTGCAGAGCCAGTCACTGTAGCAGCGGGATTTCTACAGGATTTGCGGGTTCGATGCTTACGAAGTGAGCAAATTTTTTTGTTCTTTATACGTTGGTCAACAAATGCCCCCCAACAAATGTGGTTCGCGTCTGGAGCGAATCACGCTTGTTGTATGCTGATTGACCCTATGGATCTCTAGATATTTGCTCCAGATGTCACATAAAGGTCTTCATTTAGTGGATCTCCAAAAGTTTACTTGGATGTCACACTAAAATTGTCATTTAGTGGATCTTCAAAAATTTGCTTGGATGTCACACTAAGATTATCGTTTAGTGGATCTCCAAAAGTTTGGTTGGATGTCACACTAAGATTATCGTTTAGTGGATCTCCAAAAGTTTGGTTGGATGTCACACTAAGATTATCGTTTTATAACTCTCCAAGAGTCCATCTCTGTGTCTTTATAGCTCTTTAGATACACTTGTAATCTTTAGTGGGATTGACATGTTGGTTCTTGTGATTTCTGTGATTGTACTCCGAATTGTGTTGATAATGTTGTAGATAATTTTAAATATTTATTTGGGGATCTCGGCAGCGGCGCGATGTCGACCCAAATAAATATTTAAAATGCCCCCAGCCTTTAGGGACACTTGTAGATGTCGTCCGGGATACCTCTTTCTTGTGGCTTTAGTTTCCCTGGGATTTTGGTTCCTTCTGTCCTGTGCTTTATGCGGCGGACATTGATGGAGAATTTCCTGATTTGTCTCTACTGACTTGTCAGGTGATTTGTGCCTTCTGCCCTATGCTTCTTGCTTTGGCGGGCTTGATGAAGGAGTAGATGCCGGTGACCTAAACCTTTTAGGATTGTATTAGGTCGTTGGCGAAAAGTCATCGGTCCAGAGCTTTGTGCATAACGGACTTGTTGATGACAGAATCCTCTTAGTTCAGCCTTAGGCTTTTCATGAACTTTGGGATAATTTCTTCGGTCCTTTGCTTTGTGCTTTGGTGGACTTGTTGAAGAAGAATTCCTTCAATCCTAGCTTTGTGCTTTACGGATTTATTGAAGGATTTGCAGGTTTCAGATTTGATTGATAGTACCAAATATAGGTAGTATCTTAATCCTTGACCACTTGAGGAGACTTTAATCTGAGTCACTTGAGTTCATCAGATCGGGCGAGCTGGGATTTGACAGCTCTTCGTCCTGTGGTTGCTGAGATGGGGGTTCCTCTACTGTGGCCTTTCTTATGGCGTGTTGAGTAGATAGAGCTGCCAGCGATCCGGCCATATTTGGGCTTGTTGGATCCGACCTCTTACACCCATTAAGGCTTCAGACTTGAGCTAGGGGAAATGTGCTTCCCAATGCTGATTTTGCTGAAGTTGATAGATTTTGAGTCTTCCTTTGTGGTTGAAGATTTAGAGCCTACGCGAATTTGGTAGTTGCTCGAGATTTCTCCTTCCCAATGGAACTTTGATTCTCCAGCCAATTAGAAGAATTTGGTAGACTACGACCACTTAAACTTGTCGAGTCAAATTTGCCTTCGTACTTCCTACAGTCCCTACTGACGGGTTGACGAAGTGGGGGTTCCGCTACTACGGCCTTTCTCATGGCGTGTTGAGTAGACGGAGCTGCCAGCGATCCGGCCATATTTGGGCATGTTGGATCCGACCTCTTACACCCACTTGAACCTTAAGCTTCAGGCTGCTGAAAGACTTCAGGTTGTTCTGGCTCAATTTGTTGTGTGTGTAGTTGCAAAAGTCTCTTTCTGACCTTTGAAATCTTGGTACGTTGGAGAAGGTGGTGTCTCGATCTTTTGAAGCTCACCTGCATATACTTTGAAAAGAATTTATTGTATTCTTCAATATAAAAGAATATTTGCGTTGGTGATTTTAAATATTTATTCGGGGATCTCGGCATGCAGCGCGATGTCGACCCGAATAAATATTTAAAATGCCCCCTGTCTCGCAGGGACATTTCACAATGGAGTAAATTTAAAATTTTGTGGTTTTTAAATATTTATTTGGGGATCTCAGCATGCGGCGCGATGTCGACCCAAATAAATATTTAAAGTGCCCCCTGTCCTGCAGGGACATTTCATAATGGAGTAAATTTAAAATTTTATGGTTTTTAAATATTTATTTGGGGATCTCGGCATGCGGCGCGATGTCGACCCAAATAAATATTTAAAATGCCCCCTGTCCTGCAGGGAGATTTTGAAATGCATTCTTGCAACACAAGAGAATTTCAAAATGTAAAAATGTAGAGTGTATATAGATACGCATGAAATACACAGTACATCAAGCATGACATCTCTTCGGGCAATCTTATGCATGGTACTTCTTCAGATGTCGACCGTTGATCGGCGGCATAGGCCTCTGACCGTGCAGATCGATAAGCTGGTAGGCTCCTCCTTCGTACGCCTTCTCGATGACGAATGGGCCTTCCCAGTTGGACACAAACTTGCCACCAATTCTTCGGTGTGGGATGATTGGTCTTCTCAGCACCAGGACCAATTCCCCTTCTTGAAAGGATCGAGGGCGCACCATCCAATCAAATGATTTTGCCATCCTTCCTCGGTAGATCTCTAAGTTTTGTTGGGCTTGCAATCTAACTTCGTCGAGTGCATCAAGCTCCTCCATTCTTAGGCGAGCATTCTGCTCTTGAGTGAGCTCTTTCTGGATAGCGACCCGAAGAGACGGTAGTTCAACTTCTAGTAGTAAGACAGCTTCAGCCCCGAACACTAGTTAGTAGGGAGTGGCTTTGGTTGGTGTTTTGTAGGTTGTACGATACGCCCACAATGCTTCTGCCATCTTTGTATGCCATTCTCTTTTATTCTTGGTGAGGATCTTCTTCAACAACTTCACCAGCGTCTTGTTGAAGGCCTCAGCCAAACCATTGGCTCTTGGGTTGTATATAGACGAGTACCGCCAGTCAATCTTATGACGATCTACAAACTTGTAGATTTTTGTACTCTTGAATGCTGTGCCATTGTCAGAGATCACACGGCGTGGTACACCGAATCTGTAGACGATGTTGTGGGTGAAGAAATTGATCACGTGTTCGGACGTGACTTCCCTGAATGGAGCTGCTTCTGCCCATTTTGAAAAATAGTCTGTTGCTGCCAGAATAAAGCGGTGCCCTGCCGATGAAGGTGGATCTATCAGTCCGATTATATCAGTGCCCCAACATTCGAACGGCCAGGATGCGATTGTTGGGTGCAATGGATTTGGTGGTTGATGAATAACATCACCATGAATCTGACATTCGTGGCACTTCTTAGCGTGGTTGATACAATCTCTCACCATCGTAGGCCAGTAATAACCCATTCTTTTAATTTTAGCGGCCATCTTGGGACCTGACTGGTGTGCTCCACAGAGTCCTTCGTGAACTTCTGTCACCACTTTATCAGCTTCCTTAGTCCCTAGGCACCTTAGCCACATTTGATCAAAAGCCTGCCGATATAGCGTATTATTGACAAACGCGTATCGCAATGCTCTTTTTCTAATTTGTGCAGCCAGAGATTTATCTGTTGGAAGTTTGCTTTCTTTGAAGTAGTAGACGAATGGTTGCCTCCAATCGTCTTCGACTTCAACATCTAGGCAATCCAACCACGACTCTGAGAATCTACCAGTTCTTCGTCTTTTTACTGCTGGACGTTCCCCTGGTTGATTTTTAATAGTGATTTGTTAGGGAGGTTGAGGATCAACCGGGGCTGCATCCTGTTGGCTCGAACCTAGTATTCCCTCTGCTTGTGGGAATTGTAGGATTGCTGGCTCTAAGACCCGGCGATTTTCAACCGCAATGAATATAGGTGGCCTCTTATCTTCATATGCAAGCTCCTTGGCCAGTTTAGCTAGACAATCTGCTTTTGCATTCTGTCCTCGAGGAACTTGAGTTATCTTGACATTCGGTATTTGTTTTAGAAGCTCGAGAGCTCGTCGGTGATAGTGAGCTAATTCAAGTTTGCAGATTTTGTAAATGCCCAGAACTTGATTTGTCACAAGTTGAGAATCACCAAAAATTTGAAGATCTGTGATTTGGATATCAATTGCAATCTCCAGTCCTGCTATTAGAGCTTCGTATTCGGCTTCATTATTGGTTTGAGGTTCCGTTAAACTGAACGAGAATCTCATGATACATCCCTCAGGTTCTATAAAGACAAGACCGATGCCAGCTTGGGCCTTTGCAAGATTTGGAGGTTTGGGAGACTTGATAGACGATGCCCCATCAAAGTACATCTCCCAAAATGGTACCTTTTCTTCTTCATCAACTTGCATGATTTGTTCATCTGGCAAATCATCATTGAGCGGAGAGTCAGCTGGGATTGGATGTGCGGCGAGGAAGTCTGCCAAAGCTTGTCCCTTTACTGCTTTCTGTGGCATGTACACTATATCAAATTGCAGTAACAGCACTGCCCACCTTGCTAAACGACCTGTCAACGCTGGTCTTGTCATCAAGAACTTCAGCGGATCGATCCTTGATATCAAGGTGATTTTGTGGGAGAGCATATAGTGGCGGAGCTTCTGGACTGCAAAGATCAACGCCAGACAATGTTTCTCAATTGGAGAATATCGTACTTCTACTCTGATTAATCTCCGACTGATATAGTAGAGTGCATTTTCTTTTCCTTCCTCATTGTGTTGGGCCAATAATGCTCCGAGGGACTCTTCTAGTGCTGTCGTATACAGTATAAGAGGCTTCCCCGGAATTGGCGCTACGAGAATGGGCGGATTTAACAGGTATCTTTTGATGCTATCAAAAGCTTCTTGACATTCTTCATCCCACTTGAATCGAATGTCTTTCTTCATCAATTTTGAAAATGGCTGGCACCTATCCGATAGATTTGATATGAATCGCCGAATGAAAGCCAATTGCCCTTGCAAGGAGCGGAGTTGATGGAGGCTTCTTGGCGGTGGCATCTCTGTGATTGCCTTGATCTTGTTGGGGTCGATTTCAATACCTCGGTGACGAACGACATACCCCAAAAATTTGCCGGAGGAGACCCCGAAAGCACATTTGAGAGGATTCATTTTCAGATCAAACTTTCTGATTCTCTCAAATACAATCCTTAAGTCATTTAGATGCTCTTTTCGGTCTATGCTCTTAACGACAAGGTCATCTACATAGCACTCGACCTTCTGATGTATTAATTCATCAAAAATACGGGTCATCGCCCGTTGGTAGGTGGCACCAGCGTTCTTCAATCCAAAGGGCATGACCGTGTAGCAGAAAATGCCGATGGGCATTCTGAATGACGTATGCCTTTCATCCTCATGAGCCATCTTGATCTGGTTGTATCCTGACGATCCGTCCATAAATGAGAACATGTCATAATTTGACGTGTTGTCTACCAGGAGTTCGGATACAGGAAGCGGAAAGTCATCTTTTGGACACGCCTTGTTAAGGTCCCGAAAGTCGATACAGATGCGTATCTGACCATTCTTCTTTTTCACGGGGACAATATTGGCAATCCAGTCGGCATATTTCTCTTCGCGGATGAAGCCTGCTTCTATGAGCTTCTTCGTTTCAGCAATCACCTGTTCTTCAATCTCCAATCTCATTTTTCTCGGAGCTTGTTTGACGGGTGCGACATCCGGTTTGATTGCCAACCTATGAACTGCTACCTCAGGGGATAAGCCAGGCATTTCAGCATATGTCCAGGCAAAGCAATCCCTGAATTCACAGAGGAGTTCTTTTATCTCTTCCACTTGATCTTCTGGCATAAGGGAACTAATGAAGGTTGGGCGAGGGTCATCCTCAGTTCCCAAGTTGACTTCCTTTAGCTCGTCCATAGTGGCTGCCTGTCCATCATCTTCAAGCTCTTCTGGTGCAGGCTTGGCCTCTAGAGGCTGATCATCGTAATCCTCAGCTTCGTAGGCTTCTTCATCGGGAACATTATTGGATTCAACTTCCCTGCAAGTGATGGCTCGGCAAGTCTCCTTCCGGATGCATTTTCGCCTGACGAATCCAATACCTTTATATGCATTCATCTCCTTCCGCCGCATTGGACGTGGATTCCTTCCATACCAGAGACTTAGGCACATACGAAGTTGTCGCTTGGGGGTGGGAACATTGATCCACTTTCGTAACATTCTTTGAATACCTTTGGTATTAAACCTAGGTATCCTCGTAGGTAGTAATTCTTCAGAATCGATGAAGACATGGTCCCAATCATGATTCACTTCTTCATCCTTTCCTACGGAGTAGAATATATTCCCTGACTCGATCCCCTTTCTGATTGGAGGCAGATAAAGGGTTACAAGTTCTTCAACTTTATGCACATCTCGTTGAATTATTTCTTTAAAATACTGTAGGGGAACACGAGTGATTACAAGCACGCTGTCTGAGATTGACAGGCTACCTATTCTTCTAGAGACTACATCTTGCATAGTGTTCATATATATAGAATCGTAGTCATAGTCATCATTTGAATATGCGACCTCCCTACTCCATTCGTCCATCGAATGGCATACCTTCTGGGATTTTGTAGAGGTGACATCCTCTTCATCTGTGCCGCTCCCAAGGTGAGGTACACGTTTCCTTTCTTTAGAAGTGGAAGTGGTAGCTTCTTTGGGAAGAGTCGGCGTTGCCTTCTTTCTCCCCACCTGCTTTTTTTCACTTTTTTATTCAGGTCGCTTTGCACTCTTTGGGTTAGATGCTTGAGCCTTTAAAGAGCTTGATAACTTTTGCTTCTTCGGTATGAAGTACTGCGCATCTTCATAGACTGTCGCTTCATGGACTGCAAAGGGCTAAATATCACCAGAGATCCTGAATTCTTCCCCATCCCTAAGGTACTTCATGCACTGGTGTAGTGTTGATGGGACGATGCCATACTCATGCAACCAGGGGTGACCCAGGAGCGCCTTTAATGAAGTGTCCGCATCAATCACATGAAATTTAGCTTCTGTATGGAATTCTCCAAATACAAGAGGGAGCATAAACGATCCAAGGGTTTTCTGTCCTTTTTCGTTAAAGCCATGTACCATAAGCTTATCTGGCCCGAGGTGCTCTACATTGAGGCACAACGAGCTCAGCGCTTTTAAGCTCATAAGGTTGATGGAGGACCCAGGGTCGATCAAAATTCGACTGATTACCAAATCATCACTCTCTGCAGTAACATACAGAGGTCGATTGTGGTCTGCAGTCCTGAGCATCATGTCGTCCTCGGTGAACGTGATGAACGGTTCGTTACGAGCTTGTAGGACCTCAGTCAGGTTGCGCTCAGTGAAGTACGCCTCATATCTTTCGGGGTCTTTGAGAGCCTGAATCAAAGTCTCCCGAAGATCCTTAGACATTACCAGAGCGTCGTATATGCTGAGCTGGGCAGGGATCTTCCTCAGATGGGACAAGATATTATAATCTATTCCCCGGACTGGAGTATGTTTCTTCTTGGGATCCTCGGAGATAATGTCTTCATTGACAACTATCTCTTTTCCCTTATCCTTATTGGATATTCCTTTCTTTGGAGGAGGTGGTAGTATCTTGCCACTTCTCAACTGCACTTGAGCGATCTCTTCTGGATCAGACTCATTTGACGGTGCATTTTCTTCAGAGTCTGCCATTATCGTGTCTAGAGATTCATTCGTTGATCCAGAGTCACTTCCCAGATTTACATGTCCTATCTGCGACGCTATGTCAGGATCTGATTCATCTATGTTTGGAAAATACAGATCCTCCTCTAAGCTGTAGTCCATTGACGATGTTGCCAGACAGGTTTCAACGATCATCTCTCTGACATATTTTTCTTTTGTCAGAGTTATTGGCGTTACTGAAATGACTCGACAAACTTCTGTGGGAAGAGGGTCCTCGTCAGCTTCCTCCGCTTCGTCAATCTTGAGCTCTGACATAAAGTCAACAAGCTTAATAGGACGCCTCGCAGTCTGGTAATATTCATCCAGGCTATCTATAACCCTTTGGGTTGCTGTTTTCTTCTCCTTGGGCTTCTTCAGTTTTGTCTTCTTCTTGGAGGACTTTTTCTTTCCAGACTTTGAAGTTCCAACTTGGTTGGGAAACTGTTTAGAAGCAGACGCTCACACCACGGGCAGAGCCTTGGGGTCTATCACCGGCTCAGTGGGAGATTTCCATTTTACACATGGAACTTCTTCAAGCTGTTTCAACATTTTTACAGTTTTCTTAGAGACCACAGTCTCCCACTGTTCTTCTGGAATCGGCTTCTTCCCTTTTCTCCTTTCTTCAATCGGGGGCACGGAAGAAGTCGTAACTACCCGAGTTGATTCTTTTCTGGGATGAGTCAGCACGTTGTCGGACAATGTGAGCTCTCCCCTTCGATATTTTCTTTCAAGCCAATCTTTAAAGACATAGCAATCTTCGATTGGATGACTCATCACCCGATGATATGGGCAGTAGTTTGGGTCGCCACTATGTTTTGACTCCTCGGGTCTCTTGCACTCTGGCAGTTCTAAACCCGCTTTCAATGCCTGTCGAAACAGCTTGGCGACACTTTCCCTCTTGAATGAATATTCCTTATTCATTTTGTCTATGAGGGAGGGGAACGTTCGATCACCAGTTCCCGTTGTTTGCCTCGGACGTTCTCCACCGCCTTGATAAGTTCATGGTTTATCATTCCCCCCAAGTATCAGCTTCGGCTGGGGGTTAGGGTTGTAGACTTGCTTAGGCCTTTCTTGGTATTGCATCGGCTGCTTGCCTTTGTCTACATTATACGTCATCTGTTTCTCCTTATCAGCTCTGGAGAAAAATATGGAGTCAGCCTCACCTCTTCTAGCACCTGAGGCTTTGGTTTTCTTAGGCTTATCTGAATAATTCTCTGATTTTGACAAGTTCAATTTCTCGAACTTGGCCACTCTATCCAGCAAATCCTGAAATATGGTGATAGTAGCCATGCACAGGAATGGTTGCATTTTATCGTCAATGTTTCCCATTAACAACTGTACGGCATGTTCTTCTTCAAGTTGTTGCTCACATTTCATGCTTAGATTGCGCCAGCGAGTGATGTATTTAGTCACTGATTCTTCCTTCTTTCTCTTATTCAGAGCAAGGTCAGCGATCGTTATCTTCTCGGTCGCACTGGCAAATCTCTTCACGAACATATTCTCTAACTCTGCAAATGTTTTTACAGAGTCATTTGGTAGTTCGGCGTACCATTCGAAAGCAGCTGCTGTCAAACTGCTAACGAATTATCGGAAGAGTAGAGCATCATTCCCTCCAGTATTCCCGCAGGTGGCTTTGAACTGTGCCAGGTGCTGTCTGGGATTTTTGTTGCCGTCAAAAGTATTGAATTTTGGCATAGAATATCCCTTCGGGTATGGCACCTGATCATACTCTGTCGGGTACAGGCGACCTTTACCCACTAGCTTCTCTGCCTGATCAATAGCTATAATAGCCCTGATCCTCTCTGTAATGATCCCTTCAAGCTGTGCAGCAGTCACAGGCTCGGAGGTACTTGCGATATTCTGCGGAGTAGGCTGACGAGTGGTATTCTGAGCCTCGTGGCCACCTTCAGGAGTGTCCCGTACTCCTGAGACTTGCGGCACTTGGAAGTTTGGAGGATCAGGGGGAGGATTGGGCATAGAACCAACTGCAGCATTTCTCTGCATGATCTGCATCATTGCCGTCATTTGGGTCATCATCTCTGTCATTTTCTCATGCAACTGAGAGATTTCCCTATCCTTTGCCCTCATTTGACGTTTCATTTGTCTCTGCATTTCTGCGAGCGTGACGTTCTCGTCAGCAAAGGGATTCTCCTCAGCCTCTTCTCGCTCTTCTTGGGAATGGACACCTCTGCCAGTGGTGGACCCGGCTTCATGGCGGCACCGATATACTTGTCTAGGCGGTGGTTGCCAACGATCGTCATCTTCATCATCATCGTAGTAGGCCTCCTCTTCGACATTGATGTGTCTCACCATGTAGACCACTTCCATGTCCAAGGTGTTATTTACCTCTTCCAAGTCTTCTTCTATGTATTCCATATTTTCTTCTAGATTTTCTTCCATGTATTCTTCAATATTTTCTTCTCCCGTATCTTCTTCTCCTTCTTCTAGTACTCGGATCTCCGAGCGGCGGCGCCACTGGATCTCCGGTTCTTGGTTAGGCAGGAAGATCTCTTCGACCCGTGGGCTACGGTCGAAGTTAGACTCTTCCTTGGGAGGAGTTGGTGAGCGACGGGATCCCCTGGAGGATTCTCCAAGGTGTCTACCGTCGGGAGGAGCATCATCGTGGGCCTTCTTTTGGACCCACTTTTGATGTTGTTTGTAACCGGGGGCGGATCTCCGGGAAGCAGTACCGGATGTCACACCCAGATCAATCTTTCTTTCGTTCTTTTCTTCTCTGCGAGGCCTTGGCCTCCAGATTTCCTTTCCTTTCCGCCGGGACCTTTCGGCGGCGGATCCCCGAATTCGAGGTTCAGGTGTCACGCCCCGATGTTCACCGTGCGGGGTGTATTTTCTTTCCTTTCTCTCTACAGTAAGAGACAGGCGCTCTCTTGGTGGAGTTCTCCTGGCTTCGACCCTCAGTGGCCGCTGGTACCTTCTCTTTTTCAGTCCTCTCTCCTTCACGGTCTTCAGGACTCTGTAGACTCGAGCTGAGAGAGTTTCAGGCTCCTTCTTCTTTTGAGGAGGTGGGACTTCAGGCTGTCGGTCCCAGAACGACTTTTTCAGCTCTCCAGTTGAGCTGTTTCTCTTTACCCACCTCAGGTCAGTAAACTTGTTCCGGGTAGGAACGTTGGATATATGCTCTGGAGCAGGCAGGTTCGAGGGATGCACAGGCACTAGTAGCTGCTGAGCTCGGAGTTCAGCATTCATCTTCCTTCTCTGCCTCCTGGTGGGCCTTCCTCCAAATGAGGAAGCCTCAGAAGTGTTCTTCACGGGTGCGGACAACCCGGTTGGCAGATGTGTGGTCCTGGTAGGTACCACTGAGATTCTCCCATCAGCCACTATCCTTCTGGTGGCTGGGACCTCAGGTTGAGAAAGTCGTTCAAACACAGAGATCCTCCTTTGAGGGTTTTCAGCAGCAGCAAGTCGTTGTGCCGGCAGATGCACACGACGAGTGGTAGTTCCAGCAGAGTGTGGCCTCCTAGCAGGCCCTTCAGTATTTCTGCCATTCGTAGGAATGGCGGTGGCCCTTTCAATAACAGCAGGGAAGTCAATGCTACCAAACTGGATGGTAGCTCCAGCATTCCCTGTCTCAATGATAGCGTTCGCCAGTTGGATCCTGGCTCCTTATCCCAGCTGGACAGTCATTGGTGTGTTCTGTAGATCCATCTGCATAAATGAAAGGTAAGGGTTAGTGATCAAAATTTGATACATCACCCCACACTTTCAAAAATGCAGAGACTTGCACAGAATAGAAAACAAAAATAGATAACATTAGCGAGCAAATTCAAACAATACAAATTTAAAATACTGCTAAATACGTTATCTTGATAAATTTGTTTTAACGATCATTTTGAAAATTCAAAATTTTGATTCACTGAATGATCATTTTGAGAGATTCAAAATTTTAAATCTGCATTGATTTGACTGCTACGATAGTACTGAGATGACTAGCTAAAGATGGAAAGAGAAACCAATCCCCAGCGGAGTCGCCAGAAATCTGTGGGCTCCGAAAATTCGGCCCCGGCCTCCGCCCGCTGTTGCTTTTCTTTTCGGGGGGAGTTTTAACGAATTAAGTTCCGAGATAAATTTTGGAAGGCAGATGAGATAGTAGATAAGACACTACCCAGAGATTTCGCCCTCATTTTGCGAGGACTTTATGATCTGAGTTCTGGTTTCCTATAGGCGCAAGCCCCTATAGTTAATTACCCCTCCCGGTAACGAGAGAGAACTTTCGATTAAGGCTAGTCGTCAATCAGATACGTAAAGATACGAATTATCTGGCATATAGTAGCAGCAATGGGTTGAAGGTTTGAAAGTTTGATGATTTGAGAATTTGGAAAATTGGGAGATTTGGAGATTTAATATTTAAAAATAGAAATTTCACCATCTTGCACTTAAAGCAGATGGTGGGGGAATGGATGATAGACCCGATCAAGATCCCATGGTTCCGTCGTCCCGGGCCATCGTGGTCCCTGGTCTACTTAGTCAGAGGAGGTAGTCGACCCAACCTGACAGAAGGATCCTTGTCGGCAGCCATGGTTGCTTCGTCCAAGGGTACCTTGTAGACCTGGGGTGAATATTTGTCTAAGGGGACAAATTTGAATCCACCTTAGCTAACAGAGGGCTTTATGCCCTATCGATTATATCCTATTGATTCATATCTCAAGGATTTGATGCCATTGGGGAGCATACGGGCTCTGGCCATAACCATAATATAATGGTGCCATTTGGCGGTGACCACCTGGTTCAGAGGGCCCCGAGTCATAACCGTTTATCCTGCAGTGCCATTTGGCGGCGAAACTGCCGGTTAGAGGACTCGTACCACGTCCTTGCTGGCAGGAGATTATTTGAGAATGGATCCTAGTGATATTTTCGACTAGGCATTAGCTCTATGTGAGCTGAAGTAAATTTTATATTTGTCCACCTCGGCAAACTGTTGCGGAGGGTGGATGGATTTGCTTTAAGCCGTTTGATGATTGAATTTCCCTTTTTTTTAAATATCTTTGGGATTTTGAGATTGTTTTTGGAGTTTTGGAGATTTGGGTGGTATTTGAAATGATTTGTGTGGACCCCTCCGGTTGAGGTTTGCATTCAACACGGCCATCATCGGGGTGTGGGTGTTATTTATATTTTATTGATTGGACCCTATCGACTCTATCTACTGGTCGATAGAGGATCGGGTTTCGTAGGCTTTGTGCCCTTTGTAAGTGAATTCAATTGATTATAGGCCTTGAAGGCCTAATATGAACATATGAAAACAAATATATAGGTTGTCACAACTGTATATTTGTTTGATGATTCGAACCCTGTCGACTCCTATTGACCTTTATAGAAGGATCGGGTTCGAACCTGAATTCACTCATTGACCCGCGCGGCATCCCTAAACATCACGTGTGTACCAATAACATGCTCGTCGGGGCCCATGCGGGTTTATAATACATCCCCTTATGTGTACCTAAGTGTATACATGTTATAATGCACGTGCGGGGGTATTTTTAGAATATTTCTAAACGCCTTCTGTCTGCTTGTACGGATGTTGCAGATCCGGTGGCGTAGCGTCGTACGATCTCCACAACTGTTGCTGGTAGGCAGGTAGATATTTTCATTCATAGATTGGAATTGACTTCAGGATACTGCATTTACTGAAGTCATTTTGTATCTACCCACAGATGACATCCGGTGCGTACATCTGTATTTGTAGGGAACTTGTATGTATTGCAGATCTTTAATATTCATTCATATATAATTTATTGTATGCACAACGAATTTGCTGTAGCAACTCGTATGCATTTGCATTTGATGTAGTCACTTTGCACTTTGCTTGTGGACAACGCATTGGGCAGGATATTCTACAGCTTTTCGTGGGAGTTCATATTTGC
The DNA here is from genome assembly GCA_019925795.1 of Dendrobium chrysotoxum. Taxonomy (NCBI): domain Eukaryota; kingdom Viridiplantae; phylum Streptophyta; class Magnoliopsida; order Asparagales; family Orchidaceae; genus Dendrobium; species Dendrobium chrysotoxum. Next base: position 57,361,248 of record CM034312.1, read on the forward strand.
CACAATTCTCTTTTGTATTTGTCGTGTAGATGACATATCGAGTGCACGACAAATCTTCTACAATGACTCATAGGTATTTGTATTCGCTGCATATCATATGCTTCTGCTTGTAACTGTTCAACACTTTTCCTTGAGGGTAGCTTACAGCTTGTATGAGATCATGCCACACATTATTTCTGATCTCCATTACTGGTCTATGGTTTTCCCATTGATCTCTTATCTTTCATCACTAATGAAAGATTCACCATATGCATCACTCGTCTTTTGATGTGTTTGCTTGTGCTCTTTTGTATACATAACAATCCAGTGGTTGTTTTCACTGTCCTCTTGCTTTGCTTGTGGACCTACTATATTCATCGTGTATGATGGATAGCGAATCATCATGTTCATTACGTTGCTTGCAGGTATGATGCATCTAATATTGCAGAAACTATTGTAAGAGTCTACTACATCTGTCATTGTAGAAATTGACATCATTCATTGCATGCTGAATTATTGTTGATGATGAAGATGTTATTGCATTCATTGCGCATCCTTGTAGTTTTCTGCAATCATTCTAAGTCACTCAGTCATATGTTGGAGATGAATATTGTGGACTAATCATCATCATTCACATGAATGATATCCTTTATGCTTCCATCATTACACACATGTTCACCTGCATCTAATTCAAAGCATATTACCTTGCGAGCTATACTCTTGTTTTAAGCATTATTAAGCTCCTTGTGTATGTTCACATTCAAGCTCAAAGTCCCTTGCACTTGGTTCAAATCCAAGTTCAAGTTCTCTTGCATATGATTCAAGTCCTTTGAGTCCGAATCCTGAGTTCAAACTCATTTAAGTCTCCTGCGATCCTTAAAAGTTCAATTGCATGTTCACTTTTTGGTTTAAAGCCTTCTGGAGTCTTTGCAGGATCGATTTCATGTTCAAGTTGATTTGAATGTAGAATTGAATCAAATCTTCACTTGAGTTCAAATCATGTCCAAATTATGCTTGATTAATATCCCAATTGGTCTCAAGTTAATGTTTAAGTTCGAATTGGGTTCACATTCAAATCTTTTGCAGTTTAGTTGGGTCCCTCGTAGTCACATTGAGTTCAACCTTTGGTCTTCAACTGGTTCACTTGAGTTCAAAACACAAGTCCTTGTTGTCCACATTTGTTTCCATTTGAGTTCAGTTTGAATCCAATTCGTTGTCACTTGTTTCAAGTCCAAGTCTCCTTTGGTTCAAGTTTTGACTTGAGTCCCAAATGTCTAATGTTTTGCTTAAGTTTTCACAAGTTCGAATGAAGTTCAAGTCACTTGTTATTAAATGTGGAGTTTCAAGTTCGTTATTTAGTTCATTTAATGTCCAAATATAGTCCATGCCCTCTTCTTTGAGTTCAAACAAGTCCAAGTACAGTCATATGGTCACCCGAAATTTCGGCAGCATTCCGGCATCTCCCCCATTTAGGGGAAATTACGGAAAACTGGGCCTTTCCCACCACGCTTAAGAAAGCGTGTATGGTAGATGCCCTCTTTCGAGGACACCGTGGCCGTGTAAAGTCTTCAATCCCCCACCACGCTTAAGAAAGCGTGTATGGGTCTTCGACGTACCTGAAAAAGCAAAGCATTTGTTTCCCCGCAGGTACAGAGCCGCATACGGGAACTTAAAATTGTCCCCACCACGCTAAGAAAAGCGTGTATAGGGCCTACCCGCCTCACCGTAGGTGTCGCACCGGGTTCCCTTCCCACCACGCTTAAGAAAGCGTGTATAGGCGGTTTGCCGGCCCGATACGAACGCCGAGGATAGGATTTTGAGGTGATTACCCGCCTCGTTGTAGGCGCCGCACCGGGGTCCCATCCCACCACGCTTATGAAAGCGTGTATAGGCGGTTTTCCGGTCCGCCGCAGACAACGAAGTAGGCTCTCGGAGTTTTAGGGTTTAGAGGGTTATACCTTAGCGTGCGTCGGCGAGGTGGTGGCACGTGGATCGAGGTGAGAGAAGAGCTCTTTTTCTCTTTGCATTTCTTTTTTTTTTTTAAAAACAATAATTAATTATAATTTAAAAACATAATTAATTATAATTATAACAATTAATTATAATTAATTATACTTGATAATAATTGATTTAAATTAAAATAAATAGTTATAATTAATTTTAATAAATTATAGTTAATTATTAATATAATAATTAACCATAATAATAATAAAATTAATTATAATTTATTTTAATTAAAACTAATTATTATTAATGATAATTAAAAATAATTAAGATATTTAATTACAATTAATTATAATTAAATATAATTAATTACTATCAGTAATAATTAAAATAATTTTAATAAAATAAAATAGAAAGTGATTTGGATATGATTAATGTAGGATTTGAGTAGGATTTAGGAATCATTAAATCTGAGTTAACACCCCCTTGTCCCTTTCTGCTTGGAGCTCGGTAGATTTAAGGGATTTGGCCGAAGTAGCGCGTGAGGGAGAAAGTTACCTTCACAACCAACGAACTCCCTTCGTAGCCTCCGCTCAAAATGTCGTAAACTTCCGGACCAACAGGAGAGGAACGTCGTTGAGGAAGGAGTAGGCGTCGACGGGCTTAGGGCTGCAGCTAGGTAGGAGAAGTGCTCCCTTTCTCTCTCTCTCTCTCTCTCTCTCTCTCTCTCTCTCTCGGCCGACGAAGCAAGGAGGTCGGGCAAGGTCAGATCTGGTCCGACGTGTTGGAGATCGGAAGGCTTGCGAAGAGGGAAGCTTCGGTTCTATGTGGTCTTGCGGCTTGAGGTCAATAGACCTGGACGAACTCGATAGGAGAAGTAGAGTCTGAGGATCTTGGCTTCTAATGCGAGGTAGAGAGAAGCAAAGGATGTTCAGCTTTGGTAAGAGGACAGGTCAGGCTTAGGGTAGAAGCTACGGTGGAGATAGGAATATGGCAGTGTAGTGGTTCTGCTATGGAGGTCCAAAGCCAAGGTAGGAATGGAGGTCGGAGGGGCTTCGTCAGTTTGCTGTGGAGGGAGAGTAGAAGCAGTTTGGAAAATTCTCAGAGCAAAGAAAGTCGTGGGATTTGCGAATGGAGCTTGCGATAGATGATTCCCCGTCTCTCCCCCTTCGGCTTCATTTTATAGACGCGGGAAGGCGACGACCGAGGCGAATCGCAGGATACCCGGACTGCTTCGGCGCCGCTGCAGAGCCAGTCACTGTAGCAGCGGGATTTCTGCGGGATTTGCGGGTTCGATGCTTACGAAGTGAGCAAATTTTTTTGTTCTTTATACGTTGGTCAACACTTATGCAGGAGGATTTAGATGCTAGAACGATTAATATGGAAGAGGGAAAGGACCGAAGCAATCAGATACAAGGTATGGCTAAGGAATCTAATGGAATGCAAGGTAAGAATAATAAAGTTTTTCCTTCTATTACTCATGAAAATTACACTAATGGTAGTGATACTAGAGTTATTGATAATGAAGAGCAGGATTTTGCTTTAGTCAAAAACAAGAGAAATAAGAAAGTCAAAAACCCGATGCCTAATTCTCCTAAGAGTACCCGTTCTCAAACTTCTATTAAATTGAAATTTAATGATTAAAATGGTTATTTGGAATGTTAGGGGTATTGGTTGCCATTCCTCGAGACTTAGGGTTAAAAATCTCTGTCGTATTCATAATGTTTTTTTCCTTATTTTACTTGAACCGCTTATTTCTGTTTCTAGAATTGTTAAGACGGCAAAGGCCATTGGTTTCAATCATTTTAAGGCCAATATTTCTAACAAAATTTGGATCTTATGGCAAGATCCAGTGAGTATTGATGTCATTGGTTACTTTATTCAAGTTATGCATTTATTTTGATTGAAAAATATTTATTTTGAAAAGATTTAATTTTCTTAGGGAAATGCTTAATTTTTGAAATTTTTAATTTTGAAATTTAACGCTCATTATGAATGATAAATCACCTCGAGAGGTGAACATATCATTCCCTAATGGGTTCGAGTTTCAAAATTTGAGATTTATCCTGATTATTATAATCAAACTCAAGGAGAAGCAACGTATAATCCCGAAGGATTAAAATGATGTTTAATCCAATATTCGACTACAATAATCTAGATAGAGATCATTAAATTTATAATCAAGAGTACGATTATAATTGATATATCTATCCAAAGAAATAAGATATCAATCATTATCGATAGTTTGAATATGATAATTACGATCGCCATTTTTTGTTTTGATTTCCCAAAGATAATTAATTAAAGTTTTGAAAAGTTTAATTTTGAAAATCTAGTATGGGTTTCTAAATCTCCAACGAGCATAACCCCTCATAGTTAATTACATCGTAGGAAACCAAAAATTTCCTATGAATACTCTCGATTAAAATAGTGATACGAATTTTATTTAAGAATTCAAATATTGATATCAAGGGAGGTAGGGACTGGAACAATAGGGATTGGTTCAGGATTGAACAGTTCTTTCTGGAGTCAAAGGAAGAAGGGTAGGAGGTATTTTGAGATTTTAAATTACTTCAGAAACACCCCAACCTATCCTAATTATTGGGCTTGAATTTGATTGAAAGAGATTTAGGTTTGAATGGTCAATTTTATTAGAAAGTGGGAATTAGATTCCCGAAGGTTGAGGTCTTAGGATTGAGAATCTGCCTCAGATCCTAAGTCTAAAATGGGTACTGAAAATTGTGACCCGGAACCTGGCTAATGCAATGCAATCTGGACTTACCCCAGCCTGGATTGGGGAGCCAGCTAAACCACCTAAATGCTTCAAAACCATGTGTCCGGTCTTTTAATGAAAGAGTGGTTAAAGCTAAGTTTAAGGAGAGCGGGGCCGACATCTAGAGTATATCCTAATTGGCCTCTTTGACTTATGTTTGGTAACATGCTTAAGCTAAAATGCAATTAAAGATTAGACTCAATTTTAATTTGTTACTAATGTTATGCATGCTAGTTGACTCGAATGCTTAAATCAGGATATAGTAGTTTTAAAAAAAAAGGCTTAAAAATAGTTTTATCCTATAGATGCACAGATCACCTTGGACAGAACTGCACCCTCATAAGCCAGGTGGTCTGCCAGAACCCGCAGGCGGGGAGGTACCTAATAAAGGAAAGAAGGCGCGATAAATATGCTTATGAAAAACTCCTGGTGGTCCCAGGCTTACTTCTTAAAGCATTAGAATTTCTATGTTGGCTTAAATATTTTAAATTTGTTTAAATAGAAATAGTGTTAACGATCCCTCACGAGCCTCCGATTGGGTTTTAGGCTAAATCAAAATTAACATGCAATTATCATAAAAAAACTACAAAGAGCAGGCAATCCTAATCGCGATCAACATCAATAAAATCAATCAAATAATTAAATCAATTAAATAAATGCTCAAACTGAAAGTCTATGTGGCAAGTGCCACTTAATTATACAACCCAGGGTCTGCAGGAAAAGTAAAGTGGTCGGGTACCACTAACTACAACCCGGATTCTACCCCTAAAAGACTCAAGTGACTTTGAGAATGGGTCTTTTGGTTCTTCACTTCTTTGTCTTCTTGGAACTCCTTGGATCGTCGGGTCCGGGTAACCAAATGAAAAGAAACTCCGCCTGAATAGGGGTGTTAGCTTTTCTCTTTGGATACTTGAAAGTATCCTAAACGGTATTTCCATGTGAAAAGGTACTCTCCCCTAAGGGATGTCACTTTTATTCTTGGAATCCAATTTGGATCACTATTATCCCATCTCAAATAACTTAACATTACAACTCAAATTTAAATCAAATTACATTAATCAAAATTAAAAATCTAGACTCGATCCTGCAGGGTTATCCCAATAATCAACAAATATAATTACATCTCAAGTAGTTAATATATTGAAATTTAAATGCTCAATCACAGCCACACTTGGCCATGCTCTTTTAATTATTAAAGGGGGACTTAAGAAAATTTCTGGAGCATCTATGCAATTTAATATTTATGATTTTGCCCCCTTTAATTTAATTTTCCTATGCAAGTATGGCCACCTGCATAAGATTGAATTAGTACAGATCATTCCTAACCTAGGGGTAGATCTAACGTACAATTAATCATGTCACAGAGTGTAGTAAATAAATAAATAATCATAGCAATTTTATTACTAGCAAACAGCATGCAGTGAAAGCTCGAAAACCCGGCTCACAACAGAAAAGTAAACACCAGCCTAGCCTAAGACTAGAGTTGGTTGTCCTAGCAAACGATCTAAAGTGTGTGTAAAGGTTGTGTGGGTTTGATATGTACTAAGAAGGATCATTAGTTAGAGTTGTTAAAGATTCTGGTTGGTTGAAAAAGCTTAAGGGAGAATTTAATTGAAGTTTAAATCTTAATGTTTTAAATTTGATTTTAAAATTGATTTTCATTGTTCATCGCATACCACCTTTATTTCACACCGAGGCCGTGAAGTTTATTTCACCTTCCTTGGGGCTAATTTAATAGCCTCGTAGGCCTGGGTTACTAGTGGTACCTAATATGATTAAATGATTTGAGTTTGATTAAGCTTGAAGATTGATTAAATTTTATTTAATGTTAATTGATTACTAATTTTAAAATTAACTTAAGATTTTTTGGAATTTCAAATGATTTATTGAATTTTGGGAATTTTCTAGATTATTTCAATTAGTTAATTAAGGGGTCAAAAGTTAACTTTTTGATTTAAAGTATTTTCTGGAAAGTTAGTATTTTATTAAAATAATGTACTTTAATAGGATCAGTTAGAGTGTAAGTATGTTGGAATTGGATTGTTCTAGATTTTATTGTGAAGGTTTGAAGTTTTGACTTGATTTTGAACTAAGTTTGACCAAAAGTTGACTTTTTCAAAATTGTTTGATTTCTAGAATTTTAATATTTTTGATAAATATTAGACCTTATTATGAGTTGAATGCCTTTGAGTTTTACTGATTTGGAGTTTATTTGAAATAGTTATGAATTTTCAAAGTTTTGAGTATTTATTGAATTTTCAAAAATTATTTAATTAAAGGCACTTTTATGATTTGAATCCAAATGACCTCCAAACTCCTTGGAATCAACTCCAAAGGTCAGGAAAGACCTAAGAAGAGATTCCTAAGTGTTTGAGAGAGTTTTGGAATTTTTAATTAATTAAATTAATTAATTATTAAATTTTAATTAAACTTAAATTAAACTTAATTTTGAAGTCCAGTCAAGGGGCTTTTATTTTTCATTGATTAAGGCTTAAATTCTAGTCAGTTTAAGATATTATACATAATTTTTGGGTTTAAATTTAATTTATTATAATATCTGGAAGCTTAAATGGCTTAATTAAGGTTCAAATTTGATTAAGTTAATTAAGGGGCTTAATGATTTCAAAATTCAGTGAAAAAATTTTCCTAAGGCTGAAAGTGTCACTAAGTTCAAGTGTTCAAGGTTTCAAGTCAAAATGAGGTGTATCCTAATTACTAAAAATATTCTAAGTTGTATAATCAAGTCTTTAATTAAGCATGCACAAAACACAGTCAATTCCTAAGTCTAAGAGAGCCTTAGAGCTAGGTGGAGTGTGTACCCTAAACATGCAAATCAATTTAAAGTTTAATTAAACAAATGATTAATCAATGAATAATCAACAAAATAATTATTCATTGGTTAATCATCACCCTCCACTAATCCTGTTCAAACACACTTAATCTATTTTTAGAATTTTAAGGGATATCTCAAAAACTTAAGGATTTAAATATATATAGATTCAAAATATGCTTTAAAATATATACCCATATATATAACCCTAAACATATAATTTTAAAATAAAATATTTTTAAAATATTATTAAAACATATTTTAAAGGGTTGAGAGATCCTCCAACTATCTTGAAAATCAAGTTTTAAATTTTGAAAATATTTAAAACAATATTTAATATAATATTAATTAAATATTACAAAATATTAAAATAATTCAAATTATTTAAAATAATTAAAGTTTTAAATCTTAAAATTAATAAAAATATTTAAAATTCTGAAAGTTTTTTGATATTATTTATATTTTTTTAATGAATTAAATTGAATTTTTAAGTTTTAAATCAATTAAATGAATTTAAATAATTAATTAATATTTAAAAATAATTTTAAATTAAATTTTGGACATTCTCTAAAATTTGAAAGAGGATTTAAAATAATTTTAATTCAATATTCAAAATTATTTGAATTTAATTTTAATTAAATACTAATTAAACTCTTAATTAATAAATATCTTAAAGTTGGCAAATTACTTAATTATTAAAATTATGCTAAATATCAAGTTTGAATTTAATTTTTAATTTCAAAATATTTTAAAATATGTTTATAATTTGATCAAAGTATCTTAATATAATAATTCTTTTTTAATTTGGAAAGGTTAAAAATATCAATTTTTAATATAATTCAAAATATATTTAAAATCTTAATTTAAAAATAATATTAATTATAGTATTTATTTTTCTGAAAATATTGATATATTATATTAATTTTTATTATTTAAAATCAAACTTTTATGAATTTTTGAGGATATTAAGGTTAAAAAATGATTTAAAATTATAATTTAGATCATTTTTTAAATTTTGGCGGCGCCAGCGCTACGTGGCACAACCTGGTTGGCTGAAATGAGTTGGGCGGTGGCGGTTATTCATCAATAATGATTGTGCGTCCACGCAATCATTATTGATTGATTGAAACCATGACGGGACCCACAAGCTGGTTACTTAAACTAGTCAACAACGTCGCACTCCGTCGGATCATCCGCCATCTGAAGCGAACGGTCAAGATTGAGCTGGACGAGAAATCCAGACAACCCAGGGTTTAACACAGACGGATCAAATGGTGGAGCAACAGAATCAGAACTGTTGATTCGAAAATCAGCGGTTCAAAACTTGTACATGCAGGGAGACTATCATTTAAACCCTGAAAATGATTAAACGTCTCGTTTGAAGGATTGGCTTGATCATTTGAAATGAAAATTTAAATACAGATTAAGCTAATGAACAGAATTCATGTGGAGTATTTTTTAACATTTGAAAACCACTTTTTCAAAAGCTAATTTGTTCTAAGTGTAATGGCTAGGGTTTGAGTTTTAAGAAGATCTAACCGTTCATTTTAGAAAATTTTTGAATCTCTGAACTTGCAGACTGTCCATGCTTATTTTCTCTATTGAAACCATGTTTCAAAAGGCCACGAATTGAGAGATCTTGAGCTTGGACGAACCTAATGCTTGAATGGCCGGGAGCTCACCGCCGGCGAGCTTCTGATGGTCGGATTCAACTTGGGAGATTAAGATTAGATGATTTGGAGCTCGAACAAAAGTAGAGAGAGGCTTTAGGAGGTCTGGTTGGAGAGATAAGGTTAGCTCATGAATCAGCTTCAATGAGAGGCTTTCGGCCTATTCAACTCTCTCCAGGCTGAATGAATGGCTTGTATGCATTTGGTAGCTTCTCAAGATGTTGACAAGTGTCCCTAGATAGTTATAGTAGCAGGGAATAAAGGACTACAAGGATAATGAGGTGTAAAGGTCTTTGTCCTTGGCTAACCAACTTGGGACCACTTGAAGCTGATTAAACTTTAATCTAAGGATTATAGGAGGCTTAAGAAGCTTCCAGAAGTGATTTGAAACAGCTGGAATGAAATGGATTAGAAGGGATTAAGTTTAGAAGGGGTTTTGACCAAGTTTGACCACCCTAAAGCCTAGGTTTGATGGTTTTACTGGTCCCTATGCCACATAGCAGCTGAGGTGGCATAGGGGAAGGCCTAGAAGTCTACTAGGCAAAGGTTTTGTTGACTGGTTTGACCAGTCAATAGGTCAAATCAAATGATGTGGCCCCTAGGTGACATCAAGGGATGGTTTGAAAAAAGTTTGATGCCTAGGGATTAGAATTTAGATGAATATATGAAGATTTAAAGAAGGATTGAGCATGCTTTAACCCATATAACCTATTATTGATTGTTTGACTGGTCAAACAGTCAACCTAAGCCTAAGTGGACAAGTCATAGATCTTAGAAATTTATTGAATGTATCTCAAGGCTTTAATGTGATTTGCTTAAAGTATGAAAAAGGGGTTTGAAGTGATTTTGACCAAGTCCTATAGTTGACTTGGTCAACTACTGATTGGATCAAGGGCCCAATCAAAGCCAAATCACTCAAGATTGTGTTAAAGGAGCTTTGATAAAAATTTGAAAACATTTGGGATTTAATTTGAAGTAGGGAGGCTTAAGGGTTTAAAGTGGTCAACCTAGGTTGACTTGGTCAACTAGGCGGGTCTAGGGTATGTAAATGGGCTCAACAGATTTAAAATGACATTTAGAGAGCAATGGAGGTGGTCCTAAGGTCTGTGGAGGTCATTTAGTCAAGGTGACTTGTTTGGGCCTTTAATGGGCTTTTAGGTTAATCCTGGTTGACTTGGTCAACCAGGTGAGTCCAGGGTCTGGAAATGAACTTAACAGATTTGGTTTGATATTTGGAGACCAATGAAGGTGGTCCCAAGGTTTGAGGAGATCATTGGCCAAAATGACCTATTTGAACCCTAAAGGGCCTTCTTCGTTAACCTAGGTTGACTTGGTCAACCAGGTTGACCCAGGGGCTGGTTCTGGGTCCAACAGGTTTGGTTTGATATTTGAAACTTGCTGGAAGTGATTGCATTTAATTTGGAGCTCATTTGGTTCAAAGTGACTATTCACATCCCTAATAGGTATTTTAGTCATTTTGAACCCTGGTTAATTGGGGGTCAAAGTGAGTAAAAAAAAATGCAGTTTATTACTCAATGGGTCATAATCAAGGGTCTGGAAGTGATTTAAAGCTTTGGATAAAGCTCTAGGATCAAAATCCACTGGGTGGCAGGTCCAGTGGCATAGATTATAAATATTTCAAGGTTTTGCAGCCTTTGGATTTCAATTCAGTTTCTGGGGTTAGAGACCTCAGAATAGGCTCAAATTTGGAGGGTTGCATCTAAAGACATGTCACATCAGTATGAAACTAATAGACCCTAAATTAGAGGTCATTTAATATGGTTTTGAAGTGTTCAAAGATTTACTGGAAAAGACTTTCTGGACTTAGACCTTTAGCATTAGGTTTGAGGTTTGAATTTTTGAATTCAAGGTGGATTTCTGGATTTAAACTGGGTTTTTTAATTTGAATGCTAGAATTTGAGCTACCTAAGTCATTTACAATCATTTAAATTATTATAGATGATTAGATAGAGTTAGGGTCGGGTCCTAGGTCAGAACAACTAGATCTGGGTTGTTTGAAGATCAAGATTGGTCAAGGGTTAGAATTGAATTAAGCTCTAGATTGATTTGAGTCTTGAATAAATTGATTTAAAGTCGGGGTTGGTCTGGATGGATCTAAGGTCTAGGAGAATCCGAAGACCAAGATTGATCTAGAGTTTGGGTAGATCTAGAATATGGGTAGATCCTAGGACCTAAGACCTGTGGAATTCCTAAAGTCTAAAAATCCTAGGGTCTGGAGTCTGGATTGACCTTAAGATCTAAGTAGATCAAAGATGCAAAGTCTGGAGGATTCTTAGGGTTAGATTAGATCATAGGATCTGAAGTCCAAGAAGAATCCTAGGGTTTAGATAATTCCTAGGGTCTGGATTTGATTTAGGGTCTGAATTGATCCTGAAGTCTAGAGTCAGGCAGAATCCTAGGGTCTAGAGTAAATCCTAGGGTATGGGTTCTGGGAGAATCCTAAGGTCTAGAGTAGATCCTAGGGTCTAAGAAGATCATATGATCTAGAGTCTGGCAGAATCCTAGAGTCTAGAATAGATCCTAGGGTCTAAAGTCTAGAAATATCCTATAGTTTAGATTAGCCTGGAGTTTAATTGAATTGAGTTTAAAATTAATTTGATTCTGGATTAATATTTAAAGTCTGGATTGATCTAAGATCAGATTCATCCTAGGGTCAAGATTAATCCTAAGGATTGGAAAGATCCTAAGGTCTGGATTGGTCCTACTAACCTCATACAAAAATGAGGTCAACAACATTGCAGAATTGCGTTTATGCAGTTTAACTTTTATGCTTCTTTTGTTTATGCTTCCTCTCTCATTATACTAGAAAGGTTCTTTGGAAACAGCTTTTTGATTTCTCTACTTTAATTAATGGCCCGTGGTTAGTGGGTGGTGATTTTATTACTATTGCTAACCAATCTGAAAGGTTTGGTGGTACTACTCCGATTTATCAAGCTATGGAAGATTTTATTAGTATGATAACGGATTTTAATTTGGTGGATATTGGCTTCATTTGTAATCCATTCACTTGGAATCGTGGTACTATGTGCCAAAGGTTAGATAGGGTGCTTCTTAATGAATTCTGGATTAGTACTTCTAAAAAATGTTTATTGATCATTTAAGTAAAACTTTTTTTTTGATCACTCCCCTTTGCTTATTGGCATTAATTCTAGTCACTATAGCTCTATCCATATTTTCAGATTTCAAAATATGTGGTAGGTAGATTAGGTAGATAATGATTTTAGTGATTTGGTTAAAGAGAATTGGGATGCCCCTCTTCACCCCAACAATGATATTATGGGTATGACTAGATTTTGGCTTAAAATCAAAAGACTTAAGTACAAAATTAGTTGGTTGAACAAGACTATTTTAAAAAACTTTTTTACTAACATTTTAGAAGCTGAAGAAAAAGTTATTTCCTGTGAGTTTAACTGCCAAACTAACCCTTCTGATGTTAATTTCACTATCTTGAAAGAAGCTAAGGCTTCTCTTTTTAAATTGCAAGAGAAAGAAGAGGTGTATCGGAATAAAAATCTACTTCTAAACATCTTATTGAAGGAGACTGCAATACTAATTATTTCCATTCTTTGGTTAAGAAAAATAGAGCCAAAAACTTATTCATAAAATTGTTCTTTAGGATGAAATTACTTATGAGAAGGAGGAGGATATTGCTAAGTCTGCTGTGGAGCATTTCTCTAAAATGTTTAACAAAAATTTGGAACCTCTTCCTATTGATAACCCGGATCTTATCCCTTGCATTATTAATGAGATGGATAATAACAATCTTACTATGGTGCCCTCTTTGGAGGAAGTGTACAAGAGTGTTATTGATATGAATGGGGAGTATGTGGCCGGCCTTGATGGTTTTACTACTAATTTTTTTCAAAAGAAATGGAATATTATTTTTGAGGATTTATATGCTGCTATTTTAGACTTCTTTAATGGTACTCCTATTCCTACATTTTTTTCTAGTACCTCGATTTATTCCTAAGAAGGCTATTGCCATCAATTGGGATGACTTCCGTCCTATAAGCTTATGCTCTTTTTTCAGTAAACTAATTTCAAAAATCATTATGGCTTGTTTATCCCCTTTACTTACTAAAACTATTTCTCCTCATCAAATGGGTTTTGTCAAAGGTAGAGCTATTTTTGATAATATTTTGTTGGCTCAAGAGCTTGTTTATGATTTGGATCTTAAAGAGAGAGGTGGTAATATTATCTTCAAATTAGATGTTGCGAAGGCTCATCATAATCTAAAATAGAATTTCTTGTATCACATTTTACTTCTGTTTGGCTTTAATTCTAATTTTATTTAGTTAATTAGAAACTGCATTGAAGGGGCCCATTTTTTATTATTATTAATGGTAAGAGCAATGGTTTCTTTAAATCTTCGCATGGCATTAGACAAGGAGATCCTATATCTCAGGCTCTCTTTATTATTGTGGCTGAATACCTTTCTAGAAGTCTTTCCCATCTCTTTAAAAATCACCCGAACCTTCATTATAAAACTTTAGGTGGTATTCCTATATCTCATTTAAGTTTTGCTGATGATGTTGTCATTTTTTCTAATGGCTCTATTAATATGTGTAAGTTCCTTTTTAAATTTTTAAATAATTTTAAACTGTTTAGTGGCTTAAATCTCAATAGAAACAAGTGTTCTTTCATCCATTCTAAGTTTGTTACTAATAATTGCATCATTTGTATTAAGGGCATCTCTAGTTTTTTGCAAGGTTCTCTCCCTTTAAAATACCTGGGGGTCCCCATTTTAAAAGGTTGTAAGATAAGTTTTCTGTTTGATGATCTTGTTAATGCTATGAACAAGAAACTTAATTCTTGGGAATTTAACTTTCTTAGCTTTGGTGGTAGGTTAGTTTTGATCAAGAGTGTTCTTTGTTCTTTACCTATTTACATTTTTCATACTATTGAGGCTACTATTTCTTTTTGTAATAGACTTGAAAAAATGTTCAACAAATTCTTTTGGAAAGGTAAAGGTGACAATACTAAAATCATTTGGACTACCTGTGATAATTGTTGTGGTATGTTGAATGAAGGTGCTATGGGTTGCAAGAATATTGCGGACTTAGCCCACTCTTTCTCCTTTAAATTGTGGTTAAATTTTCATGCTAAAACTAGTCTTTGGTCTAAGTTCATGACTTCTATGTATTGTCGTGATATTCATCCTACTGTTGCTACCTATAAACAAGGGGATTCGAGAGTTTGGAAAAGACTCTATAATATTAAATGGGAAGTGGAACCTTACATTAATTGGTGTCTTGGTTATGCTAATCTTTTCTTTCAGTAGGATAAGTGGATCGGTCTTATGTCTATTGATCAGATGTTGCATTCGGTTTCCATTTTCGATATCAAGGTTATGTATTTTATTGAGAATAACTATTGGGATTATCAAAAACCATCCCAAGTTATTCCTGATAACATAATTACTCAGATTTTGCAAATTCCTATTAATACTGATGTGGACGATCTTTTATTATGTACTATGGCTAGTAATGGTCTTTTCAGTGTTAAGGATGCTTGGAACATTTTTAGAACCGAACATTCTATATCTAAAATCTACTCCATGTTATGGCATAAAAGCATCCCTACTACTATCCCTATTTTTATTTGGCGCATCCTGCATAAGTACATCCCTACTGAAGAGATTTTAAAAAAAAGTGGTTTTATTTTGGCTTCTAAGTGTCAATGTTGTTATCATGTAGAGAATATATATCATGTCTTTATTTCTAGGCCTGTTGCTGCTAAGATTTGGACTAATTTTGAGAATATTTTTAAAGTTAACTATTTTAATGGTAATATTACTATAAAGGATATTCTTGTTTTGTGGTTTACTACCTCGAGAGGTCACATTACTAACTTGGTACCAACTCTTATCCTTTGGTACATCTGGATGGCTAGAAACAACTCTATTTTTAATAACATCACTATGAATCATGATCAAATCATTATACATATAAAAGACAAAGTTTGTAGGTTGTTCAATGTCAATATTTTAACCTCCAAGAATTTTAAAGGATTCTATTATGTGGCCAAGGATTTTGGTATTACTTTACAAGATACATCGGATAAAGTGTTTACTAAGTTATTTTTTTGGACCAAGCTGCCTGCTAACATGTTTAAGCTTAATACAGACGGCTCTGTCAAAGGCATCTCTTATGGTTATGGTGGCATCATTAGAAACTATAAAGGTAATTTCATCAGTGCTTATTCTAGCCCCTTACCTTCTTGCTCTGTTATTTTTGCCAAATTATCTACTATTTTATGTGGTTTAAAAGTTTGCATTAATTTGGCTATCACTAGTGTTTGGATTGAAGTTGATGCTTTAAACATCCTGCCTTGGCTTAATGACAAGGATGAGAAAATTTGTAGTCCTAATTTATTCTATCTCATTAGGGAAATAAATCAACTCTTAATTCCCTTAAATTTTAGATTCTCTCATATTTATAGAGAAGGTAATGGGTGTGTGGATTGGCTTACTAATTTTGTGGCTAATCTTCCTTTTATGGCTGAATTTTCTTACAGCCAGCTGCATTCTTATGTTAAAGGTATAATTAGGCTTGATAAGGTTGGGCTTCCTTATGTCAGGACGTAATTTGTTTTCCTGGGTTTGTTCTGCCTGGGCTGGTATTGCCCTAATGGATTTCTTTTCTGCTTTGTATTTCTGGGATTTATGGTTATATTTGATTAAGTTGGGCTTCCTTATGTCTGGAGTTCATCTGGTTTCCTGGGTTTGCTCTGGATGGGCTAGTATTACCCTTGTGGATTACATTTTTTATTTTTATTTCTGGAATTTATGGTTATGTTGGCTTTGTTTCATCTTCTGGAGTGATCTTCAATTTTTTACTTTGCTGCCTTTATGCTTAGTAGGGTCAGTGCTGGAGTGTATCTCTTGGATTTGGTTTGTTTTAAATTATTATGATCTTGATGGATGGGGTTTCATTGCGGTCAAGATTGTGTGTTTTCCTAATGTTGGGAATTACCTGTTACCTCAGGCCTGCATTGCCAAGTGCTGGATTATGGTGTATAATGTGTTGAGACTTTTCCTATTGGCTGATGCTTTTATGCGTTACTGGTGGATACTGCCTTCAAAGAGAATGGATTTTTGCAATATGTTTGGTTTGGCTATATCTCTGGAGGCTTTCGGCTATGTTGTCAATGTTGTGTGTTTTGATCGTACCTGGATTAGCTTTTAACCTTGTTTTTTGGTGGACATTTTTTGGCTAATTGGGAATAATTGGCTTAGCATTATTATAACTTATATGGCCCTTAATTGTTGGGTTTGGTCATCGTGTTTCTACATTATTGTTTATTATATCTATTTCGTATTCACCCTTTTTTGTAGAATTTGGATTTTATAGGTTTTGGTAGAGACCTGGCTTTGGAGAAGGTGATGGTGCTGGTTGCGGCCTTTTGTTTTACTCTCATTTTTTTGGTGCCCTTCCTTATGCACTGTAGAATGTATCTAGGGTTTTTTGTAATTTTGCTTAAGAGATGCCTTGAGCTCTTAGGTTTCTATTTTGCTTTCTTTTTTTAGCTCTTACGAGAAGAAATGAGCTTAAGGTCTCTTTAAGAACTTTGTACCCCTTTTTTTAAATTAACGTGTAGGCCCCCATTGTAAGAGTTTCCCAATAAAAAAAATACAATGAAATTTCCCTTCTGACTTCTAGATTATCTTAGGAAAGTAATATAGGAGAACACTGAGGGTTTAGCAGCTACTGGGGTAACTATATACCCACCCTCGAGTACATCCTTAACAGCTTTAGTACGTAAAAGTTCAACGTTCACCACTTAAAATTATGGTCCAGTGAAAGTGAAATAAACATTTTTCATTGATCCAAACTGGATCATAGTTACCTGGGTAGATAAACCCTAAGTAACAGTCATGTTTACTTTGTTAGAGAAAGAGAAGATCAACTTTCCTGTCATTACTTTTGTAATTGAACAAAATTATATATCAATCTTTAAAATTCATTGATCTTTAAATATGACATAAGTTTGAAGAATATACTGACTAAAGTTTACTAATCCCTAGAACATTATTAAATTGAGATTGATTAGAATTTTTGACTTTTAAATGGACCTAGCCTATACAAACATAGAATAGTGAGATGCTTGGAATTGAACTTTAAAGAGATGATTGAAGTTTGATTTGAATTTAGCTTTTAAAAGATCATTAATAAAGGTCTCTTATCCAAAGACTCTCAAGTGTGGATAATGTAAGAAGTAAGAACTTGATTTGAATTTAGATTTAGATTAAGACATCGATGAAAAGACTTTAAATAAAAGAGGAAACAACTTTAAATATTATAATCTAAAGCTTCAATCTATATTTAATCTAATAGCCCAAATATTTAATTAAATTTTTATATGTATTTAAAGAAAATTCTTTACTAAAGATGAAGACAAAAGTATACTAGTGGAGTCACTAAAAAAATCTTTGGGCAAATTTAACATGTAAAGGAAATGGCATACAAAATTTGCTTTAAATTTATATTTTGGGTTTCTTTAGTCAAATCTACATAGATTGACATTATACCATCCCTAAGGATAGACTAATGTCTCACTATCAATTTGAGAAGAGAAACTTTCCATTCATGATTGAACTCTACATTGGGAATATTCAATTAGCCCTTAACGATAAAAAAAAAACATTCACCTTTCATTTCAATTATGAAATTAATCTAATATTTAAAGATTAGGTCGGTGTTCCACAAACTTTCCCATCCCTTAGAAAGAAACTAAGATAGGGTATATTTTATTCTGGGTTGTAGACTCCCTATAAGGCAAACCACTATAGTTAATTACATCTCCTAAGAAATTACACTTGATTAAAATGAAGACTAAAGATTTTCAAAGAAATATGGATCTAACAAAATATTTGGGAAACAAGATTTAATGTATAAGCTTTACATTATAAATTCTCTAGTTATCCTCATAATTTAAAATTTAATTTTTTTTTAGATTTTAAATGACTTGAAGAAAAATGTGCAAAGACTGAGCTTTTTTAAATTTGGAGTTATACATGCTTCGAGTGAGTTACCAGCTAATAATCCTAATGCCCAATTAATCACTTTTGATGTAATTCATGATAGGCTAAGCCTTATCCTAAGAGATCAAAGGGTGAATCACACTCTAAAGGTTTTGACTCAAGATGAGTAATTTTACCTATCAAAAATTTTTAACTCCCAAATTTTAAAAGAAAGTTCAGCAACATAACAACTATATAATAAAGGAAAAGTGATAACATCCTTCAAATGCATGAGGATCCCACTACCTTGCCCTCATTGGGCATAAATGTTTTTGATTAATAAACACTGCAGAATTAAAATGTGTGCATGTATAGGTGAAGAAGGTTGTCTATATAGTACCTAGAATTATATCTTCCTAAAACTAATATACATGTTCCTTCAAAGTTTGGAAAATATACATCGAAAGAAACCTTGAAAAACATTTACCCACTAATGCAAACTACCACCCAAATGAATTCAATGCATAAAAAATATGATAAATGAAAGATTTAATATCAGAAGTAATTTATTTATTCATTTATTTAATAATTTATAATAAACTCAAACTTTGCTAAAAAGGAACATTGCCATGCTCCACCACATTAAACTTAGGTTTCTAATTCTATTATATATATATATATATATTGAAATATACTTACATATGGTCTTCAAGCTCCAAGTCTTCTATGGAATTTCAAAAGTGAGTATCCTCCAAAGGAAAGCATATCATTTTTTGGAGCCCCATTTTTATATGTATAAGCATATATATTTAAATCCTTTACAATTCAAGATGTTGAATAACTCAAGCTATATAAATTTTACTTTAACAATGACTTATACATATATACATCATTTATATGTACATTTTAATTTAGAAGCATATGAAAGTGCAAAGCTATTGCGTAATAAACTAATGCTTCTATTGCAATCCTTAAAGAGCCTAAGTACACTAATAGGATTTTAAAATGTATAACATTTAGATTGCTAAAAATAATCAAATATACATAAGGTGCTCTCCAAGAGAAGCACTTGGCAAGAAAATTAAACCACCGGCCTAGCCTAGGCTAGAGTTAGTTGTCCTAGCAAACCATCTTAGTGTGCAGAAAGGCGGTATGGCTTAGATAGTTCCTAGGCTTTATTCATTTAGAATTATCTTTAAATGAATTTATTTGTTCAAGATCTTTAAAGGGTGTTTTGAGTTCATGTTTTAATGATTTAGAGGCTTTAAATATTTTTAAGGATGTTTTGATTGTTGAAGTTATTTAATTTTAGGTTTTAAAGAACATAGCATTCAACATTTTTTAAGTTCTATAAGTTATTGATTAGTATGCCCTAGACTCAATAATATAATGCTTACAATCCTCCAAGACTGGGGTAGATTAATAGTATAGAGTCTTTTTTTAATTAAATGTTTTAATCCTTACAGCTTTCTAAATCCAATACACATTCACTCTCCTTAAAGGAATCAAGCACAAGGGTATGAAAGTTGTAATGTCTACATGTTTTATTAATGATTTTTATTTGAATTTGATTTATTATTTATCTATTTATTTAAGTTTATATTTTAGTATTTATGTTCTATCAAATTCATTCATGGAATTGTCACAATGAGCATGAGGACCTAGGGCCTCCTTAGGACATATAGTTCTACAGCTCGAGGTAGTCCAACTTAAAAACTTTATTGATAGTGTTGGATGAAAATGAAGAAGATGAAGAAGAAGATGAAGAGTATGCTCCTAATTTGACTAGAAATTTTTTAGATCAATGAAGTCAAAAAGATGAATAGATAGCTCAGATGGAAAAAGAAAATGAAAGAGCTAATGACTTCTATGGCAACCCTTTAAAGTAAAGAGGTTCCTTTAGCTAAGGCTTAGATAAATCCTATTCTAATTAAATTCATTAAGCATTATAATAAACCTAAAGAAATTGTAAAAGAAAATAAAATAGTGGCTCTGAAATCAAAAAAAGAAATTGTACAAGTAGTAGACATCAAATAAATGGTTGAATAATAAGTCAAGGAGGCTTTAACGTAGTATATAGGTATCTCATATATTCTAAAGGTTAGACCCTATCTGAAAGAATATGAATTGGTTCCTTATCCTTCACATTGATTAAAGAAAAGATTACAAGGTCCTTAAAGGGACCTTGAGCTCACTTCTGCTTACAGTAACTACAAGCAAAATAAACGAAAAACCTATGAGCTCAAGTTCCCTCCTAATCAAATATACAAATTACCTAGGAAACTTCTATAAGGGTAGCAAGCAGCCAACACTAAAAAAGTAGAAATATAAATTGATAGACATTAAGCATGATCTCTCCACCAAAAAAATTAGGAACCTGCAAAAAGAGCACTAACAGAAACCTACAAAATAATAGGAGCAACACAAGGTAAAAAATATAAGCAAACTTGAAATCTACAATTAAAGTTCAGATCATTTGTGAAGATGACAGTATTAAGATTCTTATTAAAATGCAAGAAAAAGAAAAAAACAACAATATCCAAAATATAATAAACCCACAGAAACACATTCAGATTCACATTAGCATTACAGTTGTTAAAAATATATATATAACAAACTAGGCCAACCCAAAACTGAGCAATGAAGTTGCCAGTAATATTAAGGTTATCATAATGACAAACCAAATAGCAACCATAATGATGTCTCTCCAACTTAACAATCCGATCAATGCTAAAGATAAGAGCTAGACCATAATTATTTATATAGTATAAATGACAACGATCACAATGGCTGTAGATAATAGAACCAAAATATGCATTATAACTAACATACAAATTGCCCCAACAGTAGCACCACCCAAGAGCAGAAAATAATAGCTTGTCAAGAAAATTCAAATATCAAACAAATAAGAAAACTAGCTCAGGTGTGCAGTATCTAGGCAATCATGATGCCAAATGCCCATCTGTCACTCAATTCTCCTGAAAATCCAGTTAACACACCACCAAATGCAAATAGAAATAGTAGAGCAACTACAACACCAACCAAACATAAGAAAAACATATTCGAAAAAGGCCTCTAGACTAAGAGTAAATTGGACACCAACCTACAGATGATATAAATAACATTAATTTAGAAGGAAAACCACCCAGTAATTTCCAAATAATTGCTGAGAAAGCCTGATCAGATAAGTAGCAAACAAGAGTAAACTAACATCTAAAATATGACAACACCTACTCCCACCCAAGAAAGGAGAAATAGTCAAAATGAAACAACTGAGTCCAAAGATCAAATAAGTAGAAAATTGAAGCAAACCAACGTCCACAATATAACAACTCCTTATCACATCCAAGACAACAAGAGAAGAGCAATAATTGAGACAAGGCCTATTAATCAAGGAGAGATAATCATAGCCATAAAAACTAAAATAATCACCATGATCAAACAACAATATAGGATAACCACCAGTGATAACACGCATCATCAGAAACCATATGCACAAACGTAAGCAAAAATACAACAACAGCTATGCCAAATAAAAAAAGCCACCAAAAGGGACAAATAAACTAAGCCACCAAAAGGGCCAAATTAAGATCTAACATAAAGAAGACCAATCATGTCTAACCTAACGATTCCTTTAACAATGGATGGCAGCTAATTACAAGATAAATCGATAGGAAATTGAAGATTAGAACCATCGTTAGCAAGCCAATCAGCACAACCATTTCCTTCTCTATAAACATGAGTCAACTTGATGTTAAAAAAGATAAAAAGTTGCTTAACTTCCCTAAGAAGATAAAAAATCTCAGGAATATAAATCTTCTCCTCATTATCTTTAAGACAAAAAAGCATGTGCAAAGAATCCACTTCAATCTAAACATTATCAATACCTAGTGAAAGACATAATTTCAAACCACATAAGATAGCAAAAAGTTCAGCAAAGATAACAAAACATCTAGGTAAAGGACTAGCATAAGCAATAACAGAATTAGCATTAAAATCTCTAATAATACCACCACAACCCCAGGAGTTCTCCTTGACATAACCATTACAATTTAATTTGAACATATTTTGAGGAGGCTTAATCAAGTAAATCAACTTAAAAACCTCATTGTTAAACCTATCTTGAAGGGCAATACCAAAATCCTTGGCCATAAAAGAAAAACCTTTAAAATTCTTAGAAATTAAAAGGTTAACATTAAACAACTTACTAACTTTATCTTTAATATTTCTAATAATTTGATCATGATTCATAGCAATATTGTTAAAAAGGGAGTTATTCCTAGCCATCCAGAGATACCAAAAAATAAGAGATGGGATGAGGTTGGTAATGTGCCCTTTCGAGTTAGTGAATCATAAATGAACGATATCCTTGATTAAAATACTACCATTAAAATTATTCAATTTGAAAATATCCTCAAAATGAATCCAAATCTTAGAAGCAATAGGGCCAGAAATAAAACATGATGCATATTCTCCACATGGTAATAACATTGACACTTAGAAGCTAATATAAAACCTCTTTTAATTAAATTCTTATCAGTAGGCATATAATTCTACATGATTCTCCAAATGAAAGTAGAAATAGTAGTAGGAATACTTTTATGCCATAACATATTAAAAACTTTAGAAATTGTATGTTTAGTTAAAATAGAATACCAAGCATCCTTAATCCTAAAGGTGCCATTACTAGCCATATTGAACAATAACAGATCATCAACATCAAGATTTAAAGGAATTTGTGAGATTTGAGTAATGATGGAATTAGGGATAACTTGATCTCATTTCGAAATATCCCAACAATAATTCATAATAAAATAATTAACCTTGATAGTATATGTGGAGACCGAATGAAGCATATGATAAATACAAGTTTGACCCAACCAATGGTCCTGCCAAAAGAAAAGATTAGCACAACTAATGCCACAATGGATATAAGGCTGCACAACCCATTTGATATTACAAAGACTTTGCCAAATTCTAAAATCAACCATATTATAGGTACAAATAGTAGGATGCTTGCTAACACAGAATTTTGAAGTCAAAAACTTGGACCAAAGACTAGTCTTAGCACGAAAATTAAACCATAATTTAAAAGAAAAAGCATAGGCTAAATCGGCCATGTTCTTGCTCTCCAAAGCACCTTCCTCCAAAACACCATAACATTTTTTCCAAGAATTCTAGATGACTTTCTTGTTAGTACTTTTACCTTTCCAGAAGAGCTTATTGATCAAATTAAAAAGTCTATTACAAACAGTAACAGTAGGTTGAATAGTTTCAAAGATGTAAATAGGTAAAGAATAAAAAATACTCTTGATTAACACCAATCTACCATCGAAGCTAAGGAAATTAAATTCCCAAGATTTGAGTTTATTATGCAAAGTAGTAATCATATAATCAAAAAGCAAAGATCTTTTACGACCTTTGGAAAGAGGAACACCCAGACATTTTAAAGGAAGAAAACCTTGAATAAAATAGAGATGCCCTTAATAGCATTAATGCGATCCGCTAGGAAATTTTTTGGGATGAAAAAATAACACTTTTTTTAATTAAGTTTTAAACCACTCACTAATTCAACATTGTTCAAAAAATGGATAAGGATACTTACCATATTCACAAAACCATTTGAAAAAATAATAACATCATTAGCAAAGCATAAATGAGATATAGGCGTGCCTCCTAAAGTTCTATAATAAAGTTTAAGGAGAGTATCATAAAGGTGAGAAAGACCTATAGAAAGAGACTCAGTCGTAATAATGAAAAGTGCAGGGGAGATAGGGACTCCTTATCTGACACTATGAGATGACTTTAAAAAACCTTTGCATTTGCTATTAAGTATAATAGAAAAGTAAGAATTTTCAATATAATTTTGAATCAAACTAGTGAAACACTAATTAAATCCAAAAAGCTATAAAATGTGATACAAAAATTTTCAGTTAATGTTATAATAAGCTTTGGCAATAACCAACTTTAAAATAATATTCCCACCTCTCACTTAGAGGTCTAGGTCTTGAATGAGTTCTTGAGCAAAAAAGTTGTTATTCAAAATAGTCCTACCTTTTACAAAATGCATTTGGTAAGGAGAAATTACTTTAGAAAGCTAAGGAGGCAAACAATCCATAAAAATTTTTGAAATCAGTTTACTAAAGAAAGAGCACAAACTATTAGGATGAAGTCATCCCACTTATAAGCAATAACCTTCTTAGAAATAAGCATAATAGAGGTTTTGGAAAAAAAATTTAGGAATAGGATTACCATTAAAGAAATCCAAAATAGCAGCATATAAATCATCATAAATAATATTCCAAGTTTTAAAAAAAATAGTAGTAAAGCCATCAGGGCCAGCCACAGAATCAACATTTAAAGAAAAAACAATCTTCTTAACTTCCTCCAAGGTAGGAAGTAAAGTAAGAGTATTGTTATCCTCCTTATTGATAATGCAGGGAATAAGCTCAGGATGGGAAACCAGGAAATGTTGAAAATTTTTATTAAAAATATTAGTAAAATGATCCATAATAGACTTAGCTATTTTCTCCTCATCCGCAATAGTGCTCCCATCATGCAGATCAATTTTATGAATAAAAAGTTTAGCTCTATTCTTCTTCACTAATGAATAAAAATATTTAGTATTATTATTCCCTTTAATAAGTTATTTAGAATAGATTTTTTTTCCAATAAACCTCTTGGAGTTTAAAAAGGAAATTCTTGGCAACTTTCAAATTACTAAAATTTACCTCAGAGGGATTCATTTGGCACTCCAGCTCACAGGAAATAACTTTCTCCTCAGTAGCTAAAATATTAAAAAATAGATTTTTGAAGACATTTCTATTCCACCAACTATTTTTATACTTCAGTCTTTTGAGTTTGAGCCACAATCTAGTCATACAAACAATATTGTTATCAGGGTGCAGAGGAGCCTCCCAATTCTCTTTGACTAGATCACTAAAGGAATTATCTAATAACCACATATTTTGAAATTTGATATTAGGAGAAGAACTATAGTGCCTAGAATTAATGCCAATAAGTAGGGGCATATGATCATAAAGGTTTTTCTTAACTGCTCAACAAAGGCATTATTATTAGAATTAATCCACAAGTCATTGAAAAGCACATAATCTTGAAAGTTTGATAGGGATATTAAGCCCTAGTGAACTAGTCCCGAGGCTAACCAAGAGGGGGGAGGGGTGAATTGGTTATTTAAAAATTTCACGAACAACAGAAAAATCTTTTCGATACTTTGCAGCGAAAACAAGTAAACAACAACGAAAATATCTATCAAGAGATTCACCCAAGCAGGTAATATCAGAAAAGTGCAGAACTGAATCAGAAAAGCAAACCAGATTTTATAGTGGTTCGATCAACTTGACCTACGTCCACTCCCCGGAGCCTCCCCTCTGGGTATTGCACTAAACAAAAAGTGTCTCTCCTTTTGCTCCCACAGTAAGGCAGAGAAGCCTGTACAAGACCTCCTTTCACCACACGGTGAGGCAGAGAACCCGACCTCCTTTTTCTTCCGCCTGAAGCGGGTAGAGAACTCGGATCTTCTTGTGAACGATCCTCCCACGATGAATACCAACTAGACGAAAGACGACGAGCGGAGAAGACGACTCTGATCAGTGCTTGGAGCAACCTTAGTGAATCCCTCACTAACTCCCCCTCACAAGATCTTCTCTCTCTCTCCCAAACTCTCTCCCTCTCCCAAACTCTCTCTCTCTAGGGTTTCTCTGGAAAGAAAGTTGGCAAAAAATTTTTCTTGTTTCAAGAAAAATATCTTTTATAGGAGGGCTTAAAATTTGCCCTAAATCTCAACTAGTTGGCCAAGATCGTCCAGGACGATTGGTAGATCATCCTGTACGATCAGTTGAAATTCAGCTGATTTAGCCTGGACGATCTGGCTCTTCTGGACGATCAATAGAAAAAATTGATCATATTGTCCCGGACGATTGATCGTCCGGGAGGATTAGTGTAAATCTAGGAATATCGTCCAGTAGACAGTTCGGGTTGTCCAGAGAAACTTGTGCTGGATGACCAAAAAATGACTTGATCGTCCAAGACGATACGGGTATCGTCCTGTACGATTAGTTCAAAAAGTGCCAAAATCATCCTGAGCATAGTTCGGGACGTACAGCTGAAATGCACTAGACGATCATGATCGTCCGGGACAATCCTGTGATCGTCCAGGATAATATGATCATATCAATCAAAAATAAATTGCTTTCCTTAATTACCAGATTAAATTAGGCATGATTGTACTGAATCATCCAGGACGATACACGTATCATCCGGGACGATCAGACCAAATAACTAAAAATAAAAACTTTCCTAACTTGATCTGGCGGCTGAGAATTTCAGATTTGAGCATATCGTCCCGTACGATCCAAAGATCATCCAGGACGATCTGTTTAATCAGACCCTCTTAACTTAGTCACCCTAATTAGGGTTTCTGTTTTTACCTGATCATCTAGGACGATGTGAATATCGTCCAGGACGATCTGAACAAAAATGAACAGAAACTCTAATTCACTCAAGCTCTCCCCTGAGTGTGTGTGTGCAAGGTTACTTAGCTGGGGGATCAGTTACATTACAATTGACTCAAGAAAAAGAAAAATATTACATTGGACACACTTGGACCCGATCTTGAGTTGGCTTGAGTGGCTCGTGATCTTTTGTGCCTGAAATGGGTTAGCCAAGTAAAACACAATAGAAACATGTTTGTCATCATCAAAATCGTATTTGCAACAGATCTAACTGTTGCCACATATTACGATGATTCCAAGTAAAGTGATTGCAAGTGAAACCAGTATTGATAAGATTATAGTCTATCATCATGCTATTAAAATTTTGTATAGATTGATAAATAGGGTTTGAACTGTTCGATTAAAAAGTAAAAGTGTGGTTTAAAATTTTAATTTTCTTTGGAAAGATTGAATTCATAGGATTTTTAATTTTAAAGTTGAATGCGTCATTATGAATGATATATCACCTCGAAAGGTGAATATATCATTTCCTAATGGGTTCAAATTATAATACTTTGAATTTACCCCGGTTGTCGTTGTCAAACTCAAGAGGAGACAACATATGACGATGGAGGATCAAAATGATATTTCGTCAAATATTTAACTATGTTAATCTGAGTAAAGGGATCATTAATTTCATCATCAAAGTTACGATTGTAATTAGTATATCTATCCAGGGAAAGAAAATATCAATTACTATTGATCATTCAAAAATGACGATAATGATCATTAGGCTTGATTTTCCCAAAGATAATTAATTGAAGTTTTGAAAATTTGATCAGGGTTTCTAAATATCCTACGAGCACAAGCCCCCATAGTTAATTACATCATAGGAAATTGAAGTTTCCTATGAATACCCTCGATTAAAATTGTGATAGAAATTTTTTAAGATTTTAAGGCTTGATATTAAAGGAGATAAGGGTTAGAATTTCAAATGGGATTGGATCAAGGATAAACACTTATTTTTGGATTCAAAGGATGAAGGGTAGGAGGAACCTAAGATTCTGAAATATTTTAGAAGTTCCCTAATCTATCCTAAATACTAAGCTCAAATTTGAATTGAAATAGATTTAAGTTTGAATTATTAATTTTATTAGAATATTGGGATTATATTCCCGAAGGTTAAGATCTTATAACATGAGTGTACCTCAGAACCTAAGTCTAAATTGGGTATTAAAAATTAGAAACTAGAACCTAGTTAATGCAATGTAGGATTTGGACTTACGCTGACTTGGATTAGAGAGCCAACTAACTACCTAAACACTTCAAAACCATGATTCAAGTCTTTTTTATTAGACTGGTAGGGTTGTTTGATTAAGTTAGGTTTAAGGAGTTGGAGCTGAAATCTAGAGCATATCCTAAATGACCCCTTAATATATGCTGGGTATTATGAAGCTTAAACAACATAATGTATCAAGTTTTAGACTCAATTTAATTTATAACTAATGCAATGCATGCTAGTTGACTCAAATGCTTGAAATTTAAAATGAAGCAATTTTGAAATGGCTTAAAAATAGTTTTTATCCTAAAATACATAGATTTACCTTGATAGATCTACACCCTCATAGGCCAGGTGGTCTATTAGAACTCGCAAGCGGGGAGGTGCCTAACAAAAGGAAAGAATAATGTAGTAAATATGTTATGAGAACACACAATAGACCAGAGCTTACATCTTAAAATGTTAGATTTTGATGTGAGCCTAAAAATTTTAATTTTGTTTAAGTAAAAGACTTTTAACATTCCCTCACAAGCCACTGATAGGGTTCCAGGTTAAAATAAATATTGATATCTAAGAGCTCCAAAAAACTACTAAAAGTATGCAATCATATATAGCATTCAACATTAAATAATCAGTTAGATAATCAATTAAATAAAAAAAATGTCCATAGGCAAGTGCTTTTTAATATTATAACTTAGGGTCTATAGAAAGTAAAGTGGCCGGGTACCACTAATAATAACCTGAATTATACTCCTAAAACTCAAGTGAATTTGAGAATAGGATTCTTCTCAATCTCTATATCTTCATCCTTCTGTGAACTTCTGGGATCCTTCAGGTCTGAATATCCAAATGAAAAGAAACCCCCCCTCAAAAGGGGTATTTCTTTTCCCTTTGGATATTTGAAATTATCCTAACTTAGATTTCTAAATGGTGAGGATGTTGCAAATCTAGATTCAAGAAGTAAAGTTTTGATGATGACAAACATGTTTGTGTTCTATTTTGCCTAGCTAATCATTTCAGGTACAAAAGATCAAATGCAATTCAAGCCAACTCAAGATCGGTTCCAAGTGTGTTTAAATGTAAATTTTTCCTTTCTTGAGTTAAATGTAATGTAATTGATCCCCTAGCTAAGTAACCTTGCACACACATACTCAGGGGGAGAGTTTTAGTGAATTAGAGTTTCTATTAAAATTTTATTCTGATCATCCTGGATGATATTTACATCGTCCTGGATGATCCAGTGAAAATAGAAACCCTAATTAGGATGATCATGTTAAGTAGGTTTGATTAAGCTGATCGTCCTGGATGATATTAATATCGTACAGGACGATAGGCTAAAATCAGAAATTCTCAGCTGCCTCACCAAGTTAGGCAAGTTTGTATTTTTGGTGATTTGGTCTGATTATCCCGGACGACATGTATATCATCCTAGACGATCCAATACAATCATGCCTAAATTAGTCTAGTGATTAAGGAAATCAATTAAAACCTAATTGATAAGATCATATCATCCGGGATGATCGTAATATCATCCAGGACGATCATGACCGTCTAGTGCATTTCACCTATATGTCAAGAGTGGTGATAAGGATGATTTTGGTTATTTTTGAACCAATCATACCGGACGATCTAGAAATCATCCCGAATGATCAGGTCTTTTTGAGGTCGTCCTCTATGTTTCACCTGTACGTCTAGAGCGGTGCTTAGGATAATTTTGGCACTTTTTGAACTAATCGTACAGGATGATAGACATATCATCCTGGACGATCAAGTCATTTTGAGACCATCTAGCACAAATTCCTCTGGACGACCAGAGCGGTCTTCTAGACGAAATTCCTGACTTACACTAATCGTCCCAGACGATCGTAGAATCGTACAGGATGATATGAATAACTTTTTTTGTACTAATCGTCCAGTAGAACCAGATCATTCAGGCTGATACATGTGATTTTAAACTAACCGTACAGGATGATCCATCAATCATCCTGGACGATATGTGCCGGCCAGTTGAGATTTAGGGCAATTTTTGAGCCCTCCTTTAAAAGATCATTTTCTTCCAACAAGAAAAATCTTTTTCCACTTTCCTTTCCAGAGAAACCTTGAGAGAGAGAGCTTGGCACAGAGAGAGAGAGGATCTTGTGAGGGGGAGTTTGTGAGGGAATCACAAAGGTTACTCCAAGAAAGGATCAGAGTCATCTTCTCTGTTCATCATCTCTCGTCTTGTTGGTGTTTTCTATGGGAGGATCATTCACAAGACGATCTAGGTTCTCTGCCCCCTTTAGGAGGAAGCGAAAGGAGTTTAGGTTCTCTGCCTACTTCAGGAGGAAGCGAAAAGAGTCTGGGTTCTCTGCCCACTTCAGGAGGAAGTGAAAGGAGTTCAGGTTCTCTGCCTCACCCGGTTGGTGGAAAGCAGTTTTGTACAGGCTTCTCCGCCTTGCTGTGGGAGCAGAAGGAGAGTCACCTTTAGTTAGTGCAATACCCAGAGGGGAGGCTTCGGAGACTGGATGAAGGTCAAGTTGGCCAAACCACTATAAAATCTGGTGTGCTCTTTCTGATTATTTTTGTACTTTATTTTTCTGTTATTATCTGCTTGGGTGAAATCTGTGGTTGATCTTTTCGTTTCTGTGTTTACTTCTTTCCGCTACAAATTATCGAAAAGATTTGTCTTGTTGCTCATGAATTTTTTAAATAACCAATTTATCCCCCCCCTCTTGGTTAGCCTTGGGACTAGTTCATCAGGGCTTAACATCCCTATCGAACTTTTAAGTGATATCAGAGCGGGATTCAAAAATTAAGTTTAAAAACTTTTGAATTTGATCCATGGCTAACTTTGGCAATCGAAATACTGCTGAAGGTTATTCAATTACATGACCGCCATTATTTGATAACATACCTTTTGATTTTTGAAAAACTTGCATGTCCACTTTTCTTCAATCTATAGATTATCGCATGTGGATGCTTATTAAGGATGATTATGAACCACCTTTTAGAATGATTAACAATGTTAAAACTGAACTGCCTTTCATTGATTAGACTTTTGATGATCGTGACTTAGCCCAACTGAATACCAAATGTTTGAACTATTTTTTCTGTGCCTTAAAATCTGAGGATTACATGCGTATTTCTACTTGTACAATTGGCAAAGAAATTTGGGATAAATTATGCATCACTTATGAAGGTATAACAGAAGTCAAACAGTCTAGGTTAAACATATTGCTTCATGACTACAAACTTTTTTGCATGAAACCAACTGAATCTATTTCTAAAATGTATACGAGGTTCACTCAGATTGTCACTTCTTTACATGCTTTAGGAAGAGAACTTACAAACTATAAAAAAGTGAACAAGATTTTGAGATGTTTGCCTTCTTCATTTGATGCTAAGATAACTATAATTATTGAATCAAATGATTTAAACAATTATTTTATTGATAACTTACTTGGGTCACTCATTGCTTACGAGCAAGGGGTGAACCAAAGACAGCATGAAGCAAGTGAGAAGAAGAAGGAGAAAATTGTGGCGCTGAAGGCCAACGATACTGACACTGATTCTTCCGTGTCTGATAACGATGATGTTGCCTTAATCACTAGGCAATTCAAAAGCTTTCTAAGAAAGAAACATAAGAACTTTCAGAAGTGGAACAAGTGTAAGTCCAGTAAAAATTTTAAAGTTTCATCTGATATTATTTATTTTGAATGCAGGAAGCCTGGACACATTAAAGTTGATTGTCCTACACTTTAAGCTCACTCAAGCAAGGAAAAGGGTGAGGAGAAACCCAAATTTAGGAAGGATAAGAAGAGGATTCAAAAGGCATTCTGGATAGATTTTGTATCCGACTCCTCTGAGACTGAAGCTGAAGAGGAGGAAACGAACTTGTGTTTGATGGCAGCTAATCATCCTGGTCAGTCTAACCAGGAGGAGGTATGTGAGCTTACTTACGATCAATTATTTGAAGTGTCTGAAAGAATTCACGCATCATATAGGAAACTTAAGAAATTATATACTAGTCTGAAATTGGATTTCTTAACCTTGCAAAAAGAGCATGATTCTGTAGTTAAAGATCATTCCACACTTGACAGTAATCACATGTCTTTACTTGATGAATTTGATGAGCTGAACAAAAAGTATTTTAATTTAATTATTGAACATGATTTACTGAAAACCTCGCATGTTGATTTAGAAAAAGCTTTTAAAGAATTAGACAATCTGGCATGTGAAGTGGAGAGTAGAAGGGGAGCATTAAAATTTGAAATTGCAAGTTTGAAGAAAGAAAATGAATTTCTAAAAGTTAAAATCAGTGCTTTTGAGAAAAATGAAACACCTCCTACTTTTGTACAGTTTTGTGCATCTCCACCTTTTGAAGAATCTATTTCAAAATCATCAAAGTATGTTTCATTCAAACCTAGGAAGAGGCACTATCACCTATGTAGATTAGTTAACCCTTTTCCTAGTGTTAGATATTTTTTCTTGTGGCATGTTAGGACATATCTCCCACTCCTACACTGTTCACCATAGTACATATTGGGTGTAGAGGCCCAAATTGCCTATTTCATAGCACAGCACACACGCATTGCATTCTTCTTTTCATAAGAAGGAACACAAACCTATTTGGGTTCCTAAATCTGACATTTGATAATTTTGTAGGTGTGCTCTCACACAAGACCTCGTGAGAGCATGTGGTACCTAGACAGCGGATGTTCAAGACACATAACTAAAAATGCAAATCAGTTCATCTCGCTGGAGGCCAGGGCTGGAGGCAAGGTTACACTTGGAGACAGCACCACTAGGAGGGTGGTAGGTTCAGGTATAATTGGTGATTCAAAGAATTTCATGATTGATAATATTTTGCTTGTAGATGGATTGAAATACAATCAGCTGAGCATCAGTCAACTCTGTGATAAAGGATACAACATCAAATTCCTGCCCACTTACTGTATTTTAAGCTTAAATGACAAAATTATTTTGTAGGGACAAAGGATCAATTATGTCTACATGCTGGATGTAAGTTGCTTTAAAGCTGATGTTTTAATTTACTTAAAAATTGCTGCTGATGTGTCTTAGTTGTGGCACAGGAGATTATGTCATGCCAGTATGAAAACCCTTAGGAGAGTCACCCAAAAGGACTTAGTTAGAGGTGTTCTCAAGCTTAAGTTCACTAAGGACCACCTGTGTGATGCCTGTCAATTAGGGAAGCAAGTCCAGTCCTCCTTTCACTCTATTAAGGACATTAGCTCCTCTAAACCTTTAGAAGTCCTTCACATGGATCTCTTTGGACCCATTATCACTGCCAGCTTAGGGGGGAAAGTCTATGGTTTAGTGATTGTTGATGATTATTCGAGATTCACTTGGATTAAATTTTTGTCACATAAATCTGAGTCATTTGATGAATTTAAGTCCTTCTCCACTTAGATTCAGAGGAAGTTAGGTTGTGAGATCTTGATTATTCATAGTGATTAAGGTGGAGAGTTTAAAAATATGAAATTTGGAACTTTCTGTGAGGAGCAAGGGATTAGTCATAATTTTTCACTAGGACCCCTCAGCAGAACGGGGTAGCTAAAAGGAAGAACTGGACCTTAGTGGAAGCTGCTAGAGCCATGCTAGCTAAGTATTCACTTCCAAAATACTTTTGGGCTGAAGCGGTAAACATTGACTGTTATATGCTGAATAGGGTGAATGTTAGATCCTATCTGAACAAGACACCTTATGAAATCATTAAGGGTAGAACTCCAAACCTGTCCCACCTCCATGACTTTGGCTATAAGGTTTTCATTTTGAACAATATAAAATCATCCTTAGAAAAGTTTGACCCCAAATCTGATGAAGGAGTTTTCTTAGGGTATTCTAGTGTGGGGAAATCATTTAGGGTGTTTAATAAGAGGACTTTGATGGTGGAAGAGACAACTCATGTGGTGTTTAATGAATCTGATCCTAACGAGACTAGAGTTGAGGAAGAAGAAGAGGTAGGAGAGATTACCCAAGGGGTTGAAAATGCAAATTTGGAGGAAAGGTTAGAACCTTAAAACACTTTGCCTAGAGATTGGAGATATTCTTTGATTCATCCTAAAGAACTGATCTTAGGAAATCCTTTTGAAGGTGTTAGGACTAGGCATGGACTTAGGAAGGAAGTAAACCACTCTACCTTTATCTCAATGACTAAACCCACCAACATCAATCAAGCACTTTCTGATGAATTTTGGATCTTAGCTATGCAAGAGTAGCTAAATCAATTTGTAAGGAACGATGTTTGGGAGTTAGTAGAAAGACTTAGGAATTAAAGTATAGTGGGAACCAAGTGGGTCTTTAAGAATAAGATGAATGATTCTAGTGTAGTGGTTAGGAATAAGGCAAGGTTGGTGGCTAAGGGGTATAATCAAATTGAAGGGATTGATTTTGAGGAGACCTTTGCCCCTGTAGCTAGATTGGAAGCATTAAGTTACTACTAGCCTTTGCCTGTTACAAGGGATTTAAGCTGTTTGAAATGGATGTCAAGAGTGTCCTTTTAAATGGGGTAATAAAAGAGGATGTTTTTGTAGAACAACCCCCAAGTTTTGAGAGTTCCCAATATCTAAATCATATTTATAAATTAAAAAAGGCCTTATGTGGATTAAAACAGGCACCCAGAGCTTGGTATGAGAGGCTTAGCACATTTCTGTTAGAAGGAGAGTTTGTTAAGGGGAGCGTAGACACCACCCTTTTTTTGAGGAGAGTAAGTGATGATTTACTCATTGTCCAGATATATGTTGATGATATAATTTTTGGATCTTCTGATAAAAAATTTTGTGATGAGTTTTTTAAAACAATGAGTAAGAAGTTTGAGATGAGTATGATGGGAGAATTATCCTACTTTTTGGGGTTTAGCATAAGACAAATGGATGATGGAACCTTTCTCAATCAATCTAAATACACTAAGGACATTTTGAAGAAAAATGAAATGGATAAAGCCAAGCCAATCAATCTCCCATGAGCTCCTCTGTTCAGTTAGATAAGGATTCAAGTGGAAAATCTATTGATCAGAAGAAGTATAGAGGAATAATTGGATCACTGCTTTACCTGACTGCTAGCCGACCTGATATTATGTTTAGTGTTTGTATTTATGCTAGGTTGCAACCTGATCCTAAAGAGTCCCACCTGACTGCTGTTAAGAGAATTCTAAGATATCTTTTAGGGACCCCAAACCTAGGAATCTGGTACCCTAGGCATAGCACTTCTTTTGAGATTATTGGATATTCTGATTCTGATTTTGTAGGGTGTAGGGTGGATAGAAAGAGCACTTCTGGAACTTGCTAATTCATAGGATAGTCTTCAGTCTCCTGGTCTAGTAGAAAATAGAACTCAGTTGCACTTTCCACTGCTAAAGCTGAGTACATTACCTTAGGAAGTTGTGTGGACCAAGTCCTTTGGTTGAAGCAACAAGTTTTGGATTTAGGATTACCTGTTGGCACAATTTCTATTCTGTATGATAATACTAGTGCCATCTAAATTTCTAAGAATCCAATCCAACATTCTTGAACCAAACATATTGATATAAGGCATCACTTCATTAGGGACCATGTTACAAAGGGGACTTTGAGCTACATCATGTAGCAACTGAAAATCAGCTGGCTGACATATTTACTAAACCACTGGCCTTTGACTCATTCAGCATTTTGAGGACCAGATGAGGTGTGATTGACATAAATGCTTGATTCTGATGACTACTAATTTTTGATTTGTCTATTTTTTTTCTGGTTCTGTTAGTTAGTTGTTTGATTTGATTATCTATTTCCTGTTAGTTTTTATTCTTCTACTGATTTTCATTTTAGTCTTGCTATTGTTTTGATTTGAGTATTTAATTTGATGTGATTTCCTACTTATTTTTTGATTTACTGTTTTATTCCTTTTAAATTAAATCACTGCTCACTACTGCTGTTAAACTTCATTTTTGACTGAGAGTTTTGCCTTATTTTTATTTGGAAGCTGGTAAGCAGTGATTGACTCCTCTGAATCTGTTAAAGGGAAGAAATAGTGAGGATTGTTTCTCTTCCTCTAACTCCCTTTAATGGTGTATTATTTCTTTTGGATAAAAATCTTCTTCAAAATTAAAAAGTTAGTTTTTGAAATAGAGATCTATTTTATCTTCTTATAGTAATCTACCTCATATAAATAGTATTTTTAAAGTTTTTAGTTAGTGTTATGATTTTTTGAACTAGGTGATTGCACTTATCATATGATATGTGGTTTTTGCTTTGTGAATTACTCTTCCATATTGTAGAGAGTGAGTTTTGTCGTCTTTTATGTCTGGAAGGTAATTTCACAACTGAGATTCTTTAACGATTATGAAAGGGAGAAAGCTTACAAAAGATGCGCAAAGCACGCCACAATGAAAAGAGGCACAAAATTAGCCCAAACTAAAAAGATGTGCAATGTCTCCAAAAAATTGAAAAGATACACAAAGTGTATCAAAAATCAAAAGATGCACAAAGTGCAAAACAAATTGAAAAAGAAGCACAAAATGAGCCCATAAAGAAATAGGCTTTCTTACCTTTCGGATCTTTAAATGTCTTAGAAAAATCCATGCACCACTTAATATTTTCAAAAGTTTGAGATGAAAATCATGATTTCTGATCTTACTTTGTAATACTATTATATCAGATATTTTTCTGGAACGAGGCTTGAAAGGATCTCTTTTTGAATCTAATTTATTTTCTTCTAAATTGGACTTTTATTTTGAAAGGAATTTGCACCTATAAGGTGTCCAAGGTGGGAGTTATGAAAATAAATTTTTCAACTTTTCTGGATTTCAGTGCTGTCGATCGTCTTCTTATTGGTTTTTAGATTCAAAATCAAGGGAAAATTCTGATTTAAATTCTGATTTACTGGAGCAGATAGATTAAAAAAAATCATTATTTTTTGTGTGTTTTCGTGTTTCTCGTTTCTAGTTTTATTTATTCTGCTTTTATTTTTCTTTTTATTGTATGTGTTTTTGGGATCCCTGATCTTTCCTCTCCATCCTTCATATTTTTCATTTTTTTCTTCACTTCGTCCTGGATGATCTTTGTCATCCTGGATGATCTTTGTCGTCCTGGACGATCCATATATTATCCTGGATGAACCATTCAAATCATCCCCTCTCTGATCAAATGGTTGAGATGCATCAATTATTGGTGATCGTCCTGGACGATCCTTACATCATCCTGGACGATATGATCCAGTTTTCCTGATCTTGATCAAACGGTTGAGAATGCACTAATTATCAGTCATCATAATGGATGATACACCTCATCCTCTCGGACGATCCACATGTCAGTAGTTAGATGATTCTAATTTGGCCCATCCTATACATTTATTGCATATCATCCCGGATGATCCACCTAATCATTCCGGATGATCCACCTAATCATCCTAGATGATACTTTTCATCAACAGTCATCTAGCTTGACTCCTCGGGATGATTGCCTATCTCTAATCATCCAAGATGATCTCCGATCATCCTGGATGATCCGACCACCTTTTTAACCAATCGTCCTGGTCGTCATTATTACTCATATCGTCATGGACCATCCTGCGATCGTTCGGGACGATCCGGCCGACTTCTACTTAAACAGCTAGTTTTATTTAGTTTTCTTCACCCCTCCTCCATCCATACCTCCTCTCTTGTAACTCTAATGGCTGGTGGAAAGAGATCTAGGCATCAAGGTGCAAGCTCCTCCCAGGAAAATGTCGATCCCCGCTTTCCAAATGCAGCCGATCAGGCTGCCTTCCAATGATATCATGAAGTTGGAATCACACAATCCAAGATCGTCAACCCCCGCACTCTTACCTACCCTATCCTGGACCTTTTTGCACATACCTCCCTCACGTTCATCCTCACCCTAGCTTTCCCCTTTAGCACTGAACTCCTCAGGGTCTTCTTCGCTAATCTTTGCATTGACGCAGACTACTCCACCCTTCACTCCTTCGTTAATCAGTGACCTGTAGAACTCACCGCCCAGGATTTTCACCATATCCTTCAACTCTCCGTCACTGGCAATAAACTCCACACCCTAGTTTCTGATCCTGATTATGATTGGAATGTTGCCAATCACTTTCTTAAAAATACCAATGCCCCCTACCATGACAACGCTTGCTCTTCCCTTCTTAAGGATGGTCGTACCATTCAATATGTCCTTCATTCCTCCATCATCCCAAAGGCTAGGGACCGCATTCACATCACCCCTTTACTTTCTCTGACCACCTATTACATCATGGCCCATTGGGAATTCAATGCTACCGATCTCCTTTTTCGCTATATCAAGCATCTCACTACCATTAGGGATTCGGGCCATATACGACACCCAAATCTAGCTCTAGAACACATCATTGCATATGCTCTGCAGACCAAATATGATCTGTAATATCCAGTCCCTGCTAATCTCCCTCCTTCCTACTTCACAAATAATTCCTTCCATGTACTCTAAAGTACCTAACTACATCCGGAGCCCACCCCGGATGTTGAGGAGGAAGAGGAAGAAGCTATTCCTATTCCTGTTGCACCTGATGCACCTGCTTCCCTTCGTATTGCATCCCCTTTTGATCATCTGGTGCAGCGGTTCGACCAGTGGGAGGCCTGATTTGATTTTTATGTTGCTGCCCAGGAGCAGAGGCACACTGAGGATTTGCAGCGCTTCAATGACTACGCTGCTCTGCAGCAATAGCAGTATGACCAGGACATTACCTGGTTTGGAGCACACTTTGCTGCCTTTCATAGTTACTTTCAGCCACCACCTCCTCCTCCTTTTGATCAGGATCCGCCTCCTTTTAGCTTTATGTTTTATTGTGTCTGTTCCTCCTCCTTTTCGTGATGTCAAAAGGGGGATTAAGTGTTTTGAGTGACTAGTAGTTTCTTGTACTGTTCTAGTTGTTTCTTGTATTATTCTTATTTTATAGTTATTTTCCTTATTATATATTGTGCTTAGTGAAATTTGAAATGAAATGGTTTCTATCGTACTTGCATTGGTTACTCCTGTCTATTCTATTTGAAGCTACTGCATCAATATTTGCCATCATTAATAAGGGGGAGATTGTTGCAAATCTGGATTCAAGAAGTACAGTTCTAATGATGACAAATATATTTATGTTCTATTTTGCCTGGCTAATCATTTTAGGTACAAAAGATCAAATGCAATTCAAGCCAACTCAAGATCGGTTCCAAGTGTGTTTAAATATAAATTTACCTTTCTTGAGTCAAATGTAATGTAATTGATCCCCTAGCTAAGTAACCTTCAGGGGGAGAGTTTTAGTGAATTAGAGTTTCTGTTCAAATTTTATTCTGATCGTCCTGGATGATATTTACATCATCCTGGACGATCTACTGAAAATAGAAACCCTAATTAGGATGATCATGTTAAGTCAGTTTGATTAAGCCGATCATCTTGGACGATATCAATATCGTACAGAATGATAGGCTAAAATAAAAAATTATCAGTCGCTAGATCAAGTTATGCAAGTTTTTATTTTGGGTGATTTGGTCTGATCGTCCCGGACGATACATGTATCATCCTAGACGATCCAGTACAATCATGCCTAAACTAGTCTGGTGATTAAAGAAAGTAATTAATACTTAATTGATACGATCATATCATCTGGGACGATCGTAATATCTTCCAAGACGATCATGACCGTCCAGTGCATTTCACCTATACGTCCAGAGCGGTGATCAGGATGATTTTGGTTATTTTTGAACTAATCGTATCGGACGATCTAGAAATCATCCCAGACAATCAGGTCATTTTGAGGTCATCCTGCATGTTTTACCTGTACGTCCAGAGCGGTGCTTAGGATGATTTTGGCAGTTTTAGAACTAATCATAGAGGATGATAGACATATCATCCTGGACGATCAAGTCATTTTGAGATCGTCCAGCACAAGTTCCTCTAGACGACCAGAGCGGTCTTCTGGATGAAATTCCTTATTTACACTAATCATCCCGGACGATCGTGAATCGTACGGGATGATACGATCAACTTTTTTATACTAATCGTCTAGAAGAACTATATCATCCAGGCTGATATATGTGATTTTAAACTAATCATACAGGATGATCCGTCGATCGTCATGGACGATATGTGCCGACCAGTTGAGATTTAGGGCAATTTTTTAGCCATCCTTTAAAAGATCTTTTTCTTCCAACAAGATAAATCTTTTGCCACTTTCCTTTCCAGAGAAACCTTGAAAGAGAGAGCTTGGGGGAGAGAGAGAGAGGATCCTGTGAGGGGGAGTTTATGAGGGATTCATAAAGGTTTCTCCAAGCAAGGATGAGAGTCATCTTCTTCGTTTGTCGTCTCTCATCTTGTTGGTGTTTTCTGTGGGAGGATCGTTCGTAAGAAGATCTGGGTTCTCTGCCCGCTTCAGTAAGAAACGAAAGGAGTTCAGGTTCTCTCCCTCACCAGGTTGGTGGAAAGGAGTTTTGTACAGGCTTCTCCGCCTTTCTGTGGGAGAAGAAGGAGAGTCACCTTTGTGTTAGTGCAATACCCGGAGGGGAGGCTCCGGGGAGAGGACGTAGGTTAAGTTGACCGCACCACTGTAAAATCTGGTGTGCTCTTTCTGATTATTTTTTGCATTTTATTTTCCTGTTATTATCTACTTGGGTGAAATCTGTGGTTGATCTTTTCATTTCTGTGTTTACTTGTTTCCGCTGCAAATTATCCAAAAAAATTTGTCCTGTTGCACACGAATGTTTTAAATAACCAATTCACCCCCCCCTCTTAGTTAGCCTCGGGACTAGTTCATCAGGGCTTAACATCCCTATCAAACTTTCAGAGGAGCTCTCTCCTAAGGGATGTTCTCTCCTCTTTGGAATCTAAGTTGGATACTTATTTATCCCCTCTCAAGTATCACTTTGATTTATAACTCAATAAATTCAAATTACATTTAATAAAAATTGAAAATCTAGACTCGAATAACCTGTACGGTTATACTAAGGAATTATATTTAAATCATCCCAAGCAGTTAATATAAGGAAATTTAAAATGCTCAAACCAGCCACACTTGGCTATGCTCTTTTGATTTTTAAAGGGGGACTTAACATTCTGAAGCACCTGCAGAAATTTGATTAAATTAAATTTAACTTTTCCCCCTTAAATTTTAATGCCCTATATGAGCATAACCACCTACATAAAATTGTATTAGCATTTAAGTTGCCCCTATCCTAAGGGTAAATCTAATGCTTATAAATCACATCACAGTGTGTAGAAATTAAATAAACAATCATAATAATATTAACAACCAGCATGCAGTGAAGGCTCGAAAAATGCGATATACAGTAAAAAGTAAACACCGGCCTAGCCTGGATCTAGAAGTGGTGACTTAGCAAACCATCTAAGTGTATGTAGAAAGCTGTATGGTTTGGATATATCTTATATTGGGTAATTAGTTTAAGTTGTCTAAGGTTTAGGTTTATTAGAGTTTGGAGGTGAAATTTGGTTAGAGTTTAAATATTAATATGTTAAGGTTTTTTTTTAAACATATTTTATTATTGATTAATAAAATGAATTAAAGTAGCTAGAAATTAAAGGACCAACATATTTTAATAATTGGATTAGATATTAATTTTAAAAGTTTGAATTAATTTAAGTTTGTTATCAACCAGTTAGTGGCATTATGCC
The DNA here is from genome assembly GCA_019925795.1 of Dendrobium chrysotoxum. Lineage (NCBI taxonomy): Eukaryota > Viridiplantae > Streptophyta > Magnoliopsida > Asparagales > Orchidaceae > Dendrobium > Dendrobium chrysotoxum. Next base: position 57,402,781 of record CM034312.1, read on the forward strand.
ACTAGGCTCGAGGAACAAAGCCTATGTAGGACAGGTAGCCCCGCAGCCAGGAGTAGTCCATCCTAATAACTTTATCTTTGGGGTTATTATGTATTTAGGGGTTTGTTGAGTAATTTTAACAATAAGTTAATATTTTTTGGATTTTAAAATTTATTATCAAATTTTAGAAATTTTTGGATTATTTTTAATGTATTAATTAAGGGATCAAAATTAGACTTTATATTCAAAGAGATTTTTGGAGTTTTGATATTTTTGTTAAATATTAGACCTTTTAATGAGTAATTAGACTTTGAGTTTGTAGGATTTAGAGGTTTTTATAAAAAGTTATGAATTTTTGAAGTTTCAATTAAAATTTGAAATAAAGTTGACCAAAAAGTTAACTTTTTTATTTTAATTGATTTTTGATGATTTGATATTTTTAGTAAATTTTATACCTTACATGGAGTACTATGCCTTTGAGTTTGATCAATTTTGAGTTTTCTACAATTAGTTATGATTTTTTAAAGTTTATGTATTTATTTGAATTATTTAATTTGTTTAATTGAGGGCATTTTAATAATTTTGCTCCAAATGAACTCCCAACTCCTGGAAATCAACTCCAAAGGTCAGGAATAACCTAAGAAGAATTTCAAAGTGTCTGAGTATTTTGTGGGATTTTAAATATTTTTTAATTAACTAAATTTATTAAATATTGATTTTTTTCTTAAAATTAAACTATCCTCAAAATTGAAGTCAAATTAAAGTTATTTTAATTTTCTTTGATTAAGGATTGAATTCTTTAGTTTGATACATTATTTGAAATTTTTGGATTTAATTTTACTTAATTAAGATATTTCATAGTTTGGTTAATTCATAGATTTTTTAAATTACTTAATTATGGTGGTTTTAATTATTTTGATCCAAACTTATTCTAAACTATATATAATCACTCCCAAAGATCAAAAATAACCCATAGGAGTGTTTTCAGGAGTTTAAAGTTTTTTTGGGATTTTTTATAATTTTTAATTATTTTATATAATTAATTATTGATTTTAACTAAAACTTAAATTAAAGTTAAATTATATGTTTAGTGATGGGTTTTTTTCCTAAATAGAGGATCAAATTTTAGTCAGTTTGATATTTTTTTTTTTAATTTTTGAATTTCTTTTTGATTTATTACAATTTTTTTAAGGTTCTCGCTCCTAAAAAGGGCTGAATTTTAATTTGCTTAATTTTCTTACTAAATGACCTTTAAATCTTGTGAAATTTGGACCTAAGGTATAAAATATCACTAATTTTAATGTTATGAAGTTTCACCTCTATTGGGTTTGTGTAAAATTCTCTATAATTTTTTTAAGTTAGCTATACCTTCTCCTTAATTATTTTTTTCTAGGTATCACTTATGTTCAAATGGGTTTGAAATTTTGGTAACCTAACCCTAGGACGTATGTAAGCACACCACAACAATCAAATAATCTAATTCTGCCAATTTGGAGAGTTATAAATTTTTAAAATTTTCCATCCAAAATGGACCAATTATTTTGTAAATTCATCCCACAACAGACCCTTGAGCATTTGGAATTAGAAAAATTGCAGGGGAAGCCTAGGATGCTTAAAACAATTTCACCAAAATTTGGGCTCAATTTGACCTCTGGATTATGGGAAAAATTATAAAATTTAGATCCCAAATAAACCCAAATAACTCATAATACAGTGGCCAAAAAACTTTGATTTTATTTTTATTAAATATTAGATCTCAAGAACTTTCCAACGAGCCCAAGTACACTAAATTTGGTGAAACATTTAATTTTCAATGAATTTTTAAAGTTTTGAACATTAAAATTAATTTTTAAAATCAATTTTATTAAAAAAAGGCGTGGCAATGATTTCGTCGCTGCCGCCATCGTCTGACATGTGTAAGGACATGTTTCACACATTCGGGCTACTACTTAACCACATCAACTGAAGCTCAGGCCGTCGGATTAACAGCTCAGAATAGACGGCTCAAATTGAGCTACGTCACCCGTAGAGTGGATCCTTGAACTAAAATTTAAATGACCATAACTTTTAAAATGCTTGTCCAAATTTGATGACATTTGAAACGTAAGCTCATGATGTCCTAATCTTCCAATACCTAGAGTTTGCTGGCTCCATGTATTGTAGATTGGGATCAGTTTCAAATTTACATTTTAACTAAATGTGGAGATATGTCACCAACCAATGGATGGATTTTTGAGTTCTTGGGCTTGTTGGAAAGATACAATATTCCTCTTCAACTTTATAGAATATGCCAAAGGCTAGTTATAGCTGGTTGAAAGATATCTTTTAAACACCACTTTCTCTCTCTAAAATGCTCTCTCTTCACCAAAATGGTGATTTGAGGCTTGGAAATGATGGGAAAATGCCCGAAAAAGCTTTTGCGAGGTTTGGAGAAGATGGGGGAGAGTTCTTGAGGGTTGGAGGCTGCTAGAGTTGAAGATTTTGGAAATATGAATCCATGATCATTCCATGGGAAGGATCTTTGGCACTTATCTCTTATCCCTTTGAGTTGGATAGATTGAAGGGGCTTTGGAATGAAGCCAAGTGTCCTCCTAAACTACTCAAAGGAATGGAGAGGGCATGTGTTGAGTGTGAGCCATGCTAGCTCATGATGAGGTGGGGTAATTTGGTCATTTAATGGCCTTTTTACCATTTGTTGACTAGTTTGACTAGCAACAAGTCAAACCAAATGACATGGCATGTAAGGTGTCATGGGGTGGGTCTTGAGCTAACTTGGAAGGAATATCAAGTGATGGGATTAAAATTTGAGTAGGCATATGGGATTTTGAGGGGATTTCACCAAGTCAAAATGAATTGACTTGGCTAAATTGACAATTGTTTGAGTCCAAGCAAGTTTGGAAAAATTCAAAGCATCATTGGAAATACTCAAAGAATCAAATGGAGTAGGTTTGAGGTTTTAAAAAAATTCAATTTTGTTAATGGGTAAGATTAACCCATTTAAACCCTTAAGGGATTATTGGGTCAAATTGACCATTTAAACCCTTAAGCGATCATTTGGTCAACCTATGTTGACCTGGACAACTAGATTGATCCAAGGCGTGGGTTTGAGTCCTATGCACTCTTAATGGTGTTTATGATGCATTAGAGAAGGATCCAGGGTTTGATTTGATAGGACTATACTGAAGTTTAGAGAAAATAACAAAATTACCCTTAAGGGGCATTTTGGCCATTTTAACCACTAGTCAACTAGGGGGTCAAAGTAGGTCCACCAAAATATAGTCTAATTTTTAACATATAATAATCAAGGGTCTAGATGTGATCAAAGTGTTCGAAAAAATCTCCAAGGTCAAAATCAACTAGGGGTTAAGTCTAGTGGTATAAACCATAAATATTTGAAGGTTTTACAACCTTTAGGTTTTAATTCAGTTTCTGAGGATAGAGACCTCAAAATTAGCACAAATTTAGAGCGTAGGCCATAGGGGCATGTGTAATCAATATGTAATTGATAGATCATGAATCAGAGGTCATTTAACTGGGGTTTGAAATGTTTGAAAATTCACAAGAAAAGGCTTTCACAATAGGGCCTTTAAACCTTGGATTTTAATTTTAGAAATCTTGATTTGATATGGATTGATCTAAGATCTAGGTAGATCTTAGTGTCTGGATTGGCCCTGGTGACCTCATACAAAAATGAGGTCAAAAAATGGACCCCTAATATGTGTAATAGAATGAAGTTCTATTGTACATATTAGCGTTGACCGAATTGAAAGGTCAACTCTAGAGTTCTAACCCTAAGGGAAGAAAAAGTCTATCCCTAAAGAATTAGGGTTTAAATTGATAGTAGGGTAATGCTGTGGAGGTTGTATTCTTCCACTAGTTGGTCTAGTATACAGGAAAGTAGAAACCAAACCTTAGAGGAAAAGAAAACCTAGGTGATCGTACAGAAAGGAAGAATTCCTAACTATAGAACATTGAGTTTGAATTCTGATATTAGGGTAGTCTCGAGAGGGGTGTACTCTACCACTTGTAGATCTAATCCTAACGAAGGGAAGAACCTAATCTTAAGGAGAAGAAGCTTAAATAATCGTATAGGAAGGAAGAACTCCTAACTACAGAGGACTGAGTAAGGGTTTTGATTCTAAGGAAATGGAAGACCTAACCCTAGAGGATCTAGTTTTGAATATATACTAAGGTAGTGCCACTAAGGGCGTACTCTACCACTAGTAGATCTAATCTTAAGGAAAGAACCTAACCTTAAGGAAAAGAAGCTTAATATTGGAATTTGTGTTGACCTATGCAGTGTAATACAACAAAAGAAATGAAATAATAATAATAAAATGTATGAATTATTACCTGCAACGGATGTCTTGTACGAAACGACCACAAATCCTGCTCTGCTACAGTCGCCCATACTCTATGAAATGGCGCCGTTACAGGTCCTGTAAGCCCCATCATATCGAGCTCCTTCCCTTGTCAATAAAATGAAGACTGAGGGTCCTTCATCCCCGCTGCTTCCACACGAATTCCTCTCCCACGACACCTTCAGCCTCTCGATTCCATGCTCACTTAAAATCGCAAGACTCCCGATCCCCCTACCTAATTCCGCGTGACTCCTTCACCTCTTCCACACGACCGAACTCCCGTCGCTGCTTCCTAAATCCAAGCAACCTCCCTCCCCGTCTCCCCCCGATGCGTCCACAGAGAGAGAGAGAGAGAGAGAGAGAGAGAGAGAGAGAGAGAGAGAGAGAGAGAGAGGGAGATTGCCGACTCCTTGCCCCCAGGCTGAATCGACAAAAGCCTCCACTTCAACCTTCAAACTCCCGTTGCTGCTTCTCCCTCTTCCTATATGCAAAGCAGTTGAATTCCACGCCTCTTCGACGCCTTACCCGACGCCAAAGCTAGTCGCCCCTACCTGTAGCAGCCTTCTCTTCTACATCCGATGACCCAGACATCCAACCCCTCTTCCCGATCCATCCAACAGAGCCGAAACCTCTTGCCCTAGACCTAACCAAATCCCTTCAGCCGCCTCCACCTGAGCTATACTCCATCCGAACCTTATCTGCCGCAAGCTCCAACCGCCTCTATCTTGCCGGTTTAGACTCTAGGTATATATTTTTATATTTTAGTTACTTATTGTTGGCATATTACTATCATTATAATTATTATAATAATAATTATAATAGTATTATTATTATTATTATTATTATATTTGTTTTACATATTAGTATACTGGTATATTAACATATAATTACTATATATATATATATATATATATATATATATATATAATGTGTGTGTAATTTAAAAAAAAAAGGGAAAAGAAAAGAGAAACGCAAGCTTCTCTTCCCATGCCTCGATCCACGAGCCTCCACCGTCGGTCCACTTACACAAAGGTATAATCTCTAAACTTAGATTCCCGTATTGGTCGTTAGCGGCGAGCTGGCAAACCCCCTACATGATCACGTAGCGTAGTAGGGAGGGAAGCTAGCGCGACGCCTACGATGAGGTGGGAAATCGCCTTAAACCCCGCCCTCAACGCTTACGACGGACCGACAAACCCCCTATGCGCTCACGTAGCATAGTAGGGTGGGAAACCGATGCGGCGCTCGTAACGAGGTGGGTAATCCTCGGACCGCTCATGTAGCGTGAAGGGGAACAAAATTAAGTACACACATGTGGGGAAATCTTTGTGTTCTTTTGCAACAGGTGCCCGAGACCCCTAAACGCTCATATAGCGGGCAGGCATTGAAGAAAAATTTACTGCCGCGATGTCTATGGACATCTACCTGAAGCGCCCACGTGTCGTGGAGGGGAAGGCAGCCTCTTGGTTTCTCCCCTAGACGGGGGAGACGCCGGGAGGCTGCCAAAATGTTTAGTGACACGGGAAACTTTAATTTAGACTTGGCATCAAAAAAACTAAACATAATTTGAATTTGATTGGACCAAAAAAAAAGACTTAAATGGATTCAAACTTAAAAAGAGTTCTTGGACTCGAAGCAAATGACAACAAATCACAAAGACTTGAATTGACTTTGGGTAATTTGAACTCAAGCAAAGGACTTATGCTTTGAACTCAAATGAACAAGTTGAGGACCAAAGGTTGAGCTCAATGTGACTACAGGGGACTATACTTGAAAGCTTTTGAACAAGCATGGACCTACTTTTAACTCAAAAAGAATTGAACAAGGGACCTAACTAAAGTGTAAAAGAACTTGAGCTTGCACATTTAGTGACAAAGGAACCAAACTTGAAATAGTTGCAAGGACTTGAACGAATATTAAACCAATAATTCATTAAATAATGAATAATCAAATACAAGTGGACAAACATGAGGCTTCTATTAGTAAGGAGCTTCGAATGCAACTTACAAGTTACTAGCACCAAATGCTAGTGTTATTGCTCATAAGCATGAACCGACTAATAATATGGTGGAAGAATTATATTGCACACAGAGGATTGTTTAAATGTGGCAATGAAAGGCATACAAACCTTACAAGCAATGATGGAGGACTGGAATCACACATGATAACATTACTCATTGCCAATGCTAGGAAGTACTACAAAGGATATAATTCTCATATAGTCAATATTAACTTGCAAGCAAATGCAGTGGGTCACCACAAGCAATAAAGGGTGGTGTAGGATGAATGTGATTGACCCCCCTTGCATGCATAGCTACACATGCAGTAAGTAGTTTATAGATAGACACGACAAATCTACAACATATACAAATTCTTACAAGTTACGGTAGGGGGATTCATGGAAATAAATTTTCAAAGCACGGCGATGATGAACAATGAAACTAAGGCATCTTGGAGCATTTAGTTAAATCGATAATGAACAAGTCTTATTGACAAACTAAATCAACATACACATGCCAATAAGTAATAGTTGTTCATAACAGCACTTTTAATGAAAAAACTTGCAAACACTACTTATTTATGAATAGTGGTGAATTGTGGACAACACAATCAGTTTTCTTGCTGACATGATGCTCTCAATGAATAACACAACTTGTTTGCAAAGAGAAATCAACATGAGCTCTACCTATAAGCTATGAATATGAATGAGATGTCATGATAATTGAGATGCAAACTATTAAGAAACATTCATAGCATTCATGTGTGCTGCTTACACATACGGAAGGGAGTATCCAATGAATGTGATTTATCTACAGGCATGAATTAAGGAACTTGCAAGACAGTGATCCGCTCATAATGCAAGAATGCTCATAGTGACTGCAGCAGGTCATATATAGGTGGCAATAAATAACGCATGATGAATGTGTTTAGTCACTAAGAATACTGCTGATGAATGAAGACAACAAATAAGCTGTGAATGTAATAAATCCCTATACAAACCGATGTCAGTTGTCTTAGGGATACATACGATAGTCCCCACAAGCATTGGAAGAAGTTCGCATATGATGAATGTAATGACAAAGTAGCTCATTCAACCGACCAATTTACGAGCGAACATAGTGGAGTTGTTGCAAGTCCTCAACAAGTAAAGATAGTCAATATGTAACAAATACAGATATTTAATATACTCATTACAACTTTCTCGTTTATGACAGTTGAAGAATTATTGCATACACAATGATATACCTATTGGTGATAATAAGCTAGTAGATGGATACATCAGTTATCTACAAATACTAAAAGTTAATATATAATGAGCAGGGAGACTTGTAATGAGTACAACTCTAAATGATTACAGTAAATGTGAATGCCTATGAACTGCTGAAGGAGGCCCATCGTGTATTCATCGTGTGGTTTATGGGAAAATACAAAAGTACTACAATAGATGCAATCATCTACAATCAAAAGTAGGAGATTCGTTAGTGCACTATGATCCCCCTGCAGTAAGAAACTAGTGCATGACAGTCTACCTGTACAATGCAGCAAACAGTTCAATCCCCAAGATGCTATAAAATGCCACCGGATCTGCAACATCTATGCAAGGAGACGAAGGCGTACGAATCCTCAAATGGAGCTTCAGTACAATGCCACTGGATCTGTAACATCCATGCAAGCAGACAGAAGGCGTTTACAAACATTCTAAAAAGTACCCCCGCACATGTGCACCTTAATTTGTATACACATAGGAACGCAAACAGGGGTAGATAAAATCATAACCCGCATGGGCCCCGACGAGCGTGTTATTGATACACACGTGACGTCTAGGGATGCTGCGCGGGTCAATAAGTGAGTTCTTGTTGGAGCCCGATCCTCCTATACGAGCTGATAGGAGTCGACACGGCTCGAACCATTAAATAAATATACAGTCGCAAGATCGACCGGGATATTTATTTTATAGTTCATGTTAGGCCTTTAAGGCCTATAATCAAGAGAATTCACTAACAAAGTTCCAAAGCCTATGAAACCCGATCCTCTATCGACAACCCGATAGAGTTGACAAGGTTCAATCAATAATAGCAATGACCCCTTTCAACCCCGATGATGGCCGTGTTGAATGAAAATATCAACTTGAGGGGTCAATTTTAAATATTTCAAAATACCACCCAAATACTCAAAAATCCAAAAAAAAATCCAAAAATCATCAAAATCCCAAAAATATTTAAAAATGAAATCAAACCATCTAACACTCAAAACATAAAATCCATCCACCCTCCGCAATAGTTTATCGAGGTGGATAAATTGAAGAATACTTCAGCTCACAAAGAGCTAATGCCTGGTCAAAAATATCACTAGGATCCATTCTCAAACAATCTCCTGCCAGTAAGGACATGGTACGAGTCCTCTAACTGACAATTTCGTCGCCAAATGGCACTGCAGGATAAACGGTTATGACTCGGGGCCCTCTGAACCTGGTGGTCGCCGCCAAATGGCACCATTATATTATGGTTATGTCTAGAGCCCGTATTCTCCCCAATGGCATCAAATCCTTGAGATATGAATTAATAGGATATGATCGATAGGGCACAAAGCCCTCTGTTAGCTAAGGTGGATTCAAATTTGTCCCCTTAGGCAAATATTCACCCCTGGTCTACAAGGTACCCTTGGACGAAGCAACCCATGGCTGTCGACAAGGATCCTTCTGTCAGGTTGGGTTGACTACCTCCTCTGACTAAGTAGACCAGGGATCACGATGGCCCGGGATGACGGAACCATGGGATCTTGATCGGGTCCATTATCCATTTCCCCCCCATCCTCTTTAAGTGCAAGATGGTGAAACTTTTAATTTTAAATATCAATCACTCATCCACAAACTTCTAAACCCTATGCTGCTACTATAGCCAGATAACACGTATCCTATGTATCTGATTAACGACAAGCCTTAATCGAAAGTTCTCTCTCGTGATCGGGAGAAGTAATTAACTATAGGGGCTTGCACCTATAGGAAACCAGAACTCAGATCATAAAGTCCTCGCAAAATGAGGGTGAAATCTCTGGGTAGTGTCTAATCTACAAATCCATCCGCCTTCCAAAATTTACCCCAAAAATTAGTCCGTTAAAACTCCCCCCCGAAACAAAAATAAAAGCGGGCGGAGGCCGGGGCCTAATTTTCGGAGCCCACAATTTGAAATTAAAATTAACACTAGGATTATGCCACAGAGGGAATTCTCCACAATTAGGTCACCTAAACCTAAGGAAGGAAAGGACGTATCCTTAAGGAAAAGAGAATTCTTGAGTTTGAGGTTTAAAGCTAGGATGATGCCACAAAGGGCGTTCTGCACCACTAGTAAATTTAATCCTAAGGGAAGGAAGAACCCAACCTTAAGGGAAAGAAGTTTTGATTTTGGAGTTTGAAATTGAAACTAGGATGGTGCCACAAAGGGGCATTCTTCACCACTAGTAGATTTAATCCTAAGGAAGGAGGGGACCTAACCTTAAGGAAAAGAAGATTGAATTAGCATATAGGAAGGAAGAACTCCTAACTACAAATGATTAAATTTGAAATGACACGAGGGTAGTGCCACGATGGGTGTACTCTACCACTAGTATGTCTTATCCTAAGAAAAGAAAGAAAGCACGATGACTCACATCTATCTTTAAGGAAAAGAAACTGGAGAAACCTATGAGAAGAAAGCATTACTTTCCACAGTGGATTGGATCTAGATTTTGAATTTAGGATGGTCCCACAGAGGGCGTGCTTTATCACTAAAGGATGATCTCATGGAGAGGAAACTTTCTCTACATGAATGGTCAAATCTTAAATTTAAAACTAGGATGGTGCCATAGAGGGCATGCTCCATCACTAGTAGATCTAATCCTATGATGAATCACATCTAACCTCAAGGAAAAGAAAATTTGAAGATCTTTTAGGAAGAAAGCATTACTTCCCATAGAGGATTGGATTTAAATTTAAAACTTGGATAGTGCCACAAAGGGCATTATCCATCACTAGTGGTTGATCTTATGGAGAGGAAACTTGCTCTACATAGAGGATCAAATTTTAATTTTGAAACTAGGATGGTGCCATAACGGGTATACTCCATCACTGGTGGATGATCATGTGGGGAGGAAACTTGCTCCATACAGATGATCGAATCAAGACTTTGAAACTAGAATGGTATCATATAGGGTGTACTCCAACACTAGTGAATGATCATATCGGGAGAAAACTTGCTCCACACAAAGGATTGAATTGAGATTTCGAAACTAGAATGGTACCACAAAGGGTGTACTCCATCACTAGTGGATGATTATGTGGGGAGGAAACTTGCTCCACATAGAGGATCGAAATAAGATTTTGAAACTAAGATGGCCCTACAAAGGGTGTGCTCCATCACTAGTGGATGATCATGTGGGGAGAAAACTTACTCCACATAGAGGATTGAATTAAGATTTTGAAACTAGGATGGTACTCCATCACTAGTGGATGATCATATGTGGAGAAAACTTGATCCATATAGAGGATCAAAATAAGATTTTGAAACTAGGATGGTACCATAGAGGGTGTACTCCATCACTAGCAGATGATCAATAGGGGAGAAAACTTGCTTTATATACAAAATCTAATCAAGATTTTGAAACTAGGATAATACCACATAGGGTATACTCCATCACTAGTGGATGATCATATGGGGAGGAAATTAGCTCCGCATAGAGGATTGAATTAAGATTTTTAAACTAAGATGGCTTCATATATGGTGTAATCCATTACTAGTAGATAATCATGTGGGGAGAAAACTTACTCCACATAGAGGATCAAAATTAAGTTTTGAAACTAGGATGGTGCCATAGAGGGTGTGCTCCATCACTAGTGGATGATCATATGAGGAGGAAACTTGCTCCACATAGAGGATCGAATCTAACATTTAAAACTAGGATGGTGCTATAGAGGGCGTGCTCCATCACTAATGGATGATCATATGGGGAGGAAACTTACTCCACATAGAGGATCGAATCTAGGTTTTGAAATTAGGATGGTGCCAAAGAGGGCATACTCCATCACTAGTGAGTGATCATGTGGGGAGGAAACTTGCTCCACACAGAGGATCAAAATTAAGTTTTGAAACTAGGATGGTGCCACAATGAGCGTTCTCCATCACTAGTGGATCTAATTAAGGAAAGAAATTATGAGGACTCACACCTATCCTTAAAAGACTAGAAGGTGACTGAACTATGATGGGGCCTAACAGGCTTAAATCCACCACTAGTTAGTCTAGATCCTAGAAGGTAGGAAGCACGGGGACTCACACCTACTACTAAAAGGTCAAATTTCTTTTGGGTTTTCAATGACTAACCAAGCGAAAGTATGAGGACTCACATCTAACTAAGGGGACTAGCCAAGAAGATAGTCTGCCTAAACCTCTAAGAATTTTGGTAAAAATTATCTAACCCAATTTAACTTCAATTCTAAGGAAAGGAAGCACAGGACTCAGACCTATCCTTAAAAACTTCAGGGTGACTACTAGGATGGGGCCAAACAGGCTTAAATCCACCATTAGTTAGTCAAGATCCTAGGAGGTAGAAAGCACGGGGACTCACACCTACTCCTAAAAAATCAAATTTCTTTTGGGTTTTAAATGACTAACCTAGCTAGAAAGCATGGGGACTCACATCTAACTAGGGTGACTAGCCAAGGAGATAGTTTACCTAAACCTCTAAGGATTTTGGCAAAAAGCTATCTAACCCGATTTAATTCTAATCCCAAGGAAAGGAAGCATGGGGACTCATACCTATCCTTAAAAACTAGAGGGTGAGTAATTAGGATGGGGCCCAATAGGCTTAAATTTACAATTAGTTAGTCAAGATCGTATGAGATAGGTAGTAGGAGGACTCACACCTACTCCTAAATGATCAAATTTCTTTTAAGTTTTCAATGACTATTCTAGCAAGAAAGTATGGGGACTAACTAGGGGGACTAGCCAAGGAGACAGTCTACCTAAACCTTGAAGGATTTTGGAAAGAACTATCTAACCTAAATTTGATTTTGGAAGCTAAGATGGTGCCACGAAAGGCATGTTCCACCGCTAACAGATCTAATATTTAGGAAAGGAAGCACGGGGACTCACACCTATCCTTAAAAGACTAAAAAATTTTTAATTTGGTTTTAAATTGGATATGAATTTTAAATTTTGAATTTTGAATAAACTTGATTTAATTTAAGATTGATTAAAATTTTGATTTCATATAGAGATCTAATTTTGGAACATTTTGAATTTGAATTTGGAGAATTTTGAATTCAAAATTTTTGAATATGAAGAGTATTTTATTGATGTTGAAATTGATACTCATTTGGCATGGTACTTCCTGAAGAGCCACCCCAACATTTGAAAATATCAGTTGGCATCTTTCAGGGTTGATCAGTTAATATTTGAAATTCCCTCAAAGATCATCTCTATAATAAAAGGTCAATCTTATATTGGTTCAAACTCGCTCATCGATCTCTCAGTAGGTTAAGATAGGCATACGAAGAACCAGGACCAAGTCTCCAACTTGGAAGGTTCTAAGTTACACTATCTTTTCATGTGATTGAACCATTTGAGTTTTGTATAACTCTGAATTTTATTGAGCCTTGGAGATGACACTCTATAAGGCCTCGAGCTTCTCCAATTGGATTCGGGCACTCTACTCAATTGTAATTTAATCTTGAATGGTAATTTCCAGCAAAGTAAACCACTCCTCTTATGGGATTGATCTTTGACCCATCATAGAGTGTGATTTTGTTGAAAAGGCTTTGAAGGAAAAGATGTTTATGTGCAAAGACTAACACAGATTCTTCAAGGATAAGATTTGAATTTTTTATCAGGAGTAGAAGATTCATTCTTTTTAGTGAATATTTTTTCTTACATATTTGGACCCTTTCAAAATGACAAAAGGGAACAAATTTTTAAGTACAGTGAAAAGTTGGTTGACTTCCACTAACCCAAGGAGGTTTGAGGATTTAGGTTTTGTTGACCTAGACCAAGTTTCATAGAAATTAAACTGGGGTCTCCCTTATAAATTTTGAATTTAAATTAATTTCAAAAAGTTTTAAGTTGGATAGACAAATTTAATCTTTTTAATTCTCCAGCATAGAATTTTATATCTGATAAATAATAAGTCCATAATGGAGAATCTGGATTTGAGATTTTGCAAATTCAAGTAATTAGGATTGATCAGGTTTTCCTTTGGGATTTAAGGAATTAAAGAAGGAAGAAGCCTCTTTCTTTCTTTTTCCTTTCATGGTGGCGAACTTTGTGTATCTTATGATTTTGTGGCGTATTTTGTGCATCTTTTGGACTTTTGATGCACTTTGTATATTTCTTGATTTTTGGTGCACTTTGCGCATCTCTTTATTTTAATTGATTTTGAGAAGAGGCTTCACCTTCCTTTAAAATCTTAAAAAGATTGCTCTCTTTTTGAATGTTTTGATTATATCTCAAGTATTAGAGAACAAAACTCAACCTCTCCTATACAAGGAAGATTAATCCTCAAAGTAGACCCAATCTTTTGACGGGAGTATTAACTCGGTTAGGAAAATATTTGAATAGATTCAAAGCATGCATGAGATGCCTATTAAGATAAAATATTGTAAAAGGATTGAAAGGATGTTCATTTCCAAATCAACTTAAATTTGAAATAGATTTTAATTCAAAGATCAATTCAACTCACAGAAGCGGTGGGACGATGAGGCATTTAATCATCTTAAGGAGTTAACTATAACTCTCTACTACTTAAAGTTTAAGGTAGAGGTCAATTTTCATTAAAAAGGTGAATCAAAAATCTTGAAAGTTTGCATCTAGTACATTTAAGAAATTGGTAAGTTTTCCTTAAAGAAAAATTGCAGGTCCAGGTGGCAAGACCTTAGTAGTACAAAATTAGATTCCAATAATCTGTTTGGAGGGAGAGATTATTGTGGGGTCTACACTATCCTTAGTTGATGTGGCATCCTTTTAATCAAAAGATTTATCTCAATAGGACCCATTTAAAAGAGAAATTTTAATGGTGTCACTATCAGATACAATCTTAGATTATTTCCTCTTTCTTATTACTAATGGCCTAGTAATTAGGAGAGTGGCACCCCAAGTGGTTTCTACACCTCCTCTTCTATAGATAATGTAGTGGGACACATGTAGTAATGTGACCTAGCATCTTCTAATAGAGTGGACGGGTCACATCTCTCAATTGGGGGCCTATGGCCTATTGTTGGGGATTGCTCTATTCTGGCTTGATTGATTCTTTCTATATAATAGTCAAAAGAGTATGGTGGAGGTCATGCTGCTCTTCTCACAACCTCCCTCATTTAGGCAACAAGAAGAGGATGGAATTGATTCCCACCAAGGAGGGGGTATGTGTAAGGAACAATGAATTCTCTATTGGCCTCAGATTTGACTTACTTTAAGGCTTCTAACTCAACAATCTTTCTAGCCTTAATGGCCTTCTTTAACTTTTCAAAGGTAATTCTTCTTCTAGTTCTTGCTAGAAAAGTTGGTGCTAGAACTTGACCCAATCTCATACATAGAAGATCTCTCATCCATTATCACTGATTTCTATTTCTTATCCTCGAGAGTAGAGGGTACCAAGAACAAGGGGGTGACAATGGCCTCCATCTTGGAGATGGGGGAGTCAACTCCTAACCCTAAAGTAATCTCAACTAAGGGGGCATCCCTTTATGTCCCAACAGAAAGATCAATTTTGGTTTCTCAATTGACTGATAACTTGAAGTTTTGAAATCCTATTCTAAATTGGATCGAGTTGCCAATGGTGATTTCTTCAATTATCAAGTTTCTATCAAAAGAGAAGATGAGTTTCCCAGCCATTTGAGCATGCTCAATTTTCTAGAATTTAAGAAGGTGATTTGAATTAATTAATTTTGAAATGGAATTTGGATTTTGGACTTGATTGATTCTTTTCAAAATTTTAGAACTCAACAGAATGTGTTTTCACTCAACACAAAGGTTCATAAATTGACAAGAAAATTTTGAGGAATTAGGCTAAACTCTTTCATTCGACCGATTGATTTGGGGAAGAATTTATCAAAACCTAAAATTCACTAGAGAATTTTGAATTTTGAAATTTGAATTAATTTAAGTGATTTTGGAATGGATTTAGTTTTGAAAACTTGACAAATTTTCCTTTAGTTTTTTTTGAAACTTAATATGTTGAACTTGCATTCAACATAAAGGTTAACAAATTAACTAGAAGATTCAAGGCATTAGCTTAACTCCATCCCATTAATCAAATTGGGATGATATGTCAAAGCTTGAATTTTAACTTGAAGTTTGAATTTGAACTTAAATATGAGATGTTGAAATAAAATTTGAATTAAAGGTTAAAATTGAATTCAGATTTGCAGTTGAAATTGAATTCAAATTTAAGGCTAAAATTGAATGGATCTTCCTCAAATTTTGAAACTCAACACATTGAATTTTACCTTAATATATAGGTTTAGAAAATTGACTTGAACATCCTATGAATTAGGCTTGACTCTTTCACCCCACCAACTGGTTTGGGAGTGAAATGTTAGAGCCTAGATTTTGAGTATGTTAAAAGAAGCGGATCTGAAATTCAAAATGTGCATTTGAATTAGTTGATCTTGAATTTGAGTTTGAATTTTGAATTGAGTTTTGTTCTCACATTTTGGAACTCAACATATTGAGTTTCACTCAACATGAGGGCTCATAAAACTGAAATGAGAATCTTGAGGATTGGGTTTGACTCTTTCATTCCACCAAGTAACTTGGAGCTGAAATGTCAAAGCCTAGAGTTAGATTCTACAGATCTTCCTTAAATTTTGAAACTCAATATACTAAATCTCATTCAAATATGCATGTTAATAAAATTAACATGAAGGTCCTAAGGTATGGCTTGACCCTTTTGCTCCACTAATTGACTTGGGGGCGAAATGTCTAAGCCCGAATTTGACTGGAGAATTTTAGATTTCGACTTTGAGATTGAGGAGTCTTTTGTAAATATGAAACTCAACATATCAGGATTTATTTGAACATGCAAGTTTACACCATTTAGAAAAAGATCTTAGAATATTTGTCTTGACTCTTTTGCTCTACCAATTAACTTGGAGGCAAAATGTTCAAGCCTGACTTTGACAGAGGTTTCCTACGCAAACCTTTCTTTTAGCATGTCCTATTGATGTTGGCCACACTCACCCAAAAAATAAATGGGCAGAGGGACCAATGGAAGGAAGGGTATTCAAACCTACCATTGCTATAAAAATTGTACCATAATTAAAGATGGAAAGAGAGATTTATCCCCATTAGAGTCTCCATTTTTTTGTTTGTTTAAAAAGTAAAAGTGTAGTTTAAAATTTTAATTTTCTTTGGAAAGATTAAATTCCTAGGATTTTTAGCTTTAAAGTTGAATGCATCATTATGAATGATACATCACCTCGAAAGGTGAACATATCATTCCCTAATGGGTTCAAATTATTAAACTTTGTATTTACCCTGATTGTCATTGTCAAACTTAAGAGGAGATAACATATGACCACAGAGGATCAAAATGATGTTTGGTCAAATATTTGACTATGTTAATCTAAGTAAAGGTATCATTAATTTCATCATCAAAGTTATGATTGTAATTGATATATCTATCAGAGGAAGAAAATATTAATTACTACCAATCATTTGAAAATGATGGTAATGATCATCATGTTTGATTTTCTGAAAGACAATTAATTAAAGTTTTAAAAATTTTTATTTTTGAAAATTTGATCTGGGTTTCTAAATCTTCTATGAGCGTAAGCCCTCATAGTTAATTACATCATAAGAAATTAGAGTTTCCTATGAATACTTTAGATTAAAATAGTGGTAGAAATTTTATTTAAGATGTCAAGGCTTGATATCAAAGAGGTAAGGGTTGGAATTTTCAAATGAGATAAGATTAAGGTTGAACACTTATTTTTGGAATTAAAGGAAGAAGGGTAGAAGTCACCTGAGATTTTGAAATAGTTCAGAAGTGCCCCAATCTATCCTAAATGTTGGGCTTAAATTTGGATTGAAAGATATTTAAGTTTGAATTATCAATTTTATTAAAAAAATGGGATAATTTTCGTAAAGGATGTGGTCATATAGCCTGAGCATGCCTCAGAACCTAAGTCAAAATTAGGTACTGAAAATTAATAACCCAAACCTAGTTAATGAAAAGTAGGATCTGGACTTACCTCGACCTAGATTGGGAAGGCAGCTAATCACCTAAACGCTTCAAAACTATGAGTCCAGTCTTTTTTGTTTGAGTGGTAGGGTTATTTAATTAAGTTATGTTTAAGGAGTTAGAGCCGACATCTATAGCATATTCTAAATGATCCCTTAATATATGCTGGGTATTATGAAGCTTAAATAACATAATGCATTAAGTTTTAGACTGAATTTAATTTGTAACTAATGCAATGCATGCTAGTCGACTCAAATGCTTGAAATTTGAAATGAATAAGTTTTAAAATGGCTTAAAAATATTTTTTTCCCTCAAATGCATAGATTCCCCTTGACAAATCTACATCCTCATAGGTCGGGTGGTTTGCTAAAACTTGCAAGTGGGGAGGTGCCTAACAAAAGGAAATAATATTACAGTAAATATGTTATGAGAACTCTAAGCGGACTCGAGCTTACATCTTAAAACATTAAATTTCTTGTGAACTTAAAAATTTTAATTTTGTTTAAGTAAAAGAATTTTAAAGTTCCCTCACGAGCCTCCAATCAGGTTCCACGACATACAAGAGCTCCAAAAAACTACTAAAAGTATGCAATTCTGCATAGCAATTCACATCAAAAAATTAAATGGATAATCAATTAAATAAATAAAATGTCAATGGGTAAGTGCTTTTTAATATTATAACCCAGGGCCTATAGAAAGTAAAGTGGCTGGGTACCACTAATAATAACCTGGATTTTACTCCTAAGACTCAAGTGAACTTGAGAATGGGATTCTGCTCGATCTCCACTTCTTCATCCTTCTGTGAACTTCTGGGATCCTTCGGGTCCGAATATCAAAATGAAAAGAAACTCCCCCTTGAAAGGTGTATTTCTTTTCCCTTTGGATATTTGAAATTATCCTAATTTAGTCTTCTAAATAAAGGAGAACTCTCCCCTAAGGGATGTTCTCTCCTCTTTGGAATCTATGTTGGAAACTTATATATCCCCTCTTAAGTATCACTTTGATTTACAACTCAAAAATTTTGAATTATATTAATGAAAATTGAAAATCTAGACTTGAATAATCTATAGGGTTATCCTATGCAATTATAATTAAATCATCCCAAGCAGTTAATATAATGAAATTTAAAATACTCAAATCAGCCACACTTGGCTATGCTCTTTTGATTTTTGAAAGGAGAACTTAGCATTCTGAAGCAGCTGTAGAATTTTCATTAATTTAAATTTAACTTTGCCCACTTTAATTTTAATGCAATGTATGAGTATAGCCACTTGCATAATATTGTAATAGCATTTAAATCGCCCCAATCTTAAAGGTAAATCTAACGCCAATAAATCACATCATAGAGTGTAGAAATTAAATAAACAATCACAATAATATTAACAACGAGCATGCAATGAAAGCTTAAAAAACTTGGCATACAGTAAAAAAGTAAATACCGACCTAGCCTAGTTCTAGAAGTGGTTCCTTAGCAAATCATCTAAGTGTGTGTAGTAAGCTATGTGGATTTATTTTAAAACACATTTTTATTATTGATTAATAAATGAATTTAAGTAATTATAAATTAAAGGACCAACAAATTTTAATAATTAGATTAGTTGCTAATTTTAAAAGTTTGAATTAATTTTAGTTCGCTATCAACCAGTTCGTGGGGTTATGCCACCAGGCTCGAGGAACAAAGCCTCCTTTGGACACATAGCCCCGCAGCCCGGAGTAGTCCATCCTAAAAACTTTATCTTTGGAGTGATTATTATGTATTAAGAGGTTTGTTGAGTAATTTTAACATTGACTTAACATTTTTTGGAATTTAAAATTTATTATCAAATTTTAGAATTTTCTAGATTATTTTTAATGTATTAATTAAGGGGTCAAAAATTAGACTTTTATATTCAAAAAGATTTTTGGAGTTTTGGTATTTTTGTTAAATATTAGACTTTTCAATGAGTAATTAGATTTTAAGTTTGTTGGATTTAGAGTTTTCTATGAAAAGTTTTGAATTTTTGAAGTTTCAATTGAAATTTGAACTAAAGTTGTCCAAAGAGTGAATTTTTTAATTTTAAGTGATTTTTGATGATCTGATATTTTTAGTAAATACTAAATCCTACATGGAGTACTATGCCTTTGATTTTTCTCAATTTGGAATTTTTTACAATTAGTTATAATTTTTCAAAATTTGTGTATTTATTTAAATTATTTAATTTGTTTAATTAATGGCATTATAATAATTTTGCTACAAATGAACTCCCAACTCTTGGAAATCAACTGAAAAGGTTAAGAATGACCTAAGAAGAAATTTCCAAGTGTCTAAAAAATTTATGAAATTTTTAATTATTTTTAGTTTACTTAAATAATTAAATATTTATTTTTTACTTAAAATTAAACTATCCTCAAAATTAAAGTCAAATTAAAGTGATTTTAATTTTCTTTGATTAAGGATTAAATTTTGATTAATTTCATATATTATTTAAAATTTTTTGATTTAATTTGAATAAATTATGATTTTTCAAAATTTGGTTAATTAATTAATTTTTTAAATTACTTAATTATGGAGGTTTTGATTATTTTGATCCAAACTTATTCTAGACTTCGTGGAATTACTCCCAAAGGTCAAAAATGACCCATAGGAGTGTTTTGAGGAGTTTAGAAATTATTTGGGTTTTTAATTACTTTATATAATTAATTATTAATTTTCACTAAAACTTAAATTAAAATTAAATTATAAGTACACTGATGGGATTTTTATTTTTCTTGAATAACGGATGAAATTTTGTTCAGTTTGATATATTATTTATAATTTTTAAATTTAATTTTGATTTTTTATAATTTTTTTACTTAATGGCCTCCAAATCCAGTGAAATTTAGACCTAAGGTGTAAAATATTACTAAGTTTAATGTTTTGAAGTTTCACCCCTATTGGATTTGTGTAACATTTTTTAGAATTTTTGTAAGTTAGCTAGACCTTCTCCTTAATTATTTTTTTTTAGGTATCACTAATGTTCAAATGGGTTTGAAATTTTGGTCACCTAACCTTAGGAAATATGCAAGCATACCACAACAATCAGATAATCTAATTCTACCAATTTGCTGAAAAATTAGATTCTTTATAAATTTTCAAAGTTTTGGACATTAAAATTGATTTAAAAAGGTGGCGGCAATGATTGCACCGCCGCCGCTGTCGTCTGACACATGTCACGCATTCGGGCTACTACTTAACCATGTCAGCTGAAGATTGGGCCGTCGGATCAACAACACAGAATAGACGGCTCAAATTGAGCCTCGTCACCCGTATAGTGGATCCTTGAACTAAAAATTCAAATGGACATAACTTTTAAAATAATCATCCAAATTCGATGAAATTTGAAACATAAGCTCATCATGTCTTAATCTTTCAATACCTAGATTTTGGTTGCTCCATGTAGTGTGGATTGGGAGTAGTTTCAAATTTAAAGTTTAACTAAAAGTGGAGATATCTCACGAATGAATGGATAGATTTTT
The DNA here is from genome assembly GCA_019925795.1 of Dendrobium chrysotoxum. NCBI lineage: Eukaryota > Viridiplantae > Streptophyta > Magnoliopsida > Asparagales > Orchidaceae > Dendrobium > Dendrobium chrysotoxum. The sequence goes on from CM034312.1 coordinate 57,423,819, forward strand.
GAGTTCTTAGGCTTGTTGAAAAGACTCAACAATTCTCTTCCACTTTGTAGAAGACTCTAAAGGCTAGTCTAGCTGGATTGAAAGATATCATTAAAACTCCACTTTCTCTCTCTAGAATGCTCTCTCTTCACCAAAATGGTGATTTGAGGCTTGGAAATGTTTTGGGAGGTTTGGAGAAGATGGGGGAGAGTTCTTGAGGGTTGGAGGCTATTGGAGTTGAAGATGTTGGAGATAGGAGGGCATGATCATTCCTTGGGAAGGATCTTTGGCACTTATGTCTTATCCCTTTGAGTTGGATAGATTGATTGGGCTTTGGATTGAAGCCAAGTGTCATCCTAAACATCTCAAAGGCATGGAGAGGGCATGTTTTGAGTGTGAGCCATGCTAGCTCATGATGAGGTGGGGTAATTTTGGTCTATTAATGGTCTTTTGACAATTTATTGACTTGTTTGACTAGTCAACAAGTCAAACCAAATGCATGGTATATAAGGTGGGATGGGGTGTCTCTTGAGCTGACTTGGAAGGAATATCAAGACATGAGATTAAAATTTGAGTAGGCATATGGGATTTTGAGGGGATTTCACCAAGTCAAGGTGAATTGACTTGGTCAAATTTATTAGAGTTTGACTCCAAGCAAGTATGGAAAAGATCAAAGCAACATTGGAAATACTCAAAACATCAAATGGAGTAGGTTTCAGGATTTAAAAAAATTCAATTTTGTTAATTGGTTAGATTAACCCATATAAACCCATAAGAGGTTATTAGGTCAAATTAACCATTTAAACTATTAAGGGACCATTTGGTCAACCTATGTTGATTGGGTCAACCAAGTTAATCCAAGGCCTAGGTTTGAGTCCTATACACTCCTAATGGTGTTTAGGATATAGTGGAGGACGTTCTAGGGTTTGATTTGACTGGGCCATATTGATGTTTAGAGAAAACATCAAAATTTCCCTTAAGTGGAATTTTAGTCATTTTGATGATTGGTCAACTGAGGGTCAAAGTAGGTCCACGAAAATATAGTTTAATGTTCAATATATAATAATCAATGGTCTAGATGTGATCAAAGGGTTTGGAGAAAGCTCTATGGTCAAAATCCACTAGGTGGTAGGTCTAATGGCATAGACCGTAAATATTTGAAGATTTTATAACCTTTGGGCTTCAATTTAGTTTCTAAGGTTATAGACCCTAGAATGAGCTCAAATTTAGAGGGTAGACCCTAGGGGCATGTGTAATCAATATGCAATTGATAGATCATGAATCAGGGGTCATTTAACTGGGGTTTGAAATGTTTGAAAATTCACTGGAAAAGGCTTTTAGGACAGCGCCTTTGAACATTGGATTTAGATTTTAAAAATCTGGATTTGATATGGATCGATCTAAGATCTAGGTAGATCTTATGGTCTGGATTGGCTCTAGTGACCTTATACAAAAATGAGGTCAACAAGAACCACCAAGCCTTTCAAATGAGTTAAAAATACTCTAAAAATCACCACTAACTAATCGAAGAGAATTAATTAGACCACTAAAACTAGTAAGCTGATTCCAAAGAACCCTTCTAGTAGTACGATAAAAAATGCATAAATAATGGAAGCTAAGAAATTCAACTGTAAAAGCTCAATTTTACAGTGCAAAACTTGAGTGAAGTCACCAAATAACTCTATGACAACTGAATCTTTCCAGCAAAAATCTAAATTTTGTTAGAAACATTAGCCATGCTATGTTTAAAACCAAGGGACCTAGCCATTTCCTCCAATTTAGAGACAGAAATAAGAGGTTCACGTAAAGCTAAAAAATAAACATTATGAATACGACATAAATTTATAACCATAATTCTAGAAGACGGGCAACCAATTCCCCTAACATTCCAAATAACTGACTTAATCATTAGTATGCAATTTATTAAAAGTTTGAGAATGGGTAGTTATAGGGGACTGCACTTTCAAATTTTTTAGTTTCTTATTTTTCTTACTTTTTACTAAAGAGAAATCATTTTCAACATTAATAAAATCATTATTAACATTATCATTATCACAAGCACAAGCATAAAAAATAACATAACAAGAAGCCTTACTACTTATGCCATTACCCTTAAGCAGTATTTCATTATCATTCTCCACACCAATATCTCCCTCAGTTGTCCTATTCTCATTACTCTTTATTACATTACCATTACCCAGTCTACTTCCTTTCTCAGCCAAATCCTCATGAATAAATTCTCCTTCTTCCATACTCTCTTCTGAGAAATTTTCCTAGTCATTCACAAATGTTTGAGAGGAAATGTTATTAGTACCAACACCATTATTCGACAAAATTTCCAAATGAAAAGATAAATTTAGCTAATTTTTTGATAGTAGCACACTGCAAATAAGAAGCATTTGATATGGAATTTTCATTATAAGTATATGTCACCAGTTGTTCATCCATAATTTTATAATAGTTATGACAAGGTTATGAGTTTCAAGTATAATAAGTGGATAACCATTAATCCCTTCGTGAACTATAGAGGGAATAACAACCTCAATCTTACTATCATCTCTAGCATTGCCAACCTCCATAGGAACATCAGGTTCTCCATTCACTATATAATCCTCTGCAATCATTTCCTACACTGGGTTAGTAACCTCATGCTCTAACGGATTCACCAAAATAGTTTTACCCTTAGAATCTTTAGATGATTCTTTATGGTTATGTAAATGAGGGTGTAATATAAAACAATCAGAATTACAATGAGCATGCATTTTGCAATGACTATAAAGTACAGACAAATTTTTAAATTCAACTTTTTGTTGATACCCATTAACCTTTGATCCAATCCAGACTTCCATAGGATGCTTCTTTGAAATGTCCATTTCCACCATAACCAAGCCACAGATGCGATAGTTTAATCCGTCTGTAACGGTTTTCCAAATATGGAATCTAAAGAAAAAATGATTTGTGAATTAAAAAAATGGACCCTTAGATTAGGAAAAGAAATCCAAACAGATGCTATAGGAGATTCTTTTCTAACATCAAAATAAGGAATCAACTTAAGCAAATGCATTTTTACGGCCAAGAATATAATATGCTCTTCAAGAAAAAATGCGACTGTAGTCTAAATCCTTAGATAATTTTATCGCAATGGTTCATTGGTCCAACAAGCCAACCAAAAATGTTTGAGATAGTTTCAAATTGAGAAAAAAATTTAGGAATGACATAAAGATTTGGCCTGTGCAGAACAAACTTGCCAACTAAAGTAAAAGCAAAGGGAGCAGCTAGATGTAAAACCACTTTATCATCAAACATTAAAGCCAGTAAGCCTTTAAAAGAGGTATGGACCAAATTAAACTTAGAGGATGAAGAAACATTGCTACACACAAAAACTTTATTAAAAGATTGAGATTTACCATCGGCTTTCAATGCCATCCAAGGGTTCTATGACGATGGAGTCATCATCGCCCAACCACACAAGCAAGTGAGAAAGCAACAAAACAAAACAAAGAAAATGAAACACAAAAGGAAGACGAAAAGAAAATAGAAAAAGAAACACAAAAAATCCATGATTAAATGAGGAGGGACATTAACAAGGAAACCCTAGAACCGCCTTAAGATCACCTCAGAATGCCAGAGCTTGTATGACCATTGTGCGTGAGTTCTATTTTGTATTCCATGGGAGAATTTGAAGCAACATCTAGTACATTTTAGGGCTAGTTGTTGTAATATAGAAAGCAGTGAAGATTTACTATTTAGACAATTTATAAGTAGTTTTTCAAGCATTGCATTTGAATGGTATCATTAAATACTTAACGGGTTAGTGTATACATTTGTAGAAATAGAATAGATGTTCACCCATAAATTTACTAAAGCACATCACCATGTTACCATGGGGGATCTGGTAGTAGAAAAATAAAAACCTGATGAAAGCCTGGTTGACTATATATGAGGTAGAGGAATATCAGTATGAATTGTGAACCTCAACTCCAAGAGCAGCATACTATAAAAATTCTTTTGAAGAATACTCATGGTCAAATTGCCTTCTTATTGAAAGGGTTCACAATCAAAATTTTTGAGAATTTATTTAGTAAAGCATCAAGTCCTATGAGGAAATATCTCAATTTACTTTTCTAAAATATTAATCACCATAAGAGTTCATAAAAGAAAAACCTCAAAAGTGCTAAAAAAGTAGTTTGGGTTGGTATCTATAGTAGATAAGGGAAACAATTGATGTAGATTCAAAAAGAAAATTTAGGTCTTCCATCATAGTATCAGTAGTACAATAGACCTCTTGTCTCACAGTTTAAATCTCATTTCAATCTTACTACTGAAGAGGAAAGAGAGAGGTTTGATGCTCTAAAGAATAAGACCTATTCATTAAAAAGAGAGGACACTGAAAAGATCTTTAAAAGCCTTCTAATGAATCATAATTCAAATTTCTTAAAACAAAAAGGCCGAAAGATGTTGGTAAATCGAGATAGCCATGATATTACTCATTTCGTCAAATAATCAGTCATGAGTTAGAGGATTGTATAAATTTTAAGTAAAGGATTGAAAGAAATCAAGGATGGATTAGTTGTTATACCCATAGAGTATTTAGGTTATCCTAGTCAGGGACCAGTTAAATGCATGATTGGTGAGCCTTTTGAATCAGTCTCAAAATTAAAATATGTAATAACTGGAATATAACTTTATCCCAATCTTCTAAGAAAATTCTAAATAAACTTTTTCACTCATTTTCTCAGGTATCCCAAGGAGTGCAGAGTCCCCTCCGGATTGATCTAGCAGCTCCTGAAGAGGAAGTCTAAAATAAAGTTCATACTGAAGAATATAAGAAAATATTAACTATTCAGTCTTCAATAGTTAAAAAAAAAGAACTATAGAATATAAATAGTAATGTAAATAATAAAGTTATAGTTTCTTCCAATGGAAAAGTAAAGAATCTTGTACTTCATACATTGCATAATCTCTATTTTTTCCTACAAGGGGCTCAGAAAGAAAGGAGGAAAGATTCAGTGCATATCTTTTTTATATCTGGTGATGTTCAAATAAATGATGCAACAAAAAATAATTCTAAAAAACCTGAAATAAACTTAAGTGAGTCAAAAGAGTCTCTTTATAATTTCTTTGATAGTGATTTCCCTATCATCGATATTTAGAGTGATCCTATTTGTTAGCACATCATTAAAAATTATTTATAAAACTAAGCATCTCTAATGCTTTAGGTCTTTCTAAGGAAATGAGGGAGGCTTTAATCAAAGCTTTATTGAATCTAGAGTCTTATATAGCTCAGTTAGCATCAACATAGCCTAAAGAACTGAGTTGTGAAGAAGTCCTAGAAGTTACATTTTCAGATGACAATTTACTGTTTGAAACTACAGATTATAATCATCTGTTATATAAATTTGAAAACATAGAAAATTTTTAAATTATCTCTTATCCTTGTTGATTTGGGTGCCATCGTTAACATTATGACTCTTAAATCTCTCAAATACCTATTGGTGGATACTCATAAACTCAATTCTGGTAAAATGATATTATGATGGTTTAGTGAAAATGTGAGAGGGCTTTGGGTTCAATTACCTTGCTTTGGAATTAGGAAACTTAAAAACTAATGCCAAATTCTATATAAATGATTCTAAAACTTCTTTTTATGCACTTTTGGATATATTCTGGCTATATAAATATAGAATTATACGTTCCACCCTTCATCAGTGTATCAAATACTCTTCTAATGGAGTATAACGTTATATTAAGGGTGATTTTCAACCATTTTCAATTCATGAAGTCAATATACACGAAGATATTTTATGCTATTTTCCCAAAAAGTAGACCATCTTCTCTAAAAATCTCAAACTGACTGAAGAAGAAGCAAAAAAAGGAAGGAAAGAAAAAAAGAAAAAGAAAAGGAAAAGGTAAAGCATTCTATTCTCGAACGTAATACTTGTTAGTCACCTACTCCACCCTCATAAAGAGGTAGTAGAATGGCTCGATGATCAAGAAGAAGAGGTTGTGGATGGCAAAATTGAGTGAAAAGAAAATGAAAAGAAAAATATGCAAATAAAGGTGCCTGTAATAGATATTAATTTAGAATCCAATTCAGAGGAGGAATCATATGTGATTGATAAAAATCCATAGGCTGTAGAATATAGAAATAATATAAAACAACAAAAGTTTGAGATTTTATAGAGGGTGATAGCGATAAAGATAAGGTCCAAGTAGCTAGGGAAGCTGATTCAGATCTATCTACTATAGAGAGGTTAATGAAGTATGTAGAAAATATTACTCTTACTCCACTCTCCCAAAGTCTTATTAAAAGGTTAAAGGTGAAAGCCTCTATTCCTTTAAACCCAAACACCAAAGCCAACATTTTTGTACCTTCTACATATAAAACCACTAAAACTAATGTACCCTTCAATAGTCCATTTATGGATGAAATAGTGGAACTCCCTTTTGACTGGTACTTCAATTATGTAAGCAAGTTTGTTAAGCAAGGTTTAACACCATCGAGTTAGACTTGAGGTGAAGTTTAGTAATTTGAGTACCTATGGAATACTAAAAAATATAAAAATATTTCCAGATCAGGTATTGGATCTGCTACTCTATGTCCATTTGATGATGATCAATATTTCCTAGTCATATCATATAACCTAAATCTGAAAGTTTGTTAGTGTTGCAAATCTGAATTCAAGAAGTATAGTTTTGATGATAACAAACATGTTTGTGCTCTGTTTTACTTAGGTAACCATTTCAGGTCAATAAGATAAAGTACAATCCTTGTTAGCTCAAGATTGAGTCAGTCTGTAAGTTGTTCAGGTCTAATATATATTTGTTTTTCCTTTCTTCAGTCAAATTCAATGTAATTGATCCCCCCGCTAAGTAACCTTACATACATACTCAGGGGGAGAGTTTTAGTGAATAAGAGTTTCTATTTTTAATTTTTTGTTCATATCATCCTGGATGATATTCATATCATCCTGGATAATCAAATGGAAATAGATACCCTAATTAAGGCGATCATGTTATGTTAGTTTGATTAAGCAGATCATCCTAGATGATAGACCCATCGTACGAGATGATATGCTCAGATTGGAAAATCCCAATCGCTAGACTGAGTTCGGTAAGTTTTATTTTTAGAGATTTAGTCTGATAGTCTTAGACGATTCATTACAATCATGCCTAAATTAGTCTGGTGATTAAGGAAAGCAATTAATATTTGATTGATACGATCATATCATCCTGGACAATCAAAATATTGTACGAGATGATACATGAAAAATCCTGACTGTCCAGTGCCTTTCACCTGTACGTCAAGAGCTATTTTCAGGATGATTCTCAATTTTTTTAAACTAATCGTTCAGGACGATATACATATCATCCCGGACGATTAACTCATTTTAAAATCATCCAGCATGTTTGATCTGTATGCCCAGAGCTGTGTCCTGAATGATTTTGGATATTTTTGAACTAATCGTATAGGATGATAGAGATATCATCCTATACGATCAAGTCATTTTGAGATCGTCCAGTATCCGTTGCCCTAGACGACCAGAGCTATCTTCTAGACAAAATTCTTGATTTATAATAATTATCCAGGATGATCGCAGAATCGTACGGGATGATCTGAATAAATTTTGTCTACTAATCATCCAAAGGAACCAGATTGTCCAGGCTGATACATATAATTTTGAACTGATCGTACAGGATGATCGACCGATCGTCCTTGATAATTTTTGATGACCAGTTGAGATTTAGGGCAATTTTTGAGCCCTCCTATTTACGATCTTTTTCTTCCAATAAGAAAAATCTTTTGCCACTTTTCTTACCAGAGAAAACCTTGAGAGAGAGAGAGAGAGAGCTTGGGAGAGGGAGAGAGGATCTTGTGAGGGAGAGTTTATGCATTATTCATAAAGGTTACTCCAAGTAAGGTTCTGAGGCACCTTCTACGGTCATCGTCTCTTATCTTTTTGGTGGTTCATTGGTATGATCTTTAGCAAGAAGATCTGGGTTCTCTGCCTGCTTCAAGAGGAAGTGAAAGGAGTCTAGGTTCTCTGCCTGGTTCAGGAGGAAGTAAAAGGAGTTCATGTTCTCTACCTCACCAGGTTGGTGGAAAAGAGTTTTTGTACAGGCTTCTCCACCTTGCTGTGGGAGCAGAAGGAGAGTCACTAAGTGTTAGTACAATACTCGGAGGGGAAGCTCTAGGGAGTGGACATAGGTCAAGTTGACCGAAACACTACAAAATCTGGTGTGTTCATTCTGATTTTTTTTTTTTGCACTTATTTTTCAGTTGATGATTATGCCATTATAATTATTATTCTGTTATCATTGAATATCTGCACATCATCACGTTATTATAATTGGTTTTAAAAATATTCATAAAGATTTTTCCAAATCATTATTTGCTCACAAATTTTTAAAACTACCAATTCAACCCCCCTCTTGGTTAGCCTCGGGACTCGTTCATGAGGGCTTAACATCTCTAACGAACTTTCAAGTAGTATCAGAGTGGGATTCATAAAATCTAGCTTTAAAAATTTTTGAATTTGATCCATGGCTATCTTTGGGAATAGAAACACCGCAGAAGGTTATTCCATTACTCATCCACCTTTATTTGATAACATACCTTTTAATTTTTAGAAAACTCGCATGTCCACCTTTTTACTATCTATTGATTATCGCATGTGGATGCTTGTTAAAGATGGTTATGAAGCACCTCATAGACTTATAAATGGCATTAAAACTGAACTTCATTTTACTGAATAGACATTTGATAATCGTGACTTAACCCAGCTGAATGACAAATATTTGAACTATTTTTTCTGTGACTTAAAATCTTAGGATTACATGTCTGTCTTCACTTATACAATAGGTAAAGAAATTTGGTATAGACAATGCATCACTTATAAAGGTACATCTGAAGTCAAACAATATAGTTAAACATATTACTTCATGACTATGAACTATTTTGCATGAAACCTAGTGAGTCTATATCTGAAATGTATACTAGGCTTATATACAGATTGTAACATCCCTGCATGCCTTAGGAAGAGAACTCACAAACTATAAAAAAGTTAACAAAATCCTGAGATATTTTCCTTCTTCCTATGATGCCAAGATAACTGCGATCATTGAATCTAAAGATTTAAATGCCTATTCTATTAATAACTTACTTGGATCACTCATCGCTTATGAGCAAGGAGTGAACCAAAGATAGCTTGATGCATGTGAGAAAAAGAAAGAGAAAACTGTGGAGCTGAAGGCTAATGATATTGATACTGATACTTCTGGGTCTGATAGCGATGATGTTGCCTTAATCACCAAGCAATTCAAAAGCTTTCTAAGGAAGAAACATAAGAACTTTTAGAAGTGGAACAAAGGTAAGAGCAGTAGAAATTATAAAAATTCTTCTGATACAATTTGTTTTTAATGCAAAAAGCCTGGTCGCATAAAAGCTGATTGTCATACACGTAAAGCTCACCCAAGTAAGAAGAAGGGTGAGGAGAAACCCAAGCTCAAGAAGGACAAGAAGATGATCCAAAAGGCTTTCTAGGTGGACTCAGCATCGGACTCCTCTGAAACTAAAGCTGAAGAGGAGGCAACCAACTTGCGTTTGATGGCGAATGATCATCTTTAATCTAACTAAGAAGAGGTATGTGAACTTACATATAATCAGTTGTTTGATGTTTCTAAGAAAATTTACTCGTCATATAGGAAGCTTAAGAAAACTCATGCTAGCCTGAAATTGGAATTTCTAAATTTATAAAAAGAGCATGAAATTTTGATTAAAGATCATTCTGCCTTGGATAGCAATCATAAGGCATTACTTGATGAATTTGATGAACTGAACAAAAAGCATTCTGATTTATCCTCTGAGCATGATTCATTAAAAACATCGCATGTTGACTTAAAAAGAGATTTTAAAGAACTAGATTCCGTGGCAAGTGAATTACATAATAGTAAACATACATTGAGATTTGAAGTTGAAAGTCTGAAAAAAGAAAATGAATTCCTTACTGTAAAAATTAGTGCTTTTGAGAAAAATGAAATACCTCCTACTTTTGCACAGTGTTATGCACCTCCACCATTTGAAGAATTTAATTCAAAACCATCGACACATGTTTCATTCAAACCTAGGAAGAGATACTATCACCAACGTAGATTAGTTAACCCTTTTCCAAGCATTAGATGTTTTTCTTGTGGCATGCTAGGACATATCTCTCACACCTGCACTATTCATCATAGTACACATTGGGTGTGGAGACCCAAATTGCATGTTTCATTGCACATAACACATGCATTGCATTCTTCTTTTCATAAGAAGGAACCCAAACTTGTTTGGGTTCCTAAATCTAACGTTTGATGATTTTGTAGGTGTGCTCTCAAAAAAGGCCTGGTGAGAGTATGTGGTACCTGGACAGTGGATGTTCAAGACATATGATGGGAGATCCAAATTAGTTCATTTCATACCAGAGCTGGAGGCAATGTTACACTTGGAGACAACACTAACAAGAGGGTGATAGGAGCAGGTATAATTGGTGATTCACAAAATTTCATTATTGATAATGTTTTGCTTGTAGATAGACCGAAACATAATCTACTCAGCATCAGTCAGCTTTGTGATAAAGGCTTCAGCATAATGACAAAATTATTTTACAGGGAAAAAGGGTCAACAATATTTACATGTTGGATTTAAATTGCTTTAAAGCTGATGTTGCTATTTGCTTAAAAACTACTGCTCATGAGTCTTGGCTGTGGCATAGGAGGTTATGTCATGCCAGAATAAAAACCCTTAGAAGAGTCACCCAAAAAGACTTAGTTAGAGGTGTCCCCAAGCTTAAGTTCACTAAGGAAAACCTATGTGATGCCTATCAACTAGGGAAGCAAGTTTAATCATGTTTCCACTCCATTAAGGACATCACCACCTCTAGACCTTTAGAAGTCCTTCACATGGATTTATTTGGACCCATTAGCACTACCAGCTTAGGGGGAAAAGTCTGTGGATTTTTTATTGTTGATGACTACTCGAGGTTCACTTGGATTTGATTTCTATCACATAAGTCATAGTCATTTGGTGAATTCAAATCTTTCTCGACTTGGATTCAGAAGAAGTTAGGTTGTGAGATCTTAACCATCCATAGTGATCATGATGGGGAGTTTGAAAATGCAAGATTTGAGACTTTCTGTGAGGAGCAAGGGATTAGCTACAACATTTTAGCTCCTAGGACCCTTCAGCAGAATGGGGTAGTTGAAAGGAAGAATAAGACCTTAGTGGAAGCCACTAGAGCCATGCTTGCTGAGTATTCACTTCCTAAATACTTTTGGGCTAAAGTGATGAACACTGCCTATTATGTGATGAATAGGGTGAATGTTAGATCCAATCTGAATATGACACCATATGAGATCATTAAGGGTAGAACTCCAAACCTTTCCCACCTCCATGTCTTTGGATGTAAGGTTTTCATTCACAATAATGGAAAGTCACTCTTAGGAAAATATGACCCAAAATGTGATGAAGGGGTATTCTTAGGATATTCAAGTGTAGGGAAATCCTTTAGAATGTTTAATAAGAGGACTTTGGTGGTGGAGGAGACAACTCATGTGGTGTTTGATGAATCTGATCCTAAGGAGACTAGAGTTGAGGAACAAGAAGATGTAGGAGAGATCACCCAAGCAGTTGAAAATGCAAATATGGAGGAAAGGGTAGATTTTGAAAATAGTTTGCCTAGAGATTGGAGATATTCTTTAAGTCATCCTAAAAAAATGATCTTAGGAGACCCTTCTGAAGGTGTTAGAACTAGGCATGGACTTAGGAAGGAGGTAAAGCATTCTGCCTTTATCTCAATAACTGAACCCACCAACATCAATCAAGTCCTTTCCAATGAATTTTTGATCTTTTCTATACAAGAGGAATTGAATCAATTTGTAAGGAATGATGTTTGGGAGTTAGTAAAAAGACCTAGGAATCAAAGTGTAGTGGGAACCAAGTGGGTCTTTAAGAATAAGATGAATGATTCTGGTGTGGTGGTTAGGAATAAGGTAAGATTGGTAGCTAAGGGGTATAATCAAATTGAAGGGATTGATTTTGAGGAGACCTTTGCCTCTATAACTAGATTGGAAGCCATTAGGGTGCTACTAGCGTTTACCTATTATAAGGGATTTAAGCTGTTTCAAATGGATGTCAAGAGTGCCTTTTTAAATGGGGTAATAAAAGAGGATGTCTTTGTAAAGCAACCCCCAGGTTTTCAGAGTTCCCAATATCCAAATAATGTTTACAAATTAAAAAAGGCCTTATATGGTTTGAAACAGGTACCCAGAGCTTGGTATGAGAGGCTTAGCACATTTCTATTAGAAAGAGAGTTTGTTAAGGGGAGCGTAGACACCACCCTTTTTCTTAGGAAAGTAGGATATGATCTACTCATATACTTTCGGATCCTTTGATAAAATTTATGTGATGATTTTTCTAGGACAATGAGTAAGGAGTTTGAGATGAGTAAGATGGGAGAATTGTCCTACTTTTTAGGGTTTAGCCTAAGGTAATTGGATGATGGAACCTTTCTGAATCAATCAAAATACACTAAGGACATCTTGAAGAAATATGAAATTGATAAAGCTAAGCCAATCAACACTCCCATAAGTTCCACTGTTCAGTTAGGTAAGGATTCAAATGGAAAATCTATTGATCCGAAGAAGTTTGGAGGAATAATTGGATCCCTACTTTACCTGACTACTAGCCGACCTGATATTATGTTTTTGTTTATCTTTATGCTAGATTTTAAGCTGATCCAAAGAAATCCCACCTGACTGTAGTTAAGAGAATCCTTAGATATCTCTTAGGGACCCCAAACCTAGGGATCTAATATCCTAGGCACAACACTTCTTTTGAGATTATTGGATATTCCAATTCTGATTTTGTAGGATGTAGGGTGGGTAGAAAGAGCACTTTTGGAACTTTAGGGATTGTTGAAGCTGAGTATATTTCCTTAGAAAGTTGTGTGGCCCAAGTCCTTTGGTTGAAGCAACATGTTTTGGATTTAGGATTACCTGTTGGCACAATTTTAGTTCTATGTGATAACACCAGTACCATCTATATTTCTAAAAATCCAATCCAACACTCTAGAACCAAACACATTGATATAAGGCATCACTTCATTAGGGACCATATTATAAAAGGTGACATTGAGCTACATCATGTAGCAACTGAAAATCAACTGGCTGACATCTTTTTTAAACCACTGGCCTTTGACTCATTCAGCATTTTGAGGACCAGATTGGATGTGATTAACATAAATACATGAATCTAATGACAATTCATTTTTTAGTTTTTTATTTTTTTTATTTTTATTTTATTTTTGTTATTTATTTATTTGATTTGATAATCTGTTTCCTATTGGTTTGTAATTTTTGCTGATTTTCATTTTAGTGTTGTTGCTTTCCTGATTTACGATTTCCTACTTGTTCTTGATTTACAATTTTTTTTAATCAGATCACTGCTCACTGCTGCTAATAAACTGGATTTCTGACTGAGAATATTTCCTTATTTTCATTTGAAAGCTTGTAAGCGGTGATTGACTTCTCTAAACCAGTTAAAGGGAAGAAACTTTGATGATTGTTTTCTCTTCCTCTAACTCCTTTAATGGTGTATTTTTCCTTTTGAATAGAGATCTTCTTTCAAAATTAAAATCTTGGTTTTTGAAACAGAGATCTATTCTACTTCCTATAATAATTTATCTCATATGAATAGTGTTTTCAAAGCATTGAATCACTGTTATGTTCATCCTAATCAAGTGATTGCATTTATCATATGAGAATGATTTTGTATTGCGGTTTATTCTTCCTGATTGTAGAGAGTGAGCTCTTCTTCTCTTATATCTAGAAGGTAATCACACAACTGAGACACTTTAGAGATTATGAAAGGAAGCAAGCTTGCTAAAGAAATGAAAAGAGGCACAAAATTATCCCAAAACAGAAAAGATGCACTATCGCCAAAACTGAAAGAATACGCAAAGTGTATCAAAAATCAAAAGATGTGCAAAGTGTGCCAAATAAATTGAAAAATAAAAGATGCACAAAATGAGCCCATAAGGAAATAAGCTTCTTCTCTTTCAGATCTTTAAACATCTTAGAAAAATTTGTACTCCATTTAATATTTTCAAGCACTTGAGATTGAAACTCATAATTTTTTATTCCTTCCTTCACAATATTATTTTATCAAATATTTTTCTAGAATGAGGTTTGAAAGGATCTTTTTTTAAATCTAATTTCTTCTCTTCTGAATTAGGCTCTTGTTTAAAAGGAATTTGAGCTTGTAAGATGTCCGAGATAGGGTTGCAAAAATTGATTTTTTAATTTTTCTAGATTTCAGTTTGTCAATTTCTTTTATTGGTTTTTGAATTGAAAACTTGAAAAATTCTTATTTATTGGAGCCGAACGATTAAAAAAAAAGTTTTCTAGATTACTTGTTGTTTTATCATTATTTTCTTTTTGGATTTTTTTTTCATCGTGCTTTTGTGTTTTGTTGGGATCCCTGATCATTCCTCTCCATTCTTCATTTGTTTTCAATTTTTTGGTCACATTGTCCTGGATGATCCACACATCGTCCTGGATGATCTGATCAAATCTTCAAAATCTTTATTTAACAGCTTATCTGCACCAATTATCGGTGATCATTTAGGATGATCCACCTTACCCTTCTGGACAATCTATGTGTCTATAGCTGAACGATTTAAATTCGGCCCGTCCGTTACATTTATTGCATATCATCCTGGACAATCCACCCCATCGTCCTGGATGATACATTTTGTCAACGGTCGTCTAGATGGACTCCTCAAGATGATCGTCTGTGTCTAATCTCCTGGATAATATCTAATCATCCTAGATGATTGAACTGCCTTTTTGACCAATCATCTAAGCCGTCATTATTGCACCTATCATCCTGGACGATCCTGCGATCATCCTGGATGATCGGTTCATTTTTCTTTATAAACAGCCCCTCTTCACCAAATTTTTCACTCCACTCTTCCCTCTCCTCACTTGCATTTTGTTCCTCATGGCTGGTGGTAAACGATCAAGGCATCACGAGGCTAGTTCATCCTGGGGAAATGTTGATCCCCACTTTCCTAATACAACCGATCAGGCTGCCTTCCACCGTTACCTTGATTTTGGAATCAATCAATAAAAGATCGTCAACCCTCGCACCCTTACCTACCTGGTACTGGAACTATTTGCTCATGCCTCCCTTACCTTCATTCTCACCCTAGCCTTCCCCTTTAGCACTGAACTTCTTAGGATCTTTTTTCCCAATCTTTACATCGCCTCTGGTTACTCTGCACTGCACTCCTTTATAAATCAGAGACCTGTAGAATTGACCACACAGGATTTTCATAATATCCTCCAACTTTCAATCACTGGCGATAAGCTCCACACCATAGTTTGTGATCCTAATTTTAATTGGAGTGTCGCCAATCATTTCCTTAAAAATACTAACGTCCACTACCATGACAATGCATGTTCTTCCTTACTCAAGGATGCCCAAACAATTCAACATGTCCTTCATTCCTCAATCATCCCAAAGGCTAGGGACCACATCCACATCACTCCTTTACTTTCCCTGACTACCTACTACATCATGACCCACCAGGAGTTTAATGTTACCGATCTCCTTTTTCGCTATATCGAGTATCTCACTAGCATTAGGGATCCGAGCCATAGGAGACGCCCAAATTTAGCCCTAGGCCACATCATTGCCTATGCACTTGAGTCAAATTATCATCTGTAATATTCATGTCCTGCCAATAACCCTCTTTCCTACTACACAAATAACTCCCTCCATGTCCTCCACAGTACTCGACTTCATCCGAAGCCCACAACAAATGTTGAGGAGGAAGAGGAAGAAGCTGTTATTGTACCTGCTACATCTAATGCACCTGCTCCTCTTCGTATTATATCACCCTTAGATCATCTGGTGCATCAATTCGACTAGTGGGAGGCCCATTTTGATTCTTATGTGGCTGCCCAGGAGCAACATCACATTACAGATTTGAGGCACTTCAATGACTACGCTGCCCAGCAGTAACAGCAACACGACCAGGACATGGCCTGGTTTAGAGCACAGTTTGTAGCCATCCATGGCTACTTTTAGCCATCACCTCCTCCTCCATCTGATTAGGACCCACCTTCGCACTAGTCTATTTTGATTATGTTATTTTCCTTGTGTTTATTTTGTATTATTATTTCTATGTGTTTTTCTATTATTTTTCCCTTTTTGAGATGTCAAAAGGGGGAGTAGTTGTTGTAATTGTGTCTGGTTGTTGTTGTTAGTGTTGCAAATATGAATTTAAGGAGTATAGTTTTGATGATAACAAACATGTCTGTGTTATGTTTTGCTGGGCTAACCATTTCAGGTCCACAAGATTAAGTATAATCCAAGTCAGCTCAAGATTGAGTCAGTCTGTATATGGTTCAGGTCTAATGTATATTTCTTTTCCTTTCTTGAGTCAAATTCAATGTAATTGATCCCCTAGCTAAGTAACCTTACACACACACACTCAGGGAGAGAGTTTTAGTGAATTAGAATTTCCATTTTCAATTTTTTATTCATATCATTTTGGATGATATTCATATTGTCTTGTACAATCCAATGAAAATAGATACACTAATTAAGGCAACCATGTTAAGTCGGTTTGATTAAGCAGATCATCTTGGATGACAGACCCATCGCATGGGATGATATGCTCCGATTAGAAAATCCCAGCCGCCAGATTGAGTTAGGCAAGTTTTATTTTTAGAGATTTGGTCTGATCGATCCGGATGATACGTGTATCGTCCTGGATGATTTGTTACAATCATGCCTAAATTAGTTTAGTGATTAAGAGAAGAAATTAATATTTGATTGATATGATCATATCATCCTAGACAATCGAAATATCGTACGGGACGATACATGAAAAATCCTGACCATCCAGTGCCTTTCACCTGTATGTTCAGAGCTGTGTTCAGGATGATTCTAAATTTTTTTGAACTAATCGTATGGATGATATACATATCGTCTTGGACGATCAAGTCATTTTAAAATCATCCAGCATGTTTGACCTGTATGCCCAAAGCTATGTCCCGGATGATTTTGGGTGTTTTTGAACTAATCGTATAGGACGATAGAGATATCATCCTGGACGATCAAGTCATTTTGAGATCTTCGTGCATCAGTTATACTGGACCAGAGCTATCTTCTGGATAAAATTATTGATTTACACTAATCATCCCTGATGATCAAAAAATTATACGGGATGATCTGAACAAATTTAGTCTACTAATCGTCCAGAGGAACCAGATCGTCCAGGCTGATACATGTGATTTTGAACTGATCGTACAGGACGATCGATCGATCGTCCTAGATGATCTTTGATGACCAGATGAGATTTAGGGCAATTTTTGAGCCCTCCTATTTAAGATCTTTTCTTCCAATAAGAAAAATCTTTTCCCACTTTCCTTACTAGAGAAAACCGAGAGAGAGAGAGAGAGAGAGAGAGAGAGAGAGAGAGAGAGAGAGAGAGAGAGAGAGAGCTTGGGAGAGAGAGAGGATCTGGTGAGGGGGAGTTTGTGCGGTGTTCACAAACGTTGCTCCAAGCAAGGATCTGAGTCATCTTCTCTTATCATCATCTCTTATCTTGTTGGTGGTTCTGTGGTAGGATAGTCCACAAAAAGATCTGGGTTCTCTGCCTACTTCAGGAGGTAGCGAAAGAGTCTAGGTTCTGTGCCTGCTTCAGGAGGAAGCAAAAGGAGTTCAGGTTCTCTGCCTCACCAGGTTGGTGGAAAGGAGTTTTTTTATAGGCTTCTGCGCCTTACTGTTGGACCAAAAGGAGAGTCACTTAGTGTTAGCGCAATACCCGGAGGGGAGGCTCCGGGGAGTGGACGTAGGTCAAGTTGATCGAACCACTATAAAATCTGGTGTGTTCTTTCTGATTATTTTTCACACTTATTTTTCAGTTGATGATTGTGTGATTGTGATTATTATTTTTTTATCGTTGAAGATTTTCACATCATCACGTTACTGTAATTGGTTTTAAAGATATTCAAAAAGATTTTTCAAAATTTATGAGCAAATAATGATTTAGAAAAATCTTTTTAAATATTTTTAAAACCAATTACAGTAATGTGATGATGTGTAGATATTCAATGATAATAGAATAATAATTACAATCACACAATCATCAACAGAAAAATAAGTGTAAAGAATAATCAGAAAGAACACACCAAATTTTAAAATGACTTGATCGTCTGGGATGATATGTATATCATCCCATACGATTAGTTCAAAAAGCTGAGAATCATCCTGAACACAGTTTGGGTCATCCAGGTGAAAAACATTGGACGGTCAGGATTTTTTCATGTATCATCCCGTATGATATTGCGATCATCCAGGATGATATGATTGTATCAATCAAATATTAATTGATTTCCTTAATCACCAGACTAATTTAGGCACGATTATAAAGAAGGGTCTAGGATGATACACATATTATCAGGGATGATCAGACTAAATCTCTAAAAAAAAAACTTGCCTATCTCAGTCTGGCAGCTGGGATTTTCTAATTTGAGCATATCATCCTGTACGATGGGTCTATCATCCAGGATGATCTGCTTAATCGAACTGACTTAATATGGTCACCCTAATTAGGGTTTCTATTTTCATTGGATCGTCTAGGATGATATGAATATCGTCCAAGATGATATGAACAAAAAATTGAAAATAGAAACTCTAATTCACTAAAACTCTCCCCCTAAGTGTGTGTGTGCAAGGTTACTTAACTTGGGGAATCGTTACATTATATTTGACTCAAGAAAAGTGAAAAAGTACATTGACCCTGAACCATAAACAAACTGACTCGATCTTGGACTAGCCTGACTCGTAATTCATCCTATGGACCTGAAAAGTTAGACAATCAAATAGAGATAGAAATATTTGTTATCATCAAAAGCTTAATCCTTGAATCCAGATTTGCATCAGAATCTGATGGTCACTTTTTTGCTAATGTTAAAACTCTTAACAAACTCTTCTTAAAAACTTCAGATGACCTGAAGGACTCTCAATTTAGGGATACACCATCAGAACTTGAAGAGGATATTAAATCTATAATTGATAGTTTAAAATAAATAAATCTAGGAACTGAAGAAAAGACTCATCCAATTTTCATAATCTCCTTATTGAATGAGGATGAGGCAAAGAAAATGATATAATTATGAACATAAATCAAAGATTATTTCTCTTATAGCTATGAAGAAATTTCCCAAATTATCTCTAGACATAGCAGTTCATAAACTAGAAATTTAACCAGAAATAACTTTGATTAAATAAGCACATCGATGAATGCAACTTGATATTGAACAACAAGTAATTTCTAAAGTTATATAGTTAATCAATGTAGGCTTTACTAGGGAGGAGAAATATCCATCTCGATTAGCTAGCATTATTCTAGTTAAGATAAATAATGGTCAAATTTATTTCTATATTGATTTTAGAGTTCGAAAAAAAGGCTTATTTTAAAGATGAGTTTCCACTTCCCATACTAAAACTTATGCTTGATATTGTTTGCTCTTATGTAATATTTTCTTTTATGGATGGGTTATATGGATACAACTAAATTAAAATGGCTACAAAGGATGCAAAATATACAACTTTCAAAACATTGATATGAGTCTATTGTTATAAATTTATGTCATTCTGATTAAAAAATGCTAGGGTAACATACCAACAAGAAATGATGAGGATTTTTGACAAACTAATCCACCATCAAGTGAAATATTATGTCGATGATCCAGTTGTTAAAAGTTTTGAAAGAGGTTATCATTTATAGGATGTAAGAATTACTTTTAAAAGATTATGTCAGCATAACTTGAATATGAATCCATTGAAGTGCACATTAATGTCACTTAAGGAAAGTTTTTAGGTTTTTTTATCTAACATTGAGGGATTGAGATATACACAAGTAAAACCAAAGCTATAATAGATACGTCACCACATAAAAGTCTTACTTAGTTAAGATCATTCCAAGGTCAATTGACATACCTTGAAGATTTATATTAATCCAATCAAGCATATGTCAGCCATTTAAAACTTTATACAAGAAAGATGCTAATTAAAAGTGGGATGAAAATTATAAGAAAGCATTTAACAATATAAAATGGTATTTATCAAATCCTCTAGTATTAGCTGCTCCCATTTTAGGGAATTCATTGATTTTATATGCAAGAGCTTTAAGTGAATCTCTTGGTGCCTTATTAGCTCAGGTTAATGTGGAAGGGAAAGAGAATGCACTTTATTATTTAAGTAGACATTTACTTTCAACTGAAGTAAATTATCCTTATTATATAAACTTGCTTTCCTTTAATCTTTGTACTCAAAGTTAATGCATTATATGCCCTCTCATAAAGTGTATCTAAAATCTAGAGTAAATCCATAATAGTATCTGATGACTCATCCAATGTTATTAGGAAGATTAGTTAGACGATCAATGATTTTGTCTCAATTTCAAATCAAGTCCATTTATTTACGAGCAGTAAATGGGTAAACTATGGCAGATTCTCTAGCAACTCATCCAGTACATGATGATTACTAGATCAATAATTATTTACTAGATGAGTAAATCATGAATTTAAAGTTAAATGAGAAATCAACCTGGGAATTTAATTTTGATGGTGATGCTTCCAATCAACAAGAAACATGTTATCATATTTCTTCAAAAAAGCTAGAATCGGTGTAGTATTTGCTACTCCATAAAGGGGTGTAATGTATTACTCTTACCATTTATCAGCACTTTATATAAAAAATGAAGCAGCGTATGAGACACTAATAACTGGGTTAGAATTGATGAACATGAAAAATAATTCTAGAGATCAATTTTTTGGGAGATTATAGCTAATGATTAATCAGATAGTTAGAACTTATCAAGTACTAAAAAAATATTGTTCCTTATCATCGATACATAATGCATCTACTTTAATAAATCATGACTGTAACATTGTGCAAGATTTCTCATGGACTCAATTCCATTGCAGATGCCTTTGAAAAAAATGGTAAAGCTCTAGCTTATCCTAAAGGAGATTAAATTTCAAGAAGTACAAAGTCACCAAGTTTTATTGCACATAGATCTTGAATATGAAAATAGAAAATATATAAAGAGGTGAAAATTATTTTAGCAGAAGATGAACTGGTGGATTGGAGGAATCCCTTCATCAAATACTTGCAAGAGAATAAGATCCCTAATGATAAATTGATAGCTAATCAAATAAAAAGAAGGCCCTTATCTTATATATTGATTAACGACACCTTATACAAAAGATCACTCATGTGGTTAAGGTGTTTGAGCAAATCAAAAGCATTAAAGAACATTAAAAATGTACATGCTAGAATGTGTGGTGCACATCAATCGGGCCTAATGATGAAAATTAAAATTAAATGAATAGGTTATTATTGGCCATCCATGATTGACAACTGCATGAAAGGTGCACATTATTTTAATCAATGCCAATTACATGGTGTGGTTCTATATAAACCACCCAATGTATTACACCAAATAGTTTCTTCATGGACTTTTAAAAGTTGGGGTATAGACATTATCGGTATAATCGATCCACCATCCTTTAGAGGTCATATGTTCATCTTAATAGCTTCATATTACTTCTCAAAATAGGCAGAGATAGTTCCTTTGAGAGAAGTTAAAGCTCACCACATTCTGAACTTTTTTTGAGACCATATTGTATACATATTTTATATTACAATTTGAATCATATCCGATAATGGTCCTTCATTCAAAAGCTCTAAAATAAATAATTTTGCTAAACATTATAGTATTAATTGGAGATATTAAATAATCTATTACCCTCGACAAATGGATTAGTTGAGGCCTTTAATAAAACATTTATTCAAATTTTAAAGAAAATATTGGATGATAATAAGCACTAATGGAATGAAAAGTTAGGAGAGGCTTTATGGGAATACAAAACCAAATATAAGAATCCTACTCTGTTTATGTCATTTGCTATGGTATTTGAAACAGAGATTGTTTTCCCTATAGAGGAACAAATGCCTTCACTACATATAGCTGTCAGCTATAAGATCATTGAATAGAAGAATGCAAAACTTAGACTAGAAGAACTTAAAGGTTTGGAAGAGAAGTGTCTGCAAGCTCATCCAAATATCGAATTATATAAATCTAAGACGATTTAAGAACACAACAAGCTAGTTTATCCAAGAACTTTATAAGTGGGAGATTTGATTTTAGTTCTACAAGGACCTATTTTAGCCCATTAAAAGATAGGCTTTATGTTTAAACTCAGTCGGGAAGGTCCTTTTGTGATAGAGAAAGCATATCAAGGGGGATCTTATCAGTTGCTTTATTATAAAGGAGATCGTCTAATGTTACCTATAAATGGATGGTATTTCAAACACTTTTATGGTGGATAGTGTTAAAGGAGAACTTTTCTAATAAATAAAATTTTCTTACCATTGCTTTTGTATATTGCTTTAATGTATGGAAATTTGTAAAAGAAATTTGGTCTAGGGGATAAGGATGGTTCTAAAGTTCATACTAAAGTTTATAAGTTTTAAATTCCCTGGGCATCTTTAAAACTATAAAATCCTTTGTGGAATTCTATAAACTTCATTGTAGTATAAATTTAATCGGCTTGAGAACCGCTATCTCATTCGATTTTCAATCTTTCTTTTCTAGGAGATGCTATCCTAGTCAAGTATAAATCCTATTTGTTAGAGAGTCGTGATCTCATTCAGAATATAATCTTTCTTGTTTAGGAGACACTATCCTAGTCAACTATAAATCATATCTACTTGAGAGTTGCTATCCTATTTAGATTTAGATCTTCCCTATCTAGGAGATGTTATCCAGGTTAAGTATAAATCCCATTTGCTTGATATCGGCTATCTCATTATTATTTTAATTAATCTTCTCTAAGAGATGCTATCCTAGCCAAGTATAAATTCCATCTTCTTGGGATCCACTATCTCATTGAGATTGCTATCTTTCTTATCTAGGACTTACTATCCTAATCAAGTATGAATCCCATCTTCTTAAGAGACACTATCTCATTCAAACTTTAATTTTTCTTCTATAGGGGATGCTATCATAGTCAAGTATAAGTCCCATCATCTTGAGAGCCGCTATCTCATTCAGATTTCAATCTTTCTTATCTAGGAGATGCTATCCTAGTCAAGTATAAATCCTATCTTCTTGAGAGCCGCTATCTAATTCAAATTTTAATATTTATTTTATAGGGGATGTTGTACTAGTCAAGTATAAATCCCATCATCTTGAGAGTAGCTATCTCATTCAGATTTTAATCTTTCTTATCTAGGGGATGTTATCTTAGTAAAATATAAATCCCATCTTCTCTAGATTTTCTATCTCATTCAAATTTTAATTTTTTTATAGGGGATGCTATCCTAGTTAAGTATAAATCCCATTAGTTTGAGAGTTGCTATCTCATTAATATTTTAATCTTTCTTGTCTAGGAGATGCTATCCTAGTCAAGTATAAATCCCATCTTATTGAGAGCTACTATCATATTAAGATTTTAAACATTCTTATTTATGACATACTATCTTAGCTAAGTATAAATTTCATATGATCTATCTTTCTTATCTAAGAGATAATTTCCTAATCAATTATACATCCATCTATAATCAAATTTGAATATCATATAATCTTTTATATTTTGTTAATCTCTTTAATTGACACCTACATATGTGATTTACATTTTAAGTTCATCACACCTTTGGGGGTTCATTTATTGACCCTATTTTTGAATGAGGTTAATTCTCCCTATATTAAACATTAATCTTTGACCTAAGTAATTAAAATACATTTCAAAATATAAATCAAACTCATCAATGTGTTTCTCATGACATTGATTTTTCAAAAGGTAGTGATTGTCAAGTGATGGTTTCTAAATCAAACTCATCACTAAACCAAATCTAAATATTAATCAAGTATTAAATTAATCAAGGGTGATTGTCAAGTGATGGTTTTAAGGACCAATGATGAAATCACCATGCCAAAACATAGTGATGAGTTTGATTTAGATTAAACTCTTCACTGTGTTTCTCATCCTTGATGAAATAAAAATCAATCAGCACTAATGGATCTAAGGGATGATGCTTTGGAAGAAGGGGAGCATGTTTCTCATGACATCGAATCTTCAAAAGACATTTTGGAAGGCAACACTATTACTTTTATGTCACCACCTTATGGGAAAAAGAATAATAATGATGAGGGTTACCAGAAAGTTTCTAAAAAGAAAAATAAGAGTACTAAGAATTATGTCAGCTAGACCCCTAGACAACCCGTGTGTCAAATGCTTCATCTTCTATTAATGTTTAAAGCTCTTGTATGGAATATTAGGGGTGTAGGTGGTATTATATCCAGGATAGAGTTAAGAACTTATGTAGGATTCATGATATTCATCTTCTTGTTCTAATTGAGCCTTTAATTTCTAATGTTAAGTTGGATTCTATTCATAGAAAACTTGGGTTTGATTTAGCTTTTGGTAATTTTGTTAATAAAATTTAGATTTTCTGGAAGCATTTTATTTCTTTAGACATTATTATGGATTTGCCCCAAATTATTCACACTAATGTTTACTTTAATCAGTTTTCTTGTTATGCTTCATTTATGTATGCTTCTTATTCTAAATTAGGTAGGAAGTCATGGAAATAACTCATTGATTCCTCTTCTTCTATCAAGACCCCTTGGTTAGTTGGAGGGGGGGGGGGGGGGGGGGGGGGGTTGTTTAATACTATAACTAATGCTTTAGAAAGGATAGGGGAAATCCTCCTAATTTTCAAGCGATGGAGGACTTTAATGATATGATTTTGAATTGCAATCTTCATGACATTGGTTTTTTTGGTAATGTTTATACTTGGAATAAGGGCACTGTGTGGCAAAGATTAGATCGTATTCTGTTTAATGATTACTAGATTTCTACTTTTCAAATGACTCAGATTTATCATTTATAATGAGAACTTTATTTGACCATTCTCCTTTACTAGATATTTTAATGAATATAGAAATATATTTCATCCTTTTAAATTTCAAAATAAGTGGCTTCTTAATGAAAATATTTTAAATGTTTTTCAAAGTAATTGGAATGCCCCTCTTTTTCTCTTTGATAATATTTTTGGTATGACCAAGTTGTGGTTCAAACTTAATAGGCTTTAAAAAAAATTATAGTGGTGGAAAAAATCTATAATTAAGAATATCTTTTTTAATATTATGCTTGCTAAAAAGAATGTGAAAAATGCTGATATTATGTACATGCAGGATCTTTCCTCTAAAACTTGCTTGTTCTGAATGATACTAAAACTACTTTGTTTAAATTTCAGAAAAAAGAAGAGGATTTTTGGAGAAGAAAGCTACTTCTAAATTTCTTGTGGAGGGTGATCATAATACCTCTTTCTTTTATAATATTGCTAATCATAATAAAGTGACTATACGAATTTAGAAAATCACATCTCCTAATGGTAACGTCATAAATAACCATAATTTGATTTTTTTCTTCTGGTATTGAATACATTAAAAATTCTTTTAATAAAGATTTTTGTCTATATTTAAACATTGATTTTTCTTTTATACCTACTCTTATTGATGAGGAGGACAATTTGACATTGGTCATGGTTCCTCCTGAGAAGGAAGATTGGCATATCATGAAAGATATGAACTCCAATTCAATGCTGGTCCTGATGGTTACACCAATAAGTTTTTTTTAAATACTTGGTCTATTATTAAAGAAGATATTGTCAATTCTATTGCAGCCTTCTTTTTGGGAAACTTTATTCCTAAATTATTTACTTCAACTGCTATAGCTTTAATTCCTAAATCTAATGCCATTAATTTTTTGAATGATTATTATCCTATCAGTTTATGCTCTTTTTTCAACAAACTATACTCCTAATGCTTTAGAAAGGATAGGGGAAATCCTCCTAATTTTCAAGCGATGGAGGACTTTAATGATATGATTTTGAATTGCAATCTTCATGACATTGGTTTTTTTGGTAATGTTTATACTTGGAATAAGGGCACTGTGTGGCAAAGATTAGATCGTATTCTGTTTAATGATTACTAGATTTCTACTTTTCAAATGACTCAGATTTATCATTTATAATGAGAACTTTATTTGACCATTCTCCTTTACTAGATATTTTAATGAATATAGAAATATATTTCATCCTTTTAAATTTCAAAATAAGTGGCTTCTTAATGAAAATATTTTAAATGTTTTTCAAAGTAATTGGAATGCCCCTCTTTTTCTCTTTGATAATATTTTTGGTATGACCAAGTTGTGGTTCAAACTTAATAGGCTTTAAAAAAAATTATAGTGGTGGAAAAAATCTATAATTAAGAATATCTTTTTTAATATTATGCTTGCTAAAAAGAATGTGAAAAATGCTGATATTATGTACATGCAGGATCTTTCCTCTAAAACTTGCTTGTTCTGAATGATACTAAAACTACTTTGTTTAAATTTCAGAAAAAAGAAGAGGATTTTTGGAGAAGAAAGCTACTTCTAAATTTCTTGTGGAGGGTGATCATAATACCTCTTTCTTTTATAATATTGCTAATCATAATAAAGTGACTATACGAATTTAGAAAATCACATCTCCTAATGGTAACGTCATAAATAACCATAATTTGATTTTTTCTTCTGGTATTGAATACATTAAAAATTCTTTTAATAAATATTTTTGTCTATATTTAAACATTGATTTTTCTTTTATACCTACTCTTATTGATGAGGAGGACAATTTGACATTGGTCATGGTTCCTCCTGAGAAGGAAGATTGGCATATCATGAAAGATAAGAACTCCAATTCAATGCTGGTCCTGATGGTTACACCAATAAGTTTTTTTTAAATACTTGGTCTATTATTAAAGAAGATATTGTCAATTCTATTGCAGCCTTCTTTTTGGGAAACTTTATTCCTAAATTATTTACTTCAACTGCTATAGCTTTAATTCCTAAATCTAATGCCATTAATTTTTTGAATGATTATTATCCTATCAGTTTATGCTCTTTTTTCAACAAACTCATTGCTAAAATCATTGTTAATAGACTAGCTGTCTTTTTACCTAAAATTATTTCTTTGGAGCAAAAGGGTTTTGTTAAATGTCGCTCCATTTTTTATAATGATCTACTTCCTCAAGAATTAGTTCATGATTTGACTTGTAAAGTTTCTAGTGGTAATATTATTTTTAAAATATATATTACTAAAGCATATGACAATTTCAATTGGGAATTTCATTAAATCATGTTAGAGCTTTTTGCTTTCAATTTGCAGTTCATGAATTTGATCTAGAATAGTATTGAGAACTATTTCTTTTCTGTTATGATAAATGGTGTATCTCATGGCTATTTCAAATATTCTCAAGGGCTAAGAAAGGGGGATCCTTTATCGCCTAATCTCTTCATTATTTCTGTTGAGTTTTTATCCAGAAGGCTTAAAATCTTTTTACCTTACACCCTAACTTGTATTTCAGAATTGCTGGTGGCTTTCCTATTATGCATTTGAGCTTTATTGTAGATTTCATTATATTTTCTAATGGTTCTATTAAAATGCTTTACATTCTTTTTAAATTCCTTAACAAGTTTCAACTAGCTAGTGGGTTAATGTTAAACCATTCCAAGAGCTACTTTATTCCTACCAAATCTATATCCCCTAGGAGGATTTCTAGTATTGAAAATAAATTTGGGTTTTCCCCAAACAATTTAACTATGAAATACACTAGTACTCCACTTTACAAGGGTAAAAATCATTCTCATTTATTTGATGACATCTTTACTATGATTTATAAGAAACTTTCTTCTTGGGCTTTTAATTTTCTACCCTTTGGGGGTGGACTTATGCTTATTAAACACATCCTTTGTTCTATTCCCATATATTTGTTTCATACTTTATGCCATATTTTAAATGTGTTTTATAGAATGGAGACTTTAATTTTTTTTTTTTTTTTGGGTGGTAAAGAAGGTAAACATGCTTTCTTGTGGGGGTCTTAGAAAAATTCTACTGGGACTGTTGATGAAGGGAGATTAGGATTTAAAACTTTGACGGATATGTCCAAATCTTTTTCCATAAACTATGGTTTGCTTTTAGATCTAAGAAAAGTTTGTGATCCAATTTTATAGTCTCTAAGTATTGTGTCGAGAAATATCCTCTTAATTATCATTTCAAACAAGGTGATTCTTTCAATTGGAAAAGATTATGCTCCGTTAATTCGGAGGCTGAAGATTTTATCCAACGGGGTATGGGAGATGGAAATTTTTTTATGGCAAGACAAATGGTTGGGTAATTTTTCCATTGATAGCCTTTTAAATACTTATTCCACTTTCGCTTTACAAGTCAAAAATTTTTTTATTAATGGTATTTGAATATTAATTTACTTGCAGATTATGTGCTAGATTTTATTATCAATATCATTCTCAATATTTTCGTTCATTTGGATACTGAGGATATGATTTTATTTAATCTTTCTAATGATGGTAAATTTGCCACCAAATAGGTTTGGAATTCTATTAGGGAGGTGTATCATAAAGGTTTGATTTACTCTGTTATTTGGCATACCAGTATTCCTTCTTCTTACTCTATTCTTATTTGGAGGATTTTACATAATTTCTTGCCTTTGGATTCTATTCTATTGAGGAAAGGTATTAATATAGTCTCTAAATGTTAATGTTGATATCATATCGAAAACTCTAACTATGTTTTTATATAAGGCCCTATTACTATAAAAGTTTAGTTATTTTTTGATAAGATGTTCAATGTACATTCTTCAACTTATTATAATTCCATTTTTGATATTCTTAATGATTGGTTCATTACTAATAAAGGCCATAATAGGAACATTCTTTCTGTCCTTATTTGTTGGTTTCTATGGTAGAGCAGGAATGATTCTAAGCATGAGGGAATTAAGTTGAGTGCCACTAGCATTATTTTAAAAATTAAGGATAAAATCTTATAGTTTTTTGTGGCTAATCTTTTGAATGGTGATTCTTTTAAAGGCTTTCAGCATGTTGCTTCTAAGTTGGGTTTAACTATTCAACCCTCTTCTTTTGCCTTCAAAGACAAGGTTAATAATTGGAGAAAGCCTCTTAATTCTTGCTTTAAACGTAATATTGATGGGTCGATTAATAATTTGAATGCTAGTTGTGGTAGTATTATTAGGGATTACAATGGTCATGTTATTATTGCCTTTGTGGGTCCAAGTAGTGCTAACACTATTATTAAAGCTGAGATTAAGGCTCTTCTATTTGGTCTTCAATTATGTATTTCAATAGGTATTACTAATGTCTAGATAGAAGTGGATGCTTTGCTTTTGGTTCAATATATTACAGGGGAATCTATTTCTAATCCTACTAATTTTTATATGTTAAGAGACATTAAGTTTTGGCTTTCTTGCATAACATTCAATAGTTCTCACATTTTAAGGGAAGGCAATGCGGTGGTGGATTCCCTTGCTAAAATTGGGTGTTATTTGGATGGTTTCACTGAATTTTTTAGGTTTTCTTTACTTAAAGAACTGAGAGGGTTGGTTAGATTGGATTGATTTGGTCTGCCTTATTTTCAATTTAATTAAGATCTGCTTTCTTTAGCATTTTTTGTATTGTTGATATGATGCTACTCCATACTAGGATACTTTATTTCTATGGGTGTTTGGCATTAGTATATGGTAAATGATCTTTTCCTGCTTGTTCTGTTGACTTTTTTATGATTGGTGCTTTTTTTAATGGACTGTTTGTGTTACTGGTCATGGTGATCAAGTGGTTAAAAATGTCTAGCTATGATTGCAATCTACTGTATATTACATTTTGGCTCCCTTGTTGCTCATATGATCCTCCTCTACTACTTAACGGATTATGTTGTTGGGCGGGTGACTTAAATGGTTTTAATTAGGAGGGGTTTGATTGTTGCTATATCATTTTTGGGTGTTTTAATTTTATGGATTATTCTCATTTGATCTCTAAGAAGTTATTCGGTTCCCTTAATCAATATGAGGATTTAATCTTTAATAGCTTCTTGGTTTTTTGGTGTTATACTACCATCCTTTTTAACGGGCTTTTGGTTGGCTGTGTAGCTTTTAGTTTTATTCCCTTATCCAGCGGGCATTTCTTGTATTAGAGATGGATCAAATTTGAGAAACAAGTGTTCTTCAATGGTAATGATTATCATACTACTTCATTCCTGAGCCAATTTATTGTTCAAAATAAAACCTTTAGTGATCACTTGGTTGACTACATGTGGGGCCAAAAAATTGGTTTGATTATGTTTATTATGGTCATGTCCACTTGTTTGCTGGTCTACATCATTTAGCATCACTATGTTGATGTTGGGTTGATTATCTCCATTTTACTAGTTTGCTTTTCTTTTATTTGCTGGAGGTGGTTTGAGTTTGATTAGCATGACTTCCACTATTTGATATATCTTATCCAAAGCATGCTTTTTATTTGGATTGGGGCTCTTTATGTTATGATCAATATCTTTGGGATATAAATCATTTTCCTATTAATTGTGAGCTGGTGTCTTCCCAAGTTATTCAATTAGCCTAGGAGTTTGTTCTAGATTTGGTGCTACTGATCAATTATTTTTTTTTGGTTTCTTTCCTTTGGTTTTGGGGTGTGCTCGGTTTTTTTTTTTTTTGTCATACCTATAGGCTTTGGGGGTCTTGGACCTTTTGGATTGAGTATTATAGCTTGGCTACTTGAATGTTTGGCTGGAGCATTTCATGCTCTCAGTTATTTATTATTCTATTTTGGGTTGTCATCTCCTCTATTATTTGGAGCTTTTATCTGGATGCTTATTTGGTTGGTGGGGATATCTTAGCTTAGCTGTATGTGTGGAGACTTGGAATTACACCATTAATTATTGTTCACAATTTCACAAATTGGTTGCACTTTTATTCATTATTCCATTTCTCCTTATTCTGCATTAGTTCCTGCTGTGTTATATCTTGTGCCTCACCTTCACTGCTCCTTCCCCTTATGCACTTCAGTAATTATATCCTTGAATAATGCTATTGAATTTTAAATATCTGCATAGATATATATTAGTTCAGGTTTTGCTCAAGCGCAAGTGGTGTCTGGCTCAGATATCTTATATTAATGCTAATTCTTCATTCTATTTTGCCTTTAATTTAGAAACTGCTTTTTATTTCTATAATATTTTGCATAATTTTTTTTTTCTGTAGCCATTTTGTTATTTAGGTGGGATTGCTTCTGGTTGTGATCATCAATTTTTATTGGAAGATCATGCCTAATATTCTCTTCAGTATCTTTCTTTTTGGGGTATTGTCTTCTAGAAATCCTAAAATGTTACTAGGTCATTATGTATTTTGAGTCAGTAGGGATTTTTGGCTTGTAGGTTTTCTTGTGATTTATTTTGTAGCTTGTACGAGCATTAGAGAGCTAAATGTACCCTTAAGGACCTTGTAATCGTGCTTTTTTATTAACCCATAGGCCCCTTTGTGGGTTTTAACCCAAAAAAAACATTGTAAAGCTAATCCTATCATCCGATGTGGTTTAGTAAACCGTTCACTACACGATGTGTGTCCTAAAGGCTACAAAATGGCTCCACCTCCTCCAATCATTTCCAATGGTTAGCACTGATTGCTCACAAGCCAAAAATTTAAACTAAAATGAATTAATAATTTATTTAAATGCCCAAATCTTTGGAAAATTATATAAATCATATTTTAAATTTAAATTGAGTGTTCTTTGGCTTGCTGGAAAGCTTTTGACCTCTATTATATATTAAAAACATATTCAAGAGTATTTGGCTAGTGGATATTGAAGTACCAAGATATGTATGATCTCCAATTTTCTTGAGTTGCTCAAGATTCGATGGTTAAATTGATCTCAAATTTGGATGGTAGATTTTAAGGAGCATCCTTAACCGACCATAATTTTCTTGGATCATGATTTGAATTTTTAAACTTCTGGGTCCATTTAGGATCCATAACGTTGAAAATTCATAACTATTCATGCATTTAGAATTAGATTTTCATTCTTATGTGGTGCATTTATAGGTATGTCACGGTTAGTTTGCCACTAATTTCACCCAAATATAGTCAATCTAAATGCTACAATAAATCACTAAAGCTATAGAAGTATTTAGGTTTGGTGATTAATTTTTCAACCTAGGGAGGATTTGATGAGGTCAAATATAGTAGGTTTTAATCACATGTATTCATTTACCTATGTTTAAAATTTCACTATATTTGAAGGTCATTCGGTGTGCCATTTAGTAAACCCAAGATTCAACCACATAATTGACCTAAGATTTTTAAAATTTATAATAAATAAATAATAAATCCAAAAATTACATATAATATATCAAAAAACTTATAATTAAAAGATTAACATAGCAAAAAAAAAGTCCTATAAATTTCATTCAAAAATAATAATTTAAAAATCAAGAATTACTAATATTTAACTAAAATAAATTATTTAAAATATAAAAAGTTACATAAATAATTTTAAACATATGAAATCATCTGTAGAAGTCATCTAGGCCATTTGCGAAAAATTTCAAGAGGTTTTGAGTTGAAATAGTTCAAAAATAAGAAAATGCTTCTAATTAAACAATTAAATAAATTCCAAAAATTCACCAAACATTAAAAATATATAACTAATTCTATAAAAATCCAAATCAACTAAACTCGAAGGCATTAGACTCATTTTTGGGTCTAGCCTTTATGAAAAATATCAAAACACCTAAATTCACTATAAATCAAAAAGTCAACATTTATGTCAAACTTTACACAAAAATACATTAAATTTGTAAAATCTATAACTAATCCTAGAAAAATCCAAATCAAGCAAACTTAATGGCATTATACTCATCTCTTAGTCTAGTATTTATGAAAATATAAAAACTCTATAATTTATTATAAATCAAAAAGTCAATTATTTGGTCAAATTTAATTCACATAAATAACCTAAACTTGTAAAATTCATAACTAATTCTTGAAAATCCAAATCGAGTAGACTCAATGGCATTAAACTCATAATCAGATTTAGTCTATATTAAAATATAAAAATTCTAGAAACTAACACAAATTAAAAACTTATGAATTAAACACCACATTAAATGTATTAAAATATTCATTAAAATATGAAAACTCAAAAAATTATCAAAATTTAAATAAATCATCAACTAAATGAATCAAATTAGATAAAAATAGTAAAATAAATAACCAACACTCTATCAATGAAGTTTTTAGGCTGGACTACCTTAGGTTACGGGGCTACATGTCCTAAGGAGGCCTTGGTCCCCGTGCCCGTTGTGACAATATCATAAATGAATTTAAGAGAATATAAAAATTAAAAATATAAATTAAATAATTCAATAATCAATCAAACTAAATTAATTTAAAAGTTAAAAATAAAACATTTATATATTATACTTTCTGTTGCAAATCTGGTTTTGATGATGACAAACATGTTTCCAGTGTGTTTTGCTTGGCTAATCTGTTTCAGGCACAAAAGACTGCGAGCCACTCAAGCCAACTCAAGATCGGGTCCAAGTGTGTCAAATGTATGATTTTTCTTTTTATTGAGTCAATTGTAATGTAACTGATTCCCTAGCTAAGTAACCTTGCACACACACACTCAGGGAGAGAGATTGAGTGAATTAGAGTTTCTGTTCAAATTTTTGTTCAGATCGTCCTAGACGATTTCCACATCGTCCTGGATGATTTCCACATCATCCTGGATGATCCAGCCAAAATAGAAACCCTAATTAGGGCGACTAAGTTAAGAGGGTCTGATTAAGCAGATCGTCCTAGACGATCTCTGGATCGTACGGGATGATATGCCCAAATCAGAAATTCTCAGCCGCCAGATCAAGTTAGGCAAGTTCTTATTTTTAGATACTTGGTCTGATCGTCCCGGACGATACGTGTATCGTCCCGGACGATTCAATACAATCATGCCTAATTTAATCTGGTAATTAAGGAAAGCAATTTATTTTTGGTTGATACGATCATATCGTCCTGGACGATCGCAGGATCGTCCCGGACGATCATGATCGTTTAGTGCATTTCAGCTGTACGATCTGAACTTTGTTCAGGATGATTTGGGGCCTTTTTGAACTAATCGTACAGGACGATGACCCTATCGTCCTGGACGATCAAGTCATTTTTTGGTCGTCCACCATACATTTCTCTGGACGACCCGAACTGTCTTATGGACGATTTTCCTCAATTTGCACTAATCGTCCCGGACGATCGCAGGATCGTACGGGACGATATGAACAATTTTTTCTACTGATCGTCCAGAAGAGCCAGATCATCCAGGCTGAAACAGCTGAATTTGAACTGATCGTACAGGACGATCTACCGATCGTCCTGGACGATCTTGGCCAACCAGTTGAGATTTAGGGCAAATTTTAAGCCCTCCTTTAAAAGAACTTTTTCCAATATTTGGAAAATTCTTTTGCTGCCTTCCTTCCCTGAGAAACCCTAGAGAGAGAGAGAGTTGGGAGAGAGAGAGAAGATCTTGTGAGGGGGAGTTAGTGAGGGATTCACTAAGGTTGCTCCAAGCACGGATCAGAGTCGTCTTCTCCGCTCGTCGTCTTTCGTCTAGTCGGTGTTCGTCGTGGGAGGATCGTTCGCAAGAAGATCCGGGGTTCTCTGCCCGCTTCAGGTGGAAGTAAAAGGAGTTCAAAGGTTCTCTGCCCGCTTCAGGTGGAAGCAAAAGGAGTTCGAAGGTTCTCTGCCTGCTTCAGGAGGAAGCGAAAGGAGGTCGGGTTCTCTGCCTCACCGTGTGGTGAAAAGGAGGTGTTTGTACAGGCTTCTTTTCCTTGCTGTGGGAGCAAAAGGAGAGACACTTTTTGTTTAGTGCAATACCCAGAGGGGAGGCTCCGGGGAGTGGACGTAGGTAAAGTTGACCGAACCACTATAAAATCTGGTTTGCTTTTCTGATTCAGTTTTGCACCTTACTTTTTTGATATTAACTGCTTGGGTGAATATCTGTGGTTGATCTTTTCGTTCTTGTTTATGTGTTTCCGCTGCTAAGTATCAAAAAGATTTTCATTGTTATCGTGAAATTTTTAAATAACCAATTCACCCCCCCTCTTGGTTAGCCTCGGGACTAGTTCACTAGGACTTAACATCCCTATCGAACTTTCAAGTGGTATCAAAGCGGGATTCAAAATTTAGGTTTAAAAACTTTTGAATTTGATCCATGGCTAACTGTAATAATCGTAATATTGCTGAAGGTTATTCTATTGCAAGACCACCATTGTTTAATAATATTCCTTTTGATTTTTGGAAAACACGCATGTCTACTTTTCTGCAATCTATTGATTATCGCATGTGGATGTTAGTTAAGAACGGATACGAACCACCTTTTAGACTGATTAACAATGTGAAAACTGAATTGCCTTTTGCTGATTGGATGTTTGATGATCGTGATTTAGCACAGTTAAATGCAAAATGCTTGAACTGTTTCTTTTGTGCTTTAAAATATGAAGACTATATGCATATTTCTACTTGTACAACGGGAAAGGAAATCTGGCATAGATTATGTATAACATACGAAGGTACAACTGAAGTCAAATAGTCTAGGTTAAACATCTTGTTACATGATTATGAACTTTTTTGCATGAAACCTAGTGAGACTATTTCAGAAATGTACACAAGGTTCACTCAGATTGTTACCTCTTTGCATGTTCTAGGTAGAGAACTTACTAACTACGAAAGAGTGAACAAAATTCTTAGATGTTTGCCTGCTTCTTATGATGCTAAGATTACTGCTATTACTGAGTCTAAAGATTTAAATACTTACTCTACTGATAGCTTACTTGGATCACTCATTGCTTACGAGCAAGGGGTGAACCAAAGGCAACTTGATGCAGGTGAACGCAAGAAAGAGAAGACAGTGGCACTAAAGGCCAAAGATTCAGATGCTCGCACTTCCGGGTCTAATAGCGATGATGTTGCCTTAATCACAAGGCAATTCAAAAGCTTTCTAAGGAAGAAACATAAGAACTATCAGAAGTGGAACAAGGGTAAGTCCAATAAAAATTTTAAGGGTTCATCTGAATCTGTTTGTTTTGAATGCAGGAAGCCTGGACACATTAAGGCTGATTGTCCTACACTTAAAGCGCACCCAAGCAAGGAGAAGGGTGAGGAGAAACCAAAGTTTAGAAAGGACAAGAAGCAGATTCAGAAGACGTTCTGGGCAGACTCTGCATCCGACTCTTCTAAGACTGAAGCTGAAGAGGAGGAAACAAACTTATGTCTGATGGCTGATGATCACCCTGGTCAGTCGGACCAGGAAGAGGTATGTGAGCTGACTTAAGATCAATTATTTGAAGTTTCTGAAAGAATTCATATATCGTATAGGGAGCTTAAGAAAACTCATGCTAGTTTGAAATTAGATTACTTAACTTTGCAAAAAGAGCATGATTCTGTAATTAAAGATCATTCCACACTTAATTCCAATCACATGTCTTTGCTTGATGAATTCGATGAGTTGAATAAAAAATATTCTGATTTAGTTTCTGAGCATGATTCATTAAAAACTACGCATGTGGACTTAGAAAGAGCTTTTAAAGAATTAGATACAATAGCATGTGAAATAGAAAGTAGCAGGGGAACCTTGAAATTTAAAATTGCAAGTTTAAAAAAAGAAAATGAGTTTTTGAAGGTAAAGATCAGTGCTTTTGAAAAGAACAAAACACCGCCTACTTTTGAACAGTTTTATGCACCGCCACCTTTCGAAAAATCTGTTGCAAGTTCTTCAAAGCATGTTTCATATACATCTAGGAAGAGACATTATCATCCACGTAGATTAGTTAACCCTTTTCCTGGTGTTAGTTGTTTTTCATGTGGCATGTTAGGATATATTTCTCACACCTGCACTGTTCACTGTAGTGCACATTATGTGTGGAAACCCAAACTGCCTGTTTCATAGCACAGCACGCATGCATTACATTCTTCTTTTCATAAGAAGGAACCCAAACCTGTTTGGGTTCCTAAGACTGACGTTTGATACTTTTGTAGGTGTGCTCTCACACAAGACCTCGTGAGAGCATATGGTACCTGGACAGTGGATGTTCTAGACATATGACTGGAGATGCAAATCAGTTCATTTCACTGGAGGCCATAGCTGGAGGCAAGGTTACACTTGGAGATAACACCACCAGGAAGGTGGTAGGCACAAGTATAATTGGTTATTCAAAGAATTTTATGATTGATAATGTTTTGCTTGTAGATGGACTGAAACACAACTTGCTAAGCATCAGTCAACTCTATGACAAGGGATATAGCATCAAATTCCTGCCCACTGGCTGCATTTTAAGCTTAAATGATGAAGTTGTTTTGTAGGGGCAAAGGATCAACAACGTCTACAAGCTGGATGTAAGTAGCATTAAATTTGATAATTCAATTTGCTTAAAAACTGCTGCTGATGAGTCTTGGCTATGGCATAGGAGATTGTGTCATGCCAGTATGAAAACCCTTAGGAGAGTCACCCAAAAGGACTTAGTTAGAGGTGTGCCCAAGCTTAAGTTCACTAAGGATCACCTGTGTGATGCCTGTCAGTTGGGGAAGCAAGTCCAGTCCTCTTTTCACTCTGTTAAGGACATTAGCACCTCTAGACCTTTAGAAGTTCTTCACATGGACCTCTTTGGACCCATTAGCACTGCCAGCTTAGGGGGGAGAGTCTATGGTTTTGTGATTATAGATGATTATTCGAGGTTCACTTGGGTTAAGTTTTTGTCACATAAATCTGAGTCATTTGATGAGTTTAGATCCTTCTCTACTTGGATTCAGAAGAAGTTAGGATGTGAGATTATTACCATTCATAGTGATCACGGAGGGGAGTTTGAAAATGAAAGATTTGGAAGTTTTTGTGAGAATCATGGGATTAGTCACAATTTTTCAGCTCCTAGGACCCCTCAGCAGAACGGGGTAGCTGAAAGGAAGAACAGGACCTTAGTGGAAGCCGCTAGAGCCATGCTTGCCGAGTATTCACTTCCAAAATACTTTTGGGCTGAAGCGGTGAACACTGCCTGTTATGTGCTGAATAGGGTGAATGTGAGAGTCAAACTGAACAAGACACCTTATGAGATCATTAAGGGAAGAACTCCAAATCTATCCCACCTCCATGTCTTTGGCTGTAAGATTTTCATTCTGAATAACGTGAAGTCACCCTTAAGAAAATTTGACCACAAATCTGATGAAGGAGTGTTCTTAGGATATTCAAGTGTGGGGAAATCTTTTAGGGTGTTCAATAGGAGGACTTTGGTGGTGGAAGAAACAACCCATGTAGTGTTTGATGAATCTGATCCTAAGGAGTCTAGATCTGAAGTTGAAGATGAAGAGATTATTGAGGTTACCCAAGGAGTTGAAAATACAAATTTAGAGGAAAGGGTAGAACCTCAAACTGAGTTGCCTAGAGATTGGAGATATTCTTCGAGTCATCCTAAATAACTGATCTTAGGAGACCCTTCTGAAGGTGTTAGGACTAGGCATGGACTTAGGAAGGAAGTAAACCATTCTGCCTTTATCTCAATGACTGAACCCACCAACATCAATCAAGCCTTGTCGGATGAATTTTGGATTTTAGCTATGCAGGAAGAATTGAATCAATTTGTAAGGAATGATATTTAGGAGTTAGTAGAATGACCTAAAAATCAAAGTATTGTGGGAACCAAGGGGGTCTTTAAGAATAAGATGAATGATTTTGGTGTGGTGGTGAGAAATAAGGCAAGATTGGTGGCTAAGGGGTATAATCAGATAGAAGAGATTGATTTTGAGGAGACTTTTACCCCTGTAGCTAGATTGGAAGCCATTAGAGTGCTACTAGCCTTTGCCTGCTATAAGGGATTTAAGCTGTTTCAAATGGATGTCAAGAGTGCATTTTTAAATGGGGTAATTAAAGAAGATGTTTTTG
Source organism: Dendrobium chrysotoxum (assembly GCA_019925795.1). NCBI lineage: Eukaryota > Viridiplantae > Streptophyta > Magnoliopsida > Asparagales > Orchidaceae > Dendrobium > Dendrobium chrysotoxum. The sequence continues at coordinate 57,462,750 of CM034312.1, forward strand.
TAGAACAACCCCCAGGTTTTGAGAGTTCTCAATATCCAAGTCATGTCTATAAATTAAAAAAGGCCTTATATGGATTGAAACAGGCACCCAGAGCTTGGTATGAGAGGCTTAGCACATTCCTATTAGAAAGAGAGTTTGTTAAGGGGAGCGTAGACACCACCCTTTTTCTGAGGAGATTAGGAGATGACTTACTCATTGTCCAGATCTATGTTGATGATATAATTTTTGGATCTTCTGATAAATATTTATGTGAAGAGTTTTCTAAAACAATGAGTAAGGAGTTTGAGATGAGTATGATGGGAGAATTGTCCCAGTTTTTGGGGTTTAACATAAGGCAAACGGATGATGGAACCTTTCTCAATCAACCAAAATACACTAAGGACATTTTGAAGAAATATGAAATGGACAAAGCCAAGCTAATTAATACTCCCATGCCCTCCTCAGTTCAGTTAGATAAGGATTCAAATGGAAAATCTGTTGATCAGAAGAAGTATAGAGGGATAATAGGTTCACTGCTTTACCTGACTGCTAGCCGACCTGATATCATGTTTAGTGTTTATCTTTGTGCTAGGTTTCAGGCTAATCCTAAAGAGTCCCACCTGACTACTGTTAAGAGAATTCTTAGATATCTTTTAGGAACCCCAAACCTAGGAATTTGGTACCCTAGGCACAGCTCCTCTTTTGAGATCATTGGATATTCTGATTCTGATTTTATGGGGTGTAGGGTGGATAGGAAGAGTACCTCTGGGACTTGTCAATTCATAGGACAGTCGTTAGTCTCCTGGTCTAGTAAAAAATAGAACTCAATTGCACTTTCCACTGTTGAAGCTGAGTACATTGCCTTAGGGAGTTGTGTGGCCCAAGTTCTTTGGTTGAAGCAACAAGTCTTGGATTTAGGAGTACCTGTTGGCATAATTTTTGTTCTATGTGATAATACTAGTGCCATCTATATCTCTAAGAATCCAATCCAATATTCTAGGACCAAACACATTGATATTAGGCATCACTTTATTAGGGACCATGTTACAAAAGGGGACATTGAGCTACATCACGTAGCAACTGAAAATCAGCTGGCTGACATATTCACTAAACCACTGGCCTTTGACTCATTCAGCATTTTGAGAACCAGATTAGGAGTGATTGATATAAATGCTTGATTCTGATGACTGCTGATTTATGATTGTTCTGATTGGTATTCTGACTTCTGTTAGTTAGTTTTTTGGTATTCTGACTTCTGTTAGTTAGTTTTTGGTATTCTGATTTCTGATTTCTGTTAGTTAGTTTTTGTATTCTGATTTCTGATTTCTGTTAGTTAGTTTTGGTATTCTGATTTCTGATTTCTGTTAATTAGTTTTGGTTTAATTAATTGCTTTCAGTTGATTTTATTTCTTCTGCTAATTTCTGTGTTAGCCTTACTGTTAGTTTGATTTGAGTATTTACTTTGCTGTGATTTTCTACCTATTTTTATTTATTTACTGGTTCATATCTTGCACTTACTGTTTTATGCTTTTCAAGTTCTGATCACCGCTCACTACTTCTGATGATCTGAATTTTTGACTGGGAGTTTTTACCTTGTTTTGGTTTGCAAGCTGGTAAGCAGTGATTGATTTCGCTGAATCTGTTAAAGGGAAGAAACATTAATGATTGTTTCTCTTCCTCTAACTCCTTTACTGGTGTATAGTTTCTTTTGAATAAAAATCCTCTTCAAAATTAAAATGTTAGTTTTTGAAATAGAGATTATTTTATCTTCCTACAGTAATCTGCCTCATATCAATAGTGTTTTTCAAAGTCTTGAGTCATTAGTCTGATTTTCTAAACCAAGTGATTGCATTTATCATATGTTATATGGCTTTTATTTTGTGAATCATTCTTCCTTACTGTGGAGAGTCATCTCCTATGTCTGGAAGATAATCTCACAGCTGAGACTCTTTAATGATTATGAAAAGGAGAAAGCTTATAAAAGATGCGCAGTGCGCCAGATAATTTGAAAAAGAGGCATAAAATGAGCCCAAAACTGAAAAGATGCGAAATTGGCAAATTGGATACACAAAGTGTATCAAAAATCAAAAGATGCACAAAATGCCAACCAATTTGAAAAAGAGGCACAAAATGAGCCCAAACCAAGCTTTCTTCCCTTTCAGATTGTTAAATGTCTAAGAGAAATTTGTGCGCCACTTAATATTTTCAAAAGCTTGAGTTTTGAAAATCCCAATTTCTGATTTTTTACTTTGTAACACTATTATATCAGATATTTTTCTGGAATGAGGCTTGAAAGGATCTCTTTTCAAATCTAATGTCTTTTCTTCTGAATCGGATTTTTGTTTTGAAAGAGGTTTGCATAGATAAGGTGCCCGGGGTCGGAGTTACGAAAGTTGATTATTTCCAACCTTTTCTGGATTTCAGCGCTGTCAGTTTTAGTTTCCTGTTTTGTAGTTGTTATATTTATGTTTTATTTTCGTGTTCTATTTTTCCTCCTCCTTTTTGTGATGTCAAAAGGGGGAGTCAATTGTGTAGTCATGTCTTTGTCTGTTTTCTGAGTCATGTTTCCTGTATTGTTTTAGCTGTTAAATGAAAATTAAAAAAAATATATTTGTTTTATTTGATCTCCTAGCTTACTTTTATTTTCAGACTACTTTACAAATGTTTGCCATCATCAAAAAGGGGGAGATTGTTACAAATCTTATTTTGATGATGACAAACATGTTTCCAGTGTGTTTTGCTTGGCTAATCTGTTTCAGGCATAAAAGACCGCGAGCTACTCAAGCCAACTCAAGATCGGGTCCAAGTGTGTCAAATATATGATTTTTCTTTTTATTGAGTCAATTGTAATGTAACTGATTCCCTAGCTAAGTAACCTTGCACACACACACTTAGGGAGAGAGATTGAGTGAATTAGAGTTTCTGTTCAAATTTTTGTTCATATTGTCCTGGACGATTTCCACATCGTCCTGGACGATCCAGCCAAAACAGAAACCCTAATTAGGGCGACTAAGTTAAGAGGGTCTGATTAAGTAGATCGTCTTGGATGATCTCTGGATCGTACAGGATGATATGCCCAAATCAAAAATTCTTAGCCGCCAGATCAAGTTAGGCAAGTTCTTATTTTTAGATACTTGGTTTGATCGTCCCGGACGATACGTGTATCGTCCCGGACGATTCAGTAAAATCATGCCTAATTTAATCTGGTAATTAAGGAAAGCAATTTATTTTTGGTTGATACGATCATATCGTCCTGGACGATCGCAGGATCGTCCCAGACGATCATGATCGTTTAGTGCATTTCAGCTGTACGACCCGAACTGTGTTCAGGACGATTTGGGGCCTTTTTGAACTAATCATATAGGACGATGACCCTATCGTCCTGGACGATCAAGTCATTATTTGGTCGTCCAGCACAGATTTCTCTGGACGACCCAAACTGTCTTCTGGACGATTTTCCTCAATTTGCACTAATCGTCCTGGACGATCGCAGGATCGTACGGGACGATATGAACAATTTTTTCTACTGATCGTCAAGAAGAGCCAGATCGTCCAGGCTGAAACAGCTGAATTTGAACTGATCGTTCAGGACGATCTACCGATCGTCCTGGACGATCTTGGCCGACCAATTGAGATTTAGGGCAAATTTTAGGCCCTCCTTTAAAAGAACTTTTTCCAATATTTGGAAAAATCTTTTGCTGCCTTCCTTCCCTGAGAAACCCTAGAGAGAGAGAGAGAGTTGGGAGAGAGAGAGAGAAGATCTTGTGAGGGGGAGTTAGTGAGGGATTCACTAAGGTTGCTCCAAGCACGGATCAGAGTCGTCTTCTCCACTCGTCGTCTTTCGTCTAGTCGGTGTTCGTCGTGGGAGGATCGTACGAAAGAAGATCCGGGGTTCTCTGCCCGCTTCAGGTGGAAGAAAAAGGAGTTCGAAGGTTCTCTGCCTGCTTCAGGAGGAAGCGAAAGGAGGTCGGGTTCTCTTCCTCACCGTGTGGTGAAAAGGAGGTGTTTGTACAGGCTTCTCCACCTTGCTGTGGGAGCAAAAGGAGAGACACTTTTTGTTTAGTGCAATACCCGGAGGGGAGGCTCCGGGGAGTGGACGTAGGTCAAGTTGACCGAACCACTATAAAATCTGGTTTGCTTTTCTGATTCAGTTTTGCACCTTACCTTTCTGATATTAACTGCTTGGGTGAATATCTGTGGTTGATCTTTTCGTTCTTGTTTATGTGTTTCCGCTGCTACGTATCGAAAAGATTTTCATTGTTATCGTGAAATTTTTAAATAACCAATTTACCCCCCCTCTTGGTTAGCCTCGAGACTAGTTCACTAGGGCTTAACATCCCTATCGAACTTTCACTTTCTATATCCTTATGCTTGATTCCTTTCAGGAAGGAAAATATATATTGTATTGAGAAGCTTTAAGGATCAAAATTCTTGATTAAAATGAAAGACTCTATACTATCCATCTACCCTAATTTTGGAGGACTAGCAACATTATAAATATGAGCCTAAGACTTACTGATTAGTAGCTTCTGGCACATAGAAGTTGTTGAGCGCTATGCTCTATATAATTTAAAATTAACAATTGCAATAATTAAAATCCTCTTTAGACTAAGAATTAAAATATCAAAATCATTAAATACTCAAATTCAAACCATCTTCTAAAGACCTTAAACAAGTCAAATTATTTATAGTTAAGTTTAAACTAGTAAAACCTTGGATCTATCCAAGCCACATAACCTTATACACAAACTTAGATGGTTTTTAAGGACAACCAATTCTAGACTATGCTAGGAAAGTTATTTGCTTTGGTTTGCTAGGAGTGACTTACTTAGAAGTTACTCATGTTCGTTATGTAGTTTTTTATTATGAAGATATGTTCATTAATTTAATTTCATGATTAAAGTGATAGGTCAATATTCCTTTTATCCTTCGGTGTTAATTAAATATTCCCTAAGTTGTATTTGTCCATGAAAATAAATTGAAGGTTTGTCTTCTCAAATTAATAGTGAGACATTAATCTGTCCTTTAGAATAGTATAATATCAATATATATAGTTTTGACTAAAGAAACTTAAATATAGCTTAAAGCAAATCTTGTGTGGCATAAATAAAAATTTGTCCACATAAACATCCACAGGGAAAGCAGGGTACGAGGAATGAAGCTGAGTATGAGGAATTGATATCAGATTGGAGTTAACAATCTTATATGAAATCCAAGAGATTAAAATCTTTCATAATGGTGACCAATCAAATAGCTAAAATATATAAAGTGTTAAAGGAAAGTATGAATTCCCTATTATAAGTATACATTGCATCTTCTAGAATAAATCCCAAAGGAAATTTTAAATAGGATTGCTCCTAGCAAGAACTTCATAGTGGATGCCCTAGAAAAACTAACCAAAGCTTTGGCTTATCTTGAACAAGATTCAATTATAATAGAAGAATATGGTTATAGAGCCTTATCATTTAAATACATTGAGTATATCAATAGAAAACCCTCAATTGAGCTAAAAAAAAATTTTGTAATAAATGATGAAATGATGTATTGCAGAAAACTCTTAATGAAATACTTGCAAAAAAACATGCTCCCTCATGATAGAGCACTAGCTGATGACATCAAAAGAAGATTTCTATCCCATGCTTTAAAAAATAATACCCTATAGAAAAAAAAAATTTATCAGATATGGTTACTGTGTTTAAATAAACCATGAGCATAAAAAATCATTGAAGAACTAGATATTAGATTATGAGCTCCACATAAATCCATATTGATGATGAAAAAAGAAAATTAAATGAATGGGATATTATAATATGTCAAAGATAGATGATAGCATGAATGTTGCATGATGTTATCATCAATATCAGGTACATGGTGTAATTCTACATCAACCCTAAAATGACTTGCATCCAACAATTGCATCATGGCCTTTTGAAAGCTGGGTTATAAATATCATTGGTCTGATTGATCCACCATCTTCCAAAGGTCATAGATTTATATTAGAAACCACAAATTACTTCTCAAAATTGGCAGAAGTAGTTCCTTGGAGAGATGTCAAAAAACATCATCTTCTAAACTTTTTCAAAGATCATGTCGATTATCGATTTAGTGTTCCTTATTAGATTATATCAGATAATGGTCCTTTATTAAGGAGTACTAAAATAAATAATTTTGTTAGAAGTCACAACATTGATTGGATATACTTAAAAATCTTTTACCCTTAAGCAATGGATTCGCTAAATCCCTTAATTAAACACTAGTTCAAATCCTAAGAAAAACATAGATGATAATAAGCATCAATGGCATGAAAAGTTAGTTGAAGCTTTGTGGCCATATCAAACCTCGTATAGAACTTCTACTCAATCTATGTCATATCCTTTACTCCTTTACTCTTTGATGCAGAAGCTATTATTCCCATAGAGGTACAACTACCTTCACTCATTATTGTAGAGAATTACAATATAACATCTAAACATAACACTAAATTACGATTGGAAGAGCTTAAAGGTTTAGAAGAGATGTGATTGTTGGCTTAACATAGCCTTGAGTTATATAAAGCTAAAATGATTCATGTTCATGATAAATTGGTTCATCCTACAACTTTTTGTGTACCAGAATTGGTCCTACTTATTTGAAGACCCTTTTTGGCCTATCAAAACATTGACAACAAATTTAAACCAATGTGGGAAGGTTCATTAGTGGTGGAGAAAGTCTACCTAGGAGGTTTTTATTAGCTAATAGATTCTAAAGGAGCTCATCTCATATTGCCTATCAATGGGTGATATCTTAAGAAGTACTATGATGGATGATATATTAAATAAAAGGATCAATATGTAAAGGAAAATTTTGAAATTCAAATTGTTTGTTTTGTTGACACCTTACAATGAACTTGATCCAAATGACAAGACTAGGTCCAAAGATTTCTAATAAAATTTTGTAACTCTCAAAAGACCTAGTACTTGGTTAAATTTTATCCTTGAAGAAATGATTTAAATTCGCTCGTAGTATTCTTTCTTTTAGACTCTGATGATCTGAATAACTAAATTTGCTTAAATGGGAACCATCTCTCATTTAAGTATCCATCTAAAATTTTTCATTTGAGAATCCCTTTCTTATTTGAATTCCTTTCAATATGCTTCCTCGTAAATTAATCTCTTATTCAAGTTTGAAATCCACTTTTTTTGGGAATCAATATACCATTCAAGTTTCAAATTGCATGTTAGGAATTCATCTCAAATTCAAGTTCTTTATCCAGTTATTTTAGAACCAATCTCTCTTATAATTTCAAAATATACTTAGTTCAAAATCGATCTTTCATTCTTGTTTCAATCTGCTTGTTTAAGAATCGATCTCCCATTCATGTTCTAAATCCACTTGTTTGGGAATCATTCTCCCATTCATGTTATAAATCTGGTTGTTTGGGACTCGATCTCTCATTTAAGTTTCATTATGCTTGTTTGGGAATCAATCCCCCACTCAAGTTTTAATTTTCATGTTTGGGAATCAATATCTTGTCCAAGTTCAAATATGATTGTTTGGGATTCAATCTGTAATTCAAGTTTAATTCCACTTGTTTAGGAATCGATCGCCCGTTCGTGTTTCAATATGCTTGTTTGGGAATTAATCTCTCATTCAAATTTTAAATTTTCTTATTTGGTATTCAATATCCCATTCCAATATAAATCTCTCTATTCGAGGTAAATCTCCCTTCAAGTTCAGAGATCTCATTCTAAAGATTGGTATAAGTTTTTCCAGTGGAATCCATTCTTTTGAAATATGGTTGATTAAGGATATGACTCTAGCTATTATTCTGATCTAATAACTAATATCTACTTATAAAGAATCATTTCCTTCTCAAGTATTTATCAAAATAATAAAAAAAATATTCAAATTAATCAGCACTCAAATTAAATTACCAAACAAATCTTTTAGATTCAATTGATCATATAAGTCAATGCCAACACTTTTTAAAAAGGTCAGGAAGGCCTCTAAAAAGATACTCCGCAGCAATAATGAAGAGAGCAGGGGAGATGGGATCCCCTTTTCTAAGCCCATCAGAAGCCTTAAAGAAACCATGGCTCTTACCATTCACAATAACAGAAACATAAGGGATTTTAATACAAGTCCTAATAAGGTTGATAAACTTAAAATCAAAACCAAAAGAGTCCAAGATATTATAAATAAAATTCCAATTAATGTTATCATAAGATTTAGCAATATCAAGTTTCATAATCATATTACCACTAGTCTTGACATCCAAATCATGACAAAATTCTTGGGCCAGCAAGATATTATCAGCAATGGCACGCCCTTTAACAAAACCCATTTGAAATGGAGAAATAAGCTTAGGCAATAAAACAACAAGCTGATTTATCAATATTTTAGAAAGTAATTTATAAAAAATATTACACAAACTAATAGCTCTAAAGTCTTGCTAAGAATTCACAGAGCTATTCTTAGGAATAAGCACAGTAGAAGTAGAGGAAAAAAACTTGGGAATGGGACTACCGTTAAAAAAATCAATGACAGTAACAAAGAGATCCTAATAAATAATCGACCAAGTTTTTTGAAAAAACTTAGTCGTGAAACATCATTTAGGGTTCCCTTCATTGATAGATGATTGCATGAATGTTCCATGATACTATCATCAATGTTAGGTCTATAGTGTGGTTCTACATCAACCACAAAATGTCCTACATCCAAAAATTGCTTCTTGACCTTTTGAAATATTGGACGAAGATATCATTGGTATGATTGATCGACAATATTCCAGAGGTCACAGATTTTTATTAGAAACTATAGATTATTTCTCAAAGTTGAAAAAAGTACTTCCTTTGAGAAATGTCAAAGAACATCATTTTCTAAACTTTTTTAAAGATCATGTCATGAATCGATTTAGTGTTCACCATATAATTATATTAGATAATGGTCCTTCATATAGGAATACTAAAAAAATAATTTTGCAAGATGTCACAATATTGATTGGAGATACTCAACAATCTATTACCCTTGGGCAAATGGATTTGCTAAGGCCTTTAATAAAACTCTAGTTCAAATCTTAAGGAAAATTATTGATGATAATAAGCATCAATGGCATGAAAGCTTGGTTGATGTTTTATGGGCATGTCAAACCAGAGATACTCTAACTCAGTCTCTGCCGTATGCTTTAGTTTTTGGTGCATAAGTTGTTATTCCCTTCGAGGTACCACTACCTTCACTCAGGATTGCAATAAATTATAACCAAAAATCTAAATAGAACCCCAAATTTTGATTGGAAGAGCTCAAAGGAATATAAGAGAAGTGATTGTGGGCTCAATAAAAACTCAAGTTATGTAAAGTTAAAATGATTCAAGCTCATGATACATTGGTTCATCGAAGAATTTTCCAAGTAGGAGATTTGGTCTTAGTTCCGTAAAGACCCATTTTGGACCATCAAAAGATAGGTGGCAAAGTTGAACCAATGAGGGATGGTCCATTTATGGTGGAGAAAATCTACCAAGGAGGTTCCTTCCAGCTAATAAATTATAAAGGAGATCATCTCATGTTACCTATTAGTGGGAGATATCATAAGAAGCACTATGATGGATGTGTATTAAATAAAATGATCAACAACTTAAGCAAAATTTTGAAATTTAAATTAATTATTTTGTTAACACCTTATAATGAACTCAATTTAAATGGCAAGACAAAGTTTGGAGACTTGTACTAAAATTTGTAAAACGCAAAAGCCTCGGTGGTTGGCTGAATTTTATCCTTAAAGAAATGATGTAAATTCTATCTATATATTATTTCTTTTTTGCTCCGAGGATCTGACCAACTAATTTTTTCTGAAATGGGAGAAATCTCTTATTTATGCATTGATGAGTGTAAATAATATTATGTTTTATATGTTAAATTGCTAGTAAAGTTTTATTATTTTAATTGTGTTATGTAGGAAAATACAGGATATGCATGAAATTCCAAGTATCAGACAGTGTCGCAGTGTCAGACAATATACCACAGTGGCGCCATCATTGATACTACCAGAGATCCCGATATGGAGATGGCTGTGCCCAGTCTCTTTTTGATATCATTACAATGCCAATTTTTAATACCACCAAGCTAAGGGGAGTACCATGTGGATACCACAGTGCTCAATCATTAGCACTGTTGAAACCTTATAGTTATATCCAAGAAAGACACTATCTGCCAGCAAAGTGATGTATAAATTTATTAAATAGTAGGTCAATGTTATTAAGTTCCACAGAGGAGGAAATTCTTTGGCGCTGCAGTGCTAGTTCATTTTATGGGCACCACAATGCCAATGTCTAGACCAACGTGACTCTAGAGTCCATTTTCTATATTTTTTTTATAAATAGTTTATTTGTAATGTTAGTTAGAGAGTTCAATCACTTAGTTAATTGTAATCTTCATGGTGCTTCTCATCAATTTCCTTTGGAGTGACAACTATAGAAATCTTGGGAGCTCTAGATCTACTTTATAAGAGTGTTCGGTCAATGTTTGTAGAAGAAATTCTATAACTTTAAGGAGGAGTGTAGAGGAAATCATTGAACCCATCTAGAATGTAGAGTACTAATGAATTCCCTTTATCAATAATTTAATGATATTTTTAATATACTAGGTCTTCATTTAATATACATAGTGGCCATATATATAGTTAATATTAGGTGTAATGTGGAGCCTAGGAATAGGAAAGAAAGCACAACTAGGCATATTGGATTAATATGACACAAGCATAGGTATAGTGCTTATCATATACCAAATTTATAGAGATGAATTGTAATATGGGGTTTTTAATAGTACACACTTTACTTACACTTCTAAGATTTTTATAGGGTGATAAACTATAAGAGTTTATAGTGGTATTGAGGTTGAAAGGCTTAATCTATCCTTTGTGTCTTCATGCTCGACTAAGCAGTCAGAGATGCATATGCTCTAAAAAGTATTAATATAAAAGAGAATCATTAGGAAACATATTTTATTTATATTTTGTCAATCCAAAACATTTTATGCAAGTAATGCTTCATTTTTTATTTTAAATTAAGTGATTGAATCCACCAAAATTTATTTTTATTGAGTTGGATAATTATTATAATTATAGTAGACAATACTAGTATTTGTAAGTAAACATTCTTCCTTAATGGATCGATACTCTACTCTATCATAATATTTCTTGATTCGATGCATATACTTGCATATATTAAGTGAGGATTTTATAATTTTTATATTAGAGAGTGTTACGAATCTTGATTCAAGGACTATGATTTTGATGATAGCAAACCTTTTTGTTTATAGTTGAGTGTCTAACCTTTCAGGTTCACAGGATCAATTGCAATTCAAGCCAGCTCAAGATCGAGTTAGTCTGTTTGTGTTTCAAGTTCAATACACTTTTTCATTATTCTTGAGTCAAGTGTAATATAACGAATCTCCAAGCTAAGTAACCTTACACACACACAGGGGGAGAGCTAAAATTTTTTTACTTAAATTAAATTTTTTTTACAGAATTATACTGTACGATTTTCAATCGTACTGTATAATTTACCATTTAAACCCAGGGTTAATAACCAATTCTAAATGATTAGGTTTATAAACTAATCGTACTGTATGATTTATTTCAACATGAAAACACTAGCCGCCAGGACTATTTTGATAAGTTTTGGATTTTGATTTGTGAACTAATCATACTGTACAATTACGATCATAGTGTACAAACATTTTAAATCTTGCCAAAATTATTCCCCATAATCAGGCAATTAAACTATGGTTTCCTAATTACACTTAATCATACTGTATGATGTAAATTATACTATACGATGAATAGAGACATTTTTGTTCATCCCATATATCATACGAAATAAAACCATAATTTTTTGTGCTGATCAACCCAGATGATATTTATATCATACAGGATGATGTTCTGAAAATGAACTAATATTACTATATGAAGAGTACAATACGGGATGATGAACAGAGATTATTTTGTTCATCCCATGGGTCATCCCATATGAATAGTTGAAAATAAAAGGATGGTCCAATACGATCTATGGATCATACTGTACGATGTTCATAAAATTTGCGAACTATTCCTTTGCATTCGTACTGGATGAAACTATTTTTAAACTAATTATATTATATAATATTGGATCATACCGTACGAACATAATCATCAAATTGAATATTAGGGCAATTTTTGAGCGCTCCTATTTAAGATCTCATTTGTTCAATCATTGAGATCTTTTTCCACCTTCCTTACCAGAGAGAAATTTGAGAAGGAGAGAGAAAGAGCTTGGGAAAGAGAGAGAATATCTTGTGAGGGGGAGTTGGTGAGGTGTTCACAAAGGTTTCTCCAAGTAAGGATCTGAGTCATCTTCTCCGGTTATCTTCTCTTGTCCCTAGTGTCTCTATGGAAGGATCATCTGTAAGAAGATCAAGGTTCTCTGCCTGCTTCAGGAGGAAGCGAAAGGAGTCAAGGTTCTCTTCCTGCTTCAAGAGGAAGAAAAAGGAGTCCAGGTTCTCTACTTGCTTTAGGAGAAAGCAAAAGGAGTCCGGGTTCTCTGCCTCACCGGGATGGTGGAAAGGAGTTTTTGTACAGGCTTCTCCGCCTTACTGTGGGAGCAGAAGGAGAGTCACTTAGTGTTAGTGTAATACCCGAAGGGGAAGCTCCGGGGAGCAGACGTATGTCAAGTTGACTAAATCACTATAAAATTTGGTGTGTTCCTTCTGATTATCTTTCGCATTTATTTTTCCATTGATAATCATGTGATTGTGATAATTATTTTTTTATTATTGAACATTTGTACATCATCGCAAAATTGTAATTATTTTTTAAAACATTCAAAATGATTTTTTTAAATCATTTTTGCTCATGAATTTTTAAAAAACAAATTCACCCCCCCCCCCCTCCCCCTCTAGGTTAGCCTCGGGACTAGTTCAGAAAGGCTTAACATCCCTAACAAACTTTCAAGTGGTAATAGAGCGGGATTCATAAAATCTAGTTTTGAAAAACTTTTAAATTTGATCCATGGCTAACTTTGGTAATAGAAACACCGCTGATGGCTATTCCATTACTCATCTATCTTTGTTTGACAACATACCTTTTGATTTTTGGAAAACTCACATCTCCATCCTTTTGCAATCTATTGATTATTGCATGTGGATGCTTGTTAAAGATGGTTATGAAACACCTTTTAAACTTGTTAATGGTATTAAAACTAAACTTCCTTTTGCCGAATGGACCTTTGATGATCGTGATTTAGCATAACTGAATTCAAAAAGCTTGAAATATTTTTTCTGTGCTTTAAAATCTAAGGATTTCATGCGTGTCTCTACTTGTATGAATGGTAAAGAAATTTGGGATAGATTATACATCACCTATGAAGGTACATCTGAAGTTAAACAGTCTAGGTTAAACATACTACTTCATGAGTACGAACTCTTTCACATGAAACCTAGTGAGTCCATATCTAAAATGTACACTAGGTTTACTCAAATTGTCTTCTCTCTACATGCTTTAGCAAGATAACTCACTAGCTATGAAAACGTGAAAAAAATTTTGAGATGTTTGCCTTTTTCTTATGATGCAAAGATAACTGCAATTACTGAATCCAAAGACTTGAATACTTTTTCTATTGATAACTTACTTGGGTCACTCATTGCTTACGAGCAAGGAATGAACCAACAATAAATTTTATGCAGGTGAGAAGAAGAAGTAGAAAATTATGGCGCTGAAGGACAATGATACTAACACTGATTCTTCCGGGTCTGATAGTGATGGAGTTCCCTAAATAACTAAGCAATTTAAAAGCTTTCTTAGGAAGAAAAATAAGAACTTTTAGAAGTGGAACAAAGGTAGAGTAGCAGGAATTTTAAAGATTCTTTTGATACAGTTTGTTTTGAATGCAGGAAGCCTGGACATACAAAGGCTGATTGTCCTACACTTAAGAGTCACCCAAGCAAGGAGAAGATGAGGAGAAACCCGAGTTTAGGAAGGATAGGAAGAAGATCCAAAAGGCTTTCTGGGCTGATTTTGCATCTGACTCCTCTGAGATTGAAGCTGAAGAGGAGACTACAAATTTTTGTTTGATGGAGGATGATCATCCTGGTCAGTCTGACCAAGAAGAGGTATTTGAGCTAACCTACAATCAATTACTTGAAGTTTCTAAAAAATTCCATTCATCATATAGGAAACTTAAGTAAACACATGCTAGCCTAAAATTCATTTTCTTAAACTTGGAAAAAGAGCATGAAGTTTTGATTAAGGATCACTCTACACTTGATAGCAATCACCTTTCATTACTTGATAAGTTTGACGAATTTGATTATCGAGTATGATTCACCAAAAATATTGCATGTTAAATTAGAAGCTGCATTTAAGGAATTAGAATCTCATACATCTGATTTAGATAGTAATGAGCATTATTTGAAATTTGAAATTGTAACTCTCAAAAGAGAAAATGAATTTCTAAGTGTAAAAATTAGTGCATTTGAGAATAATGAAATACCTCATACATTTGCACATTTTTATAAACCTCCATCACCTAAAGGATTACTTTAAAATCATCAAAACATGCATCATTCAAACCTAGGAAGAGGCACTATCACCCATATAGATTAGTTAACCCTTTTCCTGGCATTAGATGTTTTTCTTGTGGCATGTTAGGACATATCTCTCACACCTGTACTATTCACCGTAGTACATATTGGGTGTGGAGGCTCAAATTGCATGCTTCACAGCACGACACACATGCATTGCTTTCTTCTTTTCATAAGAAAGAACCCAACCCTATTTGGGTTCCTAAATATGATGTTTGATGATTTTGTAGGGTCACTCTCACACAAGTCCTCCTGAGAGCATGTGGTACCTGGACAACGGATGCTCAAGACATATAACTAGAGATGTAAATCAATTCATTTCATTGGAGGCTAGGGCTTGAGGCAAGGTCACTCTTGGAGATAATACCATCAGGAAAGTGGTACGTGAATTTATAATCAAAAACTCCAAGAACCTTTTGATTGAAAATGTTTTGCTTATAGATGGACTGAAACACAACCTACTCAGCATTAGTCAACTCTGTGACAAAGGGTTCAGCATCATATTCTTGGCAAATAGATGCATTATAAGCTTAAATAATAACACTATTTTGTACGGCAAGAGGATCAATAATGTCTATATGCTTGATTTAAATAATATTGAATGTGGTGCTTTATTTTGCTTAAAAACTACTGCTGATGAGTCTTAATTATGACACAGGAGATTATGTCATGCCAGCATGAAAACCCTTAGAAGAGTCACCCAAAAGGACTTAGTTAGAGGTGTCCCCAAGGTTAAGTTCACTAAGAACCACCTGTGTGATGCCTGTCAGCTAGGGAAGCAAGTTCAATCCTCTTTCCACTCCATTAAGGACATCAGCACATTTAGACCTTTAGAAGTCCTTCACATGGATCTTTTCAGACCCATTAGCAATGCCAGCTTAGTGGGGGAAAGTCTATGGATTTCTTATTGTTGATGATTATTTGAGATTCACTTGGATTAGATTTCTATCATATAAGTCTGAGTCATTTGATAAATTTAAATCTTTCTCCACTTGGATTTAAAAGAAGTTAAGTTGTGAGATCTTGACCATCCATAGTGATTATGGTGGGGAGTTTGAAAATGTGAGATTTGGAACCTTCTATGAGGAGCAAAGGATTAGCCATAACTTTTTAGCTCATAGAACCCCTCAGCAGAATGGGGTAGCTGAATGGAAGAACAGGACCTTAGTGGAAGCTACTAGAGCCATACTTTCTAAGTATTCACTTCCAAAATGCTTTTGGGCAGAAGCGGTGAACACAACATGTTATGCGCTGAATAGGGTGAATGTTAAATCCAAACTGAATAAGACACCCTATGGTATCATTAAGGATAAAATACTAAACATATTCCACCTCCATTTCTTTAGCTGTAAGGTCTTCATTCTGAATAATGGAAAATTATCATTAGAGAAATTTGACCCAAAATCTGATGAAGGAGTGTTCTTAGGGTATTCTAGTGTGGGGAAATCCTTTAGGGTGTTTAACAAGAGGACATTAGTGGTGGAGGAGACTACTCATGTGGTATTTGATGAATCTGATCCTAAGGAGTTTAGAGCTGAGGAAGAACAGAAAGTAGGAGAGATTACCCAAGGAGTTGAAAATGCAAATCTAGAGAAAGGGTAGAACCTCAAAACACTTTGCCTAGAGATTGGAGATATTCTTCGTGTCATCCTAAAGAACTGATCTTAGGAGACCCTTCTGAAGGTGTTAGAACTAGGCATGGACTTAGGAAGGAAGTAAACTATTCTGCCTTTATCTCAATAACTGAACCCACCAACATCAACCAAGCCCTTTTTAATGAATTTTGGATCTTAGCTATGCAAGAGGAATTGAACTTATTTGTAAGGAATGATGTTTAGGAGTTAGTAGAAAGACCTAAGAATCAAAGTGTAGTGGGAACCAAATGGGTCTTGAAGAATAAGATGAATGATTCTTGTGTGGTGGTTAGGAATAAGGTAAGATTGGTGGCTAAGGAGTACAACCAAATAAAAGGGATTGATTTTGAGGAGACCTTTGCCCCTATAGCTAGATTGGAAGCCATTAGAGTGCTACTAGCCTTTGCCTATCATAAGGGATTTAAGTTTTTTCAAATGGATGTCAAGAGTGCCTTTTTAAATGGGATAATAAAGGAAGATGTCTTTGTAGAGCAACCCCCAGATTTTGAGAGTTCCCAGTATCCTAATCATGTTTATAAATTAAAAAAGGCTTTATATGGATTAAAATAGGCACCCAGAGCTTGGTATGGGAAGCTTAGCATATTCTTATTAGAAAAAGAGTTTATTAAGGGGGGGTAGACACCAATAATTTCCTGAGAAAAGTAGGATATAATTTACTCATTGTCCAGATCTATGTTGATGATATTCTTTTTGGATCTTCTGATAAAAACTTATGTGATGATTTTTCTAAAATAATGAGTAAGGAGTTTGAGATGAGTATGAAGGAAGAATTGTCTTATTTTTTGGGATTTAGCATAAGGTGAATGGATGATGGAACTTTTATCAATCAATCAAAATATATTAAGGACATCTTGAAGATATATGAAATGGATAAAGCCAAGCCAATAAACACTCCCATGAGTTTTAGTGTCCAGTTAGATAAGGATTCAAATGAAAAATCTATTGATCAGAAGAAGTTTAAAGGAATAATTGGATCATTGCTTTACCTGACTACTAGCCGACCTGATATCATGTTTAGTGTTTGTCTTTGTGCTAGGTTTCAAGCTGATCCTAAGGAATCCCACCTGACTGCAGTTAAGAGAATCCTCAGATATCTCTTACGGATCCAAACCTTAGGAATTTGATATCCTAAGTACAACACTTCTTTTGAGATTATTGGATATTCTAATTTTGATTTTGTAGGGTGTAAGATGGATAGAAAGAGCGCTTCAGAAACATGCCAATTTATAGGACAGTCTTTAGTCTCTTAGTCCAAAAAAAAAATTCTATAGCACTTTTCACTGCGGACGCTGAGTATATTGCCTTAGGAAGTTTTGTGGCCCAAGTCCTTTGGTTGAAGTAATAAGTTTTGGATCTAGGATTACCTATTGGCATAATTTCAGCTCTATGTGAACACTAGTGCCATCTATATCTCTAGGAATCTTATCCAACATTTAAGAACCATACACATTGACATAAGGCATCACTTCATTAGGGACCATGTTACAAAAGGGGATATTAAGTTACACTATGTTATAACTAAAAATCAACTAGCTGATATCTTTACTAAACCACTGGCTTTTGACTCATTCAATATTTTGAGAACCAGATTGGGTGTGATTGACATAAATGCATGACTTTGGTGATTACTGATTTATGAAGTTTCTATTTTTTAATTTTTTTTATCTTGTTTTTTTGTTTGATTTTATTATCTATTTCCTGTGTGTTTTTATTCTCTGTTGATTTCCTTTTTGTTGTTGTTATTTTCTTCATTTGAGTATTTATTATGATGCAATTTTCTACTTGTTCTTCATTTACTGTTTTTCTTATAAATCAGATCACTGCTCACTACTGCTGGTAAACTGGATTTCTGATTGAGAGTTTTGCCTTATTTTTGTTTGGAAGCTTGTAAGCAGCAATTGACTGCTCTGAATCTGTTAAAGGGAAAAAACATTGATAATTATTTCTCTTTCTCTAACTCCTTTAATGAGGGATTATTTCTTTTGGATAAAATCTTTTCCAAAATTAAAAAGTTGGTTTTTAAAATAGAGTTCTATTTTATCTTTCTACAGTAATCTACCTCATATGAATAGTATTTTCAAATCTTTGATTCATTATTATATTTTTCTTAATCAGGTGATTATACTAATCATATGGAGCATGATTTTGTTCTGTGAATTACTCCTTATTATAGAGAGTGAGTTTTGTCTTCTCTTATGTCTGGAGGATAATTTCACAACTGAGATTTTTTAACGATTATGAAAGGAAGCAAACTTGCAAAAAAAAAAAGGAGGGGGCACAAAATGGGCCAAAAATGAAAAGATGTGCAATGACGCATAAAATTAGAGAGATACATAAAGTGTATCAAAAAATTAAAAGATGCGTAAAGTGCGCCAAATAAATTGAAAAAGAGGCACAAAATGAGCCCACAAAGAAATAAGCTTTCTTCTCTTTCAAATATTTAAATGTCTTAGAAAAATCCATGCGCCACTTCATACTTTCAAAAGCTTGACATTGAAAATCATGATTTCTGATTCCTTACTTTGTAATACTATTTCATCAGATATTTTTTCTGGAACGAGGCTTGAAAAGATCTCTTTTCAAATCTAATTTCTTCTCTTCTGAATTAGACTTTTATTTGCAAGAAATTTGAACACATAAGGTGTTCGAGGTAAGAGTTACAAAAGTTGATTTTCTAACTTTTTTTGGATTTAGCATTGCCGATTTTGTTCTTATTGACTTTTGAATTGAAAATTAAGGAAACTTCTGATGTACTAGAGCGGATCGATTCAACAAAAAAAATTTATTTTTTTTTGTTTCAATTTTTTCTTTGTATTTGATAGGATTTTTCTTTTTCCTTTTTCTGTGTTTTGGGATCCCTGATCATTCCTCTCCATTCTTCATTTTTTTCTCTCCTTTTTCATTGTTGGTCAAATCATCCTGGGTGATTCCCCTTTTTACTAGTCTGTTTGCTTTTGTTGATATTTTATGTTATTTTTGTACTATTTTTCTTCTTCTGTGTTTAGGTTGTATTTTTCCTTTTTGGGATGTCAAAGGGGGAGTAGTTTATGTTGTGAGTCATTGTAAATATTCAATTTAATATTTTGAATTATCAATGTTCAATTGTTTAGTGTTTTGAATCATAAATGTTAACCATGTTTATTTACTGAATTTAAAATTACTAATAAAAGTTTGCCATCATAAAAAAGGGGGAGATTGTTGCAAATCTGGATTTAAGGACTATGATTTTGATGATAGCAAACCTTTTTATTTCTGGTTGAGTGTCTAACCTTTCAGGTTCACAGGATTAATTACATTTCAAGCTAGCTCTAGATCAAGTTAGTCTATTTGTGCTTGAGGTTCAATGTACTTTTTCATTTTTCTAGAGTCAAGTGTAATGTAACGGATCTCCAAGCTAAGTAATCTTACACACACATATCGGGGATGAGCTAAACTTTTTTTACTTACATTAAATTTTTTTTACAAAATCGTACTGTATGATCTGCCATTTAAACCCAAGGTTAACGGCTAATTCCAGATGATTAGGTTTACAAACTAATCCTATTATATGATTCATATCATACTGTACGTTTTGTTTCAACATGAAAACCCTAGCCACCAGGACTGTTTTGGTAAGTTTTGAATTTTGATTTTTTGAACTAATCATACTGTATGATTACGATCGTATTGTATGAACATTTTAAATCTTGCCAAAATTATCCCCGGTAATCAGGTAATTAAATTATGGTTTCTTAATTACACTTAATCTTACTATATGATGAAAATCATACTGTAGGATGAATAGAGACGATTTTATTCATCCCATATATCGTACCAGATGAATCCATTATTTTTTAGTACTGATCATCTCGGATAATATTTATATCATATAGGATGATGTTTTGAAAATGAACTAATCATATTATATAAAGAGTACAGTGCGGGCTGATGAACAGAGATGAATCTGTTCGTCCCATGGGTCATCCCGTACGAACAGTTAAAAATAAAAGGATCGTCTAGTACGATCTATGGATCATACTGTACGATGTTCGTAAAATTTGTAAATTGTTCGTTTGCATTCGTACTTGATGAAAATATTTTTGAAATGATCATACTGTATGATATTGGATCATAATGTATGAATAGAATCATCAAATTGAATTTTAGGGCAATTCTTGAGCCCTCCTATTTAAGATCTCTTTTATTCAATCGTTGAGATCTTTTGCCACCTTCGTTGCTAGAGAGAACTTTGAGAAGGAGAGAGCTTTGGAGTGAGAGAGAGAAGATCTTGTGAGGGGGAGTTTGTGAGGTGTTCACAAAGGTTGCTCCAAGCAAAGATCTGAGTCGTCTTCTCCGGTCATCTTCTCCGGTCGTATTCTCTTATCATTGGTGTCTCTGTGGAAGCAAAAGGAGTCAAGGTTCTTTGCCTTCTTCAAGAGGAAGCAAAAGGAGTCCAGGTTCTCTGCTTGCTTTAGGAGGAAGCAAAAGGAGTTCGGGTTCTCTGCCTCACCGGGTTGGTGGAAAGGAGTTTTTATACAGGCTTCTCCTCCTTACTGTGGGAGCAAAAGGAGAGTCACTTAGTGTTAGTGCAATACCCGGAGGTGAGGCTCTGAGGAGTGAACGTAGGTCAAGTTGACCGAACCTCTATAAAATCTGGTGTGTTCTTTCTGATTATCTTCCTCATTTATTTTTTTGTTGATGATCATGTGATTGTGACTATTATTCTGTTATTGTTGAACATCTACACATCATCACGAAATTGTAATTATTTTTTAAAACATTCAAAAAGATTTTTCTAAATCATTTTTTCTCATGATTTTTTAAAATAACCAATTCACCCCCCTCTTGGTTAACCTCGGGACTAGTTCACAAGGGCTTAACATCCCAAATGAACTTTTAGATAGAATCTAAGCATTTTTTAGGTATTAATAGAGCCCTAAATTATTTTTAAAATTCTTTTGGTTACTCCACCACCCCCATCATGAATCCATCTAATTTTTTTAATTTTATAGTCCCTTTCTTAATTGAATTCCTATCACTCTGGTTATTCAACAATCAATCTCCTATTCATGTTTTAAATTTGCTTGTTTGGGAATCAATCTACCTTTCAAGTTTTAATATTCATGTCTGGGAATCGATCATAAATTCAAGTTTTAACTCCCCTTATTTCTGAATCGATCTCTCATTCAAGTTCTAAATCTGCTATTTCAAGAATCAATCTCCCGCTTATGTTTTCATCTCCTTATTTGGGAATGGACCCTTTCATGCTCTATGTCTACTTATTTGTGAATCAATCTCCCATTCAAGTCATAAGTCTACTAGTTTGCGAATCAATATCTCATTGAAATTTCAATATGCTTGTTAGTAATTAATCTCTAATTTAAGTTTCAGTTTCCTTGTTTAGGAATCAATCACCCATCCAACTATAAATATATATGTTTTGGAATTAATTTTCCATTCAAGTTCTAAATTTATTTGTTTAGGAATTGATCTCCCATTCAAGTTTTAAATCTTCTTATTTGAGAATTAATCTCCGATTCAAGTTTCAATCTACTTGTTAGGGAATCAATCTCCCATTGTAGTTTCAATCTACTTGTTTGGAATCAATCTCCCATGCAAGCTTCAATTTGCATGTTTATGCATAAATCTCCCAATAATGTTGCAAATATGCTTATATAACAACAAAACTCTAATAAGTATACATAATTTGTTATTTTATGTCTTATATTTTTAGTAAAAATATCTTATTTTAGTTCTATTGTGTTAAAAAAATAAATAAAAGGCAGAAATTTTTATGTTCCATATGGTGCTGCGGTGTTAGAACAAACAATGCCGCAGCACCATCAAAGACATCATCGAGGCCTCAAACTATTGACATTGTAGTGCCAACTTCTCTATCAGATAGCATTACGGTGTCAAAATTTCATCTTTGGAGCACCATGTCCTTTATCGCTCAACTCTATAGTGTCACACTCTATAACACCTCAGTGCCAATATTACTCTTTCAAAGCCACAACATTCGAAAGTTAGCAACATCGCAACAAAGCAGTTGTAACTTTCCAAGGACACTACCTATTCGCAAAGCGACATAACTGTTCACTAAGTAACTGATCTAGGTCAGCAAGAACCATGGTGAAACTAGAATAATATCATAGCGGCAATAGTTTATTTTTTGGGTGCAGCATCACTAATATTTCAAGCACCCCAGTGCTAGATGCCTTCTTTATGTTTCCTATAAATAGTCACTGTGTTATTTTTATAAGGTTATTCAATCATTTAGATTATGTTAGTATAATTCATAGTGCTTCTTTGAATTTCCCTAAGGGTTATAGCTAAGAGAATTTAGAGAAGTACTTGGTACCATTATTAGAGTGTTTGGCTTATGTTTGTGGAAGCAAATCTGTAAGTAAAGAGAAGGTGTATAAAGGAGATCCATTGAACCATTCTGGTGATATTTATCTTAAATTTTCTTTCTATCATGCTATTAACGAAAATGAGTTTTCTTTAATTCTTTTCCATGTCTGGCTAAATTCTCTAGTGTTAGATTGATAATGCAAATATCATATGTAGTACTAACAATTTCTAGTATTCCTTAAATAATTTAAATAATATTTTTAATATTACCATATCTTAATTTAATGTACATAGCTTTCATATGTGTAGATAAAATTAGGTGTAATGTGGAGCCTCGATGAAGGGAAGCAAGTATAATAAGGAATATTGAATTAGTCTACACCATACCTAGGAATAAAGTATGAAATATATTAAATTCTAAAGTAGATGATATAACCATAGGAAGTCGATGGACATCCTTTATTCCTACAAGCTCGATAAAGATCTTAGAATGCATATGCTCTAAATAGCATCACAATTAAAAGAGAATTGTTAGGAAAAATATGTTATTTTTATTCATCAGTCCAAAACATTATATACATATATTGTATTCATTATCTTTATCTAATTTTATTTAAGTGATTAAATCTCCATAACATCCATTTTTATTGAGTAGGATAATTATTGTAATTAGAGGAAATGATACCAATTAGTTGTTAAAAGCATACTTCCCAATGGGGTTCGACACTCTACTCTAACACTTTATTACTTAATTTGATACGTATACTTGAATATATTAAGTGGGGTTTACATATTTATATCAAAGAAAACCTAAGCATTATTTAGGGGAGATAGATCCTTAAGCATTCATTATTATAATTCAAATCTACATTTACCCATAGCCCCATCAAGTTTTTGGCACCATTGCTAATGAAGTAATTCACTTTTTAGAAAATTTTAGCTATATTGTTGAATAAATTACATAATTAGGCCTACTTATTTTTATATTATTATTTAGTTACTTTAATCATGAATTGTAAATTTTTTTGTTGCATGCTTTATAACCTTAGAAAGGAACTATTATCATTTGATCCTAAAATTGAGAGAACCATTTCTACAATTTAAAATCCAAAAAGATCTTGAAAATGGCTGAACCTGGGTTAAAGAAAAATCATTCTAGGCCTCTTTAGGATTATGCAAACCCTTTAGTAGACGGAATTCATTGGAGCACACATATACCTACAATCCAAGCTAATAATTTTGAATTAAAATTAGCCATCATTCAAATGGTTTAAAGCTCTCAATTTGGGGGAAATCCTATAGAAAATCCCAATTAACATTAAGCTAGTTTCTTAAAAACTTGTGCAATATTTAATTATAATGGTGTCAGTAATGATCCTATTAGACTTAAATTTTTTTCCCTTTTCTCTAAGAGATAAAGCTAAAATATTGTTGAATTCTTTATCCCCTGGCTCTATAAACACTTGGAATGAATTGACTCATAAGGTTCATGCTAAATATTTTCACCTTCAAAAACTGCCAAACTTAGAAATGGCATAACATCTTTTACTCAGTTTCAAGGAGAGTCCATTTATGAGGGCTAGGAAAGATTGAAGGAAATACTTAGAAAATGCCTACATCATTCATTGCCTGATTGGTTGATTATTCAAATGTTTTATAATGGATTATTGTGATTTCTTAGAGTTATAACTGATGATGTAGCCGGAGGATCATTAATTTCTAAACCATTTGGGGAAGTTTATGAATTAATAAAGTAAATGACTACTAATTATTTCAAGTGGTCTGCTAATAGTGTAAATCCTAAAAAAGTAGCAAGAATTTATAAATTGGATGCTTAATCAATTTTGACTTCGTAAGTTATCGTGATTTTTAAGAAGTTGAATAAAATAGAAATAATATTTGGAATAGGAACTAAAACCTCAGAGGATCAAAATTTAGTTGAAGATTATAATATGCAAGGGATTTAACATATTAATGTAATTGGAAGATAAAATAATCCGTTTTCAAATACATATAATCCAGGTTTAAGGAATCATCCTAATTTTAATTAGTAAAATAATATGAGTGGTAGTAAACAATGGGATAATTAGCAAAATAATGAAGGAGCAAGTTGGAGCACTTCTTAACATACGGCAGTTAATCCTAGACTTAAAAATCCTCTATGATTTAATCAAAGAAATAAATTTGTAATTATGAAATATGCATTGGAGGATGTAGTTATGCAGGTGGGAACTCAATTACATAATAATGTTACTTCTATAAAAAAATTGAAAACCCAATTAAGTCACCTTGCAATTTCAATCAGTAGTAGAACATTGGATCTTTACCTAGTAATACTAAAATAAATTTGATAAAAAAAGAAAAAGATCTAAATAGAAGACATTTGAAGAATGGAAATAATATACCACAACCAAATTTAAAAATCTAGGCAAATTCTAGCTAAAGACTATAAACATAGCGTTGTATGGGGGGCAACCCAAAATTAGGTTTAGTATTGTAATTAAGTCTGGTTGAAGACTATAAACTTAGCACTTCAAGGGAGGAAACCCAGTTTATAGCTTAGGTGTAATAAATATGAATTGTTAGTTTAAAAAACTCTTGAGCGATGAGGAAGTGCCACAGCACTACTATTGACACAACAACACTTAACCAGGCTTTATTAGTTTGAAATTTAAATTTTAAAAACTTTCGCTCAGTTAAAAAATATAAAAATAGCATGATAGAATTTTAATTTTGAATCTTTGTTAATTCTAGGGTGTAGTATTATCTTCTTTTTCTTGAAAATTTAGGTTAAGCAATGGGTAGAATCAAGAAAAGATATTCCTTTTCTAGGTTTAAAAGTGAAGAAATCTTAGAAAATGAAATTTTTTTCTCTTTGCCACATGCAAAGTTTTGTAATCATCAATAAACTTTGTGAGTTCAATGATGAACTTCATAAGAATACAAGAAGATATAAGGCAAAAATGAATAAAAATTATAAATGTGAAGTTTTAGAGTATGAATTTCATCCTGGTCAAGATGTTCTACTAGTTCATTATAAGAAGAAGTATTGTCTTGGAAAAATTAAATCTGGATGGGTATGCCTATATTCCATTATTAGAGTACATCCTAATGGTGCCATCAATATTCAAGATAAGAAAACTTTTTACATTTTCAAGGTCAATAGTAATGGATTAAAACCATACGATTAGGTGAATATGGAAATCTTGAATTTTGAGGAATAGCAGATGTGTGTTTGTATCTTGATTGTACTTTATATATTTTAGAAGAAATACACTTATGTTAGTAATTAGCACAAGTAGTTGGAACATGACTTGTTTTGGCTTGTGAAGCCAATATGTTACGCTTGGTGCTTAGTGCACTAGTTATCCTGTAATCATTGTCATGTATGTTATGTTTTGTTATATTCTATTAACACATGTTTTATGAACCTTTTATCATTTATATAAAAGCATGTACAATGTTAACTATTATTTGTGTTTCTTTTAATTATATTTCATTAAAATTCCCCTCATGTTTACTATAATTATTTTTGTATTCTGAATATTTAATTAACCTTAGCAAAAAAGATAATTAAAAAATTATATAAAATTAGGATAATAATAAAACTCTATATCATAGTTTAATTGAACACTATTTATACCTCACAGAGTGAAAAAGAAACTAAATTTTATGTCACTTAGATCATTTAAATTATTGTGTTAATTTGAAATTATAAGTTATACCTTTATTTATTAATTTTTAAAATAAAGATGAATAATTAGAATTAAAGATTCAATATGAGTTTGTTAAAATTGGAAATCATAAGAAATCCAAATTTGGAATTAATAATCTTATTAAATCCTTACATAAATCTTATTAAGATTGTAGAAAGGGTTCGAAGCAAAAATTGATATTAAAATCATTTACTATGTACTCCATAAATTAAAAATAAAAAGAAATATAAAAATAGTTCTAAAAAGAAAAATAAAGAAACAGAAGAAAAAGTAAAAAATGAGTACATTCAAAAATGGGTATCAATTAAAATCTTAGAATCTGATTTTAATCTTATACTTAAATTAATAAAGGATAAAATAACAAAAATCAATACAAATGATGGTGAATTAATGAAGTTTCAATTTTAACTATAAATATATCTAATCATTAAGATGCATTATTCACTTTAAAATTCAAAAATTAATAATTAGATGTATAACTTGTAAATTCAAATTAAGCAATAATAAGGAAGACTAATTTGTGTAATTATTAGTATTTATTCTAAACTAGAATTATATTTTTGTTCTCTTTTACTTCTTCTAGACCATGAAGTATTATCCAATATTTAGTAATTTTAAATTAACAATTTTTACTTTGGTTAATTATTTAATCGGAATTATAATATTTTTATTTTCTTGAGGACAAGCAAGAGTTTAAGCTAGGGGGAATTTAATAAGTGTAAATAATATGCTATTTATGTGTTATATTTTCAGTGAAATGTGCTATTTTAGTTGTATTGTACAAAAAAATATAGAAAAATGCATAAAATTCTAAATTTCATATAGTGCAACAACATTAGAGAAAATAACGCCACAGTGCCATTAACAACATTCCCAGAGTGCAAGAATATCAACATTGTAGCACTAACTCTCTGTTAGACAACACCGTAGCATCAAAAGTTCTTGTTCACAGTGCCATGTTCTCTGTCGTTCAGCATCGCAACTTTACACTCTAAAACACCTCACCTCCAAAATTGCTCTTCCGACATCATAGAGTGCAAAAGTTAGTAGCATCGTGACGTAGTAATTATAACTTCCCAAGGACATGACCTATCAGTAAAGTGACACAATTGTTCACTAAGTAACTGATCCATGCCAGCAAGCTCCACGATGAAACTAGAATAGTAGCACAACAGTGTTAGTACATTTGTTGGGCTCAGCAGCACTGATCTTTCAAGCACCGCAGTACCAGATGCCTATTTTTTATTTTCCTATAAATTGTCATTGTGTTATGTTAGTAAGGGAGTTCTGTCAATTAGATAACTTTAGTATAATTCATGGTGCTTCTCTGAATTTCCCTTGGGGTGACAACTAAGGGAATTTGGAGAAGTACTTGATACCATCATTAGAGTGTTTGTCTTATGTTTGTGAAGAGTAAATATATATAAGTAAAGAGGAGTACAAAGGAGATCAATTGAACCATTCTGGTGATATATATGTCTTGTATTTTCTTTCTATCATGCTATTAATGAAAATGAGTTTTCTTCAATTCTACTCTATGTCTGGCTAAATTCTCTGGTTTTAGATTGATGATGTAAACATCATATGTAGTAATAACGAGTTCTCTTATTTCTTAAATAATTAAAATGTTGTTTTCAATATTACTAGATCTTAATTTAATGTAAATAGTGACCATATATATATATATATATATATATATATATATATATATATATATATATATATATATATATATATATATATGTTAGTTGAAACCCACAGTGGGGCCTACATGTTATATGAAAAAATGACTACACGATCCTTAAAGCGAACTCAAGCTCACTACTGCTCAGAAGAGCTAAAAAATTAAAAGTAAAAAAATCTACGAGCTCAAGTTCCCTAATAGGTAAAATTACAATCAAACCTAGGTACATTCTACGATGCATAATAGTGAGCACCCAAGAAACCAAAGAGGTACAAAAACCAGCATTCAGCTCCAGCTTCCTCATGAATAGCTCAACCCCGCGATCTCCTACATTAAGATATATCTGCAAAAAGAGGTAATAGACAAAAAAAGAAAAGAAGCAAAAGAATAGTGAAGAATAGGATGGCAAGACCAGTAAAAATCCCAATTAGCACCAACAGGTAAGCAACCAAAACTCAGGAGGAACCATCTCCTCAAAAACATGTAAAATAGCATATGGTTCATATCACTAATCTCATGGCATGCATATAAAAGATAAGCATCATAACATATCTTCCTCAGCCAATTAGCCAACACCAGATGATCTTTGATAATAGCAGCCAACCAAACCAACAACAGTAAATCCCCAAGAACAAAGGGAAAGCCCATAATGATAGAAATCATAGAGCTAGAAATCTGATAAGCAATAGACCTCAAAGAAACAAACTCATAAGCCCAAATCATGGCAGCAAAAGGAAGAATCCTCAGACTAATATTGCACTAACACAAATAAGGCAACCATAAGATAAACCTAGAGGAATAGCAGAATGCCCAACCACCCATGAAAGGAAACCAATCAGCCGATAACCAATATACCTCAAAAAGCTAAAAGCACAAGGCCATAACATGGCAACAAAAGGAAATACACCCAGAATCAGAAAGCTCCAACAAAAATAGAGCCAACCAAATGTGAAAGCCATCTAAACCAACCATACAACAAACAAATTGCCCACAGCATAGCCAGAAAATGAACAAAAAACCAACAATCACATGATCCTTAAGGAATAACATAAGGTAAACTAATCTTATCCAAATTTAAAAGGCCCCTAATATGAAGAGGGAACTTAGAACCAAATACATCAGCCATGGAATCCAACCCACAGCCCCACCTGGACATGACATTAGCATATGCATTGCCCTCCACATTTATAGCCGAAAATGAGCAATTTAGCAAGCTTAAGAAATTCTTAATTTCCCTCCTCCTGTGAAATAAAGCAGAAGAATAAACATTATCATCCCTCAAAATGAGGGACTGATAACAATAAGTAGAGCCAACTTCTACCATAATATTAATGTAATCAAGAGAGAAACAAAGCCTTAAGCCATTAAGGATAGCAAAGGTGATAGCAGCATTAACATCAGAATTATAAAGAGGACCAGCAAAACCCAAAATGCATTTACCGTAAGCATCTCTGATGACACCACCATAGCCCACCATGGTATTGATGATAACTGCATCCACATTTAACTAAACAAAATTAATAGGAGGCTACATCCAAAAGGTACTTCTAGGGATATTATGAAAATAATCCCCATTCATCTTAATCTCAAAGTCAGCCGCATCAATGAGATAATTTTTAAAATTCTTAGCAGAAAGTAACTTAGCAGAATAAAGGGCCCTAATCTTATCTATAACATTTTGAATAATTCTATGATGATTCATTACCATACCATTGAAGCGAGAATTATTCCTATCCAACCATAAAAACCAAAGGATAAGAAAAGAAATAACATTCCTGATATGACCTTTGGAATTAACAAACCAACAATTAATAAAAGAATTAACAGAAACATTAGCATTAAAATAATTTAAATGCAAAATATTATCAAAATAAGTCCAAGCCTTACGGCACAAGGACCAGAAACAAAACCATGATGCATATTATCCAAATGATAGCAACATTGGCATTTAGAGGGAAGGATAAAATCGCATTTAATCAAATTCGCATCCGTAGGGATAAACTTAGGTAAAATATGCCAGACGAAAATTGAAACTATAAGAGGAATACTTTTATGCCATATCATATTGAAATTCTTAGAAGCCGCTTTCTTTTCTCTAAAGGAATGCCAGGCATCCTTTTATTTGAAATTACCATCTCTACTCAAGGCATAAAGCTAAACATCAAGAGAATTAAAGTTCAAAGGGATCTGTAAAATTTGCTGGACAAGAAAGTTGGGCAGAACATTAGAAAGCTTCTCAATTTTTCAACCATTCTCAATGAAAAAATAATTAACCTTAACAGTAGCATTAGAGGATGAATTAATAATAGAATCAATGGATTGGCCCCCTAACCAATAATCCTGCCAAAAGAAAATATTACCACTACTAAGGCCCCAATAAATAGATGGCTCAACCACCCATTTCACTTTACATAGACGATGCCAAACCTTTGAGTTACCTTTATTAAAACAACATATGGTGGGATGCTTCCCCCCACAATATTTAGCATTCATAAACCTAGCCCAAAGGCTCGAATTAACTCAAAAATTATAACATAACTTAAAAGAAAATGAATAAGCCAAATCCTCCAAAGACTTACAACCTAGAGCCCCTTCATCAAAGGTACCACAATATTTACTCCAAGAAGATGAGTGGATTTTTGAGTTGCTTCTTGCCCTTTCCAAAGAAACTTATTGAAATTTTTCTCAATTCTGTTACACACAACCTGAGTAGGAAGCTAGGCTTGAAAGCTATAAATAAGGATAGAGCAAAGAACAATCTTAATAAGAGTTAATCGACCACCAAAGCTTAAAAAGTTAGAATCCTAAGACAAATGTTTGTTTTGCATAACCATAATTAATTCATCAAAAAGAAAAGATTTCTTTCTACCCTTATAAAGGGGAACACCAAGGTACTTTAAAGGAAAACAAACATGACTAAAACCAGTTAAATTCTTAATAGCCATAACATGATCCAAAGGAACTTTCTTAGTAGCAACAAAACCACATTTATGTTTATTAAGAGCCAGCCCACTCACCAATTCAAATTGGTGAAAAAACTTCAACAACTGAT
Organism: Dendrobium chrysotoxum; assembly: GCA_019925795.1. NCBI lineage: Eukaryota > Viridiplantae > Streptophyta > Magnoliopsida > Asparagales > Orchidaceae > Dendrobium > Dendrobium chrysotoxum. The sequence goes on from CM034312.1 coordinate 57,493,758, forward strand.
GCATCCTATTCATTAAGGCATTAGTAAAAATAATAAAATCATCTGCAAAACATAAATGAGAAATATGTAACCCACCTAAAGTTTTTAAATAAAGGCTAGGATACTTCTCAAAGAGATCAGCAAGCCCCCGAAAAAGGTAATCAGCAGAATAATGAAAAGAGTAGGAGAGATAGGATCACCCTGTCTCAGATCATGAGAAGCCTTAAAAAAAACATTAGACTTATCATTAACAATAATAGAAAAATAAGGGCTTTCAATACAAAGCTTAATGAGATTGATAAAATTTAAATCAAAACCAAATAACTTTATAATATCATAAAGGAAATTCCAATCAATATTATCGTAAGCCTTAGCAATATCAAGTTTCAAAATCATATTTCTAACTTTAACATCCAAATCTTGAAAAAATTCTTGAGCCAAAAGAATATTATTAGTAACAACACGGCCTTTAACAAAACCCATTTGGAAGAGGAAAATCTATTTAGGTAGAAAAATCGTTAATCCATTCATCAAAATTTTAGAGATTAGTTTATAATAAAAGGTGCGTAGACTAATAGGTCTAAAATCATTCCAAGAGGTGACATAATTATTTTTAGGAATAAGCACAATAGAAATAGCAGTAAAAAACTTAGGAATATAATTACCATCAAAGAAGTTAACAACTGCAGAAAATAGATCATTATCAATAATATGCCAAGTTTTTTGGAAAAACATCATCATGAAACCATCTGGCCCGGCCACGGACTCAGAATTCATACCAAAAATAGTATCTTTAACTTCCTCAAAAGAAGGAGATTTAGACAAGAAAACATTATCATCATGAGAAATAAGTGTAAGATTAATATTAGGATTATCAATAGTAGAAGGGTGAAAGTTTTTGTTCTGATGGTTTTGGAAATGTTGAACAGCTAAATTAGCTATTTCAGCACCATCTTCAATAACAAAGCCATCAACCGGATTAATTTTATGAATATAATTAATAGTACATTTCCACTTCACCAAGGCATGAAAATATTTAGTATTATTATCTCCCTCAACAAGATGTTTAACATCCACTTTTTTATTTCAAAATACCTTCCTCCTGAGCTTGTAATTTAGAAAGCCCATCTTTAGCTTCTCTCAATAAACAAAAATTAACTTTAGAGGGAACCAACTGGCATTGAGTCTTATGAAAATTCACCTTATCTTTTGTAATTAAAATATTAGAAAAAATATTTTTGAAAACATTATGATTCCACCAATTAAGAACAAACTTAAGTCTTTTCAGTTTATACCAAAATCTTCTCATACCAAAAATAGCATAATCCAGAAATAAAGGGGCAAGCCAATTATCCTTCACCAAATCCATAAAAGTATCATGAAGTAATCACATGTTTTGAAATCTAAATTGAGAAAGAAAATCCCTCAGTCTAGGCTTGATTTTAATAAGAAGAGGAGAATGATCAGAGAGGGTCCTGCTAAGATGTTAAACATTAGTAGACTCAAAAGAATTAAGCCAAAAGTCATTAAATAAAACCCAATCTAATCTTTGCCAAAAATGCCCATGATGCCGAGTAAAATTATCACCAGAAAAACCAATATCAATAAGGTTATAGTTCATAATCATATTATTAAAATCCTCCATAGAGTGATAAATAGGGAGAGAGCCCCCTAAACATTCAGACGGGTTAGCAATGGTATTAAAATCACCTCCCATAAGCTAGGGAAGATTATAAATACTATGAAATTGAGTAATTTGGTACCATAAAATCTTTCTAGAATAATGAGAGGAAGCAACATAAACAAAGGAAGCACAACACTGCAAGTTATAACTCTCAATATTACAATGAATAACTTGATGAAAATCACCATTAATATCAACCCTAACAAAATCTTTCCAAAACACCCAAATTTTATTGGCCACAATAGACAAAGTATGATTAAAACCCAAGAATTTAGCAATACTAAGTAACTTATCAGAAGAGATAAGAGGTTCAAGCAAGACAAGAATCAAGACATTATAGATATGGCATAAGTTTTTCACTCTAAACTTAGAAGAAGAGAAACCAATACCCCTAATATTCCAAATAATAGTGTAAACATGAAAATAGTAATTAATGAGAAGTATGCGAACGGGTGTTCCGAGGACATTATAGAAAAACCACTTTTTTCTTTCTACCTCTTCTACCATGACCCTAGGTAAAACTGGTATTATTATCATCTCTAGCAAAATATTTAGCCAAAATATTCATATCCTCAATATCAGAAAAAGCATCACTATAATAATTATCATTAAAAGGAAGCTTACACTAAAAATACTTGAGTGCCCCCTAGAAAGAGGCAATTCTCTATCATCATAGAAAATATCACCTTCCACATTGGTTTAATTGTTCACAATTGTACAACCTATCTTCTCCACCTCAGTTTGGATACTATCTTGAGAAATAACATCAATTTGAACAATTTCCTCCACCATAATACTTTTTTTAACCAATCACTCCTCCATACTAGGAGCAACAGAAAAGAACACGTTATTAAGATTAGAAACATTATTTTGGTCAATCACATTATGAGGAACAATATCTATAGAAGAGATGGAGTTAAGATTTACTTCCTGCCCTTGAATTAACTCATCCACAGTAATAGGATTCGGTTCAACCAGAACAGAATCCAAAATTAAGGAATCATTAATAGGATCTAGCACTTGAGGAACATTAACCACATTATCATCATTAGTCAAAGTACCAATATCAAATTTGACTGAAAGTAATTCACTTTTATTAGACGTATTAGTAGAATCCTTAGCCTTTCGAAGGTGGGGGTGTAATTTATAACAAGCAGATAAACCATGCCCATGCATCTTACAATGAGAATATAAAATATGTAAATTTTTGAATTCCACTTTTTAAAAATAGCCATTAAGTTTGGAACCAATCCAGACCTCGTTGGGATGCTTCTTCGATATGTCCAATTCAACTAACACACGAGTTATAGAGGGCGGGGAAATGGATGTTGTAGCATGATTAGTTTGCAATGGTTTACCAAAAATAGAAGCCAAGCCAAATAAAATTTGAGAATTGAAAAAATGTAAATAAAGCTTAGGAAAAGAGATCCACATAGGGGTTATGGGAGATTCTTCATGCATATCTAAATTAGGAAACCATTTAAGCAATCTCATTTGACAACCCTATATATAATAGGACCTCCTAAAGAAGATACGCTATAGTCCAAGTCATTGCTCAGTTGAATCGCTATATGCCAGGAATCCAACAAACCCACTTGAAATGAGCCAGGTAATTTCAGATTCAAAAATATCTTATGAATGACATCTAAATTAGGATGCCTAAGCATAAACTTCCCCATAAGAGTGAGCGAAAAGGGTGCATCTAGTAAGGAAACAACAGAATCTTCAAGCAACAATGCTGGACAACCTTTGAAAGAAGAATGAACAAAGGAAAATTTTGTGAAAGAAGAAGATGAACCAGCTAACACCTCCTTAAATGAACGGGACTTACCATTCGAAAGCACAGTCGGAGGAGGGATAGATGATGACATCATCATCTCCCTAAAACCACCAAATCCAAACGCACGACTAAGAAACAAAACGAAAACAAATCGAAATGGAAGACAACGAAACAAAAAGCGTAAAGAACTCCACTAAAATAAACTAGAAACAAAGGAAAAAATCAGCCAGAAATAAGGAGAATCGAGGATGAAAGAAAAAGCCCTAAAATGCCTTGAAATTACCTTAAAGCAGAGAGTCGTTGAATATACACATATGAAATTGAAGCTAATCTTGATTTTCCATGACATAGTGACCATATATATAGTTATATAGTTAAAACTAGGTGTATAGTTAAAACTAGGTGTAATGTGGAGCCTCGACATAGCGAAGCAGGCATTACCAGCAATATTAAATTAATATGCGTCATACTTAGGAATAGGGTATGAAATATATTAAATTCTAAAGGACATGATATAATTGTAGGAAGTTAGTGGACATCCTTTATTCCAATAGGCTCGACAAAGATCTTGGAATGCCCATATTCTACATAGCATCACAATTAAAAGAGAATCATTAAGAAAAATATGTTATTTATATTCATCAATCCAACAAACTATATCCATATAGTGTATTCAATATATTTATCTAATTTATATCAAAGAAAACCTAGCATTGCTTGGGGTGATAGAGCTTTAAGCATTCATTATTATAATTAAAATTTATATTTACCCATAGCCACAATCAAAATCCCGTTTATATTTCAATATGCTTATTTGGGAATCAATCTCCCATTCAAGTTTCAATATAATTTTTTGGGAATCTATCTACCATTTTTTTTTTGAATATGCTTGTTCAGGAATTGATCTCCAATAAAAGTTTAAATGTGCTTGTTTGGGAATCGATATCCCCTTCAAGTCTAAATTTGCTTGTTTGATAGTAATTATATTTTCAATCTGCTTGTTTGGGAATCGATCTCCCATAAAATTTTTAATTTATTTTTATTGGGAATTGATCTCCCATTCACATCTAAGTCTCATTGTTTGAGATAGATCTCCCATTCTAATTCAAAATTTGTTAGCTTGGGAATCAATCTCCAATTCATGTTTTAATCTTCTTGTTTAGAAATTATTCTCCATTCAAATTTGAAACTACTTGTCCAGGAATCAATCTCCCATCCAAGTTTCAATATGCTTATTTAGGAAGGGATCTCCCATTGAAATTTTAAATATGCTTGCTTAGGAATTTATCTCCTATTCATGCTTTAATCAACTTATTTGGGAATTAATCTACCATTCAAGTTCCAACCTGCTTGTTTGGGAATCATTCTCTGAATCAAGTTTCAATCCTCTATTTTGGGAATTAATCTCCCATCGAAGTTTAAATATACTTTTATGTGAATAAAGATCCCATTGAAGTGTAAATACACTTGTTTGGGAATTGAATTCCCGTTAATATTTTAATCTACTTATTTGCAAATCATTCTCCCATTCAAGTTTTAAATTTACTGGTTTAGGAATCGATCTCCCATTCAAGTCTAAATCTCTCTATTCGAGATAAATCTCCCTTGAGGTTTAGAGATCTCATTATCAAGATTGGTATATGTTTCCCTAATTACATCAATTCTAATAAATTTTTGTTGAATGAGGATATGACTATAGGTATCATTCTAATCTGACCACTCAAATCTGCTTACGGAGGATCACTTCCTTCTCAGGTATTTATCTGAATTCAATCCAAAATAAATATTTAAATCAATTTACACTCAAATTAAAATACCAAAAAAATCTTTTGGATTCAACTGATCATATAGGTCAATACCCAGTTTCTCACACATGTTAGGGGTTTATTTGTTGACCTCATTTATATATGAGATCATCTAAATAATCAAACTCTGAACTATAATCAATATGCTCAATGCACTGGTCCTTATAGTAAACTGACTCCTTGACTTCAATCATTGTTTAAACCTCTCTTATTGGAGCTTCACACTTTAAACTCATTAATACTAGTTCCCTAACCCAGTGCATGAACCATTTGACCTAGTTGAGCTAGCTTAACCTAACTTAATTGATCTAACCTCTAGATTGAACAATTATAAACCCTAATTCACATTTGAACTTCACAAAATTTCACTTAAATATAGCTATTCATGGATTAAACAAGTTTGGTCAACATTACCCAATCAATAATTGACTTCATAAATTTTACCTAAAATTTGTCAAAATTGGTCAATTTAGATCAAACAATTAAATTTAAACAAATAAAATTTATTAAACCCTAAAATCCAAATCTCCTTATTCTTTTGATGAGTCAAGACCATGTGAGACATCTTTTGAACATGTTAACTTGGTCAATATTGACCTTCTTTTTGTGTTGGTCACTTGCGTGATAATTCATTTCATTGGGTTGGGTGGTTCACCTCTTATAACCATGCTCATTCAATACATAAAATTTATTGATTGGGTCATATCTTGTAAAACTAACTGCACCATTGCATATGGGTTACCGAGAAGAATCAAATGAGTCCATTCATGTTAAAATTTGACATCAATTGATACGTGTTACGAAGAGAGAATGTTAGGGGCTTTTTCTTTAATAAATTTAATAATTATAAAAAAATTAACACCTAAAAAGTATTAAATGAACTAAAATAAATTTTTAATAAATAAAATTATCATTTTAAAACATAAAATAAAACATTAATATATATATATATATTATAAAAGAGAATAAATTATAAAACCTTCATTCAAATTAACTCATTTTAAGCTTACAAAACAAAATTACCTTTTCTTATATTCCCAAATCAAGCAAGCCTTTATATAATTGCTAATTTTGATCATACAGATAACATTTAATTTCAATGCTTAGATCAAGGGAATCAAAAGGAGATGTTATTTGATCCATTGAATCAAGGGCTACATGGGCTATTTTTTTATTACATCTTATATTTTATATTAGGATTTCAAGAAGGAGATAAAGCAAGACAGCTTAGGCCATCTAAAAACTCACACCTCCATATTCACATACATCATCCCCCACTCATGCCTTTCTCTCACCTAATCACCCAAGTAGATGCTTCTCTATCTCTCTATTTTTCATTCAAAGAGGTCAAATCCCTTAGCCCTCTTTTGATTCCACAAGCTGCATGAAGTTCTCATCTCGGGCGGCATCCAAGCTAGACTCTCAGCCATCACCCCTTCCCATTGAATACTCTCTCACATGAAGCTATAGCAACTCAAACAAGAAAGGGAAAAGTAATAAAATTGTAAGTTGTGATTTGTCTTCCTCCACTCAAACCATGAGAAGAATACGCTACTCATTATGTCTAGAATAAACGAATGAAGGAGCTATTGGCTTTGATGTAAATTAGGAGAGAAGAGGACCTCTTTGCTGTTCTTTTATTTTAAAATAAGGTAGGAAGTACATCCTGGTTTCCTTCTCTAAACTAGAGCAGTTGAAGCAAGGAATAGACAAAGAGAAAAATTCATGAGGAAGGTTAAATTTTTATAGTTTATTGATGTTATCATGAGATCTTGTATTATAGTAATTTCTTTGTATTCTTTCTTAGAAATATTTCCATTTAATAGTGCTTTAAATCTTTTCATTTAATATTAGTTTTGCAAAGGTTGCATTAGATGTTCTGCAAAAGAAAGCCACTTAAGGCCTATCAACATTGTTCTTTTTTGTTTAAAATCTAAATGGACATTTGTGTTCGAATTATTCATTTCCTTCTATATCAACTTGCTGCTATTTCAAAAATTAAAATCCATGTTGTCTGTAGATTTATCATTATTGCTTTAATAGGATCTATGTATTATTTACATTCAAATAGTTTACTATATTTTTTAAGTATTTTTTTTATATTCTCTTCATTTTATTAGAAGAAGTTATATGCTATTAGCCATTTTATTATCAAAAAAGTAAAATAAAAAGCACATACATATGGTTGATGAATTAAAATTTCCAATACTTTGCTAATTTAATTTATCCTAGTTTTAATAGATATAAAAAATTATGTGGTAATGGAGGTAGTAATTAGTTCTCATCAATTTTTCATTAAAAATTTGTTAAAACCATATCATTATTTATTTTCCTTGTCTTCTTTACTTAAGAAACAAATGGTGGTCGACTAAGTGAATTTCCCTTATCGTTATCTTGAGATTAATAAAATTAGTAGTCATGTATTACTTTTCTTTAAGGGAACTTTTAAGAAGTAATAGTTTTTGTTTTCCATTTGTTAGAAGGTAATATTTCCTAATTAGTATTTTAAATTTATTCATGAATATTAGAATGCAACTTTCATATAATTTTTATTCATTCTTCTCTATATCTACATGGAAGCATTTAGGTGATGTCAAGCATTAAAATTAAATGGATTTTGTATGTATGTTAACTCTACAAACTTTATTATGATTGAAAAATTTTATATACATCATTTGTATACATTTGATACAAGAATGAAAGACTATGTTGGACAATTTTCACTTCTTTATATTTCATTGATGTATGTATATTTGATTATCAAAGGTTTTGGTAGAATTGTTGGAAGGTTAATATACATGTTTGAATTGTGATATTAATGTATTCAATGCAAATATGGATAGCATGTGTAAAGTGTCATGATTCATCTCATACATTCATTTTTGGAATAGAAGTTTGTAGATATAATTCTATATTCATACAAGTGAGTTTGCATGATATTAATATAGAGAACACCCTATGTGAATATCTTTCAAATGATATTCACCTTATGTTTAAAAAATCATGTCATTACTAATTATTCATTGCTTAAGAATAATGGACACCATTTGGCATGTTATTTCCATTTACTATTGGGTAACATGTATAAAGTGTTTGTAATAGAAATTATATCTTAATGTTAGATTTCTTCAATTAGCATGCTATTGAGTACACTCATCAGTTTGAATTACTCTAATAGCCATCACATAAAGAATTATGCTGCTTATCTTTATTAAATGCATACATATTTGTCTTTTTGACTTATGCAAGGAATAATGGTGGCTATTTGGATATCAAAGTTAAAGGATTCAATCACCTGCTTTTCATCCAAATGGAGGTGTTGTGGCCTGAAACCACTCGATAAGCACCGATGAGGTAAATTTTATAAAACTTACATCCCCTGGTCTTCAAAGCCAAGTATGTGAATAGGATCCACTAAACCTTAGGTCCTTGTAAAAGCCCCACATTTAATTTTTCAAACTAGATAAACCACTAGTGAGTAGGCCTTTTATTCTAAAAATATAAATATAAGTAAAATCAAACTTATCTCAATTAATTAGTGAGTATTTAAAAAAATTTATTATCTTTAGCATTGAGTATGTTTAATTATTCCTAATTTTCTTTTGATAATGTAATCTATCTTTGATTGTAAGTTTTTTTTTTATAATTATAGTTAATTAGGGATATGATTCTAGGTATCATTCTGATCTACAACAACAACAACAATAACATCAAGCCTTTATCCCACTACGTGGGGTCTGCTACTTGAATCCTTTTTCTCCATTGTGTCCTGTTAAAAGTCAAATTCTCATTTAAATCTAATAAAAAAATATCATTTCGAATATTTTCTAACCCAATTTTTTTAGGTCTACCTCTACCTTTCTTAACATAAGTCAAATCTAAGACATTTACTTTCCTAACTGGGTCAACGGGAGGCCGCTGTTTTATGTGACCAAACCATCTAAAGCGACTCTCTCTAATCTTATCTTCCACTGGAGCTACTCTAACCTTTTCACGAATATGCTCATTTCGTATCCTATCTCTAAGGGTAAAGCCACTCATCCACCTAGGCATCCTTATATCTGCAACACTTAACTTAGAATTATGCTTCTCTTTTAATGGCCAACATTCAGCACCATAAAGCATTATAGGTCTCACCACCATCTTATAGAATTTTCCCTTAAGTTTGAGGGGTACTTTTCTATTACACAATAAGCCCGATGCATTCCTCCACTTCAACCATCCAACTTGGATTCTGCTAATAATATCCCCATCTATTTCACCATCACTCTAAATAATAGATCCTAGATATCTAAAATGTGTACTCTTATTAATGACTTGATCGCCCAAAGTCACAATCCCCTCACTAATATATTATTACTAAAATTACACTCCATATATTCAATTTTAGATCTACTCAAGTGAAAACCTTTAGACTCTAAGGTTGACCTCCACAATTCTAGTTTACCTTCAACTCCCTCTCTAGTCTTATCAATAAGAAGAATATCATCAGCAAAAAGCATACACGAAGGTACATCCTCTTGCAAATGTCTAGTGAGAACATCCATGACTAAAGAAAAAAGATATGGGCTTAAGGCTAATCCTTGATGTAATCCAACCGAAATAGGGAAATACTAGGTCAAACCACCTTGTGTTTGAACACAAGTAATAGCTCATGCATACATATCTTTAATGATTTGAATATAAGGGTTATTAACTCCTTTCTTTTCAAGAACTCTCCATAGCACTTCTCTTGGAACTTTATCATATGCTTTATCTAAATCAATAAATATCATATGTAAATCCTCCTTATTCTCTCTGTATTTCTCCATCAAACCTCTTAATAAATGTATGGCTTCCATAGTAGACCTACCCGACATGAATCCAAATTGATTTTGAGAAACATTAGTATCACGCCACAACCTATGCTCCATAACTCGTTCCCATAGTTTTAAAGTATGATAATTAACTTAATTCCTTTATAATTCACACAATCCTGTGCATCACCTTTATTCTTAAAAATAGGGATTAACACACTCATTCTCAACTCATCTGGCATCTTTTTAGTCTTCAAAATAGCATTAAAAAGTTTAGTAAGGCAAGAAATTCCTTCATCTCCTAAGCATTTCTACACCTCTATTGAATATCATTAGGTCCAACAGCTTTTCCACCCATCATTTTCTTTAAAGCCTCTCTAACTTCCGTTTTACTAATACGCCGATAAAAATAGAAATCTTTATTTTCATTTAGGATGTTAAGGTCACTATAGTCAATTTTATTTTCATATTCTTCATTAAAAAGTTTAGCAAAATATCTCATCCACCTTTGTTGAATATCACCTTCTAAAAAAGGTACTTTTTGATTTTCACCCTTAATACACTTCACTTGAACTAAATCCTTACTACTCCTATCTATTTGTTTGGCTAACTTATACATATATCTTTCTCCCTCCTTAGTATCTAATCTAGTATATAAATCACTAAAAGCTAAACTCTTTGCATCACAAATTGCTTTCTTAGATTCCTTACGTACCTCTTTATATTTTTTCCAATTATCAGAAATTTTATAATTAAACCATTTTTTATAACAAAACTTCTTATTTTTAATCTTTTCTTGCACATTTGGATTCTACCACCAACTATTTTTAATATTAGGAGCTTTTCTCTTTGAAACTCCAAGCACATCTTTTCAAATATTCTTAATATCACTAGCCACATTTTCCCACATAACATTAGCATCCTCATGCACAGAAAAAATCTTAAGATTTAAAATCTTATTCTCAAAAATATTTTTTTTAATATTCTTTAAATGTCCCCATCTAATCCAAGAATATCATTTTACTTTATTTTTTATTTTCTGCCCCATTATCTTTAAGTCCAAAACTAATAAACAATGTTGGGTACATAAATTTTCACTCAGAATAACTTTACAATCTTTGCAATCTAAATGATCTAATTTTCTTATAAGAAAATAATCTATCTGAGTTGTATTATATCTATTTTTATAAGTAATGAGATGCTCATTCCTTCTCTTAAATAAGGTATTAGCAATTAAAAAATCATAAGCTAAACAAAAATCTAATATGGACTTACCACCTTTATTTGTCGTTCCAAACCCATGACCACCATGAATGCTTTTAAAATCATCTACCTCTCTACCAACATGTCCATTTAAATCTCCTCCAATAAAAACTCTTTCTTCAAGAGGTATCTTTTATATTAATTCTTCTATGCCATTCCAAAATTTTAAATTTGAACCCATATCCAAACCCACTTGAAGAGCATAAGCACTTATAATGTTAACAATCTTAGCATCAATAATAATCTTTAAAGCTATAATTCTATCTCCAATTCTATTAATATTTATAATAATATCCTTTAAATGCTTATCTAAAATCATGCCTACACTATTTCTAGTATGACTCCTACCTGAATACCAAAGTTTAAATCCTAAACTATCATTCTCCTTAGCCTTCTCTCCAATCCATTTAGTTTCCTGATTGCACAAAATTTTTATCTTCCTATGAATCATAATATCTATTAATTCCATTAAGTTTCTTGTAAGGGAACCTATATTCCAAGTTCCTATCCTAATTTTAGTTTCATGGACTAGCTTCTTTGCCCACATCCGCCCGTGATATGGGAACCCTTGCCTTTTTAACACTGCACCCAGGCAGCGGTGCAGCGGCCCTTGCCCACTTATCGCTATATTCATGCCATACAGCACGTCACTTCTAGGGGAGGCCCTAGTATTAACATAATTTCTTAAAAGATTCATGTCATTATTATTCAATAAGTTTTACGCTGGTTGTCGACTACCTAACGCAACCCTACACTTTTCTCATCCAGGGCTTATGACCTGACAACGGCAATGTTAAATTACCTTAATTAGGAGCCACTCTCTCATTTAAGTGTCTATTAAATCTATCTTTTTGTTTTTTCCTTTTGATTTTCCTAAATAATTAAAACACATAATTAAAAAATAATTAAAAACTTAAATAAACTACTAAAATTTTAAAAATTTTAAATAAAAATTATTAAATCATAAATAAATATTAATTGAATTAAACAAAATAAAGTTTCATAATTCATTCAATTAAACTTGATTTAATTAAAAATATTTATTAATTAAATATTAAACTATTAATTAAAGGATATTTGCATTAGAGTGAAGGGTCTTTAAAAAATTAATTGGGTCTAGTATTTATAAGAGAATATAAAATTTTTAGAATTTTATGTAAATTAAAAAGTCAAAATTTATCAAATTTAATTAATAAAATAATCATATAATTAAATACATCTCAATTAAATCACAAAAAAATATAATTTATTCACCTCAATAAATTAATACTACCTACTTTGTTAATAAAGTTTTAAGGTTGGAAACCTCAAGTTGTGGGGCTATCTGTCCTAAGGAGGCTTTGGTCCTCAAGCCCATTGTGCAATGCTATGAAAGAACTGGTGAGATGTAGGTGCTAAATATCTTATAAATTTGTAACCGATGAAATTAATTAATAAAAAATTAGTAACCAACAATCAATCTTAAATAAATACATAATTGTTGGGTAACACAAGTTCACAAGACTACTAGCTTGCCCCATGGAGGGTGAAATAAACCTCACAGACATAGTTTAACAAACATGATTGCTATTCAACCGAATTAATCATTTATAAATAAGTAATAAAATACATATAGATTGAAGGTTTCATATTATTTTCTTGACTCCTTTTAAGAAGGCAAAGAAGTATTGGATTGAGAGCTTAAGGATTAAAACACTAAATTAAAATAAAATTACTCTATACAACCAATCCTATCCTTTATGAGGGAATGGTGGCATTACAATTATGAGTCTTTGAACTTGGGTTAATGGCTCTTGCACTTTGAAGCCACAAACTAACATGGTTATTTAAAACCTAAAATAATAACTCAAATAAATAAAGGATTCTAAAATTTGATTAATAAAAATTCCAAAATATCAAAACATACACTTAAATCAAAATCTCCCTTGACCTATAACCAACAAATAATTTCAAACTAAGAAATTAAACCTTATAGGGCATATCAAAGACATAATGTTTTTCACACACTAGAACATATTTTTTAGGGCCACTGATTCTAGTCTTAGTCTAAGCTGGAGTGTGTTTGGTTTGATGTGGATGCATTTGCTTTGGGGTATCTTACGTGGGTTTGCTTACTTTCAACACTTTTCATGTCAGATTACATTTTTGTTGTTACACAATTTAGCTTTTAAATTATATACACTTTCATTACATTCTTCCATACATTGCTTATGTATACCCATGTTATCTTTTCTTTATTGCAAAAGAAAAATAAAAGTAGAAAGTATCTAGGCTTGCTTGTAGCATTAAGGAAGAGTAAAGTAGAATGTACATTTGTGTAAATGTATATGAAAATAATTAAATGGAAATTTAAGGTGTCTAAATTGTTTATTTAGATTAAGTCAAAAAAATTCAAAGAGTAATAAAAGGTTTAAACATTTTTACCTACATACATATGGGCACCAAAAGATAATTCGTTCCCTTTTGGAAGGGGTTCTCTTTTGGAATTATATAGCATATTTTGAGCTAGAAGCAGATAAATAAATATCTTTAAACCTACATTAATTATAGGTAAAAAAACCCAAGCATGTTGTGGTGGAGCTTTGCCACCTTAATTTCTTGTAGACCCAGCGTTATATTTATATTTTTAAATAAAAGATTAAAATATTTTTTATGCATTTGCTTCATACATCTTAAATGGCACTAATTAGATATATTTTTATATTACATAGCCCTAATTTAAACATCTAAATTAAAATCCTTGACTCCTTAGGATAGAGGAATCTTATCTTGCATGCATAAGGCGTTCATTGATTTCTAGGATTTTAGGTGGTTTTCCACTCCAGGTAGACATAAGTCTAAATTGTACACCCCTCAGTGTGTCTTCTCTAATTCTTAAAAAATTCCAAATCAATAATTTCTTCCAAAATGGTAAATTAATTCTTACTCGATCTAAGATGTCTAATCATAAAATGCGCATGATCGGATGGCCTAAATTATTCGATATGATTTTAATTCACCTATAACATTTAATCCTATCATCCAAATTTGATGAAATTTAAAACATAGGATTATGGCAAATTAATCTTTCAACCCACAGATTTTTAATGCTCCATGAATTGAGATTTAGGAGAACAATAGGTTTGATCATAAAACTTCAAATAAAGATAACTTGCTAACTTGTAATTGGATTTTCTTGATCTTAGGCATTTTTGAAAGCTTGAGACACCCTCTTCAACTTCCTAGCAGACTCCATGAGTTAATGATGGTTGGATCAAGAGATAGATCTAAAATATCCCTTCTCTCTTTCTTTCTTACTCTCTCTTGCTGGTTTGGGAGTGTTTTAAACTATTAAAGGGCAAGAGAGGCTATGGGAGAGCTAGAGAGCTTATTATGAGGCTAAAGAAATGATTTGATCACCCTTGGGCCTTGGAAAGTGGCGGTATTTATAAAAGAGAAAAATTTGAATTGACCTTTATTTAGGATAATAGCCATTTTAGCCAGTGACTAACTAATGGGAGCAAAGGGAAGGTTTTGAAGAGTTTAAAATCACATGGGTGTTTATTGAGGGAGTTAGGCTTGAACTATTTATTGGAGAGAGATTATTTTGGAGGTTATTGACACATTAGTATCTCAGGTAGCATGAGATAGTTTAGGAATATGCAATGGGTTCAAGGAGACTTGGTTCAACCCACACTTTTAACTCAGATCAAACCATGGGTTCAAACTCTAAGGGTGTGTTCAAGGAGTTAATACAGACCTACTAGAGTACTTTTTCAAATTTATTTTGATAAGGGTGGTGATTTTAGAGCAAAAAAAATCATTTTTAGCACATAGTCTAATCATATTGGTCAAACCTTGTGGGCTCAAGGCTAGGAAAATTTTAGGGGACTCATGTTGACCTCATGAACAGTCCCTGTGAGTTTGGTTCAATAATTTGGTTAAAATTATGATAAATGAATTTTTTAAGTTTATAGGGTGATTTTGGTATACTAGGGCTGACAGGCGCAACCAAGTTTTACCAAAGGTTAATTATGGGTCCAACTCATTCCAAATGATGTTTTGGGCCTATTAGATGTGGTCCCATGGCTTGGTGTGGTCATTTGGTGCAACATACAAGTTTAAGGGCTAAAGGGGCCCTTTGGCCAACTTGGGTTAACTTGGTCAACCAGGGTTGACCATGGATTGGGTTTTGTTTTAAATCATTTTAAATGGTGTTTTATATATGTCAGACAAGGTTCCAAGTAATAGCAATGTTTAAATGCGAGACATGCATGTATAGGGTTCAATGTGACCCTTTTAGTCAACCTAGGTTGACTTGGTCAACTAGGTTGGAACATGGTTCAATGCATTCTACATGATGTTTAGGGTTTATTTGAGGTGGTCCTAAGGTTTGGTTGGATCTCCATGCCTATAATGTAGTTTAAAGGGTAAACAAGTAATTTGTTTAACTTAGGTTGACTTGGTCAACTAGGGTTGACAAGGGCTTAGGGTTTGGTTCAATGGATTCCAAATCATATTTTGGATATATTTGGAGAACATTGCATGGCTTGGTTTGACTAAGCCTTAAGATTATGATTTAAGGGTTTTAGGATTTTATGGTCAACAAAGGTTAAATATCGATTTAATACATCATGCTACTGATGATGATCATAGTCAATAAGTTTGGTGAAGTTACCAATATCAAAATTATAAAATGTCAATTTTAATGGCATAGGCTATAAATATTTGAAGACTTTATTGCATATGAAAGTGCTTTGAATTTTAGGGTCAAATTGATGTGGTTGACCCTAGGGATATGCCTAATCAATATGCAAGTGATAGATCAAGAATCCAAGGTCATTTGGTTAGGTTTCAAGGCAATGGAAATTTCTCCCAAAAAATAAGTTATTGACCAAGGGGTTATGGGTTTGGTTCTGACACTGAATTTGGGAGTATTGGAATTTGCATTGGATTTGATCAATGAGTTTGACTTAGATTTGATTTAGTCAATGATTTAGAAGGATTTAAGGGTTTGTAATGCTCAGGTCATTGATAATTAATGATGATTATTAATGATAGAATAAGTGCTCAATAGATTATCACTAGGGACAATCAACTGATGGACTTAGGGCTTGATTTTGATTTATGTTTTGAATTGATCAATGAAGATCAATGATTGAAGGAAATTTAGTTTTTATAATAATCATATCACTGATAATCATTTGGTGATTATCAAGTGAAAGATCAGATGATCAAATAATAATCAGGGATGATTGTCAAGTGATGATTCTGAAGTTAATAATTTGATCACTATACTAAAACATAGTGATGGGATGAATTTGAAGTTTGAAGTGTAGTTCAATGATTTGAGTGTGAAGATTAATTGTTTTTATTTAAATCATTAACATTACACAAAAATGAGGTCAAAAATATATTTATTCATTTATATGCAGATAAATATAAATATTTGAATACATTTTATTCTAATACCTATCTCTTCCTATTATTTGCAAGGAATTATGGTGTCGATAATTGGAGAGCAAAGCTAAAGGATTCAGTCACCTTTATTTCATCCAAATGGAGGTTTTATGGCTGAAAACCACTGGACAAGCTCTAGTGAGGTAATTATTTCAAACTTTGGGCTCCTAATTCTTCAAAGTCATACATGTGCTTATTATTCATTTCTCGTACCTTAGGTCCTAATATAAACACTGTATTATTATTTCCAAACCTGATAACCTATTAGTGAGTCATTCTAACATCTCTCTTTAATCTTCTATTATGCTCTCTAACTCTAGCAATCATGGTTTTCATTATAGGCTAGGTACGATCTCTCTGGTTTTTTTCTTTGTTATTAAGAGCATTTGATTGATCGTAGTTTTAGTTGGTGACTGGTGCTTCCTCATTGAATGAGCCTATTTTTTGTTTCACTAAATCAGCTATGAAAGGTGTTCATGCTATTTTGATTACTTATGAGGACATTATTGAACTTGCAAGCCCTTATAAATTTACTCTTGCTAGAAAATTTTTAATCCGTAGGCCTAATTTTGATGCGATTCATTCTTTTTAAAAAATATTAAATTATCTGATGTTTTTTCATTTGGTTTACTTGATGCGAGACATGTTGTGATCTAATTAAGCAATGACTTTGATTATAGTCATGTCTTTACAAGGAGAACTTACTACATTAATAATTGTCAAATGACATTGCTTAAATGGACACATTATTTTTATATTAGGGAAGAATCACCCATTGTGCCTGTTTGAATTTCTTTCCCCAATTTATGATTACATTTTCTTAGCCCTCATGTTCTACATGCCTTGTGTTCAATTTCTTGTAGGCCTTTACAATCAGATCAAGCTACTGCCTCCCACTCGAGGCTAATAGCAGCTAGAATTCTTGTTATAATGGATATTGCCAAGAAATATCAAAAGGAAATTTGGCTTGGTTTGGAAATTTTTGGTTATCTTCAAATAGTTGAATTTGAAAATGTTCCTAATTTTGGTAATCTTTTCAAAGTCCATGAGCATTCAATTAATGAATGTTTCGTGGTCCATTTGAATCTTAAAAAAAATAATAAAGGATCAAATAATGTCGTAGAAGGTAATATTTGGGAAGTGGAGAAAGAAGCTCCTATTAAGGATTTGTAAGATGTAAATAATAATGAGTTACAGGTTGTTCATGATGTATTATAATTTGAGCATCATGTTACTAAGCATTATGATAAATTAATTGATGGTAACAATGAAACTGATTACCAGATTGGTTTCGAAGAACCTATAGAAATTCCTTCTCTCATTGATTTGATTGGGCTTGCTTTGAATGATATAAATGCTGAGGATAATAACCATAATGCATTTAACTCTAATGATTACCATGTCAATGGAGATATAAGTAAAGAGGTGGGAGTAAAGAATGATGCTCTTGTTACTTTACCTCAAGATCTTTGTACCTTAAATCATACTGTTGGGATGAATTCTGAATTGTTAAATGACCAAGGTGATGATACAGAAGAGGGTGAGATCCTAGCTCAAATGGATGAGTGTCTTATGGTTAATCTAGATGGTTTAAGTAGTGTGTCTAAGTTATCTTCTAGGTCAAAAGAGAATGATGAGATTAATCAAGATGGTTTTTTGAAAGTAGCCAAAAAGAAAAGTAAGAATAACAAGATTGTGACAGGCAGAACATCTAGGAATACTAGAGCTTCCAATGTTTCTGTTTCATCAAATGGTTAAGGCTCTCATTTAGAATATTAGGCTGGCGGGGGGGGGCTACCTTATCTAAGGACAGGGTTAGAAATTTATGTAGGATCCATAATATTCATCTGCTTGTTTTAATTGAAGCTTTAGTTTTTTTCTTCTTACTTAGATTTGGTGCATTCCAATTTGGGTTTTAATTTGGCTTTTGGTAATTGTTCGAATAAGATTTAGATTTTTTGAAAGATTTAGTGTGTTCAAACATTATTGCTAATTATACTCAAACTGTGCATGCTACTATTAAAATTTGTCAGTTCTCTTCCTACGCTTCTTTTATTTATTCTTCAAATTCTAGATTTGAAGGGAAAACTCTTTGGAAACAGCTTAGTGATTTCTCTTCTATTATTTCATCCCCATGGATGATTGGTGTTGATTTCAACATCGCTACTAAATTTGTTGAAAGAATTGGGGGGAAAGCCTCCTAATTTCCATGCTATGGAAGATTTTAATGACATGATTTACAATTGCAATCTTTATGACATTGGTTTTACTGGGAAAGCTTTTACTTGGAACAAGGTTACTATGTGGCAAAGATTATACCATATTTTATTAAATTATTTTTTAATTTCATCTTTTCCTATGACTCATATTGAACATTTAACCAAAACTTTATCCGATCATTCCCCCTTACTTTTAAATATTTCTCAGCAAAGTAGCAGCATTCCTACTCGTTTTATATTTCAAAACATGTGGATTTTAGATTAATCTCTTACCAATATTATCAATAGTAATTGGCATGGTCCTTTATTTCCTCATGATAATGTTGGGGATATGACTAGATTATGGTTTAAGCTCAAAAGGCTTAAATAAAAATTGAACTGGTGGAATAATTGTGTTTTAAAGAATATTTTCTCTAATATTTTCCAAATTGAGGATTTGTTTAATAGAGCTAATATCAACTACATGAATGACCCCTCTTTTGAGAATCTTATTTTACTTAATGAAGTTAAGGCTACATTGTTTAAACTTCAAGAAAAAGTGGAAGCTTTTGGATATAAAAGGATTCTTCTAAATTTTTTTATTAAGGGAGATAGAAATATAAAAAATTTTCACAATATTGCTAACCACAAAAAAGTTGCTAGTCATATTCACAAAATTACTACTCCTAATGGTGTTTCTATTAATTTTCCTGAGTTGATTTATGCTTCAGGTGTTATTTATTTTAATTAGGCTAGATTTAAATATTCATTGCTCTTTTATTCCTTCTCTCATTACTGAGGAGGACAATAGGTTATTCACTAAGATGCCTACTGAGGATTAAATTTGGTTAACTATTAAAAGTATGAATGTTGATTCTGTTGCTTGCCCTGATGGGTTTACCACAAAGTTTTGTTGTAAATATGAATTCAAGGAGTATAGTTTTGATGATAATAAATATGTTTGTGCTCTGTTTTGTTTGGCTAACCATTTCAGGTACAAAAGATCAAATGTAATTCAAGCCAACTCAAGATCGGGTCCAAGTGGGTTTAAATGTAATTTTTCCCTTTCTTGAGTCAAATGTAATGTAATTGGTCCCCTAGCTAAGTAACCTTCCACACACACACTCAAGGGGAGAGTTTTAGTGAATTAGAGTTTCTATTTTCAATTTTTGTTCATATTGTCCTAGAAGATATCCATATCATCCTGGATAATCCAATGAAAATAGAAAGCCCAATTAGGATGACCATGTTAAGTCGATTTGATTAAGTAGGTCATCCTGGACGATAGACCCATCATACAGGACGATATGCTCAGATTGGAAAATCCCAGCCGCTAGACTGAGTTAGGCAAGTTTTATTTTTAGAGATTTGTTTTGATCGTCCTAGACGATACGTGTATCATCCTGGACGATTCTTTACAATCATGCCTAAATTAGTCAGATGATTAAGGAAAGTAGTTAATATTTGATTGATACGATCATATCATCTGGGACGATCGCAAGATCATATGGGATGATACATGAAAAATCCTGACCGTCTAGTGCCTTTCACCTGTATGCCCAGAGGGTTGTTCAGGACGATTCTCAGCTTTTTGAACTAATCGTACGAAATGATATACATATCATCCTAGATGATCAAGTCATTTTAAAATCATCCAGCATGTTTAACTTGTATGCCCAGAGCGATGCTTAGGATGATTTTGGGTGTTTTTGAACTAATCGTACAGGATGATAGAGATATCATCCTAGACAAGCAAGTCATTTTGAGATCGTCTAGCATCAGCTGCCCTGGATGACAAGAGCTATCTTTTGGATGAAATTCTTGATTTACACTAATCATCCCGGATGATCGTAGAATCGTACGAGATAATTTGAACAGATTTTGTCTACTAATCATCCAGAGGAACCAGATCGTCCAGGCTGATACATGTGATTTTGAACTGATCGTACAGGATGATCTACCGATCGTCCTAGATGATCTTTGATGATCAGTTGAGATTTAGGGCAATTTTTGAGCCCTCCTATTTTAGATCCTTTTCTTCCAACAAGAAAAATCTTTTGCCACTTTCCTTACCAGAGAAAACCTTGAGAGAGAGAGAGAGAGAGAGAGAGAGAGAGAGAGAGGTTGGGAGAGAGTGAGAGGATCTTGTGAGGGGGAGTTTGTGAGGTGTTCACAAAGGTTGCTCCAAGCAAGGATCTGAGTCATCTTTTCTAGTCATCATCTCTTATCTCATTGGTGGTTCTATGGTAGGATCATCTGCAAGAAGATCCAGGTTCTCTGCCTGCTTTAGGAGGAAGCGAAAGGGGTCTAGGTTCTCTGCCTGCTTCAGGAGGAAGCGAAAGGAGTTCAGGTTCTCTGCCTCACCGAGTTGGTGGAAAGGAGTTTTTGTACAAGCTTCTCCGCCTTGCTATGGGAGCAGAAGGAGAGACACTTAGTATTAGTGCAATACCCGAAGGGGAGGCTCCGGGGAGTGGATGTAGGTCAAGTTGATAGAACCATTATAAAATCTTGTGTATTCTTTCTGATTATCTTCCGCACTTATTTTTCTATTGATGATTGTGTGATTGTGATTATTATTTTATTATCATTAAATATCTGCACATCATCGCATTACTATAATTAGTTTTAAAAATATTCAAAAAGATTTTTCTAAATCGTTGTTTGCTCTCAAATTTTTAAAACTACCAATTCACCCCCCCCCCCCCCCCCTCCTCTTGGTTAGCCTCTGGACTTATTCATCAGGGCTTAACATCCCTAATGAACTTTCAAGTGGTATCAGATAAGGATTCATAAAATCTAGTTTTGAAAAACTGTTGAATCTGATCCATGGCTAACTTTTAAAATAGAAACACCGCTGAAGGTTATTCAATTACACGTCCACCATTATTTGATGACATACCTTTTAAATTTTGGAAAACTCATATATCCACTTTTCTTTAATCTATAGATTATCGCATGTGGATGCTTGTTAAGGATGGCTATGAAGCACCTTTTAGAATGGTTAATAATATTAAAACTAAACTACCTTTCACTGAATGGACTTTTGATGATTGGGACTTAGCCCAACTGAATGCCAAATGTTTAAACTATTTTTCTGTGCCTTAAAATCTGAGGATTACATGCGTGTCTCTACTTGTACAACTGGTAAAGAAATTTGAACTATTTTTATGTGCATCACTTATGAAGGTACATCTGAGGTTAAGCAATCTAGATTGAACATCCTACTTCACGACTACAAACTCTTTCGCATGAAACCTACTGAATTGATTTTTGAAATATATACTATGTTCACTCAAATTGTCACTTCTTTACATGCTTTGGGAAGAGAACTTACAAACAATAAAAAAGTGAACAAAATTCTGAGATGTTTGCCTTCTTCTTTTGATGCCAAGATAACTGCAATTACTGAATCCAAAGATTTGAACACCTATTCTGTTGATAACTTACTTGGATCACTCATCGCTTATGAGTATGGTGTGAACCAAAGATAGCTTGATGGAGGTGTGAAAAAGAAAGAGAAAATTATGGCGCTGAAGGCCAACGATACTGATATTGATACTTCTGGGTCTGATAGCGATGATGTTGCCTTAATCACTAAGCAATTCAAAAGCTTTCTAAGGAAGAAACACAAGAACTTTCGGAAGTGAAACAAAAGTAAGAGCAGTAGAGATTATTAAAATTCTTCTGATACAGTTTGTTTTGAATACAGGAAGCCTTGTCACATAAAAGTTGATTGTCCTATACTTAAAGCTCACCTAAGTAAGGAGAAGGGTGAGGAGAAACCCTAGCTCAAGAAGGATAAGAAGAGGATCTAAAAGGCTTTCTGGGTAGACTCAGCATTAGATTCCTCTTAAACTGAAGCTGAAGAGGAGGTAACCAACTTGTGTTTGATGGCGAATGATCATCTTGGTCAGTTTGACCAAGAAGAGGTATGTGAACTTACTTATGATCCATTGTTTGATGTTTCTGAGAAAATTCACTCATCATATAGGAAGCTTAAGAAAACTCATGCTAGCCCAAAACTGGAATTTCTGAATTTACAAAAAGAGCACAAAATTTTGATTAAAGATCATTCTACCTTGGATAGCAATCATATGACATTACTTAATGAAACTGATGCACTAAACAAAAAGTATTCTGATTTATCCTCTGAGCATGATTTATTAAAAACATCGCATGTTGACTTAGAAAGATCTTTTAAAGAACTAGATTTTATGGCAAGTGAATTAAGTAGTAGTGAGCATGCATTGAGATTTGAAATTGTAAGTCTAAAGAAAGAAGATGAATTTCTAAGTTTAAAAATTTGTACTTTTGAGAAAAATGAAATACCTCCTACTTTTGCACAATTTTATGCACCTCCACTTTTTAAAGAATCTAATTCAAAATCATCAAAGAATGTTTCAATCAAACCTAGGAAGAGGCACTATCACCCACGAAGATTAGTTAACCCTTTTCCTGGTGTTAGATATTTTTCTTGTGGCATCTTTGGACACATCTCTCACACCTGCACTGTTCACTGTAGTACACATTGGGTGTGGAGACCTAAATTACATGTTTCACAGCACAGCACACATGCATTGCATTCTTTTTTTCATAAGAAGGAACCTAAACCTATTTAGGTTCCTAAATCTGACGTTTGATAATTTTGTAGGTGTGCTCTCATAAAAGGCCTCATGAGAGTATGTGGTACCTGGACAACGGATATTCAAGACCTTTAGAAGTCCTTCACATGGATTTATTTGGACACATTAGCACTGCCAGCTTAGGGGGAAAAGTATATGGATTTGTGATTGTTGATGACTACTCGAGGTTCACTTGGATTAGATTTTTTTCACATAAGTCTAAGTCATTTGATGAAATTAAATCTTTCTCCACTTAGATACAGAAGAAGTTAGGATGTAAGATTATGACCATCCATAGTGATCATGGTGGGGAGTTTGAAAATGTGAGATTTGAGACTTTTTATGAGGAGTAAGTGATTAGACATAACTTTTCAACTCCTAAGACCCCTCATTAGAATGGGGTAGTTGAAAGGAAGAACAGGACCTTAGTGGAAGCCGCTAGAGCCATGCTTGCTGAGTATTCACTTCCTAAATACTTTTGGGCTAAAGCGGTGAACACTACCTGTTATGTGCTGAATAGGGTGAATGTTAGATCCAATCTGAATAAGACACCTTATGATATCATTAAGGGTAGAACTCCAAACCTTTCCCACCTTCATGTTTTTGGCTATAAGGTTTACATTCACAATAATGGGAAGTCACTCTTAGGAAAATTTGACCCAAAATCTGATGAAGGGGTGTTCTTAGGATATTCCAGTGTAAGAAAATCCTTCAGAGTGTTTAATAAGAGGACTTTGGTGGTGGAGGAGACAACTCATGTGGTGTTTGATGAATCTGATCCTAAGGAGTCTAGATCTTGAGTAGAAGATGAAGAGATTATAGAAGTCACCGATGGAGTAGAATATGCAAATCTTGAGGAAAGGATAGAAGCTGATGTTTCATTGCCTAGAGATTGGAGATAGTCTTCGAGTCATCCTAAAGAACTGATCTTAGGAGACCCTTCTTAAGGGGTTAGAACTAGCCATGGACTTAGGAAGGAAGTAAACCATTCTGCCTTTATCTCAATGACTAAACCCACCTACATTAATTAAGCCCTTTTTGATGAATTTTGGATCTTAGCTATGCAAGAGGAATTGAATCAGTTTGTAAGGAACGATGTTTGGGAGTTAGTAAACAGACCTAGGAATCAAAGTTTATTGGGAACCAAATGGGTCTTTAAGAATAAGATGAATGATTCTGGTGTGGTGGTTAGGAATAAGGCAAGATTGGTAGCTAAGGGGTATAATCAAATTGAATGGATTGATTTTGAGGAGACCTTTTACCCCTGTAGCTAGATTGGAAGCCATTAGGGTGCTATTGGCCTTTTCCTATTATAAGGGATTTAAGTTATTCCAAATGGATGTCAAGAGTGCCTTTTTGAATGAGGTAATAAAAGAGGATGTCTTTATTAAGCAGCCCCCAGGTTTTGAGAGTTCCCAATTTCCAAATCATATTTATAAATTAAAAAAGGCCTTATATGGATTGAAATAGGCACTCAGAACTTGGTATGAGAGGCTTAGCACATTCCTATTAGAAAGAGAGTTTGTTATGGGAAGTGTATACACCACCTTTTTTCTGAAGAAAATAGGAGATGATTTACTCATTGTCCAGATCTATATTAATGACATACTTTTTGGATCTTCTGATAAAAAATTTTGTGATGATTTTTCTAAAATAATGAGTAAAGAGTTTGAGATGAGTATGATGGGAGAATTGTCCTACTTTTTAGGGTTTAGCATAAGGAAAATGGATGATGGAACCTTTCTTAATCAATCAAAATACACTAAGGACATTTTGAAGAAATATGAAATGGATAAAGCCAAGCCAATCGACACTCCCATGAGTTCATCTGTTAAGTTAGAAAAGGATTCAAATGGAAAATCTGTTCATCAAAAGAAGTATAGAGGGATTATAGGATCACTTCTTTACCTGACTGCTAGCCGACCTGATATTATGTTTAGTGTTTATCTTTATGCTAGATTTCAAGCTGATCCTAAGGAATCCCACATGACTGCAGTTAAGAGAATCCTTAGATATCTCTTAGGAACCCCAAACCTAGATATTCTGATTCTAATTTTGTAGGATGTAAGATGGATAGAAAGAGCAACTCTGGAACTTGCCAGTTCATAGGACAGTCCTTAGTCTCCTTGTCCAGTAGAAAATAGAAGTCTGTTACACTTTCCATTGCTGAAGCTGAGTACATTGCCTTAGAAAGTTGTGTGGCCCAAGTCCTTTGGTTAAAGCAATAAGTTTTGGATTTAGGATTACCTCTTGGCACAATTTCAGTTCTATGTGATAACACCAGTGCCATCTGTATCTCTAAGAATCTGATCCAATATTCGAGAACCAAACACATTGACATAAGGCTTAACTTCATTAGGGACCATGTTACAAAAAGGGACATTGAGCTACATCATGTAGCAACTGAAAATCAACTGGCTGACATCTTTACTAAACCACTAGCCTTTGACTCATTCATCATTTTAAGGACCAGATTGGGTGTGATTGACTTAAATGCATGAATTTGATGACTGTTGATTTCTGAATTTTCTATTTTTCATTTTATTTCTGTTATTTATTTATTTGAGTTGATTATTTATTTCCTGTTGGTTTGTATTTTTGTTCTTTTTAGTTTCTTTGATTTGCCTATTGAATTTGATTATCTTCTCTTTTGAGTCTTTCCTTTGATTTTGGATTTACTATTTACTCAATTAAGAATCAAATCACTACTCACTACTGCTGATAAACTAATTTTTTAACTGAGAGTTTTTCCTTATTTTGGTTTGAAAGCTTGTAAGCGGTGATTGACTTCTCTAAACCAGTTAAAGGGAAGAAACATTGATGATTGTTTTCTCTTCCTCTAACTCCTTTAATGGTGTACTTTTCCTTTTGAATAGAGATCTTCTTTTAAAATTAAAATCTTGGTTTTTGAATTAGAGATCTATTCTATCTTCCTACAATAATCTATCTCATATGAAGAGTGATTTCAAAGCATTGAATCATCGTTATGTTCTTCCTGATAAAGTGAGTTCATTTATCATATGACAATGATTTTGTTTTGTGGTTTTTTATTCCTGATTATAGAGAGTGAGCTCTTCTTCTCTTATATCTGAAAGGTAATCTCAAAACTAAGACACTTTAGAGATTATAAAAGGAAGAAAGCTTGCAAAAAAAATGAAAAGAGGCACAAAATTAGCCCAAAACTGAAAAGATGCGCAATATCGCCAAAATTGAAGGGTACACAAAGTGTATCAAAAATAAAAAGATGCGTAAAATACGCCAAACAAAGTGAAAAATAAAAGAGGCACAAATTGAGCCCACAAGAAAATAAGCTTCTTCTCTTTCAAATCATTAAACATCCTAGAAAAATCTGTGCTCCACTTAATATTTTCAAGCGCTTGAGATTGAAACTCATGATTTCTGATTCCTTCCTTTGTAATACTATTTTATCAGATATTTTTTTGGAACGAGGTTTGAAAGGATCTCTTTTCAAATCTAATTTCTTCTCTTCTGAATTAGACTCTTGTTTCAAAAGGAATTTGAACCTGTAAGGTGTACGAGGTAGGAGTTACGAAAATCAATTTTCCAACTTTTCTAGATTTCAGCATCGTCGATTTTCTTCTTATTAGCTTTTGAATTGAAAATCAAGGATAAATTCTGATTTACTGGAGCCGATTGATTAAAAAAATGTTATTTTTACTATTATTTTCTGTATTTCTAGCTATTTTTTTTCATTATTTTCTTTTAGGATTTGTTTTTATCATATTTTTTGTGTCTTCTTAGGATCCCTAATCTTTCCTCTCCATCCTTCATCTTTTTCACTTTTTCTTTACATAATCTTGGATGATCCCTACATCTTCCTGGACAATCCCAACATCATCCTAGATGATCCTCTTCATTCTGGATGTTCCATTCATCATCCCGGACGATCCATTCAAATCATCCCCACTTGATCTAATGGCTGATCTGCACCAATTAATGGTGATCATCCTGGATGATCCACCATATCATCCTAGATGATCCACCTTATCGTCCTGGATGATCCACCTGATCGTCCTGGATGATCGATGTGTCTGTAGCTGGATGATTCAAATTCATCTTGCTCCTGATGCACCTGCTCCCTTCATTTTACATTACCTTTCGATCACCTGGTGCAGTGGTTTGACTAGTGGGAGGCCCATTTTGACTCCTATATGGTTGCCCAAGAGCAGCAGCACGCTGAGGATTTGAGATGCTTTAATGACTATGCTGCCCAGCAACAACAACAACACGACCAGGACATAGCCTGGTTTGGAGCACAGTTTACAGCCATCCATGGCTACTTTCAGCCACCACCTCCTCCTCCATCTGATCAAGACCCACCTTCCTACTAGTCTATTTTGCTTATGTTATTTTCCTTGTGTTTGTTTTGTATTATTATTTTTATGTGTTTTTCTATTATTTTTTCCTTTTTGAGATGTCAAAAGGGGGAATAGTTATTGTTGTTGTGTTCTAATTGTTGTATTTATGGATTAATTTCTGGATTATTATAATTCCTTGGCTTATTAATGTTCAAATGTTTTTTTTTAATATCAATGTTTATTTACCAAACTTGGATTTCCTAACAAATGTTTGTCATCATTAAAAAGGGAGAGATTGTTGCAAATCTGAATTCAAGGAGTATAGTTTTGATAATAACAAGCATGTCTGTGTTCTATTTTGCATGGCTAACCATTTTAGGTATAAAAGATCAAATGCAATTCAAGCTAACTCAAGATCGGGTCCATGTGCGTTTAAATGTAATTTTCCTTTTCTTGAGTCAAATGTCATGTAATTGATCCCATAGCTAAGTAACCTTGCACACACACACTCAAGGGGAGAGTTTTAGTGAATTAGAGTTTCTATTTTCAATTTTTGTTTATATCATCCTGAACGATATTCATATCATTCTAGATTTTCCAATGAAAATAGAAAGCCTAATTAGGACGACCATGTTAAGTCAATTTAATTAAGCAGATTATCCTGGATGATAGACTAATTGTACGGGATGATATGCTCAGATTGGAAAATCCTAGCCGCCAGACTGAGTTAGGCAAGTTTTATTTTTAGAGATTTGGTCTGATAGTCCTGGATGATACGTGTATCATCCTGGATGATTCTTTACAATCATGCCTAAATTAGTCTAGTGATTAAGGAAAGCAATTAATATGTGATTGATACGATCATATCATCTGGGATGATCGAAAGATCGTACGGGATGATACATGAAAAATCTTGACCGTCCAGTGCCTTTCACCTGTACGCCCAAAGCGGTGTTCTGGATGATTCTCAACTTTTTGAACTAATCGTATGGGACAATATACATATTATCTCGAATGATCAAGTCATTTTAAAATTATCCAACATGTTTAACATGTACGCCCGGAGCAGTGCTCAGGAAAATTTTGGGTGTTTTTGAACTAATTGTACAGGATGACAGAGATATCATCCTGAATGAGCAAGTCATTTTGAGATCGTCGAGCATCAGCTGCCCTGAACGACCAGAACTGTCTTCTAGACAAAATTCTTGATTTATACTAATCATCTTGGATGATTGTAGAATCGTAAGGGATGATCTGAACAAATTTTGTCTACTAATTGTCCAGAGGAACCAGATCGTCCAGGCTAATACATGTGATTTTGAACTGATCGTACAGGATGATCTCTCGATTGTCTTGGACGATCTTTGATGACCAGTTGAGATTTAGGGTAATTTTTGAGCCCTCCTATTTAAGATCTTTTCCTTCCAACAAGAAAAATATTTTGCCACTTTCCTTACCAGAGAAAAGCTTGAGAGAGAGAGAGAGAGAGAGGTTGTGAGAGAGAGAGAGAGGATCTTGTGAGGGGGAGTTTGTGAGGTGTTCACAAAGGTTACTCCAAGTAAGGATCTGAGTCATCTTCTCTTATCTCGTTGGTGGTTCTGTGGTAGGATCAAATGCAAGAAGATCCGGGTTCTCTGCCTGCTTCAGGAGGAAGTGAAAGGAGTCTAGGTTCTCTGCCTAGTTCAGGAGGAAGCGAAAGGAGTTCAGGTTCTCTGCCTCACTGGGTTGGTGGAAAGAAATTTTTGTACAGGCTTCTCCGCATTACTGTGGGAGCAGAAGGAGAGACACTTAGTGTTAGTGTAATACCCAGAGGGGAGGCTCCGGGGAGTGAACATAGGTCAAGTTGATCGAACCACTATAAAATCTGGTGTGTTCTTTCTGATTATCTTTTGCACTTATTTTTCTGTTGATGATTGTGTGATTGTTATTATTATTGTGTTATCGTTGAATATCTACACATCATCGTGTTACTGTAATTAGTTTTAAAAATATTCAAAAAGATTTTTCTAAATTGTTATTTGCTCTCAAATTTTTAAAACTACCAATTAACCTCCCCCCCCCCCCCCCCTTGGTTAGCCTCGGGACTAGTTCATCAGGGCTTAACATCCCTAACAAACTTTCAAGTTTTTTCAGAAATGTTGGTCCATTATTAAGGATGATCTTATGAATGTTGTGAGGGGTTTCTTCTTGGTCAATCCTTACCCCAAGTTTTCTACTTCTACTTTGGTTTCTTTAATCCCTAAGAATGATGTTTTAATTTCTGGAATGATTATAGTCCTATTAGCTTGTACTCTTTTTTTTAATAAGCTTAATGTTAAATTACATATGGGAAGAATTTTTGTTTTATTACCTAAAATTATTTCCTTGGAACGAACTGGCTTTGTTAAAGGTAAGTCTATTTTTGATAATGTTTTATTGGCCCAAGAGTTAGTTCATGACTTGGAAGCTAAAATTTAAGGGGAAATATTATTTTTAAGGTAGATATATCTAAGGCTTATGATAATTTAAATTGTGATTTTCTCTACATGATGTTAAGGCTTTTTGGGTTTAATATGGATTTTGTTATGCTTATTAAAAACAACATTGAGAACTATTTATTTTCTGTTATTATTAATAAGAAGAGTCGTGGTTTCCTCAAATCAACTCATGGGCTTAGATAAGGGGATCTCCTATCCCCTACTCTATTTATTATAGCTATTGAATTCCTCTCTAGAGGTCTAAATAAGTTATACTTAACTCACCTTAATTTATAATTTAGAACTCTTGGGGTTTCCCTATTACTCATTTGACCTATTCTGATGACTTCATTATTTTCACTAATGGCTCTATAAAACTACTTTATATTCTTTTTAAAATTCTTGATCAATTTCAAAGAGCTAGGGGTCTTATTTTTAATCTTCACAAGAGTTGTTTTATTACTTCCAAGTCTATTTCTGTTCAGAGAATTAATGCTATTTTTATAAAGTTTTGCTTTTCTCATAAGATCTTACCTTTGAAGTATTTAGGCCTTCTGCTTTTTAGAGGTAAGAAGAGGTCTCACTTATTTGGAGACATTTTTAATGTTATTCATAATAAACTTACTACTTAGGCTTTTAATTTCCTTTCATATGTTGGTAGGTTGGTTTTAATTAGACTTGTGCTTTGTTCTATTCCTATTTATCTCCTTCATACCTTATGTCCCACGGTGAATGTTTATAGTTGAATGGAAAGGCTTTTTTATAAATTCTTCTAGGAAACTAAGGAAAGCAAATTTGCTATCATGTGGCCTTCTTGGACTAACTCCTCTGGGCTATAAAGGAAGGGAATCTTGGTTTTAAAATTATGGTTGACATGGCTATGGCTTTCTCTTACAAATTTTGGTTTTCTTTTAGATCTAATAATAGTTTATTTGAGAAAACGTTTTTTTGGTGAAGTGAGAGAAACTCCAATTGTTTAGAGAGAGAAAATTTCATATTTTTTCATCTTAATCATTTGACGGTTTTCCCGAGAATGCCGTCAGCCCCTTCGGCTACCATCTCCGGTGGACAAATATTTGTTGGTTCATCTTCCCCTTCTTCATGTATCATTCAGTAATCTATTCGGTCAGAGTAATGTGGCGGAATTCTAGATGTGAGGTTCAGGAATGGTCCTTTGATTATCAAGGAACCTACTGGTGTTCCTGTTAACATTGTTTCCCCTATCACTGGTAAGGGTAAACATGTTGTTGAGGCTGGTGAATAAAAAACTCCCCGATCTATAGGGAAATTTAGACTGAACGAGCATGAAGCATCCTCTTCAGCTGGCATGAACTTGTTTGTGAACAGATTTGGGAATGTGATGTCAAAAAATGGATTGATCTCATAGGGAGCCCCTTCAGTTCAAGATAATGGTGATGGTACTTCAACTTTTTACGGTTTTGCTCAAGGAGGTAGTCCAAAAGTTATTGTTCAAGGAAGTTTAAATAAGGATGTAGGCATTCTGAATGGGACAAATGGAGGTAGTCCTTAGTCTAAACGTCCTTATATCAAAATAAATTTATCTAAAGAAGAATTATTTTTGTCTGAGGATGGAGACACGGTTAAACTACATAACTCGAATGTTAGAACAAATTTTGAATGGCTTGAATTCTTGTTGGTGGTTAAAGTGTTTGGTAGAGTTGTCCCAGTCCATTTGATAGCAAGAGAATTAGGACATTAATGGTCACATTTTGGGAAATTCCATCTTATGGTTCTTGGCCTAGGATGAGTTTATGTTCTTTTTTCTCATTGGAAGCCATGGAAGGTGTGTTATCGGGTGTACCATGGTTTGTGAATTGACATATTGTTGGGCTTGACAAATGGAGTTCCAAATTTTCTCCTACTTCATTAAAAGGGTTATCATCATTGGTTTGCATAAGAATGCATAATCTTCTTCTTTAATGTTGGGATGAGATCAATGTGTCTAGGATTGCTTCTTTGGTGGGTACTCCTCTTATGCTAGAAGGTAACATATTTCAATGAGGGAGAAGGAAGTTTGCAAGGGTATGTGTTCGTGTGGAACTTGACAAGTAATTGCCATTGGGAGTATGGGTGGAAGGTTTGGATGGCCAATTTTTTAAAGTGGTTTGCAAAAAAATATCCTCCTTTTTCTACATGTGCAATAAAATCAGTCATTTGAATAATGCTTCTATAAGGAAGGATGCAAATGGAGGTGAAAAAATTCAAGAGAAGGAAGTTAGTCAAGGTAATAGTTCTAAAAATGCAGTGCATATGGAGAAAGCTCATATGATAAGAGATTCAAATAATGGCTCATCTTATGGACCTTGGGTTCATGTCAATTATAAAAGGAAGAGAAAGTTTATTGCTGCCCCAAAGAAAAACTTTTTTTTTCTAAATCTGTTCCTGTTCGTACAGGATTTTCCCAACTAGAAGATCAAAATGTTAGCTCTGTGGTTAAGGAATTCTCTGGCAAGCAAGCTCGAGTGCAAGAAGGCAATTTCCCGGTTTCAAAAGGTAATGAGAAGGGGGTATGAAAGGAGATGATGTACTGGAGGTTCCTCTTGGTGTTCTTGAGACTTCCACGGGAAAGGGAAAGGCATAGGATTGTTTTATTAGCTCGGATAACAACATGTTTAGAATGTTGTATTCCATTGGGGAGGATGGAGAAATTTTTACCAAAATAGAAGTGGCCAATTTGGAAGGGGGTGATATAGAGGAGGGTGAGATGGTGGACCTTGCTATTGGTAATGATAGTTGGAAAGGATCTACAGCTGATGGGGGAAGTGTTGCTTATCCGAGGAAAAAATCTATGAAGGGGGTGTTGAATTTCACATCAGAAAGTTCCAAATAGAAACTTACTCAGGAGCTGAGATCTCTTGGCCTAGTGAATTCTTCCTTTAGGATTAGAAAGGCTGAAGGTTTGAATAAGAGAAGGGGCAGGGGTCCTTCCCCCTCCATGGTTAAATGAGTTCCATTGCTTTTTAGAACTACAGAGGGGCAAATAAAAAGGAAACTCTTTACTTGAAAGAAGTTATGAAAGATTGGGATGTTTTTTTTATTGGCATTGTTGAAATGAAGATTTCTTCTATTGGCAAGGGCAAGTTTGGTAAATTCATGGGAAAGGAATCGGACTTCTTTATCTATCCTTCTGATGGCTTGTCGGGGGGAATTATGATTTTGTGGAAATTTGATTTGGCCTCATTTTCAGTTCTGAGAAGTTCTTCCTAATGTGTTATTGGGAAAATGAAGAGTTTTAAGAATAATAGTAAGTGGTTGATCTCTACAGTATATGGAAGTAGAGATTTATATAATAGAAGGAGGTTGTGGGAATGTTTTGAATTGTACTCCAGCTCAAGCCTTCCTTCTATCATAGGGGGTGATTTAAATTGTATATTGTCCAAAGAAGATAAGAGGGGAGGGAAGAAGTTTAAATTTTCTCTTGGTCCTCAAGAAATGGAATCATTTATGAACAATAATGATTATCATGATGTGGGGTTGGTTGGACAAAAGTTTACTTGGTGTAATAACAAAGTTGGAAGTGCTCGAGTTTTGGAGAGGCTTG
This sequence comes from Dendrobium chrysotoxum, assembly GCA_019925795.1. Lineage (NCBI taxonomy): Eukaryota > Viridiplantae > Streptophyta > Magnoliopsida > Asparagales > Orchidaceae > Dendrobium > Dendrobium chrysotoxum. The sequence continues at coordinate 57,527,661 of CM034312.1, forward strand.
ATAGGTGCTTATTAAACACTAAAGCTCTTCAGCTAATCCAGCAAGCTATCATGAGGCAGTTGGCAAGGGTAGCCTCTCCAAAACTTGAGCAATAAATGGAGGGATAGGGACTGTATGCTGATAGAGGGACTGTAAGCTGAGTGGTTGGCCACCATCCCAATTTAGATTAAGCCAGGATATCAAAGAAATTTTCTAGCAACATCCATAAGCCTATTATGTTCAGGAGGATATCAAAGAAATTTTCTTCAAATTTTTTAGCAATAAATGGAGGGAGAGGGACTTTATGCTGAGTGGTTGGCCACCATCCCAATTTAGATTAAGCCAGGATGATTGTAGGCTTATGGATGTTGATCTCTCCTTTCTTGAACTGGAAGCAGTTGTGAAATGCTTAGGTAACAATACTTCTCCTTGAATTGATGATATCACTTATTCATTTTTGAAAGCTTATTGGAATGTTATAAGTCAGGATGTTTGGCTTCCAATACTTCAATTTTTTTTCATCTAGTAAAATGTGTGCTTAGTGGAAGGAGACACTTGTTATTCTTATTCCTAAGGTTAAAAATCCTCTTCTTCCTTCTCATTTTTGTCTGATCAGTTTGTTCTTGTCAATTTGTAAGATAGTGGCTTAGATCTTATTAAATAGACTTTTGAAGGTTATTCATAAACTAGTTTTGGATGTTCAAGTGGCTTTCATTAAGGGAAGGACTTTATCAGATAATATTCTTCTGGTTCAAGAAATTTTCAACAAGTTTAGATATTCTAAATCTAAAAAGAGTTTGGTGGCGATTAAAATTGATATGGAGCAAGCATATGATAGTATGGCTTGGCCGACCCTTAAGAAAATTGTGGAATATTTCGGTTTTCCTTTACAGTTTTCTAATCTTTTGATGGAATGTGTGGTTAACCCTAAATTCTCTGTTCTTATTAATGGTAATAATTTAAAGTGGATTGAAGCTAAAAGTGGCTTCAGGCAAGGCTACCCTCTATCTCCATATTTGTTTATTCTTTATTTTCAGCTCTTATCCAATGCATTTATTCATAAAGGGAGACATTTGGGGATCAAAGCTGCTCCTAATGTGCCGAAGGTCAGCCATTTGTTGTATGCTGATGATATTCTAATGTTTTCTGAAGCCAAATACAAATATGTGAAGAAAATTAAAAGAATTATTTCTGATTATTGCTTCTTGATGGGGCAAGTTGTTAATATTTAAAAATCTAGCATTATCTTTGGAAAATCTATCAGATGAAGCACTAGAAGGATCATCTTAAATTTGATGAGATTCAAAGAGGTAAAGGAGGTAAATTATTTGGGAATTAAACTGGCGTTAAGGAGGCTGGTCTCTTCTAATTTTTTATTTCTCTTAGGAAAATCTGCTTGCAAGTTGAGTTTGTGGGGTAACAGGCTCAATTCTTTAGCAGGAGACTGGTTTTCATCAAATTGATTATTCTATCCAACCCGGTGTTCTTTTCTTCACACTCCTTGGAACCTATGAGTATCCTGAAAGAGTTGGATAAGATGTGTAGTGATTTTATATGGAATAATCAAGGAGGCAATCATGGGTTACATTATGTGGCATGGAATGAGCTTTATGAACCGCTAAATTCTGGAGGATGTGGATTGCATTCAGCTGAGTCTATTGCTGGCCCTTTACGAGCAAAGTTTGCATGGAATTTCTATAATAAACTAGAGTCTGTCTTAAATAGATCATTGAAGGCAAAGTATGGTGATATTTGGAATGTTGATTCTCGAAGAAACAGTTCTAACACTTGGAAAATCTTAGTAAGTGGGTTGAAAGCTCTTCATCCATTAGCAAGATGGAAGGTTGCTTCAGGTTCTTCTATCAACATTCTAAAAGATGTATGGATTTAAGATAAAAGCTTGTATGGATGACCTACTTTCATAGCTGTGGTGGACGGAGATTTTCCTTCTCTTGAGATGTTCATAGCTGATGGAGGCTGGAACTATGTAGAATTATAGAGATGGTTCGGTAGCAGTTAAATTGACGTTATAGCTCAAATCCAAATCTTCCTAGATAATGTACATGATAAATTGGAGCTAGTTAACAAGTTTTCTAGAAATTCAATTGCTTCTTTGGTGTCTAAAACAAGTATGATGGATTTGGAGAGTGTGGATTATGGGAGATGGGTGAAAAAGTTGCAGTTATCTCCTCAGGTGAATTATTTTTGGTGGCAAGTTTTTAACAATGCAATTCCTGCTAATGACTTCTTATTGTATAGGATATTGGTGAATTATAAGTCTTCTCCAAGAGGTTGCATGGCAGTGGAAAATATTGATCATGTTGTGGCTAACTGCTCCAAACTTAAATAAGCTATTGCATTGCTGAACAAATGGGGGTTTCTGGTTCCAACTTTCTCATCCTTTTTGGAGTGTAAAAGGAGATTGAAAGACCTATCTGAAGGCAATCAGTTTATAGGAAATCTCTATTGATCGTTGGTTTTCTTTTCTTGGAAAAGTAGAAACTGTTTAAAACATGGAGACAAAGAACTTGGTTTGGGCTTCATTGCATCAAATACTATTAGTAATGCTTCCATTTCGTTGAATTTTAATCTATTTTTGGATCACTGGGCTATTAACCAACAACTGCTATATTTTCTCTCTTGGCACCCTCCTCCTTCCGAATGGATTAAAGTCAACATTGATGCGGCTCTTTTGCAATCTAATTAAGCTGGTATTTGCAGCATCTTCAAAGATCACAAGGGAAGATTCTTAACTACTTTTGGCTTCAAATGTACTCATTGGGACATCGGCACTTGGAATTATTAGCTTTTCTTTCCTTGAAGAAGGTTGTCAAAGATTGGATGATGGAAGCTAAAGGTATTATAATTGAGGGAGATGATTATAATATCATCAAGTATTTACAAGCCTTTGTTGGAAAAGCTTCTTGGGAGATAAATAAAGAAGAGGTGGAGGACTTGTCTTTTCTTAAAGATTTTGGAATGTTTTTATTTCATTTTACTTGTAGAAATTGTAATAAGTTAGTTGGTTACTGTGCTAACATGGCTTTAGGAGGTAATTTTTTTTGGTATGAGTTAACTTGTAATAAGGTTCCTCTTGCTTTTGTTTCTTTGTTAAAGGAGGATTGTGATAGTTGTTCTATCACTCAGTAGTTTGTATTAGGCTTTCCTTTTCAATTTTAATGCAACTGGCATTTCTATCAAAAAAATAGTTTATTTGGCTAAGTTTATGATTGATAAATATTATGCTGGTCATCATCCCCTTATCTATCACTTTAAATAGGGAGACTCTTTTAATTAGAAGAGCCTATGTGCCATCAAGTGGGAGGCTAAACATTTTATCCATGGAGCATGGGGATTGGCAACATTTTTTTTTTTTTTTTGCAAAATAAGTGGTTGGGTAACTTTTCTATTAATAGTTTGTTGAATATTCATGCTACCTCTACTTGCAAATTTAATTAATTTATTCATGATGGTGTTTGGAATGTTGATTTACTTAGTCATAATGTTCCTCATTTTATTGTTAGTGTCATTCTCAATATTTCTCTTTAATTGGATAAAGAGGATTCTATTATGTTTACTAATGCCAATGATGGTAAGTTTAAGTTTTGAACTCTATCAGGCAACCCTTCCCTAAGTCTTTACTTTACTCGGTAATTTGGCACCATGCTATCCGTCCTCTTACTCTATTTTAGTTTGGAGGATCTTGCATAATTATTTGCCTATGGATAATACTCTTTTAAAAAATGATTTTTATATTTTCTCCAAATGCCAATGTTGTTATCATATTGAGAACCTTAATCATGTTTTTTCTAATGGTCCTATATCCCTGAAAGTTTGGTTATATTTTGATAACATTTTTAATGCTCAATTCTACAATAGTTACTGCTCCATAACTAATATTTTACAGGCATGGCTTACTCCTTCTAAAGCTCATATTCATAATATTCTGACCGTTCTTATTTGCTGGTTTCTTTGGAGGAGTAGAAATGAAGCTAAACATAAAGATATTTGTATGAATGCAATGAGTATTATTGGAAAAATCAAAGATAAAATTTTGCAGTTGTCTTTAGCCAAATTGATTAAGGATAATGCTTTTAAAGGTTATTAGCATACCGCTATTGATTTTGGTGTTTTTACTCACTTAGATTCCACTATTACTACTCATAAAGTTGTGAGATGGCTTAAGCCTAAGGTTGGGTGGTTTAAACTCAACACCAATGGCTCTCTAAATAATTCTAATGCAGGTTGTGGTGGTCTGATTAGGGACTCTAATGGCCATGTTATTTTTACTTTTGTGGGTCCTAGTTCCTCTACCACTGCGATTATGGCTGAGATATAAGCTCTGCACTATGGTTTATAATTATGTATCTCTTCAGGTATCACTCAAGTTTGGGTTGAAGTTGATGCCAAGCTTCATATTTATTATATTAATGGTAATATGATGTCCAATCCATCATTCTTTTATTTGATTAGAGATATTAAATAGTGGCTTTCTCTCATTTATTTCTCTATTACTCATGTGCTTCATGAAGGAAATGCCACTACTGATTGTCTAGCTAAAATTGGTTGCAATTTAAGAGATTTTATTAAATTTGTTGGGTCTTCTTTACCTGATAAATTGAAGAGTGGTGAGATTGGACCATTCAGAGTTCCATTATGTTCAATCCACTTAAGGTTTTTGTTTTTGTTCCAATTTTGGTGGTGTTCCTCTATTGTTGGCCTCCTTTGGTTGGTTCATTTTCTTTGTGTGCTTTATGGTCTATATTATTATTCTGTTGGTCTTATCTTTGGTATGTTAGTTTGGTTTTTCATGTTCCTTTTAGCATTATTTTATTTTGGCTGACTCTAATTTTAATGGGTTCTAGCATGTGGTTGGTTCCCTTTTACAGGGTTCTGCAATGTCTAAGCTGTATTTTCATGGCATTGCTAATTATGATGCACTCAATTTATGTTTTGAGCTTATGTTGGTGGGTGTCTGTCTGGCTATAATTTCATCTATTTGGATTATGAATTTATTCACCTATACTACTCATCTTTTCCTTTTCTGATCCTAAAAGGGAAGAGTGGTTTTCATAATGGGTTGATGTTCAAGTTTTTGAATAGATATAATCAGTGCTGGATAGCTGCTTGGTTATTTTGGGTTAAGCAGGACTTATATGATCTGGTTCTCTTCTTTTTTCCTCATTCCTTTCTCCTTAGTGATGTTATTGCTCATATTTTAGAGGGTGATTTCTTTGGTTTTCAGAAATGGTGTAGTAGAGCATTACCATTTGTCATTTTATTTGCCTAAAGTCTAATTCTACCGTATGTCCAAATTTTATGAGTTGGAGTTGGATTAGATTTGAGAGGTAGGTGAATAATTATATTCATGACAAAATTGATACTACACATCTAAGCCAGTTTAGCCCTCACAATTGGATCTCTGGTGTTCTGAATAATTCCATTATTCAAACAAATTGGGGTCTTAAGTTTACTATAATTGATTTGAATTTTTTTACACTGTGGTGTGCAGTGCCATCTAAAATATTTTTCTTCAAGCTTTCACCTTCCTTGTTGTTTAAGCTGATTTTTTTTGTGTGTCATCCTACCTTTTTTGGATTGTTGCAGTTGGTTTTGCCTTAATAATATAACTGCATTGCTCTTTTTCTACGCTTGTCACTGTCGGGTTTATTCTCCTTGGTTTTCTTCCATAATTTTTATTATTTTTGTGTTTTATAATGTTGTTAGGCATACCCATATTGTGATGTATCATTGTTGTTCTATTCTAATTTCCTGGTATGCTACCTATCCTTATCGCCCTCAGCTATTACCCCTTCATATTATCTTGAGTGTTTTTCCTATGAGGTGTGTTGTGCTTTGGAATATTTTCTTTTGGCCTTGGTCAAGGTGCAGCCTGAGCATACCTTCTCTTCTAGTTTTTGTTTTAATTTTGTGGTTATTTGCTGCCTAAATTATTTTAATTTAATTATTAAGGTGTTGGATATGATTACAACATTGTGCAGAATTACTAATTCTATCATTTATAGGTTAAGCAAAGACTCCTCTTTTATTTATTGTATCAGAATTTTTGGTCAATTGTAATATGGTTATTATGATTTCATTTGTTATAATGCTCTTATTTTATACTTTCTATTTTTTTATTTCTATGGAGCATAGGCTGTGGTGTGATACTAATGTTTCTCAAAATCAATTTGGATTCATGCCTGGTAGGTCTACTATGGAAGCCATATATTTATTGAGAGGTTTGATGGAGAAATATAGGGAGAATAAGGAGGATCTACATATGATATTTATTGATTTAGAGAAAGAATATGATAAATTTCCAAGAGAAGTGCTATGGAGAGTTCTTGAAAAGAAAGGTGTTAATAATTCTTATATTCAAATCATTAAAGATATGTATGAAGGAGCTATTACTTGTGTTGAAACACAAGGTGGTTTGACCAAGTATTTCCCTATTTCGGTTGGATTACATCAAGCATCATCTTTAAGCCCATATCTTTTCGTGTTAGTTATGGATGTTCTCACTAGACATTTACAAGAGGATGTACCCTGGTGTATGCATTTTGCTGATGATATTCTTCTTGTTGACAAGACTAGAGAGGGAGTTGAAGGTAAACTTGAAGTCTGGAGATCAACCTTAGAGTCTAAAGGTTTTCTCTTGAGTAGATCTAAAACTGAATATATGGAGTGTAATTTTAGCAGTAATAGACCTAGTGAGGGGATTGTGACTTTGGGCGATCGAGTCATTAATAAGAGTACACATTTTAGATATCTTGGATCTATTGTTTAGAGTGATGGTGAAATAGATGGGGATGTTATCAGTAGAATTCAAGTTGTATGGTTGAAGTGGAGGAATGCATCGGGCTTGTTGTGTTATAGAAAAGTTCCCCTTAAACTTAAGGGAAAATTCTATAAGATGGTGGTGAGACCTGCAATGCTTTATGGTGCAAAATGTTGGCCATTAAAAGAGAAGCACAATACTAAGTTATGTGTTATGGAGATGAGGATGCTCAGGTGGATGAGTGGATTTACTCTTAGAGACAGGATATGAAATGAGCATATATGTGGAAAGGTTGGAGTAGCTCCAGTGGAGGATAAGATTAGAGAGAGTCGTCTTAGATGGTTTGGTCACATAAAACGGCGGCCTTCCGATGACCCAGTTAATAAAGTAGAGGTATTAGATTTGACTTATGTTAAGAAAGGTAGAGGTAGACCTAAAAAGACTTGGTTAGAAAATATTAGAAATGATCTTTCTTTATTAGATTTAAATGAGAATTTGACTTTGAACCGGACACAATGGAGAAAAAGGATTCATGTTCCCGACCCCACGTAGTGGGACAAAGACTTGTTGTTGTTGTTGTTATTGTTGTTGTTGTTGTTTTATTTCTATGTTATTGTGTGCTCCACCACTTCATTTTGCATATTATATTTTATTCAGGTGGATTAGCCTATTGATTCTTTTTTAAAGTTATATAATTTTGGCAGGAAGATTGTAATGAATGTGTTTAAAGGGGTCTTCCTTTTTTGGGTGTTGTCTCTTGGCTGCCCTAGATTATTACTAGTTTTTTATAACTTTTCTTAGAGGGGACTTTTGGCTTGTAGGTTTTTTTTTCAAATTCTTCTGTAGCTCTTATGAGCATTAGAAAGTTAAAGGTCCCACTTAAAGACCTTGTAATTGATTTTTTAATTAACACATAAGCCCCTCTGAGGGTTTTAATTAAAAAAAAATTGCTAGTGATTAGAACTTTACTTGTTATTGCCAAGTTTAGGGATGCTTAACATTGATATATCTCCAACATTTAAAAATTTTCTATTTTTATTTTCCTAAATCATAACATGTATAATTATGAATACAAGAAAATAATATATTAATGAAAATAAAATAGAACAATCAAACATAAATAAATTAAACTTATCAAGCTTTAATAAAAAAAGGATATTAATGAGTCTAAATTAAATAAGTTAAAAATAAAATTTAAGTAAATTAAAATTAACATGAATAAAATAAATGATAAATAAGAACTTAATAAACATAAAGTTAAACTATAAAATAAAATTTAATAATTAAACTTAAATATTCATAGCACTTTAATTAAAAAATTAAGTAATTCATTAAAAAATTAAGTGAATTAAATAAAAATCATTGTTTTATTATTTTATATCAAAGAAAACCTAGGCATTATTTAGGGGAGAAAGAGCCATAAGTATTTTGATAATTCAAAATTATACTCCACTATATCACCAACCATAAAGTTTTTGGCATCATTGTTAGAGGAGTATTTTACTTTTTATAAAACTTTAACTATATTATTGAATTAATTATATAGTTAGACCAAATTACATATTTATTTTTATTATTGGCTTTGATCACTAATTGTTTATTTTATTTCTTCATTGTTGTAAGCTTTATAAACACTGCCGTTGCCAGGTCCCAAGTCCTGGATGAGAAAAGTGGAGGGTTGCGTTAGGTAGTCGACAGCCAGCGTAAAACTTGTCGAATAACCATGACATGAATCCTTTAATAAATTGTGTTAATGCTAGGGCGTTCCCTGGAAGCGACGCACTGTATGGCCTGAATACAGTGAAAAGTGTGCAAGGGCCGCTGCATCGGCACCCGAGTGCAGTGTTAAATAGGCAAGGGTTCCCACATCAAGGATGGATGTGGGCAAAGAAGCTAGTCCATGATACTAATATTAGGATAGGAACTTGGAATATAGGTTCCCTTACAGGAAGATTAATGGATTTAATAGATATTATGGTTCATAGGAAGATAAATATTTTGTGCATTCAGGAAACTAAATGGGTTGGAGAGAAGGCTAAGGAGATTGATAGTTTAGGATTTAAAGTTTGGTATTCAGGTAAGAGTCGTACTAGAAATGGTGTAGGCGTGATTATAGATAAGAGTTTGAAGGATAATGTTATAAATATTAATAGAAATTGGAGATAGGATTATGGCTTTAAAGATTGTTGTTGATGCTAAGATTATTAATATTATAAGTGCTTATGCTCCTCAAGTAGGTTTGGATATGTGTTCAAAATTAAAATTTTGGGATGATTTAGAAGAATTAATTCAAAAGATACCTCTCGAAGAAAAAAATTTTATTGGAGGAGATTTAAATGGACATGTTGGTAGAGAGGTAAATGATTTTAAAAGCATTCATGGTGGATATGGGTTTGGAATGACTAATGAAGGTGGTAAGACCATATTAGATTTTTTTTTAGCTTATGATTTTTTAATTGCTAATACCTTATTTAAGAAAAGAGATGAGCATCTCATCACTTATAAGAATGGTTATAGTAAAACTCAGATTGATTATTTTCTTATATGAAAAGTAGATCGTTTAGATTGCAAAGATTGTAAAGTTATTCCGAGTGAAAGTTTATGTACCCAACATCGCTTATTAGTTTTAGACTTTAAGATGAAATGACAGAAAATTAAAAATAAAGTAAAGCGATTTTCTAGGATTAGATGGTGGCATTTAAAGAATAGTAATAAAAATATTTTTGAGAGTAAGATTTTAGATTCTAAGATTTTATTTGTGCATGAGGATGCTAATGTTATGTGGGAAAAAGTGGCTAGTGATATTAAAAATATTGCAAAAGATGTGTTTGGAGTATCAAAGGGAAAAGCCCCTAATAGTAAAAATAGCTGGTGGTGGAATCCAATTGTACAAGAAAAGATAAAAAATAAGAAGATTTGTTATAAAAATTGGTTTAGATGTAAAAATTCTGATAATTGGGAAAGATATAAAGAGGCATGTAAGGATTTTAAGAAAACAATATGTGATGCAAAGATCTTAGCTTTTAATGATTTATATAATAGATTAGATACTAAGGAGGGAGAAAGATATATGTATAAGCTAGCCAAACAAAGAGATAGGAGTAGTAAGGATTTAATTCAAGTGAAGTGTATTAAGGATGAAGATCAAAAAGTACTTTTCTTAGAAGATGATATTCAACAAAGGTGGATGAGATATTTTGATAAACTTTTTAATGAAGATTGTAGGAATACAATTGACTTTAGTGACCTTAGCATCCTAAATGATAATAAAGATTTCTATTTTTATCGGCGTATTAGTAAAACCGAAGTTAGAGAGGCTTTAAAGAATATGAAGTGTGGAAAAGCTGTTGGACCTGATGATATCCCAATAGAGATGTGGAAATGCTTAGGAGATGAAGGAATTTCTTGGCTAACTAAACTTTTTAATAATATTTTGAAGACTAAAAAGATGCCAGATGCGTGGAGAATGAGTGTATTAATTCCTATTTATAAGAATAAAGGTGATGCACAAGATTGTGCGAATTATAGAGGGATTAAGTTAATGTGTCACACTTTAAAACTATGGGAGCGAGTTATGGAGCGTAGGCTGCGGCGTGATACTAATGTTTCTCAAAATCAATTTGGATTCATGCCTGGTAGGTCTACTATGGAAGCCATACATTTATTGAGAGGTTTGATGGAGAAATATAGGGACAATAAGGAGGATCTACATATAATATTTATTAATTTAGAGAAAGCAGATGATAAAGTTCCAAGAGAAGTGCTATGGAGAGTTCTTGAAAAGAAAGGAGTTAATAATGCTTATATTCAAATCATTAAAGATATGTATGAAGGAGCTACTACTTGTGTTCAAACACAAGGTGGTTTGACCAAGTATTTCCCTATTTCGGTTGGATTACATCAAGGATCAACTTTAAGCCCATATCTTTTCGCGTTAGTCATAGATGTTCTCACTAGACATTTACAAGAGGATGTACCGTGGTGTATGCTTTTTGCTGATGATATTCTTCTTGTTGACAAGACTAAAGAGGGAGTTGAAGGTAAACTTGAAGTCTGGAGATCAACCTTAGAGTCTAAAGGTTTTCGCTTGAGTAGATCTAAAACTGAATATATGGAGTGTAATTTTAGCAGTAATAGACCTAGTGAGGGGATTGTGACTTTGGGCGATCGAGTCATTAATAAGAGTACATGTTTTAGATATCTTGGATCTATTGTTCAGAGTGATGGTGAAATAGATGGGGATGTTATCAGTAGAATTCAAGTTAGATGGTTGAAGTGGAGGAATGCATCGGGCTTGTTGTGTGATAGAAAAGTCCCCCTTAAACTTAAGGGAAAATTCTATAAGATGGTGGTGAGACCTGCAATGCTTTATGGTGCAGAATGTTGGCCATTAAAAGAGAAGCACAATACTAAGTTATGTGTTGCGGAGATGAGGATGCTTAGGTGGATGAGTGGATTTACTCTTAGAGACAGGATACGAAATGAGCATATACGTGAAAAGGTTGGAGTAGCTCCAGTGGAGGATAAGATTAGAGAGAGTCGCCTTAGATGGTTTGGTCACATAAAACGGCGGCCTTCCGATGACCCAGTTAGGAAAGTAGAGGTATTAGATTTGACTTATGTTAAGAAAGGTAGAGGTAGACCTAAAAAGACTTGGTTAGAAAATATTAGAAATGACCTTTCTCTATTAGATTTAAACGAGAATTTGACTTTGAACCGGACACAATGGAGAAAAAGGATTCATGTTGCCGACCCCACGTAGTGGGACAAAGGCTTGTTGTTGTTGTTGTTGTTGTATTGTTGTAAGCTTTATAGCCATAGAAAGGAACTTTGTAATTTGATCCTTAAATTGAGAGAACCCTTTCAAAAATTCAAAGAACCAAAAAGATTTCAAAAATGGCTAAACCTGAGTTGAAGCAAAATCATTCTAGACTTCTTAAGAATTATGTAAACCCTTTAGTAGATGGAATTTATCCGAGTATAAATATTCCTTCAATCTAAGCTAATAATTTTGAATTAAAACTAGAAACTATTCAAAAGGTTCAAAACTCTCAGTTTGGGGGAACCCCTCTAGAAGATCCCAATTTGCATTTAGTGAGCTTCTAAGAAATTTGTGCAACATTTAAGTAAAATGGTTTCAATGATGATGCTATTAGACTTAGATTACTTCCCTTTTCACTAAGAGATAGAGCTAAAATATTATTAAATTCTTTACCCCCATGCTCTATAACTACTTGGAATGAGTTGGCTCATAAGTTTCTTACTTAGTATTTTTCACCTTCAAAAACTACCAAACTTAGGAATGATATAAATTATTTTACTCAGTTTAAAGGAGAATCCATTTATGAGAGTTGGGAAAGATTTAAGGAAATTCATAAAAAATCACCACATCATACATTATCTGATTGATTCATTATTTAAATATTTTATAATGGATTAGTATGATCTCTTAGAGCTATAGTTAATGCTATAGCTCGAGGATCATTATTGTCTAAGCAATTTGAGGTAGCCAATGAATTAATACAGGAAATGGCTATTAATACTTTCTAGTGAGCTGCTGAAAGAGTAAATCCTAAAAATGTAGCTAGAATAATGTAAACCCTTTAGTAGATGGAATTCATCGGAGCATAAATATACAAATAATCCAAGTTAATAATTTTGAAATAAAACTAGCTATCATTCAAATGGTTCAAAATTCTTAGTTTGGGGGAATTCTTGTAGAAGATCCCAATTTTCATTTAGCCAACTTCTTAGAAATTTGTGTAATATTTTAGTACAATGGTGTCAATGATGAAGCTATTAGACTTAGATTATTTCCCTTTTCTCTAAGAGATAAAGCAAAAATATGGTTAAATTATTTATCCCCAGGTTCTACAACCACTTACAATGAATTAGCCCATAAGTTTCTTGCTAAATATTTTCCACCTTCAAAAATTACAAAACATACAAATGATATAACTACTTTTACTCAGTTTAAAGGAGAATCCATTTATACGAGTTGGCAAGGATTTAAGGAAATGCTTAAAAAATGCCCGCACCATGCATTACCTGATTGGCTGATTATCAAACATTTTCTAATGGATTAGTAGGATCTCTTAGAGCTATAATTGATGACACAGTTGGAGAATCATTAATGTCTAACCAATTTGGGGAAGCTTATGAATTAATAGAGGAGATGGCTACCAATAATTTCTAGTGACTTGTTGATTGGGTAAATCCTGAAAAGTGGTTTGAATCTATGAATCAAATGCTTTATCAATTTTAACTGCACACGTTATAGTAATTTCTAGGAAATAAAATAATATAAAGATTAAAAATAAGGCAGATGGATATGATAACTTCAACTTTAATCATAAAAATATGAAGCAACATAGTTATCCTTCGGATTTTAAACATCTTTATCAAGAAAGGAATGAGAAAATACTTTAAGAAAGCATTATTTTATAATTAGAAATTCAAACACAAAATCAATCTTATGCTTTCAAAAAATTGAGGATCAAATAATGCAACTTGCTAGGCTGATAAACTACAAAATGATTGAAGGACAATGTCATAATATCCAACTTAGAAGTGCATAATATTTGGAAGATCCATACAAAGATAACGATTTACACAAAAAGGATAATGGTGAAGTTGAGCATAAAAGAAATAAATCTTCAACAGAACAACCTGAACTTATAAAAGAACCTGAACGAGTAATTAGGAGAGTTAAAGAGAGACCACCACCATCTTTTCATCAGAGATTGATCAAACAAAATTTAGATAAGAAGTTCTCAAAATTTTTGTAAGTGTTTAAAAAGTTAACTATTAATATACCCATCTCTGAAGCTGTAAAGCAGATGCCAACCTATGTAAAATTCATGAAGGATATTTTAAACAAGAAAGGAACTTAAGAGAATTTGAAACTGTGGCCTTAACTGAAGAGTGTAGTGTTATAATCCAAAAGAAACTTTTTGAAAAACTTAATGACCCATGGAGTTTTTCATTCCTTTAACTATTGGAGATAATTTTTTTGTCAGGGCTTTATGTGATTTGGGATCAAGTATTAACCTCAAGCCACTCTCTATTTTAAAAAGACTAGATATTGTAGAGGTTCAACCTACATTTGTTCCTCTTCAATTAGCTGATAGATCTTTCACTTAGCCTAGAAGAGTAATAAAATATGTGTTAATTAAAGTTGATAAATTAAATTTTCTTGTTGATTTTATTGTTCTAGATATGGAAGGAGATAAGGAAATACCTCTCATCCTAGGAAGACCCTTTTTAGCCACTGGAAAAGCAATGATTGATGTACAAAAAGGTGAATTAACTATGCGGGTTTAAGATTAGGAAGTAAAAATTGATGTTCTTAAAATTATAAAATTCCTTCAGGCGAAGAATAAAGAAAATTTTAGGGTGGATTTAGAAGATATAGTAGTGCAGGATCATAATGAAGAGTTGTTAAATGGGAACTTTTCAAAAAAGGAAGATGTGGAAGAAAATATAGAAGTGATAGGAGAAGTTGTAAAAAGGAATGAAAATGTAACCAATAAAATTTTGGCAACATACTCTTTCGAGAATTCATCAAAACCATCCAGTGAGAGAGCCCCTAATTTAGAAGTTAAGGCTTTACCTTTTCATCTTAAGAATGTTTTCTGGGTAATAACTCCACTCTCCATGTAATTATTTCTGCAAATTTAAAACCAAATAAAAAAAACTAAGTTGATTAAGGTGTTGAGTAATTTTAAAAGTGCTTTTGGGTGGATAATTGTTGATACTAATGGGATTAGTCCCTCAATTTACATGCAATAAATTTTAATGGAAGCTAATTCAATAACAAAAGCTAATTCTCATAGAAGACTTAACCTTTCTTTGAAAGATGTTGTTAAAAAATAGATTCTTAAATGGATGAATGCCGGGATTATTTACCCTATTTCAGGTAGTTCTTAGGTTAGTCTTATTCATTGTGTTCCTTAAAAAGGAAAATTTATTGTTATAACCAACGAAAATAATGCTTTTATACCCACTAGAACTATTTTAGGATGGAGGATTTGAATAGATTATAGGAAATTGAATAAAGCCACTAGATAGGATCATTTTCCTTTACCTTTTCTTGATAAGATGTTAGATAAGTTGGCAGGGCATTCCTTCTATTGTTTTCAAGATAGATACTTGGGATATCATCAAATTCCTATTGCACCTGAAGATAAGATAAAACTACTTTCACTAGCCCTTGTGGAACCTTTTCTTTTAGGAGAATGCCTTTTGGTCTTTGCAATGCTCCTACTATTTTTCAAAGATGCATGATGTTTATTTTTTCAAATTTAATTGAGTATGGTATTGAACTTTTCATGGATGATTTCTTAGTATTTGGCACTACATTTGGTTCTTATCTTGAGCATTTGACAACTATTTTTGACAGAAGTGTGGAAATAATCTAGTGTTAAATTGGGAGAAGTTTCAATTTATTGTAACCGAGGGCATTGTCTTAGAGCATAAAGTTTTAAAGAAGGGACTAGAAGTAGATGTTGCATAGATTTAGGTAATAGAAAAATTACACCGTCTAATTTAGTTAAAGGCATTAGA
The DNA here is from genome assembly GCA_019925795.1 of Dendrobium chrysotoxum. NCBI lineage: Eukaryota > Viridiplantae > Streptophyta > Magnoliopsida > Asparagales > Orchidaceae > Dendrobium > Dendrobium chrysotoxum. Next base: position 57,542,986 of record CM034312.1, read on the forward strand.
AGTTTTCTAGGTCATGCTGGATTTTATAGAATATTTATTAAAGACTTCTTTAAAATAACTAAGCCCATATGTCAACTATTGGAGAAGGATGTTCCGTTTATATTTAATTCTGCTTGACTTAAAGCTTTTAATACTTTAAAATAACATTTAATTATTACTGTAGTGATTGTTGCTCTTGATTGATCATCACCTTTTATAGTAATGTGTTAGTGATATTATTATAGGTGTTGTTCTAGGACAAAAGCAAGATATGAAATTCCAAGTCATTTTTTATGCTAGCAAAACTTTGACTTCTGCACAATGTAATTATACAACAACAGAAAAAGAATTGTTAGATGTTATTTTTGTTGTTGAAAAATTTAGATCATATTTGATCGACACTAAAGTAATTATTTACACTGATCATTCTGCTATCAAATATCTTATGATAAAGAAATAGAATAAACCAAGGTTGGTAAGATGGATTCTTTTACTACAAGAATTTGATGTTAAAATTTTTGATAGAAAGGGGACTAAAAATTAAATTGTTGATCATATTTCTAGGCTCTCTATTGAAAAATATACATGAAATGAAGATGAGATTAATGAAATTTTCCTGATGAATAATTATTTGCACTTCTTGCAAACAATTCACCTTGGTATGCAGACTTTATTAATTGTATTGTTAGTGGTATACTTCCTTATGATTTAAAACTTAATCAAAAGAGGAAATTTTTGGATGATTTAAAAAATTACTTTTTGGATGATTCAAAAAATTACTTTTTGGCTGAACCTTATTTATTTAAATATTTAAACAATCAAATTATGAGAAGATGTATTCCTGAAGAAGAAATAGAATCAATCCTTAAGGAGTGTTATAATTCGTATTATGGAGGACATTTTGGAGGATTTAGAACTGCTTCTAAAATCCTTTAAGCGGGATTCTTTTGGCCTACTTTATTTAAGGAGGTAAATAATATATTAAGAAATGTGATTAATGCCAACAAATAGGGAATATCATAAAAAGAAATGAAAATCTATTGAATTATGTTCTAGAAATAGAAATATTTAATATTTAGGGATTGAATTTTATGGGATCTTTTATGCCATCCTATGAAAATAAGTATATTCTTATTATTGTGGGCTATGTTTTAAAGTGGATTGAAGGTGTGGCAACTTCTAAAACTGAAGCCCAAACTATGATTAAGTTTTTAAAGAAAAATATGTTCTCATGATTTGGAATGCTAAAAGTCTTAATCAGTGATGACGGAGGTCATTTCTGTAATAAAAAAATAGAAACAATCTTAAGGAAATATGGAATTTATTATAGAGCAGTAACTACCTATCATCCTCAAATAAGTGGTTAGGCTTAGATTAGTAATAGAGAAATTAAAATAATCCTAGAAAAAATGGTCAATTCAAATAGAATAGATTGGGCGATGAAGTTAGATGATGCATTATAGGCATATAGAACTACTTGTAAGACTCCAATTGGTATGACTCCCTATAGATTAATTTATGGAAAGGCTTGCTACCTTCCTATGGAATTAAAACATAAAGCTTTCTTAGCAGTTAAAGAATTGAATTATAATTTTAAAATGGCAATGGAAAAAAGATTGATACAGTTGAGTGAACCGGAAGAAATTAGAAATGAATCTTATGAAAATGCAAGGATTTATAGAGAAAGGTTATGAAATGGCATGACAAAAAAGCTTCTTTGAAAAGAATTCACTCTTGGATATGAAGTTTTATTATTTAATTCCAGACTTAAGTTATTCCCTGGAAAATTGAAATCAAGATGGTATGAACCATTCACTATGGCAAAAATATTTCTTTACAAAACTATGAAAATTAGCGGTAAGAAAAGATTAAATATTTTTAAAGTAAATGGCTATAGATTGAAATCTATGTAGAGGGAGATATTGATCGGGTCAAAATATAACTAAATTGGTTCATCCTAAAACAAAATAATTGGATAGTCTAGTAGAAGACTATAAACATAGCACTTATGGGAGGCAACCCACTTTATGTACTGTATATGGTGCGTGGTGCACTAGTTATCCTATAATCCATGTTATGTTATGATAGATTTCATTATGTTTTATTAACACATGTTTTATGCATCTTTTATAATTCATATGAAAGCATGTGCAATATTCCTTATTGTTATATTTTTTTTATTTACATTTTATTAAAATCCCCCTTATGCTTATTATACTCTTCATTAATTTTTATCTTCTAATTAATTAATTAAACTTATCAAAAATAATAATTAAAAATTACATGAAATAGGAAAATAATAAAACCCTATATCATATATTAAATAAACACTATTTATATTTCATAGAGAAAAAAATAAAATAAATAAAAAATATTTATATTTCATAGAGTGGAAAAGAAACTAATAATTATCTAACCTAGATCATTTAAATTATTATTTTAATTTAAAATTATAAGTTTTATTTTTTATTTTTTAATTTTAAAATAAAGTTGAATAATTAGAATTAATGATTTGATATGAGTTGATTAAAATTGAAAATCATAAGTATTCCAAAATTTGAATTGGTAATCTAATTAAATCCTTACATTAAACCCATTAAGATTATAAAAAGGCTTCGAACCAAAAATTGATATTAAAAATTATTAACTATATACTCCATAAATTAAAAGAGGAAATGAACAGTGAAAATAGTTCTAAAAAAAGAAATTAAAAAAATTGATGAGTATATTTAAAAAATAGTATCAGTTAAAAAGCATAGAATCTGATTACAATCTTGTACTTAAATTTATATAGAATAAAATAGGAAAACTAGTACAAATGATGGTGAGCTAATGAAAATTCAATTTTAAATACAAATATATCTAAACATTAAACTCATTATTCACTTTAAAATTAAATTATTAATAATTAAAACTATAACCTATAAATTCAAATTAAGAAATAATAAATATGACTTATTAGTGTAATTACTAGTATCTTTTCTAAACTAGAATTATAATCTTATTTTCTACTTATAAACCTTGATGTATTATCCTATATTGTAGTAATTTTAAATTATCTATTTTTTACTTTGGTTAATCATATAATCAGAATTATAATATTTTTATTTTCTTCAGGACAAGCAAGAGTTTAAGCTATGGAAAATTTGATAAGTATATACGTGTTATATTTTCAAAAAAATGTGTTGTCATAGTTGCATTGTGTAGGAAAAAATTAAAAATTATAAGTTCCATATAGCGTCGTGGCGTTGGAATAAATAATGGGATCAATACTCTACTCTATCACTATATTACTTAATTCAGAATGTATAGTTGGATATATTAAGTGGGGTTTTTATAATTTCTATATGAAAGAAAACCTACGCATCGTTAGGGATTTATAGGGCCCTAATGAATTTCATAATTCTATAGGTTATTCCTCAGCCCCCATCGTAGAGGTGGATTTGTAGGAGTTTTTCCATTAAGGTGTTTTCATAATCTAATTTTTTTATTTGATGTATAGAGTATAATTATATTGGATTTTTTGTATATCATTCTTTTCAAAATGAAATTTTGAATGTTCCTTTATTATTTAAACTATTTTAGATTATTAGAATGCTCTAGTGTGTGTTATATGGATGTTAAGAAATCATAGTTTCTGATTTCAATTCTTCTATTATTTTTTGTGGCATGAAAGTGGCTATGGTCCCTATGGAAGCCATATTACCTTAGGTATATATATTCTCCAAGATATTATTATTGTATCTATTTTTTAATTGTGTTAACGTTTCAGGTACTTCATACATCAAGCACTACCAAAGGATCAGAACTCAAGGTTGGGTAGTATAGGATTAATTTTTGTAAGAGTCTATATTTTTATCTTTCTTGAATCAATATATTATAAAAAGTGTATGTTAGCTTAGCAACCATGCACACACACACTAGGGGAGTGAAAATAAAATATTTTAATTTTTTTATAAATTATATTATACGATCATTTATCATACTGTACGATCTATTGAAATAAAAATTAATTAAATATTTTATTTTACATGAAAGAAATTTATTTTGAAATATAACTAATCATATAGTATTAACACCACATCGTACTGGATGATCAGTTATAATAAAAACCCTACCATTTAATGTAACTTTCCTAAAAAAAGCAAATTTAAATTTTGAAATTTAAATTATTCATACTGTACAAATCAATTCATATTATATGATCTTTTAAATAATTATCTGATTAGGTCAGTTAACTAAGCAAACAAATTGAATCTGATTGATTATAAATTATATTGTGCGGAACATATATCAAACTATATGAACTAGTAGAGGAGTCTCTGGATGAAGTTTTGTTCATCCAGTACAATCTGAAAGTCATACAATCTGAATCACATGAGGGCTCTCTGGATGATTTTTGTTCATCCTATACAATTTGATTATGCATAGAACAAATCATATTGTACTACTACTTATTCATATAGTACGATCAATTAAAAAACTTTAACTAAGCATCCTATAGAATATTCATCATATAGTACTACAGAAGAAGAATTATACTAATCATATTATATGATTAATATATTATACTATACGAATACCAATATTTGAATTAAAAATTAGGGTTTTCTTGGAGCCTTAATTTAATCTACTATTATTTTATTTTAAGAGTCTGTGGTAATCAAGGTGGCTTGAGTCTTCTATGATAGAGAGTTTAAATGGTGAGCTTTGGGTTTGGGAGAGAAAGCTGTGTTGAGGGAGAAAGAGAATAACCTTATGGGATTAAGGGAGTGTGAAAGAGGGAGTCTTCACATAGTTTCTCCAGCCATCATCCACCCTCTTCCTCCATGAGTCAAATCTTTACCTAAGGGGAACTCAAGGAAAACATCTTGGAGTTAAAGGGCCACTAGCTACTCTGCCACACTGTTGGAGAAAGGGATTTGGCTACACCACCGCACCATTTGTGAATGGGATTTGGCTACTCCGCCGCTTCGAGTTAGTGGAAGAGATTTTGTGAGGACTTATCTTCCTTGCTGTAGGGGAAAAAGGAGAGTCACTAAACATTTAGTGCAATGCTCAGAGTAGAGGACTATGGGGAGTGGACGTAGAACAAATTTTGACTGAATCACTATAAATCTCTAGTGAATTTCTTCTTATTCTTATTATACTTTAATTTATTATAATTTTACATTCATGCAAGTTTATTTTTGTGTAAATCCAAGTTGAGAATGTTGAGATTTGTTTAGATTCAATTGTTTATTAGAAAAGAAAATTAAAAAGAAAAAAAAATTTTAATATTAATTTTCTTACAAAATCAAATCCAAAAAAAATAGTATTTGATTTTCTTATCATTAGCCTCTACATTGCAACATCTCAATTTTAACTTAAGGTTTGAATTTGGTAAAAAGTTTTTCAAAAAGGATTTTTTGAAAAGATAAGTTTTTTTTTTAAACACCAATTCACCACCCCTCTTAGTGTGTTATTGTATTTCAAGTGGTCTAACACCCACAAATTAAACTTTCAATTGGTATCAAAGCCAGGTTCTCCAAATTAGCAGTTTACAAACCTCGAGAAAAGATTAATGGCATAATTTGGGAATAGAAATACCATGGAGGGACTTATTTAAGTTTGACATGTTCAATAGGTTTACTAAGATTGTGACATCTTTGCATGTATTAGGGAGACTTATATAATTTTGGAAAATTAAATAAAATTCATCATTATTTACCTGATAATTTTGATTCTAAAGTCACCATATTTTTTAATCAAAAGACTTAAATTTTTACTCAATTGATAATCTACTAATCTCTCTCATTGCTTATGAGGAAAGTGTGAGCCAGAGATTCCTTAACCCTGGTGATAAGAAAAAAGGGAAGACTATAGTGCTCAAGGCTGAAGACACGAATAGAAATAATTTTGGAGTGGAAAAAAAGGATGAAATTGCTTTGATAACTCGGTAATTTAAATGCTTCATGAAAAGATAGCAAAAGTGTTACCATGATAAGAGTAAAGCAAAGGCAGGTAAATTTAATAATTTTTCATTTGATATTATTAGTTTTGAATGTATGAAGCATGGAAATCTAAGTTTTGAATGCCCCAACCTTAAAAATCAACCTACCAAGGAGAAGGGTGATGAAAATTATAATGTAAAAAGGGGAAATAAAAGACACGAAATGCTTTCTAGGTGGACTCTACCTCTGAGTCAACTAAACAAGAACCTAAGGAGGAGGTAACCAATTTATGCTTAATGTTAAATGATATAACTATTAACTTTGATCAAGAAGAGGTATGTGAATAATTTATTTTTAATTTATGTACAAATGCATGAGTCATATAGGAAACTTAAAAATAGCATTCATGTTTAAAAAAAGAACTTTTTGATTTGAAATGAGAGCATGACACATTAGGTACAGAGCATGGTGATCTTAAATTTTAACATATTTCATTATATGAAGAGCATTTATCATTACTAAATGATTTTGATGATCTAAACAAGAGGATATTGAGTCAACTAAGTCACACAAATCCTTGAAAACCAAGCATATTGAATTAGAGGAAGCATTCAAGGAATTAGAATCACTTAGAGTAGAATTAAAAAGTGAAAAACATAAAATATTATTAGAATAAGCTACTGGAAAAAGTATAACTGATTGATTGTTGAAGAAAATAAGTACACTACAATAAAACACTCACAGACCTATACATACACAGCCACATCCTAGGACACAACATGCATCACATATTCCTAGGAAGTGGCACAACCACCCATATAGTTAGTGAACCCATTACCAGGTGTTAAGTTTTATTCTTGTGGCATGATAGGATATATAGCCCGCACTTAAAGAATTCAGTTTAGAACACATCAAGTTTGGAGGATGAAGATCTCATCGCAGTATAACATGCATGACAGCCATTCTTTGAAGCATAAGGTGGAACCCAAACTCACTTGGGTTCCCAAATACAATCTCTGATTAACTTTGTATAATACTCTCACAAGAAGTCAAGTTAGAGCACGTGGTACCTGGATAGCAGGTGCTCAAGGCACATGACTCAAGATATGAAGCATTTCATCACACTAGAGGCCAGGAGCAATGGTAAGATAACTTTGGGTGTTAACATAGCTAGAAAAGTTGTTGACTCATGTATTAATCGATAAACTCAATGGTTTTGTTATCGAAAATGTTCTTTAGTTGAAGTTTTAAATCATAATTTGCTATGCATTAGCCAAATTTGTGATAAGGTTTTCGACATTAAGTGTCTGTCTAACAAAGGTATAATTACATTAAATCGAAAAAAATACTTTAGAAGGAAAAAAGAATAGACAATATTTATATGCTTGATTTATATTATATTAATGATTCAAATAATCTTTATTTGAAAATTATTTTGGATTAATCGTGGTGATGGCATAGGCGACTATGTCATGCAAGTATGAAAACCTTTTGAAAATTTTCCTAGAAGGACCTAGTTTGAGGCAATCTCAAGCTAGGCATCTCTAAGGATCATCTCTATGATGCTTGCTAATTACAAAAGCCTTTCATTCTATTAAGGATATCACTACCACTACACTATTAGTGATCCTTCACATGAACTTGTTTGGACCCATTAGTACAGATAGTCTAGGTGGTAAGAGTTTTTGGATTTATGATCGTAAATGAGTCTCTAGATTCACTTGGGTTAGATTTTTAGCACATAAAAGTGAGTCTTTTGTTGAATTTAAAGTTTTCTACACTTAAATTCAGAGGAAGTTAGGATGTTTAATTTCTACCATTCATGGTGATCATGGTCAAGAATTTAAGAATGAAAATTTTGATTTATTTTATAAAGAGTCTGGAACTGATCATAAGTTTTCTACCCCTAGGACCCCACAACATAATGGTATAATTGAAAGAAAAAATAGGACACTAGTGGTGACTGTTAAGGCTTTATTAACTTAATATACCCTACCTAGATCATTTTGGGTAGAACTAGTGAATTCTTCTTATGATGTGCTAAATAAGGTGAATATTAAATAAAAATTAAATAAGACACCATATGAGCTTCTTAAGGGTAGGACAACTAATCTTTCATATTTCTTTGTCTTTGGGGATAAGTGTTTTATGCTCATCAATGGAAAATCTCCTCTAAGAAAGTTTGATTCTATGTCAGGTGAAGGAGTCTTCTTATGTTATTTCTCAATAGGTAAAGCCTATAAGGTCTTCAATAAAAGAACCTAAGTTATATACGAATCTACCCATATTGTGTTTGATGAATCTAATAGACTAGTTGAGCCTAGGTTAGAAGATAATAAAGAAGAAGAAATTACCCATAGAGTAGATACTATTAACTTAGGAGATGGAGTAGAAAATTAGGACCCTTTTCCAAAGGAGTGGAGATATTTCTCTAGTCACCCTAGGGAGCTTATCTTAGGAGATCCATCCGTAAGGGTTAGGACTAGGTAAGGCCTTAGAAAAGAAGTTAGTCTTATAGATTTCATCTCTATGGTAAAACCAATCAATATAGATTAAGCCCTTAGGAATTAAACAAGTTTGTAAGGAGTAATATATGGGAGCTTGTTAGCAGACCTTCCAATCAGAGTATAGTTTGAACTAAATGGGTGTTTAAAAATAAGTTAAATGACTCTTGATCGATGATTAGGAATAAAGCTAGATTAGTAGCGAAGGGGTATAATCAAATATAAGGGACTAATTTTGAGGAGACCTTTGCCTCTGTAGCTAGGTTAGAAGCCATTAGAGTCTTACTAGCATTTACATGAATTAGAGACTTAAAGCTATGTGGTGATTAAAGAAGATATTTATGTCGAACAACCCCCAAGCATTAAAAATTCATCATTTCCCAACAATGTTCATAAGTTAAGGAAAGTTTTATATGGATTGAAATAGGGACCTAGGGCATGATATGAGAGACTTAGCATCTTACCCTTGGATAGATTATTTGTTAAGGATAACATAGACACCACCCCATTCCTCAAGAAAATAGGAGATGATATTCTTATAGTTTAAATCTATATTATTGACATATTATTTAGATTTATAAATGAAAATCTATGTAATAAATTTTTAGATAGTATGAGTAAGGAGTTTAAGATGAGTATGATGGGAGAATTGAATTATTTTCTTGGATTTAGTATAAAGTAGGGAGAAGATGGTACCTTCCTTAGCCAGGCCAAATATATTAAGGAGATCTTGAAAATGTTTTATATGGAAGGTTCTAAACATATAAAGACATCAATGAGCTCAACCATCTAGCTTGATAAAGTTATAGATGAAAAATTGGTAGATCATAAAAAATATAGGGGAATAATAGGATCACATCTTTATTTGACCATTAGCAGACTAGATATTATGTTTAATATTTATCTCCATGCAAGATTTTAGGTTGATCTGAAAGAATCCAATATGAAAGCTATAAAGAGATTTCTTAAGTATCTCACAGGCACCCAAAATTTAGGCATCTGGTATCCCAGACATAGCACAACCTTTAAAATTATAGGTTATTCAGATTCAAATTTTATAGGGTGTAGAGTAGATCGGATAAGTAGTTTTGGAACTTATCAATTCAGAGGATAATCCTTAGTTTCTTAGTCGGGCAAAAAATTGTATTTAGTTTCCCTATCCACCACTAAAGTGGAATATATAGTTGTAGGAAGCTATGTTGCTCAAGTCTTATGGCTAAAGCAACAAATCCTTAACCTTTGACTTTTTATGAGCACTATCCCAATCATGTGTGATAACACTAATGTTATCTATATTTAAAAAAAATCTAATCCAACATTCCCACATAAAGCACATTAACATTCAACATCATTTTATTACGGATCATATAGCAAAGGGAGACATAGAATTGCATCATATAGCTACTGAAAATCAAATAGTAGACCTCTTTACAAAACCCTTCAATTATGATACCTTCAGTACACTTAGAACTATACTCGATTTCATTGATATTCATGCAAAAAAAATTGGGTAGGGGTTAGTTGATATGAGCTTATTTTGCTTGCTTTATGTTATGTGTTTATTTATTTAGTGTTTTTGTTTAATGTTTTATTTTTGTCTAATTTGGTTATCTCTATTATGAATGGTTATTATTTTTATGTATTTCCAGCTTGTAAATTTTTCCCTGATCTTCACACTTAAAACCCTAAAATATTATTCACATCACACTATATCATACATACATTATACTATATGATCCACGTAAGATTTAATTGTTGGGCCTAATTATTATCATATTAACTATTCCAGATGATTAATTATCTCTTGACATGCTATATGAATTATTCATCGTACTGTATGATACCTTTTATTCAATAACCAATGACTCGGGATAATGAATTTTATATTGATCATATATAACGAGCATCCAATATGATACCCAATCATTCTATTTGATTTGACCATTGACTGTATGTTCCCAAAGAGACATTTTTTCTTGGAATTGAATAAATTGTATGAACCACAGATCATATTGTATGATTGATCTGAAAAATTAGGCATTTCATTCACACCATCACCCTCAAATTCCTTTCTCCTCTCTAGTTCTACTACCTCACTCAAATTTTGATGGATCCACCAAAGAGAGGTCATGCAGAACTCCTCCAATGGGTGGATCTGAGGTTTTAATATGAGGAAGATAAAAATGAGTATGTCTGATACATAGGAGCTTTCATTACTAATTCTAAAGTTCTCAATCAAGAAGCTTTCTCAAACTAGGTACTCAAATTATTCACCTCCTCCACACTTTAGTTCATCATTTTCCTAGCTTTTCCTTACCAGAATGAGCTAGAATTATAGTTTCATTCAAATATTTGCATCACTATAGACCGTACATCCTTCCAATAATGAGCTTGTCAATGCCAAGTCACCATTACCCTAGATGATCTTCATGAGCTTTTTCACCATTCTAATTTTGGTCCTTCTCTTAATTTTATTTTTGGTTCCATGGATTACAATTGAACCCAAGTCAACACCCTCATTAGTAACTTCGCTCTACCATACCACCAGCCACTAGTCAGTACACTAAACCTTAATGCCTAGGTCATTCAGTGTTGTAGACCTCACTTTTAGCTGAGGTCGTATGAACCACATCTACTTATGATTGCCATCATCTACAGCCACTAGATTTATAGCTCTTTGAATCACAATCATTCATCTTATAATCACCTGATTGATAGCCATCAATCTACATCTAAGTACACTTCAATCAATTATCATCAAGTAATTAATGAACATACTCTCAATAAAGCTTCAATCATCCTTGGATATCCAGTCACATTAATTAATCATCACTTCTATAATCAATATCCACTAGATTACAATCACCTAGATAATTATAGACCCCCATGGCAATCAAGTGGCTCAGTGCATTGCCTTACAAAATACACTACCCCTTGATCTCAGTCATGACCCAAACCACTTCACTACGAGTTTCATATGGTAGATTATCCATCATTAAATCCTTCAGCCATTAATTGATCCATCAAACCAAGTTGGGCTAGCTCAAGCTATCCCAATTGATTATATACATTACCTATATTCAATCAATCTCTAGATGAACTCAGGACTTCATCAAGTTCCTATGATCACCATTCCAAGTGATTTGGACAGGACTTGTCTTCCAGACCAAGTCAATAGTTAACTTGGTCAACTAAATCCATTCTTCAACAAACCAAGTCAACTATGGTTCAATTCAATGCTTACAATCAAATCAAACATCTTAACCTTTCACAATCACTCCATTACTTAGTTTAAATCCCTCCTAATCCACCACGACTCAATCCATGGTTTGTTTGACTTGGTTAAACCACCATGTACATTCAAACCTCACTACACATGTACCCATTTGCTCAAACACTAAACCTTTTCACTCAAATTCCTTAGAGTAGATCTAAACAGTAACCATACACTCCCTTAAACTCCACCTCAATAGTTTAGACCATTTGACTGGTCAAATAGTCAACCAAATGCACAAAATAGGATTGAATGGTCAACACACCTAGACTATGAATTTTCCTCTAAGCCATGCCCCTCCAACCTATTAAAATTAACTCCAGAAGCTTTCTGGAGTTTAGCTTGACCCAACACATCCACTGGTTCAACCCGACCAGCCTTAGTAGTCTCCCTTTATAATAATGACACAAGGTCATTTTCTATTGAGCTAGCTCATTCCTCTGGGTTCCTGATGGCCTTGGACACTTGTCCAAAATCTAGGCAATTCACATAATGCATCACAGCCATCCAAACTGCCTCCAATGGATCAAATAGGGAAAATAATCCAGAAGGTTTATTCCACTTTCACACTCTGTATAGTGGCTATCTAGTGCAATACTCATTTTGTTTTGCATTCCTAGAGCCTTCTCAGTGTTTCTCGATTATTTCATCATTGTTTGGAGCTCACTGACAATAAGTTTTATGAAGGACTGAGCCACTGTCTATCATAGTAACTTAAACTTCTCATCCAGTCTCAGTTTGAGCTTACAGCCTCTAGAAAAATTTTAGAGGAGTGCTCAACGAGAAGAATAAACTCTCAAGCATCCTTAGAGATTATCTATCGATAGGTATTTCTTAAACCCAATATATTTATCTTGGATTTCAAATAGGATGTTAGGCATTACATCAATGGCCCTAGAAACATCTCCCCACTCTTACTTTAACCCTACCTTACCTCTATTAAAGTTTTACACCATCTAATCCATTGTATCAAGTGTATATGACCAAGCATGAGTTTAGGGATTCTGGTGAGCTCATGAGGAAGATGAAATCATGATCATCTATTTATTCTATCAGATTCAAACCATGAAGATCTTTCCATCTTCACATTTTGTTTGACTATATGGATTATCCTTAACCACAAGATCTGATCTGGATCATTGGATCATAACCGTGGTAGATCTTATGGCTACCTTCATTATCACACAGGTTAAATGGTTGACTCAGTTCACTTCCATCATCTACGAGGCTCAATCATTTATCACCACATGTAAAGAGTTCACGCCGTTACGCTCTGTTAGCACCGCCGCTTCATTTCTACATGTATTAATTATTAAATGTACATTAAAACCATAGAACTTTAATTATATCTAATTCATTTCTTAACCATTTTTAGAGTTCTTAAACTCTATCTATTCAGAATAAATAACCCTATCATTTAAAAATAGTTTAGCTTAAATTGATGAGTATTATTTTAATTATTTCAATTATATGTAGATCATATTTTTGAATATAAAATAAAAAATTCTCATCAAAATGAGTTTAATTTTAGCAAAGGTATGTTAGGGTCTATTTTTGACCTACTGTGATTTTTCTAGGCCTATTTGATGTAATCATAGATCATACATGAATTTACAAAATCCTATGTCATAATTTGACCAAGATTTTTATAAATTCAAAAATGATTCAATTCTTTGCCAATCATTGCATGTTAGGGCTCTAATAAATCAATGTGATGGGCTTTTTTCTTTAAAAATAAACCATGTTAGGATCATGCATACTTTGATAGAAAATGGCCTTTTATGGTTTAGTGTTTTATACATTGCTCTCCAAATAAGCATGACCACAGGCTCAAATTTGGTGGATAGGAGTTTTAGGATGCTTCATATATCCTATAATACTCTTGGCCCAATTTGATGCATATCTTTTATGTAGTGAAATTTCTAAGTCAATAGGTCACAATGTGACATATAACATTGATAATCCACTATATTCAATTCATAGAACATTAGGCATTCATCTTGATGTGGTTTGTTTATACATTTACAATGGTTAATCACACCCATTTTTAGATCCATTTGAAACTTAATGACACCTAGTGAAAATAACTAAAGTTTAAGTCTAGTGAACTTAAAAAAAAAAAAAATTGAAACACACATCCAATAGAGATGGAACTTTAAAATAGCGAACTTAGACACATTACACACCCTTGGAGTTAAATCCACTTTCATTTGACATTAATTGACCATAAAATATTATAAAACAAAATCACCCTTTATTTAAGATAAATTTATTTTAAAATTATAATAAATCAAAGAAAATTCATAAAAATGAAAAATCACCTTTAATCAACTCTAAATCAATCCTACAATCATTAAAAATAATTCAGATCTAAATTAAATTAATAATTAATTAACTCTTAATTAAATATTAATTAAATAAATTCTTTAAAAAAATTTATCAATCAAATGAATTTCAAACTTTCAGATATTAATATATTGGTCATCCTTAACCTATGTTATCAATTTCACAAAGTTTGGAGTTGATTGGATGTCAAAATCAAATAAACCCTCTTTGTTTAACAATTAATTCATTTAAATAATTTATTAAGGACTTAATTTCATATATTATTAAATAAATAAAATAAATAAAAATCAAATATACATAAAAAATTTAAATAAAATAAAATAAAATGCAAAGATCAATATTTTGAATTTAAATAAAATGTTTTAGTTAAATTTAGTTATAATTTATTAATAATTAATTAAATTTCATAAAAATTTAGTAATTGATTAAAAATTCAAAATAATGCAATAATAATTCAAAGAATTCAACAAAAATATAAAACTTAAAAAATAAATTAATTTAATTATTTATTTTATTAAAATTTATTTTTAATCAAATAAATTTGATAATTAATATTAATTAAATAATAAAGATCTTTTCATTCTTAAAGCTTACTTTCTTTTGGAGGGCATTTTAGCATTCATTTTCCAGGTCTTTAATACACCTTAAATTACCCAATAATCCCTTTATGTGTTGCATAGTTCTTCTTAGGAGGGCACACACATATCTCATTAAGGGATTTTAATAAAATTTTAAACAGTCAATTAAGGGTTCTTGCACCATGCTAGCCTCCACTTATGGAAGGCATAGCTATATAAGATTTACAACCCTTAATCCAACCTTAATAATACATCAACTTTATACATCACGCTTGATTCCACTTGGAGAGCATGTGTAATAATTCGAAAGGTCCCTTCCCTATCCCTTAATAAATCATTAATAAATCTTTAATGGCTTCATATAATCATCTATCCTATATGGTGATTATTGCATTTTATTTGTAAGCCTTGGTATCTATAGATTAGTAGCCCTCACACTTTGGGTTATTAATCTATAGATTCTTTAAACCAATTCCAAGCTCTAAAATTTAAATAATAAAATTTAAATCCACATAATGTAAACCTTAATTAAAATTCCATTTTGGCCCTTAATGAACAAATACTTTAAATTGATGCAACTTAAACACTAAACTCCTATAGGATATACCAAAGCCACACAGCCTACTTCACACATTTAGATGGTTTATTAGGACAACCAACTCTAGCCTAGGTTAGGCCGATGGTGTCGATTTCTTGTTGGGTTCTTAGCTTAGAGAGCACTATGTGTATGTTTATTTATTTTATAAAATTTGGATATCATGCATTTTAATTTCTTTTGGTGCACATAGGCTTTGTAAGGACTATATTAAAAGCATTAGGATATTACACAACTGCTCACCTCATATTTTAAAAACTTATATTCTTCTTAAATAGGTCTTTACATTCCTATAAGAAACAAAGCATAATGTTCCTAGGAATGATGTATGTATGTAACCCTATAAATTATAGATTGTATATAGATCAAGTTGTACAACATCTTGAGTTACAAAAGAACCAAATACACCTGCTTATACATACAAGTGGGGCCACAAAAGATGATGTCATCTCCTTTAGAGGATAATCTCGTTTGGAATTTCATATAAGAATTGGAGCTTAAAGACCTTAAGTAGATGTATTAGATTCTATAGATAGGGTAGGCTTAAAAACCCATGTCTGTTGTAGTGAAGCCTAACCACCTTACTTTCCTATAGAGTTTGATTCTATTGTAAATATTTGAATCAAAAAATGAAAAAAAATTTCCTTTATTTATGCAGTATTTTCTTTTATTTATACCATTTCATGTATTACATTCATATGGGTGGCAGGTTACATTAGTGAGCAGACACCAACCCCTTTACCTAATTATGTATACATGTATGCATTTTATTTCTAATATGTATACTAGAGCCTAAGACTTTTATGCCTACCATGGGCAAGGTAATGGGGTTCTCATCACACTCAGAGGATGCTACACTTTTCCTATTGGTATAGGACTGTTATGATACTGTAGAATATTTAGTTAGGTAAATCTAAATAAAATAAAATTTAGAGTTTTTAATGATAATCTTGTTAGCATCATTTAATTTTAAAGTTAAAATTACTCATCTTAAGTTAATGATTTAGAGTGTGGTATAGTCTTTTGATCTCTTAGGATATAGCTGATCTTCTCATACACTACTTCTAGAATGATTGCATGTGTATTAGGTTGTTAGCTAACAGTGTATTCCAAGCAAGCATAAGTACAGAGGTATTTTACACCTCACATTCCTTATACAAAAAGTATAAGGAATTCAAATGTATTTCTACAAAATTTAATAATTTTTTTTAGGGAATGATATGTATTTTCAAAGTACATAAGGAAACTTTTATCTATCTTAAATCTAGAATGAGCCTAATCCCCACTTTAATCGAAAGTGTTCTCTTCGAAGATGTAATTGCCTATAGGGACTTGTCTCTATAGGAACCCAAGATCCTAGCATAAAATAAACCCTATCTTAGTTCACTAAGATTGGAGAAAAATATTATAGACAATGATTAAAACTAATGTTGGGTTAATTTCATATTTGAAACTATAGGTGAATGTGAATTTTATCCTTCAAGATGATCTTTACATTCCCTATACCAAATTTGAATATGAAAATAAATTATTTCTTTCTTCAAATTAATAATTCATTATTATTTTATCTTTTGAGTTAATTAGCACTAATTGTATGGATTTGAATAAAGAAATATTAAATATTAAATTGGTGAAATAATCATTACATAGTTAATTTTACCCATATGAACATTCTTTGAAACAACATCATATGCAAAGTTGGAGACCATTTAACATCACTCCACTTCTACCTCGTCACCTACTACTGCAAGTCCAACACCCAATTCAATTCCTATGACTTAATCTTTTGATATATTGAAAACCTTGCCTCCATTAGGATTCCTCAAGCCTGGCGAAAGCAAAATCTATTATTAGGACATATCAATGGATATATCCTAGAATCCAAATATAACTTAAGCTGTCCTATATAGCCTGGTCATATTCCTACATTCATCATTGACTACTTCTTCAATATTATCTATAGTAAGCATCATATGGACTCAGCAAACATTTTTAAGCAAAAAGAAGATGTAGGGGGAGCACCACCACCATAGCTTATTTCTCTACTAGAATACAACTATCTGCAGGATGCCTGGATGGAGCATTTTTCTCGATTAGAAATGAAAGTTGATTCTCATATCGAGCAGTCTACACAGTGCTTGGAACAGTTTTAACAGTAGCATCATAAGGATCACTAGTGGTTTAGAAAATAGTTTTCTGCATTCCATTTTTTTTCAACCACCACCACAAGCACCGGATCAGAGACCATACTATGAGTAGCTATATATTGTGCTTGTAGTTTATTTTTTTCCATATAATTTGTTTATTATTATTAATATTTTTATCTTATAGTGTTTATTTCTTATAATTTTCAATCATAATGTCCTTCTCATCGGTAATGTCAAAAAGGGGAGTAGGAAGTTATTAGTTTGTAATCATTTTCAATCATTAGTGCAGTTTATTTTCAGCTTTTCATGTGTATGTTTTCTTTTACCCTTATTATTAAAAATTAAAATTAAAATTAAAAAAAGTATATCAAAATTACCATATACTTATATATATATATATATATATATATATATATATATATATATATATAAGTATATGGTAATTTTGATATACTTTTTTTAATTTGCTTATGTTTTCAAATATTCCACTTAATAAAGAGGAGCTTTAAGCAGAAAATAAGAATTAACTTGCAATTCAACCAACAATATTTGCCATCACTAAAAAAGGGGAGATTATTGAAATCTAGGAGCCAAAGCCTATATTTTAATGATTACAAATATTATTAAAGTTTACTTAGTTTCTCATATTTATTATTACTGCATATATTTTATGTGCGTACTAATATTTCAGGAACATCATTCACCAGGCACCACCAAAGGATCAAGGCTGAAGATTGGGTTGTATATGATTAATTTTTGCATGAGTCTATATTTTTATCTTCATTAAGTCAATGTATTATAAAAGGTGTATGTTAGCTTAGTAACCACACACACACACACACACTAGGAGGTGAAAATAAAAATATTATATTGTACTACTATTCAATCGTACAGTATGATCAGTTAAAGAACTTTAACCAATCATCTTAGGGATTATTCATTGTACAATACTATAAAAGAAGAATTGTACTAATCATACTATATGATTAATAGATCATATTGTACGAAAAGTGATTATTTAATTAAAAATTAGGTTTTCTTGGAACCTTATATTTAAACAACTCTTATTTCATTTTGAAGATTCTTTAGCAATCTTGGGGGATTGAGTCTTCTATGAGAAAGAGTTTGAAAGGTGAGCTTTGGGCTTGGGAGAGAAAAGGTGTGTTGAGAGAGAGAGAGAGAGAGAGAGAGAGAGAGAGAGATAGAGATAGAAAGAGAATGGCCTTGTGGGATTAAGGGACTATGAGAGAGGGAGTCTTCACATGGTTGCTCCGGCCATCATCCACCTTCTTCCTGCATGAGTCAAAGTTTAACTTGAGGGAAACTATGGGAAGAATCTCTTGGAGTCAAAGGGCCACTGGCTATTCCACTGCATTGTTTGTGAACTATATTTGACTACTCTGCCACACCATTTGTAAAAGGGATTTGGTTACTCTGCTGCACCAGGTTCGTGGAAGAGATTTTGTAAGAGCTTCTCCACCTTGCTGTAGGGGGAAAAAGTAGAGTCCCTAAAGGTTTATTGAAATAATAAAAGTGGAGCACTATAACGACTGCTCGTTGGTCAAGTTTTGACCAAACTACTATAAATCACTTGTGAGATTGTTCTTATTTTTATCGTATTTTATTTCTTGCAATTTTACTTTCATGTAAGTTTATTTTTCTGCAAATCCAAGTTGAGAATGTTAAGATTCACTTGGATTCAGTTATTTGTTAGAAAAAGAAAAATAAAAAAATAGAAAGAAAAAATATTTTCATATTTATTTTTTTAAAATCAAAACAAAATAAAAAAAGTATTTAATTTTTCTTATCATTAGCTTCTACATTACAAGATCTAAATTTAACTTAAGTCTTAAATTTGGTATTAAGCTTTTGAAAAAGAAATTTTGAAAAACACATATTTTTTAAAATACTAATTCACCCCCAGCCCCTCTTGGTGTGCTATTGTTGTTTAAGTGGTTTAACACCCACAAATTGAACTTTCAGGGATAAGTTGGTGGGTGATGTGTATGACTTCTTTGGCGTACGGGTGAGTGAAATGAATGGGCTTCTCCACCCTTATATCCTATAATCCTATAATTCTCAATGACCTTAGTTGTAGGGGTGCACTTGGATACTCAAGGAGATGATGATGACATGGTAAATTAGGCCTTTTGTTGCTTATATCCTTAAAATGGATTCTTTCTCTTTCTCGCCCTTATTATTTCTCCCTCTTGGGTAAGTGGTGGATGAGGACCTAGCCACGTGTTGTACTCCTCTACATTCATGTGGTTGTTGTCTAGTTCTAATAACCCAATGTTTGAATTTAAAAATATGTATATTATATAGTTTTGAAAAATATTTAATTTTCTTTGGGAAATGCTTAATTTCTAGAATTTTAATTTTAAAATTGAATGCTTATTATGAATGATATATCACCTCGGAAGGTGAACATATCGTTCCCTAATAGGTTCATATTTCAAATATTTGAATTTATCCTGATTATCGTAGTTGAATTTGAGAAAGAACTACATATGACCCCGAAGGGTCAAAATGAGTATTCAATCAAATATTTAACTGCAATAATTTGGATAACAAGATCATTAATCTCATAATCAAATTGAAAATAGTAATTGATATATCTTTTCTAGGGAGAGAAATTATCAATCACTATTGATTGTTTGAAAATGATGATAACGATCATCGAGTCTGATTTTCCCAAAGATAATTAATTAAAGTTTTGAAAAAGCTTGATTTTAAAAATTAGGTCCTGGTTTCTAAATCTCCTACGAGCGCAAGCCCTCGTAGTTAATTACATCGTAGGAAACCAGAAATTTTTCCTATGAATACTCTCGATTAAAATAGCAATACGAATTTCAATAAGGATTTCAAAGCTTGATGTTAAAGGAGATTAAGGGACTGGAAATTCAACTGGGATTAGTTCAAGATTGAACACTTATTTTGGGAGTCAAAGGAAGAAGGGTAAGAGGCACCTGGGATTCTAAAATAATTCAGAAGTTCCCCAACCTATCCTAAGTGTTGGGCTTGAATTTGATTGAAAGAGATTTAATATTTAAATGATCAATTTTATTAGAAAGTGGGAATTAGATTCCCGAAGGTTGAGGTCTTAAGATTAAAAATCTTCCTTAGAACCTAAGTCTAAAATGGGTACTAAAAATTAGTGACTCAGATCCAAGCTAATGCAATGCAAATTAGGACTTACCCCAGCCTAGATTGGGGAGTCAGCTAAACCACCTAAACGCTTCAAAATCATGTGTCTGGTCTTTCAGATGTAGAGTGGTGGGGACATTAATTAAGATTAGTTTTTAGAGAGCGGGCTCAACATCTAGAGCAGGTCCTAATTGACCCCTTAACATATGTTGGGTGAAATGCTTAAACTAAAAATGCAATTAAAGATCAAGACTCAATTTTTAACTTTTTACTAATGTGATGCATGCTAGTTGACTCGATTAAATGCTTTAAATCAGAATGAAGCAATTTTAAGATCAGGCTTAAAAAATGGATTTTATCCTAGAGATTGCACAACATCCCCTTGGACAGAATTGCACCCTCATAGCCTAGGTGGTCTGCCAAAACCCACATACGAGGAGGTGCCTAACACGAAAGAGAAAAGTCAATATGAATGCATGAAAAACCCCCAGTGAGTTCGGGCTTACTTCTTAAAGTCGTTAGAGTTTTTATCTGAGCCTAAATATTTTAAATTTTAATTAAAGTAGAAATAGTTTGACCGTACACTGACGAGCGTCCGATCGGATTCCAGGCTAAATCAAATACGACATGCAAGATCGCCAAAAAAACTAATAAAAGTAGGTAAATCCTAATCACAATCGACATCAACCAATCATTAAATTAAAATTCAAATTGAAATTCCATATGATAAGTACCACTTAATTATACAACCCAGGGTCTGCAAGAAATGTAAGGTGGCTGGGTACCACTAACTATAACCCGGATTCTACTCCTAAGACTCAAATGACTTTGACAATGGGTCTTCTCTTTGTTCTTCACTTCTTCGTAGCCTTGGAACTCCTTGAATCATCGAGTACAGATATCCAAATGAAAAGAAACTCCCCCTGAATAGGGGTGTTATCTTTTCTCTTTGGATATTTAAAAGTCATCCTAATTTGGATCTCTAAATGGATAGGATCTCTTCCCTAAAGGATGTCCCTTCCTCTTTGGATTTCAAAGTGGATGTTTAAACATCCCATTCTTAAAACACTTGATATTACAACTCAAATTTAAATTGAATTACATTTGAATAAAAATTAAAATCTAGACTCAACAACCTGTAGGGTTATCCTAATAATCAAAAGTTAATATGACATCCCAAGCAGTTATAACTAATCTCAAGAAGTTAACATTCAGAAATTAAAATGCTCAAATTCATAACCATGTTTGGCCATGCTCTTTTAATTTTAAAGGGGGACTTAAGTGTTCTAGAGCACCTACAAAAAACAGTATTAATTTAAGAGCTTTAATTATTGCCCCTTCAATTTAATTGTCCTATGCGAGCATGGCCACCTGCATAAGATTGAATTAGTATGAATCATCCCTAACCTAAGGATAGATCTAACACACAATCAATAAATAAATAAATAATCAAAGCAATTCTACTACTAGCAAATATCATGCAGTGAAAGCTCAAAAACCCGGCACACAGCAGAAAAGTAAACACCGGCCTAGCCTAAAACTAGAGTTGGTTATCGTAGCAAATCATCTAAAGTGTGTGAGGTAGACTGTGTGGCTTTGATATGTCCTAAATAGGGCAATTAGTTAAAATTGTTTGATGTTCTAGTTTGTTGAAAAGCTTAAGGGATATTAAGTAAAGTTTCAATCTTATTGATTTGAATTTGATTTTAAATTTGATTTTAATTGTTTATTGCATACCACCTTTGTTGCACACACTGAGGCCACGAAGTTTATTTCACCTTCCTTGGGGCAAATTTAATAGCCTCGTAGGCCTAGGTTACCTAGTGGTACCCGATATAATTAGGTGATTTAAGTTTAATTAAAGTTAAAAGTTAATTAATTTTTAATCAATGTTGAATGATTGCTGATTTTAAAGTTAAATTGATGTTTTTTGGAACTTTAGGTGATTTATTAAATTTTGAAATTTTATAGATTATTTTATTGATTTAATTAAGGAGTCAAAAACTTACTTTTTGATTAAGAGTGTTTTTTAGAATATTAGTGTTTTATTAAAATACTAGACCTTAATACGATCAGTTAGACTATAAGTATGCTGAAATTGGATTTTTTTTATATTTTATTATGAAGGTTTGATGTTTTGACTTGAATTTAAACTAGGTTTGACCAAAAGTTGAATTTTTTCGATTTGATTGATTTCTGGAAACTTAACATTTGTAATAAATATTAGACCTTAATATGAATTGTATGCCTTTGAGTTTGCTCAATTTGGAGTTCATTTGAATTAGTTATAAATTTTTGAAATTTTAAGTATTTATTTAATTAGAAGGCTTTTATTGATTTGAGTCCAAATGACCTCCAAACTCCTTGGAATCGACTCCAAAGGTCTGGAATGACCTAAGAAGGGATTCCTAGGTATTTGAGAGAAGTTTGGAATTTTTAATTATTTTTAATTAATTAAATTAATTAAATATTGGATTTCAATTAAAATTAAATTATGCTTGATTTTGAAGTCAAGTCAAGGGGCTTTTATTCTTTTTGATTAAAAATTCAATTCTAATCAGTTTAAGATATTATTTATAATTTTTGGATTTAAATTTAATTTATTACATTTTCTGAAAGGTTTTAAAGCTTAATTAAGGTTTAACTTTGATTAAGTTAATTAAGGAGCTTAATGACTTCAAAATTCAGTGAGATATTTTCCTAGGGCTGAAAATGTCACTAAGTTCAAATGGTTTGAATTTCAAGTGAATATGATGTGTCTCCTAATTTCTATAATTTCTCCAAGTTCTCTAATCATGATCCTTAATTATTGTCCTTAATGATATCATTAGGTTAATTGGGTTTGAATCAAGGTCACTAACCCTTGACATACACATGAACATGCACACTCACATTCAAATCCTTAGAATTAGGAGAGCCTAGGCTAAGTGTAAGTGTGTGCATCCTAAGCATGCAATGATCAAAATGACTTAATTAATCAAGAGATAATCAATGAATATTAATGAAAGTGTGAATAGGTTGTTAGACCTATTGCTCACGTCCCTAGGCTAACCAAGTGGGGGGGGTGAATTGGTCCTTTTAAAAATTACTCTTGATATTTTGGAAAATTTTAAAGCTAACCGTACAGTACGATCTAACTTCGTACTGTACGAACAGAGATAATTTTGCTCTTTCGTTAAACACAGAAATTCAACCACAAGGAAAATAAACTGCAGAAAAATAAAAATACAGAAAATAAACAGTGAACAGAAAACACTAGAATTTATAGTGGTTCGATCAAACACGACCTACATCCACTCCCTAGAGACTCCTTCTCTAGGTATTGCACTAAACTCAAGTGTCTCTCCTTTTGCCCCCACAGCAAGGCAGAGAAGCCTTTACAAACTCTCTTCCACCAACCCCAGTGCGGCAGAGAACCGTCATCCTTTTCACCCTCCAAGTGCGACAGAGAACCATCATCCTTTTCACTCTCCAACTGCGGCAGAGAACCTTCATCCTTTTCACTCTCCAAGTGCAGTAGAGAACCGTCATCCTTTTTACTCTCCAAGTGCGACAGAGAACCGTCGTCCTTTTCACCCTCCAAGTGCGGCAGAGAACCGTCGTCCTTTTCACTCTCCAAGTGCGATAGAGAACCGTCATCCTTTTCACTCTTCAAGTGTGGTAGAAAATCGTTGTCCTTTTCACTCTCCAAGTGCGGCAGAGAACTGTCATCCTTTTTACCCTCCAAGTGCGGCAAAGAACTGGAATCCTCTCGAATAATGCTCTTGCAAAAGTCTTCAAGGAACTAGGAAGATGCTTGAAGAACAAGTAAAAAAATCCTCTCAATTGGATAACCTTGTGAATCCCCTTACAATTCTCTCTTGAAAGATCTCTCAATACTCACTCCCAAACACTCTCACTATCACTCTCCTTTAACTTCCCAAAAGAATTTTCGCAGAAAGATCTTTACTTCAGTCAGTTTTGAGTCATTTATATACTTGGGACTGGAAAAACCGTCCAAAAATTGAATTTTCAAATTTAGTCAGTGCTGATCGTCCCGTACGATCGACGATCGTACTGTATGATTAGTTCAAAAATATTGAACAATCCGTCCCGTACGAACAATAAGACGATTCAAATAGAGAGCTTCGTATGAACTTATCATCCCATACGAACCCCTAGACGAATCAAACAGAGTGCTTCGTCCGATCAGTTCATCCCGTACGAACCCCTTGATGAATCGAACAGAGCGCTTCGTCCGATCAGTTCATCTCGTATGAACCTCTAGACGAATCGAACAGAGCGCTTCATCCGAACTGTTAGTCTCGTACGAACCATTGGACAAATTGAACAGAGTACTTCGTCTGAACTATTCATCCCATACGAACCCTTGGATGAACCCAATTTTGAGCAGTTCGTACAGCAAACACTCCTGTACGAATAGTATTCGTACTGTACGAACATGCCTTAGAAAACAATTCTTGCCATATGGGTTCTTTCTGGATGACATATTCTACAGATCATCCCGTACGATATAAAATCGAACTGTACGATCAGTTTAGAAGATTTAAACTTTTTACTCCCACATTATGTGTGTGTGCACAGTTATCCAACTTACAATAACACTCTCTCAGACTCAAGAAAAAGAAAATTTATAGACTTCATTTATAGTGAACAATTGAACTTGAAGTCTTCTGTAATCTAGAGTGTGAATTTCTTGAAAAATACTTTAGTACACACAACAAAACTCAGATAATTATTAGGAGAAGAATAAAACAAACAATAAACTTTTGTAATCATCAAAAACAAAACTTGGATTAGAATTTTCTTGAACAAACAAATGTACCCAAATCATAACAATCTCCCCCTTTTTGATGATGACAAAATAATTATTATTTGGAAAAAAAATGTCTCCTAAGCTCTCAGCTCTCACTTTCGTCCATAAATATACGCTCGCCCTAAAAAAAAATTGATCTCCTAAGCTCCCCCTAAACCCTAAGTGACACAAGGGAATAAGAGGTTAGAGGATCTAACATGAAATACACAAGGGAAGAGATGTAAAAGCAAATACACACACACAAGTAAATACACAAGATAAGAAGCAAATATACATGCACACATACACAAGAAGCAAATGTACAAGCACACATACATAAAAATAACAACACAAATAATACAACAAATCATACATAAAAATAACAACACAAACAATACAACACTCCCCCTTTTGACAATAATAAAAAGGGAAGATACTCAAAAGAGTTGAGGATTTGAAAAATGTGAAAAAAATATTGACTACAATTTAAAAAACAACATGCAGCAAATAAAAACTTAAAAAGATTTAGATTGCATACAATAATGAGGAGAAGAAAAGTTGATCTATGATATTAAAGTTTTAGACAGATTAAGTAACCACAACAATTACACAGAAGATGAAATAAGATTACAAAAGAAATCTAAATCAAAAGTGACAATCATTGATTGGTGAATTTGGAGAAGATGTTAAATGAAAGAATAATTGGTGACATTGCACATCTTTTTCATAATTTGGGCTAATTTTGTGCCTCTTGTCAAATTTGGCGACATTACGCATCTTTTATGGGATAACACACTTTGTGTGTTTCATTTGGCGACATTGCGCATCTTTTACTTTATGGCACATTTTGTGCATCTTTTCAAGCTTTGCTTTGAATGAAAGATTCTTTCCAACAACACTATCTCTTGATCACTTTTTACAATAATGAACACTTTGATATAGAAATTTTAAGTAATATTAAGACATCAATTATACAATGGTTTAGGGTAAGTAATGCAAGTCTAAATTAGGATAAAGTAAGATCTTCTAATCCAACACCAAATCATAATGAAATCTAAATATTTTGAGAATTTAATTTTATGCATAGAGTTTTTATTGTAATAAATTTTCTATTCAAATTTTAGAAATCTGATCAACTACGATCAAGTGAGTTAGTGTAGGAAAAATTTCCAGTTAAAATACACAAAAGATATGCACCAAAGCACTACAACATTGCTCATTCATAATGATTCAAGGTACATCATAGAATAACATATACAACAATCACAATCGTAAGTTTTCTAGAGCAGCACTTAAAAAAAATAAACTTGCTACAACCCTCACACAACTCATCAACAAACAAAACACATAACAAGGAACAACAAAGATAAACTACAAACTCATCCAACAAAGCCAAATAGGGAAATACTAAAAATCAGAGGGCCCTGATCTAGAGGAGGTGGCTGATTGCAAAACAGTGCAAAGTAGCTGTTTAGCGTTGCAATGTTAGTGTTTATAGCATCAAATTGATCCCTAACCCAAACTCTATCCTCGTTGTATAGATCATCCTGTCTCTTCAAATGCGCCTCCATATCATCAAACCTTTTATACATTCTATCAAAATGTTGGACCATGTTTTGATAAACATCTTGAGATGGTCCAGATGCAGTTGAGAGTGCACCTGAAGGAGCAGAAGCAGAAGGAGGCTCATCATCTGAGCTGTCAGTAGTATCTTCTTTCCTAAATAATGCTCTAAAGGAAGCGTCAGTAAAGTATAGTGGGAGTTCAGAAGGACCAAAAGGATGAACTAGGTTGTATTTCTTCTCTAGGATATAACACACAATATGTCCTAAAGCAATATTTTTCTTCCTCTTCACACTAGCCAAACCAATATTAGAAAGATAGTAGATGTAGTCTAAGATCAATTGGGCTTCATCTATAGGTTGGCCAGTCATAATAAGAAAAGTGGTTGAAGAAAGAAGTGGAGTCATATTAACCCGATCTTCTGCTTTCGGAATGATTGATGTCCTAAGCACATGTTGAATTATTCTTGAATTTTGGTTCAAAGTATCTACCCGGGAGACATGTGTGGGTGTGCTTACACCTCTAAGAACTCGGTTAATTTTCAAGTCTAGTGGAGAAGGTATGAGCTCTAGTCTCTTGAGTTCTAAGATGAATATATTCCCCTAGATCCTCCTTGGTTATCATTATTTTTTGCTTAAGGACAAAAGAAGAAATGACAGTGTGATCCAGGTTAAAGGTCATGTTAGCCAGGAACACATGAAACAGATCCTTATTGAAAGCATAGATTAAAGTCAAGAGAAAAGAAAAATGGGTGGAGTCAAAGAGGGGCATAACTGCAAAATGTATATTTTCCTGTGATAGTATGCGATAAGGAGTAACCTTAGATGTAGCATACCTATGGTATGCTTCCTTATTCTCCTCACTAAGTAAGTTCTCATCCCAATTCCTTCCAGACGCAGGACCCCTAGCAACCCGTACTCTTTTTCCACTTCCCGACATCTTCTCTCAAGGCTCTAAAAGGTTCTAGATAGAAAGTGAAATGAAAGAAAATGACCCGCCTTTATATAGAAAAAGCTTGAAATCGTACAGTACGAATCCATTTCATACAATACGAAAATGTTTTCATCCGGGATGAATAAAAGTTCATCCGGCACGAACGAAAGCAGTCAAAATGAAATGGTTTTTCATAAACTGCTCGTTCTGAGGCTTCCTTTCGTACAGGATTTTTGACTTCCTGATCATACAGATAATGACGTGTTCATCCGGGACGATCAGAAAATTTAAGATCGTTCATGCGACGGTTAGGTTTGTCCCTCACACAAAATGACATGTGGATCGTACAAACGAATGACGTGTTCGTACGTACGATCATCAATAATAACTGGTTCTAACTATGATTCCTCCTAATTCGTATGGACGAAATGCATGTATGATGATGCAATCATACAGTATGATTCGATATCATACAGTACGAATAGACACAATAATTTCTTATCTCTTAAATCTTACATGCTTTCAACATTCAATTAAGGAACAAAAATACAATAGAAATTTTTTATTTTTCTCCCTTTTTTTTAAATAACACAATAAAATAATAAAAATATAAAACATTAGAAAAAAAAACTTCCAATGAACAACCCAACAAATACATATGAAAGTACATTTGCAAAATTTTCAATCAAGCATTAAGATCTATCACTCCTAGCCTTATCCTTAACATGATAAAGGTATCAAAGGCTAAGGGTTTTGTGAAAATATCTGCAAGCTGATCTTTAGTAGTGACATGATCTAGTTCAATTTCCCTTTTTGCTACATAATCTCTTATAAAATGATGCCTTATGTCAATATGCTTCGTTCTAGAATGTTGAATAGGATTCTTTGAAATACAAATACCACTAGTGTTGTCATAAAATATTGGAATGGTGCCAAGTACAAATCCTAAGTCACTCAATTATTGTTTCAACCAAAGCACATGTGCTACACAACTCCCTAAGGCAATGTATTCTACTTCAGCTGTAGAAAGTGCTACTGAATTTTGTTTTCTACTGGACCAAGATACTAATGAATTTCCAATGAATTGACATGTCCCAGAAGTACTTTTCCTATCCATCCTATAGCCTGTAAAATCAAAATTTGAGTATCCAATAATTTCAAAAGAAGAACTGTTCTTAGGATACCAAATTCATAAATTTTGAGTTCCCAAAAGATAGCTTAAGATCCTTTTCACTGCTGTCAAATGTGATTCTTTTGGATCAGCTTAAAATCTAACACATAAGCAAACACTAAACATGATGTCAAGTCTGCTAGCAGTCAAATAAAGCAAAGATCCAATTATTCCTCTAAACTTCTTTTGATCAACTGATTTTCTCTTAGGATCCTTATCTAAAAGAACTGAGGAACTCATGGGTGTAGTTACTGGTTTAGCATTATCCATTTCATATTTTTTTGAGAATTTCCTTAACATATTTAGTTTGACAAAGAAAGGTTCCGTCCTCATTTTGCTTTATGCTAAAGCCAAGAAAATAACTCAAATCACCCATCAAACTCATCTCAAATTCACTACTCATTATTTTTGAAAATTCATCACATAAAGCTTTATCAGTTGATCCAAAAATGATATCATCCACATATATTTGTACAATGAGTATTTCATTTCCAATTCTTTTCAAGAACAGAGTGGTGTCCACACTTCCTTTAACAAATGATCCATTTAATAAGAAAGTGCTTAACCTCTCATACCATGCTCTAGGTGCCTGTTTTAGTCCATATAATGCCTTTTTCAATTTAAAAAAAAATGATTAGGGTATTTAGAATTTTCAAAGCCTGGAGGTTGCTCAACATAAACATCCTCTTCTATAACCCCATTTAAGAAGGCACTTTTAACATCCATTTGGTACAATTTAAAATCTTTAAAATAGGGAAAGCCTAACAAAACTCATATTGCTTCAAGTCTTACTACAGGGGCAAAAGTCTATTCAAAATCAATTCCTTCAATTTGATTATACCCCTTAGCTATTAATCTAGCCTTATTTCGCACAACTACTCCTGAATCATTCATCTTATTTTTGAACACCCACTAAGTCCCAACTACACTTTGATCTTTTGGCTTTTCAATTAACTCCCAAACATCATTCCTCTTGAACTGATTCAACTCCTCTTGCATAGCCAAAATTCAAAATTCATCTAAAAGTGCTTGTTTTATATTAGTGGGTTCAATCATTAAAATGAACGCTGAATGATTTACTTCTTTTCTCAAACCATACTTAGTCCTTACTCCATCACTTGGTTCTCCTAAAATCAACTCTTTAGGATGACTCCTTATAAATTTCCGTTCTCAAGGCAATTGCTTTTCATCTTCTTTTTTAACCCCTTCTTCAACTTTTTGATCTTCAAGTTTTTGGGTTAACACCTCAACCTCATCTTCATCCAACTTAGACCCTTTACTATCATAAGATTCATCAAAAAAAATAGATGTGATATCTTCAACTACCAATGTTCTCTTATTAAAAACTCTATAGCATTTTCCAACACTTGAATATCCTAAAAAGATTCCTTCATCTGATTTCGGATCAAATTTTCCTAGAAGAGTTTTGCCATTGTTATTAATGAACACTTTACATCTAAAAATATGTAGATGCGAGAGGTTGGGACTCCTACCTTTAAGAAGTTCGTAGGGTGTCTTATTCAGTTTAGACCTTATATACACCCTATTCAATACATAGCATGTTGTACTAACTGCTTCAGCCCAAAAATATTTAGGAAGTAAATATTCTGCCAACATGGCCCTAACAATTTTAACTAATGTCCTGTTCTTTCTTTCTACAACTCCATTCTATTGAGGTGTCCTAGGAGCTAAGAAGTTGTGTTCAATTCCAAGAGATTTGCATAAATCATTAAACATTTCATTTTCAAATTCTCCCCCATGATCACTTTGGATACTAACTATTTCAAAACCAAGTTTCCTCTGAATCCAAGTGGCAAAATCTCTAAACTCTTCAAATGATTCACTCTTACGATTCAAAAATCTAATCCTGGTGAATCTAATATAGTCATCGATAATAACATACCCAAATCTTTTTTCTCCTAAACTTAAGGTACTAACAGTTCCAAATAAATCCATGTGAAGAATTTCTAAGGGCTTGCTAGTCCTAATTTCCTTGATCGAATTAAAAGAGGATCTCACTTATTTTCCTAGTTGACATGCATCACACAAGTGATCTTTAGTAAAATCTAATTTGGGTACTCCTCCAACTAGTTGCTTTTGAGTGATTTTCCTAAGATTTTTCTTGCTAGCATGACAAAGCCTTCTATGCCACAACCATGATTCATCAGATACAGTTTTCAAACACAAGGCAGTAGATGGTTTAACAGAATTAAAATCTAGCATGTAAACATTGTTAACCCTATCACCATTCAAAATAACAGTTCCATTTAGACTAATAACATAACTTGTAGGTAAAAACTTTATATGATAGCCCTTGTCACATAATTGACTAATACTTAACAGATTATATTTTAAACCTTCAACCAACAGTACATTCTCAATCACAAAGTTTTTTTGAATTTCCAATTATACATGTACCTACCACTCTCTTGGTGGTATTATCTCCAAGTGTCACCTTGCCTCCGTTCCTGGATTCCAATGATATAAATTGATTCGTATCTCTGATCATATGCTTTGAGCAGCCGCTATCCAGGTACCAAATACTCTCATGAGGTCTTATATGAGAGCGTTCCTGCAAAATGATCAAACATTAGTCTTGGGAACCCAAACAAGTTTGGGTTCACCTCTTGATAATTTTAAACCAGATGCATATGTGATATGCAATGATTTATGCACCTTAGGTCTCCACACTAAATATGTTCTATACTTCAAAGTACAGGTATGGGAAATATGTCCTAAACAACCATAAGAAAAACACTTTATCCCTGGAAAGGGATTCACCAACCTATTCTTCCTAAAAATTTTCTTTTTAGATCCCGAGTCAATGTTCTTGTGGTAAGATTCATGAAACTCTTCAAGTTTAGGTGGATTTTTATTTTCCTTAAGTTCTTTAATCTGAACTTTAAGATAAGCATTAACACTTTCTAAAATCGAATTGTCAATTTTTAACTCATGCTTTCTAGAATTTGATTCATCCATAAAGGTCCTAAAATCATTTTCAAGTTCAGCATTTGATGATTTTAAAAGATTATGCTATTTATTTAAATCATCATACTCATCCAACAAAGTCATGTGGTTGCTGTCAATTAATGCATGATCTTTCCTAAGGATCTCATAATCTTTTTGTAGCTCTATATAATCCAAATTTAACTTAGGGTGCAATTTCTTAAGTTTCTTATATGCAGAGTGTATGCGTTCAGAAACTTCAAATAATTCTTTATAGCTTAAATCACATACATCATCCTCATCTGAATGGTCGAGATTATCAGCCATTAAGCACAAATTGGTAACTTCCTCTTCTTGTGCTGTTTCTGACGAATCTGAAGCTGAGTTCGCCCAGAATGCTCGTTGTACTCTCTTTTTATCCCTTATGTCCTTTAGTTTCTCCTCGGTTTTCTCCTTGTTAGGATTTCCTTTGAGATTGGGGTAATCTATCTTGATGTGTCCTGGCTTCCTGCATTCATAACAAATGACTTCATTAGAAGCCTTAACATTCTTCTGGAACTTACCTTTATTCCAATGCTGACGTCTTCTCTGCTTCCTTTTTAGGAAACTTCTAAATTGCCTCGTCATCAGGGAAATATCCTCTTCGTCCTCAGGTAGTGACTGATCACTTTCAGATTCATCCACCTTTAAAGCAATATTCTTCTCCTTTCGCTTCTCACCTACATCAATCTATCTTTGAGTCACCGATTGCTCGTAAGCAATTAGTGATCCAAATAGATTATCAACAGAATAAACTTTCAAATCTTTATATTCTGTTATTGCAGTTATCTTTGCATCATATACAGGAAGTAAACAACGTAATATCTTATTAACCTTCTCTGCATTTGTCAACTCCCTACCTAAAGCATGCAATGAAGTGACTATATGTGTAAAACGAGTGTACATTTCAGAGATTGATTCATTCTATTTCATGCAAAAAAGTTTATAGTCGTGCAAGAGAATGCTCAATCTAGTTTATTTCACTTCATTCGTACCTTCATATGTGATGCAAAGCCTTTCCCAAATTTTCTTTCCTGATTTACAGGTAGACACACACATGTAATCTTCTGACTTTAAAGCACAAAAGAAACTATTCAAACACTTAGCATTCAGTTGAGCTAATTCATGTTCTTCTATAGTCCAATTTGCAAAAGGTGTTTGAACTCTTATTCCTTCTACAATCCTAGTAGGTTCTGTATAACCATCCTAAACTAACATCCATATGCGATAGTCAAGTGATTGCAGAAAAGTAGACATGCAAGTTTTCCAAAAATCAAAAGGAATATTATCAAACAACAGGGGTCTAGTGATCGAGTATCCTTCCATAGTATTTCTATTTCCAAAATTAGCCATGATCGAAATTTCAAAAAGTATTTAAAATAGTTATTTTTGAAATTGTCTATGATACCACTTGAAAGTGCGAATAGGTTGTTAGACCTATTGCTCACGTCCCTAGGCTAACCAAGAGGGGGGGGAATTGGTCCTTTTAAAAATTACTCTTGATATTTTGGAAACTTTTAAAGCTAATCATACAGTATGATTTAACTTCGTACTGTACGAACAGAGATAATTTTGCTTTTTCATTAAACATAGAAATTCAACCACAAAGAAAATAAACTGCAAAAAAATAAAAATGCATAAAATAAACAGTGAACAGAAAACACCAGAATTTATAGTGGTTTAGTCAAACACGACCTACATCCACTCCCTATAGACTCCTTCTCTAGGTATTGCACTAAACTCAAGTGTCTCTCCTTTTGCCCCCACAGTAAGGTGAATAAGCCTTTACAAACTCTCTTCAACCAACCCCGGTGTGGCAGAGAATCATCGTCCTTCTCACCCTCCAAGTGCGGTAGAGAATCGTCATCCTTTTCACTCTCCAAGTGCGGCAGAGAATCGTCATCCTTTTCACTCTCCAAGTGCGGCAGAGAACCGTCATCTTTTTCACTCTCTAAGTGCGGCAGAGAACCGTCATCCTTTTCACTCTCCAAGTGCGGTAAAGAACCGTCGTCCTTTTCACCCTCCAAGTACGGTAGAGAACCGTCATCCTTTTCACTCTCCAAGTGCGGCAGACAACCGTTATCCTTTTCACTCTCCAAGTGTGGCAGAGAACCGTCATCCTTTTCACTCTCCAAGTGCGGCAGAGAACCGTCAACCTTTTCACCCTCCAAGTGCGGGAGAGAACCGGAATCCTCTCGAACAATGCTCTTGCAAAAGTCTTCAAGGAACTAGGAAGATGCTTGAAGAACAAGTAAAAAAAATCCTCTCAATTGGATAACCTTGTGAATCCCCTCACAATTCTCTCTTGAAAGATCTCTCAATACTCACTTCCAAACACTCTCCCTATCACTCTCCTTTCACTTCCCAAAAGAATTTTCACAGAAGGATCTTTCCTTCAGTTTGTTTTGAGTCATTTTTATACTTGGGACTGGATAAAACATCCAAAAATTGAATTTTCAAGTTTAGTCCGTGCCGATCGTCCCGTACGATCGACGATCGTACTGTACGATTAGTTCAAAAATATTGAACAATCCGTCCCATATAAATAATGAGATGATTTGAACAGAGAGCTTCGTACGAACATATCATCCCGTATGAACCCCTAAATGAATCGAACAGAGCGCTTCGTCTGATCTGTTCATCCCATATGAACCCCTGGACGAATCGAACAGAGCGCTTCGGCCGAACTGTTCATCCCGTATGAACCATTGGACGAATCGAACAGAGTGCTTCGTCCGAACTATTTGTCCCGTACGAACCCTTGGACTAACCTAATTTTGAGCAGTTCGTACAGCAAAAACTCATGTACAAATAATATTTGTACTGTATGAACATGCCTTAGAAAAAATTTCTTGCCAGATGGGTTCTTTCTGGATGACATATTCTACAGATCGTCCCGTACGATATAAAATCATACTGTGCGATCAGTTTAAAAAATTTAAACTTTTACTCCCCCATTGTGTGTGTGTGCACAGTTATCTAACCTACAATAACACTCTCTCAAACTCAATACAAAGAAAATTTACAGACTTCATTTACAGTGGACAATTGAACTTGAAGTCTTCAGCAATCTAGAGTGTGAATTTCCTGAAAAATACTTTAGTACGCACAACAAAACTCAGATAATTGTTAGGAGAAGAATAAAACAAATAATAAAAATAAACTTTTGTAATCTTGAAAAATAAAACTTGGATTAGAATTTTCTTGAACAAACAAATGTACCCAAATCATAACAATTAACACATTAATTATCCATTGATTATCCATCACTCCACATTAATTATGTTCAAACATGCTTAAACTAGGTTTAAAGTTCCAATGGATCTCTCAAATGTTTTGATATTTAAAGATATATATTTAGTTTTAACATCATTTTAAAGTATATATTATATATATAACTATATATAAGAATATAGGTTTTAAAATAAAGTAACTAAAAGTAATATTAAAATAAATTTTTAAAGGAGTTGAGAGATCCTTAGGTTAGTTCAAAAATAAATTTGAAATTTTGAAAATATTTAATATAATTTTCAATTTAATATTAATTAATTGTTCAAATTTTCAAATAGTTTAAATTAATTAAATAAATTAAGTTTTGAATTTTGAAAATAGTTTTAAATTAAAATTCTTATTTTTTGGAAAATTTTGAGATATTATATTAAGTTTTTTGATTTAATATAAATATCTTATGAGTTTTTTTTTTTAAGCTTGGGTTGTTTAAATGAATTTTAAATTAATTTAAAATTAATTAATAATCAAAATAATTTTAAATCCAATTAATTTAAGTCTTAAATATTTTCTGGAAATTTAAAATTATTTAAAATAATTTTATTTCATATATATATATATATATATATATATATATATATATATATATATATATATATTATTTAAATTTAATTTCAATTAAATATTAAATATATGAGATGTTAATATATGAAAAATATAGATGTATATTAAATACTTTAAACTAAACTTAATTTTAAAATGTTTGAATGGTATATTTTGATTAATTAAAATATTTTAAAATGAAGTTTGAATTTTTGAGGATGCTTAAACTAACTTTAGTTAAATATTAATTAAATATTTATATGTTAAAATTACTTAGGATATTTGAATAAAATAAATAAAAAAAACTTAAATTAGATTGAATCTCAAAACAAAATATTTGAATAATATATATATTAATATTTAAAGTATTTTAAAATAAAATTTTAAATTATAGAAAAATTTTAATTAGATGTTTAATTTAATTATTAATTAACGATCTTAATATTTAATTATTTAAGATAATTTAAAATTATATTAAATATTTTAAAATGAATTTACTTTTAAATTAAAGAGAATTAAAATATAATTTATTTGATATATTAAAATTATTTTTTTAACTTAGATTTAATTTTAGATAAATTTTTATAATTTTTTGCATTTTTAATTATTTAAAATTAAATTTTAATTAATTAAAAGCGCCTAGCGACGCCGCCGGTAGTGGAGGGACATGTGGTTGCCGATGATTGGCCCAGCAAAACCGCAACAATCATTTCTGATGATTATGCAGCGGCGCATTAATGACCCATGATTGTGCCGCAGCGCAATCATGAGGTATTAATTGACCCATGGTTGTCACGGTTAACTTAACCATGTCAGCGGGCCGCGGGCACCGTAGAATCTCTACTGTTCGAAAATGAACGGTCAGGATCAAGGCAGAGGGTGCTCTTATCCAACAAACATGTATACACGGCGGATCAAAGCATGAAACAACGTGATCTGGACCCTTGATCATGAGATCAACGATCCAGAAAATGTACTACTAGCAGGTTTAATGGATGAGCCCTAAATCACATTTTTTGGCTCCTTCGATCGAACCGGTTAACCAAACGTTATGAAATTTTAAACCTAGATTGCCTAGGTGAACAAAAATTATGTGGATATACTTTTTTAGATTAAAAAACTCTTAATAAAAGGCTATTTGAAACTAAGTGCATTAGCTAGAGTTTGAATTTTAAGGAAATCTAACCATTAGATTGAAGGGATTTTTAATTTTCTGAAACTGTAGTCTGTCCACGCTTATATTTGTGGAAGACCACTCGAGCTTATGACGTCTGGATCGACTGCAATGAAAGCTCGAACGAATTTCCTTTGTTTCACTGAAGAGATGATCGCCGGTGACTTTGACTGGTGAGATTGAACTGAGAATGTGTGTAGGAGTCTCTGGAAGGCTCAAGAGAATGGAGACTTGAGCTTGAGAAGTTGGGGGTAGAGAGAGAGCCTCTGGGTTAGAATGAATGCTCAATCCAAGGTTCTACCATATTCAAACATCCTCTGATTGAATGTAGGGCTAGAATTGATTGAGCAAGCTTCCTGATGGCTGCCAGGTGTCTAAGGAGTAGGTAGAATGGTAGGGAATCAAAGGACATGGGTACAATCCACATGGAAAAGGTTTTTTTTGGACTCTAGTGCACATGGGGCTGTTGTGGGCTGTTTGATCTGGATCCAAGGACTAGGATAGGCTCTTGGAATGTTCTAGAGTCCGGCCAAATAGCTAGAGGGGATTAAAAAGGAGTGGTTTAAGTTTAAATGGTGTTTTGACCATGTTTGACTATATCTAAGGCCATTTCAACCCCTTATTGATTGTTTGACTTGTCAAACATTAAACTTAGGCTTAGGTGGACATGAGATAGAGCTTGAATGCTGTTTGAAATTGTTTGCAAGAGGTTTGGAGGCTTGAGGAATTTGAATTGAGTGAAAATGTGAAGGTTTGACCAAACACATTGAGTTAACTTAGTTAATTTTTATGAATTTAATTAACTAAAGATTGGGAAAAATCTACGTTATGATTTGAAGTTAATTTAAGGCTTGAAAGGGGTTTGATAAGTTGAATGGGTTGAAATAACCCATCAAAGTCTTAAAGGGGATTTAGGTCAACCTAGGTTGACCTAGTCAACCAGGTTGACCCAGGACATGGATTTGAGCTCAATGGGTTTGATTTAATAATTTGAGTTTAGTGGAGGTAATTTGGAGGATTAAAATGGTCATTTAGGTTAAATGACCTACTTAGGCCCTAAAGAGGCCTAAAGGGTCAACTAGGTTGACTTGGTCAACCAAGTTGACCCAAGGTTAGAGGCTGGGTTCAATCAATTCAAAATGACATTTTGAGTCCACTGGTGGTGGCCTTAGGGTCTGGAGAGTTCAATTTGATCAAATGACCTATTTGAACCCTTAAAGGCTTCCTTTGTCAACCTAGGTTGACTTGGTCAACTAGGTTGACCCAATGGCTGGTTTTGGGTCCAACATATTTGGTTTGATATTTGAAACTTACTGGAAGTGGTTGCATTTAATTTGGAGCTCAATTATCCAAGGTGACTGTTCATACCCTTAAAGGGGTATTTTGGTCATTTTGGATTCTAGTCAAATGGAGGTCAAAATGAGTCCAAAAAAATGTAGTTTAATGTTAAAGAGGTTAGGATTAAGGGTTTGGAAGTGATTTGAGGCTTTAGAGAAAGCTCCAAGGTCAAAATCCACTGGCTGTAAGGTTGAGTGGCATAGGTTGTAAATATTTGAAGGTTTTATAGCCTTTGGAAATCAATTCAATTTCTGAGGTTAGAGACCTCAGAATGAGCTCAAATTTGGAGGGTTGCCTCTAGAGATATGTCACATCAGTATGCAACTAACAGACTCAAAATTAGAAGTCATTTGATTGGGTTTTGAAGTGTTCAAAGATTCATTGAAAAAGGTTTTGAGGACTTACACCTTTGGCTTTGGATTTGAGCAAGAATTTTTGGTTTTGAACTGGATTTTGAATTTGAATCATAGGGTTTGAACTACCTAAATCATTTATAATCATTTAAGTGGTTGTAGATGATTAGATAAGATTAAAGTTAGGTCAGGGGCTAGAGCAACTAGATCTGGGTGGATTGAAGATCTGAATAGCAGTTTGGATTAAAGTCTAGGGTCTGGATTGATTTGAATATAGATTGATACAAGATATAAATTAATCCTAGAATCTAGAGTAGGTCCCAAGGCCTAAGAAGATCATATGATCTGGAGTCTAAAAGAATCCTAGGGTCTCAGAAGGTCCTAGGATCTATAGTCTGGAAGGATCATGGGATCTAGATAGATCCTAAGGTTTAGATTTTGGAAGGGTTCTAAAATCTAAGAAACCCTAAAGTCTTGGGTCTTCTAGAATCCTAAGACCTAGGGAGGTCAAAAGGTTTTGGAATCTAAAAGAAACCTAGGGTATGGGAAAGTCTTAGGATTTAAAGACTAAAAGGATCCTAAGGTCTAGAAATCCTAAGATCTATGATCTTGAAGAATCCTAGGTCCTAAATAGATCTCAGGGGATGGAGCCTAAAAGGAACCTAGGATTTAGATTAGCCTGGAGTTTGGTTGAGTTGAGTTTAAAATTAATATGAGATTAAGATTGATTTGAATCTGGATTGATATTAAAGTCTGGATTGATCTAAGATCAGATTGATCCTAGGGTCAAGATTAATCTTAAGAATTGGAAAGATCGTAAGGTCCGATTGGTCCTACTGACCTCATACAAAAATAAGGTTAATAAATGGACCCCCAATATGTGTAATAGAATGTGGTTCTATTACACATATTAGCGTTGACCGAATAAAATGATCAAGTCTGGAATTTTGATTTTAAAGGAATGAAAAGTCTATCCCTGGGGAATCAAGTTTGAATTGATATTAGGGTAGTGCTAGAGGAAGCATACTCTACCACTAGTGGGTCTAGTCCTAAGGGAAAAAAATAGTCTAATCCTAAAGGAGAAGAAAGTCTGGGGTATCATGTAGAAAGAAAGAACTCCTAACTATAGATGATTCAATTTAGATTTGATTCTAAGGAAAAGGAAAGTCTAACCTCAGAAGATTAAATTTGAAATGATAATGGGGTAGTGCTGGGGGCAGCATACTCTACCACTAGAAGATTTAATCCTAAGGAAAGAAAACACGATGACTCACATCTATCCTTAAGGAAAAGAAAACTAGATTATCATATGGGAAGGAAGCACTGGGATTCACACCTAGCCACAGAGGATCGAATCTAGATCTTAAACCTAGGATGGTGCCACAAAGGGCGTGCTCCATCACTAGAAGATCTAATCCTAAGGAGAGAAAGCACGATGACTCACATCTGTCCTTAAGGAAAAGAAAACTTGATGATCCTGTGAGAAGGAAGCATTGCTTCACACAAAATTGGGTCTGGATTTTGAATCTAGGATGGTGCCACAGAGGGCCTGCTCCATCACTAGAAGATCTAATCCTAAGGATAGAAAGCACGATGACTCACATCTATCCTTAAGGAAAAGAAGGTCTGGAAGAAGCTATGATAATTCCATGAAGGGCGTGCTCCACCACTAGCATGTCTAATCCTAAGGAAAGAAAGCAAGATGACTCACATTTATCCTTAAGGAGAAGAAAACTGGAAGAAGCTAGGATGGTGCCATGAAGGGCATACTCCACCACTAGCACGTCTAATCCTAAGGAAAGGAAGAATCCTATCCTAAAGGAGAAGAAAACTAGAAGAAGCTAGGATGGTGCCATGAAGGGCGTGCTCACCACTAGCACGTCTAATCCTAAGAAAAGAAAGCACGATGACTCACATCTATCCTTAAGGAGAAGAAAATTGGAAGAAGCTAGGATGGTGCCACGAAGGGCGTACTCCACCACTAGCACATCTAATCCTAAGGAAAGAAAGCACGATGACTTACATCTATCCTTAAGGAGAAGAAAACTAAAAGAAGCTAGAATGGTTCCATGAAGGGCGTACTCCACCACTAGCACGTCTAATTCTAAGGAAAGGAAGAATCCTATCCTGAAGGAAAAGAAGACTGAAAGAAGCTAGGATGGTGCCACGAAGGGCGTACTCCACCACTAGCAGATGGTCATGTAGGGAGGAAGCTTGCTCCACACAAAGGGCATCAATTGGAAGGAAATTAGGATGGTGCCACCTAGGGCGTGCTCCATCACTAGCAGATGATCTTGTCGAGAGGAAACTTGCTCTACATGAAAGGTCCGGTCTGGATGATCATGTGGAAAGAAAACTTACTTAATACAAAGGATCAAGTCTGGAAGATCATGTGTAGAGGAAACTTGCTCTACATAAAGGATCGAGTCTGGATGATCATATATAGAGGAAACTTGCTCTATATAGAGGATCAGGTCATGGAGATCGTATATAGAGGGAACATGCTCTATACAGAAGATCAGGTCTGGAATGATCATATGTGAAGGAAACTTGCTTCACATAGAGGATCGAGTCTGGATGGTCATGTATAGAGAAAACTTGCTCTATACAGAGGATTGGGTCAGTGTGAATGTATATAGAGGAAACTTGCTCTATACAAAGGATCAGATTTGAATTCTGGAACTTGGAATTTGAATGATTTTTGAATTTGAATTTGATTTGACGAATTTGAATTTTAAGGGTTTTAAATTTGTAATGTGTTTTGAATTTGATTTTGAATTTAAAGAGTTTGAATTTGAAATTTGTTTAATTTTGATTGATATTGAATTTGATTTTGAATTTTAAATTTTGATTGTGTTTGATTTGATTTTGATTTGTTTGAATTTGAAAGGTTTTGAAACTGATTTGATTTGATTTTGAATTTGATTTTATTTCTTGAATTTGAATTTGAAGGATTTTGAATTTGATTTTATTTGATTTTCAAAAGCTTTTAAAATTTGATCTTGAATTTGATTTTTGAATTTAATTTGATGTCTAACACTCATCTGGCATGGTACCTCCTGAAGTGCCTCCCCAATGTTTGAAAAAAAATATTGGGTGGCATTCTTCAGGGTTGATCAATTAAAAGAAACTTCCTCAAAGATCGTAATTAGAATGAACGATCAAGTCAACGTTGATTCAAGATTTCCATTGAATTTACAATGGATTAGAAATGGTCTTCAAAAGACTCCGACCAAGTCTCCTGCTTGGGGAGTTCTAAAGTGAGACAATTTATCATAATCTTGAATCACCCGTGACTTATGGTTTTCCAAACTTTGTTGAGCTTTGAATTTAATTTTTATTAAAGGCCCTCGAACTCTTCTAATCAGAGTCGGGCACTCTGCTCAACTAAAGTTTCATTTTAAAACAGAAGTCCTAGCAAAGGAAACTATGCCTCTATATCAGGATGTTCTAGGACCCAATATAGGGTGTGGTTTGATTGTGAACAATAATTTCCAGCATTATAAAATACTCCTCTAGTGGATTGATCTTGGACCCAATATAGAGTGTAATTTTATAAAGAAGGCCTTGAAGGAAAAGATGCCTATGTGGAAGGGCTCACACACATTTCTCAAGGACTAAATTTAAATTTTCATCAAAAGTAGAAGATTCATTCTTCTTATTGAAAAACTTCCTTTAAGTATTTGGACCCTGTTGTAACGACAAGTGGGAACAAATTCAAAAGTACAGTGAAAAGTTGAGTGACTCCAACTAATCTAAAAAGGTTAAAGGATTTAGGTTTAGTTGACCTAGACCTAGCTTCGTAGAAACTAAACTGGGGTTTCCCTTAAATATTTTGAATTAAAATCGATTTCAAAGTGATTTAAGTTGAGTAAAGAAATTTGATCTTT
The DNA here is from genome assembly GCA_019925795.1 of Dendrobium chrysotoxum. Lineage (NCBI taxonomy): Eukaryota > Viridiplantae > Streptophyta > Magnoliopsida > Asparagales > Orchidaceae > Dendrobium > Dendrobium chrysotoxum. Next base: position 57,585,522 of record CM034312.1, read on the forward strand.
TTAATTCTCTTGCACGAGAAATTTTTATATCTTGATAGATTATCGATGTCCGATAGAGAATCTGGATTCAAGACTTTCAAAATTAAGCAATTTAAAGTTAACAGGGTCTTTTGAGATTTAAGGATTTAGAAGAAGGGAGACTCTTTCTTTTTCTGGTTTTACACATTGCACATCTTTTAATTTATAGTACATTTTGCACTATTTCTTAACTTGTGGCGCCCATTACGCATCTTTTAACTTCTGATGCAATTCATGCATTTCTTGATTCTTGGTGCACGTTGCACATCTTTTTGAATTTATTTTAATTTTAAGAAGAGGTTGTACCTTCTTTATTTGAATGCTAGGATTACATCTCAAGTATAAGAGAAGAAAACTCATTCTCTTATGTAAGGATGGATAATCCTTAAGGCAGGACCCAATCTTTTTGAAAAGAATATTGGCTTGACTTAAAAAATCAGTGAACAGATTTTAAGTACGCAAGAGACATCTATCTAAGATAGAAAATTACGAGAAGATTGAGAAGATTTTCATTTCAAAGATCAACTTAAGTTCGATATTGATTTTAGTTCAACAGTTAATTCAATCCCAAAAAAGAGGTGGGAGGGAGGGGCATTTAAACATCTGGTGGAGTCAACTACAATTTTCTCCTGCTTAAGACTTAAAATAGAGGTCAATTTCCATTAAAAAGATAACTCAACTATCTTAAAAGTCTGAAATCAGTACACTTGAGAAAATGGAAGTTTTTTCTTAAAGAGAAATTGTAAATCTAGGTGGCAAGACCCAACAGTATGGAATTAAATTCCTATGATCTCCTTGGAGGGAGATACTGTTGTGGAGTCTGCACTATCTTAGTAGCATCATTTTAATCAAAAGATTTATCTCAATAAGACCTCATTGAAAGTTAAATTTCAATGATATCACTATTTGATATAATCTTAGATTATTTCCCCTCTTATTACTAGTGACCTCGTAGTTAGGAGAGTGGCACCCCGAGTGGTTTCTACACCTCCTCCTTTCTAGTTGATGTAGTAGGGCATGTATAAAAATGGGACCTAACATCTTCTAGTAGAGTGGATGGGTCATAAACTTCAACTAATGGCTTAGGGCTTAGTGCTGGTGTTTGTTCAATTCTGGCTTGATTGATTCTTGCCATGTAGTAGTCGAGAAGGTGTATTGAAGATCGTGCTCTCGTTTCTACAACTTCCCTCCTTTGAGTAATAGGAGGGTGGAAATTATTTTCACCAGGGAAGGGGTATGTTGAAGGAGTAACAAACTTTTGATTAGCCCTAGATTTGATATGATTTAAGGCTTTCACCTCAGCAGTCTTTCTGGCCTTAACAACCTTCTTTCTGACTCTTCGAAGGTAGTTCTTCCTTTTGTTCTTGCTGACGACAGAGGTGCTAGAACTTGACCCAATCTCAGATTGAGATGGTAGCTCTTCTATCGTTATTGACTTCTTGTTCTTTTCCACCTGAGTAGAAAGTACAATGGGTAAAGGGGTGATAGTGACCTTAAAAGTTTGAAAGGGATGTTAAGCCCTAGTGAACTAGTCCCGAGGCTAACCAAGAGGGGGGGTGAATTGGTTATTTAAAAATTTCACGATAACTACAAAAATCTTTTCGATACTTAGCAGCGGAAATAAGTAAACAATAACGAAAAGATCAACCAACGATATTCACCCAAGCAGTTTATATTGAAAAGTAAAGTGCAAAACTGAATCAGAAAAGCAAACCAGATTTTATAGTGGTTCGGTCAACTTGACCTACGTCCACTCCCCGGAGCCTCCCCTCCGGGTATTGCACTAAACGAAAGTGACTCTCCTTTTGCTCCCACAGCAAGGCTGAGAAACCTGTACAAAACACCTCCTTTTCACCACACGGTGAGGCAGAGAACCTGACCTCCTTTCGCTTCCTCCTAAAGCAGGCAGAGAACCTTCAAACTCCTTTTGCTTTCACCTGAAGCGGGCAGAGAACCCCGGATCTTCTTGCGAACGATCCTCCCACGAAGAACACCGACTAGACGACAGACGACGAGCGGAGAAGATGACTCTGATCCGTGCTTGGAGCAACCTTAATGAATCCCTCACTAACTCCCCCTCACAAGATCTCTTCTCTCTCTCCCAACTCTCTCTTCTCTCTAGGGTTTCTCAGGGAAGGAAGGTAGCAAAAGATTTTGCTTAGTTTTCGAAAAAGTTCTTTTATAGGAGGGCTTAAAATTTGCCCTAAATCTCAACTGGTCGGCCAATATCATCCAGGACGATCGGTAGATCGTCATGTACGATCAGTTCAAATTCAGTTGTTTTAGCCTGGACGATCTGGCTCTTCTGGATGATCAGTAGAAAAAGTTGTTCATATCGTCCCGTACGATCCTGCGATCGTCTGGGACGATTAGTTCAAATTGAGGGAAATCGTCCAGAAGACAGTTCGGGTCGTCCAGAGAAATCTGTGCTGGACGACCAAAAAATGACTTGATCGTCCCGGACGATAGGGTAATCGTCCGGTACGATTAGTTCAAAAAGGCCCCAAATCGTCCTGTACATAGTTCTGGACGTACAGCTTAAATGCACTAGACGATCAAGATCGTCCGGGACGATCCTGCGATCGTCCAGGACGATATGATCGTATCAACTAAAAATTAATTGCTTTCCTTAATTACCAGATTAAATTAGGCATGATTGTACTGGATCGTCCGGGATGATACACGTATCGTCTGGGACGATCAAACCAAGTATCTAAAAATAAGAACTTGCCTAACTTGATCTGGCGGCTGAGAATTTCTGATTTGGGAATATCGTCCCGTACGATCAGTAGATCATCCAGGACGATCGGCTCAATCAGACCCTCTTAACTTAGTCGCCCTAATTAGGGTTTCTGTTTTAACTGGATCGTCCAGTACGATGTGTCGATCGTCTAGGACGATCTGAACAAATTTTTAACAGAAACTCTAATTCACTCAATCTCTCTCCCTGAGTGTGTGTGTGCAAGGTTACTTAGCTAGGGAATCAGTTACATTACAATTGACTCAATAAAAAGAAAAATCATACATTTGACACACTTGGACCCGATCTTGAGTTGGCTTGAGTGGCTCGCGGTCTTTTGTGCCTGAAACAGATTAGCCAAGCAAAACACACTGGAAACATGTTTGTCATCATCAAAACCAGATTTACAACAATCTCCCCCTTTTTGATGATGGCAAATATTTGTAAAGTAGTCTGAAAGTAAAAGTAAACTAGGAGATCCAACAAATAAATATTTTTTTTTTAATTTTCATTTAACAGCTAAACAATACATGAAACATGACTCAGAAAACAGAAACAGATATGACTACAACTGACTCCCCCTTTTGACATCACAAAAAGGAGGAGCGAAAAACATAACACGGAAATAAAACATAAAATAAAACATACATAGAACAAACTACAAAACAGGAAAATCAAAATTTTTCCTTGATTTTAGATTCAAAAACCAATGACAGGACGATTGACAGCGCTGAAATCCAGAAAAGGTTGGAAATAATCAACTTTCGTAACTCTGACCCCGGGCACCTTATCGATGCAAACCTCTTTCAAAGCAAAAATCCGATTCAGAATAAAAGACATTAGATTTGAAAAGAAATCCTTTCAAGCCTCGTTCCAGAAAAATATCTGATATAATAGTGTTACAAAGTAAAAAATCAGAAATCGGGATTTTCAAAACTCAAGCTTTTGAAAATATTAAGTGACGCATAGATTTCTCTAAGACATTTAATAATCTGAAAGGAAAGAAAGCTTGTTTTGGTCTCATTTTGTGCCTCTTTTTCAAATTGGTTGGCGCTTTACGCATCTTTTGATTTTTGATATACTTTGTGTATCCAATTTGGCAATTTCGCATCTTTTCAGTTTTGGGCTCATTTTATGCCTCTTTTTTTAAATTATCTGGCGCACTGCGCATCTTTTATAAGCTTTCTCCTTTTCATAATCATTAAAGAGTCTCAGCTGTGAGATTATCTTCCAGACATAGGAGATGACTCTCCGCAGTAAGGAAGAACGATTCACAAAACAAAATCCATACAACATATGATAAATGCAATCACTTGGTTTAGAAATCAAACTAATGACTCAAGACTTTGAAAAACACTATTGATATGAGGCAGATTACTGTAGGAAGATAAAATAATCTCTATTTGAAAAACTAACATTTTAATTTTGAAAAGGATTTTTATTCAAAAGAAACTACACACCAGTAAAGGAGTTAGAGGAAGAGAAACAATTATCAATGTTCCTTCCCTTTAACAGATTCCGCGAAGTCAATCACTGCTTATCAGCTTCCAAACTAAAACAAGGTAAAAACTCCCAGTCAAAAATTCAGATCACCAGAAGTAGTGAGCGGTGATCAGATCTTGAAAAGCATAAAATAGTAAGTGCAAGATATGAACCCGTAAATAAATAAAAACAGGTAGAAAATCATAGCAAAGTAAATACTCAAACCAAACTAACAAAACGGGTAACACAGAAATCAGCAGAAGAAATAAAATCAACTGAAAGCAAATAATCAAACCAAAACTAACTAACAGAAATCAGAAATTAGAATACAAAAACTAACTAACAGAAATCAGACAACAGAATACAAAAAACTAACTAACAGAAATCAGAATACCAATCATAACAATCATAAATCAGCAGTCATCAGAATCAAGCATTTATATCAATCACTCCTAATCTGGTTCTCAAAATGCTGAATGAGTCAAAGGCCAGTGGTTTAGTGAATATGTCAGCCAGCTGATTTTCAGTTGCTACGTGGTGTAGCTCAATGTCCCCTTTTGTAACATGGTCCCTAATGAAGTGATGCCTAATGTCAATGTGTTTGGTCCTAGAATGTTGGATTGGATTCTTAGAGATACAGATGGCACTAGTATTATCACACAGAATAGAAATTGCGCCAACAGGTACTCCTAAATCCAAGACTTGCTGCTTCAACCAAAGAACTTGGGCCACATAACTCCCTAAGGCAATGTACTCAGCTTCAGCAGTGGAAAGTGCAACTGAGTTCTGTTTTCTACTGGACCAGGAGACTAACGACTGTCCTATAAATTGACAAGTCCCAGAAGTACTCTTCCTATCCACCCTACACCCCGCAAAGTCAGAATCAGAATATCCAATGATCTCAAAGGAGGTGTTGTGCCTAGGGTACCAAATTCCTAGGTTTGGGGTTCCTAAAAGATATCTAAGAATTCTCTTAACAGCAGTCAGGTGGGACTCTTTAGGATCAGCCTGAAACCTAGCACAAAGACAGACACTAAACATGATATCAGGTCGGCTAGCAGTCAGGTAAAGCAGTGAACCTATTATCCCTCTATACTTCTTCTGATCAACAGATTTTCCATTTGAATCCTTATCTAACTGAACTGAGGAGGGCATGGGAGTATTGATTGGCTTGGCTTTGTCCATTTCATATTTCTTCAAAATGTCCTTAGTGTATTTTGATTGATTGAGAAAGGTTCCATCATCCGTTTGCCTTATGCTAAACCCCAAAAAGTAGGACAATTCTCCCATCATACTCATCTCAAACTCTTTACTCATTGTTTTAGAGAACTCTTCACATAAGTATTTATCAGACGATCCAAAAATTATATCATCAACATAGATCTGGACAATGGGTAAGTCATCTCCTAATCTCCTCAGAAAAAGGGTGGTGTCTACGCTCCCCTTAACAAACTCTCTTTCTAATAGGAATGTGCTAAGCCTCTCATACCAAGCTCTGGGTGCCTGTTTCAATCCATATAAGGCCTTTTTTAATTTATAGACATGATTTGGATATTGGAAACTCTCAAAACCTGGGGGTTGTTCTACGAAAACATCTTCTTTAATTACCCCATTTAAAAAGGCACTCTTAACATCCATTTGAAACAGCTTAAATCCCTTATAACAGGCAAAGGCTAGTAGCACTCTAATGGCTTCCAATCTAGCTACAGGGGCAAAAGTCTCCTCAAAATCAATCCCTTCTATCTGATTATATCCCTTAGCCACCAATCTTGCCTTATTTCTCACCACCACACCAGAATCATTCATCTTATTCTTAAAGACCCACTTGGTTCCCATAATACTTTGGTTTCTAGGTCTTTCTACTAACTCCCAAACATCATTCCTTACAAATTGATTCAATTCTTCCTGCATAGCTAAAATCCAAAACTCATCCGACAAGGCTTGATTGATGTTGGTGGGTTCAGTCATTGAGATAAAGGCAGAATGGTTTACTTCCTTCCTAAGTCCATGCATAGTCCTAACACCTTCAGAAGGGTCTCCTAAGATCAGTTCTTTAGGATGACTCGAAGAATATCTCCAATCTCTAGGCAATGGGGTTTGAGGTTCTACCCTTTCCTCCAAATTTGTATTTCCAACTCCTTGGGTAACCTCAACAATCTCTTCATCTTCTACTTCATATCTAGACTCCTTAGGTTCAGATTCATCAAACACTACATGGGTTGTTTCTTCCACCACCAAAGTCCTCCTATTGAACACCCTAAAGGATTTCCCCACACTTGAATATCCTAAGAACACTCCTTCTTCAGATTTGGGGTCAAATTTTCCTAAGGGTGACTTCCCGTTGTTCAGAATGAAAACCTTACAGCCAAAGACATGGAGGTGGGACAGATTTGGAGTTCTACCCTTAATGATCTCATAAGGTGTCTTGCTCAGTTTGACTCTCACATTCACCCTATTCAGCACATAACAGGCAGTGTTCACCGCTTCAGCCCAAAAGTATTTTGGAAGTGAATACTCGGCAAGCATGGCTCTAGCGGCTTCCACTAAGGTCCTGTTCCTCCTTTCAGCTACCCCGTTCTCTTGAGGGGTCCTAGGAGCTGAAAAATTGTGACTAATCCCATGATTCTCACAAAAACTTCCAAATCCTTCATTTTCAAACTCCCCTCCGTGATCACTATGGATGGTAATAATCTCACATCCTAACTTCTTCTGAATCCAAGTAGAGAAAGATCTAAACTCATCAAATAACTCAGACTTGTGTGACAAAAACTTAACCCAAGTGAACCTTGAATAATCATCAACAATCACAAAACCGTAGACTCTCCCCCCTAAGCTGGCAGTGCTAATGGGTCCAAAGAGGTCCATGTGAAGAACTTCTAAAGGTCTAGAGGTGCTAATGTCCTTAACAGAGTGGAAAGAGGACTGGACTTGCTTCCCCAACTGACAGGCATCACACAGGTGATCCTTAGTGAACTTAAGCTTGGGCACACCTCTAACTAAGTCCTTTTGGGTGACTCTCCTAAGGGTTTTCATACTGGCATGACACAATCTCCTATGCCATAACCAAGACTCATCAGCAGCAGTTTTTAAGCAAATTGAATTATCAGATTTAATGCTACTTACATCCAGCTTGTAGACGTTGTTGATCCTTTGCCCCTGCAAAACAACTTCATCATTTAAGCTTAAAATACAGCCAGTGGGTAGGAATTTGATGCTGTATCCCTTGTCACAGAGTTGACTGATGCTCAGCAAGTTGTGTTTCAGTCCATCTACAAGAAAAACATTATCAATCATAAAATTCTTTGAATCACCAATTATACCTGAGCCTACCACCTTCCTGGTGGTGTTATCTCCAAGTGTAACCTTGCCTCCAGTCATATGTCTAGAACATCCGCTGTCCAGGTACCACATGCTCTCACAAGGTCTTGTGTGAGAGCACACCTACAAAAGTATCAAACGTCAGTCTTAGGAACCCAAACAGGTTTGGGTCCCTTCTTATGAAAAGAAGAATGCGATGCATGCGTGCTGTGCTGTGAAACAGGCAGTTTGGGTCTCCACACCCAATGTGTACTACGGTGAACAGTACAAGTGTGTGATATGTGTCCTAACATGCCACATGAAAAACATCTAACACCAGGAAAAGGATTAACTAAACGTCGTGAGTGATAGTGCCTCTTCCTAGTAGTGTATGAAACATGCTTTGATGAACTTGCAACAGAATTTTTAAAAGGTGGCGGTGCATAAAACTGTTCAAAGGTAGGCGGTGTTATGTTCTTTTCAAAAGCACTGATTTTTACTTCCAAAAACTCATTCTCTTTCTTTAAACTTGCAATTTCAAATTTTAAAGCGTCATTGTTACTTTCTACTTCACATGCCATTGTATCTAACTCTTTAAAAGCTTTTTCTAAATCAACATGCGTGGTTTTCAAAGAATCATGCTCAGAAATTAAATCAGAATATTTTTTGTTCAATTCATCAAACTCATCAAGCAGAGACATGTGATTGGAATCAAGTGTGGAATAATCTTTAACTACAGAATCATGCTCTTTTTGTAAAGTCAAATAATCTAATTTCAAACTGCCATGGGTTTTCTTAAGCTTCCTATACGATGTATGAATCTTTTCAGAAACTTCAAATAACTGATCGTAAGTAAGCTCACATACCTCTTCCTGGTCCGACTGACCAGGGTGATCATCCGCCATCAGACACAAGTTTGTTTCCTCCTCTTCAGCTTCAGTCTCAGAAGAGTCGGATGCAGAGTCTGCCCAGAACGCCTTCTGAATCCGCTTCTTGTCCTTCCTGAACTTTGGTTTCTCCTCACTCTTCTCCTTGCTTGGGTGAGCTTTAAGTGTTGGACAATCAGCCTTAATGTGTCCAGGCTTCCTGCATTCAAAACAAACCGATTCAGATGAACCCTTAAAGTTTTTATTAAACTTACCCTTGTTCCACTTCTGATAGTTCTTATGTTTCTTCCTTAGAAAGCTTTTGAATTGCCTTGTGATTAAGGCAACTTCATCGCTATCAGACCCTGAAGTGCTAGCATCTGAATCTTTGGCCTTTAGTGCCACGGTCTTCTCTTTCTTGCGTTCACCTGCATCAAGTTGCCTTTGGTTCACCCCTTGCTCGTAAGCAATGAGTGATCCAAGTAAGCTGTCAATAGAGTAAGTATTTAAATCTTTGGATTCAGTAATAGCAGTAATCTTAGTATCATAAGAAGCAGGCAAACATCTAAGAATCTTGTTCACTCTTTCGTAGTTGGTAAGTTCTCTACCTAAAGCATGCAAAGAGGTAACAATCTGAGTGAACCTTGTGTACATTTCTGAAATAGTCTCACTAGGTTTCATGTGAAAAAGTTCGTAATCATGTAACAAGATGTTTAACCTAGATTGTTTGACTTCAGTTGTACCTTCGTATGTTATACATAACCTATCCCAGATTTCCTTTCCCGTTGTACAAGTAGAAACACGCATATAGTCTTCAGATTTCAAAGCACAAAAGAAACAGTTCAAACATTTTGCATTCAACTGTGCTAAATCACGATCATCAAACGTCCAATCAGCAAACGACAATTCAGTTTTCACATTGTTAATCATTCGAAAAGGTGGTTGATATCCGTCCTTAACTAACATCCACATGCGCTAATCAATAGATTGTAGAAAAGTAGACATGCGTGTTTTCCAAAAATCAAAAGGAATATTGTCAAACAACGGTGGTCTGGTAATAGAATAACCTTCAGTAGTATTATGATTGTTATAGTTAGCCATTGGATCAAATTCAAAAGTTTTTAAACAGAAATTTTGAATCCCGCTCTGATACCACTTAAAAGTTCGAAAGGGATGTTAAGCCCTAGTGAACTAGTCCCGAGGCTAACCAAGAGGGGGGGTGAATTGGTTATTTAAAAATTTCACGATAACTACAAAAATCTTTTCGATACTTAGCAGCGAAAACAAGTAAACAATAACGAAAAGATCAACCAACGATATTCACCCAAGCAGTTTATATTGAAAAGTAAAGTGCAAAACGGAATCAGAAAAGCAAACCAGATTTTATAGTGGTTCGGTCAACTTGACCTACGTCCACTCCCCGGAGCCTCCCCTCCGGGTATTGCACTAAACGAAAGTGACTCTCCTTTTGCTCCCACAGCAAGGCGGAGAAGCCTGTATAAAACACCTCCTTTTCACCACACGGTGAGGAAGAGAACCTGACCTCCTTTCGCTTCCTCCTGAAGCAGGCAGAGAACCTTCGAACTCCTTTTGCTTTCACCTGAAGCGGGCAGAGAACCCCGGATCTTCTTGCGAACGATCCTCCCACAAAGAACACCGACTAGACGACAGACGACGAGCGGAGAAGACGACTCTGATCCGTGCTTGGAGCAACCTTAGTGAATCCCTCACTAACTCCCCCTCACAAGATCTCTTCTCTCTCTCCCAACTCTCTCTTCTCTCTAGAGTTTCTCAGGGAAGGAAGGTAGCAAAAGATTTTGCTTAGTTTTCGAAAAAGTTCTTTTATAGGAGGGCTTAAAATTTGCCCTAAATCTCAACTGGTCGGCCAATATCGTCCAGGACGATCGGTAGATCGTCCTGTACGATCAGTTCAAATTCAACTATTTTAGCCTGGACGATCTGGCTCTTCTGGACGATCAGTAGAAAAAGTTGTTCATATCGTCCCGTACGATCCTGCGATCGTCCGGGACGATTAGTTCAAATTGAGGGAAATCGTCCAGAAGACAGTTCGGGTCGTCCAGAGAAATCTGTGCTGGACGACCAAAAAATGACTTGATCGTCCCGGACGATAGGGTAATCGTCCGGTACGATTAGTTCAAAAAGGCCCCAAATCATCCTGTACATAGTTCTGGATGTACAGCTTAAATGCACTAGATGATCAAGATCGTCCGGGATGATCCTGCGATCGTCCTGGACGATATGATCGTATCAACCAAAAATTAATTGCTTTCCTTAATTACCAGATTAAATTAGGCATGATTGTACTGGATCGTCCGGGACGATACACGTATCGTCCGGGACGATCAAACCAAGTATCTAAAAATAAGAACTTGCCTAACTTGATCTAGTGGCTGAGAATTTCTGATTTGGGAATATCGTTCCGTACGATCAGTAGATCGTCCAGGACGATCGGCTCAATCAGACCCTCTTAACTTAGTCGCCCTAATTAGGGTTTCTGATTTAACTGGATCATCCAGGATGATGTGTCGATCGTCCAGGACGATCTGAACAAATTTTTAACAGAAACTCTAATTCACTCAATCTCTCTCCCTGAGTGTGTGTGTGCAAGGTTACTTAGCTAGGGAATCAGTTACATTACAATTGACTCAATAAAAAGAAAAATCATACATTTGACACACTTGGACCCGAACTTGAGTTGGCTTGAGTGGCTCGCGGTCTTTTATGCCTGAAACAGATTAGCCAAGCAAAACACACTGGAAACATGTTTGTCATCATCAAAACCAGATTTGCAACAGACCTCCATCTCAGAGATGGGGGAGTTAAATCCTGACCCTAGAGTAATCTCAACTAAGGGGATATCCCATTGTATTCCGACAGACAGATCAATCATTGCTTCTCCGTCGACTGATAACTTAAAGTTTTGGAATTCTATTTCAAACAAGATCCAAGTACCAGAAGTGATTCCTTCTACTATTAAGTTTCTATCCATAGAGAAGACGAGTTTCCCATCCATTTGAGTGCTTAATTCCTGAGCTTAAAAGAAAGGTGATTTGAATTAGTTAATCTTGAAATTGAATTTGAATTTTAAGCTTGATTAATTTTATTTAAAATTTTATAACTCAATTATGTTGATTTTACACTCAATATAGTAGTTCATAAAATTGACACGGAGAACTTAAGGGTTGAACCTGACTCTTTTGCTACAACAATTAACTTGGGGAAAAATATCAAAGTTCAAACTCAAACTTGAATTCAAAATTGAATTTAAAATTTGAGGTGACAATCAAATTCAAACTTAAGGTTGAGATTGTATTTTGAGTCAAAGTTGGATTTGAATCTGAACTTAAGGTTGAAGTCGAATGGACTTTTCTTCAAATTTCATGACTCAACAGATCTAGTTTCACTCAATCATGTAGGTACACAAAATTGATATAAAAGATCCGGGGATTGGGCTCGACTCTTTTCATTTCATCAATTGACTTAGGTCGAAATGTCAAAGCCTGATTAAAATTGAATTGACTTTAAAGTGGAAATCAAATTCAAATTTCAGGTTGAAATTATATTTGGACTCAAAGTTTAAATTTGAACTTCAGGCTTAAGTCAAATGGATCTTTCTTCAAATTTTATGACTCAATAGGTTGAGTCTCACTCAATCATGTAGGTGCATAAAATCGATATAAAAGATCCAGGGATCAGGCTCGACTATTTCGTTTCACCAATTGACTTGGGTCGAAATGTCAAAGCTCGGATTTGATTTTGAAATCAAATTTAAAGTTAAATCTGGAATTAAGATCAAACTTGAATTTAAGGTGGAAGTTAAATTTAGACTTAAGGTTTTGAATCTTGAGGTTAAAATTGGATTTGAATTCAAGATTAAAATTGAATTTGAGTTTGAAACTAGATTTAAACTCAATGTTAGAACTGAACGGATCTTCTTTAAAATTTGGAACTCAACATATTAAATTTTATTCAAATATGTAAGTTTACCAAATTAACTTAAAGATCCTAAGAAAGTTGGCTTGACTCTTTTCACCCGACCAAGTGATTTGGGGGTGAAATGTTAAAACCTAGATTTGTCAGGAATTTTAAATTTTCATTGCATATGTTCAACTATAACAGAATGTTATAGAAGACATATGACAATGATGATTGAAACTGATTTGAGAAATCTTGTAAGGGATTTAAGAAAAATTTGAAAAACCTGCAGAATCTCCCCTTATTTTTGAACTCAATGTGTTGAATTCGCATTCAACATAAAGGTTAACAAATTTTGGGGGGAATTCTTAAAAGTCGACCCGACTCTTTCATCCAAAGGGACTATTTGGGAGTGAAATGTCAGAGATCGACTATACCAGAAGGGTTGAAGTTTTGAACTGAATTTTAAGAGGTATAATTTTATTGGAAGCTTAAAAGTTTGATTATGAGATTGAAGGATCTTCTGTAAATTATGAAACTTAGCATGCAGGGACTTATTAGCATGCGAGTTTGTAACATATACAGCAAGACTTTGAAAAGCTCGACTTGACTCTTTTGCTCTACCAATGAACTTGGAGGTAAAATGTCAAAGCCAGACTTAGAGGGAGATTTCCTACACTAACCTCTCTTTTTACATGTCTTAATTGACTTGGCCACACTCACCGAAGGGAGAAATGGGTAGGGGGACCAACGGAAGAAAGGTAGTCAAAACTACCGATGTAATAAAATTCGTAGCGCTATTAAAGATGGAGAGAGAGATTTTCCTCAATGGAGTCGTCATTTTTTGTTTGAATTTAAAAAGATGTATATTATATAGTTTTGAAATATATTTAATTTTCTTTAGGAAATGCTTAATTTTTGAAATTTTAATTTTAAAATTGAATGCTTATTATAAATGATATATCACCTCGGAAGGTGAACATATCGTTCCCTAATAGGTTCATATTTCAAATATTTTAACTTATCCTGATTATCATAGTGAATTTGAGAAAGAACTACATATGACCCCGAAGGGTCAAAATTAGTATTCAACCAAATATTTAACTATAATAATTTGGATAACAAGATCATTAATCTCATAATCAAACTGAAAATAGTAATTGATATATCTTTCAAGGGAGAGAAATTATCAATCACTATTGATTGTTTGAAAATGACGATAATGATCATCGAGTCTGATTTTCCTAAAGATAATTAATTAAAGTATTAAAAAAGCTTGATTTTAAAAACCAGGTCCGGGTTTCTAAATCTCCTACAAGCGCAAGCCCTCATAGTTAATTACATCATAGGAAACCAAAAATTTTCCTACAAATACTCTCGATTAAAATAACAAAATGAATTTCATTAAGGATTTTAAAGCTTGATGTCAAAGGAGGTTAAGGGACTAGAAATTCAACAGGGATTGGTTCAAGAATGAACACTTATTTTGGAGTCAAAGGAAGAAGGGTAAGAGGCACCTGGGATTCTGAAATAATTCAGAAGTGCTCCAACATATCCTAAGTGTTGGGCTTGAATTTGATTGAAAGAGATTTAATGTTTAAATGATCAATTTTATGAAAAAGTGAGAATTAGATTTCTGAAGGTTGATGTCTTAAGATTAAAAATCTACCTCAGAACCTAAGTCTAAAATGGGTGTTAAAAATTAGTGACCTGGATCCTAGCTAGCGCAATACAAATCTGGACTTACCCCCAGCCTGGATTGGGGAGCCAGCTAAACCACCTAAATGCTTCAAAACCATGTGTCCGGTCTTTTAAAATTAGAGTGGTGGGGATATTAATTAAGATTGGTTTTTGGAGAGCGGGGTTGACATCTAGAGCAGGTCCTAATTGACCCCTTAACATATGTTGGGTGAAATGTTTAAACTAAAAATTTAATTAAAGATTAAGACTCAATTTTTAATGTGTTACTAATGCGATGCATACTAGTTGACTCGATTAAATGCTTTAAATTAGAATGAAGTAATTTTAAAATCAGACTTAAAAAATAGATTTTATCCTAGAAATTGTATAACAACCCCTTGGACAGAACTGTACCCTCATAGACCAGGTGGTCTGCCAAAACCCGCAGGCGGGGAGGCACCTAACATGGAATAGAAAAGCCAATATGAATGTATGAAAAACCCTCGGTGAGTCTGGGCTTACTTCTTAAAGGAGCTAGAGTTTCTATCTGAGCCTAAATATTTTAAATTTTAATTAAAGTAGAAATAATTTGACCGTACCCTCATGAGCCTCCGATTGGATTCCAGGCTAAATTAAATACGACATGCAAGATCACAAAAAAAACTAATAAAAGCAGGCAAATCCTAATTACAATCAACATCAATCAATCATTAAATTAAATCAATTGAATTAAAATTCAAATTGAAAGTCCATATGGCAAGTGCCACTTAATTGTACAACCCAGGGTCTGCAGGAAACATAAGGTGGACGGGTACCACTGACTACAACCCAGAATCTACTCCTAAGACTCAAGTTACTTTGAGAATGGGTCTTCTCTTTGTTCTTCACTTCTTTGTTGCCTTGGAACTCCTTGAATCATCGAGTCCGGAAATCCAAATGAAAAGAAACTCCCCCTGAATATGGGTGTTATCTTTTCTCTTTGAATATTTAAAAGTCATCCTAATTTGGATCTCCAAATAGATAGGAACTCTTCCCTAAGGGATGTCCCTTCCTCTTTGAATTCCAAATTGGATGTTTAAACATCCCATTCTCAAAACACTTGATATTACAACTCAAATTTAAATCAAATTACATTTGAATAAAAATTAAAATCTAGACTCAATAACATGCAGGGTTATCCTAATAATCAAAAGTTAATATAACATCCCAAGCAGTTATAACCAATCTCAAGCAGTTAACATTTAGAAATTAAAATGCCCAAATTCACAGCCACGTTTGGCCATGCTCTTTTAATTTTAAAGGGGGACTTAAGCATTCTAGAGCACCTGTAGAAAATAGTATTAATTTTAGAGCTTTAATTATTGCCCCCTTCAATTTAATTGCCCTATGCGAGCATGGCCACCTGCATAAGATTAAATTAATATGAATTGTCCCTAACCTAGGGGTAGATCTAATACACAATCAATAATTTCACAGAATGCAATAAATAAATAAACAATCAAAGTAATTCTACTACTAGCAAATATCATGCAGTAAAAGCTCGAAAACCCGGCATAAAGCAGAAAAATAAACACCGTCCTAGCCTAAGACTAGAGTTGGTTGTCCTTGCAAACCATCTAAAGTGTATGTGTTAGACTGTGTGGCTTTGATATGTCCTAAATAGGGCAATTAGTTAAAATTATTTTATGTTATAGTTGGTTGAAAGGCTTAAGGGATTTTAATTAAAGTTTAAATCTTAGTGATTTGAATTTGATTTTAAATTTGATTTTAATTATTTATTAGATACCACCTTTGTTGCACACCGAGGCTATGAAGTTTATTTCACCTTCCTTGGGGCTAATTTAATAGCCTCGTAGGCCTGGGTTACCTAGTGGTACCCGATATAATTAGGTGATTTGAGTTTAATTAAAGTTAAAAGTTAATTAATTTTTAATCAATGTTGATTAATTGCTGATTTTAAAGTTAAATTAATGTTTTTTGGAATTTAGGTGATTTATTAAATTTTCAAATTTTATAGATTATTTTAATGATTTAATTAAGGGGTTAAAAACTTACTTTTTTTTTACTTTGGGCATAAAAGTAGTAAAAGAGATGGTTTATTTGGGAGTTCGAATGGCTTTAAGAAGGTTAAATTATGCTGATTTTCAACACTTGATTGAGAAGGCTTGTGATAAATTTAATCTATGGGGAAACAGGTTTCTCACTTTATCAGGAAAACTTGTTCTTATAAAATCCTCTATCTTAACATTGCCTATCTTCCTTGCAACACATTCTTTGGTTCCAATGGGGGTGTTGAAGGATCTAGACAAATTGAGTAGGGATTTTTATTGGAGGAAATAAGATAAAAGTAAGGGCCTTCACTTTATTGATTGGGAGACGTTGTGCAAACATAAAAGATCAGGTGGCCAAGGAGTTATTTCAGTAGTTGACAAATCGGACTCTTAAAGAGCCAAGTTTGCTTGGAGCTTGATTTCCAATCCTGGTTCTTTGCATAACAGGATTCGAATATCCAAATACGGTAATGAGCTATGGAATGTAGAAAATAAAGTTGGGAATTCTATCACCTGGAAGGTAATTATGAAGGGAGCCAAAGTATTGCATCAGGTTTTCAGATGGAAGATAGCTGATGGGAGTTTTGTTAGCACTACTAAAGACATCTGGATCTTAGATAAGAGCATCGATAGGTGGCCTACCTTCGTGGCTGGGTTACAAGAAGATCAAGAATTCTTGAAGTACTTTATTCACCAAGGTAGATGGAATGATCTAAAACTGCAGCAGGTTTTTGGAAGGGAACTCATGGTTCTGATTAAATCAGTTCCAATTCATAGCAATCTTTCCTTTAATGAAAGGGAGTTGTTGTTTAAGCATATAGGGAAATCTTTGGTTGCTTTCGTCTCGGATCAGAGTAGGTTTCCAGATCAAGAGGATAAAAACTGGAAGTGGCTAAGGGACTTAAAACTAAAACCTCGGGTGGAGCTATTTTGGTGGAGGTTGGATCATAACGCTATTCCTTCTTTTGAGTTCTTGATGTATAGGAGGAGGTTTAGCTACAATGGCTATCCAAGAGGATGCAGGGAAGTGGAAAATGCTGAACACATTGTAGTTCAATGCAATTATCTTCATAAGGTAATGCATCAGCTTAACAAATGGGGTTATAGCATTCCTGTTTTTGGTAAGCTGGAGGATTGTTATAAGGAATTGGCTTATTTGTCAAAGTCTAATCAATTTATGGGAAATCTTTACTGCTCAGTAGTATTTATGACTTGGAAGAGTAGAAACAAAATGGTACATGGAGATAAAGAGGAGAGCATAAACACAATTGCAGCAAATGTAATTAGTTTGTCTGCTTCTTCTTTTTCCTTTAATCCTATATCGGTCAACTGGGATTCTAATCAGCATACACTGTTCTTTTCTTCTTAGAATCCCCCTCTAACCAATTGGATTAAATATAATGTGGATGCTTCACTTGATGGTACATGCCAAGCTGGAGTAGGAGGTGTAATAAGAGATAGCAAAGGGAGATTTCTTTTTGCTTTTGGATGCAAAAGTTTGCACTGGGATAGCTCGGTTTTGGAGCTGCAAGCTATTTTTTCATTGGGTAAAGTGGTTAAAGATTGTATGTATGAGGCTAAAGGCATCATCATTGAAGGTGATAATTACAATATCATGAAATTTGTGCAAAGAGTACTGAATAAGGAGGTCAATTTGGCGGCTGGATCCAACCAAGAAGATTTTTTCTTTCTTAGAAGTTTCAATCAAGTTATTATTCAAGTTGTGAATAGGGAGTGTAATAAGTTAGCTGATTATTGTGCTAACATTACTAAGTCTTCTGATTTTGTTTGGGATAGTTTAAATGATTATAACATTCCTCCTTACTTTGTAAAGTTGTTAAAGGAGGAATGTGATAATTGTTACATGTTTTAGGTTCTTTTCTTTTCATGAATAAATTTGCTTATGGCATTCTCTCAAAAAAAACCTTACTTTTTGATTAAGAGTGTTTTATGGAATGTTAGTATTTTATGAAAATACTAGACCTTAATATAATTAGTTAGACTATAAGTATGCTGAAATTGGATTTTTCTATATTTTATTATGAAGGTTTGAAGTTTTGACTTGAATTTGAACTAGATTTGACCAAAAGTTGACTTTTTCAAATTTGATTGATTTCTAGAAACTTAACATTTTTAATAAATATTAGGCCTAAATATGAGTTGTATGCCTTTGAGTTTGCTCAATTTGGAGTTCATTTGAATTAGTTATAAATTTTTGAAGTTTTAAGTATTTATTGAATTATTTAATTTATTTAATTAGAAGGCTTTGAGTCCAAATGACCTCCAAACTCCTTGGAATAAACTCCAAAGGTCAGGAATGACCTAAGAAGGGATTCCTAAGTATTTGAGAGAATTTTAGGATTTTTAATTATTTTTAATTAATTAAGTTAATTAAATATTTGATTTCAATTAAAATTAAATTATCCATCATTTTGAAGTCCAGTCGAGGGGCTTTCATTTTTTTTATTAAATATTCAATTTTGGTCAGTTTAAGGTATTATTTGTAATTTTTTGATTTAAATTTAATTTATTAGATTTTCTGGAATGTTTTAAAGCATAATTAATGTTTAACTTTGATTAAGTTAATTAAGGGACTTAATGACTTCAAATTTAGTGAGATATTTTCCTATGGCTGAAAATGTCACTAAGTTCAAATGGTTTGAGTTTCAAGTCAATATCATGTGTATCCTAATTTCTATAATTTCTCCAAGTTCTCTAATCATGATCTTTAATTATTTTCCTTAATGATGTCATTAGGTTAATTGGGTTTAAAGCAAGGTCACTAACCCTTGACATACACATGAACATGCACACTCACATTCAAATCCTTAGAATTAGGAGAACCTAGGCTAAGTATAAGTGTGTGCATCCTAACATGCAATGATCAAAATGACTTGATTAATAAAAAGATAATCAATAAATAATTAACACATTAATTATCCATTGATTATCCATCACTCCACATTAATTCTTTTCAAACATGCTCAAACTAGGTTTAAAGTTCCAATGGATCTCTCAAATATTTTGAGATTTAAAGATATATATATATATATATATAGTTTTAACATCATTTTAAAGTATATATGTATACGTATATAACTATATATAAGAATATAGGTTTTAAAATAAAGTAACTGAAAATAATATTAAAATAAATTTGAAAATTTTAAAAAATTTAATATAATTTTTAATTTAATATTAATTAATTGTTCAAATATTTAAATAGTTTAAATTAATTAAACAAATTAAGTTTTGAATTTTGAAAATAGTTTTAAATTAAAACACTTAGTTTTCTGAAAATTTTGAGATATTATATTAATTTTTATGATTTAATATAAATATCTTATGAATTATTTTCAAAGCTTGGGTTGTTTAAATGAATTTTAAATTAATTTAAAATTAATTAATAATCAAAATAATTTTAAATCCAATTAATTTAAGTCTTAAATATTTTCTAAAAATTTAAAATTATTTAAAATAATTTTATTTCATATATATATATATATATATATATATATATATATATATATATATTATTTGAATTTAATTTCAATTAAATATTAAAAATTTGAAATGTTAATATATAAAAAATATAGATGTATATTAAATACTTTAAACTAAACTCAATTTTAAAATGTTTGAATTGTATATTTTGATTAATTAAAATATTTTAAAATGATGTTTGAATATTTGAAGATGCTTAAACTAACGTTAGTTAAATATTAATTAAATATTTATATGTTAAAATCACTTACGATAGTTGAATAAAATAAATAAATAAAACATAAATTAGATTGAACCTCAAAATAAAATATTTAAATAATATATATATTAATATTTAAAGTATTTTAAAATAAAATTTTAAATTATAGAAAATAGTTAATTAAATGTTTAATTTAATTATTAATTAAAGATCTTAATATTTAATTATTTAAGATAATTTAAAATTATATTAAATATTTTAGAATGAATTTAATTTTAAATTAAAGAGAATTAAAATATAATTAATTTGATATATTAAAATTATTTTTTGGACTTAGATTTAATTTTATATAAATTTTTATAATTTTTTGCATTTTTAAGTAATTAAAATTAAATTTAAATTAATTAAAAGCGCCTAGCGGCGCCGCCAGCGATGGAGGGATGTGTGGCAACCGATGATTGGCCCAGCAGAACCGTGGCAATCATTACTGATGATTACGCGGTGGCGCATTAATGACCCATGATTACGTCGTCGTGCAATCATGAGGTATTAATTGACCCGCGGCTAATGCGGTTAACTTAACCATGTCAGCGGGTCGCGGGCTCCGTAGGATCTCCATTATTCGAAAATGAATGGTTAGGGTCAAGGCGGAGGGTGCTCCAATCCAACAAACGCGTATACACAGCGGATCAACGAATGGAACAGCGCGATCTGGACCGTTGATTATGAGATCAATAGTCCAGAAAATATACTACTGGCATGTTTAACGGATGAGCCCTAGATCACATTTTTTGGCTCGTTCGATTGATCCGGTTAACCAAACATTACAAAATTTTAAACCTAGATTGCCTAGGTGAATAGAGATTATGTGGATATACTTTTTTAGATTAAAAAACTCTTAATAACAAGCTATTTGAAACTAAGTGTATTAGCTAGGGTTTGAATTTTAGGGAAATCTAACCGTTAGATTGAAGGGATTTTTAATTCTCTAAAATTGTATTCTATCTACGCTTATATTTGTAGAAGACCACTCGAGCTGATGACATCTGGATCAATGGCAATGAAAGCTTGAACAAATTGCCTTTATTTCGCTAGAGAGATGATTGTCGGCGACTTTGATCGGTGAGATTAAACTGGGAATGTGTGTAGGAGTCTCTGGAAGGCTCAAGAGAATGGAGACTTGAGCTTGAGAAGTTGGGGTGGAGAGAGAACCTCTAGGTTAGAATGAATGCTCAATCCAAGGTTCTACCCTATTCAAACATCCTCTGAATGAATGTAGGGCTAGGATTAATTGAGCAAGCTTCTTGATGGCTACCAAGCGTCTATGGAGTATGTAGAATGGCAGGGAATCAAAGGACATGGGTACAATCCACATGGAAAGGGTTTTTTTTGGACTCTAGTGCACATGGGGCTGATGTGGGCTATTTGATCTATATCCAAGGGCTAGGATAGGCTCTAGGAATGTTCTAGAGTCTGGCCAAACAGCTGGAGGGGATTAGAAAGGAGTGGTTTAAGTTTAAATGGTGTTTTGACCATGTTTGACTATACATAAGGCCATTTAGACCCCTTGTTGACTGTTTGACAAGTCAAACAGTCAACTTAGGCTTAGGTGGACATGAGATAGAGCTTGAATGCTGATTGAAATTGTTTGCAAGAGGTTTGGAGGCTTGAGGAATTTGAATTGAGTGAAAATGTGAAGGTTTGACCAAACACATTGAGATGACTTAGTCAATTTTCATGAATTTAATTAAAGATTGGGACAAATCTTGAAAGTTCGAAAGGGATGTTAAACCCTAGTGAACTAGTCTCGAGGCTAACCAAGAGGGGGGGTGAATTGGTTATTTAAAAATTTCATGACAACAATGAAAATCTTTTCGATACTTAGCAGCGGAAACAAGTAAACAAGAACGAAAAGATCAATCACAGATATTCACCCAAGCAGTTAATATCGGAAAAGTAAAGTGCAAAACTGAATTGGAAAAGCAAACCAGATTTTATAGTGGTTCGGTCAACTTGACCTACATCCACTCCCCGGAGCCTCCCCTCCGGGTATTGCACTAAACAAAAGGTGTCTCTCCTTTTGCTCCCACAGCAAGGCGGAGAAGCCTGTACAAACACCTCTTTTTCACCACACGGTGAGGCAGAGAACCCGACCTCCTTTTGCTTCCTCCTGAAGCAGGCAGAGAACCTTCGAACTCCTTTTACTTCCACCTGAAGCGGGAAGAGAACCCCGGATCTTCTTGTGAATGATCCTCCCACGACGAACACCGACTAGACGAAAGACGACGAGCGGAGAAGACAACTCTGATCCGTGCTTGGAGCAACCTTAGTGAATCTCTCACTAACTCCCCCTCACAAGATCTTCTCTCTCTCTCCCAACTCTCTCTCTCTAGGGTTTCTCAGGGAAGGAAGGTGGCAAAAGATTTTTCTTATTTCAAGAAAAAGTTCTTTTATAGGAGGGCTTAAAATTTGCCCTAAATCTCAACTGGTCGGCCAAGATCATCATGGACGATCAGTTCAAATTCAGTTGTTTCAGCCTGGACGATCAGGCTCTCCTAGACGATCAGTAGAAAAAATTGTTCATATCGTCTCGTACGATCCTGCGATCATCCAGGATGATTAGTGCAAATCAAGGAAAATCATCCAGAAGACAGCTCGAGTCGTCCAGAGAAACTTGTGCTGGATGACCAAAAAATGACTTGATCGTCCAGGATGATAGGGACATCGTCCTGTATGATTAGTTCAAAAAGGCCCTAAATCGTCCTGTATATAGTTCTGGACGTACAGCTTAAATGCACTAGACGATCAAGATCGTCCGTGACGATCCTGCGATCGTCCAGGACGATATGATCGTATCAACCAAAAATAAATTGCTTTCCTTAATTACCAGATTAAATTAGGCATAATTGTACTGAATCATCCGGGATGATACACGTATCGTCCGGGACGATCAGACCAAGTAACTAAAAATAAGAACTTGCCTAACTTGATCTGGCGGTTGAGAATTTTTGATTTGGGCACATCATCCCGTACGATCCAGAGATCATCATGGACGATCTGCTTAATCAGACCCTCTTAACTTAGTCGCCCTAATTAGGGTTTCTGTTTTCACTGGATCGTCCAGGACGATGTGAAAATCATCCAGGATGATCTGAACAAAAAATGAACAGAAACTCTGATTCACTCAAGCTCTCCCCCTGAGTGTGTGTGTGCAAGGTTACTTAGTTAGGGGATCAGTTACATTACAATTGACTCAATAAAAGGAAAATCATACATTTGACACACTTGGACCCGATCTTGAGTTAGCTTGATTTGCTTGTGATCTTTTGTGCCTGAAACGGGTTAGCCAAGCAAAACACACTGGAAACATATTTGTCATCATCAAAACCTGATTTACAACAATCTCCCCCTTTTTGATGATGGTAAACATTTGTAGAGTAGTTTGAAAATAAAAGTAAATTGGGAGATCCAAACATAAATATATTTTTTTTTCAAATTTTCATTTAACAACTAAATCAATACATGAAACATGACTCATAACAAAAATAGAAACGACTATAACTGACTCCCCCTTTTGACATCACAAAAAGGAGGAGGGGAAACAGAAACGGAAATACAAGTACAAATTATAAAAGAGAACAACTATAAAATAGAAAACTAAAACGGAGGCGGATCCTGATCAGAAGAGGGAGGTGGCGGTGGTGGATTGAAGTAGTGGTGAATGGCCTGAAGTGGGCTTTAATCCAGGCGATGTCCTAGTCATGCTGCTGTTGCTGCTCCGTAGCATAGTCAGTGAAGCACTGGATGTCCTCGGCGTGCCGCTGCTCCTGGGCAACCACGTAGGAGTCAAATCTGGCCTCCCACTGATCGAAACGCTACACCAGGTGGTCAAAGGGAGAGGCGATGCGAAGGGGAGCAGGTGCCTCTGGTGCAGTAGGGACTGGAATGGCCTCTTCCTATTCCTCCTCAACATCCGGGGTGGGCTCCGGATGTAGTCGGGTGCTGTGAAGGACATGGAATGAGTTGTTTGTGAAGAAGGAAGGAGGGACATCAGGAGGGACAGGATACTGAAGGTCATATTTTGTCTCTAAGGCATAGTGAATAAGATGACCTAAAGCTAGATTTGGGCGACGCCTGTGACCCGGATCTCTAATGGTGGTTAGGTGTTCGATGTAGTGGATAATCAGATCAGAGGCATTAAATTCTCGACGGGCCATGATGTAGTAGGTGGTCAAGGACAGTAGCGGGGTAATGTGAATTCGATCCCCCGCCTTTAGAATGACGGAGGAACGAAGGATGTGCTGAATGGTCTGTGCATCCTTGAGAAGGGAAGTGCAGGCGTTGTCATGATAGGGTGCGTTGGTATTGCGAAGGAAGTGATTGGCGACACTCCAATCATAGTCAGGATCGGTGATAAGTGTGTGAAGTTTGTCGCCAGTGACAGACAGGTTGAGAATATTGTGAAAATCATGGGTCGTGAGTTCCACGGGGCGTTGATTGACATATGATCGAAGAGTGGAATAGTCTGCAGAAATGTGCAAGTTGGCAAAGAAGATTTAAAGGAGTTCAAGGTTAAAGGGAAAGGCTAAGGACAGAATGAAGGTGAGAGAAGTGTGTGCGAACAGATCCAGAATGGATAAGTGAGAGTGCGGGGATTTATAATTTTAGAGTGCGTGATCCCCACATTACGATAGCATTCGGAAGCAGCCTGATCGGCGACTTTCGGGAAGCGAGGATCGACATGTCCCCGGGAGGAACTAGCACCCTTTTGATGAGACCTTTTGCCACCAGCCATTAGGAATCCACAGGGTAAGGAAGTAGAAAGAGAGTGGAAGAAGAAAGGTGTGGAAAAATCTTAAGAAAAACTACTGTTTATATAGAAAATGGCCTGATCGTCCTGTACGATCGTGATATCGTCCGGGATGATCTGGTCATTTATGATGTCCTGGACGATTGGTCAAAAAGGCGGTCTGATCATCCAGGACGATCAGATATTATCCAGGACGATTAGACACAGTCGATCGTCCCGAGGGGTCAGGCTGGACGACCGTTGACGAAAAGTATCATCCAGGATGATTAGGTGGATCGTCTGGGATGATATGCAATAAATATATCGGACGGGCCAAATTCTAATCGTCTAGCAGCTGACACGTGGATCGTTTGGGACGATGAGGTGGATCGTCCAGGATCAGATCAAGAAGATATGGATCATATTATCCAGGACGATGTAAGGATCATCCAGGACGATCACCAATAATTGTGATTTTTCAGCAGCAGGAGAAGTGTGGGGACGATTTTGAACGAATCGTCCAGGACGATGTTTGGATCGTCCAGGATGATCGTGGTATCGTCCAGGACGATGTGAAGAAAACAGAAAAAGATTAAGGATGATGATGACCGATCAGGATCCCAAAAACACAACCTTGAAAGCAAAATAACACAAAAATGAATAAAACTTACAGCAAAAACATATAAAAGCTACATTTTTTTTTGATCAAGCTGCTCGAGTAAATCAGAATTTTTTTCTTGATTTTAGATTCAAAAACTAATAACAGGAAGATTGACAGCACTGAAATCCAGAAAAGGTTGGAAATAATCAACTTTCATAACTCTGACCCCAGGCACCTTATCGATGTAAATCTCTTTCAAAACAAAAATCCGATTCAGAAGAAAAGACATTAGATTCGAAAAGAGATCCTTTCAAGCCTCATTCCAGAAAAATATCTGATATAATAGTGTTACAAAGTAAAAAATTAGAAATCAAGATTTTCAAACTCAAGCTTTTGAAAATATTAAGTGGCGCACAGATTTCTCTAAGACATTTAACAATCTGAAAGGGAAGAAAGCTTGGTTTGGGCTCATTTTGTGCCTCTTTTTCAAATTGGTTGGCGCTTTGCGCATCTTTTGATTTTTGATACACTTTGTGTATCCAATTTGGCAATTTCGTATCTTTTCAATTTTGGGCTCATTTTACGCCTCTTTTTCAAATTATCTGGTGCACTGCGCATCTTTTACAAGCTTTCTTCTTTTCATAATCATTAAAGAGTCTCAGCTGTGAGATTACCTTTCAGACATAGGAGATGACTCTCCACAGTAAGGAAGAACGATTCACAAAATAAAAGCCATACAATATATGATAAATGCTATCACTTGGTTTAGAAAATCAAACTAATGACTCAAGACTTTGAAAAACACTATTGATATGAGGCAGATTACTGTAGGAAGATAAAATAATCTCTATTTCAAAAACTAATATTTTAATTTTGAATAGGATGTTTATTCAAAAGAAACCATACACCAGTAAAGGAGTTAGAGGAAGAGAAACAATCATCAATGTTTCTTCCCTTTAACTGATTCAGTGGAATCAATCACTGCTTACCAGCTTCCAAACCAAAACAAGGTAAAAATTCTCAGTCAAAAATTCAGATTTTCAGAAGTAGTGAGCGGTGATCAGATTTTGAAAAACATAAAACAGTAAGTGCAAGATATGAACCAGTGAATAAAAACAGCTAGAAAATCACATCAAAGTAAATACTCAAATCAAACTAACAGTAAGGCTAAAACAGAAATCAGCAGAAGAAATAAAATCAACTGAAAGCAAATAATCAAACCAAAACTAACTGACAGAAATCAGAATACCAAAACTAACTAATAGAAATCAGAATACCAATCAGAACAATCATAAATCAGCAGTCATCAGAATCAAGCATTTATATCAATCACTCCTAATCTGGTTCTCAAAATGCTGAATGAGTCAAAGGCCAGTGGTTTAGTGAATATGTCAGCCAGCTGATTTTTAGTTGCTACGTGATGTAGCTCAATGTCCCCTTTTGTACCATGGTCCCTAATGAAGTGATGCCTAATATCAATGTGTTTGGTCCTAGAATATTGGATTAGATTCTTAGAGATACATATGGCACTAGTATTATCACACAAAATAGAAATTATGCCAACAGGTACTCCTAAATCCAAGACTTGTTGCTTCAACCAAAGAACTTGGGCCACACAACTTCCTAAGGCAATGTACTCAGCTTCAGGAGTGGAAAGGGCAACTGAGTTCTATTTTCTACTGGACCAGGAGACTAACGACTGTCCTATGAATTGATAAGTCCCAGAAGTACTCTTCCTATCCACCCTACACCCCGCAAAGTCAGAATCAAAATATCCAATGATCTCAAAAGAAGTGCTGTGCCTAGGGTACCAAATTCCTAGGTTTGGGGTCCCTAAAAGATATCTAAGAATTCTCTTAATAGCAGTCAGGTGGGACTCTTTAGGATCAGCCTGAAACCTAGCACAAAGACAGACACTATACATGATATCAGGTCGACTAGCAGTCAGGTAAAGCAGTGAACCTATTATCCCTCTATACTTCTTCTGATCAACAGATTTTCCATTTGAATCCTTATCTAACTAAACTGAGGAGGGCATGGGAGTATTGATTGGCTTGGCTTTGTCCATTTCATATTTCTTCAAAATGTCCTTAGTGTATTTTGATTGATTGAGAAAGGTTCCATCATCCGTTTGCCTTATGCTAAACCCCAAAAAGTAGGACAATTCTCCCATCATACTCATCTCAAACTCCTTACTCATTGCTTTAGAAAACTCTTCACATAAATATTTATCAGAAGATCTAAAAATTATATCATCAACATAGATCTGGAAAATGAGTAAGTCATCCCCTAATCTCCTCAGAAAAAGGGTGGTGTCTACGCTCCCCTTAACAAACGCTCTTTCTAACAGGAATGTGCTAAGCCTCTCATACCAAGCTTTGGGTGCCTGTTTCAATCCATATAAGGCCTTTTTTAATTTATAGACATGACTTGGATATTGGGAACTCTCAAAACCTGGGGGTTGTTCTACAAAAACATCTTCTTTAATTACCCCATTTAAAAAGGCACTCTTGACATCCATTTGAAACAGCTTAAATCCCTTGTAACAGGCAAAGGCTAGTAGCACTCTAATGGCTTCCAATCTAGCTACTGGGGCAAAAGTCTCCTCAAAATCAATCCCTTATATCCGATTATACTCCTTAGCCACCAATCTTGCCTTATTTCTCACCACCACACTAGAATCATTCATCTTATTCTTAAAGACCCACTTGGTTCCCACAATACTTTGATTTTTAGGTCTTTCTACTAACTCCCAAACATCATTCCTTACAAATTGATTCAATTCTTCCTGCATAGCTAAAATCCAAAACTCATCCGACAAGGCTTGATTAATGTTGGTGGGTTCAGTCATTGAGATAAAGGCAGAATGGTTTACTTCCTTCCTAAGTCCATGCCTAGTCCTAACACCTTCAGAAGAGTCTCCAAAGATCAGTTCTTTAGGATGACTCGAAGAATATCTCCAATCTCTAGGCAACGTGGTTTGAGGTTCTACCCTTTCCTCCAAATTTGTATTTCCAACTCCTTGGGTAACCTCAATAATCTCTTCATCTTCTACTTTAGATCTAGACTCCTTAGGATCATATTCATCAAACACTACATGGGTTGTTTCTTCCACCACCAGAGTCCTCCTATTGAACACCCTAAAGGATTTCCCCATACTTGAATATCCTAAGAACACTCCTTCATCAGATTTGGGGTCAAATTTTCCTAAGGGTGATTTCCCGTTGTTCAGAATAAAAACCTTATAGCCAAAAACATGGAGGTGGGACAGATTTGGAGTTCTACCCTTAATGATCTCATAAGCTGTCTTGTTCAGTTTGACTCTCATATTCACCCTATTCAGTACATAACAGGCAGTGTTCATAGCTTCAGCCCAAAAGTATTTTGGAAGTGAATACTCGGCAAGCATGGCTCTAATGGCTTCCACTGAGGTCATGTTCTTCCTTTCAGCTACCCCGTTCTGCTGAGGGGTCCTAGGAGCTGAAAAATTATGACTAATCCCATGATCCTCACAAAAACTTCCAAATCATTCATTTTCAAACTCCCCTCTGTGATCACTATGGATGGTAATAATCTCACATCCAAACTTCTTCTGAATCCAAGTAGAGAAAGATCTAAACTCATCAAATGACTCAGATTTATGTGACAAAAACTTAACCCAAGTGAACCTCGAATAATCATCTACAATCACAAACCCATAGACTCTCCCCCCTAAGCTGGCAGTGCTAATGGGTCCAAAGAGGTCCATGTGAAGAACTTCTAAAGGTCTGGAGGTGCTAATGTCCTTAACAGAGTGAAAAGAGGACTAGATTTTCTTCCCCAACTAACAGGCATCACACAGGTGATCCTTAGTGAACTTAAGCTTGGGCACACCTCTAACTAAGTCCTTTTGGGTGACTCTCCAAAGGGTTTTCATACTGGCATGACACAATCTCCTATGCTATAACCAAGACTCATCAGCAGCAATTTTTAAGCAAATTGAAATATCAAATTTAATGCAACTTACATCCAGCTTGTAGACGTTGTTGATCCTTTGCCCCTGCAAAACAACTTCATCATTTAAGCTTAAAATACAGCCAGTGGGTAGGAATTTGATGCTGTATCCCTTGTCACAGAGTTGACTGATGCTCAGCAAGTTGTGTTTCAGTCCATCTACAAGAAAAACATTATCAATCATAAAATTCTTTGAATCACCAATTATACCTGAGCCTACCACCTTCCTGGTGGTGTTATCTCCAAGTGTAACCTTGCCTCCAGCTTTGGCCTCCAACAAAATGAACTGATTTTCATCTCCAGTCGTATGTCTAGAACATCCGTTGTCCAGGTACCACATACTCTCATGAGGTCTTGCGTGAGAGCACACATATAAAAATATCAAACGTCAGTCTTAGGAACCCAAACAGGTTTGGGTTCCTTCTTATGAAAAGAAGAATGCAATGCATGCGTGCTGTGCTGTGAAATAGGCAGTTTGGGTTTTCACACCCAATGTGTACTACGATGAACAGTGCATGTGGGAAATGTGTCCTAACATGCCACATAAAACGTATCTAACACCAGGAAAAGGGTTAACTAATCTACGTGGGTGATAGTGCCTCTTCCTAGATGTATATGAAACATGCTTTGATGAACTTGCAACATATTTTTCAAAAGGTGGCGGTGCATAAAACTATTCAAAAGTATGCGGTATTTTATTCTTTTCAAAAGTACTGATTTTCACTTTTAAAAACTCATTTTCTTTCTTTAAACTTACAATTTCAAATTTTAAGGTTCCATTGCTACTTTCTACTTCACATGCCATTGTATCTAACTCTTTAAAAGCTCTTTCTAAGTCCACATGCATGGTTTTCAATGAATCATGCTCAGAAACTAAATCAAAATATTTTTTATTCAACTCATCGAATTCATCAAGCAAGGACATGTGATTGGAATCAAGTGTGGAATGATCTTTAATTACAGAATCATGCTCTTTTTGCAAAGTCAAGTAATCTAATTTCAAACTAGCATGAGTTTTCTTAAGTTTCTTATAGGATGTATGAATTCTTTTAAAAACTTCAAATAATTGATCGTAATTCAGCTAACATACCTCTTCCTGGTCCGACTGACCAGGGTGATCATCAGCCATCAGACATAAGTTTATTTCCTCCTCTTCAGCTTCAGTCTCAGAAGAGTCGGATGCAGAGTCTGCCCAGATCGCCTTCTGAATCCGCTTCTTGTCCTTTCTGAACTTTGGTTTCTCCTCACCCTTCTCCTTGCTTGGGTGAGCTTTAAGTGTTGGATAATCAGCCTTAATGTGTCCAGGTTTCCTGCATTCAAAACAAACAGATTCAGATGAACCCTTAAAATTTTTATTGGACTTACCCTTGTTCCACTTCTGATAGTTCTTATGTTTCTTCCTTAGAAAGCTTTTGAATTGCCTTGTGATTAAGGCAACATCATCGCTATCAGACCCGGAAGTGCTAGCATCTGAATCTTTGGCCTTTAGTGCCACTGTCTTCTCTTTCTTGCGTTCACCTGCATCAAGTTGCCTTTGGTTCACCCCTTGCTCGTAAGCAATGAGTGATCCAAGTAAGCTGTCAATAGAGTAAGTATTTAAATCTTTAGATTCAGTGATAGCAGTAATCTTAGCATCATAAGAAGCAGGCAAACATCTAAGAATTTTTTTCACTCTTTCATAGTTAGTAAGTTCTCTACCTAGAGCATGCAAAGAGGTAACAATCTGAGTGAACCTTGTGTACATTTCTGAAATAGTCTCACTAGGTTTCATGCGAAAAAGTTCATAATCATGTAACAAGATGTTTAACCTAGACTGTTTGATTTCAGTTGTACCTTCGTATGTTATACATAATCTATCCCAGATTTCCTTTCCCGTTGTACAAGTATAAACACACATATAGTCTTCAGATTTTAAAGCACAAAAGAAACAGTTCAAGCATTTTGCATTTAACTGTGCTAAATCACGATCATCAAATATCCAATCAGCAAAAGGCAATTCAGTTTTCACATTGTTAATCAATCTAAAAGGTGGTTCATATCCGTCCTTAACTAACATCCACATGCGATAATCAATAGATTGCAGAAAAGTAGACATGCGTATTTTCCAAAAATCAAAAGGAATATTGTCAAACAACGGTGGTCTTGTAATGGAATAGCCTTCAGCAGTATTACGATTGTTACAGTTAGCCATGGATCAAATTCAAAAGTTTTTAAACCTAAATTTTGAATCCCTCTCTCATACCACTTGAAAGTTCGAAAGGGATGTTAAGCCCTAGTGAACTAGTCCCGAGGCTAATCAAGAGGGGGGGGAGAATTGGTTATTTAAAAATTTCACGATAACAATGAAAATCTTTTCGATACTTAGCAGCGGAAACAAGTAAACAAGAATGAAAAGATCAATCACAGATATTCACCCAAGCAGTTAATATCAGAAAAGTAAAGTGCAAAACTGAATCGGAAAAGCAAACCAAATTTTATAGTGGTTCGGTCAACTTGACCTACGTCCACTCCCCGGAGCCTCCCCTTCGGGTATTGCACTAAACAAAAAGTGTCTCTCATTTTGCTCCCACAGCAAGGTGGAGAAGCCTGTACAAACACCTCTTTTTAACCACACGATGAGGTAGAGAACCCGACCTCCTTTTGCTTCCTCCTGAAGCAGGAAGAGAACCTTCAAACTCCTTTTGCTTCCACCTGAAGCGGGCAGAGAACCTCGGATCTTCTTGCGAACGATCCTCCCACGACGAACACCGACTAGATGAAAGACGACGAGTGGGGAAGACGACACTGATCCATGCTTGGATCAACCTTAGTGAATCCCTCACTAACTCCCCCTCACAAGATCTTCTCTCTCTCTCCCAACTCTCTCTCTCTCTCTAGGGTTTCTCAGGGAAGGAAGGTGGCAAAAGATTTTTTTTGTTTCAAGAAAAAGTTCTTTTATAGGAGGGCTTAAAATTTTCCCTAATCTTAACTAGTCGGCCAAGATCATCCAGGACTTCAAATTTAGCTGTTTCAGCCTGGACAATCAGGCTCTCCTAGACGATCAGTAGAAAAAATTATTCATATCATCCCGTACGATCCTACGATCATCCGGGACGATTAGTGCAAATCAAGGAAAATCGTCCAGAAGACAGCTCGGGTCGTCCAGAGAAACTTGTGCTGGACGAGCAAAAAATGACTTGATCATCCAGGACAATAGGGACATCATCTTATACGATTAGTTCAAAAAGGCCCTAAATCGCCCTGTACATAGTTCTGGACGTACAGCTTAAATGCACTAGACGATCAAGATCGTCCAGGATGATATGATCCTATCAACCAAAAATAAATTGATTTCCTTAATTACCAGATTAAATTAGGCATGATTATACTGAATCGTCCGGGACGATACAGGTATCGTCCTGGATGATCAGACCAAGTAACTAAAAATAAGAACTTGCCTAACTTGATCTAGCGACTGAGAATTTTTGATTTGGGCATATCGTCCCATACGATCCAGAGATCATCCAGGACGATCTGCTTAATCAGACCCTCTTAACTTAGTCGCCCTAATTAGGATTTCTATTTTGGCTGGATCGTCCAGGATGATGTGAAAATCGTCCAGGACGATCTGAACAAAAAATGAACAGAAACTCTGATTCGCTCAAGCTCTCCCCCTGAGTGTGTGTGTGCAAGGTTACTTAGCTAGGGGATCAGTTACATTACAATTGACTCAATAAAAGGAAAATCATACATTTGACACACTTGGACCCGATCTTGAGTTAGCTTGATTTGCTTGTGATCTTTTGTGCCTGAAATGGGTTAGCCAAACAAAACACACTAGAAACATGTTTGTCATCATCAAAACCCGATTTGCAACAAATCTATGCTATGATTTGAAGGTAATTTAAGGCATGAAAGGGGTTTGATAAGTTGAATGGGTGAAATAACCCATCAAAGTCTTAAAGGGGATTTAGGTCAACCTAGGTTGACCTAGTCAACCAGGTTGACCTAGGACTTGGATTGGAGCTCAATGGATTTGATTTAATAATTTGAGTTTAGTGGAGGTAATTTGGAGGATTAAAATGGTCATTTAGGTTAAATGACCTACTTAAGCCCTAAAGGGGCCTAAAGGGTTAACTAGGTTGACTTGGTCAACCAGGTTGACCCAAGGTCAGGGGCTGGGTTCAATCAGTTCAAAATGACATTTTGAGTCCACTGGTGGTGGCCTTAGGGTTTGGAGAGTTCAATTTGATCAAATGACCTATTTGAACCCTTAAAGGCTTCCTTGGTCAACCTAGGTTGACTTGGTCAACCAGGTTGACCCAGTGGCTGGTTTTGGATCCAACGGGTTTGGTTTGATATTTGAAACTTGCTGGAAGTGGTTGCATTTGATTTGGAGCTCATTTGATCCAAGGTGATTGTTCATACCCTTAAAGGGGTATTTTGGTCATTTTGGATTCTAGTCAAATGGAGGTCAAAATGAGTCCAACAAAATGTAGTTTAATGTTCAAGAGGTCAGGATTGATAGTTTGTAAGTGATTTGAGGCTTTGGAGAAAGCTCCAAGGTCAAAATCCACTATGTGTAAGGTCCAGTGGCATAGGTTGTAAATATTTAAAGGTTTTACAACCTTTGGAATTCAACTCAATTTATGGGGTTAGAAACCTCAGAAAGAGCTCAAATTTGGAGGGTTATCTCTAGAGATATGTCACATCAGTATGCCACTAACAGACTCTAAATTAGAAGTCATTTGATTAGGTTTTGAAGTTTTCAAAGATTCATTAAAAAAGGCTTTCAGAACTCAGACCTTTGGCTTTGGATTTGAGCCTGAATTTCTAGTTTTGAACTGGATTTTGAATTTGAATGATAGGGTTTAAACTACCTAAATCATTTAAGTGGTTGTAGATGATTAGATAAGATTTAAGTTAGGTTAGGGGCTGGAGCAATGCGATCTGGGTGGATTGAAGATCTGGATAGAAGTTTAGATTAAAGTCTGGGGTCTGGATTGATTTGAATCTAGATTGATACAATATCTAAATTGATCCTAAAATCTAGAGTAGGTCCCAGGGCCTAAGAAGATCATATGATCTGGAGTCTAAAAGAATCCTAGGATCTCAGAAGGTCCTAGGATCTAGAGTCTGGAAGGATCTTGGGATCTAGATAGATCCTAAGGTCTTGATTCTGGAAGGGTTCTAGAATCTAAGAAACCCTAAAGTCTTGGGTCTTCTAGAATCTTAAGACCTAGGAAGGTCAAAAGGTTTTGAAATCTAAAAGAAACCTAGTGAATGGGAAAGTCCTAGGATTTAGAGACTAAAAGCATCCTAAAGTCTAGAAATCCTAAGATCTATGATCTAGAAGAATCCTAGGTCCTAAATAGATATCAGGGGATGGAGCCTAAAGGATCCTAGGATTTAGATTAGCCTGGAGTTTGATTGAGTTGAGTTTAAAATTAATATGAGATTAAGATTGATTTGAATCTGGATTGATATTAAAGTCTGGAATAATCTAAGATTAGATTGATCCTAGGTACAAGATTAATCCTAAGGATTGGAAAGATCTTAAGGTCTTGATTGGTCCTACTGACCTCATACAAAAATGAGGTCAACACCCAGCGAGTTTTCTCAATGGCTACATGCAAGTGCATAGCAAAAAGTGCCCTCTCTAAATCATTGGGTTGAGGAAACCTAGAAAACTATAAGATCAAGGTTTCCTGCTTCAAGTATTTCTATCCAAAAAAACTCATTATGATGTTAATTAATGACTGCCTCAACTTCTGCTTCTTCTTCATGAGAGCTTAGGAGCTCTGTTAGGATTTTTAAGTACTGGAAAACTGTGTTACAAGCAATCTTATAAATTTTTGGAAGGAGGTGATCACTCCCACTAGCTAGTGAGTGAACCATCTCAGAGTTGACTCCTCTATGGTTGTAAAGAATATATGACATTTTAAAGCTTCATCCATCTTTAAGAAGGAAATCAAGAATTTGAAGGTGGCTATATGGTCCACCAAGTTACTCTTACCCCTATAAGAGACCAAGTGTAGTACAGTAAACATAGAAGGCAACCAGGTTTAACAATCTCCATTGAGAATTGAAAGTGATTATGCACAACCAAGAGGGGGGTGAATTGGTTATTTAAAAACTTTTCTAAAACAACATAATATGCTACAAAATAGTTTTGAAATTAATAATAAAAATCTAAGATAAAAAAGTATAATTTTTTTTATTATTTTTATTTTATAGGGCAATAAACTTTTATTTAATGCAAAATATTTTTGTTTTGTAGATAAATATTATAAAGAATTATTTTTTAACCACAACAGTTTTTGGAACCATAGATCTAAGCAATATAAAAATATAAGAAATAAATAACATAAAAAGTAAAAGAAATGCAAACTAAGATTTTTATAGTGGTTCGATCAACTTGACTTATGTCCACTGCTCAAGTTCCTCCAAGGAATTCCACGAGAAAACACTCCTTTTGTACTCAGCAAGACAGAGAAGCCCTTCTCCATTCCTAGGTGGAGAATGACCTTTACAAGCTCTTCCTTCCCCAAAAATGCATAGACTCCCTCCATTTACTTTCCAGCATAGTAAAGATGCCTTCTCTCTCCTTTTGTTCCTTGTAATGGTGGAGATACTGCTCCCTAGCCTCCACGGCTAGTCACAAGTCTTCCACCCAATGACTCAATCTAGAGCTCCACTCCAAGAACTCCCAACATAAACCCTAGAAGAGAAAGGTGCAAGCTGATGAGGATAACCATGTGATCCCCCTAACAAAACCCCTCAACTCCCTTAAGGAACCTCTACTCAACCATACCCTCTCTTCTAAGTAGTTTTCCAACCTCAAATAAAGAAAGAGAACACCTCTCTCTTTCTCTAAAGACTCTCTCAAGAAAAAAATATCTTTATTGGATATCTTGCCTCACACACACTTATGGTTAAGAGAATCAGAATTAGTAATTTAAAGCACACCCTAAATTTATTTTTTAATATAGTTAGCATATATTATTATGAACCATGGTTTGTACTGTTCGATTACTTTAATCTATGAAAATACATGTAATTTGAGTTGTGTAAAATTAGACTGTACGATATCGATTTTACTAAATGATTAGTTGAATCAGCCTAGAGATCATTCTAGATGAATAAAGGATCATCCTATAAATACACTACTAATTCATATTATATGATTAGATAATACAGTATGGTTTTTAAAAAAAATTTATTTTTATTTTATTACTTGATTCTCATACCAAAATAAACAAAGTTCATTAAATTCTAAATTTCAAATTTGTCTATCTTTAGAAATCTAATATTTTGAGGAGGTATTATCAAAATAATTAATCAACTTGGATTTTATTTTTCAATTTTATTAATTTATATTAAACACTTGATTTAATTTTTTGAATAGCTAATTATATAATACGACCAAGATTATACAATATGATTTAATAAACAAATCAAGTGTTCAATTTTTATCCCCACTTACATGTGTGTGTTTAGTTGTATTGCCAACATACACCTAGGTAAATAAAAAGTCAATAAAAGAAAAATACATACTCATATTACAAGTTTTGACGTTATTTATTCTACAATTCTAGAGCTTTCTCCTCTAACTTGGCTTTTTGTAAGTTGCATTTAGCTTTAGTTCATATGTCATGCCTAAAATGTCAGTATAGCAAGATAACTTGTATATATTGAGGAAAATATTAAGTGAGTTATCTAATAATATTTGAAATCATCAAAATCTCCACAACATATTAGGATCATGGGATTTACTAATTTGCCCCTTTTTTATGATGATTAATATAATTTGCTTGAATTTTAAACTTTCAAGTATAAATTTGACTCACTTCCAACTTCTTCCCCTCACTTTATGCCTTTTTTAAATTACATTGAGAAAATAATTAAAAGTTATTTAATTTTTATATATTTTTTAAATTTCTTAAACAAGCATAACACCAATAATAATAACAAAAAGCTAAATGTGACATTTAATTAAATAATATGAATAATTATAAGAATAATCAAACACTAACACAACTAAACTAACTAAAACACCCATCTCCCTTTTTTGACATCTCAAAAAGAGAAGGACCACAAAAAAAACACTACAAAGCAAGGTACAACACACAAAAAAGAAAAATACTATAAGGCAAATCAGAAATCTGCTTGTCCCTGATCAGGTGGTGGTGATGGTAGCTGAAAGTACCTGTTAAGAGTGGAGAACTAGTCGAACCAAACACGATTCATCTCATGTTGTTATTACATCTCTTGCCACCACTATATCAATTTCTCTATACGGGTGATAACTTTTATTTCTTGGTGAGAATAGTGCTTCATCCATGCATCCTAGGGGTAATGATAAGTATACGGAGGGGATTAAACTAGGGCTCCCTCTTCTTCTACTTCTTCTTTTGAATCATGCATAACCTCTATAGGTGTTACCCTATGACATTCACTATAAATGATATGAAAGGATTTATCTATAAAGTAGGATGACTAGTGGTATGGTGGTGTAGGGTATGTGAGGTTATATTTTTATTCTAGGATATAGGCAATAATAATTCCTAAAGCTTTATTTTACTTTTGAAAGGCTCAGAGTTTCTAATGGTGGTTAAATATTTAATTTATATAATAATCATATTCACAGCATTAAACTGTATACTAGTCAAATAAAAATAGGTGACGATAGAAAGTAAAGAAGTAATATTAATATGGTCACCTACTTTGGGAATTATATTATATTGAAGAATGAGTTGGACAACATGTGCATTCAATACAATATTACTAAGAAGTGGTTGTGTTAGTTCATAGGAGAAATTATAAGTGTGTTATTCATGATAGTCTAGTGATAATTCAAGCCTTGTATAATATCATGGTTGCTTCATCGATATTAGCAATATGTAGCTATTTGGCACTGACATACATATGATTGTATGGTGATCCTGTCTGCAATGATCCTAAGGTTCAAGAAAAATTCTGAAAGCAGCTCAATGTGATAAGGATTGAAAGTGCGAATAGGCCTTTATACCTATTAATTATGTCCCCAGGCTAACCAAGAGGGGGGATGAATTGGTACTTTTAAAAATTCTCCTGGATTTAATGAAACTGATTTCACAATTAAAATTGATTTTTTTTTCAAATGTAATTTTTCAACCACAGAAATTATAAGTGCAGAAAATAAAAATATGGTAAACAGTAAAAGAAATAAAGAACACTGAATTTTATAGTGGTTAGGTCCAAAAAAACCTATGTCCACTCCCTGGAGACTCCTTCTCCAGGTATTGCACTATACTCAAGTGACTCTCCTTTAACCCCACAGCAAGGTAGAGAAGCCTTTATAATTTTCCTCTCTTCCACCAAATCCCGGTGCGTCAGAGAACCGTTATCCTTTTTCACCCTCCTGGGGAAGGCAGAGAACCCACCATCCTTTTTCACCCTCCTGGTGACGGTAGAGAACCGGACTCTCCTTCAAAGATCTTCTCTCAAGATTCTTCAAAGTGATAGGGCAAAGACTTGAAGTACAAATAATGAGATCCTCGCCTTTGGGCAACCTTGTGAATCTCCTCACAATTTTCTCTTCAAAGATCTCACCACACTCACTCCTAAACACTCTCCCTAATCACTCCTCATTCCACTCTCAAGATAAAATTCATAGAAGATTAGTAGCATAGTTAATTTTTAGGAACCTTATATACAAAAGATAAGAAAAACCGTCCAAAAATTAAAAATTTTAAGTTTTACGAAGTCAAATAGTACCGTACGATTGCATATCATCCCATAAAATAGTTCAAAATATGAAAAGTTCATCCCGTACAATACTGTACGAACCTATAGGACCTAGATTTCTTACTTTGGAAATGATGTATGAAACTATTTCATACTATACCAACAGTTCAAAAAATTGAATAGTTCATCCCGTACAATCCTGTATGAAACTCTGAACCCCAATTTTCGTACTTTGGAAATGATATACAAAACCTATTTGTATTGTATGAACAGTTCAAAAAATTGAATAGTTCATCCCCTACGATCCTGTACGAACCTCTGAACCCCAATTTGTATACTCTGGAAATGATATATGAAACCCATTCGTACTATATAAACAATTCAAAAAATTAAATAGTTCATCCCGTACGATCCAGTACGAACCTGTGAAACCCAATTTTTGTACTCTGGAAATTATGTATGAAAACTATTCATACTGTATGAACAGTTCAAAAAATTAAATGGTTAGTCCCGTACGATCCAGTATGAACCTGTGAACCCTGGATTTCATACTCTGGAAGTGATGTACGAAAATATTTCGTAGTATACGATTTATATGTAAAAAAATTTTCACTTGTAACCAGGCAGGTTCATTTTAGAGGAGAAAATGCACAAATCGTCCCATACAATCTCACATCGTACTGTACGATTAGTTTTAAAAATTATGTTTTTTTTGTCTCACTCCCCCAATGTGTGTGTGCACAGTTATCCAATTACAATCACACTCTCTCAGACTCAAGAAAAGAATAAAAAGTATAGACTCCAAGACTAATAAACTCTAATCTAATTAATTTGAAGTCTTCCACTGTCTGGAAAGTGATTTCCTTGAAATGAAATATTAGTACATAAAAAATAGACTTTTCCAGCATATATTAGGAGAAATAATAAACAAATAATAAGATTTTGTTATCATCAAAAGCTCACATCAAAAACTCACTTGAAGAAACAAATTTGCAACAATCTCAACAATCTCCCTTATTTTGATGATGGCAAAACTATTATTATTTGAGTTAATAAATAAATGCAAATATTCTCCTTAGCTCCCCTTAAAAGTAAGCTCCTACTAATGAATGATTAATTTACAATAAGGGGTTCCTATAAAGATCAAAAATATACACATACATACACATCTACATACATTGATCAAAAAACATACACACATAATCATACAGTTCACAACTTACACACATTCATCCAGTTCACCAAACCATACAAAAACATCACAGAACAGTCCAATCTACACCTCAAACAACCTCAAACAAATAACTCCCCCTTTTAACAATAATAAAAAGGGACAATCATGGTAGTTGATCATTGAGACAATGTTAAATTAATTGCTAATAATAATATTAAGATCACATGCAAAAGATAAAAACTCAATATTTAAATTACAGAATAACTAGGATAAGAAAAAGTTGATATGTTTACTATTTTAAATAGATAATTAATGTAACAATAACTATTGTAGAAACGATGAAATAGAATTAGTAATTTTCTAATTCAATGGTGAAGATCAATGTTTACTATATAGATTTGTGGGATGGAGAAACTGATAAAGGAAAGACCAATTGATGACATTGCACATCTTTTCAATTATTTGTGGCACTCTTTGTGCATCTTATCAATTTGAACTACTTTTGTACCCTTTTTCAATTTGGCAAATATTGTGTTTCTTTTCATATAAATGGTACATTTTATGCTTTTTATACATTTTGGGCTAATGTTGTTCATCTTTTTAAATTTATGTCTTTCCAAAATCACTAACTCTTAACACAAACTACAATAATGAACAAAGATGAACACCTTGAAATAGAAGTAAAAAATAAAGGGATTACATCAATTTTTCAATAATTCTAGCTACATAACACTTGACTATTGAAAACATAAAATAGATCTTCTATTCTATACCCAATGACAATGTAACTTGAAAATTTTCAGAGACTAAGTTTCGTAAGAAAATTAATTTTGTAGAGCTACCTCATTCAACAATTCATATTAGCAATCAACTATATTTGATAAACACAAGTTACTAGCTCAGTTACAATGCAATATGTAGCAAAACATGAGTTGTTTATTTCATTGACATGTAATCAACTTACAATCATGCTACACATATAACTTACAACTGAAAGAATTAGCATCCACATATCAAATCACCCACATACAACCAAATACAAATTGGTCTCTAACTAGAGGAGGTGGAGGAGTATTGAACATAGCGAAATAGCTATTGATTGTAGCAATATTAGTGTTCACTGAATCAAATTGGTCTCGAATTCACCCCCTGTCTTCATTAGACCTATCATCTTGCATCTTTAAGTTTGCCTCTATATCATCAAATCTTTGATCAAGATAATCAAAGCACTGGACCATATTTTGATAAAAATTCTAGTCAAGTCCAGGTGCAGGGGCAGGTATAGGTGCTCCTTCTTCCTCTGAGTCATATCCAGAACTCTCCCTCCCAAAAAGTGACCAAAAAGAGGCATTGGTAAAATAAATGGGGAGTTCAGTTGGACCTTCAGGATGTACCAGATTATACTTCTTTTCAAGAACATAGGCCGCTAGATGTCCTAAAGCCATATTTTTCTTTCTTTTATAATTTGGATGTCCAACACCAGATAGGTTATGAGTATAATCCAAAATTAGTGGGGCTTTATCTATAGGTTGATTTGTCATGATCAAATAGGTGGCTATAGACAAAGAGGAGTCATGTTGACACGGTCACCGGCTTTTGGGATAATTGAAGTTCGTAGCATGTGTTGGATGATCCGGGCATTTTGGTTTAGTGTGTAAACTTGAGGCAAATGAGTCACCTAGGCTACTCCTCTAAGAACTTTATTGACTTTGGACTAATCAAAGTTAGCCCTAGAAGATAGTTTATGAGCTCTAGTTCCTTGAGTTCTAAAGTGGAGGAAGGTGCGTAAATCTTCCTTTGTGATTTCTACTCTTTTCCTTAAAACATAAGAAGAGATCCTTGAATGATTCTAATTAACTCTCATATTGGCTAAAAGTAATAAAAGATTTTTTTGTTGTAGGCATAAATGAGAGTGAGAATGAAATAAAATTGGGTAGAGGCTAGTAAGGGCATTATAGAAAAGTGGATGTCACTTTGAATAAGAAGACGAGAAGGGGTGATCTTTGCAAGCGAAATCCTATAAAAGCTTCCACATTTTCCTTAGATAGGAAATTCTCATCTACGGTAGTTCTAGAAGAAGAGGCTTTGGATCGTGGTCGCTTACTACTACTAGCCAT
The DNA here is from genome assembly GCA_019925795.1 of Dendrobium chrysotoxum. NCBI lineage: Eukaryota > Viridiplantae > Streptophyta > Magnoliopsida > Asparagales > Orchidaceae > Dendrobium > Dendrobium chrysotoxum. Next base: position 57,627,677 of record CM034312.1, read on the forward strand.
AACTAGAACAAAATCTCAGGAGAGTTTGGAAATGGATGAGGAAGTGATGAAAAACTTCTCCAAAAACCTTTTTATTTAAAGAAAAATGATCTATCGTACAGTACAAAATAAATTTCATACTGGACGAAATAAATTTTGTACTAGATGAAATAAATTTCGTGCATATGAAAGGAAACATCCAAAAATGAAACGTCTTTCATAAACTGCCCTTCTCGAGACATCCTTTCATACAGGCTTTTTGCTTGCAGATTGTACAGACGATCATGTGTTCATCCGAGATGATTAGAATATTAAATATCGTTTCACTGGCAGTTGGCTTCATCCTTATCCAAAATTGACAACATGGATCATATAAACAAATGAAATGTTTGTACGTACGATCAATAGTAATAACTGCAAAAAAAACTATAAACCCATCCCCATGCGTATAGACAAAAATGCATATCGTATAGTACGATGATGTCATCGTACAGTATGAAAAACCATAAAAACTCTTTTTCATCTTCTTAACTCAAAAAATAACATGCACAAGCTACAGATTTCATATTATATGAAAAAATTTCGTACAGTATGAATAGAACAAAGAAAAAAAGTGCATAATAAACTCAAAAACCTTTCAAAGCAAATCATTCATTTCATACTATTTTAAATTTTTTTATTAAAATTAATGATAAAAAGATAAAGCGACTGAAGATAAATAATACAAAAATAAAACATACAATCTATACTACACACACACTTGACATAAACAAACACATAATCACACACAAAAAGGTTTGCAGAATTTCCAATCATGCATTAAGATCAATCACACCTAGCTTCATCCTTAAAATGTTAAATGTGCCAAAAGCTATTGGTTTTGTGAAAATATATGCAAGTTGATCTTTAGTAGCGATATGATGTAATTCAATTTCCCCTTTTGTTACATGATTTCTAATAAAATAATGCCTTAAATCAATGTGCTTGGTTCTAGAATGTTGAATAAGATTCTTTGAAATACATATGGCACTAGTGTTATCATAGAAGATTGTAATTATGCCAAAAGAAAATTCTAAATCAATCAATTGCTATTTTAACTAAAGCACTTGTGTAACACAACTTCCTAAGGCAATGTATTTAGCTTTTGCAGTTGAAAGGGCTACTGAGTTCTATTTTATAATAGACCAAGAAACTAAGGAGTTTTCTATAAATTGATAATTCCTAGAAGTGCTCTTACGATCAACCCTACAACCAACAAAGTCTAAATTAGAGTATCCAATAATTTTAAATGTAGTGCTATTCTTTGGATACCAAATTCCTAAATTTTGAGTCCTTAAGAGATATCTCATTATTCTCTTTACTTCAGTCAAATGTAATTCCTTTGGATCAACTATACATGATATCAGGTCTGTTAGCTGTCAAGTAAAGCAAAGATCTGATTATTCCTCTAAACCACTTTTGATCAACTACTTTTCCCTTGGGGTCCTTATCTAACTGCATTGAGGAACTCATGGGAGTATTCACTAGTTTAGCCTTTTCTATTTCATACTTCTTGAGAATGTCCTTAATATATATTGACTGACTAATAAATGTTCCATCCTCATCCTACTTAATGCTAAACCCCAAAAAATAACTCAAATCCCCTATCACGCTCATCTCAAATTTCTTACTCATTTTTTTTAAAAAGTCATCATATAGATTTTTATTGGTAGATCTAAATAAGATATCATCCACATAGATTTAAACAATGAATATTTCATTTCCTATATTTTTTATAAATAGAGTGATATCCACACTCCCTTTTATAAAAGATCGTTCAAGTAGGAATGTGCTTACTCTTTTATACCACGCTCTAGGTACTTGTTTTAATCCATATAATGCTTTTTTTAATTTAAAAATATGATTGGAAAATTTTGTATTTTCAAAACCTAGAGGTTGCTCAACATAAACATCATCTTTTATTATCCTAATTAGAAAGGCACTCTTTATGTCCATTTGAAATAATTTAAAACCTTTAAAACAGGCATAGGCTAAAAGCACTCTAACTACCTCAAGTCTAGCTACCGGGGCAAAGGTCTCCTCAAAATCAATTCTCTCAATCTGATTATACCCCTTAGTCACTAATCTCACTTTGTTTCTAACAATCACTCTAGAATCATTCATCTTATTTTTAAATACCCACATGGTTCCAACAACACTTTGATCTTTTGGTCTTTCTACCAATTCCTTAACATCATTTTTATCAAATCGATTCAAGTCCTCATGTATACCTAGAATCTAAAATTCATCTGAAAGTACCTAATTTATAGTAATGGGTTCAATCATTGAAATAAAAATGGAGTGATTTACTTCTTTTCTCAAACCATGCCTAGTCCTAACTCCTTCACTTGGGTCACCTAAAATTAACTCTTTAGGATGACTCTTAGCAAATCTATATTCCTTAGGCAATTAGTTTTCTTCCTCATTTTCAACCCTCTCTTCAACTTTTTCATTTTCAAGTCATTGGGTGATTTCCTCAACTTCATCTTCATCCACAATCACATACCCAAATCTTTTTTCTCCTAAACTTGTAGTACTAACAGGTCCAAAGAGATCCATGTAAAGAACTTTTAGGGGTTTGCTAGTTCTAAGATCCTTGACTGAATGGAAGGAAGATTTGACTTATTTTCTTAGTTGACATGCATCACACAAGTGATCTTTAGTGAAGTCTAATTTGGGTATTCTTCTAACTAAATCCTTTTTGGTGATTTTTTTAAGATTTCTCATACTTGTGTGACAAAGTTTTTTATGCCATAACCATGATTCATCAGAAATAGTTTTTAAACAAAAAAGTGGTAGAATATTTTATAGAATTTAAATCAAGTATGTATATATTGTTTACTCTATCACCATATAACACATCAACATCATTTTTTCTTATCACACAACTTGTTGGCAAAATTTTATATGATATCCTTTATCGTACAATCGACTAATACTCAACAATTATGTTTCAAACCATCTACCAACAGAATATTTTCTATCAAAAAATTCTTATATTTCTAATCATACATGTACCTACCACTCTCTTGGTGGTATTATCTCTAAGTGTGACCTTGCCTCCATTCCTGGCTTCTAGCATTATGAATTGAGTCATATCTCCAGTCATATACTTCAAACAACCACTGTCTAGATACCAAATGCTCTCATGAGGTCTTCTATGAGAGCATCCCTATAAAATCATCAAATGTTAGACTTGGGAACTCAAACAAGTTTGGATTCACCTCTTGGCAATTTTAAACCAGTTGAATGTGTGATATGTTGTATTTTATGCACCTTAGTTTTTCACACTAAATATATTCTACAATAAATAGTATAAGTATGGGAGATGTGTCCTAACATTCCACATGTAAAACATCTCACACCTGGGAAGAGATTTCTTAATCTATATGAGTTATTATTTCTCTTCCTAGGTGTTGAACTCATATTCTTTTGTTTAGACCTATAGAATTGTTCAAGTGTGGGTGTTGGTCTATTTTCTTTAATACAATTCAACTCCAATTCAACATATGAGTTTCTATTCTCCAATATTGAAATATCCATTCTCAAGTCAATTTTTCTATGTTTAGATTCTTCCAAAATGACTTTAAAATTATTTTCAAGTTCTGTGTAAGATGATTTTAAAAGTTCATGCTATTTGTTCAAATCATCATATTCATCCAACAGAGTCATATGGTTGTTGTCAATTAATACATGGTCTTTCCTAAGGATTTTAAATTCTTTCTATAATTACAAGTAATCCAAATTCAATTTTGCATGTAGTTTCTTTAGTCTCCTATATGCAGAATAAATGCGCTCAGAAACTTCAAACAATTCATCATAACTTAAGTCACATACCTCCTCTTAATCTGAATGATCAAGGCTGTTAGCCATCAAGCATAAATTTATGACCTCCTCTTCAGGTGCTATTTCAAATGAGTCAGATGTAGAGTCTGCCCAAAAAGCTTTCTAAAATCTCTTCTTGCCCTTCTTCGTATTAATTTTCTCCTCAACCTTCTTCTTGCTAGGATTAGCTTTGAGATTTGGACAATCAATCTTGATGTGTTTATGCTTCCTATATTCATAGAAAATTACTTCATTAGAAGCCTTAGCATTTTTATAAAACTTACATTTGTTTCACTATTGACATCTCCTCTACATCCTCCTTAGGAAACTTCCGAATTATCATATCATGAGGGCAATATCTTCCTCATCCTTAGGTAGTGACTGATCACTATTTGAATCATCCACCTTCAATGCTATGTTCTTCTCCTTCCGCTTGTCACCTGCATCAATCTGTCTTTGAGTCACTCTTTACTCGTAATAATTAGTGATCCAAGAAGATTGTCAATTGAATACACATTTAAATCTTTAGACTCTGTAATGGCAATTATCTTTGTATCATAGTTAGTAGGCAAATAATGTAAAATCTTATTTACTTTTTATGAATTAGTTAGTTTCCTACCTAAAGCATGCAATGAGGTAACTATTTGAGTAAAACGTGTATACATGTCAAAGATTGATTCATTCAGTTTCATGTGAAAGAGTTCATAGTCATGTAATAGAATGTTCAATCTAGATTATTTAACCTCATTGGTTCCTTCATACGTAATGCAAAGTCTATCCCATATTAATTTTCCTGATTTACAAGTTGAAGCACATATATAATCTTCAGATTTAAGAGTACAGAAAAAGTAATTCAAGTATTTTGCATTTAATTATGCTAAGTCCCTTTCTTCAACAATCCAATCAGTAAATGGTGTTTCAACTTTAATGCCATCAAAAATTCTAGTAGGTGTAGTATAACTATCTTGTACTAACATCCACATGTGATAGTCAAGTGATTGTAGAAAAGTAGACATGCGAGTTTTCCAGAAATCAAATGGAATATTATCAAATAATGGTAGTCTAGTTATAGAATATCCTTCAGGAGTATTATGGTTTCCAAGATTAGCCATGATCTAATTTTCAAAAAGTAATTTAAATAGTAATTTTTGAAATAGGCTCTGATACCACTTGAAAGTGCAAATAGGTTGTTATACCTATTAAATATGTCCCTAGGCTAATCAAGAGTGGGGGTGAATTGGTACTTTTAAAAATTCTCTTGGATTTAATGAAACCGATTTCATAATTAAAATTAATTTCTTCTTCAAAAGTAATTTTTCAACCACAAAAAAATTATAAGTGCAGAAAATAAAAATGTGGTAAACAGTAAAAGAACTAAAGAACACTGGATTTTATAGCAGTTCGGTCCAACAAAACCTATGTCCACTCCTTGGAGACTCTTTCTCCAGATATTGTACTATACTCAAGTGACTCTCCTTTAGCCCCCACAGCAAGGCGGAGAAACCTTTACAATTTTTCTCTCTTCCACCAAATCCCGATGTGGCAGAGAACCACATCCTTTTTTACCCTCCTGGTGAAGGCAGAAAACCCACCGTCCTTTTTCACCCTCCTAGTGATGGTAGAGAACTGGACTTTCCTTCAAAGATCTTTTCTTAAGAGTCTTCAAAGAGATAAGGAAGAGACTTGAAGTACAAAGAATGAGATCCTTACTTTTGGGCAACCTTGTGAATCCCCTCATAATTTCCTCTTCAAAGATCTCACCACACTCACTCCCAAACACTCTCCCTGATCACTCTTCCTTCCACTCTCAAGAAGCAATTCATAGAAGATTAGTAGGGTAGTCAATTTTTAGAACCCTGTGAAACCTAGTTTTTCTACTATGGAAATGATGTACGAAACTTATTCATACTGTACAAATAGTTCAAAAAATTGAACAGTTAGTCCCGTACGATCCAGTACGAACTTGTGAACCCTAGATTTTATACTATGGACGTGATGTACAAAAATATTTCATACTATATAATTTACACTTAGAAAAATTTTCACTCGTAACCAGGCAGGTTCATTTTAGAGGAGAAATTGCACAAATCGTCCCATACGATCTCACATTGTACAGTATGATTAATTTTAACAATTAAGTTTTTTTTTTTTTGTCTCACTCCCCCTGTGTGTGTGTGCACGATTATCCAATTATAATCACACTCTCTTAAACTCAAGAAAAGAATAAAATGTATAAACTCCAAGACTAATAAACTCTAATTCAATTAATTTGAAGTCTTCCACTTTCTGGAAAGTGATTTCCCTGAAATGAAATGTTAGAACACATAAAATAGACTTTTTCAGTATTTGTTAGGAGAAATAATAAACAAACAATAAGATTTTTTTATCATCAAACATCAAAAACTCACTTGAAGAAATAAATTTGCAATAATCTTAACAGGGTCAAGTAAGGAAAATGAGAAATTAAAGCGTAGTGCTTATGAAGAGCTCTAGTACATAGTATGAAAGGCTCTCCTGGTCAATTACTTTTGATTTAGTAATGGAGGTATACCTATATTTTTCATGCATAGCTTGATCATCTTCACTCACAAATCTATCATCCTCTTGGAGCACTAAATATGCCTTTATTGTGCTCCATTGAAGGGGAGAAAAAAAGTTCACACTGGGGGTAGGAGAATGAGTTTTGAAGCTGTGAAATGAAAGTTAAAACCAAACCCCATCTTATAGGATTTATTAAAATTATATAGTTTGATCAGGGAGATCATACAAAATGATCAAACAATCATACTAGCCAATCAAGTGAGTCCAATCTTTTCCATCATAAATTAGACACTCAATGATCATATCATACAATATGATCTTTAACTTTTTGATGGTCCAAAAGGGTTGTCTGTATGACTATTTGACCAGAGGTAATCATATAGTTTGATGAGTCATTCATACAATATGATGAGTCATTCATATAGTATAATTAACAATAATGATCACCAAATAGTTAAATGAAAATTATTGACTTGTAACCATCTTATCCTATGTGTATCGTATAGTAAGAAGTTAATATTGTACTGTATGATGTGTTTTTTTTTTTTTTGAAACATTTTATCATGATAAAAACTAATCAAATAGAAAAACATGCTCTTGACATTTAACATAAGACATAGAATCAAACATACAGATAATAGAATATACTTAAACATAAATTTCAATAAAATACACACATCATAAAAGTACATACATACCCTAATGATCTAGGCACTTAAATCTATAATTCCCAATCTTGTCCTAATTGTGTTAAATATATTATAGCTCAATATTTTATTAAAAATGTCTACCAATTGATTTTTTATATCAATAAATTTGATGCTTACATCTCCCTTTGTCATGTGGTCTCTAATGAAATAGTTTTTAAAATTAATATGCTTAGTAGGTGAGTGTTAGCCTAGGTTCTTAGTAATATAAATTATACTCCTATTATTATACATAATGAGGATTATGTCAACTTGCAAACCAATATTAAGAAGCTACTCCTTTACCCAAAGGACTTGGGCAACACAACTTCCTATTGCTATATATTTTATCTCTATACTGGATAGGGCTACAAAATTTTTTTTTCTACTTGACCAGAAGACTAATGATTAACTAATGAATTGATATGTTCCTGAGATAATTTATCTATCTACCTATAGACCATAAAATAAGAGTCTAGGTACCAAACTGATTCAAAAGATATATTATTCCTAGTGTATCAGATGCCCAAGTTTAATGTTCCTATAAGGTATCTAAAGATTCTCTTAACTAGATCAAATTTGATTCCTTAGGCTCATCCTAAAATCTTGCACATAAACATACACTAAACAATATGTCATGCCTACTCATAGTTAGGTAATATAAGGATCTTATCATCCCTTTATATATTTTTTATCAACTAACTTGCAATTTAGATCATCATCTATTAGTGCTTATTAAAGTGTTCATGCTTTTACAACCTTTCATGTCAAATTTCTTAATTAGTTTTTTTATATAATTGTTTTAGATAACATTCCATCTATTATTTACTTAACATTAAATCCTAGAAAGTATATTAGTTCTCCCATCATACTCATCTCAAATTCACGGCTCATAGTGGATGAGAATTCTTCATATAAATTTTTATTTGTTGATCCAAAAAAATATCATATACATAGAATTAAATAATAAAAATTTTTGAGCCTAACCTCTTAATAAATAGTGTTATATTTACCATGCCCTAAATAAATGACTTATTAAAATGTTGCTTAGTTTTTCATGCCACACACTAGGTGCTTGTTTTAATCTATATAGTGTTTCTTAAGTTTGTAAAGAAGATTTGGAAGCAATGAATTCTCAAACCCAGGTGGTTGTTTTATATATTCATCCTCTTTATAGCTCTATTTACAAATATACTCTTCACATCCATATCATGTAATTTAAATCCTTTAAAGCATATAAAAGCTAGTAAGACTCTAATGGCCTCTAATGTTACTAAATGTGAAAATATTTCTTCAAAATTAATTCCTTCAATTTGATTATATCCTTTTACAATCAGTCTAGCTTTATTTCTTACAACTAATCAAGAGTCAATTTAATTTATTCTTAAAGACCCATTTAGTTTCAATCACACTCTTATTAGAAGATATTATCACTAACTCTTAAACATCATTCCTAGTTAATTAATTTAATTCCTCTTGCACTACCATAACACAAAACTAATCTCTTAGTGCATTATCTACATTACTAGGCTCTATCATGGAAATGAATATGGTGTGACTAATCTCCTTCCTAGTATTATGTCCAGTCCTAACTCCTTAGGAAGGGTCCCCTATGATGAGGTCTTTAAGATGACTATTATTATCCCACTATTCCATAAGTAATGATACTTCTCTTTGGGTTCTATATCTAGTCTAATATTCCCAATCTTATGAGTGATATCCTCATCTTCTTCATTATTTTCTCTAACCTAGACAACCCTATCAGATTCATTAAATTTTGTTGCAACTTGAGCTCATGAGTTTATATTTTTTATGATAACAAACATTATGTCTCACATCTTTATGTTTCATTTTATACTTATTTTGTGTGTATATAAATATTTCAAGAAAATCATACTCCAGACTGCCAAAAACTTCAAGATAAATTAGATTATGGTTTCTTGTAATGAAGTCTGTAATTTTTCTATTTTTCTTGAGTCTGAGAGAGTGTGATTGTAATTGGGTAACCATGCACACACACAGGGGGAGAAAGAGACAAAACTTGGATTTTTAAAACTAATCGTACTGGATGGTCTTAAATCATATTGTACGATTTAGACTTAGTGGTTTTTCCTCCAATGTGCAGTTAATCAAATTATGGCTTAAAATTTTGAATAGATCATACTATACAATGTCAATTTATACAGATGACTGATATAGTACAAAATGAGGTTCGTACATGATCGTACCACATGAATGAGTTCATTTTTGAACTATTCATACAGTACGATGTCAGTTTGTATAGACGATTGATAGAGTACGAAATCAGGTTCGTACCAATTCGTACAGATGAATTTGAATTGTTTGTATTGTATGATGTAATTTTCATACGGACGACTAAATTGAGTTCATACAGCAAATTTGAACTGTTCATATGGTACACTATATGTTTGTATGGACATATCGTACGGGATGATATACATTCATACGGATGACTGAATTGAGTTCATACAAGTTCATACAAGGACACTATGCGTTCATACAGACAGACCATACGGGATAATATTCATTCATACGGGATGATATGCGATCATACGGTATGATCGTAGGATAGTTTTCTTATAATTTTTTATTTTTGGATAATTTTTCATGTCTTTTCTATATAAGGAGTCCTAAAAATTGTCACTAAATACCTTTGTTGCTTATCTCTCTTGAGAGTGGCCATTAAGTGTGAGTGTTTGGGAGAGATTGTGAGAGTGGAGTGTGGGAGATCTAGTGAGGGGGAGTTGTAAGGGTTTCACAAGGTTTCCCAAAGCGAGGATCTCTTTGTCTTCTTCATGTTTCTTCCCATCTCCTTTAGAGGCTCTTGAGAGAAGATTTTCAACATTGTGTCTAGGTTCTCTGCCTACACCAGGAGGGAGAAAAAGGATGATTAGGTTCTCTGCATTCACCGAGAGGGTGAAAAACGATGACAGTTCTCTGCCTTCACTAGGAGGGTGAAAAAGGATGATGGGTTCTCTACCTTCACTAAGAGAGTGAAAAGGGATGATAGATTCTTTGCCTTCACTAGGGAGGGTGATTTAACATGGGTTGACTCCTAAATAACCATAGTTATCTTATTAAATAAACTATATGCATATCCTACTAAAGAGTAGCATATGAATACTATTTTATCTACCTTTGCATTAAATTTTTTCAAATTCTTTTTACCATTATTCAAAATGAAGCAATTGTAACCAAACACATGTACATGGGAGAGATTCAAAGTTCTTCCCTTAAGTAATTCATATAGTGTCTTATTTAATTATACCCTTATATTCACCCTATTCAAAATATAGCAACTGGAATATTAATTACCTTAGCCTAAAAGTATTTCAATAAGTCATACTCACTAAACATAGCCCTACTAGCTTCTACCAATATCTTATTATTTCTTTTAGTTACATCATTTTACTATAGGGCTCTAACTACTAAAAAATTATGTTCAATGCCTAATTCTTTGTAAAATATTTTAAAATTTTTATTCTCAAATTCTCCTTCATGATCACTATGAATTTTTGATATTTTACATCTTATGTTATGCTAAATCCAAAATGAAAAATTGCTAAAATCTTTACTCACTTCTATTAGGAAAAAACTTAACCAAGGTGAATCTAGATAATCATCAACTATCATAAAGCCAAAAGACTTTCATCCTAAACTCATTATACTAATATGTCCAAATAAAATCATATGCAGTACTTTTATTGACCGAGTAGTTGTGATGTCCCCGATGGTTTATAATGTTGACTTCACTTGCTTTCCTTTTTAACACACATCACATAGATATTCTTTTATAAATTCTAATTTTAGGATACCTCTAACATGCTCTAATTAAGTGATTTTCCTAAGATTCCTCATGCTTGCATGGCATAGTCTCTTATGCCACAATTATGATTCAACTATAGTGGTTCTCAAATAACAAATCTCATGACTCTTATCAATAGAATTCAAATCTATCATATAAACAATATTTTTCTTAAGCCTTCTAGCACAATTTTATTATTTAATATTAAAAGAAATTTATCAAAAAGAAATTTAATATCAACTATTTTACTGCACACCTAACTAAAACTTACCAAATTATGTTTTAAGCATTCCATATGTAAAACATTTTCAATAGTAAAACCATTGCATTTACCTATGGTACTTATCCTCACTACTTTTCTAGTAGTGGTATCTCCAAGTGCTACTTGCCTCCATTTCTGGCCTCCAATAGACTAAACTTGCTCATATCATCAATCATGTGTCTTGAGTATCTGATAGATATCGCATGCCTTTACTTCACCCCTTGTGAAGGCACACCTTTTCTTTATTAGAGTTATTACTACTATCTTTTACCATGAGATAGAGATTTCTGATATCTTCCTCAACTTCTATTTTTGATGATCCATAGTTGGATTTGGCCCAAAAGGTTTTTTTTGCTCTCCTTTTATTCTTTTTCGCATTGCCTTTATCCTCAAATTTTTTTTCATTAGTTAGTGTTTTAGATTTGGGCATTCTAACTTGATACGGCCCATCCTTTAACATTCATATCACACAAATTCAATCAAAGTTTATTCACTATATTACATTTACCTCTCCATTTTTCATTGTGACATCGATGATTATTTGTCAATAATTTTTTGAATTATATTATCATAATTGTTATTTCTTCATTTTCTTTTCCTTCAGAATTATAATTTTTAGAATGTTGGCTTTTAGTACAATACTCTTTTCACTTCTTTTGTCACCAGCATCTGCATTTCTTTGGTTAACCTTTTGTTCATAAGTAATCAAAGAACTAAGAAGGTTATTAACAAATAAGCATTTAAATCTTTAGATTTAGATATTTTCGTAACCTTAGCATCCTAAGATTCATGCAAACATCACAAAATCATGTTAACTTTTTTAGCATAAGAAATTTCACTACCTAAGGCATGCAAGGATGTGATAACTTTGTAAATCTAGTATACATGTCAGAAATTATTTCACTAGGTTCCATGCAAAAAAGTTCATAATCATGTAAAAGGATATTCATGTGTGATGTTTTAACTTCATAAGTGCCTTCATAAGTAATACATAGTTTATCCCAAATTGCTTTACCAATTTTACATATAAAGATACATATATAATCTTCATATTTCAAAGTATAAAAAAATAGTTCAAATATTTGGCATTCAGTGGTGCTAGTTCTCTATCCTAAAACTCCATTCAATAAAGGGAATTTCCACTTTAATTCATTAACAAATCTATATAGCAATGTGTATCCTACCTTCACTAAGTTCCATATTCTAAATTCAATGAATTATAAAAAAGTAGACATGTGAGTTTTCTAGAAATCAAAAGATATATTATTAAATAATAGTGATCGAGTAATAGAATAACCTTCCATAGTGTTCCTATTTCTAATTTATGTCATACCAAAATCTACTTGTAAATAAACCAAACAAACAGGAAATTCACTTTGATACCACTTGAAACAATATCTAATTTCATATGCATGATGCTCACTATCTTGCAAATGTAGGATCTCTTCTTTTAGTATTTTACATGCTTCTTCTAATTCAATATTTATTTCTATTTTCTGCTTCAAATCATTTTTAAAATGCATACTCATGTTACAAGTTTTGATCATTCTCAGTATTGTAATTCTTGAGCTCTTTCCTTTAACTTGTTTGTTAGTATGTTGTATTTAGCTTCAGTTTATATGGCATACTTGAAATGTTAGTATAACAAAACAACTTGCATATATTACATAAAATATTAGGTGAGTTATTCTATAATATTTGAAATCATTAAAATCTCAACAATATTTTAGGTTCATAGGTTTCAATAAGAATGGATTTATGAGTTTTGGCTTAGCTCTTCGAGTTTTCCTAATCAATGTGTTATATTTCTCTCCACTCATCACCATATGAGTGGGATCAGGTATTGGTGTTAAAATTAATGTTCGATCGTTCAATCTCTTATAATTGACTATTGAGTTAGATGAACTTTGAGGTATTATCCCTTCATGCTCATTGATGGAGCCTACCGAAGGTCTCTTAGATCAACATGGTTATCCTGTCCTTCTTCTCCATAAAGTCATGATGAGTAGTGTAGTTGGTGTTCTCTATGTTTATTAATGGCTTAAGGGCCCTTGGCTCATTTAGGTGTGCCTATTTCTCATCACTGACATTAATCCACTCTCACTACATCTAAGAGGATGTTAGATAAAAATTTGCTTGTGAATGATACCCAACTCTACTATCAGGCAAGCTTTGAGGGGAGTGATCAAAAACTTATGTGAGGATGAAGAGAAAGAAGATATGATAAAAATAATAATAATAAAATTGCTTAAAAGCTTAGTCTAAAGATCAGCAAAAGGATCCTTGAATGCTAAAGATTCAAAAGATACCAAATATTGATCATCACTCTTGTTTATAGGGTTAAGAGAGTTATAGGGAAAGGCTACACCCAAGAAAAATAAAAAAAGTGCAATGCAACACGGACTACCCACCGTTGGCATTTATCATTTTTTTGTTAGTCGAGGGAGAGGAAGGGCTACAAAGCTCTAATGATATGTCTAAAGGAGAGCTCGGTAATGTCAAGTGTATACTGGTGAGTTCAGTAGTATTGAATGTCTATGGGTTTAGCTTATAAACAAGTGTCAAGCAAGGGGTTTTTTATGGTTAAATGATATCTTAGAGCCACTGGTGATCTATATTGAGCCTTTAATCTCTTAGAGGAGGTGGAGAGTGAACTGAGGCTATGGAGAAGATGAACTTAATGGTCTGTTGTCATGGTGGATCAACTTAATGGCTCTTTGGGTAAGCACTTTTTTATAAATTAAACTTAGATATGTGTGCATATGAAGAAACTTGCTCCCCGATGAGGCAGAGTTGCTATGATGGCTGCCCTCCTTCTACGAGGTAAGTGGAGAGTTACTTGGATAGCTGGGTCCACCATTGCCCACCAGGAGAGGTGACCTTCATTTATAGGCCCAAGCAAGTCAGGCCTAATGTTCCTTGAGCCTTGAGCGAGCTCCTCTATGAGGCCCAATGGATGCAAGACTTCTCCTTGTAATATGCTGACTACCTGCCAATTACATGTGAAGGCATATACGAGTATACAATAAATTCTTAAGCTTGCCTATTAGTATGGTCGGGTATTACCCATAGACAAACTTGTATCAAATGCACTTGATATAAGGTTTATATAACTTTTGTGTTGCTTCAATGTAATAGTTTATTAGTATGTTAGGTTTTGATAACGAGTTCTTAGGGATAATAGTTTGATTGTCTTAAGAAAATAGGTAATAGTTTTAAACTTCAACAAAACTCTCAAAAAAGATAGACAAACTATAGCATATATGTAAGGGCTTTTTTGAAACACAAATATTAATTTTATGGCTATTGGTATTGTTGTCAAAGTAATGTCTAATTTGTATACTACGATCTGATACGAAGCTCTAGCATTAACATTAGGATTTAATAAAATTATATTAAAAAATATTAGCTTGTATGGTAGAGTTGTCATTATTTGTTAAGGTAATGGCTTATATGGTATCAACTTTGTTTAATTTTGTTTTCTTCAAAATAAGTTTGTTTAGGTCATATTTGAGATCCGTTGTTTTTTAATTTTCTTGTTAAAATCATCTTTATTTAGTGTATTTTAAACTTGTTTTAATACATCAAGTTATTATTAAAAAATGTTCAAAATAAATTGTATGTGTTTTAAGTGTATTTAAAAATAGCTATGACCTCTAATTGTCACCATCATCACCTAGTTGGCCACTATTATTCATCACCTATTTATTGTCACCACAACAGAAATAATAAAAATTTATATTTTTAAGATATTAAATATATTTTATTTTATATCAAAGCATAAATAAAATAAAATAATAAATAATGATAATCAATAAGTGATCCCAAACAACCTTTTAGTATTTTTTTCAGCGATTTTTTTATTTTTTAAGTAAATTAAATTGTTTTTAAAAACACCTGAAATAAGAATCCTTTACAAAAAACAAAAAAAAAACTAAAGAAAAAACAACTTATTACTTCTAAGCTATTACTTAGAAGTAATACCACAATTACATAGCCCTTGCTCTAATATCTAAATTTCAAAAATTCCTGGCATGCATACAATCTTTTGTTGACCTTTTAGAATTTCCTTTAATTTGAAAATTATTCTATCATTGACCAAATTATACACTTTTATTAATATAACTCTAAAATGTAATGTAGTAATTTAATATCAATCAATATGTAAGATATTATTTTATCCTGGTTATATTTTATATTAATGATTTATTGGGATAATAAACTAATTATGTTTTAGGCAACATATTTTAAAATTATTTATTCGAGAAAAAATACAAAATCATAATTAGATTTTGATTGATTTAGGTATGCAATTTAGTCAGTTATTTAATGAGGCATTAATTAAATAACTATCAATGATTAGATTTTGTGATTTTAAATTATTCCAATTAATTATTAATTAATCAACAGTAAAGAATAACTAACATTATTAAAATAAATCTGATTAACAAGGATAATTAATCAATAATTAATAACTAAGATAAAATATATTAATTAATCATGCATTGTTCATGAAATCAATAAAGTATTATTTCTTATTTATTTAAATATTAATACTTAATTAAGGAATTAATACCTAGTATCTAAATAAATTTTCCTAAACAATTTCAATTAGGAGTATAAGTGAGTCAAGCCAACTCAAGCTCAATTTGATAAATAGCTCATTTTAGCCAAGCTTAACAAACTGAAGATTCAAATTTGAGCTAATTTCATGAGCCGACTCACTTATTAAAATATATTTAAAATATAATTAATATATTAATATTAATTAAAATATATTAATATTAAAAATTTTAATACAAAATTATTGAAAAATATTTAAAAATAATATTCATTTTATTGTATTAAGTGATTCTTTAATTTTTCTTTATAATTTTTTTTTACCATTTTATTATAATAATTATTTAAATCATAATCATTTTCTCTCTTTCTTCTCTTTCATAGTAAACGTGAGCCGGCTCGAACTCGCTAAATAAAGCTCAAGCTCGAACACGATTAATTAATCAAGCTCAAGCTCAAATCAGGAGTAACCTACTCATTTAAACCCCTAGTTCCAGTTGTTACAGCCCTTCATAACATTCAAAAGCATTATCACCACTTGGACATCAATCAGAGCTAAAAAAGCTAAAAAAGGAAGATAATCTTACTAATTACAATTTAAATGAATGGCTATAAATTAATACATGACAAACAACTCGAATATGCGCTACAGCATTGATGTTTTAGACCATTTTAACAGTACTTGTTAACAAAGAAATAAATTAAGAGAACTTCCTGCAAAGAAAAAAGAGCATTAACTGATATGTTCTTTTTTTTTGTGCGTGACGTAGGTAAGCATTATAGAGGACACTAGATAAGTATGACAGCGAGAGAT
The DNA here is from genome assembly GCA_019925795.1 of Dendrobium chrysotoxum. Classification (NCBI taxonomy): domain Eukaryota; kingdom Viridiplantae; phylum Streptophyta; class Magnoliopsida; order Asparagales; family Orchidaceae; genus Dendrobium; species Dendrobium chrysotoxum. The sequence goes on from CM034312.1 coordinate 57,644,209, forward strand.
TTGGCAATAAGCAGCTGAGCAGCCCCAACTAAAATTATAAACCAAGATCCAATTCGTGAAAATTACACAGGATTAACTGCAGCTGGCCTGTCAGAATGAAACGGAACATATTAATATCGGGTTATGAAGAACATAAAATTTTCATACGTAAAAAAGTAGAAATATCAGAACCTAGAACTGGCGACCCGGAACACAGCACCCAAGTGATCAAAGAAATCAGATTGATCAGTAACTCGAGACAGTTGCAAGTGAAATTTTAACCTGTAAAAAATTATATTACAGCTCAGAATCTGGAACATCAGATCATTAAAAGACTAGAGAGTCCAAATAAAATACCTGGAGAGGATCTAGCGGAATTCATCATGCAAGTCCAAATCATCATCATCATCATCATCATCATTAAAAATAGAACTGTAAAATACATACGGGTGTTCTATCATTTCATTCAAACTTAGTTTTGCATCTTTATCCGCATCTGCCTGAAGAATGGGAAGAAACATCAACTCATCTACAAGCCGTAAGTCTATTGGCAGCCCAATTTAAACAACAGAAAAGCATTTAAGCAGGAATTTTCAAGGTCAGTTCAACATTTCCATACTGTAACGTAGTATTTATTATATTATTATATATCACCAGTTCAAACATTCAAATGTGGCATTAAATCATGGCACAACATTAAAACAAGAAACCATAGATACGACCACAAGGCTCAAGAATGACAGCAAAATAGAAGACAAACGAAAAGAAAAAATAAGAAAGTAGGTACTTCTTATCTTATACATAGGAGTTCTGCATAAGCATTATATTTATATGCATAGCATTAGGTATAATAGCACATGCTTTGAGGAATATGCTCAAGCAAACAAAAGAAAACTTCTAAATACAAAAATACAAAGCTCAAGGAATACACCAAAATAAGTCAGAAGAATGTTGAGGAAGAAGGCAACCAAAAGAACACCAGAGAAATATATACTGAAGAAACTAAAGTTGGCTACATCTTGTAAAGGTACACAAAAACATTAGGTTTAATCTATCATATAATTTTAAGAAAATTGAGCTTAAATTTCAAGCAGGTAGTCCTCACTATAATAGCAACAAGCTTTTGGGCTGACAGTAAGTTCGACTACTAGTATATCTAATACAAAAAGGTATTAAAAAAATGATCCGATCCGATCCATCAACCCGACCCGAAAAATTCGGATTTGGGTTTACCCATTTAATAAATGGGTTGGGTTCAGGTCCAAAATTTTGATCCATTTATTAAACAGGTCGGATTCGTGTTGACCGGCCAACCTAATTTTGACACAAAAATAACCCATTTAAATTATTTTATTCTTAAATTTTTTTATTTGTTGGTAATGACTGTCTTATTTTTTTTATTAATTAATCTTAAAATTTATTATAAAAAATTCTTAAAAAATTTTTTTAATCAAAATGGGTTATCGGGTCGAGTTTGGGTTGACCAAATATGGATCGGATTAATTTCTGATCAAAACTCAAACCCGACCTGTTGACCAATTTTGAAACCCCAACTAACACATCATCAATTCTCCTTTGGTTCAAACATCCTAACAAGTGATATTAGACTCAATAGATCAGCTAAGATCAAGAAGTTCATGAGTTTAAAAAAAAAAAAAAAGATCCTATATATATTTGCCTCTTTTGTAATGGTTGAGCAATATTCAAGAGAGGGAGACTCTTGCGGCAGCTCCACATGGTTAAATGAGCTCTTGGTGCATGATACTTCATAAGCAACTATTTAAACAGTAATGTGGCTAATGTCGAAAGCTGCCATGTGAATAATACGTTTAATCTCAATATGGATAGCTGAAAAAGTATATTGATATTGAAATATTAAGTAGTTGACCCATATTAATATGCTCAAGAGTTTAGGTTGACAATGATTTTATCTACTAATTTATCTTGCCCAAATTCAATACCCCTTTAATTCACACTCCCTAACACATTAGCATATTGTGTCTTTTTACGTAACTAACTTAAGATTTCTTAATATTTGTCTTTTATGTTAGCACTTGCGTTGCTAGCTCCCAAACTCTTGATGAAAAAAATAGAGGATTACGTAGATAGTTGACAGTCAATGTAAAATTTGTTGAACAACCATGACATGAATCTTTTAATATATTATGTTAATGCAAGGAAATTTCTGAAAGCATTGCACTGTATGATCTAAATATTTTTTAATGTTGAAAGTGAAAGTTCTTTCCTTGAAAGTAACATTAGATCATCCCAGCCATCTGATAACAGCTATTTTAATGTGTTCCAATCGTGTATTACGATGTGGGATCATATAGTATAATTTTACTTTGTGCATACATTTTTCTCTATACGGTTGATTCATGTGGCTTGCAGTAATAAAAGTTTCAATCGTACAATGTGATAGTGAATCATATAGTATGAATTAAACCATACAATATAACTTTGTTTGTACTGCATGATTTGTTAGTGCTACATTTTTAATCATTAACAACCACCAAAAAATATACTTATTATAAATAATTAAATTGTAATCATACGAACATTCAACATGAAGAATACCAATGAACTGTGAAACACAACAAAATTACATAGGCACAAAACAACTGAGCAAATAAATAGAAAATACAAAACAAAAACACAAATGATTTTATCAAGATCTGGAAACCTATATCAATAACCCCAAGTCTTATTCTAAGGGTGTCAAACCTATCCTGACCTATTGATTATGTGAAAATATCTACCAACTGATTTTCCGTATCAATAAATTGAATATCTACTGTACCCATCAAGACATCATCATTAATGAAATTATGATAAACATCAATTTGTTTGATTCTTGAATATTGATAGGGCTTTTTTACTTCAAATTGCACTAATATTATTACACATAATTGATATGATATCCACATGAAAATAAAAATCTAAAAGTTGTTGCTTAAGCCTCAAGACTTGAGCAACAAAACCTTCAATGGCAATATGCCCGGCTTCAGTTGTGGATAGTACAACTAAATTCTATATTTTATTTGTTGGACTATGAGATTAATGATTTTTTTATGAATTGATATGTTCTAGATGTATTCTTTATATCATACATCATGCAAAATATGAATATGAGTATTTTACCAAATCAAATGAAGTCTTATTCCTAAGATACAAAATCCCTAATATGGGCATCACTATTAGATACCTTAAGATCTTAACACTAGTGAGATGTGATTCTTTTGGAATAGCTTAAAAACATGTAGAGACGTACACTAAATTAGAAACGATGAGATACAATAGTGGCCATATCATTACTCTATATTTCTTTGAATCAATAAATTTTTCATTAGGATATTTATCTAATTAAGTAGTGGGGCTCAGGAGGATATTTATACTTTTATAACATTTCAAGTGAAATTTTTTAATTAATAAGAGAAAATTTTCATTCTGTATTTATTTGACATTAAACTTAAAAAGTATAACTCGTTGATCATGTCAATTTCAAACTCAAGACTCATCATGTTTAAAAAAATTTCATATAATAGCTCAGTTATGGCTCTAAATAATCAACATATATTTGCACAGTCCAAATATCAAATTTGATCATTTTTATGAATAATGTCGTGTTAATTGTTTCCTTAATAAATAAGCTTTGAAATAGAAAAGAACTAAGCCCTTCATACTAGACTCTATGAGCATACATTCAAATCAATGTTGTTGTTCAACATATACTTCTACTACAAATAAATGTAGTCTATATAATATCTTTTTCAATTTTTAGACATGGTTAAAATATATTAAACTTTCAAATCAATGTGATTGTTCAATATATACATCTATTATATCGGCACTCTTAACTAACAAATGTAAGATTTCTAGTAACCTAGATGTATGTAATAATATTTTAATCAATTGAAATAATTCCCAGACCTATTTTCCAAGTTAACATCACATCAATTGTCATTTGTGAACTCTATCTTAGATATCCCTCTAGTTAGATCTAAAATAGTGATCATCTTAAGTGTGTTCATACTAACATGACAGTCTCCTACGCCACAAGTGTAATGACCCTTAAAGTTTAAAAAATATATTTTGACCTGCAATAGTTAAAAAATTATTACGAAAGTCATTATAAGTCCAAATCATAAACCATCTTCGTCATAACATAGATATTATTGTGCTTAAATTATACTAATTTTTCTCTAATTTTTTGGTATTGCTGCAATTCCTTAAGAAATTGACAGTCACTAGTTTCATTTCATATTTTTTATTTCTTTGAGTTTGTGGAGAAAGCCCGTCTAATGATCTAATTTCTACATAGCAGTAGTAGACTGCTAGTAAAAAGAGGTTCAGTGGAGAGACATCTGGAAATGGGTTTTTTATAAAGAAGAGAAGATTTGGCTTGGGAGAGTCCAGAAGAAGGGGCAGTCTGCCATAGTTTTTGGTGGCAGTGCGGCCAGTTTCGATTCTGCTAGTGGATTGCCTATGCGTCTTAGTTGTGGTAGATGACATTTCAATCAGTGCTACAGGATGACTGTAAAATGCTTCAGGTGCGGGCAGGTTGTACATAGGGTGGCTGAGTATCCACAGGCAGGATTAAACCGACGATCTGAGCCCTGATCAGAGAGTTAAGTTAAACCAGCAGGGTGACCGAGGACAGTTCCACTTCGCACGTTTGTCGAGAGTTCTTCTGGTAGAGGTAGTGGTTCTAAGGCAGGGAGGTCATTTGGCAGTGGTTAAAGAAGACCTAGTGGTTATGTTGCTCCAGCTGCAATTCAAGCACGTGTATATAATTTGACTCAACAGGAATCTCGAGATGCTCCATGTGGTTACAAGTACAGCCTACATTTCTGCTCAACCATGTCGTGTTTTATTTGATTATGGAGCTACTTATTCATTTATTTTCGAACATTTTTCTTTCGATTTATTGCACTTGCCTTCCATTTTGTTACCTTCTTCTCTATATGTTACCTTACTGACTGGGAATGATATGATAGCCAGTAAAGTTTATTTTCTTTCATATTGAGATTTCATTGTCTATTTTTGCATTCAATATTATTTTTAGTATGAACTAGTTAAGTCAATATAAAGCTTAGATTGATTGTTTGAAAAGGTGAGTCACTTTATTTCTGGGTAGTGAGAATTGTATATTCCAATAATTTAGAGGTATTTTATCTTGTTTGATCTCTGCTATTAAAGCAGATAAATTGTGGAAAAAGGGTTACATGACATTTTTAGCATCAGTTCGGAATAGCAAGGTGGATTCTGCTTCTATTATTGATGTTCCAATAGTAAGGGAATTCCTAAATGTGTTTCCCGAGTAGTTAGTTTGCCTCCGGACAGAGACAGAGTTCTATATACATGTATTTTCGAGTAAAAAGTCACTATGAAGAACAAGTATCATCTGCCACGAATCGATGGTCTATTTGATCAGCTTACAGGATCTCTTTATTATCTTAAGATTGATATGTGATCTAAAAACTATCAGGTGAAGGTGAGAGAAGCAAATGTGATTAATACTACTTCAGTACTCAATGTGGGCACTGAATTTTTTGTCTGCCTTTTTAGATGACTAATGTGACAGTTGTCTTTATGGATATGATAAATAGAGTATTCAGGGATTAGCTGATCAGTTTGTTATTATTTTCATAGATGACATTCTGATTCATCTTACTTTTGAGGAAAATTATGTCAGACATCTGACGATTATTTTAGAAACTCTGAGGAAGCATCAATTATATAAAAATTTCTCTAAATGTGAATTTTGGCTGAGTATTTATTTTTAGGGGCATGTGGTGAGTGGCATAGGTATTTCTGTAGATTCACAGAAAGTTCAGGCAATTACCAATTGGCCGAAGCCTACTACTGTAATTGAGGTACGAAGTTTCTTGAGTATGGCTAGATATTATAAGTTCGTGAAAGAATTTTCTCAAATTTTTGCACCTCTGACAAGATTGACTTAGAAGTTAGTAGATTTTGTTTGGACACTTGAGTGTGAAGCTAGTTTTCAAAGATTGAATGATTGTTTGACTTCTACTCTAGTTTTGACTTTTCCATCTGGTATAGAGAAATTTCAGAAATTTAATGATGCTTGACTAAAAAGTTTGAGATGTGTATAGATGCAGCACGGAAAGGTGATAGCATATGCTTCTAGATAGTTGAAGCTACACAAGAGAAATTACCCAACACATGATCTAGAACTTGTTGTAGTTTTTGCTCTTATGATCTCGAGAAACTATCTATACAGTATCATGTGTGAGATTTTCATTGATCATCAGAGTTTGAAGTGCATATTTACTCAAAATGTCAGAATCTGAGGTAAAGAGATGGCTTGGGTTGATTAAAGATTCTGATCTAACTATTCAATATCAACCTGGTAAGGCTAATATAGTAGCACATGCTCTAAGCAGGAAGTCTTCTGGATTATCCTGTATTCAGCTTACTTTGGATGAGTATTTGACTCAGGATATGGAGAGATTACAGTTAGATGTAATTTCTTCTACTGATCGGGATTCTGGTATATTGACTCAGATGATTATTCAGCTTACTTTATAAAAAAAGATTCAGGAAACTCAGAAGCTGAATGCAGAATATCTAATGTTGGTTAATCAGATTAGATCTTGTAGAAAATATGAACTATGAGTGCCTGATTATGGTATTATCTTCTATAAAAAAATATTATGGATTCCTAATTGAAGAGTTGAGACATGATTCTACATGAGGCTCATTATTTAAGCTATATTATTCATCCATGATACAATAAAATGCACAATAATTTGAAATGTATGTTTTGGTGGCCTGAATTGAAAAAGGATGTAACAGATTTTATATCTAAATATGAAGTTTGTCGGTTAGTGAAGATAGAACATCAGCGACCATTATCCATTCTAGAGTGGAAATGAGAAGTAACTATGAATTTTACTATAAATTTTTTTTAGGTCGAGACAAGGACATGATGTTATTTAGGTTGTAGTGGATCGTCTGATGAAGTCTGTTCATTTCATTCTGATTCGATAGTCTGATTAAGTGGATAAATTGGCCCAGATATATGTGCGTGAGATTATCAGATTATATGGGATACCGAAGGTTATAGTTTCGAATAGAGATAACAGGTTTACCTCTAGACTGTCGAAAATTATTCAGCAATGTTTAGCTACGAAACTATAATTCAGTACAGCATTTTATCCTCAAACTAATGAACAATTTGAGAGGACTATACAGGTACTGGAAGATCTTCTAAGATTGTTTCTTGGACTTTGGTGGCAGTTGGGAAGACCACATTTCTCTGATCGAATTTGCTTATAATAACAAGCTTCAATCCAACATAGGTATGTCTTCATATGAAGCTTTGTATCGTAGAAAATATCGAACTCCTCTATCTTAGACAAAGGTAGGTGAAAGGCATTTGATTGGGCTAGCTTTAGTATATAATGTTATTAAAAAGATCCATCTGATCAGAGACAGATTAAAAGCTATACAGAACAAGCAGCGACAGTATTTTGATATTAAGCATCGGGCTGTAGAGTTTCAAGTGGGAGATTTTGTATATGTAAAGATCAAACCGATGAAAGGCATTAACAAATTTGGTAGAGCAAGAAAGTTAAGTCCAAAGTACATTGGAACATTTGAAGTTATTGAAAGAATTGAAAGATCTGCCTACAGGTTACAGTTGTCAGATCATATGTCTGAGATTTATAATATATTTCATGCATCACTTATTAGAAAATGGCTATCTGAATCTAAAAACAGAATATCTATAGAAGACATTGAGATACATCAAAATTTGAGTTATAGAGAAGAACCAGAGAAGATTATAGCTTATGATGATAGAAGGTTAAGAAGAAAATAGATTATGACGTTTAAAGTCCAGAGGAAGAATAGAACTGAAAGAAAAACTACTTGGGAGGAGCCTGAGATGAGACGGCTATATCCATATTTATTCTGACTTATTATAGTTTGAAAATGTCGAGGACGATATTTTTTTTAAGATGAGTAGATTGTAATAACCCTTAAAGTTTAAAAGATATGTTTTGACCTGCAACAGTTAAAAGATTACTTACGGTCATTATAAATTTAAATCACAAATCGTCTTCATCATATCAGTGGATTATAATAACCCTTAAAGTTTAAAAGATATGTTTTGACCTGCAACAGTTAAAAAATTATTTACGGTCATTATAAATTTAAATCACAAATCACCTTCATCATATCATAGATATTATTGTGTTTTAATTATACTATTATTTTCCTAATTTTTGGGTATAGTTGCAATTCCTTAAGAAATTGACACATGTCGACATAAATGGGATTATTGGGACCGTTAGGTGTTCACTTTGCAAATCAATTTCACCCGATCATTCTAAGCATGCTTAGAAAATTAATGAATCATTTTGTATACTTTTTGGATCCTAATATTTGAAGATATAAAAAAATTTATATGAATTTTATGTTTAAAACCTAAACAATTAGAATAATTACCATTATGCCCTTAACTTATTTTATAATAAAATCCTAGTCCAATTTCCATTCCATCTTTATTTCAGTTAACAGAGAAGGGAAGAAAAAACAAAGCGAAAGAAAGAAGGAAAAGAGAGGAGAGAAAAAAGAAAAGCTTTATTTTAGAGGTTGTAGAGCAATTTTTGTAAATCGGTCTAGCTGAAAAATTTGTTCGTCTCGAGGTAGGTTATACTATGCATATCTTAGTTTTCAAAAAATATGAAATATTTCTGAATCTTTTTATTAAATTTATATTTCTATTGCCGAAAAATAGGGATAATTTTGTACTAGTAAAATTTTCACCACATAACTTTTTATATGTTACAGAGATTGAGTTTTTGAACACTTTAAATATTTTCTGAAAATTTTATACCAAGAGTTTTGAAATTTATACATTTTTTATCAGATAAAAAATAATTCAGACTCTGAAAAATAATATTGTAGTACAATTAAATTCTTAAAACAGTATTCTGCACGATCTCTGGTAATTTATTTATTTACTGAAAATGTGTATTTTTGCTTAGTAGGATTTTTTATTGCCTACTATTAGATATTTTGATAAATTATGAAATGTGTTTATTTATAAATCAATTAGTGTAATACATTGAAATATGTGCCAAATTGATTGAAATTGATGATTTTGTGGAGATCTAAAAAGGGTGGAGGAAGTTCTGTTTGAGTGATATATACGCATTCCGCTTCAGACTTGTTGAACTCTGTCTATTACTCAGAGTTATTAAACTGTCTGTTGGGAGGGATAAGGGTCGGAGTTATCAAACTCTGTCTGTTGGGACGAATATATGAACTGCTTGTGTATTTTATCTAAAATTCTTATAACTACATTTATTTCTCTGCTCAGCTCCACTTTTAATACTTAGTGAATATTTAATAATAAAATGATTTGAGAATTTAGAAGGGTTAAAATATGACCTGCTGAGCTGTGGTAACTTATAGATATTTTGCTTCATATTTTCAGGATTTGGGAAAGGAGGTTTCGGTTGAGTAGCTATTAAGGATCTGACCTGAGGTTGTATAAGTATTTTTGTATTTTAATTTTTGTGCAATCATGGCTAGCTGTTGTTATGTTCTTTTCAATATTTTACTATCGGTAGCCATGTAATATAGTGTATATACATTTTGATAATGAAATGAATGAGATTTTAAGAATGAGTTTATTTTCAGCACTTTGGATGTTTTTAGAAACTCTGTAGTCTAATGTTGTTTTAAAATGTATATATCAAAAGAAAATTTGAAATTTTTTTAAAATTAAAACTTGGGTTTTGACTGTCATAACTCAACATGATAAGACATGTCTCATTAGTGAGTCTTGTCGGGGATCATGACAAGAAATAAGACTCATCTAAAAAAATATTCAAACAATAGATATAAGTAGACTCACTTATGTTGCCAATGTTAAGCATATAGATAATATTCATCCTAAAACCTTCTAACATAATTTTTCCATTTAGAATTAATAAACATTTGTTTGAGAGATTTTATATAAAACCCTTTAGCATATAGTTGACTAATAGATAATAAGTTTTAACTTATAGACTCTCAAGTTGAAAGACCTTTTTAATAGTAAAGTAATCATTCTTAGTAACCTTGCCAATCTCAATAACCTTTCCTTTCATGTTATCGGCAAGAGTTATTTTACCACTACTCCAAAGCTCGAGTGCTATGATTTTTTATATATCTTTAGTCATGACTCTATTTTACCACTACTCTTGAGCTCCCACTGTGAAGGTACTGTTGAAACTTTTCTTCAGACCTACAACTAAGGAAATAACAAGTGTATACAGAAGTTGAAAAACAAAGGCGCTAATGCAAGCTGAAATTGATTTTAATTATTCTTTCATAGTGTTTGCAACAGCATACAATAGTGTGTTTATAAGCTAAGATAAGATATATAGAGCTTGTTCTAAACAAACGATGAGATGCGGAACAGTTGAAAATCAACAGCTTGGATGTCCCGTAGCTGCCAGATCAATTTCAAGGGGTATGGTTCCACGTAGGTATGGTAAGATCAATTTCAATAATTGGTAATGATTCGGCTAATGCATATGTTGACATAGAGAATATATAGGAAAGGAGATATCAGGTCTTGTAATAATTAAGTACTGAAGTGACCCAATCAGCTGAATAGAATTCAGGTTTGGCGTACAACTCAGAATCAACAGTTGGAGAAGGTAATTCGAAGGGTTAAGGACTAAAGGATAGGTCTGCAATCAGACATACAAACCTTAGCAAGTACATTGGAAACATGCCGAGCTTGCAACAAATATGCTCCAACAACAATTTTAGAGACCTGAATACCAAGAAAGTCGGCAACCAGCTTCAGGTTTCTCATGTGAAACCGAGAATGTAAATCCAAATGATGAGCCTCAATAGCCTGAGTGTCATTTCCAGTAAGGAGACTATCATCAACATAAATAAGTATACAGATGGAAACCAAGCCTTTTTGGTATATAAGTAAAGATGGGTTGGCATTGCTAGCCATAAACCTAGATTGGTACAGATGAGTAGAAAACGTAGAGAACCATTGTTGTTGGGCTTGTTTGAGTCCATAGAGAGCTTTTTGTAGAAGATGTAAATGATTAGGAAATTAAAGATCTTCAAAGCCCAGAGGCTGCATCATGAAGCCTATTTCATTAAGTTTGTCATGACAAAACGAATTTAAAACATGTAATTGAAGTATTGGCTAAGTACATGCAAAAGCAAAAGTGAAGAAAATACAAACGTTGGGAAATTTGGATATGACTAAAAATGAGTGTAATTAATACCACTCCTATTTAAATCCTCGCACAACCAAACATCTTTTATACCGAGCAACAGAGCCATCAATGGTATTTAGTTTTAAAGAGTCATTTGCAACCCAAAATATTCTGAACAGATATATGAGGAACAAGAGTCCGGGTATCTTGTTTTTGTAAAGCTTCAAACTCTTCTTGACATGGCAGATCTCCAAACAACATGTTGATTGGCTTGAGAGAAACAAGTAGCGGTTGATAGAATAACTAAATGCAGAAGAGTGAAAATTAATTTGGGTTTTAGCCTGCCAGTTTGAAGCCTAATTACCATAGGATGTCTATGTGGAGCAAGTGGAGACGTAGGGGTAATAGGGCTGCTGGAGTAGAGATAGGAACAGTAGAAGACGAAGATATATTAGCAGTAGTAGGAGCAGGGGTGGAGGAATAAGTTATGGGAGTTGAAGTAGTTGGCTACAACAAGACTTGAGAGGGAAGACATGAAGGCGAAACAAGGGAATTTGATGGAACTGACCGAGTAGGCATATAGAAGGAATGGACTCAGTAGGAGTTATGAAAGGAATGATGAATTCATGGAGATGAACATGACATGAAATATAGATGCGACCAGAGGGCACATGAGGGCATTTATAACCTTTGGAATTAGATGCATAACCAAGACAAATGCAGGTAGTGAAGTGTGGTTCATGTTTATTGTGAAACTTGGCTGGAAACCAGGCGTAGCACAATCTACCAAAGACTTTGAGATGATGATTTGGGAGGTTTTTTGTAGATACATTCATAAGGAGAAATGTTATTGATAATTTTGGAGGGTAGCAAGTTTATTAGATATGCGGCTGTGATGAGAGTAGCATCCCACAAGTTGTTTTAAATTAGTATCAAATAAAAGAGCTCAAACTATTTCAGGTGATGATGCTTGCCTTCAACAATGCAATTTTGCTCAAGAGTATTCTGACAGCTGCTTCGGTGCAAAATGTCAAATTGTTGTAACTTTGTTTGAAAATTCTTAACAGAAAATTCATCACCACCATCTTATTGAATGATTTTAATAGGTTGTGAAATTGTCTTTCAACAAGCAATTTAAATTAAAAGAATTTAGTAAACATTTCAGATTGTAAATGCAGCAAATAAACCCAACAATGCCAAGAAAAATCATCAACAAAAAAAAGATAATATTTATAAGATTATTTACAAAAAATTGGGGAAGGACCCCCTTACATCCATATGTGTAAGTTCAAGATATTGAGTGCTTCTTAGTGAAGCTAAAGAAGAAAAGACAAGCAATGACACTTTGCTAGAGCACATGACGAGCAATGAGAAGAAAGAGAGGAAAGCTTGCTGGATGGAAGGTGAGCTGTAAGAAAATGTTGTGTTGAGATAGAAGGGCAACCCAGCCGCTGATGCCACAGGTTGTTGCTGGAAGCAAAGGTAGGGCAGCAGACCAAGAAGCATTCAACTGAGAGGGAGAAATAGAAATGCTAATAGAATAAAGTTTATGAAAATTGGTACCTTGGATGAGAGACTTGTTGGTCTTGGAGTCCTTAATTTGAAAACCAGTAGCATCAAAGCAGAAAGCATGGGTTATAAGTAGTTAATTGATGAAAAGATAGCAAATTATAAGAGAGATTAGGCACATGCAAAACATTTGGTAGATGAAGATTACGAGATGAAGTTGGAAGAATACCCTAACCAATATGAGCTATGGGAAGCATCAGACCATTGTCGACCTGCATGTGAGAAGAACAAAAATATGGCAGAGGGGAGAGCAGGTTACAAGCATTGGAAGTGAGATGAGATGTGGTGCCTGTATCCAAAAACCAATCAGCAGTAACTGAAGTATCATGAGCCAAATAAGCTTTTGCTGAAGGTTGGAATGTGAGGTCTATCCACTGCCAACAGTGAAGAGTTGAATGACTGAATTTGCCTCAGAATTGACACTCTATAGGCTGAGATGCGACGAGCTCCACAACCTGATCTATAGAGCATATGGCCACCACGGGCTGAAGAGTAACTAGCACGACCTCGAGCATCAAATGGGTCGAAGCCATGGCCTCTAGCACAACCTCATATAGCAGCAAGAGCGAATGGAGATTCAGATGAACTAGTGAAAGGCTTAGGACAAGCATACAACAACAACAACAAGTTTTTGTCCCACCATATGAGTCGGCTGCATGAATCCTTTTTTTCTCTATTGTGTCCTGTTAACAGTCAAATTCTCATTTAAATCTAATAAAAAATGTCATTTCTAATATTTCCTTACCAAGTATATTTTAGGTCTATCTCTACCTTTCTTAACATAGGTCAAATCTATTACATCTACTCTCCTAATCAGGTCATCAGAAGGTTGACATTTAGGACAAGCATAATAAGTCAATATATAACTTATATGCAAAAAAAGATGTTGCATATTCTCTGCTTTGTTCATTCTCTGGCACCTATTAGACCAGATTGTTCTCGACTACTGTTTATCCAAACTGTTGGTTTTCAACTATTTTGCATCTCATCATTTGTTTATAACAAACACTATATATCTTAACTTAGTTCTATATATATATATATATATATACACACACACACACACCATTATATACTATTGCAAATACTATGAAAGAATGATTAAAATCAATTTCAACATGTATCAACACCTCTGTTTTCCAACTTCTATATATACTTCTTATCTGCTTAGTTGCAAGTTTGAAGAGAAGTTTCAACATGGTAATATTGAACATGCAACACCATTTTTTTGATATAACTTATCAGGTACCACATGCTATTGTCAAGGCATGCCTACAAAATCATACTAAGTGATAATCCTAGGAATCCAAACCAGCTTGGGTTCCCTAATGATGGTGGATGGAAGCATAATATAAGATGATATGACTTGTTTAAAAAACTATTTGAAATCAATTCTCTTGTCTGCCCTATGAATGCATATGCATGCTAGATGACTTGACATGCCACATGAATAACATGTAATGCTAGGCATGGAGTACAAGAATCTATCAGGAATAGACCTCTTCTTGTGAGAAGAAGATGCATGATGATATCCCACCTTAAGTGGTGTATGCACATGTTATATATTCCTGAATTGTCTCAACTCCACAGCCTTTCTTCTTCTCTCATTAGCATACGCTAATGACCTTAATTTCACATGTAATTCATATTTAGCTTGATTTAAATTCCAAGACTCATCCTGTATAGATTATTCCCCTTTAAAATTTATTACACAAATAATCTTTTCGCTAATGCTTTCTAAGACCCCCAAATCATGCAACAATTTATTACACTCATTCTTTAATGATGCAAAGTTATTTTTCAAATTAGAATATTTTTCCTTAAAAGATTTAAAGCTAACATACAATTCTTTAATCATAAAAATACTTCATCATAAGACAAGTCGTATGACTAATCGGTGAATGAGTCACCCGAGTCATCTTTAGCTATTAAGCATAATTTGTTCGTCTCTTCTTCGGGGTCACTTGAGAATGATTTTGTGTTCGAATTCATACAATATGCCTTCTGTATCCTTCTTTTGAACTTCCTTCTCATTTTTTCTTTTTCTGACTAGAGCCTTTCATGTTGGGACACTCACTTTATATGATATGGCTTTTTATATTCAAAATAGATAACATCAGTAGTAATTCTTAAATTATTTTTATCTCTTCTTTCATTTATCTTCGTTTCTCCTTTTCAAGAATTATATAAATTTGAGTTAGCAATGTAACCAGTGTTATGTTATCATCATCATCAGATTTTTTTTCCAAGCAAGCTATCCTCTAATTGTTCTGCATTCAATGAGATGGTCATTTCTTTCTTTCTTTTTTTTCCTAATGTATCTATATTTCTCTTATTAGCTTTTTATTCTAAGGCTATCAGTGAACACAATAAAAGATCAAAAGAATAGGTCGATTTAGAAATAGCAATAACTTTAATATCCTAATATTCTGATAAACACTTAAGGTTCTCATTCACATTTGATGCATTAGTATAATGTTTATCCAAAGCATGCAAAGAATTAATAACTTTTGTGAACTGAGTATACAAATCAATAATGCTTGTGGATGAGTAATAGCATAGAAAAAGTTCATAGTTGTGTATGAGTAAATTCATGCTTAATTATTTTATCTCATTAGTTTCCTCATAAGTAATGGGACGTTATTCAAAATCCCTCTAACCATTTAACAAGTGGATGTGCGCATGCAGTCTCCAAATTATAAAGCACAAAACATTTGGAGTTCATATTACTAGCTTTCTATCTTCCTATATTCAATAATCAAAAGAGAAGCTTACATATTTTCCATTATCGATTTTGTATGGAGATGCATGTATCTTTGATCAATTCCACATATGATAATCTATGGAGTGAATAAAAGCTGTCATGCAAACTTTTCAAAAATCAAACAATATGTTATGGAGGTCATCAAATGAAATACCCTTTCGAGGTGTTATTCTAATTTGTTCCATTGTATGATCTATTTTATGTGATAGCATCTTTGACAAAAATAACCCAAAAGGAGATGAATGGTTGTCTTAATTTAAAAAAATTCCCATTTTTTTAAATTTTTAATTTTGAAAAAATTATTTTGTTGGAGAAAAATGGAAGAGGACATATTTGGGGACTGATTTGGAGGGGGTTTATTAGAAAATATTTTCTAATTAAAGAGGGCTAATTTGGGGGCTGAGTTGGAGGGGATTGATTAGGAATTGTTTCCTAATTAAAGAAGATAGATTTGAGGGGTGATTTTGAGCGATGATCTGGGAGGAAAATAATTAATGAAATATGGTAGATTTGGGGCTAATTTGGGAGGGAATTAGGGGAGGGCTGTTTTGATATTTTATTGTATATTGTTTGCTTTAAATAGATGATTTACCCTATGGTTAGGATATGTTGTGTTTGCTGAATTTAGTTTGTTCTTAGGTTGTGAGGGCTCTAGCCGCCAGTTAGAGATTTGGGAGAGCTAAATCTCTCTCTCCAATTGAAGATCCAACAGTATCTTGCTATTTCTTTCATATATTTTGCAATAAAAAAAGATTTGTGGTATGTTCTTCTTCCTAATTTATCTTGTGGTTCGCTAATTTGGTTGAAAGTTCCTATACATTGTATCAAATTAGTATCAACGCGGGGCTTTGGAGAGATGACGTCAAAGAAAGTAGATGCATTAGAAGGCAAAATAGAGCAATTCAAATCCCGCATGAAGGAGAAATTTTCAACCATGAAAGGAAGGTTTCATCCGTGGAAGAAAAACTTTCATCCATAAAAAACAAATTGGGAGGGATGGAGGACATGATGAGGAAACACTTGGAGATCCAATCAAAAACTTCATCGATGGTTCCGATGGCTAACTCTATCCAAGATTTGCCCGGAATTCTCTTGGCCGAATCGAAGGGAAAAGATATCAAATGGGACGAGTTCAACAAGGAGAGTTTCTTTCATCAGAGCCACCTCCAAGGGCTCCTATAAGGGGCGAATCAAAGTTTCCGGATGAAGGGAAAGCAAGGAGGAAATTTTTTGGTGGAGATGGTAAGGTGGCTGACCACTATAGGAGGTATTTCGGGCAAGGGGAGTGGGCAGTCGGAGAAGAATAGGGTCAAGAGCCACCTCCTAGGGCTTCAATAAGGGACAGAATAGAATTTTCGGATTTTTTTTTTTTGGGGGAGGGGGGCGGGGGGGGGGGAAGTTTTTTGGTGAAGGTGGTGGGATGGCCGACCAGAATGGGAGGTCTTTTGGGCAAGAGGACTGGACGACCGAAGAAGTAGGGGGACTGGCTGAACCATGGGGATCAAGTCATGTGAAGCGGAGGCAAGAAATGTGGGATTCCCACCGTCAATACATGGGGAAAATATGGAGAGATTATGACAACCACTATACTGGAGGTTGAAGAAGTTATTGGGGCAGTAGCGATTCTAGGGTAAGTAAGCTGAAGATGCAAATGATTGATGACAAGGAAAAGGAGCAACTCAAAACTTTCAACAAACAAATTGAAGAGGATAAAAAAAATAATCATCCTAAGGAATGATCTTATTGATCTATCAATTCCTTCTCAGCATCCTCGGTTCATTGTTCAGGAGGTACTTATCAGGTGGAAGGACTTGCCGGAGTACAAAGCCACATGGGAGTGATATTAGATGATCAGGAGATCATTCCCATCTTCCACCTTGAGGACAAGGTGTTTTTTTGAGGAGAAAGTATTGATACGCCAAGGGCCCACCTTGTGGGGCCCAGGGAAGTTAATATTCACTATATAAGGAGGAGAAATCATGTGAGAAATAATTAGGAAAGTTTATTTAGGGAAAGATGGCTGATTTGAATTAGATTTGGGAGGAAATTAGGAAGGTTTTATTAAGGGAAAGAGGCTTCTTTGGGGGCTGATTTAGATAGAATTAATTAGAAGATGTTTCCTAATTGAAGAGGGCATATTTGGGAGTTGATTTGGAGAGGGTTAATTAGAAAATATTTTCTAATTAAAGAGGGCTGATTTGGAGGGGATTAATTAGGAATTGTTTCCTAATTGAAGAAGACAGATTTGAGGGGCTGATTTGAGGGTTGATTTGAGAGGAAAATAACTAAGGAAAAATGGCAGATTTGGGTCTGATTTGGGAGGAAATTAGGAGAGGGCTGTTTTGATAATTTACTTTTTATTGTTTGCTTTAAATAGATTATTTACCCAAGGGTTAGGATATATTATGTGTTTGCTGAATTTAATTTGTTCTTAGGTTGTGAGGGCTCTAGCCACCAGTTAGAGATTTGGGAGAGCCGGATCTTTCTCTCCAATTGAAGATCCAGCTACATCTTGCTATTTTATTTCATATATCTTGCAATAAAAAAAGATTTGTGGTTTGTTCTTCTTCCCAATTTATCTTGTGGTTCGCCGATTTGGTTGAAAGTTCCTCTACTTCGTATCTATTATATGAGCAATTTGAACGAGAACAAAAAAAAAAAATCTTACATTTACTTAATGAAACAATACCTGAGATATCACATAATCAGCTTGTTGTTTAGCATAGTAACGTTCGGAAGGATGAAGATTACCAATTACAGGCATAAGTTCATCCTCAGTAAGGAAACTGGAAAGGAAATCAACAATGATCAGTACAAAAGTTCTACTTTTTCATCGCCAAAAACAGCACCTAGCTTACCCATCATTGTCCTTGTCAAGCTCTTGGAATAATTTATTAGATTGTGCTCCATCTGATGCAACAGAGTGATTGTAAACTTCTTCAATATTACGTAAGGAGTCAAATAGTCCATTAAAATATTCTTGGAAACTAAGCTTCCCATCTCTGTCTTTGTCCCTTTCCCTGATATGTTGAATAACAAAAAGAAAATAAGGAACAAGATATACAAAATAAACTGAATTATCAAAAACTGGAGATCATGGATTATAAGAGAGAAAGCAACAGAGCTGCATAAAAGCTAAGGTGGATCATTGCTTTTGGATCTACATTAAGATTTGTTCCAAGCATCATTGGGTACCAGAAATCATCTAGTAACAGCACATATCTTAAAATAACCAGGGGCTTCAAAGCACCTGTCAAATTTTTCCCTACACGCCAATTTCGGATAACCATGTCACCCAGGATGTGCTTCAAAATAACGAGATCCCAACAAGAAATGCTAGACTAGTCTCTGTTGATCATAGTGCAACTAATACAAAATTTTAAATTTCTTTTCAGTTAAAAAGTCATAAACCTATGAAAATAGTCAACATATTAGCAATACAACAAATAGTTGCAACACATGCTTCATTCATCTAACTTTGCCCACTTTCACAGGAAACTTCAATATGCCCATTCTCCAACCAAAAATAAAACACGACAAAAAGAACAGGCTAAAATGTATACAGATTTATTCCTTCATCAAATTCAAATATATTCTAATGAAAATTAGTATCAAAACATGCAAGAACATTATAATCATCATTCACCCTAATACAAGTATTTGGGTCCGATTTTGTGAATTCATAGCCTTCATTCATACTGAGTATTTATTGAGGTGCTAACTTTATATTATGCAATCTTTTTTGCACAACAACAACAACAAAATCAAGCCTTTATCCCACTATATGGGGTCGGCTACATGAATCCTTTTTCTCCATTGTATCATATTATAGTCAAATTCCCATTTAAACCTAATAATAAAAATGTCATTTCTAATACTTTCTAACCAAGTCTTTCTAGGCCTACCTCTACTTTTCTAACATAGATCAGATCTAATGCATCTACTCTCCTCACTAGGTCATTAGGAGACAACATTTTATGTGACCAAACCATCTAAGACGACTCTGTCTAATCTTATATGCCATTGGAACTACTCCAACCTTTTCGCATATATACTCGTTTCACATTCTATCTTTAAGGGGCTGTTTGGTTGGATTTCAAATGGGGCTTTTGAAAATTTTGGTGTTTAATTGGATGAAAAAGGAATGTAATGAAAATATAGTGTAAATCATTCTAGTTCATTTTTTGAGGTAAATCAAACTTGCCCAGTTTTGAGCAAGAACATTTTACACCGCCAGCAAGCTCGCTTAACCACCGCCAACCGCCGCCCGCCACCACTACTGGCCGCCTCCACCTGCATCCCGCCACCACTGCTGCCATCCGCCGACCACCACCACCGACCTCTACCGCCAGACACCACCGTCGGCCATCACTGTCGCAAGCCATTGCTAGTCATCACCACCGCCGCCACCAGTCACCAGCCACCAGCCATCGTTGTCGCCACCCACCACCGGTAGCCACCATGTTTAGACTTTACGCTACATTTATTTTACTTCAAACCAAACCAAAAAAAATATTCACCTGAGTTTATTTTACAAACATCCAAACAACTCTAAAGTATTCTCTTTACATTGCATTCATTTTGCACTACAGTCTTTTTTTAGCCAACCAAACAACCCCTCAATGTAAAGTCACTCATCCACCTACACATACTCATCTCTGCAAAACTTAATTTTATGCTTCTCTTTTAGGGGTTGTTTCATTGCATGAAAAAGGAATAAAGTGCAAAAGGGATGCAATGTAAAAGGATTGCAATGTCTTTGAATACTTTAGAGTTGTTTGGTTGAGTGTGAAGTAAATGCAGGTTTCTACTTTTTTTTTTGTTTGGCTTGAAGTAAATTGAATGCAGCGACAGTCTGCTGCAGCGGGGTGGCGAGCAGCGGCTGGCTGTGGCGGGGGTGACCGGCGGGTGGGTGCGGCGACGGGGGTGGTCGGAAGTGGAGGAGGCGGCCGACAAGGGTGGTCAGCGGTGGCGGGAGAGGCCGACAGCGATGGGGGTGGCTGGCAATGGTTGGAGATTGCTAGCAAGAGTAACCTGTAGTGGCCAGTAGTGGTGGCGGGCGGCGGTTAGCGATGAAATATAGGAGTGACATATTTAATATTAAAGTTATCTATGGGTGATAGGCATGAAATATTAAAGTTTTGAATGTTAGATATGTAAATAACATGATATAAAGTGGTATGTATGTAAATCCCCCTAAATTTTTTTATTTGATTCTATACAAAGTATGAAAGTATATATAAACTTTTTCAAAAATCTTATAATAGAAACAAATCAAAGCTAATTAAAAAAAAAAGGAAAATAATCCCAAAGAGGCGTTAGCGGCTAGCAGAGGAAGGTGAGGCACATCGATTATAATCTAAAAGTTATAAAATGATTGATCCAACAAGTAGAACCATTAATCCATATGCTCAAGAATCTCAACCAAGATTTGTTGCCTTGTGGGTCCCACGGCCTTTCAACACACCCACTCAAAATAAATGGATTAAATCTATCATTCCAAGTTTTCTTACAATATTTTTAAAGATGGGATTACATAGTCATTTAGTTAGAATGTTAATAAATTGATTTCACATAAGTGCATATAGAGTACAAATAAATCCACTTTTTAATTTCTCTTTTATAAAATGCTCGTCCACCTCCACATGTCACATGTCAGGTACAATCATGTTGTATTGTATTATAAATAATATTGATGGCAAATTTATTATTACAAAATATCTTCATTAACCCTTCCCATTTAATTTTTAAATCTTCCAATATAATTTTGATGCATAGAAACTCACTGAATACTTGGGCAATGACTTTAAATTCATATTCAATGCTAGATATTGAAATAACAGGTTATTTTTACTCCATGTTATGAGATTTCCATACAGAATCCAATCGTGGTTGTTTTATCCACTGGTCATCCTGCATTGCCTCCATCAATATATCCTTAAATTTGTAAAAAATCTTGCCTTTTATATAAAATTTCTTTACATGAATTTGATTTAAGATATCTAAAGATTGTATAAGCAGCTTGAACGTGAAACTCTTTAACCCTGTACATGAATTGACTAACTAGATTAACTGCAAATGTGATCTTTGGACTGGTGTAAGATAGATAGATCTATTTTCTAATTAATAATTGATTTTGTTCCATGTTTACTTCCTTCCCTTTTTCATCTCCATCCAACTTTTTATCTATGTTAGTTAGGATTTCACAAGGTTTACAATCAATTTTTTTTTGTTTCATTTAGTAGATCTGTTATATTTTTATTGAAAGGGGAATATTCCTTATTCTAATTTAGTAACTTTTATGCTCAAGAAATAATTGAGCTTGTCCGCTCCTTGATCTCAAATTCCTCAGCAAGTTTTTTTCCCTAAGAGACTAATTTTCTTTATTATAATCACCTATAATAATTATATAGCCAACATATACAACGAGAATTGAGATTTTACCATTAGTGGGGTGTTCTACGAAGAGGATATGAGTCTCTTGGCTTTGTTTGTATCTAGCTTCATTCATAATTTTTATGAATATGCTAAACCATACTCCTGAAGATTAGTTAAGGCCATTGATACGATTGTCGACCCACCTCATTTCAAGAGCCAAAAGGCTCTTATTTTGTGGGTCCTAGCATCTTATTTCAGACATATAGGAGGATAAGGTTTAAGGGGAGATCATTGGAGGAAATGTGAGGTACATTTATGGCGGGAAAAGTTTAAGGGGAGATTATTGGAAGAAATGTGAGGTGCATTTATGGTGGGAATAGGGATGGTTTTAAAGAGAAAAGTTTAAGGGGACAAGCAAGGGGGAGACGGAGAGGTGGAAATGTTAGGAGAGGATGAGAGAATATCCCACCTTGAGCCTCTACTGAGAAGGGGGATGGATAGGGAATATGGAGGTAGGAGGGAATGGGAAGAAGAGAAAAGCGGCAGGCTGAATTTGGAGGAAGAGAGGGGTATGAAAGGACAAGGGAGGAGAGGGAACCGTGGAGAGACCCCAATGCTCGCTTCATGGGAGGCATGGGGGACGGAAGGGGAAATTGGGTCAGAGGAGATCCACAGGTCAAGAAGCTGAAAATGATGGTGTTTGAAGGCGAGGATGCACATGGGTGGATCCATAAAGAAGAGAGATATTTTGTGGTGAATGGTTTGACGAAAGGGGCGAGACTTATGGCGGTGGCTCTATGTCTAGAGGGAAGGCACTGGCATGATACCAATGGAGGGAGATGAGGTGCCCGATCCGTTCATGGGAGGAGTTTAAGGACCGTTTATTGGAGCACTTTCAAACCAAGCAGGAGGGGGACTATTATGAGCAGTTCTTTGCTTTGACAAAGGTGGGAACAACTATGGAGTACCGGGAGAGATTTGAGCTTCTGTCGTGACGTTTAGGAAGACTGTCAGAGACGGTGTTAGAGAGCAATTTCATGACGGGAAACCAGAGCTGAGAGCCGTGTACAGGTGGCAAGAACCCGTAACTTGAGAGAGGCTATGGAGTTAGCCTGGTTGATAGAGGACAAGAACTCACTTGAGAGGAGTAGCAAAGGGGGTAGTTTTGGAGGTTCTTATAAAAATGACGACCACCTTCCTTGCACCTAGGGTACCGACTGTATCAAGTCAAAAAAAAGCTCCAAAGGAGAAAGGTTTGGGAGCTCGTACGGGAGATAACTTTAAACAACTGACTGATACGGAGCTGCAGGACAAACAAGGTAAGGGGCTATATTTTAAGTGCGACAAGAAGTTTACACCAGGCCATAGGTATAAAAATCGCACCTTGCAGGTCTTTTTTATTTGTGATGAGGAGGAGATAGGCGGAATAGAGGTAGAAGAAGAAGTGGTAGAGGAGCAGAAGCCCTTACACTTGGAGGTGGCGGAAGTTTCGCTGATTTCTGCAGTGGGATTCACCCCAAATCACATTATGAAGATGAAGGGACAAATAGGAGAGGAAGTAGTGGAGATTTTGATGGATAGTGGGGCTACCCACAATTTCATATCAAATTAGGTGGTTAACAAGCTGGGGCTAAAGCTGGTAGACACGGGATATTTTGGGGTGATGATGGGCACAGGGAATGTGGAGAAGAGCAGGGGTATCTATTAGGGATTGGTGGTGGAGTTGCAAGGGATTCACATCATAGAGGATTTTCTTCCACTGGAGTTGGGAAGTACGGATCTGATCTTAGGTATGAAGTGGCTACAAACTTAGGGAGAGACCAAGGTGGACTAGAAGGCCTTAGCTATGAGATCCAAGTGGAGGGGAGAAAAGTGGTGATTAAGGGAGACCCTAGTTTATCCAAAGATTTTGACCTCCTATTTCTTGTGAGATTAGGACTATTTGAGTTTGGAGAAATCTTATTGCGTCCTTTTTATTTGTGCACATGTATGACTTCACTATAGTGAATTAGATTTAGTCTTATCTCTTGTGGGCATAGTCTTGTTATGGAAAAACTATAAAAATTTTAGCATTATTTTGTGGCTCTTCATCCCTTTGTTAGTAGTATATGTGTTCATCATACTCGCATATGACAAGCACTTTCCAAAAAATTAGGCATTTTCCCCAACAGCGTGGACTTTAAATTTGAAAAAATGGGTGGTTAATGAGAAATCGTACCTTATTTCTTCTTTACACAACCATTTAATCAGCTTAGGATTGTCACTATCTGCTGGATGTAGGAAGCTGCAGCAATATGAAAACATATAATGAAAAATAGCAAGCAAAAATCAAAACCCATACATCTAAACAACCAAAAAACATACTCATTAAACTCAGTTTTATTCAAAAGACCATCCCCATCCATGTCTGAAGCATTAAAGTGGTCCTCCTTCCACCAACCCATATCATATCCAAAGGTAGTGTTGTCTGCAAAAACAAAGTTATAATCCATAAGCAAACTAAACCACTTCATAATTCCTTACATTGCACATTCCTTACAAGCCTGAATAACCATTCACGGCATGCAACTAAGATTGGTTCTTAGGCAGAGCTCCAAGATTTTCTGAAACGAAAGTCATACAGGGCAAGCCAAATTAATAAAGTTCTAGTAGAGTTAAGGCTTTTTTATGAACTATCACTTCATACCAAGCATATAAAAAACGAAAACTAATGCAAAAAAATAGTTGTCAGCTGTCATGCTAAGCATATATCATATATTTTAAGAGGAAATTGGATGCCGATGCAAACCAAAGCAACACTCTTCAGTCCAATTCCAAAAAAAAATCTTATTTATAGCCATGATTTTGAAGATTATAAGAAAAGTGTGGAGGGTATTGAAACCCAGGAGCGATCTTACAGACCATTTCGAGACCAGCTGGGCGGCTCATATTCCGCAAATGAGATGAACCCATCCCGATTCTTGTCGTGCATCTCCATCTCCCTCCCGGTCCGGTGCATCACCTCCTTAGCTGACTGCTGTAGATTCCACTCCGTAAGCTCTTGAAGTGACACAAACCCATCGGTGGGATCCACATCGATGCGAGGGAAGAGGAGGACGATCCGGCTGGTGACATTGAATCGATCCTCGTCATTGATGTAGTCCTCGGCATCGACGAAGTCTTCCCACTCGGGCTGGGCCTCCTCGCCAGGAGCGGAAGGAATGTTGAAGTGGTTACGCTCCCACTCGCGATCTTCACGCCGCTGCTCGATGTCGGCAATAAGAGGGTCAAACGGGATATGGTGTTCTCCAGCGGGTGGAGGCGATGTAAAAGAGAAATTGGAGCGGAGCTTGAGGCGACGGTGGTGATGTCTGCGATGCCCGGGGGAGTGGTGGCTACGGAGAACGAGGAGGACGAGGAGAGCTAGGGTCACGTATATGAACACCGTGGCGGGCCGCCCCATGTCGTGCGCGCGCGCTCTCTCTCTCTTTTCTCGTTCTCGCAGTCCGAACTAGATCCGGAGAAGAAGGAGAAGGGAGGATGCACGCGTTCTCGGTCTCGAAATCCGAACTAGATCCGGAGAAGTAGGAGAGGGAGGAGCAATCTCTTCGACCCGGAGGCCACTCAGCAAATTTAGGGTAGTCCGTTTACGTTCTGCATGTCGTCGATATCTATTATAGAATCTAATCGGCTGACATTTTTTTTAAGGTAAAAAATTGAGGGCAAAGCCTATTTTTATTTCACTGTAAAAAGATAATTACAATACAATAAACAATAAAATAACAACTTGTATACCATCTCATATACCAAAATAAAGACATAGAGAGTTAAGAGAAAACTAAGAAGGAAGGAAAACAAAAAGAACGAAAAGCCCTTAGGCAACCAAAGCCCAAAAGGACTCAGACTATTGCTCCCCTGGTTGCTCAAAGACCATTCACGAATGAATTAGAGACTAGTTGCCACAAGGATCATTCAAGGTGATGGAGCTTGGATGAGAAACCCAACAGTCATCATAGTCTACCAGCCACAAAAATCTCCCCGCAAACATCATAAACCCACTATGCAACAAAAACCAAAGAGATGAGCTAACAAAGAAGACAAAGCCTGGCATAAATACAGAGCTCCAAAAGAAAGAGTAATGAAAGCCTCAAAACACCCAGAACCACCAAAAACCCCAACATCGGGGCCAAAACAAAAGAAAAGCCACCATAATGATCAGCAGAACAGAGCCACCACAAAAACCTCCCACACATATAACAACAGAACAATAATAACCAACCACCAAAATAGAACCACCACATCAACGTAAAACCAGCTTAAGCTCATTATAATTCTTCCAACTAGAGATTTAAGAAGGATGGCCTTTTTAATGTTGTGATAAACAATGGTGGAGCTACTAAAGCATAAACCAAATCTCCTATCACTTCTCTCCTTCCTGATATAATAAAAGAGAGTAGCAAACAATCAAAAAAAAAATCTTTTGCCAATATTATGCAAATCCTCAATAAATTCAAAAACTAGAAGCAGATTAGGCCTGAGTATAAAACCATCCAAATTTGACAGCAGGGTAGAAATAATAGAAAAAGAGAAGTTACACTCAAAGAACAAGTGCCTATGACTTTCCAGATTTGAGGTACAAAGGGAGCAGTGGGGCTCAACAGCAATGTTGTGTTTACAGAGAATGTCAGCAGACTTCAGCCCCTCCAACAAAGTCATCCAAGTAAAGGTAGAAAAATAAAGAGCACAATGTTTATGCCAAATAAACTTATGTCAAGATACCTACAAATGGAGAAGGCAGTGCATTTTAAAAGAAACCAAAGCAAATGGAGAAGGCACTGCAACAACATTAGAAGCGGTAGTAGCAATGGATGCCATAAAGGATGAGGGGTTTGAGGACTGAAGGGCAACAAATTTGTTATGTGTATTCAAGATGGAGGTGTTGGGAGGGGCAAGCAGTAAGGCTATGCCCTGATGGGGAAGAGCTTCTTCAGTGGGAGAATTAAGGTTAGGGAGTGAGGGCGTCTCAATCACTGAGGGAGCAGAAACAAAAGCTGGGTTGAATGAGTTAGAGGAGGTGGGAACTGAGGAGGGCTGTGTAACAACTGAGAGTTACCACTCGCATTCTATAAGGAAGGTTGATGTTGGGAGGGTTTGGGAATGGAGATATGGGCAGGTTTCTCCTGCTCTTCCTTGTGACACTCCTCCCTCTAGGAGGAACAGCAGATGATGGTTGGGAAGGGGGAGAGGGGTTAATGTGGCATAGATTCGATGGGTGAACAAAGGAATCATAACCAGAGCAAGGAGAGGACTTCTAGTTGTATTGGATTTTTAGGTTAAAGGTTTTCTCCCAAGTTGAATGGAAACTTTATCTGGTAAAGGAGAGGAATTTTTTTCCTGGACACAAACACAAGTAAAGGTTAGCCTAGTTTTGGTCATGGTTAGAGCATCAACTGCTATGGGTGATTTCCCAATAAAGCTAGAAATCATAAAGATACCCACAGGATTCTAGTAAGTTAGGGGAAGATCAAGGATTTTGATGCAAAGGGGGGTGGAAGGAACTCCTCTCTCCAGGGTCTAACGGGCTCCATTTTTGCAAGATAAAGGGCTTAACTAGAATAAACCACCAATCAGATAAGGTCGTAATCGTGCATAAGCTAAAAACTTAAGGAGGAAAAAACTTCGCATAATTAAAGAAGGGTAAGAGTACCTTTCAAGGGCCAAGTCTTACTCATGACTAATAAGAGAGCTTCGTAGAAGGGCATTCGACCAATCACATATCCAGTGAGTGAGATCCCCCACTCTTTAGACTCGCCAGTAATTAGACCATCAGAGAAGCTGGCAAATGCCTCCTTGGGGGATTAATGAAGGATAAGAGGAAGTCTTTAGAGGTGGTTTGTGTTCAGAGAGGATCCCTGCCCAATTAAGGGCAGAGGCCAATAGAGTAGATTGGGAGGGGTTACTAGATATGAGGTGGCATTCAAGGCTGAGATGTCAGTTAGATTGTAGGAGGACATGGGTAGGAGGGAAAAAGGAGAAAGAATGGGAAGGGGCGGAGCCCTAGTAGAGGGGAGGAGTGGCCCAAGGCATCAAGATGGCTAGGGTTCCAAAACCCTAATGGAGCATGATTTTCCTACTATGACAAGAAGACAATAGGACCTTCTCAAAATTTTATTTTGATAATACCTAAATAGTGGTAAAGTTGGCCAATTTTTTTGGGCCAAGAGCATATTTTAGTTTTAATTGGAATGAGCCTGTTTAACAAAAAAAATAAAAAAGAAGTAAAATTTTCACAATAAATAGCATTTTTTTGGAAAAATGGTAAATTATTTGGTCTTCTCCTAAAAGATCATTTATTATGATGTTTTTTTAGTCATTACATTTTAGTTTTTAGTTTTTTTTTATTTTTTAAAAAAAAGTTGGAAATTTCTTTTCAAATAAACTTATTATCATTGAGGGGGTAAAATATGGGTAAAAAGTGGTTCTGCTTTATGTCTGTAACATTTCATAAATGCTCTTTGCCTTTTGTAGATAAAAGGAGAGGGTTAAAATTGATATGACTTTAAAATTATTTTTATGTATAATGAAATAATTTTCTTAGTTGGAATAAAAACATTTTTCTTATAGTTTCTAACACCAAGTTTTTATTTCCATACATTACTATTGGTTTAAAAATTTTGATTTAATCTCATCAAAACTTCAATGAATCAAAACATTTTTTTAATGATAAAAATAAGCAACTTATGAAATTTATAGAATATTTATAAAATTCAATTCTTTAATTTGTTTTATGTTCTAATCTCATACTTATTTTCAGTAACATATAAAATCTTTAAAAATATCAAAAGAGCAAGAAAGTCAATTAGTTTCCTCCATAATGACCTAGCCATCAACCATAAACTTATCAAACCTTAATTAACTAAAATGGATCCAAATCAGTGAGGGATGACTCCACTAAATCATCTAAAACATCACCTTGATTTCTATTAACATAAGAAAACCTATCATGAAGGATTTAAAGTTTTATCATAATTCAAGTTTAGTTATTTTGTATTAGTTTGCTTCTAATTATTATTGCAAGTTTGTGAAGGCTTTAAAATAATTTTTTAAAATCATTTGAATGCATTTTACTTAAATCAGCAAGCATTTCTTATTTAAAAAAAATTACAAAAGTCATATTTAACATTCATTATTGCATCATGCCACCAATTCAAATAGTCAAAATAAAGCAAACAATATCAATAGAAGGATTTATAGTTGGCTCTTCAAACTTATGAAAATTTTAACAAACTTCAAAAGCTCGGTTCAAACATAACCACCCAAATTGAAAACTTAAATGTTAGGGTACAAACTCCTCCATTAGAAACTAACCTTGTATACACTGAAATAATTGGAGAAGACTACATAGAAAATCTTAGAAAGCGCATAGCACCTAGAAGACAACCTTTTAGAAATCCCTATCAGAATCATGAAACCTTTATTGAACCCCAAAAGAATGTTAAGGTAGATTCCTTTCCTATGATGGAGTCCATGACGCCAATACTTTTCTTAATTGGCTTACTCAGATGGTTGAATTCTTTTTTTTTATTTGAATCAAAATGATGGCTATTAAAGAACCGCCTTTACTAAGATGAAGCATATAGGCCATGACAAAATATATTGAATCAATGTCTTAGTGAAGGAAGGAGGGTTAAGGAGACACTAACATACTTAGGTTGAGATGAAAAAGATGCTAAGGTCTAAGCATTGTCCTAGAAATTATGACAAAAAGTTACATGAATAGTTGATGGCTCTTAAGTATGGCAATATGCAAGCGGTCATGTACATAAACTTATTTTAATATTTGATTAATACGAGTAATTGCACATATTAAGAGTAGTGATTCGAAAAAAAATTCTATATTGGTCTTAACAGTGATATCATATATGATGTCGAGTTATAGGACCTTCAAACCATAGAAGATAATTTTCATTCTACTTTACTCCTAAAAAGTATAAGACGACAACTTCTTCATCTCGAACTAAAGATCCGTTTTCATTCCTTCAATAATCCTTATATGCTATCTAGAGGTCTATTGTTAGACCTACATCCTTTTCATCTAGCGCCCAGCCTAATATGAGTACACTTGAATCATTCTCTAAGGCTAAGGGTATAATATGCTTTAAGTGTCACAGGAAAGGCAATTTGTAGCACTAGTGCAAGACAAAGATCATATTCCAAGATGAGGTTTAAGAAGAATTAGAGGAAAAGAGAGTGGATGATGAAATAAAGCAAATTCATGATGATATTCCTTTATCTAATGAGGAAGTTGAGCATGTTGGAGACCCTTTAGGTGTGATGAGATGTTTATCCAAATCTAAAGATAAAATAGATTGGAGAAGGAAAAATATATTCACCATATATGTCATGTGCAAGGAGAATAAGTGCAAAATGTTTATAGATGGTTGTAGTGGAATGAACATCATATCAACCAATATCATTTTTATAGCAAGCCTTAAGAATGAGGACCACCTAAAACCTTTCCATGTGAGTTACATAAACCATATATCTATACCTATCATAGCTAGGTGTTTAGTGCCTATCAAAATAGGAACATATGTTGATTGTATATGGCGTGGTGTTCTCCTTATGAAAATCACTCATATATTATTAGGAAGATGGGTAAGTTGTTGTTATTTAAAGATCTTTGAAGTATAGGGCCAACATCTAGAGAAAATCCTAAATGGCCCTATACATATGAATTGTGTTTTACTTCTAGAACTAATGTAATTATATTTTATTAATTTTTAGTTTATTTCTAATATAATGCATGCTAATTGAATATATAAAAAATTTGAATGCTTTGAAGTTTCTAAAGTAGGCTTATAAAAAATAGATTTTTTTCCCCTAAAAGTGTATACCTCCTCTGAAACAGAATAACTCCTTCATAGTTCAGGTGGTTTGAATTCACCCGCAAGCAAGGAGGTGCTTAAACAAAAAGAGAAGGAAGGATATGAATGCATGAGACTCTAGATGAGCTCTGGCTTACTTCTTAAAAATCATATATCTTTATATGTTATCTTAAAAAAGATATTTAGTTTTGAGTAGAAGAATTTTATTCCTAAGAGCCTAGTGAAATTCCAAGCACAATCACATGTAAGAAAGAAATCTATGAAAAATAGACAATTTCTGTTACATAAATAATGTAAACACATTAATTTAAAAGAGTATAAATATTAAAAGTCCATGTGGAAAGCACTACTTAATATACAACCCAAGGTCTGCTGAAAGTAAATGTGGTCAAGCTCTACCAAAAACAACCTAGATTATATTCCTATGAGATGATGCAAGTCTTCATAAAATAAGGCATTTTATCTTCAATTCTTCTTATTTTTTGTATTTGGGCTTCTTTTGTTCATCCACTTTGGGCTTCCAAATAGAAAGAACTCTCCATTAAAGGATATGTTTTTCTCTTTAGATATCAAATCTTTAAGAAAAATATCTTATTTTATTGACTTTCACAACTCTTTACATTCACTGAATTACATAATTAAAAATTTAAAAAAACTCAAACTCCCTACATGTTAGTGAAGCAACTGAACATATAAAAAATATAAAAATCCCATAGCATCACAATTATTTGCTCATCTTTTGAGCAAAATATATCTTGGCCAAACTTTTAATGATTAAGGGGCTAAGCAGCAAAATCATATGTAGAAAATTTTATTAGCTTTAAATCATGATTAATTTGAGCCCGCTTTTTGTATCCCTACATAAGCATGGCAAACTACAAAAAATCTAATTAGTGGTAAACATCCAGATTGCTTCTAACCTAGAAAAATCTAAATGTCCATCCCATATCACATCATAAGTAAAATGGCATAAATATCACAATATAAGCAAAACAAAATTCATGACATCAAATCATAACAACCAACACTCAATCACATACACATCATTTTCACATCACAGAAAGCATATGAAAAGAACAACGGCTAGCTTAAAATTTGAGTTGATTGTCCTAACAAGTCATCTATAGTCTGTACAATAGACTATGTGGTTTGGATATATCCTTAGATTTATTATTGTTTAAAATTTTCTAAGGGTTAATTTTGGTTTGTTAAAGGTTAAGAGAATTATAGTTTAAGTTTTAGTATTTTTGATATTTTGGGATTTATTTTAGGATAGATTTTAATCGTTAAATTTGATTATTGATTAGTTGTTTAAGGTATTTTGATTAGCCATTTAAAGCTTTCAATTTTATACATAGTTACCTTCCCAAAAGGAGTCAAGCAAGGTGTATGAAAGCCTCAAATGTCTAAGTATTTTATTACTAAATTTTTAATAATTATTTAAGTTGAATAATAATTGCTTTTATTAAATTAGGGGTAAGAGGTTTATTTCATCCTCCTTGGGGAAAAGGTAATAGCCTTATAAGCCCATATTACCCAATAATTATCTATTATTTAAGTTTATTGGTTGGTTGATGATTTTTAATTAATTTAATTTATAGATTGCTAATTTGTAATTTTTAAAATTTAACAATCACATTCTATCAACACATTCGTGGCGTTATCACAATAGGTACGAGGACTAAGGCCTTCTTAAGACACATATCCTAACATTTTGAGGTAGTATAGTCTAAAAACTTTAATGGTGGAGTATGAAGGATGATTATTATTCATTTGATTTCATTCATTGGGTTGATAATTTATTGAATTTTTAATGATTGATTAAATTTATAAATTTTCCTCAATTATTTTATTAATTAATTTGACCAAATTTTAAATTTACTTTAGTTTTTAGGGATTTTACATTTTTCATAAGTACAAGACCTAGCGATGAGTCCAATGCCTTTGAGTTTGAGTCATTTGGAGTTTTCTATAATTAATTATGATTTTAACAAGTTCTGTAGATTTTAATGAATTAAATTTGACCTGATGTTGATTTTTTATTTACATTGAATTACAGAGATTTAATATTTTTCATAAATACAAGACCAAGAGACAAGTCCAATGCCGTTGAGTTTGTGTTATTTATATTTTTTACAATTAGTTATAATTTTTACTAGTTCAGCCGTCATTAATGAATTATGTAATTAAGATAATTATGAGATTTTTCATTTAACCTCCAAATCAACTCTAAACCTCTTGAAATATTTTCTAAATGTCAAGAATGACTCCAAGGGATAATTACAAGTGTTTAAAGTTAATTTGAAAATTTAAATAATTTTTAATTATTTAATTTAATTAATAAATAAATTACTTTTAATTTTGAGGGTTTGTGATGAGGCTTTTAATTTTCATTTGTTAAGATTTTAATTTTGAGCAGTATGACACTTAATTTATATTTTTACATTTAATTTGGATTTATTATTATTTATTAAAAATTTAGGGTTAATTATATGTGTTAATCTTGAGCTCACTAATTGACAGATGAAATGATCTCAAAATATAGTAAAATTTAAAATATAGGTTCTTTTGAATATGTGCTTCAAACTCACTGAATGTGGGCTCATCAAGGGCTTCTTAGGTGTTATAGTTAATACTCAAATATAAATATAACTATACCTTTGAATATTTAATTTGGGCAATCTATTGATTGGATTTATGTGAAATCAGTTGCATTCTAACCCTTCTATATACACAAATATTCCATAGAAAACTTAAAGCAAAATAATGTGTAGATGGAAAGTTATGAATTTCTAAAGTTTTGGGTCAAAATGTAACACAAAACTTTGAAAATTAAATTCACAAAAATCCAATGCTCACCAAGGCCCAAAATAATTAGGGTATTTAGCAAATACACCCTAGTTTATCTTATGCAAAATTGAGCTCAATTAGATTAGTGGTTGATGTGTAATTAAGGAAAATCAATTTTTAATTGAGCACAAATTACTCATAATCCACTGGTTAAAATCTCCTAATATTAATTTTAAAATGAAGTTGGGCTTAAGATGGTTCTAATGAGCCTAAGAACACTTAACTTGGGTATGAATTATATTTACAGTACAATTTTGAGGTTCTAAGCATTTTTTGGAATTACTTATTGCATTTAATTAAAATTTAGCCATCACACCAATAATTAGCAGTGATTTCAAAGTGGCTAATGGGGTGCTTGTGGGTTAAGATGTACTTATGTGGCTTACCAAGATTGATTCTATCTAAGCTTAGCTAGATGTGACATGCAAGATTGAAATATGCTTAGGTTTTCTTTGATATGTCAATAATTTAAAACCACTTAAATATACACAAGTATATGTGACAAATCAAGTAATAAAGTGATGAAGTATAGTGTTGAATCAATAAGGGAGAATTTATTTTCTTACAATAAAATTATTAATGTTTACTCTAATTGCATAAGTTATCCTATTGAAATAGAAAATGATGTTTTTTAGTTTCTATCACTGAATAAAATTAAGTAGCATAGTTGATACAATTTTAATAAAATGCTTTGGATTGTTGTATGTACATGTTATATTTTCCTAATGAGACTCATTATTTTTTATGTGGATCAGACCATATGCTTCCCTAAATTTATGTTGAGCTTGCAGAGATTAAAATGATGTTTACTGACCTCCTACTATTTTATTATCTCCATAGAACCTAGAATAATCAAACATCTTATGTCTATGCATTCCAACATTCTATTTTAATACTCATTATTATTCTTACATTCCTCCATTGAAGCTATACATCACACTAAGTTTTAACTATACACATGGTCATTGTATGCATTAAATGAAGAACAAACATATAAAAAACATCCATAAATCCTTCATAGCACAAGAGTCTATATATTCATTAAAGAATAAAGTTCAAGAGAAGTAATAGAATTTTATCACCAAAAAGGATCAAAGTATCTTCTCTACACTCCTTCCTTCACTTATAAATTTGCTTAAGCGCACACAGGCTTAATTATCCCAATGTTTTAATCTTGCACTTCCTTAGCCTCCCTTAAATTTTACTTTAAGATGGTACTAGAGAATGAAAGTTCTATACAGGATGTTAAGCCTCATTGAACTATCACTAGGCACATAAAAAGGGGGGATAAATTGGTTGTTTCAAAAACCTCTTTAACACAAAACAATTTTTTGAGATTTTTTAATAACTTAAACAAATAATATTATCACCCAATGTTGAAGCAAATTAATGAAACAAAACTTATAACTTTGGTGATGATGAATTACTCAAATTAATATATCTTAAACAAGTAATTTTCCAACATAATTTTTAGTAAAACAAAGTATAAAAAGTAAATTGCATAAAGTAAAACTCAGAATGAACACACCAAAAATTTATAGTGGTTCGATAAAATAATGACCTATGTCCACTCCCCATAGTTCTACTCTCTGAGTTTTGCACTAAAACTTTAGTGTCACTCCTTTAGCCCGTACAGTTAGGCAGACAAGCCCTTATAATCTTTTCACCAACCTGGTGTGGAAGAGAACCTTAACCTCTTTTTCACCCTTCTGTTAAAGGAAAACAACCTAGCAATCATTTTTCACCATCCTGATAAAGGTAGAGAACATTCGACGGTCTTCGAGACGTTGTTCTTCTTCCTAGAGCTACCCAAGAAACCAAGGCACTCGAAGAAAACAAGGCAGAAGCTTTCTTGGAATAACCATGTAAAAACCCCTCACACTCTTTCTCCCTCACTTAAACTCTTATTTCTCCTTCCCAAAGCTCTCTAAGATCTCTTCTCAAAGCTCTCTCTCCAGACAATGTTGCAAATATGGATTCAATGATTATAATTTTGATGATAACAAATATTCTTATTTCTATTTGATTACCTAACCTTTCAGGTCCATAAGATCAAGTGCAATTCAAGCCAGCTCAAGATTGGGTCTATTTGTGTTCAAATGTAATTTTTCTCTTTTTTGAGTCAAATATAATGTGATGGATCCCCAAGCTAAGTAACCTTGCTTCAGGGGGAGAATTTTAGTGAGTTAGAGTTTCTATTCTATTTTGATCATATCGTCCTAGATGATCCATTAAAAATAGAAACCCTAATTAGGTCAGCTGTGTTAAGCCAATCTGATTAAGCAGATCATCCTAGACGATCCTCCCATCGTTCGAGATGATATGCTCAAATAAAAATTCCTCAGCCATCAGACTCATTTAGGCAAGTTTTTAATTTTAGGATTTTGGTCTAATCGTACAGGACAATATACGTATCATCCTGGATGATGCATTACAATCATACCTAAACTAGCTAGGTGATTAAGGAAAGCAATTTAGGATTAATTGATCGATCACATCATCCTGGCCAATCAGAAGATCATCTAGGGCGATCCGTTATAAATCCTCATCGTCCAATATAGTTTTTTTGGAAGACCTAAATTATGGGTCAGACAATTTTGCCCATTTTTGAACTAATCGTACAGGACAATAGCCTTATCATCTTGGGCAATCAGTTATAAATCCTCATCATCCAACATAATTTTCTTAGATGACCCAAACTATGTTCCGGATGATATTGGTCATTTTTGAACTAATTATACAGGATGATAGTCATATCATTCTAGACGATCAAGTCATTTTCTACATATCATCTAGAATTTTCTCCTGGACATCCCAAACTATTTACTGAACAATATTCTTAATTTTGAACTAATCATCCATGGTGATCACAGGATCGTCCCAAATGATCAGACCAGACCATGTCTCCTAATCGTCCAGAAGAACCAAATCATCAAGGCTAAAAGGGTTGATTTACACTGATCGTGCAAGTCGATCAAAGGATCGTCCTGGACGATCTTTGATGGCAACTTAAAATTTAGGATAATTTTTGAGCCGTTATATTTAAGCTCTCTTATTTGTTAATAGAAAAACTTTTTGCTATTATCCTCACCTAAAAGAGTCTTGAGAGGGAGAGGGAGAGGGAGAGCTTGGGGAGAGAGAGGGGATCTTATGAGGAGGAGTTTGTGAGGCATTCACAAAGGTTGCTCCAAGCAAGGATTCAAGTTATCTTTTCCCGTTGTCATCCCTTGTTCCTTGGTGGCTTTGTGGAAAAGATCATCAGCAAGAAGATCGAGGTTCTCTACCTACTTCAGGAGGAAGCAAAAGGAGGTTAGGTTCTCTGCCTGCTTCAGGAGGAAGCAAAAGAAGGTAAGGTTCTTTGCCTACTTGAGGAGGAAGCAAAAGGAGTTTGGGTTCTCTGCCTCATCGGGGTTGATGAAAAAGAGTTTTTGTAAAGGCTTCTCTGCCTTACTGTGGGAGCAAAAGGAGAGTCATTGAGTTTTAGTACAATATTTGGAGGGGAGGCTCCGTGGAGTGGATGGAGGTCAAGGTTATCGAACCACTATAAAATTTGGTGTGTTTTTTCTTCTTACTATTCCACATTTTAATTTTTATACTTTACTTTCCTATGGATGATCATGGGGTTAAAGTTATTATTTTGTTTGATTAATCATCTCCACATCAACGTGTAATTATATTTGTTTTAAAACATTTAGAAAGGTTTTCAAAATCTTATTTTTTGCTTAAGAATTTTTTAAAACTACCAATTCACCCCACCTCTTGGTTATCCTCGGGCTAGTTCATAAGGGCTTAACATCCCTAACGAACTTTCAAGTGGTATCAGAGCGGGATTCAAAAATTAAGTTTTAGATAACTTTTAAATTTTGATCCATGGCTAACTTTGGTAACCAGAACACAACAAAAGGGTATTCCATTACTCGACCACCCTTGTTTGATAACATACCTTTTGATTTCTGGAAAACTCGTATATCCTCCTTTTTGTAATCGATCGATGATTGCATGTGAATGCTTGTTAAAGATGGTTATAATGCACATTATAGACTTGTTAATAGTGTTAAAATTGAACTTTCTTTTCCTAAATGGACTCTTAATGATAGGGATTTAGCGTAACTTAATGCAAAACACTTAAAATTATTTTTTCTTTGCACTAAAATCTAAGATTACATGCGTGTTTCAACCTATACAATAGGTAAAAAAATCTCGGATAAATTATGTATCACTTATGAGGGAACAACTGAAGTTAAGTAATCTAGGTTGAATATCTTGCTTCATGACTATGAACTCTTTCGCATGAAATCTAGTGAGTCAATATCTAAAATGTGTATTAGGTTTACACAAATTATCACCTTCCTACATGCCTTAGGAAGAGAACTCACTAACTATAAGAAAGTTAAGAATATTTTGAGATATTTACCTTCCTCCTATGATGCTAAGATAACTGTGATCACTGAATTCAAGGATTTGAATACTTATTCTATTAATAACTTACTTGGATCACTCATTGCTTATGAGTAAGCAGGGAACCAAAGATAACTTAAGGTAATTATCCTACACTTAAGGCTCACCCAAGAAAGGAGAAGAGTGAGGAGAAATCCAAGTTTAGGAAGGATAAGAAACAGTTTCAAAAGGCTTTTTGGGCAGATTCTGCATCTACTCCTCTGAGACTGAAGCTGAAGAGGAGACTACAAACTTGCGTTTGATAGTGGATGAATATCTTGGTCATTCTGACCAAGAAGAGGTTTGTGAATTAACCTATGATCAATTACTTGATATTTCTGAGAAAATTCATTCATCATATAGGAAAATTAAGAAATTACATGCTAGCCTGAAATTAGAATTCTTGAACTTATAAAAAAAGCATGAAGTTTTGCTCAAAGATCATTCTATAGTTGATAATAATCACATGTCATTACTTGATGAATTTGACGAGTTAAATAAAAAGCATTCTAATTTAATTGTTAAGAATGATTCATTGAAAGCACCACATGTTGAATTAGAAATTGCATTCAAGGAGTTAAAAACTCATGCATTTGATGTAGAGAGTAGGGAGCATACATTAAGAGTGAAAAATTTAATTCTTGATAGTTTAAATAAATTTTTTGATGCTGAATTAACTGCTCTTATAAAAAATAGACAACTATCATCATTTAAAGAATTTTATATAAAATCATCAAAGCATGCATCATCCAAATCAAGAAAGAGGCACTATCACCGATGTAGATTAGTTAACCCTTTTCATGGCATTAGATGTTTCTCTTATGGAATGTTAGGAAATATCTCCCACACTTACATTGTTCACCGTAGTACATATTGGGTGTGGAGGCCCAAATTATATGATTCACAACATAACACACATACATTACATTCTTCTTTTTATAAGAAGGGACTCAAACTTGTTTGGGTTCCTAAATATAATATTTAATAATTTTATAGGGGTGCTCTCACACAAGACCTCATGAGAGCATGTGGTACCTGGATGGTGGATGTTCAAGGCATATAATTAGAGATACAGTCAATTCATTTTGCTGGAGGCCAGGGCTGGAGGCAAGGTCACTCTTAGAGACAACACCACCAGGAAAGTGGTGGGTGTAGATATAATCAAAAACTCAAAGAACCTTTTAATTAAAAATATTTTGCTTGTAGATGGACTAAAATATAATTTGCTCAGCATCAATCAACTCTATGATAAAGGATTAAGCATAAAGTTTCTGGCAAACACTTACATTATCAACTTAAATAATAACACTATTTTATAGGGAAAGAGGATCAATAATGTCTATATGCTTGATTTAAATAACATTGAGAGTGCTGCTTTATTCTGCTTAAAAACTACTACTGATGAGTCTTGGCTGTGGCATATGAGGTTATGTCATGCCAGTATGAAAACACTTAGAATAGTAACCCAAAAGGACTTAGTTAGAGGTGTCCCCAAGCTTAAGTTCACTAAAGACTATATATGTGATGCCTGCCAACTAGGGAAACAAGTACAATCCTCTTTCCATTCCATTAGGGACATTAACGCCTCTAGACCTTTAGAAGTCCTTCACATAGATTTATTAGGACCCATTAGCACTGCCATCTTAGGGGGAAAATTCTATGGATTTGTGATTATCGATGACTACTTGAGGTTCACTTGGATTAGATTTCTATCGCATAAAAGTGAGTCGTTTGATAAATTTAAATCTTTCTTCACTTGGATTCATAAGAAGCTAGGTTATGAGATCTTGACCATCCATAGTGATCATGGTAGAGAGTTTGAAAATTTGAGATTTAGAACTTTTTGTGTGGAGCAAGGGATTAGTCATAACTTTTTAGCTTCTAGGACCCCTCAGCAGAACAGGGTAGCTGAAAGAAAGAATAGGACCTTAGTGGAAGCCGCTAGAGCCATGCTTACAAAGTATTCACTTCCAAAATACTTTTGGGAAGAAGTGATGAACACAGCCTGTTATGTGTTAAATAGGGTGAATGTTAGATCAAATCTGAATAAGACACCCTATGAGATCATTAAGGGTAGAATACCAAACTTTTCTCACCTCCATGTCTTTGGCTATAAGATCTTCATTCTTAACAATGGGAAATCACCCTTAAGAAAATTTGACCCAAAATCTGATGAAGGAGTGTTCTTAGGATATTCAAGTGTGAGGAAATCCTTTAGAGTATTCAACAAGTGGACATTAGTTGTGGAGGAGACTACTCATGTGGTGTTTGATGAATATGATCCTAAGGAGTCTAGAGCTAAGGAAGAAGATGAAATAGGAGAGATTACATAAGGAGTAGAAATTATAAATCTGGAGGAAATGGTAGAACCTCAAAATACTTTGCCTAGAGAATGGAGATATTATTCGAGTCATCCTAAAGAACTGATCTTAGGAGACCCTTCTGAAGTTGTTAGAACTAGGCATGGACTTAGAAAAGAAGTGAACCACTCTACCTTTATTTCAATGACTTAACCACCAACATCAATCAATCCATTTATGATGAATTTTAGATCTTAGATATATAAGAAGAACTTAACCAATTTGTGAGGAATGATGTCTGGGAGTTGGTAGAAAGACCCAAGGATCAAAGTGTAATAGAAACCAAATGGGTCCTTAAGAATAAAATGAATGATTCTGGTGTGGTGGTTAGAAATAAGGTAAGATCGGTGGCTAAGGGGTATAAACAAATAGAAGTGATTAATTTTGAGGAGACATTTGTCCCTGTAGCTAGATTGAAAGCCATTAGAGTGCTACTAGCCTTTGTTTATTATAAGAGATTTAAGCTTTTCCAAATGGTTATCAAGAGTGACTTTTTAAATGGGGGAATAAAAGAAGATGTGTTTGTAGAGCAACCCCCATGTTTTGAAAGTTCATAATTTTCAAATCATGTTTATAAATTAAAAAAAGGCCTTATATGGATTGAAACAGGCACCTAGAGCTTGGTATGAGAGGCTTAGCACATTCCTACTAGAAAGAAAGTTTGTTTAGGGGAGTGTAGACACCACCCTTTTTTTAAGGAAAGTAGGAGTTGTACAGATCTATATTGATGATATTCATTTTGGATGTTCTGATCAAAATTTATGTGATGATTTTCTAAAATAATGAGTAAAGAGTTTGAGATGAGTATGATGGGAGAATTATCCTATTTTTTGGGATTTAGAATAAGGCAAATGGATGATGAAACTTTTCTTAATAAATTAAAGTACACTAAGGACATCTTAAAGAAATATAAAATGGATAAAGCCAAGCTAATAAACACTCCTATGAGCTCTAATGTCCAGTTAGATAAGGATTCAAATAAAAAATCTGTTGATCAAAAGAAGTACAGAGGAATAATTGGATCACTGCTTTACTTGACTACTAGTTGACCTGATATAATGTTTAGTGTTTGTCTCTATACTAGATTTCAAGTTGATCCTAAAGAATCCCACCTGGCTGTAGTTAAGAGAATCCTTAGATATCTCTTAGGGACGCAAAACTTTGGAATTTAGTATCCTAGGAATAGCACCTCTTTTGAAATTATTGGATATTCTAATTCTGATTTTGTAAGGCATAAGTTGGATAGAAAGAGCACTTCTGGAACTTGCTAATTCATAGGATAATTCTTAGTCTCCTGGTCTAGTAGAAAATAAAACTCTATTGCACTTTCCTCTACTAAAGCTGAGTATATTACCTTAAAAAGTTGTGTGGCCCAAGTCCTTTGGTTGAAGCAATAAATTTTAGATTTAGGATTACCTGTTGGAACAATTTTAATTCTATGTGATAATACTAGTACCATCTGCATCTCTAAAAATCCTATCTAACATTCAAGAACCAAACATATTGACATAAGGCATCACTTCATTAGAGACCATGTTACTAAAGGAGATATTGAGTTACATCATGTAGCAATTGAAAACCAACTGACTGACATCTTTACTAAACCACTAGCCTTTAACACATTCAACATCTTAAGGACCAGATTGGGTGTGATTAACATAAATGCATGAATTTGATGATTACTGACTTTTGAATTATCTCTTTTTTACTTTTCTTTTATTTTTTATTTGATTTATTTGTTTATTTCTTTTTATGTGTTTTTGATTTCCTGCTAATTTTTCTCATTTTTCTATTGTTATTTGTTTGATTTGGTTAATTCTTTTTATGCGCTTTTCTCTTATTTTTATTTCCTGTTTAGAATCCGATCACTGCTCACTACTATTGATAATCTTGATTTTTATATGAGAATTTTGCCTTATTTTCATTTAGAAGCCTGTAAGCAATGATTGACCTCTCTAAAATAGTTAAGGGAAGAAACATTGATGATTGTTTCTCTTCCTCTAACTCCTTTAATGGTGTATTCTTTTTTTTGGATAAAAATCTTTTTTAAAATTTAAAATTCGACTTTAAAATAGAGATTTATTTTATCATCCTACAGTAATCTATCTCATATGAGTAGTGTTCCAAATCATTGAATCACTTTCATATTTTCTTAATCAAGTGATTACATTTATTATATGAGAAAGGTTCTATTTTATGGATTACTTTTCCTTATCTAAGAGAGTGAGTTTTTCTTTATCTCTCTTATATCTGGAAGATAATATCACAACTAAGAGTCCTTTAGAGGTTTTGAAAGATAGGAAGCTTACAAAAGATGCACCAAGTGTGCCAATCAATTAGAAAAAAGGAGGCACAAAATGAGCCCAACACTGAAAAGATGCACAATGTTTGCCAAAAATTGAAAAGATAAACAAAATGTATCAAAATCAAAAGATATACAAAATGCGCCAAAAAATTAAAAAAGAGGTATAAAATTACCCCACAAAGAAATAAGTTTCCTCCTCTTTCAAATCTTTAAAAATCTTAGAAGATTCATGTACCACTTAATATATTCAAACACCTGAGATTGAAAATCATGATTTTTGATTTTTTAATTTGTAATACTATTTTATCAGATATTTTTCTAGAATGAAGTTTGAAAGGATCATTTTTTTATCTAATTTCTTTTCTTCTGAATAAAATTTTTGTTTGAAAAGAATTTGAACCTACAAGGTGTCCGAGGTAGGGTTTACAAAAATCGATCTTCTAACTTTTTTGGATTTCAACTTATCAATTTTCTCTTATCAGCTTTTGAATTGAAAATTAAGAAAAAAAATTTTTGATTTGCTGGAGTTGATCGATTCAAAAAAAAAAAGAAAAAAAAATGTTATTTTAAAGTGGTTTTTATGTTTATTTCCTTATTTTATTTTTCATGGTTTTTGCTTTGATTTCTTTTTTTATGGTTTTTTGATCCTCCGATCATTCCTCTCCATTCTTCATTTTTTTTATTTTTATTCACAGTATCCTGGATGATCCTCACATCATCCTGGATAATATGATCAACTCATCCCCATCTTGCACCAACAGCTAATCTGAACCAATTATTAGTGATCATCCTGAATGATACACCTAATCGTCATGGATGATCCACGTGGTAATAGTTGGACGACTTAAATTCATCCTGTCCAATTCATTATTCTGTCATCATCCCAGACAATCTACCTAATCATCCTGGATGATACTTTTCATCAAAGGTTGTCCAGCTTGACTCCTCGGGATGATAATTTGAGTCTAATCATCCTAGATGATTCCTGATAATCCAAGATGATCTGACTGTCTTTTTGACCAATCAGCCAAGCCAACATTATTGCTCCAAATTGTCCTGGACGATATCACAATCATCCTAGATGATATTTGTAAATCCTTAAAACTAGCACAAGTTCAAGGCCTCCTTCACTCCAATTTTCTTCCTCACTTCATATCCTTCTTTCTTTCAGCCAAGCTCACCAATGGCCAGTGGGAAATACTCTAGGATGCTTACTGGAAGCTCCTTAGGGGGAACTGTGGATCCCTGCTTCATTGATACCGCAGATCAGGCTGGTTACCTTTGCTATAAAATTGTATGGATTACATCATCCAAAATAGTCAATCCTTGTACCCTAACCTATCTAGTGTTAGATCTATTTGCCCGCACTACTCTTACTTTCATTCTGACCCTTACAGTTCCTTTACACTTTGAACTTTTATATGAATTCTTCACTAGTCTGTGAATCAACTCTACCTATACTGCACTCCAATCCTATGTAACCAAATGACCTGTAAAGCTCACTTACCAAGACTATCATGAACTT
This sequence comes from Dendrobium chrysotoxum, assembly GCA_019925795.1. NCBI lineage: Eukaryota > Viridiplantae > Streptophyta > Magnoliopsida > Asparagales > Orchidaceae > Dendrobium > Dendrobium chrysotoxum. Next base: position 57,688,453 of record CM034312.1, read on the forward strand.
CTTCAACTTTCTACCACTGGAGAAAAGCTTCACCTCATTGCCTCAAATCCTTATTTAATTGGAGTCAGGTTAATTAGGTTCTAAGGAATAAAAATGCCACTTACCACGATGGTGCCTCTAGTTCATTAGTTAAAGAAGCTCGGACCATCCAACATGTCCTCAAAACTTCTATAATTCCTAAGGCTGGTGTTCAGGTTCACATTACTCCCTTACTTTTGATCACCACCTACTATATAATGACTCATAGGAAATTCAATGCTACTGATCTTATCTTTTGATACATTGAGCACTTGACTAGCATTAAGGATCCTGGACATAGAAGGAAACAAAATTTGGCCCTAGGACACCTTCCTACATGCCTTAGGAAGAGAACTCACTAACTATAAGAAAGTTAAGAACATTTTGAGATATTTACCTTCCTCCTATGATGCTAAGATAACTGTGATCACTGAATTCAAGGATTTGAATACTTATTCTATTAATAACTTACTTGGATCACTCATTGCTTATGAGTAAGCAGGGAACCAAAGATAACTTAAGGTAATTATCCTACACTTAAGGCTCACCCAAGAAAGGAGAAGAGTGAGGAGAAATCCAAGTTTAGGAAGGATAAGAAACAGTTTCAAAAGGCTTTTTGGGCAGATTCTGCATCTACTCCTCTGAGACTGAAGCTGAAGAGGAGACTACAAACTTGCGTTTGATAGTGGATGAATATCTTGGTCATTCTGACCAAGAAGAGGTTTGTGAATTAACCTATGATCAATTACTTGATATTTCTGAGAAAATTCATTCATCATATAGGAAAATTAAGAAATTACATGCTAGCCTGAAATTAGAATTCTTGAACTTATAAAAAAAGCATGAAGTTTTGCTCAAAGATCATTCTATAGTTGATAATAATCACATGTCATTACTTGATGAATTTGACGAGTTAAATAAAAAGCATTCTAATTTAATTGTTAAGAATGATTCATTGAAAGCATCACATGTTGAATTAGAAATTGCATTCAAGGAGTTAAAAACTCATGCATTTGATGTAGAGAGTAGGGAGCATACATTAAGAGTGAAAAATTTAATTCTTGATAGTTTAAATAAATTTTTTGATGCTGAATTAACTGCTCTTATAAAAAATAGACAACTATCATCATTTAAAGAATTTTATATAAAATCATCAAAGCATGCATCATCCAAATCAAGAAAGAGGCACTATCACCCATGTAGATTAGTTAACCCTTTTCATGGCATTAGATGTTTCTCTTATGGAATGTTAGGAAATATCTCCCACACTTACATTATTCACCGTAGTACATATTGGGTGTGGAGGCCCAAATTATATGATTCACAACATAACACACATACATTACATTCTTCTTTTTATAAGAAGGGACTCAAACTTGTTTGGGTTCCTAAATATAATATTTAATAATTTTATAGGGGTGCTCTCACACAAGACCTCATGAGAGCATGTGGTACCTGGATGGTGGATGTTCAAGGCATATAATTAGAGATACAGTCAATTCATTTTGCTGGAGGCCAGGGCTGGAGGCAAGGTCACTCTTAGAGACAACACCACCAGGAAAGTGGTGGGTGTAGATATAATCAAAAACTCAAAGAACCTTTTAATTAAAAATATTTTGCTTGTAGATGGACTAAAATATAATTTGCTCAGCATCAATCAACTCTATGATAAAGGATTAAGCATAAAGTTTCTGGCAAACACTTACATTATCAACTTAAATAATAACACTATTTTATAGGGAAAGAGGATCAATAATGTCTATATGCTTGATTTAAATAACATTGAGAGTGCTGCTTTATTCTGCTTAAAAACTACTACTGATGAGTCTTGGCTGTGGCATATGAGGTTATGTCATGCCAGTATGAAAACACTTAGAATAGTAACCCAAAAGGACTTAGTTAGAGGTGTCCCCAAGCTTAAGTTCACTAAAGACTATATATGTGATGCCTGCCAACTAGGGAAACAAGTACAATCCTCTTTCCATTCCATTAGGGACATTAACGCCTCTAGACCTTTAGAAGTCCTTCACATAGATTTATTAGGACCCATTAGCACTGCCATCTTAGGGGGAAAATTCTATGGATTTGTGATTATCGATGACTACTTGAGGTTCACTTGGATTAGATTTCTATCGCATAAAAGTGAGTCGTTTGATAAATTTAAATCTTTCTTCACTTGGATTCAGAAGAAGCTAGGTTATGAGATCTTGACCATCCATAGTGATCATGGTAGAGAGTTTGAAAATTTGAGATTTAGAACTTTTTGTGTGGAGCAAGGGATTAGTCATAACTTTTTAGCTTCTAGGACCCCTCAGCAGAACAGGGTAGCTGAAAGAAAGAATAGGACCTTAGTGGAAGCCGCTAGAGCCATGCTTACAAAGTATTCACTTCCAAAATACTTTTGGGAAGAAGTGATGAACACAGCCTGTTATGTGTTGAATAGGGTGAATGTTAGATCAAATCTGAATAAGACACCCTATGAGATCATTAAGGGTAGAATACCAAACTTTTCTCACCTCCATGTCTTTGGCTATAAGATCTTCATTCTTAACAATGGGAAATCACCCTTAAAAAAATTTGACCCAAAATCTGATGAAGGAGTGTTCTTAGGATATTCAAGTGTGAGGAAATCCTTTAGAGTATTCAACAAGTGGACATTAGTGGTGGAGGAGACTACTCATGTGGTGTTTGATGAATATGATCCTAAGGAGTCTAGAGCTAAGGAAGAAGATGAAATAGGAGAGATTACATAAGGAGTAGAAATTATAAATCTGGAGGAAATGGTAGAACCTCAAAATACTTTGCCTAGAGAATGGAGATATTATTCGAGTCATCCTAAAGAACTGATCTTAGGAGACCCTTCTGAAGTTGTTAGAACTAGGCATGGACTTAGAAAAGAAGTGAACCACTCTACCTTTATTTCAATGACTTAACCACCAACATCAATCAATCCATTTATGATGAATTTTAGATCTTAGATATATAAGAAGAACTTAACCAATTTGTGAGGAATGATGTCTGGGAGTTGGTAGAAAGACCCAAGGATCAAAGTGTAATAGAAACCAAATGGGTCCTTAAGAATAAAATGAATGATTCTGGTGTGGTGGTTAGAAATAAGGTAAGATCGGTGGCTAAGGGGTATAAACAAATAGAAGTGATTAATTTTGAGGAGACATTTGCCCCTGTAGCTAGATTGAAAGCCATTAGAGTGCTACTAGCCTTTGTTTATTATAAGAGATTTAAGCTTTTCCAAATGGTTATCAAGAGTGACTTTTTAAATGGGGGAATAAAAGAAGATGTGTTTGTAGAGCAACCCCCATGTTTTGAAAGTTCATAATTTTCAAATCATGTTTATAAATTAAAAAAAGGCCTTATATGGATTGAAACAGGCACCTAGAGCTTGGTATGAGAGGCTTAGCACATTCCTACTAGAAAGAAAGTTTATTTAGGGGAGTGTAGACACCACCCTTTTTTTAAGGAAAGTAGGAGTTGTACAGATCTATATTGATGATATTCATTTTGGATGTTCTGATCAAAATTTATGTGATGATTTTCTAAAATAATGAGTAAAGAGTTTGAGATGAGTATGATGGGAGAATTATCCTATTTTTTGGGATTTAGAATAAGGCAAATGGATGATGAAACTTTTCTTAATAAATTAAAGTACACTAAGGACATCTTAAAGAAATATAAAATGGATAAAGCCAAGCTAATAAACACTCCTATGAGCTCTAATGTCCAGTTAGATAAGGATTCAAATAAAAAATCTGTTGATCAAAAGAAGTACAGAGGAATAATTGGATCACTGTTTTACTTGACTACTAGTTGACCTGATATAATGTTTAGTGTTTGTCTCTATACTAGATTTCAAGTTGATCCTAAAGAATCCCACCTGGCTGTAGTTAAGAGAATCCTTAGATATCTCTTAGGGACCCAAAACTTTGGAATTTAGTATCCTAGGAATAGCACCTCTTTTGAAATTATTGGATATTCTAATTCTGATTTTGTAAGGCATAAGTTGGATAGAAAGAGCACTTCTGGAACTTGCTAATTCATAGGATAATTCTTAGTCTCCTGGTCTAGTAGAAAATAAAACTCTATTGCACTTTCCTCTACTAAAGCTGAGTATATTACCTTAAAAAGTTGTGTGGCCCAAGTCCAGAAGCAATAAATTGTATATTACTAAAGCTGAGTATATTACATTTGGTTGAAGCAATAAATTTTAGATTTAGGATTACCTGTTGGCACAATTTTAATTCTATGTGATAATACTAGTACCATCTGCATCTCTAAAAATCCTATCTAACATTCAAGAACCAAACATATTGACATAAGGCATCACTTCATTAGAGACCATGTTACTAAAGGAGATATTGAGTTACATCATGTAGCAATTGAAAACCAACTGACTGACATCTTTACTAAACCACTAGCCTTTAACACATTCAACATCTTAAGGACCAGATTGGGTGTGATTAACATAAATGCATGAATTTGATGATTACTGACTTTTGAATTATCTCTTTTTTACTTTTCTTTTATTTTTTATTTGATTTATTTGTTTATTTCTTTTTATGTGTTTTTGATTTCCTGCTAATTTTTCTCATTTTTCTATTGTTATTTGTTTGATTTGGTTAATTCTTTTTATACGCTTTTCTCTTATTTTTATTTCCTGTTTAGAATCCGATCACTGCTCACTACTATTGATAATCTTGATTTTTATATGAGAATTTTGCCTTATTTTTATTTAGAAGCCTGTAAGCAATGATTGACCTCTCTAAAATAGTTAAGGGAAGAAACATTGATGATTGTTTCTCTTCCTCTAACTCCTTTAATGGTGTATTCTTTTTTTTGGATAAAAATCTTTTTTAAAATTTAAAATTCGACTTTAAAATAGAGATTTATTTTATCTTCCTACAGTAATCTATCTCATATGAGTAGTGTTCCAAATCATTGAATCACTTTCATATTTTCTTAATCAAGTGATTACATTTATTATATGAGAAAGGTTCTATTTTATGGATTACTTTTCCTTATCTAAGAGAGTGAGTTTTTCTTTATCTCTCTTATATCTGGAAGATAATATCACAACTAAGAGTCCTTTAGAGGTTTTGAAAGATAGGAAGCTTACAAAAGATGCACCAAGTGTGCCAATCAATTAGAAAAAAGGAGGCACAAAATGAGCCCAACACTGAAAAGATGCACAATGTTTGCCAAAAATTGAAAAGATACACAAAATGTATCAAAATCAAAAGATATACAAAATGCGCCAAAAAATTAAAAAAGAGGTATAAAATTACCCCACAAAGAAATAAGTTTCCTCCTCTTTCAAATCTTTAAAAATCTTAGAAGATTCATGTACCACTTAATATATTCAAACACCTGAGATTGAAAATCATGATTTTTGATTTTTTAATTTGTAATACTATTTTATCATATATTTTTCTAGAATGAAGTTTGAAAGAATCATTTTTTTATCTAATTTCTTTTCTTCTGAATAAAATTTTTGTTTGAAAAGAATTTGAACCTACAAGGTGTCCGAGGTAGGGTTTACAAAAATCGATCTTCTAACTTTTTTGGATTTCAACTTATCAATTTTCTCTTATTAGCTTTTGAATTGAAAATTAAGAAAAAAAATTTTTGATTCGCTGGAGTTGATCGATTCAAAAAAAAAAAGAAAAAAAAATGTTATTTTAAAGTGGTTTTTATGTTTATTTCCTTATTTTATTTTTCATGGTTTTTGCTTTGATTTCTTTTTTTATGGTTTTTTGATCCTCCGATCATTCCTCTCCATTCTTCATTTTTTTTATTTTTATTCACAGTATCCTGGATGATCCTCACATCATCCTGGATAATATGATCAACTCATCCCCATCATGCACCAACAGCTAATCTGAACCAATTATTGGTGATCATCCTGAATGATACACCTAATCGTCATGGATGATCCACGTGGTAATAGTTGGACGACTTAAATTCATCCAGTCCAATTCATTATTCTGTCATCATCCCGGACAATCTACCTAATCATCCTGGATGATACTTTTCATCAAAGGTTGTCCAGCTTGACTCCTCGGGATGATAATTTGAGTCTAATCATCCTAGATGATTCCTGATAATCCAAGATGATCTGACTGTCTTTTTGACCAATCAGCCAAGCCAACATTATTGCTCCAAATTGTCCTGGACGATATCACAATCATCCTAGATGATATTTGTAAATCCTTAAAACTAGCACAAGTTCAAGGCCTCCTTCACTCCAATTTTCTTCCTCACTTCATATCCTTCTTTCTTTCAGCCAAGCTCACCAATGGCCAGTGGGAAATACTCTAGGATGCTTACTGGAAGCTCCTTAGGGGGAACTGTGGATCCCTGCTTCATTGATACCGCAGATCAGGCTGGTTACCTTTGCTATAAAATTGTATGGATTACATCATCCAAAATAGTCAATCCTTGTACCCTAACCTATCTAGTGTTAGATCTATTTGCCCGCACTACTCTTACTTTCATTCTGACCCTTACAGTTCCTTTACACTTTGAACTTTTATATGAATTCTTCACTAGTCTGTGAATCAACTCTACCTATACTGCACTCCAATCCTATGTAACCAAATGACCTGTAAAGCTCACTTACCAAGACTATCATGAACTTCTTCAACTTTCTACCACTGGAGAAAAGCTTCACCTCATTGCCTCAAATCCTTATTTAATTGGAGTCAGGTTAATTAGGTTCTAAGGAATAAAAATGCCATTTACCACGATGGTGCCTCTAGTTCATTAGTTAAAGAAGCTCGGACCATCCAACATGTCCTCAAAACTTCTATAATTCCTAAGGCTGGTGTTCAGGTTCACATTACTCCCTTACTTTTGATCACCACCTACTATATAATGACTCATAGGAAATTCAATGCTACTGATCTTATCTTTTGATACATTGAGCACTTGACTAGCATTAAGGATCCTGGACATAGAAGGAAACAAAATTTGGCCCTAGGACACCTCATTGCTTATGTCCTTAAATCCAAGTATAATATTCAGTATCCTACCCCTCCAAATTTTTCACCCTCCTTCTACACAAAGATCTCCTTTCATGTTCTTCATAGCACTGATCTCCATCCGGAGCACAAGCAAGTTGAGGGAGCAGAAGAAGAGGATATTCCTGCACCTATTCCTATCCGACAGCAATCATAGCTGGATTAGCTGGTGGAGAGGTTTGACCAGTGGGAGGCCAATTTTGACTCCTAGATTGTTGCACAAGAGCAGTAGCATGCTATAGATGTTGATCGCTTTAATGCCTATGTAGTCCAGTAGCAGTAGCAGCACGACAAGGATATAGCCTGGTTTGGAGAACAATTCACTTCCCTCCATAGTCTTTTTCAGCCACCACCACCTCCTCCTCCACCTGATTAGGATCCCTCCTACTATTAGCTTGTTTGATTTTTTTTATTCATTTTTCTGTGATATTTTGTACTGTAGTTCTTTTCTATATTATTCTATGTGTTTTTTATTTATTTTTTTGTTTCCTCCTTTTTGTGATGTCAAAAAGGGGAGTAGTGTCAGTGTTATATTATTTTGTGCATATTTTAGTGAAATCTAAATTTCTTATGTTTTATTTTTTTTTGTCATATGTGTTAATTTGTTTAATCTGCTTGATTTGAAACTACCCAACAAATATTTGCCATCATCAAAAAAGGGGAGATTATTATAAATCTTGATTCAAGGATTATAATTTTCATGATAACAAAAATTTATGTTTCTGTTTGATTACCTAACCTTTCAGGTCCATAAGATCAAGTGCAATTCAAACCAGCTCAAGATCAGGTCTGTTTATGTTCAAATATAATTTTTTCCTTTCTTGAGTCAAGTGTAATGTGATGGATCCCCAAGCTATGTAACCTTGCACACACATACTGAGGGGGAGAATTTTAGTGAGTTAGAATTTCTATTCTATTTTGATCATATCATCCTAGATGATCGTGAGAATGGCCTAGACAATCCATTAAAAATAAAAATCCTAATTAGGGCAGCTGTGTTAAGCCAGTCTAATTAAGCAGATCATCCAAGATGATCCTCCCATCATCCATGACGATATGCTCAAATCAAAATTCCTCAGCCATTAGACTCATTTAGGCAAGTTTTTAAGTTTAGGATTTTGGTATAATCGTATAGGATGATATATGTATCATCTTAGATGATGCATTACAATCATGCCTAAATTAGCCAGGTGATTAAGGAAAGAAATTGAGGATTGATTGATTAATCACATCATCCTGGCCGATCGCAAGATCATCCGAGATGATCCGTTATAAATTCACATCATCCAACATAGTTTTTTTTTATCACTCGAACTATGTGCAGGATGATTTTGCCCATTTTTGAACTAATCGTATAGGATGATAGCCTTATCATCCTGGACGATCAGCTATAAATCCTCAACATCCAACACAGTTTCCCTGAATGACCCAAACTATATTCCGAATGATATTAGTTATTTTTAAACTAATCGTACATGATGATAGCCATATCATCTTAGACGGTCAAGTCATTTTCTATATATCTTCCAGAATTTTCTCTTAGACGTCCCCAACTATTTACTGGATGATATTTATAATTTTGAACTTATCATCCAAGATAATCGCAAGATCATCCTGGACAATCAGACCAGACCATGTCTCCTAATCGTCTAGAAGAACCAGATCATCCAGGCCAAAAGGGCTGATTTATATTGATCATACAGGACAATCAAAGGATCGTCCTGGATAATCTTTAATGGCAAGTTGAAATTCAGGGCAATTTTTGAGCCGTTCTATTTAAGCTCTCTTATTTGTTAATGGAAAACTTTTTACTATTGTCCTCACCTGAGAGAGTCTTAAGAGGGAGAGGGAGAGCTTGGGAGAGAGAGAGAGAGAGAGAGAGAGAGAGAGAGAGAGGATCTTATGAGGGGGAGTTTGTGAGGTGTTCACAAAGGTTGCTCCAAGCAAGGATTTGAGTCATCTTCTCTAACTGTCATCCCTTATTCCTTAGTGGCTTTGTGTGAAGGATCATTAGCAAGAAGATCGAGGTTCTCTGCCCACTTCAGGAGGAAGCAAAAGGAGGTAAGGTTCTCTGCTTACTTCAGGAGGAAGTGAAAGGAGATAAGGTTCTCTGCCTATTTGAGGAGGAAGCAAAAAAAATTTATGTTCTCTGCCTCTTCGGGGTTGGTGAAAAGGAGTTTTTGTAAAGTCTTCTCTGCCTTGCTATGGGAGCAAAAGGAGAGTCACTGACTTTTAGTATAATACCTGGAAGGGAGGCTCTGGGGAGCGGATGTAGGTCAAGTTGACTGAACCACTATAAAATCAGGTGTGTTATTTCTTTTTACTATTGTATATTTTAATTTTTGTACTTTACTTTCCTGTGGATGATCGTGTGGTTAAATTTATTATTTTATTTGATTAATCATATCCATATCAATGTGCAATTATGTTTATTTTAAAACATTCAAAAAGGTTTTAAAATCTTATTTTTGCTTAAATTTTTTTTAAAACTACCAATTCACCCCCCCTCTTGGTTAGCCTCGAGCTAGTTCATAATGGCTTAACATCCGTAATGAACTTTCAGATAACCCATAGCTATAGACTTGAAACAAGTCTATTAAGAGAGCTTTTGTATAAGGCTTCACAAAAAGTCTTAATAATTCAATTCTATCGACACTGATCGTACAATACGATTTAGGATCATATAGTATGATTAGTTTAAATTGCCCTTTAGTACTGTATGAAGAATAAGATGTTATACAATCAGTTCAAGTATTTGAGCTGATCGTCCAGTACGATATAAGAAATCATCTAGTTCAATTAGTTCAATCAAATTAGAATATCATCTCATACAATCGATTGTAATTAATTATTATCCCATATAGAGATCGGGTCGTATACTTCGATCAGTCAAATCGTACAGTACGATCTGACTATATCAATTAATCCAAATTTAGTCCCCTAATTACATGATTAGATTAGGCAAGATTTGATGATATTGTACAGTATAATGCATATCATACAGTATGATTAGTATAAATTTTGAATTTCAAAATATTGCCTAAAATATTATTGGCGACTGAGATCATGATTTCTACTGATTATCCTATACGATATGGATCATACAATATGATGAGTAATAACTTTAATTATGCCAATTAGCCATTATAATAATTGTTTAAGTAGCTAATCATACATTATGATATGGATCATCTAGTATGATTAGTTTAGAAAAATTACACTTTTAATTTTCTCACTTTCTCACTCTCCCGTATATGTGTGTACATTGTCACCAAGTTTAGCATCCAACAAATACAAGATATTGACTCAAGAAATATAGAATTAAATAAAAGTAAAAAACATAGACTCTTAAAGAAACTTATACCTATTCTACTTAGTCTTGAGTTGATCACTTTTTGTGGTGTACGATGGACTTGAAATGTTAGTGTATAAGAATAAATATCTAATAATAATAATAATAGGAGATGACATAGTAGACAACCCAATAATATTTGTTATCATCAAAATCACAAGACTTGGGTCCAAATTTGCAACAGATAAGCACACTAAAATTGTACTCAATTTTTACTCAAGTGATTGAACTCCTTTACAAACATAACTGAACATCTATTTAGAGGAAAATACAAAAAATGGCTTTAAGCACTACAGTGCTTAATAAGGTGATGTTGCGGTGTATAAAGTTGAACTAGTGCCTTGGTGCTGACAAGATTTCTCTGCTGTGATGCTTAATGATGTGGAATAGTTACTAATTGAACAGACACATCCTTTTAATAAGTTGTGGCTTCTAGGAAGTTATAACTTCCACCCTGTGGTGCTCCAAAAAAGGAGCATTACAATGCCAGTGCAAACTTTTTGATGCTGCGATATTGAATTGTAGTGTTGCAGCATTCATTTTCCTGAAAACCCGATGCTGCCAAGCTAAATGTTCAACACAGTGGCACTCTCAAAATAGCATCATTGATATTGATACTGGTGTAGTGCTCATAAATAAGGAGGATGGCATTACAATGTCCTGATATGGCACTCTGGCAGAGTTAATTTCAATGTAGCGGTGTTGTTTCATCAGGTGCTATGGTGCTACTTGATTCTTTGTATTTTTTTGTAAATTTCTTAGTTTTCTTTTTTGCAAAAATAACTAAATAACACATTTTCATTGAAATAAAAATGTAATAAATAGTATATAATTTATTCATAATTGCGGCACAATCATTACCAAATGACTTTCGGTCACATATAAAGCTCTAAAAAGCCATTTATCCACGTGTTCATTTTTGAACTAAAAATTTAAATGTTTATATCTTCTTAAATACTTATCCAAATTAAATAAAATTTGAAACACAGCTTACCCACACTCAGATGAAGAGTGGGGAAGTGTTTTATTGTATTGAAAGCACTTTTCAACAAGCACTTTTAAAGAGACGTTTTAGGATTATTTTGGAAAAATATCTTGATCCAAATGGTGAAATCCTTTAATCTTGGTCTCTATGGACTCCTAAAAATGTCCTCTAACAAAACTTCCTTGAAGCCTCCAAGACTTGAAGAGCAATGGATTGAAAGTTGTTTGAGAATTATCACATTCTCTCTCTTTCTTTATGGAAATTTTATTTGAGCCGTAGAAGGCTTGGAAAAGCTATGGGGGAGCTTGGGGAGTTTATTGGAGCTTATAGGATGAGGAATGAGGGCCAGGGAGGTTGTGGATTGAGAATTTTGAGTGAATGATGGTAGAATGAGGGGATTACTTCTTTTTTCCCAATTCAAGGCCCTCCTTTTCATACCAAGGGTTGAGATTCATTTGGCTCTTTCCCGAGATGATTGCCATATGCAGGGAGTTGCTGGAGGATAGTCCTTTGGTAGGAGGGTGGTTGGGTAAAGGACAAAATGATGTGGAAAGTCATTTTGGCCTTTTGTGCACACATAGACACATAGGGCTGATTTGGAATAAACTAATGCTTAAAAATTAATTAAGAGGTGATTAAAAAACTTCTAGAATTTTTTTTAAGTAGGTCAGATGGGTTGGTGTGGAGGGATTTTTTAAATATTAGCAAATTTGACCTTTTTGACAAATTTTTATCACTTTTGACAATTTAAGCAATTTTTTTGGAATTGACCATGTTGACTGGTCAAACTTGGTCAAGCCACCTAGGATTGATCCTAGGAAACTTCAAGAGGCTATTTGCATGAATGTTGGAGGATTTGGTTGCATGGATGTGAAATTTTTATTTTTGAATTGGGTATGTGAGGAATTTGACCAATTAAGGTGAGTTGACCAAGCCGACTCACCATGAATTACCTCACACATGGCTTGGGCTCATTCAAGGTATGCAATGGAGTAAATTTGTGTGATTGAAAGGGCTGATTTGATCAAAAAATTTGAAATTTAATTTTTTGAAGCTTAAAGGCTTGTTTGGTCAACTAGGTTTCATTATGGGTCAAAATAGGGTCCAACTCATTCTAAATAGCATTTATAACTTATTGGGATGCGTTTCAAGGTTTAGTTTGGTTCAAATACATGAAATATATTTTAAAAGGATTAAGAGGCCTTTAGGTCAACCATGGTTCTTGTGACATCACTTCCGGTAAGTTTTTGAATCTCCATGAAATTGAAATTAATCCAAATAAAATTAATATGATAATAAAAATGCCACCAATTGAAATTCTTACTCCTTTGAGATTTTTGAAGGTTAATTAGTGTACCTTACAAGATTTATATCAAATCTATCTAGCAGATGTCAACCATTTTTAGTGATATGTAAGAAAGATGCTCATTTTTTAGTGGGATAAGAATTAGCAGAAAGCATTCAATGGAATAAACAAATATTTAACAAATCGCCTAGTTTTGGTGGCTCCCATCCTAAGGAAGCCTCTAATTATATACACAACAACTTTAAGTGAATCTCTTGGTGACTTATTAGCTTAGGTTAATGAGGAAAAAAAAGATAATACACTTTATTATCTAAGTAGACTTTACTTCCAACCAAAGTAAATTATCCTCCAATTGAGAAGCAATATTTAGCTTTAATCTTCACCACTCAGAAGTTGAGGGATTTTATGCTTTCTCATAAAGTAAATTTGATATCCAAAGTAAATCCATTATAATATTTAATGATTCATCCAATTTTATTAGGATGATTAGCTCGATGGTTGATGATTCTGTCATAGTTTAAAATCACATTCATTCCTTTACAAGATATGAAAGGAGAAGCTGTGGCAGGCTTCTTAGCTCATCTAGTGCAAGATGATTATCCAATAAATGGTGAACTACTAGATGAACAAATAATGAAACTATAATTAAATAAAAAGTCTACTTGTAAATTCTATTTTGATGGTGCTGCTTCTAGTCAACAAGAAAAAAATAATCTTATTTCTTTAGGGAAAGATGGAATCGAAATAATGCTCATTGCTCAAAATAAAGGCTTAATGTATTACTATATTTATCTATCAAAACCTTGTACAAATAATGAAGTTGAGTATAAGGCATTAATAAATGGATTAGAGTTAACAATTCTGAATGAAATCCAAGAGATTAAAATCTTCAGAGATTCTTAGCTAGTGATCAATCAAAGAGTTAGTATCTATAAAGTATTAAAGGAAAATTTAATCCCTTATCATTAGTATATAATGCATATTCATAAGCAAATTCCTAATATAACATTATAAAAGTTTTCCCATAGGCAAAACTCAACAACAGATGCCTTAGAAAAGTTAGCCAAATCTCTAACTTGTCCTAAAGGGGATTCAAATCAAATAGATGTACAAGTTCACAATGTATTATCACCTATAAAATTTAAATATATAAACAGAAAATCCCAATTTGAGGTGAAAAGTATTTTTGTAGTAAATGATGAAGTGGAGGATTGGAGAAAACCCTTCATCGAATACTTTCAAGAAAATAAGCCCCCTCGTGATAAATCTATTACTGATCAGATTAAGAGAAGATCTTTATCATATACACTAATCAGTAACACCCTATGCTGAAGATCATTCGATCAGCTGTGGTTATGATGTTTAAGTAAATTAGAACCATAGAAGATCATAGAAGTAGTTTATGTTGGATTGTGTGGTGCATACTAGTCTAGTCCAAAAAATGAAAATGAAAATCAAATAAATAGAATATTATTGGCCATTGATGAATGATAGATATATGAAAGTTATACGTTGTTTCATCAATGAAAACTACATAGTGTGGTTATACATCAACCAGTGAATGTATTACATCCAATAGTTTCTTCATGGCCATCGAAAAGCTGGGGTATGAATATTGTCGATCCAATTGGTTTGTCATCATCCAGAGGTTATAGGTTTATATTAGTAGCTATAGATTATTTCTCAAAATGGGAAGAAGCAGTTCCCTTAAGAGAATTTAATACTCATCACATTTTAAACTTTTTCTAAGACCATATCACATAGATTTGGTGCTCCTCATCAGATCATATCATATAATAGTCCATAAGTTAGAAGTATTAAAATAAATAGTTTTGTTAGATGTCATAATATTGATTGGAGATAATTAACAATCTATTACCCTCAGGCAAATGGATTAGCCGAGTCCTTCAATAAATTATTGGTATATATTCTGAATAAGGGACTAGATGAAAATAAATGTTAATGCCATGAAAAGTTAGGAGAATCGTTTTGGGTATACAAAACCATATATAGAACTCCTACTCAGTCTACACCATTTACTCCGGTCATTGGAGTATAGGCTATTCTCCCTTTGGAGGTACAGCTTCCTTCAATGTGTATAGTCATTAGCTACAAAATCACCGAATAATAAAATGCAAAACTTAGACTAGAAGTATTCAAAGGTCTAGAAGAGAAGCATCTATAGGCTTAATAGAACTTCAAGTTATACAAAGCTATAATAATTAAGCTCATGACAAGTTGGTTTATCTAAGAACTTCCAAAGTACGAAACTTGGTCTTTCTTCTACAAAGACCCATCTTAGCCTATTGAAAGATAGGCACTAAATTTGAATCAACTTAGGAAGGTCCATTTGTGGTGGAAAAAGTAGACTAAGGAGGATCTTATCAGCTAATTGATTGTAAAGGAGATCATCCAATGTTACCCATAAATAGATGATATCTCAAGTGATACTATGATAGATATTGTTAGAAAAAGAATGTTATAATAAATGAAAATATTTTCTAGTCATTATTTTTGTATATTGCTTGAATATGTTAAAATTTTTGAAAGGGTCTAGGTCCAATGAAAGGGCCTAGGTCCAAAAAATAAGATTGGGTCTGAGATTTCTTTTAGAGTTTATAAGTTTTAAAAACCTTAAACACTATTAAATTATAGCATTAAAGAAATTGTGTAAAATCCTTTATGTTATCCATTCTTTTTGGATTATTAAGGTTTAACCATCTAAATCTTATTAGTTGGATGTTGCCTTTTTTTTAAAAATTCATCTGTTTGGGAGTCTCTATCCCATTTAGATTTCAATCCTTTTGCCTAGGTGATGCTATCCTACTCAAGTATAAATTCACCTGTTTGAGAGCTTCTATTCCATCCAAATTCCAATCCACTTATCTAAGAGACACAATCTTAATCATGTATAAATCCATCTATTTTGGAGCTACTATCCCATCCAAATTTCAATCCACTTGTCTAGGAGACACTATCCTTTTCAAGTATAAATCCATTTATTTGGGAGTCGCTATTCCGTAATGATTTCAATCCACTTATCTAGAAGATGCTATCCTAATTAGGTATGAATTCACCTATTTGGGAGTTGCTATCCCATTCAATTTTCAACCCACTTATCTTTGAGATGCTATCCTAATCAAATATAAATTTGCTTATTTGGGAGGCGCTATCCCATTGAGGTATAAATTCACAAGTTATGGAGCAAGCCCTTTGTGGCACTCTCTTAATTCAAATAAAAGTTAAATTTTCTAGTGGTGGATAAAGTCATTCAAGCACCATCTTCTTGTAAATTTTAAATTCCCTACTTATTATCATTTACTTTTTGGACCTAATCACTGATATATCAATAGAATTATCATTTACTTTTAGGCACCATCTTAGTGTCAAGTTCATCACATATATTGGGGATCCATTTGTTCACATCTTTTTTGAATAAGGTTAATTCCTAAAATTAAAAAAATCTAATCTCAAAAAATATATCACTGAACCTCATTATAAATTTTAAATCCAATCCATCACTATGGTTTGGCATAGTGGTGAGATCATTGACCTTAAAATTACCACTTGATAGTCACCCTTGATTATGATCTAATCATCTGATCAATCACTTGATAATCAACAAATAATTATTAGTGATATGATTATTTCAAAATAAAAACTCCCCTTAATCATTGGCCTCCACAATCAATTTCATAATTCAAAGAATAATTAAACTTTATATCCATTAATTGATAGTCACCAATGATTGTCAATTGATCATCTGTTTAATCTATGAAAATCATCAATATTTATCAATAATATGAGCATGTCAAATCTAAAACCCCTCTAAATCATTGATCAAATCAAATCCACATCAAATCCAATAACCAAATCCAATGAAAAATCTAATACTCAAAATAAAATCCAAAACCCTTAGGTTCATAACTAAATTTTTAACAATTGTCATTCATCTCAAAACCTAATAAATAACCTTAGATTTATGTTTTGATAGTTGCATATTGATTAGACATATCCCTAGGGTCAACCACATCAATTTGGTGGCATTTAAAATCTTCTAACCCCTTAAATTTAAAGTATTTCCTAAGGCTGGAAAACCTTCAAATATTTATAGCCTATGCAACTAGACATTATATCTTGTGGAAATGGGCCTTAGAAGCATCTACAAATCATTTGAGCATTATCATTATCATTGGCATGATGCATTAAATGAACATTAACCCTTGGTGGAACATGGTTAACCATGGTTGACCGTAAAACCCTTAAAATCCTAAAACCCCAAAACTTCCTAAAAACTATGAAAGTTCAATGGAGAGTGTTAAGCCTCATTGAACTATCCCTAGGCACAGCAAGAGGGGGGATGAATTAGTTATTTAAAATTTCCTTTAACACAAAATAATCTTTTTGAAATTTTTAATAACTTGAATTAAATAATTTAATCACCCAATGTGGAAGCTAATAAAAATAAAAATAATCACAATGATGATAATAATTTGATTAAATCAATTTAACATCAACAAAAGCATTTTCAACATGCATTTTTTTAAGAGAATAAATTGCAAAAAAGTAAAGAGTAAAAATAAAATAAGAATGAGCATACTAGAATTTTATATTGATTAAGTTTAAACACTGACCTACGTCCACTCCCCGTTGTCCTCCACTATGGGTATTACATTAACTCTTAGTTACTCTCTTTTAGCCTCCAAAGCAAGGTAGAGAAGCCCTTATAAGAATCACTTTCACTAACCTAGTGTGATGGAGAATCAGAATCCTTTTCAACCTCCTAGAGAGGTAGAGAATCTTGGAAGCTCTTTTCACCCTCTTGATGAAGGAATCAAACATGGAACCTTTTTCACCCTTCTAGTGAAGGCAGAGTACCTTATAATCCTTTTTCATCCTCTTATTGAAGCTAGAGAACCCTGACCTTTGACCTTAAAGCTTTTCTTCACAGAGTAGTCCTAATAGATCCGGAAAGGTATATGGAGGAATTAAGGTGCATCTTTCTTGGAGCCACCATGTGAAAACCCTCACACTAATTCTCCCTCTCACAAAACACACCTTTTCCTTCTCCACTCTAAAAGATCTCTCACAGCTCTCTCACAGAATCCCTTCAATAATCAGAAGTTTCTTTCTTTGAAAAATAATTAAGAAAAGCTTTAAATACAAGTTCTTCAAAAACCCTAAATTTTTAATTCAATTAAAACTAATCACATAGTATGATCGATGATCGTACAATATGATTAGTTCAAAAATCAAATAATATCTAGTATGATGGAACAATCCTGGGATGAACCGTTCAAAAATCTATGTACTGATCATATCATAGGATCAAAAGATTATACAATATGATTAGTTCAATTATTTTGAGATCATACAAGATGATTTCTGGGATGATTGAAAATCATCTCTACCTATCATCTGGTATGATTGACATTATTTTGTATGATTAGTTCAAAAATTAAGGTTTTGTCCAGGACAATCACTTGAATGAATGTGCTTCATGTTTGCCTATTATACGATATGATCTACAAAATTAATTAAAACTTAATTTGATTGACTATCATGAGGATTAAATTAGTAAGTTTTTAAATTTTGTACTGTATGAATGTAATTATACAGTACAATCTATTCAAAAATAAAAATTAAAACACATAATTTTGATTGGTGGCTAGGGTTTTTGTTTTAAATAGATCATACAGTAGGATCTGGAGTGTATCGTATAATCAGTTTGAAAATATTATTTATAAAATTAGCAATTTTAAATTGTTTAAAAAATAACTGATCATACAGTATGATCTAGTTTATATAGTAATTAGTAAAAAAAATTTAAACATATTTTCTCGGTCCCCTATGTGTGTGTGTGTACAGTCATAAAAAAAGCATACATCTTTTTAGGACTTTAACACAAGTAATTTATAAATAAATAAAAAAAAATTATAGACTCTTGTCAACCATGTTCCTACTCTACCCAAACTAGAGCCCTAAATATTCTTGCATGCTGTATTACGTGCCTGAAATGTTAGTACACATAATATATATATGTAATATAAAATAGTAAGAAAAATTAAAGTACAATCAATAGTATTTCTTATCATCAAATTCATAAGCTCGGGATCTTAGATTGTAATAATCTCCCCCTTTTTTATGATGATAAACATTTTGGGTTGAAATTGCAAGAAAGTTGTATTTTCTCCTAATCTCCTCCTCGCTATATGAGATTATTTTAAAAAATAGGGGAAAGTAAATTTTTTTTGAGTTTGTTTAATTTTTTTCTTTTTCTTTTTTTTGGTTGTAAACATAAACAGTCAACAAATATAAGAGAGAGACTCTAATAGAGAGAAGAACAATCACAACAGAGACTATAACACAAATATAAAAGAAAGACTCCAACCAAACAAACAATCTAAAAGTAGGATCCCTGATTTGGTGGTGGTGGAGGTGATGGTGGTTGGAAATAGCGGTGAATGATGTCAAATTGCTCGCCAAACCACTCTATGTCAGTCTCATATTGCTGCTGTTACTGTTATTGAATGTGGTTATCTAGCTAAGATTCTAATCGATCAAAATATTCTATCAGTGCCTAATAGGAAAAACGTTGGTATGTTGGTACTAATGCTGGTGCTAGTTCTAGTTCCAGTACTAGAAGGTCTCTCCCTTCCTCATTAAACTCTAGTTCTTCCTCAGGCTTTCCCCCTTGGTGATGATGAAAGAGAACATCAAAATAGCCATTAGAGTAGAAAATAGGGAATTTAACTATTAGTGTGTGATCTGTAAGCTAATATTTTTGTTCCAAAACATAAGCAATTAGGTTGCCTAGTGCAATATTGTGCTTACGATGGGTTGAGCATGAGCAAAGTGAAGTGAGGTTATGTAGATATGAGATAATCATTTGAGATTCATCAAAAGCATTACCAGACATGATGAAGTAGGTGATAAAATACAAAAGAGGAGTGATATTTACCCTATCTCCAGCTTTAGAAAGGATAGAAGTCTGGGGAATATGCTGGATGATATAAGCATTTTGGTTTATTGATTGGAGAAATGGCTTGTGTTAGTATAGAGGAATGTTCCTAATGAATAGATTAACAGAGGTCTAGTCAAAGTTTCCCCTAGATGATAGGATATGGGGTTAAACCCCTTCAGTGGATAAGTGGAGGTATTCAGCTAAGTCTTATTTGGTAATTTCTACGGGTCATCTACATACATATGAAGTCATGATATAAAAGTTTGCAGACACTCATAGCCTAGCAAAAAATTCATAAAGTAATTCAAAATTGAAAGGAAAGGCTAGGGTAAGAAAGAATTAGAGAGTGTAGGTAGCAAAAAGATTCATTACCCGATAACTAAGAAAAGACTAATCAATGAAGCGGGATGGAGTAATCTAGGCTTCCCTATATCTATGGTAGGAGGCTTCATCCTCTGCTATTTGGAAATGATCTTCAATAGGATGATGGAAGAAACTACGATGGAGCAGTTGATGAGCTCGCTTTCCATCGACCATTAAGAGTGTGAAGGGTACGAATGCAAGTGAAAATAGAAATAGAAGGATGGATTGAGTGAAACCATAGAAATCCATCCTTATACAATTTTAGTAGATTGTACAGTATGATTAAGCTTCATACGGCATTATCAGCAGAATTTAATTTACCTGGATGATCATTCAGAAAAAGTGGTAAAATTATACAGCACGATGAAAATTGAACTAGATGATCTTTGTTAAAAATGATCATCATGAGGAGTCAATGATACGACTGTTTATAAAAAAGTTTGTATGGTATAAATAGGTATTCATATAGTACGATGATCTTGTAAAAATCATATTGGATGATTAAATTCATTTAATGGTAATGACACATGGATCGTACAAGAAGAAGAGGTGGATTATATAGTATGATCGTGAATAATTGGTCAAATTAGAACCGTTAAAATCATAGATGGCGAGGATGTGATGAGTTGTGTATATTGTATAGTATGATATGAACAAATTTTTTTAGGTGGTGTGTGGTAATCAGGGAATAACTACTACTAAGGAAATAACACTGAACAATTACCAAACATAAATCAAACACAAAAAAGTATAGAAACACATAAAATCATAATTTGTTGATTTCATCTTATCATGAATTAAGCATAAATGTCAATGACACTTGATTTATTTCTCAATGTTCTACAGGTGTCATAGCTTAAGGGTTTGGTCAAGATGTCTACCAGTTGATCATCAGTCACTAAATGATGCAACTCAGTATCTCCCTTAGCAATATGGTCTCTAATGAAGTGGTGTTTAATTTTTATATACTTGGTACGAGAGTGTTGCAAAGGATTATTAGAGATGCATATGGTACTAGTATTATCACACATAATTTTAATAGTACCAAATGGGAGTCCAAGGTAAGAATTTTCTATTTTAGCCATAAGACTTGCGCAATACAACTTTCTACGGCAATATATTCATCCTCAATGGTGGATAGGGCTATAGAGTTTTATTTTCTACTAGACCAAAAAACTAAGGATTGACTTATAAATTAATAGGTTCCAGAGGTGCTTTTTTATTAATCCTAAATCCTGCAAAGCCTGAGTCTAAATATCTTATAATTTTAAATGAGGAGCTATGTCTAGGGTACCAAATACCTAAATTTTTTATGCCTAGAAGGTATTTAAGGATTCTCTTAGAAGCTATCATATGTGATTCCTTAGGATTTACTTAAAATCTGGCACAAAGATAACCCTAAACATAATGTCAGGTCTACTAGCAGTGAAATATAGCAGTGATCCTATTATACCTGTATACTTCTTTGGGTCTACTAACTTTCCACTTGCCTCTTTGTCTAATTAATGGTAGAGCTCATGGGTGTATTAATTGCTCTAGTATTTTTCATCTCATACTTCTTTAGAATATCCTTGATATACTTACTTTGTCTTAGAAAATTTCCATCATCCAATTTCTTTACACTAAAACCAAGGAAATAAGTCGGCTCTCTCATCATACTCATTTCAAATTCTCTACTCATGGTTTCTAAAAAAATTATTATAAAGATTTTCATTTGTTGATCCAAATAGTATATCAATAACATATATTTGAATATTGAGTAAATCATCTCCTACTTTCTTAAAGATTTGGGTGGTCTCTACACTACCCTTAATAAAGGATTTATCTAGGAGAAAAGTGATAAGCCTTTCATACTAGGCCCTAAGTTATTTCTTCAATCCATACAATGCCTTTTTCAATTTATAGACATGATTGGGAGAGGATGAATTTTCAAATCTAGGGGGTTGCTCTACATATACATCTTGCTTAATCACCCCATTCAAAAAGGCACTCTTTTTATACATTTAGTACAGCTTAAAACCTTTAAAGTAAGTGAAGGCTAACAACACTCTAATAGCTTCCAACCTAGCTACCAAGGCAAAGGACTCCTCAAAATTAGTACTTTCTATTTGATTATACCCCTTAGCTATTAATCTAGCTTTATTTCTAATTATTACTCTAGAGTCATTCATCTTATTCTTAAAAACCTATTTGATTCTTATGACACTTTGGTCCTTAAGTATACTAACCAATTCCAAAACATCATTTCCAATAAATTGGTTTAATTCTTCTTATATAGCTAGGATTCAGAATTCATCAAATAGGGCTTGATCTACACTAATGGGTTCTATCATAGAGATGAAAGTAGAATGACTAACCTCCTTCCTAAGTCCATAGTTAATCCTAATTCCTATAGATGGATCTCCTAAGATGAGTTTTCTAGGATGACTAAATACATGTCTCCAATCTCTAGGAAAGGGCTCCTGAGGTTCTTCTCTATTTCCTATGTTAATGGATTCTATTCCTTGGATGACCTCTACATCCTCTTCTTCTTCTAACCCAGGCTCTTTGGATTTATCAAATACTATATGGGTGGTCTCCTCTACCACTAAGGTCCTCTTATTAAAAACTCTATAGGCTTTACCTATAGAAGAATAACTTAGGAAAATTCTTTCATCATACTTAGGGTCAAATTTGCCTAATGGAGATTTTCTATTTATCAGAATGAAACATTTACATCCGAATATATGAAGGTGAGACAGATTGAGTGTTCTACCCATAAGTAGCTCATAGAGAGTCTTATTAAGTTTGGGTCTAAGATTTACCCTATTTAGAATATAACAAGTAGTGTAAACTTCTTCTACCTAAAAATATCAAGGGAGCGAATATTTTGCTAACATGGCCCTAGTAGCTTCTATTAGGGTAGAATAGGATGCATTAAAAGTGGCTTTTTTATTTCTTTAATTTTATATTTTGTGAGTCTTGTGATGTAAAAGGTGTATGGTAACTTGATGATCGTACACTCACACATGGGAGTGAGAAAATTGAAATTAAAAATTTTCTAAACTAATTGTACTGTACAATCATGATTGTACTGTTTGATCGGTTATTTGGAAAATGATCATAACGACCAATTAGCATAATTATTATTTTTTAGACTAATCATATTGTACGATCCCATTCATACATAACGATCAGTTAAAAATAAGATTTCTTCCGCCAATCATAAATATGATGCTAATCGTACTATATAATGATCTTAAATCTTGCCTAATTTAATCTTATAATTAAGAAATGAAATTTGGATTAATTGATATAATTATCATACTATATGATTTAACTCATCGTACTGTATGACCCGATCACCTCTCAGGATGATTATTAATTACTAGAGGTCGTATGGGAAAAAAATTTATTTGATTGTACTAATCGTACTAGACAAACCATGTTATTGCACTAGATGATCCATTCAAGTATTTAAACTAATCATACATGGCATTATTGTTCGTATAATGTCGATAAGATGAATTGAACTAATCGTACTGTATGATCAGTTGTGATAGAATTGAAAATTTAGAGTTTTTGGACACCTTATCATTTAAGTTCTTTTAATAGGCTTTTGTGTGGTCTTTTTGCTGTTGAGTTTTTTTAAGAGAGAGTAGTGAGAGCTCTTGGAGATTTTAGAGAAAGAGAAGGAGAGGTTGTGTGTGAAGGAGAAGTAGTGTGAGGGGATTTCACACTGTTGCTCCAAGCAAGCTTCTACCTTGGTTTCTCTGAGTGTCTTACTTATTTTCTTGGGTGACTCTAGGAAGAATAACTTTAAGGCCAAAGATCTTCAAGGTTCTCTACCTACACTAGAAGGGTGAAAAAATATTCAGGTTCTCTGCCTTCACCAAGTGGGTGAAAAATGATTGCGATACTCTGCCGCACCAGGTTGGTGGAAGAAATTTTTTAAGGGCTTCTCCCCCTTATTATGGGGGATAAAGGAGAAACACTAAATGTTTAGTGCAATGCTCTGCGAGGAGGACTCCGACGAGTGGACTTAGGTCATGGTTCACTGAACAACTATACAATTCTAGTGTGTTCGTTCTACTTTATCTTCTGCATTTTCAAATTTCTACACTTTTATTTTCTTGCTTATTTATTGTTATTACAAATTTGAGTATTATTTTATCACATTGACTTAGTTTTAACTCTTGTTGAAAAAGAAAATTAAAAAAAATAAAAATATAGAAAAATAATTTTTTTGTCATTGATATGTGTTAAGAAAATCAATTAAAGTAAAGGTACATTAGTTATTATGAAGTTTTTTTTATTGCTCTAGTTATTAGTTTGAAGTATTTTTAAAAGGGGTAAATTTTTAAAGAACTAATACACCCCCTTTTAGCAGTGTCAAATCGGGTCAGTGGGTCAGGTTTGGGTCGAACTTGAGTTGAATCGAGTCTAAACAGGTCAACCCTAACTTGACCCAATTTTACAAACATGTTTGGATTTTCAACCCAAACTCGACTCGCACGGGTTACGATTTGACTCGACTTGACCCTAAAAAACTATTAAAATCATGCGAGCAAACTAGCATCATGGTAGTGGCATAGTCTGGGTGATACGAGGTGAGGATGAGGTGGAGCAATGAAGCAGCGGAGCTGCTAGAGCATATCGAGGCCAAGGAGAACCAAGCTTGGTTGAGGTGTTAAGACTCAAGTGACTCGAGCGATCCCTGCGTGGCGAGGATGATGCGATATGGAGACTAGCGAGGCAAAGTGGTGGAGCACCGAAGCAGCCTCAGCCTGCACGGTGGTGATTGGGTGACATGATGTAGCAACAGCTTAATCGCTGAAGCGACTAGAAGACTAGATGCGACTGGGTGATGCGAGGACGTGTTTGCGATGAGACACGATAGGTTGGTATGGGATGGGTCAATTTTTCAAGTCAAAACGGGTCAACTCCGGGTTGTCAGGTCAACCTGAACCTAACCCATTTTCAAATGGGTCAGAAATCTAAACTTGGACCTGACCTGTTTCAAAAACAAGTCGACCCAAACATGAATTTTTTTGGGTCGGGTCTCGGGTCATGTCAAAAAATGACACTCCTACCCCCCCTAACATCCATGCAAGCTCAAGGTAGAGAATTTATAAACTCTTAGAAAGTTAATAAAATTCTACGATGTCTACCTAGCAACTATGATGCTAAACTATCCACTTTCTATGAATTTAAAGATTTGAATGTGTATTCTATTGATAACTTGCTTAGCTCACTCATTACCTATGAGTAAAGCATGTGTCAAAGGTTGCTTGATATAGATAAAAGGAAGAAGGACAAAGTAGTGGCACTAAAATCCAAGGAATTTGAAAGTGATAGCTCTATAGTTAAGGAAGATGATGACATAACACTAATGACCCGACAATTCAAAAGCTTTTTAAAGAGAAAACAAAAATGTCATCAGTAGTGGAATAAAGGTAAATCAAGTAAAAATTTCAAAGCTTCATATAACACTATCTATTTTGAATGTAGAAAATCATGACACTTGAGAATAGACTGCCCCAATCTAAAACTTCACCCTGCCAGGGAAAAGGGAGAAGAAAAGGCCAACTTCATAAAGGGGAAGCTTTGGACACAAAAGGCTTTTTAGGCTAACTCCACCTTAGAATTATTAGAACTTAAAGTAGAGGAGGTAACAAACATATGACTTATGAAAAATAATAGTCTTAATCTGATCAAGATGAGTTATGTAAGCTTTCGTATGATGAATTATTTGAAGTTTCAAAGAAAATTCAAGATGCATATAGAAAGCTAAAGAAAATGCATGATAACTTGAATGCTAAATTTTTTGAGTTAAAAAAGAGAATTTAAGTCTACAAGGATATTAACTTAAGCAGAAGGAAGATGAAATAAACTTTAAAGCCCTGGGATAAACAAAGGTAGTTATCACTCAACACTTAAAATACACTTTAAAATCAACATCATTACATTAATATTTTAACTCAAATCAAAAATTTTTAAGCCTACAACAAACATCAAAACACTATACAACTTTAACCCATTACCAAGTTAGGTCATATCCAAGCCACAAAACTTGATACACACACTCTAGATGATTTGCTGGGACAACCAACTCTAGCTTTAGGCTAGGCTGGTGTTTTCTTTTCCTACTATTATGTGCCGGGCTTTTTTTGGTTTTTATTGCATGCTGGTTGCAATGATTTAATTGATGTGATGCTCGGTGATGTGTTAATTTATTTATGTAATCATTGAATGATGTGATGGGCATTAGATTACTCATAGGTTTGTAATGATCTTGATGCTCAAATAGTTTTTTGTAAGTGGCCATGCTCATATAGGGCTAAAGTCAAAGGGGCCAAATTAAAGATTTTACTAAGAAACTTTCTGCACCTGCTAAAATTACTAAGCCCCCTTAAAATTAAAAGAGCATGGCTAAGTATGATCCTTTTTTAAATCAATATATATAACTGCTTGGGATATATTTTAATTATAATTACCTAGAATAACCATGCAAGTTATCTAGAGTCTTTTATAATTTTGAGATGTAATGTAATTTAATTGAGTTGAGTTGTGAAAGTTGAGTTTGGAGGTTAGATATTAACCATCTAACTTGGAATCCAAAGAAGAGAGAATATCACTTAGGGGAGGGTTCCCTGTCATTTGGAGATTCAAGTTACGGTGATTTGAAAATCCAAATATAAAAAAATACCCCTTCGATGATGAGTTCTTTTCATTTGGATAATTAGACCCAATGGATCTAAGGATCTCATAGATGGAAAGAAGATGAAGAAGTGAAGACATAGAGAACATCCCATTCTCAAAAGCACTTGCATCATTTCTAGGACTAGAATTCAGGTTGTCGTGTGTGGTACCCAACAACTTTTAATTTTTGCAGACCCTATGTTATAAATTAAGTGACACTTGCCACATGGACTCAACATTTATTTAATGATTGATTGATATTGATTTATTTAAATTGATTGTGCTTTAGAAATTGCCTTCTTTTCTAGTCTTTTTTCTTGCATGCCACTTTTTGATTTAACCTAAAAATCCTAGGAGGCTCATGAGGAAATGTAAAAATCTTTTTCTACTTAAAAATAATTAAAAAATATCAGGCTCACATAGAAACTTAATCAATTTTAGGAGGCAAGCCTAGGAATGACCTGGGAGTTCACATACATTATATTAAATCTTCTCTATCTTGTTAGGCACCTCCCCGTCTGCCGGTTCTAGCTGACCGCCTGGCCTATTAGGGTTTAGTTCTGTCAAGGGGATGTTGTATAAGCTCTAGGAAAAAAAATCTATTTTAATCCTTTTTTTTAAATTGCTTCATATTATTTATGCATTTAAGGTCAATCAGCATGCATTATATTTAAAATAAATTAAAGAGTAAGAACTTTTAAATATATTTAGAGCATTAATTACCCTACATAATTAAAGTGGCCAATTAGGACCTACTCTGGTTTTCTAGAGAGAGAGGTTTTCTAGAGAGAGAAGCTCTGGTTTTCTAAAGATAGAATCCAAAAACTTATTTCAAATTTTCGTTTGTGTATTCATGGCGGGAAATTAGGGGACTAGTGGTCTCGCCGGCATATCACGTCCCGAAGCTGGATGGATGCTCGCCGGCCATCCACTGGTGGGACGTCAGAGAAAGGAAGCATTGACAAAAGGTTTTCAGGTTCAATTCAGGAAAGTTCTCCTCCTCAGACAAAATACATATAAGGGGGCCCTAGTTATAAGGGAAGGTGCTTTTGTTCAACAAGAGAAGATCAATTTTGTTGTTGGTAAGGGAAAGTCCATTGCTAGTTTTTCTAATTTTAAAAAGCCGAAAGATCTGGTCTCTCCAGAGGTTTCTCCATTAAATGATTTTGAAGCTTCTTCATCAGGCATGAAAATCTTTGTTAATAGATTTGGTATTTCAAATGCAATCCCTGTCAATATCGACAGCGTGATAAATGTGAATGCCATGAATTCTATTAACAAGGAAGATTGTGTCAATGATAAGAAACTTTTAAAAGGAGATTCTTCGACGTCTATGAGAGAACAGATCTCTGGTGTTCATGAAGTAATGGCTCCCTTGACTATTGACGAATCATTCTCTGATCAGGGTAAGTTTCGTAACTTGAAGGAAGGAGAACCAGGTGGTCTTGCTGCTGGGTATCCTATGTTACATTCTAAATTACATTATGAGAATCAACAAATGAGCAATGCTAGAGTTAAAGCTGGTAATGATAAGGGTACAGTCAAGGATCTGAATGAGGTTCGTAACTGTGAATCAAGAGATTTGAATTATCTAAAGCAGGATTGTAACCAAGTTGTCCCGCCTGATTCTTTTAATAAGATGAGTAATTCTCTTCCAAATTCCTGGAATAGGAAGAGCAATTTAAAAGTTGATTTTTTGGAACTTGGATCATTTCTATCAGAAGATGGAAAGGATGTAAAATTGCATATGGGGAATGTATTGGAAAATACTAAAAAATTGGAAAAGGCTTTAGTTATTAAAGTCTTTGGTGATAATATCCCTTTCTATGTCATTAATCAGGAATTGAGAAGACAATGGAGCGGCTTTGGAAGATTTCAACTCACAATGCTGGGAAGAGATTGGATTCTTTGCACCTGTGAGGAAGCTCTAGTCATGGATTCAATTTTAATGGAAGGACCTTGGTTTGTTAAAGGTTACATAATTGGGATTGATAAGTGGGCGCCAACCTTTTCTCCTGATTCTTTGAAGGGCTTATCTGCACATGTGTGGATAAGATTACCCAATTTACCGCTGCATTGCTGGGATGATATCAACATATGTAGAATTGCATCTCAAGTGGGAAAGCCTTTTCTATTGGATGGAAACATGTTCCAATGGAATAGGAGAGAATTTTCTAGAGTTTGTGTGCGGATTGAGCTGGATAAGCAACTTCCATTAGGTGTTTGGGTGGAGGGAGAATCTACTAGATTCTTTCAAAAAATTGAATATGAAAAGGTTTTTAAGCTTTGCTTCAAATGCGGAAAAATTGGTCACCTAGTCAACAACTGTCCTGAGAATAAATTGGTGGTGAATGAAGAAACTATAAAGTCTCTAGCAGTGGAGGTAGCTGATAAAGATAAGGTGGTAATTGATAGCATGGGCCAGGAGGAAAATTCGGAACATGGCTATGGACCTTGGGTTCATGTCAAGTATGGGAAGAGAAGAAAATTTGTTGTGACTAGAGACCAAAGTTCTATAAAAATTAAAAGTAAAGCTGCCCCTGTTTCTACATGGAGAATAGCTGCTTCTGGGAAAAATGCTAAGAATGATGTAGGCAAGGAAGAAAATGCTCAGAAAATTTTTCCAATTGAGTCTGTTAAAAAGGACTCAACTGCAATCATATATAACCCGGTTGATGCTTGTATTGGCAAAGCATTGGAAGAGGGGGAATTATTTGAAGAGAATCTGGAAGACATTGAGGGAGCTGCTACAGGTGAAGCTGAAGTAAGGAATTCTGGGAATTCAACTCCTTCGAAGGGGACTTTGAAGAATAATAAGTTTGAGGCTCTGAACAATTTGGAAGACAAAATCACAAATGCTGTTGATATACCAGACGGGATAGTTGTAAGCAACTGTAATGATAAATCAACAATCCAAGTTGGCTTGACTAGTGAACAGGAGATCATGAAAATTGGATCTAATCCAGTCAAAAGAAAATTGGGTAAGGAGTTGAAAAAACTTGGCCCAATTAAAATTATGACTAGAACTAGAAAGATGGATGTGGGAAATAAAAGCAAGGGTGTTGGGGTTAACTCCCCTACCAATCAATAAACTCCATAGCTTTTTGGAATTGTAGAGGAGCAAGGAAAATATATGCTTCTCTATATCTTAAAGAGTTTGTAAAAAATAATGGTGTCATGTTTATTGGTTTATTGGAGAAAAAAGTATCTTCTATGGAGAGAAAGGACATTAATTTACTTATTGGTAAGGATTCAAACTTTTTCCATTTTCCTTCTAATGGATTATCAGGAGGAATTTTGGTGCTTTGGAATACTACAGTTGCTTCATTTAATACCTTGCATTCTTCCTTTCAATGAGTGATTGGAGATTTAGAAATTCATAATAAGGAAGTTTGGAGGATTTCCACAATCTATGTAAACAAAAACTTGTACTCAAGAAGAGAACTTTGGAAAAATTTCGAGGGGTTTGCTTCCAAAGATCTTCCTTTGGTTTTGGGGGGAGACTTTAACTGCAGTCTTTCAAGCAATGAGAAAAAAGGTGGGAGAAGATTTGCTTTTTCTCAAGGTCCGAAGGAGATGAAGCTTTTTGTAACTAATAATGACTTTCATGATGTAGAGTTTACGGGTCCTTTGTTTACTTGGTGTAACAACAAATCAGGGGGGCTCGTATTCTAGAAAGGTTGGATAGATGTTTTGTCAACACGGCGGCTATTAATTCTTCTCATTTTTTGGTTGTCCGTCATCTCCCTAGAGTGTCATCGGACCACTGCCCAATTGTGATTGGGAAATCTGCTCTAAAACCAAAACTCAATATCAAGTTTGAAGACACTTGGGCTTCTTACTTTGCTTCAAATTCCATTGTTAGAAATGCCTAGAATAAGAAGATTGGTAGAGTTCATTCAGATATTCTTACCATTAAATTCAGGAGGTCCTTGAAGGCTCTATACTATTGGAGTAGAGCTAAGCTGGAAAATCTACAACAGAAAAAATACAAGCTTATGAAGGAAATTCTTCAATTACAAATGGAGGAATCTTCGGCCGGTGACTTATGTGAAGAACAAACTCTTATTCTTAGAGTGAAGGTCAATGAGCTAAGTAGTACTCTAGCTCAGCTGAACACATGGTGGAGGCAATGGGCAAAAGTAAAGTGGATCAAGGAAGGTGATTTAAACACTAAAATTTTCTTTTCTTTTGCTAGTGCTAGAAGGAATGCCAATCATATTTCTAAAATCAAGGATGAGCAAGGAGTGGTTGTGGAGGAGCAAAGGCTGATTGAAGAGATTTTTCATAAATACTTTGAAAAGAAATGGGAGGCTAGATCTTGCTCTTTGGAGAAGTGGCCTTATCCAAGAAGTGTGCTGGATGACATGGAGAAGGATATCCTTAACTCGAAGCTGTCCATGGAAGAAGTGATCAAAGTAGTCAACAACTTTGGTGGAGGTATATCACCTGGCATTGACGATATTTCTCATTCTTTTGTTAAAACCTATTGGTCCATTATTAGAATTGATATATGGAATGCGTTAAAGAACTTCTTTGACACGGGTAATATGGAGGACAATTGGAAAGAGACTCAAGTGCTACTCATTCCAAAGGTTAAAAATCCTACTACTCCTGCAAATTTTAGACCTATAAGTCTGTGCAAATCCATTTGTAAGCTTGCTACTAAGATTCTTCTCAATAGAATTGCTCCAATCCTTCCTAAACTGATTACGGTAAACCAAGAAGCCTTCATCAAGGGCAGATCTATCTCAGATTAGGTGCTTATTTCTCAATAAATCTTTCATAAATTTAGATACTCTAAAGCTACTAGAGGACTGGTTGCTTTCAAGATAGATATGAAACAAGCTTATGATAGTATGTCTTGGAAAACTCTTGAATAAATCTTGAAGTATTTTGGCTTCCCTATACATTTCTCTAGGTTGATCATGGAGTGTGTGGAAAATCCAAAATTTTCTATTCTTATCAATGGGAATTCTTCTAATTGGATCTGCTCATAGTGGTTTTCGTCAAGGTTGTCCACTATCTCCATTCCTCTTTATTCTTTGCTCTTAGCTGTTGTCTAATGCTTTAATCCAAAGAGAGAATGAGATAGGGATTAAAATTCATCCTAATGCTCCAAGGATCTCGCATCGGCTTTATGCAGATGACATATTAATATTCTCTGAAGCCAATGTTAGAGTAGTTAAGAGAATTAGGAGTATTCTTTGGGATTATTGTTTATGGACAGGACAGAAGATTAACTTCTCTAAATCTTATATGTTATTTGGTAAAGTGGTGAAAAAAAGAAAAAGGAAGAGTATAGCTCGGGTTATGGGCTTCAAAACAGTTAAAGAATTTTTTTATTTGGGTGTTAAAATTTCTTTGAGAAGATTAGTGGCTTCAGATTTCAGTTTTATGTTGGAAAATGTTATGGGAAGTTAAACACTTTGGGGAGTAAGTTTATTTCATTACCTGGAAGATTTACTCTTACGAAATTTGTTCTTCTTACTATACCGGTGTTCCATTGTACTCATGCTTTGATTCCGAATGCTATTCTAGCAGAAGTTGATAAGGCATGCCTGAATTTTATTTGGCACAAGAATGGAAGTGGGAATGGTATGCATTATGTATGTTGGGAGTCCTTGTGCAGGTCGGTTCAGCTGGGGGGTCGTGGACTCCATTCTTCTGTTAAAAAGGTGGATGCATTAAGAACAAAGGTTGCTTGGAAGTTTATCAATGACAATGACTCCTTCCTGCATAAAGTTTTGGAACCAAAATATGGGATGTCATGTTGGAATTCTGTAAAGTAGTACAGGTCTAATGCTTGGAGGATCATCTCAAGTGGTGCAAAAGCTCTCAATTCAATCATAAGATGGAAGATTTCCAATGGCAGAAATGTCAGGGTGCTAGAGGATGTTTGGATTTTGGATAAACCATTAAACAAATAGCCTACTTTTATGTCAAATATGATTACCAAAGATACTACCGTGGATCAGTTTATTAATAATGGACAGTGGGACACTGAGAAACTAATCCAATTGGTTGGGGAAGATTTAGTCAAATTGATATGTAATGTTCAAATTCATCTTGGTTATAAGGATCAAGTAGAACTTATGTATCAGAACACTGGTAGATCTATTTCTGCTATTGCTTTTGATCAGGTGGAAAGCAATTCGGCGATAGTTTTATATTGGCTTTGGATCAAAAAATTAAAACTAAACTCAAGAGTTAAAGTTTTCTAGTGGCGCATATTTCACAAGGCTATTCCCACTTTCAAATTCCTGGAGGATAGGAGATTAAAAGTGGGAAATTTATGTCCTATGGGCTGCAGAAGAACTGAAGACATTAAACATGTGGTGGTATCTTACTCTAAGTTAATTCAAAGTGTTGGCATATTAAATCGGTGGGGATTTCCAATTCCAGTTTTTGGGAAGCTTGAGGACTGCTGTAGTTGGTTGAATCGTAATGTAAATTCAAAGAAGTTTATTGCTACTCTTTATTGTTCTCTAGTTTTCCTATGTTGGAAATCAAGAAACAAACTTATTCATCAAGGCAAAGAAGATAGCAGCAGATGGATTGTAGCTGAGGCGCTGGGAGTGACTTCTATTTCTATGGCTAATAGAACTAATTCGGGCCTGTGGGATGTTAATCAACCTCTTCGGTTGTCAAAAAAGTTTTGGCATCCTCCTCCACCCGATTGGATAAAGATAAATGTAGATGCTGCCTTGTTGATGTCTTACAATGCTGGAATGGGAGCAGTGGTCTGGGATCACGAAGGAAGATTTCTGTTAGCCTTTGGAGTAAATGACGTCCACTGGGATGTAGCTCGTTTAGAGATGAAGGCTATCTTATCCTTAAAAGCTGTTCTTCATGAATGGAGGATGCAATTCAAGGGTATCATTATTGAATGAGATAATGCAAATGTGATTAAGAGCTTGCAACATAACTTCAACAATATGGACAGACGAATCTCAGGAACTGAACTTGATTTTATCTCTTTCATTAAAGAATTTGATTTTATTATTTTTAATTGGATAAATAGAGATTGCAATAAGTTAGCGAATTACTATGCTAACTATGCTCTTAGTGATAGTTTTATGTGGGATGACTTTAGTTTGGAAAACATTCCTCCTTCCTTTTATCAGTTGTTAAAGGAGGAGTGTGATGCTATTCGTTTGTAACTTCTTTATTTTTTTTTAATGAATCTGCTTTATGCACTCTTCAAAAAATAATTAGGACCTACTCAAGACTTTGGCCCTAATTTCTCAAAACTTAAATAACAACCCACTCATCTTTCATAAAAGATCTGTCTCATGGTTTTGAAGTGCCTTGGTGGTTAGCTTGCTCCCTAATTTAGGCCGAGATAAGTTTAGGTTTACACAGTATTAGCTAGGTTCGAGCTACTATTGCTTAGTGCCCAAACTAGACTTAGGATCCGATGCACACTCAAAATCATAAGACCCGACTTTTGATAATATAATCCTAACTTTCTAATAAATTGACAACTCAAATTAAAGATTCTCTCAAAATAAAAATTTAAAGCCTGACACGTAAGATAGATAGAGGTGTTTCTAAATTTTTTTAAAATCTCAAAACACCTCCTACCTTTCATCCTTTAACTTCAAAAATAAGTGCTCCAATTTGATCAAATCCTAGTTAAAATTCAAACATCACTCCTTTGATATCAATCCTTGAGAATTCTAAATAAAATTTATAATGTTGCTTTAATTGAGAGTTTTTATAGGAAACTCACAATTTCTATGATATAGTTAACTATGAGGGCTTACGCTCGTAGGAGATTTAAAGACTCCAGATCAATTTTTAAAATTTAATTAATTCTCTTTGGAAAAATTAAAATTAATGACCATCATTATCATTATATTCAAACCATGGATAATAAGTGATATTTCCTTTCCCAGAGAGTTATATTGTTTATTAACATGCCCTTAAATATGAAATTAATTATACTTCATTTATATTATTATAGCTGAATACTAGGCCGAACGTCATTTTGACCCTTCAAAGTCATATTTAGTTCTTCCTTGAATTTGACTATCATAATCAGGATGAAATTTATAGTTTTGTCATCTGAACCCATTAAGGAATAATATTTTCTCCTCACAAGTTGATATATCATTTATAATGATGTATTTGACTTCAAAACTAAAATTCCAGAAATTAATATTTTTCCCAAAGAAATTTAATTCTAGTTCGCTTTGCACCTTTCTAAATCAAGCTTTTTAATCAAACAAAAAAATGATGACTCCATTAGGGAAAAAATCTATCCATTTTTAATAATTATAAAAATTTTATTGCATCACTATTTTTGACTATCTTTCTTTTGTTGGTCCCTTTACCTATTTCTTCCTTGGGTGAGTGTGGCTAACATAAAAAAAAATCAACAGGAGAGGTGAATGAGGAAACCTCTTATAACATCTAGGCTTTGAAAATTTCACCCCAAGTTAATTGGTGAAATGAGAGAGTCAAGACTAACTTTGGGGATTTTCATATCAATTTTGTAGACCTACATGATTGAGTGAAACTCAATATGTTGAGTTTCAAATATTGAAGAAAATCCATCAATTTCAAGTTTGAGTCCAAAAATCCTTTCAAAATGATTAAAGTCAACCTTCATTGATGAGGATTTACTTATAGGCAAGCCTTGGATCTATGAATATAGGATGGTTCCATCTACCCTACATTAATGTTTCATTTTCTAATGATATAGTATTCAATACATGATTAAGGGTGATTTGTAACCATTCTCTATTCACAAGATTGGCATCTACGAGGATGCTACATACTATGCACCTAAAGGGTCCTTTTCCTGTCCTAAAGGCTAGATCATGATTAAAGAGGAGAAAGAAAATGAGCAAAGCTCAGGAGAAAACCAGGAATCAAAAGAAAAGAAAGACGAAGGTCAAAAAAGACAACAATCAGATAGTGAAGACGACATCGAGGGCATGATCTTTAGGCCTCCAAACATGTTACCTCAAAGAGGTGGGAGGATGACCCAAAGAGCATGTGGTTGAGGTCACAGTTTATTTGAAATAAGAACACCCCCGGTATACATTTATTTGGAATCAAGATTTGATGAGGAATCAAAAGTACGAGGTGCCAAAATTCCTTTGATTATAAAAAAACTCAATCCTCCTCCAAAATTTGATCTCCCTTTAGAACATGATAGTGACCTAGAGGGTGATACTCCAAAATTTTGAAGTGACGAGCCTGAATTAACTATATACAAAAAGCTCAGTAGAAGAATCGAAGCCTTAACCTTAATCTCACTGTCTTCCAGCAGTGTTGTAGGGTTAGTGATTAAGGACTCTCGTAATTTAGATGGCGAAGTAAGGAAAGTCTAGAAGTTTTTTCCTAGCTCCTCCTCCTCGAGGAAGGAATATGATATATTTCTATAGGAGGCATATTTCAATAAATAATAGAATTACCTCTTGACTACTTTCTTATGTGTGTAAGAAACTACATCTCTATAGGTCTAATGCTAGATCAATAGACTAAGGGTCATGCTTGATACCACGAGAGTATCTGGTATACAAAAAATAAAAGAAGCTTGACCAGTGGTATCGGCTTTGGTATCATTAGTTTATTTGATGATGATGAGTTTTGGCTCGTAATAACTAATCATCATGAATATGGGAAGGTCCCTACAAAAATAGTCAGTCCCCTCGATAGGCTATATTTGGAGACATCAGATGATTTTGATGAACTACAGGTTCGGGATGCACCCTTGTCCCACTTTCATAAGCTCCTTTTTTAGTGAGGATGAGTCTAAAGATGTAATTCAACTTTTCTCTAAGTTTAATGATTGCTTTGCCTAAATATATGATGAAACACCAGGCTTGTCTGCTGACATAGAAGTCCATAAACTTAGAATTCAGTATGATGACATTCATATTAAACAAGCTCCTATAAATATGCATCTAGAAATCGAGCAATAAGTTATTTCTAAAATGAAGAAGTTGGTAGAGGTCAGATTTATTCAAGAGGAATAATATCCCTCTTGGGTAGCTAGCATCGTACCAGTTCGAAAGAAAAAATGGTCAAATTTGGATCTGTGTCAACTATAGGATCTGAATTAGGCGTGTCCCAAGGATGAATTTCCTCTATCATACCCGAGCTTAGGGTGAAAATTTCCTCATCACATGTCATTTTCTCCTTTATAGA
Source organism: Dendrobium chrysotoxum (assembly GCA_019925795.1). Lineage (NCBI taxonomy): Eukaryota > Viridiplantae > Streptophyta > Magnoliopsida > Asparagales > Orchidaceae > Dendrobium > Dendrobium chrysotoxum. Next base: position 57,725,320 of record CM034312.1, read on the forward strand.
TGGCTCATCTAGTTATAACCAAATCAAGAAGGCCTCAAAAGATGAGAGAAACACTGCATTCAGAACTCCTATAGGAATCTTTTGTTATAAAGAGATGACATTTGGTCTCAAAAAAGCTGGTACAACCTACCATTGAGCCGTGACTCAAATCTTAGATGACTTAATCCATAATCAAGTTGAATGTTACATCGATGATTTGTTCATCAAGAGCAAAGTTAAAGAGGCTCAAGTGTAAGACTTAAGAATCATCTTCGAGCAGTTACGCCGCCACAACCTCAAAATTAACCCCTTGAAGTGTGATTTTGACATCACTTCAGGAAAATTCTTGGGCTTTGTAGTGAGGTACTGTAGAATTGAAATTGATCATGCTAAGATCGAAGCTATCTTAAATAAGCTGCCTCCTAAGAGCCTTACTCAACTAAGGTCCCATCAAGGTAGACTAGCGTATATAAGGAGGTTTATTTCAAATCTATTTGGAAGATGTCAACCATTCTCAGTCCTAGCCAAAAAGGATGTCAAATTTATATGGGATGAGAAATATTAAAGTTCTTCCAAAAACATGAAATAATAACTTACCAATCCGCTAGTGATGGCAGCCCCTATTCTGAGGAAACCTTTTATTCTTTACACCGTAGCCTTGCCTGAGTTGCTTGTTGCCTTATTGGCTCAAGTTAATGATGAGGGAAAAGAGAATGCCCTCTACTACCTGAGCTGAAGACTTCTTCCTATAGAGATTCAGTATCCTTCAATCAAGAAGTGTTATCTTACTTTAGTTTTTGTAGCCCAAAAGCTAAGGTATTACATACTTTCTTATCAGGTAAGTTTAATCTCAAGAGTCAATCCGTTGCAATACCTTATGACCCAACCTATATTATCAGGACATCTGGCATGGTGGTCTATGATATTGCTTCAATTTAAAATTATTTCATTCCCCTATTTATGTTGGTGTTGGTATAGTTTGAAAGCGGGTTTTGAAAAGTTTAGTTTTCTTTGGGGAATTCAAAATTGACATTAAAATTTAATTCTAAAATCAAACATCCCATCAAAATTATTACACCACCTAAGGAGGTGGAAGTAAAATTTCAGGATGAGGTTCAGATTTAGAATTAAGAATTTGATCTTAAATATCGTAACCGAGTTCAAGAGAGGACCTCACATGGCCTCGAAGGGTCAAAGTGAAGTTCAATCAAATATCGGTCTACGATAATCAAGAGGAGCGATCGTTAATTTTATATTTGAATTCATTTTAACAAAAGATATATCTCCTTGAAGGGAGAAGATACCATTTGTAAATGATCGTTCGAACATAACGATAACGATCATTAGTAATTTAATTTTCCCAATGAAGACTAATTGAATTTTGAAAATCAGATCTGGGTTCTAAATCTCCTACGAGTGCAAGCCCTCGTAGTTAATTACATCGTAGGAGATAGGAGTTCCCTACGAAAACTTTCGTTTAAAATAATGGCAGAAATTTTGTTTAGAGATTTTTTAAGGATGATATCAAAGAGATGAAATTGAAATTTCAAATGGGATAGGAGCAAGATTGAACACTTATTTTGGAATCAAATGAAGAAGGGTGGAGACACTTTAGGATTCTGAAATAATTCAGAAGTGCCCCGACCTAAGCTAAGTGTTGGGCTTTAAATTTTAGATTAAAAGAATGTTTAATTCGAGTTGAGCATTTTATTAGAAACTTGGGATTATATTCCCGGAGGTTGGGGTCTTATAACTCAAAGCCTGCCCCGGATCCTAGATTTAAATTTAGACACTAGACCACAGTGATCAAAACCTAACTAATACAGTGTAGAATCTGGGCTTATCCCGGCCTGGATTGGGGGGCCAGCTAAACCACCTAAACGCTTCAAAACCATGAGTTCGGTATTTTGATGCAGAGTGATCAGAGATGTTATTTAAGATTAGTTTAAGAAGTTGGGGTGATATCTATGCATGCTGGTTAAAATCTCCAAATCAGGTATGCATGAAATTTTAAAAAGGCTTATAAAATAATTTTTTTGAAAAAACTAGACTTCCGTAGATCCAGCACCTCATCCTCATGGGTCGAATTATCTGGACTCTACCCGCAGGCGGAAAGTGTCTTATAGTAAGGAGGGAGAGAGATGAAATAATATGCATGCGACCCCGGATGATTCCAGTTATTTCCTAGGTCGTTAAGTTTCTATGTTATTTAAATCTTAAAATTTTAAATATTAGTTATGAGTAAAAATGCTTTTAGTCCTTAAAAAGCCTAGTGAAGTCCAGGCTAAAACAAAAAGAACGACATGCAATCGCCAAAAAATTAAGAAAAGCAGGCAACCCTATACGCAATCAAATTAAATCACAACACATTAAATAATCAAATTAATTAAGTAAATGTCCATAGGAAAATTGCCTTGCTTATTATAACCCAGATTTACATAAATTAAAAGTGGCCGGGCACCACTAACAACAACCCAGATTCTAATCCTAATATAGGCGCAAGTGACCTTGAGTGGGATACTCTCTATCTTCAACTCCTCGGTCTTCTCCTCCTCGAGCTCCTTGGGTTCTTCATGATCGGATACCCAAATGGAAAAGAGAACTCTTCCCTTGAGGGGAAGGTCGCTCTTTCCAATTTGGGTAGTAAAATGATCCAAATTTGGAGTTCCAAATGGATAAGGACTATCCCCCAAAGGGGTATCCTTTCATCTTTGGAATCCAACCTTTGGATCTATGTATCCCAAACTCAAAGTGCCACTTTCGCAACTCAATACTCAAATGATATACATAAATATGAAAATGAAAATTCTAGACTCTCCTGCAAGATTATCCTAAGCATTTAAATATTAAACACATCCGAAGCAGTTATATGTTTGTATATATGCAGAAAATTAAACACACTTGGCCACGCTCTTTTTTATTTGGGGGCTAAGTTGTTGAAGCACTTGTAGCATTTACATTTATAATTTATTTAGCCCGCTTTATTTCCCTGCATGCGCGTGGCCACCTATAGAAAATTCAGAGAGCATCCAGATCATTCCTAACCTAAGGGTAATCTAATCGCCCATCACGTCAATTCACAGAGTGTAGTAAAAGTAAACAAACATATCAATCAATTTCAATCACAACATGCAATGAAAACTCAAAAACCTCGACACACAGTAGAAAAGTAAAAATCGTCCTAGCTTAGATCTAGAGTCGGTTGTCCTAGCAAACCATCTAAAGTGTGTGTAGTAGGTTGTATGGCTGGGGTAGATCCTAGGATGGGTAATTTGTTTAAGTTGTTTAATGTTTGAGTTTATGGAAAGCTCAAAGAGAGGTTTAATTAAAGTTTAAATATTAGTATATTAAAGTTTAAATTAAACCTATTTTAATAGTTAAATGATTGCTATCTTTGTTGCTCACCGAGGCCGTGAAGTTTATTTCACCTTCCTTAGGGCTAAGTTAATAGCCTCGTAGGCCTGGGTTATCCAGTAATAATCGGGGTTGATTAAGTTGATTTAGTTTGTTAAAAATTAAGGATCAATTAATATTAATTAATTTAATTAATAACTAATTTTTAAAAGTTATATTATTTTATGTTTTCCATCAACAGGTTTGTGGCGTTGTGCCACTAGGCTCGAGGAACAAGGCCTCCTTATGACACTTAACCCCGCAGCCCGAAGTAGTCCATCCTAAAAACCTTGCTGATATAGTTGAATTAAGGGTTTTAACTTGGTTTAGTAATTAAAACTAACTTAATTTTGATGTTTAACACTCTATTGAATTCATTCGTGGCGTTGTGCCACCACGCTCGAGGAACCAGGCCTCCTCAGGACACTTAGCCCCGTAGCCCGGAGTAGTCCATCCTAAAAACCTTCTTGATGTAGTTGAATTGAGGATTTTAATTTGGTGAAGTAATTAAAAATAACTTAATTTTGATGTTTAACACCCCATTGAATCCATTCATGGCATTGTGCCACTTAGGACACTTAGCCCCGTAGCCCGGAGTAGTCGATCCAATAAACTTCATCTTTGGGGTGGTTGTTATACATTTGAGTGTTGGTTGAATGTTTTATTAATCAAATTAAAGTTTTCTAGAATTTTGATGAATTATCGGATTTTTAGAAATTATTGGAATTATTTAATTATGTTAATTAAGGGGTCCAAAAATTGACTTTTCAAATTAAAGTTAATTTTGTAAGTTTCAGATTTTTAATAAATATTAAACCTTATAATGAGTTGTTAGACTGTTAGCACACTCAATTTGGAGTTTTCTATGAAAAGTTATGATTTTTTGAAATTTGGGCCTAGATTTGAACTACGGTTGACCGAAAAGTTGACTTTTTAACTTTGACCAGATTTTAGAGGTTTATCATTTTTAGAAAATACTAGACCTTAATTGGAGTTGATTGACACTAAGTTTGTTCAATTTGGATTTTTCTGTAATTAGTTATGAATTTTTAAAGTTTCACTAATTATTGAATTTTTAAATTGCCGAATTAGGAAGGTTTTGATCATTTTGATCCAAACTCATCCCAAACTACATGGAATAAATCCCAAAGGTTAGGGATGACCCATGGGAGCATTTACAAGTGTTTGGGAATTATTTTGGATTTTTAATGATTTTTAATTAATTAATTTAATTAATTATTAATTTTCATTAAAAGTCAAATTAAAGTTTAATTAGGAGTCCAGTCAAGAGGCTTTTATTTTTCCTAGGTAGAGGGCTAAGTTTTGGTAAATTTGAGGTATTATTTGTATTTTTTAGAGTTAATTTGAATTTATTGTATTTTTTTGAATTTTCTAGGTCCTTAAAAGGGCTGAAATTTTGATAATTAATTTTCTAACCTAATGACCTCTAAATTCAATTAAATTTGAGCCTAAGGTATATCATGTCACTATGTTTTCTATGTTCAAGTTTCACCCCTATTGGGTGTATGTACAATCCCCTAGGAATTTTCTAAGTTTTTTAGACTTTTTCTTAATTATTTTTCCTAGGTGTCTCCACTATTCAAATAGGCTTGAAATTTGGTTTGTCTAGCCCTTATACATATGCAATCACACCACAAAAGTTATGCAGCCTAATTCTACAGAAAAATGGAGTTATGAATTTTTAACATTTTGGGTCCAAAATGGACCCATTACCTTAAAAATTCACATCACAGCAATTCAATGGGTATCTGACCCTAAAAAAATTATAGTACATGCCTCAGATACCCAAATACCTTCCACAAAAATTTGGGGCTTAATTGACCACTGGATTGTGAGAAAATCACAAAAAACTGATTTCAAAGAAAATAAAAAATATCTCATAATCTAGTAATCAAATCAACTCAAAATTACTTTTAATAAATACTAGGCTAAATTATATTTCCAACGAGCCCAAAAACACTTAATTTGGTGGAGAAATGAATTTACTATAAATTTTGAACATTATGACTATTTTTTTTGAATTTTTAAGTCCATTAATAAGCGGCGCCAATCATTGGCAATGATCGGCGCCAAAACGATGATGGCGTGTGGCATTTTGATATGAGAAGTACTGTTTATCAACCACCTATCCATGCCATCACTAACCCCTAGCCGTCCGATCGAGAAAGATATAAAATCGGACGGCCGAGATCGATCAAGGCCGTTTTAGTTCAAAATAAACTAGAAAATTGAAATACTCATAACTTTCAAAATACTCATCAAAATATAATGAAATTTGAAACATAGGCTCATGGGAACATGAACTTTCATTGCCTAGAGTTTGGAGACCCCAAGCAATGAAATTGTTGAGTAGTTTCAAATTGAAATTTAAACTTAAAATGAGTATAACTTATAATCCAACTGTCAGATTTTTGAGATCTTGGGCTTATTGGAAAGCTGCAGTGATCCTCTACAATGTTGATGAAGACACCAAGAGTTGGATCTAGCTAGATCGAAAGTTGTATTGGAAAACTCTCTTTCTCTCTCTAGAATACTCTCTCCTCACTAAAATAGTGATTTGAGGCTTGGAAATGATGGGAAGAAGCTTGGAAAAGCCTTGGAGATGGATGGAGAGGATGGGAAAGGCTCTAGGAAGGTTGGAGGCTGCTGGAGTGGGAGCTTAAGTGAAAAATGAGCAAGAATCATGCCTTAGGTCAAGTTTTCCCTCCCTAAATCCCTTGATTTTGAATGGATGGTTTAGATTCAATTAGGGAGGGCATAGATGAGTGCCAAGTGTCCCCTAAGCTGCCCCAAGCTAGGGAATAGGGTTGGCGGTGAGTGTGACTTATCTTGGTCCATGGAAAGGGAACCACAAGCCTTTTCCCCCATTTGGGTGAACCAATGCTTGGCTTGGTTTAAGGGGTTGGTTTAGAGCCTCTTAAGAGAGGGAAATGGTCCATTTTCCTGTAGGTTTGAGAAGGTTTTGGATTGAGATAAAGGTTTTCCAAGGTGGCATTATGATGTGGCCATGGTTTGGCTCTTTCTCATGGGTTTAAAGGGGTTTGGAGAGGATTTTCACCCCTCCAAATGGGTTGACCAAGTCAACCCATGGGGGAGCTTGACTTGAAAAGCTTTGGACAAGTCAAGGCTGTCCAATTGAATGATTTTGAGGGATTGATTTGATTTAAAATGGGTTCAAGCATTGAAATTGACCTTAATGTGGGTTAAAGGTTGATTTGGTCAACCATGGTTGACTTGGGCAACCTAGTCAAACCATGGGTTGAGTTTGGCTCAAACAAGTTCAAATGAGTATTTTGAGATCAATGGAGGTTGTACCATGCATTGGTAAGGTTATTTGGATTGAAATTGATATTTGAAACCTTAAGGGGCATTTTTGGTCAACCTTAGTTAACTTGGTCAACCAGGTCAAACCTAGACTTGAGTTTGGGTCCAATGTATTCCTAATGATATTTAGGATCCATTGGAATAGGTTTTGAAGGTTTATATGGGAAGGTCATGTTGAACTTTGGGGAAGAGATCAAAAATCTCTATAAAGGGTATTTTGGTCATTTTGACCCCTAGTCAACATTGGGTCAAACTGGGTCTGGAAAAGTGCAATTTACTGGTTAACCAATCATAAAAAAAGTCATGACTATGATTGGAGGGTTTGCAGAGGGTCCCAAGGTCAAATTGCTCTGTATGGCAAGTCTAGGGGCATAGGATGTAAATAATTGAAGGTTTTGTAGCCTTAGGGAAAAGATTCAGTTTGAAGGGCTAGGAGTGTTGGATTGAGCTTAATTTTTGAGGGTTGATCTTAGAGACATGTTTGGACAATATGCAATTGATGGATCATTATTTGGAGGTCACTTGACTGGGTTTCTAGGTGACAGAATGTTCACCCAGAAAGGGTTTCAGGACCTAGGTCCTTGACCTTGAAGGTTTGATTTGGAATGTTGGATTTGGGTTGGATTTAAGAGTTAAATGATTGAAATTAAACCATTCATATCAATGAAAATCAAATGAATGATTGAAATTAATTGGATATGATTTGGAATTTGATTGAATGTTAATTGAAGGCTGGATTAAAGATTGAGCTGAAAGGTAGAACTGGGTATAATTGGGATTGAATTGGGTCTTTATTAGGACCTTTATGACTAAGGGGTGGACATCTCCCCATCATTAGGTCACTAAAAAGAAACCCAAGTGGGTCCTAGTGACCTCATACAAAAATGAGGTCAACAAATGGACCCCCAATATGTGTAGTAGAACGAAGTTCTAATACACATATTGGCGTTGACCGAATAAAAAGGTCAAGTGTAGAATTTTGATCCTAAGGAAAGGCATCACCTAACCTAAAGGAAGGGAAAAGAAAGTAGAACTAGGATGGTGCCACAAAGGGCGTTATCCACCACTAGTGATTCTAATCCTAGGAAAAGGCAGCACCTAACCCAAGGGAAAGAAAAGGTAGTAGGTAGAGCTAAGATGGTGCCACGGAGGGCGTTATCCCCCACTAGTGATTCTAATCCTAAGGAAAGGCAGCACCTATCCTAAGGGAAGAGAAGAGAAGGTAGAACTAGGATGGTGCCATAAAGGGCGTTATCCACCACTAGTGGATGATCATGTGGGGAGGAAGCTTGCTCCACACAGAGGATCTAAACTGGATTGAAACTAGGATGGTGCCACAAAGGGCGTTATCCACCACTAGCGGATGATCATATGGGGAGGAAGCTTGCTCCACACAAAGGATCTAAATTGGATTGAAACTAGGATGGTGCCACAAAGGGTGTTATCCACCACTAGTGGATGATCATGTGGGGAGGAAGCTTGCTCCACATAGAGGATCTAAACTGGATTGCAACTAGGATGGTGCCACAAAGGGCGTTATCCACCACTAGTGGATGATCATGTGGGGAGGAAGCTTGCTCCACACAGAGGATCTAAACTGGATTGAAACTAGGATGGTGCCACAAAGAGCGTTATCCACCACTAGTGGATAATCATGTGGGGAGGAGCTTGCTCCACACAGAGGATCTAAACTGGATTGAAACTAGGATGGTGCCACAAAGGGCATTATCGACCACTAGTGGATGATCATGTGGGGAGGAAGCTTGCTCCGCACAGAGGATCTTAACTAGATTAAAACTAGGATGGTGCCACAATGGGCATTATCTACCATTAGTGGATGATCATGTGGGGATGAAGCTTGCTCCACACAGAGGATCAAAATAGGATTAAAACTAGGATGGTGCCACAAAGGGCATTATCCACCACTAGTGGATGATCATGTGGGGAGGAAGCTTGCTCCACATAGAGGATCTAAACTGGATTAAAACTAGGATGGTGCCACAAAGGGCGTTATCGACCACTAGTGGATGATCATGTGGGGAGGAAGCTTGCTCCACACAGAGGATCTAATCTGGATGAAAGCTAGGGTGGTGCCACAAAAGTGCGTTATCCACTACTAGCGGATGCTCATGTGGAGAGGAAGCTTGCTCCACACAGAGGATCTAAATTGGAGGAAGCTAGGATGGTGCCACAAAGGGCGTTATCCACCACTAGCGGATGATCATGTGGGGAGGAAGCTTGCTCTACATAGAGGATCTAAACTAGATGGAAGCTAGGGTGGTGCCACAAAGGGCGTTATCCACCACTAGCGGATGATCATGTGGGGAGGAAGCTTGCTCTAGACAGAGGATCTAAACTGGAGGAAGCTAGGATGGTGCCACAAAGGGCGTTATCCACCACTAGCGGATGATTATGTGGGGAGGAAGCTTGCTCCACACAGAGGATCTAAACTGGATGGAAGCTAGGGTGGTGCCACAAAGGCCATTATCAACCCCTAGCGGATGATCATGTGGGGACCACACAGAGGATCTAAACTGGAGGAAGCTAGGATGGTGCCACAAAGGGCATTATCCACCACTAACGGATGATTATGTGGGGAGGAAGCTTGCTCCACATAGAGGATTTAAACTGGATGGAAGCTAGGGTGGTGCCACAAAGGGCGTTATCCACCACTAGCAGATGATCATGTGGGGTGGAAGCTTGCTCCACATAGAGGATCTAAACTAGAGGAAGCTAGGATGGTGCCACATAGGGCTTTATCCACCACTAGCGAATGATCATGTGGGGAGAAAGATTGCTCTACACAGAGGATCTAAACTAGATGGAAGCTAGGGTGGTGCCACAAAGGGTATTATCCACCACTAGCGGATGGTCATGTGGGGAGGAAGCTTGCTCCACACAGAGGACCTCAACTGGAGGGAAACTAAGATGGTGCCACAAAGGGCATTATCCACCACTAGCAGATGGTCATGTTGGGAGAAAGCTTGCTCCACACAGAGGACCTCAACTGGAGGGAAACTAGGATGGTGCCACAAAGGGCGTTATCCACCACTAGTGGATGGTCATGTGGGGAGGAAGCTTGCTCCACACAGAGGACCTCAATTGGAAGGAAACTAGGATGGTGCCACAAAGGGTGTTATCCACCACTGGCAGATGGTCATGTGGGGAGGAAGCTTGCTCCACATAGAGGACCTCAACTGGAGGGAAACTAGGATGGTGCCACAAAGGGCGTTATCCACCACTAGCAGATGGTCATATGGGGAGGAAGCTTGCTCCACACAGAGGACCTCAACTGGAGGGAAAGTAGGATGGTACCATAAAGGGTGTTATCCACCACTAGCAGATGGTCATATGGGGAGGAATCTTGCCCCACACAGAGGACCTCAACTGGAAGGAAACTAGGGTGGTTCCATAAAGGGCATTCTCCACCACTAGCAGATGATCTTATGGAGAGAAAATTTAATCTACACCAAAGATCGTGTCTGGATGATCGTATGTGAAGGAAACTTGCTCCACACAGCGGATCAGATTTGGATTATGGAATTTGAGATTTGAAAGATTTTTGAATTTGAATTGATTGAGTTTTAAATTTAAAGACATCTGAATTTGAAATTTGGTCTGACGAATTTGAATTTGAAGGGGTTTGACTCTAGTTTGATTTGACTTTGATTTGAAATATTTTGAATTTGATTTATTTAACTCTCAAAATGTTTTTTGAAATTTGATCTAGAATTTGATTTTGAATTGGAAGGGTTTTGAATTTGATTTAAAATTTGGCACTCATCTGGCATAGTACTTCCTGAAGAGCCTCCCCAATATTTGAAAATATTGGGTGGCATTCTTTAGGATTGATCAGTTGACTTGAAATTTCCTTAAAGATCGTCATTAGAATGAACGATCCAGTCAACATTGATTCAATCTTTCAATTAAAAGTGGTCTCCAAAAGATTACGACCAAGTCTCCTACTTGGGGATTTCTAAAGTGACACAACTTATTAATATCTCGAATTAAACGTGACTTAAGGACTTTCAAACTTTATTGAGCACATATTTAATTTTTATTTGAGGCCCTTGAGCTCTTCGAATTAGAGTCGGGCACTCTGCTCAATTGGAGTTTGATTTTGAACAGCAAGTCCCAACAAAGGAAACTACGCTCTTAGATCAGAATGATCTAGGACCCAACACAAGATGTAGTTTGATTTTGAATAATAATTTCCATTATTATAAAATACTCCTCTAGTAGGTATGATCTTGGACCCAGGATAGAGTGTAATTTTATAGAGAAGGTCTTAAAGGAAAGATGCCTATGAGGAAGAAGTCACTCACATTCCTCAAGGACTAGATTTAAATTTTTATCAAGAGTAGAAGATTCATTCTTCTTATCAGAAAACTTCCTCTAGTTATTTGGACCCTGTCGAAATGACAAACGGGAATAAATTTAGAAGTACAGTGAAAAGTTGAGTGACTCCAACGAACTTGAAAAGGTTTAAGGATTTGGGTTTTGTTGACCCAGACCAAGTTTTGTAGAAACTGAATTGGGGTCTCCCTTAAATAATTTGAATTAAAATTAGTTTGAAAGTGGTTTAAGTTAAGCAAAGAAATTTGATCTTTTCAATTTTCTTGCTTGAGAGAATTTTATACCTTGATAGATTATCGATGCACGACGAAAATTTTGGATTTAAGATTCTCAAAATCAAGCAATCTGATGTTGACTGGGTCTTCTTAAATTTAAAGATTTAGAAGAAGGGAGCCTCTTTCTTTCTTTTTTATGGTGGCACATATTACGCATCTTTCAATTTATAGTGCACTTTGCACTATTTCTTTTTTTTAATTTTAGTGCATTTGCGCATCTCTTTTTTTTGGTGCACTTCGTGCATCTCTTGATTTTTTTAGCACACTTTGCACATCTTTTGATTTCAATTGAATTTGAGAAGAGGATGCACCTTCTTTATTTCAATGCCAGGATTACATCTCAAGCATAGGAGAAGAAAGTTCATTCTCTTATGCAAGGACGGATAATCCTCAAGGTAGGACCCAATCTTTTTTAAAAAAAATATTGGCTTGACTTTTGAAAATCATTGAACAGATTTTAAGCATGCAAGAGACATCTATTAAGATAAAAAATTGCGAGAAGATTGAAAAGATTTCAATTTCAAAGGCCAACTTAAGTTTGATGCAGATTTTAATTCAACAATTAAAATAATCCCATAAAAGAGGTGGGAGGGAGGGGTATTCAAATATTTGATGGAGTCAACAACAACTTTCTCCTGCTTAAGACTTCAGGTAGAGGTCAATTTTCATTAAAAATTTAACTCAACTATCTTGAAAATTTGAAATCAGTACACTTGAGAAATTAGAAGCTTTCCTTAAAAATTGCAAGTCTAGGTGGCATGACCCTAGCAGTAAGGAATTTGAATTCCTATAATCTCCTTGGAGGGAGATACTGTTGTGGAGTCTGCACTATCCTAGTGGCATCATTTCAATCAAAAGATTTATCATGATAGGACCCCGTTGAAAGTTAAATTTTAATGGTATCACTATCTGATATAATCTCAGATTATTTTCCCCTCTCCTAGTACTAGTGGTATAATAATTTGGAGAGTGGCACCCCGAGTGATTTCTACACCGCCTCCTCTCTAGTTGATGTAATGGGACACGTATAGAAACATGACCTAACATCTTCTAGTAGAGTGGACGGGTCGTAACCTTCAACTGGGGGCCTAGGGCCTAGTGCTGGTGTTTGTTCAGTGCTGGCTTGATTGATTCTTGCCATGTAGTAGTTGAGAAGGTGTATTGGAGATCGTGCTCTCGTTTCTACGACCTCCCTCTTTTGAGCAACAGGAGAAGAGTGAAAATGATTTTCACCAGGGAAGGGGTACATACTAGGAGCAATGAACTTTTTATTAGCCTTAGACTTGACGTGCTTTAAGGCTTTCGCCTCAGCTGTCTTTCTGGCCTTAACAGTCTTCTTTCTGACTCTACAAAGGTAGTTCTTCCTTTTATTCTTGCTAGCGACAGGGATGCTAGAACTTGACTCAATCTCAGATTGAGATGGTAGCTCTCCCATCATTATTGAATTCTGGTTCTTTTCCACCTGAGTAGAAAGTATAATGGGTAAAGGGGTGACAGCGACTTCCATCTCGGAGATGGGGGAGTCAACTCCTGACCCTAAAGTAATCTCAACTAATGGGACATCCCTTTGTATTCCGGCAGACAGATCAATCATTTCTTCTTCGTCGACTAATAATTTGAAGTCTTGGAATTGTATTTTAAACTTGATGAAATTTCCAGAAGTGATTCCTTCTACTATCAAGTTTCTATCCATGGAGAAGATGAGTTTCCTAGCCATTTAAGTGCTTAAATTCTGAGATTAAAAGAAAGGTGATTTGAATTAGTTAATTTTAAAATTAAATTTGAGTTTTCATTTGATTAATATTATTCAAAATTTGATAATTCAATCATGTTGAGTTTAGATTCAAAATAGTGGTTCGTAGAATTGACAAGGAGGACTTAAGGGTTGAACCCGACTCTTTCGCTGCACTAATTAACTTGGGGCAAAATATCAAAGTTCGACTTAGACAGAGGTTTCCTTGCTCACATCTCTTTTTGACGAGTCTTTTCTTTTTGATGTTGGCCACACTCACCCAAGGAAGAAATGAGAAAGGGACCAATAGAAGGAAATGTAATCAAAATTATCGATGCAACAAAATTTCACTAATATTAAAGATGGAAAGAGAGATTTAGTCCCACCGTGGTCGCCATTTTTTTTGTTGGTGTTGGTATAGTTTGAAAGCGGGTTTTGAAAAGTTTAGTTTTCTTTGGGCAAAATTGACATTAAAATTTAATTCTAAAATCAAACATCCCATCAAAATTATTACACCACCTCAGGAGGTGGAAATAAAATTTTAGGATGAGGTTCAGATTTAGAATTAAGAATCTCATCTTAAATATCGTAACCGAGTTCAAGAGAGGACCTCACATGTCCTCGAAGGGTCAAAGTAAAGTTTAATCAAATATCGGTCTACGATAATCAAGAGGAGCGATCGTTAATTTTATATTCGAATTCATTTTAACAAAAGATATATCTCCTTGAAGGGAGAAGATAACATTTGCAAATGATCGTTCGAACATAATGATAACGATCATTAGTAATTTAATTTTCCCCATGAAGACTAATTGAATTTTGAAAATCAATTTTGAAAATCAGATGTGGGTTCTAAATCTCTTACGAGCGCAAGCCCTCATAGTTAATTACATCGTGGGAGACCAGAGTTCCCTACGAAAACTTTCGATTAAAATAATGGCAGAAATTTTGTTTAGACATTTTTTTAGGGATGATATCAAAGAGATGAAATTGAAATTTCAAATGGGATAGGAGCAAGATTGAACACTTATTTTGGAATCAAATGAAGAAGGGTAGGAGACACTTTAGGATTCTGAAACAATTCAGAAGTGCCCCGACCTAAGCTAAGCGTTGGGCATTAAATTTTGGATTGAAAGAATGTTTAATTTAAGTTGAGCATTTTATTAGAAACTTGGGATTATATTTTCGGAGGTTGGGGTCTTATAACTCAAAGCCTACCCCGGATCCTAGATCTAAATTTAGACACTGGACCACAGTGATCTGAACCTAACTAATGCAGTGCAAAATCTGGGCTTATCCCGACCTGGATTGGGGAGCTAGCGAAACCACCTAAACGCTTCAAAACCATGAGTCCGGTCTTTTGATGCAGAGTGATCAGGGATGTTATTTAAGATTGGTTTAAGAAGTTGGGGTTAACATCTAGAGCAGATCCCTAATTGACCCCTTGACTTATGTTGGGTAGAATGCTAAGACTAAAATGCAATTAAAATTTTAATTTAATTAGTTTCTAATGTGATGCATGCTGGTTAAAACCTCCAAATCAGGTATGCATGAAATTTTAAAAAGGCTTATAAAATAATTTTTTTGAAAAGACTAGACTTCCCCAGATCCAATACCTCATCTTCATAGGTTGAATTATCTGGACTCTGCCCGTAGGCGGGGAAGTGTCTTATAGCAAGGAGGGAGAGAGATGCAGTAATATGCATGCGACCCTGGACGATTTCGGTTATTTCCTAGGTCATTAAGTTTCTATGTTATTTAAATCTTAAAATTTTAAATATTAGTTATGAGTAAAAATGCTTTTGGTCTTTAAAGAGCCTAGCGAAGTCCAGGCTAAAACAAAAAGAACGACATGCAATCGCCAAAAAATTAAGAAAAGCAGGCAACCCTATACGTAATCAAATTAAATCAAAACACATTAAATAATCAAATTAATTAAGTAAATGTCCAGAGGCAAATTATCTTGCTTATTACAACCCAGATTTACATAAATTAAAAGTGGCCGGGCACCACTAACAACAACCCGGATTCTAATCCTAATATAGGCGCAAGTGACCTTGAGTGGGATACTCTCTATCTTCAACTCCTCAGTCTTCTCCTCCTCGAGCTCCTTGGGTTCTTCATGATCGGATACCCAAATGAAAAAGAGAACTCTTCCCTTGAGGGGAAGGTTGCTCTTTCCACTTTGGGTAGTAAAATGATCCAAATTTGGAGTTCCAAATGGATAAGGACTATCCCCCAAAGTGGTATCCTTTCATCTTTGGAATCCAACTTTTGGATCTATGTATCCCAAACTCAAAGTGCCACTTTCACAACTCAATACTCAAATGAATTACATAAATATGAAAATGAAAATTCTAGACTCTCCTGCAAGATCTTCCTAAGCATTTAAATATTGAACACATCCCAAGCAGTTATATGTATGTATATATGCAGAAAAATAAACACACTTGGCCATGCTCTTTTTTATTTGGGGGCTAAGCAATTGAAGCACTCGTAGCATTTATATTTATAATTTATTTAGCCCCCTTTATTGCCCTGTATGAGCGTGGCCACCTGCAAAAAATTCAATGAGCATCCAGATCGTTCCTAACCTAAGGGTAATCTAATCATCCATCACATCAATTCACAGAGTGCAGTAAAAGTAAACAAATATATCAATTAATTTCAATCACAACATGCAATGAAAACTCAAAAAATTCAGCATATAGTAGAAAAGTAAAAATCGGCCTAGCCTAGATCTAGAGTCGGTTGTCCTAGCAAACCATCTAAAGTGTATGTAGTAGGTCGTGTGGCTGGGGTAGATCCTAGGATGGGTAATTTATTGAAGTTGTTTAATGTTTGAGTTTGTGGAAAGCTCAAAGAGAGGTTTAATTAAAGTTTAAATATTAGTATATTAAAGTTTAAATTAAACCTATTTTAATAGTAAAATGATTGCTACCTTTGTTGCTCACCGAGGCCGTGAAGTTTATTTCACCTTCCTTGGGGTTAAGTTAATAGCCTCGTAGGCCTGGGTTACCTTGTAGCAATCAGGGTTGATTAAGTTGATTTAGTTTGTTAAAAATTAAGGATAAATTAATATTAATTAATTTAATTAATTACTAATTTTTAAAAGTTAAATTATTTTATATTTTCCATCAACAGGTTCGTGGCGTTGTGCCACCAGGCTCGAGGAACAAGGCCTCCTTTGGACACTTAGCCCCGCAGCCCATAGTAGTCCATCCTAAAAACCTTACTGATATAGTTGAATTAAGGGTTTTAACTTGGTTAAGTAATTAAAAGTAACTTAATTTTGATGTTTAACACTCCATTGAATTCATTCGTGGCGTTGTGCCACCAGGCTCGAGGAACCAGGCCTCCTTAGGACACTTAGCCCCGCAGCCCGGAGTAGTCCATCCTAAAAACCTTGTTGATGTAGTTGAATTAAGGATTTTAATTTGGTTAAGTAATTAAAAATAACTTAATTTTAATGTTTAACACTCCATTGAATCCATTCGTGGCGTTGTGCCACCAGGCTCGAGAAACCAGGCCTCCTTAGGACACTTAGCCCCGCAGCCCGGAGTAGTCCATCCAATAAACTTCATCTTTGGGGTGGTTGTTATACATTTGAGTGTTGTTTGAATATTTTATTAATAAAATTAAAATTTTCTGGAATTTTGATGAATTATCGGATTTTTAGAAATTATTGGAATTATTTAATTATGTTAATTAAGGGGTCCAAAAGTTGACTTTTTAAATTAAAGTTAATTTTGTAAGTTTCAAATTTTTAATAAATATCAGATCTTATAATGAGTTATTAGACTATTAGCATACTCAATTTGGAGTTTTCTATGAAAAGTTATGATTTTTTAAAGTTTGGGCCTAGATTTGAACTACGCTTGACCGAAAAGTTGACTTTTTGACTTTGACCAGATTTTGGAGGTTTAACATTTTTAGAAAATACTAGACCTTAATTGGAGTTGATTGACACTAAGTTTGTTCAATTTGGATTTTTCTATAATTAGTTATGAATTTTCAAAATTTCACTAATTATTGAATTTTTAAAATTGCCTAATTAGGAAGGATTTGATCATTTTGATCCAAACTCAACCCAAACTACATGGAATCAATCCCAAAGGGCAGGGATGACCCATGGGAACATTTCCAAGTGTTTGGGAAATATTTTGAATTTTTAATTATTTTTAATTAATTAATTTAATTAATTGTTGATTTTCATTAAAAGCCAAATTAAAGTTTAATTAGGAGTCCAGTCAAGAGGCTTTTATTTTTCCTAGGTAGAGGGCTAAGCTCTGGTCAATTTGAGGTATTATTTGTATTTTTTAGAGTTAATTTGAATTTATTGTATTTTTTTAAATTTTCTAGGTCCTTAGAAGGGTTGAAACTTTGGGTAATTAATTTTCTAACATAATAACCTCTAAATTCAATGAAATTTGAACCCAAGATATATCATGTCACTATGTTTTCTATGTTCAAGTTTCACCCCTATTGGGTGTGTGTACAATCCCCTAGGAATTTTCTAAATTTTCTAGACTTTTTCTTAATTATTTTTCCTAGGTGTCTCTACTATTCAAATAGGCTTGAAATTTGGTTTGTCTAACCCTTATACATATGCAAACACACCATAAAAGTTATGCAGCCTAATTCTACAGAAAAATGGAGTTATGAATTTTCAAAGTTTTGGGTCCAAAATGGACCCATTACGTTAAAAATTCACATCACAGTAATTCAATGGGTATCTGAACCTAAAAAATTATAGTACATGCCTCAAATACCCAAATACCTTCCACCAAAATTTTGGGCTCAATTGACCACTGGATTGTGAGAAAATCACAAAAAACCGATTTCAAAGAAATAGAAATATCTCATAATCCAGTAATCAAATCACTTCAAAATTAATTTTAATAAATACTAGGCTAAATGATATTTCCAACGAGCCTAAAAACACTTAATTTGGTGGAGAAATGAATTTACTATGAATTTTGAAAGTTATGGCAATTTTTTTAAAATTTTTAAGTCCATTAATAAGCGGCGCCAATCATTGGCAATGATCAGCACCAAAACGGCGGCGGTGTGTGGCATTTTGACATGAGAAGTACTGTTTATCAACCATCTATCCATGCCATCACTAACCCCTAGCCGTCCGATTGCGAAAGATAGAAATCGAATGGACGAGATCGATCAAGGCCGTTTTAGTTCAAAATGAACTAGAAAATTGAAATACTCATAACTTTCAGAATACTCATCGAAATTTAACAAAATTTGAAACATAGGCTCATGGGACATGAACTTTAATTGCCTAGAGTTTGGAGACCCCAAGCAATGAAATTTTTGAGCAGTTTTAAATTGAAATTTAAACTTAAAATGAGTATAACTTACAATCCAACTGTCAGCTTTTTGAGATCTTGGGCTTGTTGGAAAGCTGCAGTGATCCTCTACAATGTTGATGAAGACACCAAGAGTTGGATCTAGCTAGATGAAAAGTTGTGCTGGAAAACCCTCTTTCTCTCTAGAATGCTCTCTCCTCATTAAAATAGTGATTTGAGGCTTGGAAATGATGGGAAGAAGCTTGGAAAAGCCTTGGAGATGGATGGAGAGGATGGGAAAGGCTCTAGGAAGGTTGGAGGCTGCTGGAGTGGGAGCTTAAGTGAAAAATGAGCAAGAATCATGCCATAGGTCAAGTTTCCCCTCCCTAAATCCCTTAATTTTGAATGGATGGTTTAGATTCAATTAGGGAGGGCATAGATGAGTTTCAAGTGTCCGCTAAGCTGCCCCAAGCTAGGGAATAGGGTTGGTGGTAAGTGTGACTTGTCTTGGTCCATGGAAAGGGGACCACAAGCCTTTTACCCCATTTGGGTGAACCAATGCTTGGCTTGGTTTAAGGGGTTGGCTTAGGGCCTCTTAAGAGAGGGAAATGATCCATTTTCCAGCAGTTTTGAGAAGGTTTTGGATTAAGATAAAGGTTTTCCAAGGTGGTATTGTGATGTGGCCATGGTTTGGCTCTTTCTCATGGGTTTAAAGGGGTTTGGAGAGGATTTTCACCCCTCCAAATGGGTTGACCAAGTCAACCCATGGGGGAGCTTAACTTGAAAAGCTTTGGACATGTTAAGGGTATCCAATTGAATGATTTTGAGGGAATGATTTATTTTAAAATGGGTTCAAGCATTAAAATTGACCTTGATGTGGGTTAAATGTTGATTTGGTCAACCATGGTTGACTTGGTCAACCTAGTCAAACCATGGGTTGAGTTCAGGTCAAACAAGTTCAAATGAGTATTTTGAGATCAATGGAGGTTGTACCATGCATTGGTAAGGTCATTTGGATTGAAATTGACATTTGAAACCTTAAGGGGCATTTTTGGTCAACCTTAGTTAACTTGGTCAACCAGGTCAAACCAAGACTTGAGTTTGGGTCCAATGTATTCCTAATGATATTTAGGATCCATTGGAATAGGTTTTGAAGGTTTATATGGGAAGGTCATGTTGAACTTTGGGGAAATGACCAAAAACCTCTATAAAGGGCATTTTGGTCATTTTTACCCCTAGTCAACATTGGGTCAAACTGGGTCTGGAAAAGTGCAATTTACTGGTTAACCAATTATAACAAGAGTCATGACTGTGATTGGAGGGTTTGGAGAGGGTCCCAAGGTCAAATTGCTCTAGATGACAAGTCTAGTGACATAGGATATAAATAATTGAAGTTTTACAGCCTTTGGGAAAAGATTCAATTTGAGGGGTTAGGAGTGTTAGATTGAGCACAAATTTAGAGGGTTGATCTTAGAGACATGTTTGGACAATATGCAATTGACGGATCATGATTTGGAGGTCACTTGACTGGGTTTCTAGGTGATAGAAAGTTCACCCAGAAAGGGTTTCAGGACCTAGGTCCTTGACCTTGAAGGTTTGATTTGGAATGTTGGATTTGGGTTAGATTTAAGAGTTAAATGATTGAACTTAAACCATTCATATCAATGAAAATCAAATGAATGATTGAAATTAATTGGATATGATTTGGAATTTGATTGAATGTTGATTGAAGGCTGGATTAAAGATTGAGCTGAAAGGTAGAACTGGGTTTAATTGGGATTGAATTGGGTCTTTATTAGGACCTTTATGACTAAGGGGTGAACATCTCCCCATCATTAGATCACTAAAAAGAAACCCAAGTGGGTCCTAGTGACCTCATACAAAAATGAGGTCAATAATTTACTATGAAAGGACATGCTATTGTTGACTTTCTTGCTGCGTACCCATTACTGGTAAAATCTCCTCTAAATGATGATTTACTTGACGAACAAATCATGAGTTTATAGGGATCTAATGATCATGTCTAAGAATTGTATTTTGATGGTGCGATGTTCTCCTAGTGAGGCAAAATACAAAAATTTATTGTTCCTGAAAAAGTTAGAATTGGTCTGATTTTTATAACACCATAGAAGGGAATGATGTATTTCTCCTATCAATTATCAAAGCCTTGCATGAATAATAAGGTTGAGTATGAATCTCTGATAACTAGTTTGGAACTTATAATCCTGATGGACATAAAAGAAATCAAGATCTTTGGTGATTCTTAACTAGTGATTAACTAGATTGTAAGAACCTATAAGGTTTTGAATCTAGAACTTCTCAAGCATCATCAGTACACCAATCACTTGCTTGAGTAGATTCTTATTATAAATATGCATAAAATTCCCTATGGAAGTAATTCTATGGTGGATGCTTTAGCAAAGCTTGCAAAGGAATTTTCCTGTCAAGAAGAAGACTCTGTTCCTATAGATATCCAAGGTCATCAGGTCCTATCTCCTATAGATTTGGAGCACATCAACAAATAATCTTCCAAGGTCCTATATGCCTCTTTAACAATCGATAAAGAAGATGATTGGAGTCAACCACTGATCGATTACCTTCAAGAAGGCAATCTTCCTTATGACAAGTCCCTTGTTAATCAAATCAAAAAATGTGCCCTCTCATATGTACTTATGAATGACACTTTGTACCATCAATCATTCGATCAGATGTGGCTATGTTATCTAGACAAATGGCAGGCCCTAAAGTTCATGAACGAAGTCCATACCGGACTATGTGATGGTCATTAATCGGGTCCTAAGATGAAAATAAAAATCAAAAGACTTGGATATTATTAGTCCACGATGATTAACGATTGCATGAATGTTGCAAAATATTATCATCAATACTAAGTTCATGATGTGGTTTTACATCAGTCGCCTAACATATTGTATCCCATGATAGCTTTGTGGCCCTTTGAGAGTTGGGACATAGATGTTATCGGGCCTATTGAATCTCCTCTACAAGGGGTCATCACTTCATTTTTTCTATGATTGATTACTTCTCTAAGTGGGCAGAAGCAGTTCCATTACATAATGTAATATTGCACCATATCATAACTTTTTTTGTAATCATATCATATATCGATTCGGTGTGCCTATAGGATCATATCTAATAATGGGTTCACGTTCAATCTATAAAAGTTATAAAATTTACAAGATGCTATGGTATTGATTAGAGATACTCAATAATCTATTACCTATGGGCTAATGGGTTGGCTGAGGCCTTCAACAAAATCTTGGTGTAAATCATCAAAAAGACCTTGGATAATAACAAATAATAATGGGATGAGAGGTTAGTGGAAACCTTATATGTAAATCCCCTCACTGAGGATCATAATACAAAACTAGATCACAATACAACAAAATGCAAACCACCGGTTAGAAGAGCTTGAAGGCCTTAAAGAGCGCCATCTCCAAGCTTAGCAAAATTTAGAGTTGTATAAAGCCCAAATGTTTCAAGCTCATGATAAGTTAGTATGGCCTAGAGCCTTCTAAGTAAGAGACTTGATCTTGGTTTTTTGGAGGCCTGTCTTAGCTCATCGGATAATTGGTGGGAAGTTTGAACCTATATAGGATGGGCCTTTTATTATAAAGACATCTTTGAAGGAGGATCATATAAGCTAGTTGATTGTAAAGGAAATCATCCAATGTTGCCAGTTAATGGTTGTTTCCTTAAGAAATACTATACTTGATGTAGCTCAACTTTTGAATCTATAAAAATACCTTTAAGTTTTGAATCAAGTTGAATCAATTTTATTTAAATCTCAAATTCTAGAATCCAGGCTTTTTTTCCTTAAGGTTAGATGTGAGTCATCGTGCTTTCTTTTCTTAGGATTAGACCCGTTAGAGATGGAGCACGCCCTTTGTGGCACCATCCTAGTTTCAAACCCAAATCTGATCATCTGTGGTGAGAAAGGGTTCCTCCCACATGATCATCCAGGCTTCTTTTTCTTAAGGTTAGATGTGATTCATCGTGTTTTCTTTCCTGATGAATAGATCTACTAGTGATGGAGTATGCCCTTTATGGCACCATCTTAATTTTAAACACATATTTAATCCTGTGGTGAGCAAGGCTTCCTCCCCACATGATCTTCAAAGCTTCTTTTATTTAAAGTTAGATGTGAGTTATCATGCTTTCTTTTCTTAAGATTAGATCGGCTAGTGATGGAGCATGCCCTTTATGGCACCATCCTAGTTTCAAACCTAGATCTGATTTTCTGTGGTGAGCAAGGCTTCCTTCCCACATGATCATCGAGGCTTCTTTTCCTTAAGATTAAATATGAGCCATCATGCTTTCTTTCCATAGGATTAGATCTGCTAGTGATGGAGCACGCTCTTTGTGGCACCATCCTGGTTCGAATCCAAGTATGATCCTTTGTGGTGAGCAAGACTTCCATAATCATCCAAGCTTCTTTTCCTTAAAGTTATATTTGAGTCATTATGCTTTCTTTACATAAGATTAGATCTACTAGTGATGTAGCACACCCTTTGTAGTGTCATCTTAGTTTCAAATCCAAATTCAATCCTCTATGGTGAGCAAGCCTTGCTCCCCACACGATCATCTAGGCTTATTTTTCTTAAGGTTAGATGTGAGTCATCATGCTTTCTTTCCTTAGGATTAGATCTGCTAATGATGGAGCATCCCCTTTATGGCACCATCCTAATTTTAAATTCTGATCTGATCCTTTATGGTGGGCAAGAATTTTTTAATCATCTAGGCTTCTTTTCCTTAAAGTTATATGTGAGTCATCATGCTTTCTTTACTTAGGATTAGATCATCTAGTGATGGAGCACACCCTTTATGCCACCATCCTTGTTTCAAATCCATATTCGATCCTTTAAGGTGAGAAAGGCTTCCTCCCCATATGATTATCTAGGCTTCTTTTCCTTAAGGTTAGATTTGAGTCATCGTACATTCTATACTTAGGATTAGATCTGTTAGTGATGGAGTACACCCTTTGTGGCACCATCCTAGTTTCAATTCTAGATTTGATCCTTTGTAGTGAGCAAGGCTTCCTCCCCACACGATCATCCAAGCTTCTTTTCCTTAAGGCTAGATGTGAGTCATCATGCTTTCTTACCTAAGGATTAGATCTACTAATGGTAAAACATGCCCTTTGTTATACTACCCTAGTATCAACTCAACATTGATTCTTTATGGTTGGATCTTTCCTTCCCTTAGAATCAAATTTCCATATTTTACCTTTTCATTTTGTCAATGTTAATAAGTATAGTATAACTTTGTTCTACTATGCATATAGGCAGTCTAATTGTTGATCTCATTTCTGTATGAGGTTAGCAAAATCCATCCATACTCCTACTGGTTGATTCGATGGTTGACAATCATCTAGTTGTCAATCATCAAGAGCTCAATCAAATTTTAATCTAGATTTCAATCCATCATTCAATCAATCTTCAATCATATCCAATCATTAACAATCATCCATTTGATTGTGATTGAGGTAGATAAATCAAACTCAATAATTAAATCAAAAGCTACATTCATATCTAGATTTCCAGACCAAAATTCATGGTAAAGGACCATATCTTTTAAACCTTTTTGAGTGATTTTTCAATCACTTCAAAACCCATTCAAATGACCCTCAATTCATGATCTATCAATTTAATATTAATTCGGCATGTCCCTAGGGTCAACTCTCTAAATGTGAGTCCAATCTGACACTTCTAACCCTAGAAACTCAATTGAAATTCAAAGGCTGTAAAGCCTTCAAATATTTAGAACGTATGCAACAGGACCTACCACTATATTGAATTTGACCTTGGGGCCTTTCCCAAAACCTTTGACCATTTCTATAACCTTTATTATGACATGTTGAACTCAAAACTTCACTTTGGTGAACCTAGGTTGACCCACAGTTGACTAGGGGCCTAAATGGCCAAATTTCCCTTTAAGGGTAAAGTTAAAGTTCCCTCTAAACTTCAACATGGCATAATCAAGCCAAGCAATACAACCCCTTCCAATGCATCCTAAACACCATTAGGAGTGCAATGAACTCTAATTAAATCCTTGGTCATGCATGGTTGACCAGGTCTACTCACTAGACCAAATTGGCCCATAAAGGGTCTAAATGGTTATTCCATGCCCTGAGACCACCTCTGTTAGGTCCCAAATGTCATTTTGGACCTATTGAATCCAAACCCAACTCCTAAATTGACTTGGTTGGCCAAGTCAACCATGGTTAACCATATCAACCATGAACCTCCATCCATACTCAATCAAGCTTCAAATCCACTCTGAACCTCATCAAAACCTCTTGACCACCTTTCCTAGTTATTTAGACCTGATTGGTCAATTTGACCCAGTCAGCAGTTGAATTGGTCAATTGGACCGAAGTTTTGTCAAACTTGACTCATTTGGTTCAAATCATTTTGCCCAATCAAATCAGCTCTTTTAAGGCCTCAAATTCATTCCAACTCTTGATGTGAAAGCCCTTAAACCATTGATGAGTGAAAACCTTGATGAGTTTGACCAAGTTAACCTATTGAGCTTGGTCAAACCCTCATGCTTGGGTCAAATCATCTCATGCATTAAATCAAATTCTATTAAAACCTCAAGTGCAATTCAATCTATGGTTTAAGTGCATTCAAACTTACCATGGTTCAATTCATTAAGGGTTTGACCAAGTTAACTCAAACATATGGTCAAACTTGTTGCAATCAAGGATCCCTTGTTGCGTCTTAGATTATAAATCTATGTTTTTATATCATGTAAGTTTTTGATGATACCAAAATATTATTGTGTTTATTATTATTTCTTTTAACATATATTGGATATATTTTGTATGTGTTGTTTGTGTGTACTAACATTTTAGGGAAATCATACTCCAGACGGCCAAAGACTTCAAGACAGATTAAACTAGAAGTTCATATTATGAACTCTGTAAATTTTTTATTTTTTTCTTGAGTCTAAGAGAGAGTATGATTGTAATTGGGTAACCATGCATACACACATTGGGAGAGTGAGTCATTTTTTTAACTAAATATACTATACAATTTATGGATCATACCGAATGATTTGTCATATAGTTCCTCCAAAATTAAGTTAATCAAATCATGCCTAAAAATTATTGTACTGTCCGTACTATACTAAATGGTTTTGTACAAATGACTCACAGAGTATAAAAATGGATGCATACCAGATCGTCCCAGACAAACTTGCTATTTTTGATCTATTCGTACTATATGATATAGGTTCGTACCGTATGATATAGGTTCATACAGACAACTCACAAAGTATGAAATGGTGTTGTCCACTTTCATACCAAATAAACATGATTTATTTTAACTATTCATACTATAAGATGTCCATTCATATAGATGACTGATAGAGTATGAAATGGGATTCATACACAATCATACCAGATGAATGAGTTCAATTTTGAACTGTTCATATAGTATGATGTTAAGTTGTACAAACAATCCACAGAGTATGAAATGGGGTTCATACAGGATCGTACATGGATTTTTATATAGTTTGTATAGATGATTATCGATCGTATTATACGATCTGGGTACGTTCAGCTTGAAATTTTTAGTTTTCTAGATGATTTTTCTTGCTTTCATATATAAGTGTCCAAAAATTGACTTTCCAAGAACTCTTCTGTAAATTTTCTCTTGGGAGTGATAGAGAGTGTGTTTTGGGAGAGTGATTATGAGTGAGAATTGAGAGATCTTGCAAGTGCAAATTGTGAAGGGTTCACAAGGTTGCCCAAAGGTGAGAATCTCTTTGTATGTACTTCAAATCTCTTGCCTACCTCTTTGAAGACTCTTAAGAGAAGATCTTTGGAAGAGATCCGGTACTCTATTGTCACCAGGAGGGTAAAAAAGGACATGTTGCTACTCTGCCATCACCAGGAGGGTGAGAAAAGATATTGAGTTCTCTGCCTTCTCTAGAAGGTTGAAAAAGGATGAGATGGTACACTACCATCACTTGGAGGGTGTAAAAGGAATTGGTTCTCTATTGCGCCGGGTTGGTGGAAGAGAGTTTGTAACGACTTCTCCACCTTACTGTAGGGGCAAAAGGAGAAACACTATTGAGTAGTGCATTACCTGGAGAAGGAGTCTCTAGGGAATGGACGAAGGTCTTGTTTGACTAAACCACTATAAAATTTGGTGTCTTTTATTCTTTACTTTCTTTTATTGCACTTTTATTTTCTACACTTTTTATTTTCTATGGTTGAGAAAGTATTTTGCTAAAATCATATCTAGTCAACTGCTAGCTTCAAGATCATTAAATTTTCTAAAAATTGATTTTGTAAAAATTTAAGAAAAATTTAAATTACCAATTCACTCCCTTCTTGGTTAGCCTTGGGATAGTACTATTAAGTCTAATAACCTACACATACTTTCAAGTGGTATTAGAGCTTATTTTTAAAAATTAAGGTTTAAACAACTTTTTGAAAATGATCATGGTTACTTTTGGAAACTGTAAGACTCCTGAAGGATATTCAATCACAAGATCACCACTGTTTGATAATATTCCTTTCGAATTTTGAAAAATAAGTACGTCTACTTTTCTTCGGTCGCTTGACTATCGTATGTAGATTTTAGTACAGGAAGGTTATACTAGTCCCACTAGGCTTGTTGATGGCATAAGGATTGAAACACCTTTTAATGATTGGATAAAAGAAGAAAAAGAACTAGCTCAGTTAAATGCTAAATGTTTAAATAATTTTTTCTGTGTACTGAAATTTGAGAACTATATGCATGTTTGAACTTGTAAAACTGGAAAAGAAATTTGGGATAGACTTTGTATCACATATGAAGGAACTAATGAAGTAAAACAATCCAGATTAAACATTTTATTACATGATTATGAAATTTTTTGCATAAAACTGAATTAATCAATCACTTATATGTATACTCATTTTACATAGATAGTCACTTCATTACATGCTTTAGGTAGGGAACTAATGAACTCTGAGAAAGTCAATAAAATTCTTCCTTATTTACCTACTGCTTATGATGCAAAGATAACTGTAATAACTAAGTCAAAAGACTTAACTATTTATTCCATTAATAATCTGTTTGGATCACTGATTGCTTATGAGTAAGGAGTGACTCAAAGACAGATTGATGCAGGTGACAAGTGGAAAGAGAAAAACATTATGTTGAAAGTGGATGACTTAGAGAGTGATTAGTCATATTCTAAGGATGAAGATGATATTGCACTCATGATGAGGCAATTCAAAAGTTTTCTAAGAAGAAAGTAAAGGAGACGTTAATAATGGAATAAAGTTAAGTTCCACAAAAATGTAAAAGCTTCTAATGATTTAATTTATTGTGAATACAGGAAGCCTATATATACCATATCAAATTACTCAAATATCAAAGATAATCCTAGCAAGGAGAAGGTTGAGGAGAAAACTAATGTTAGGAAGGGCAAGAAGAGACTCCAAAGAGCATTCTTGGCAGACTCAGCATCAGATACTTCAAAATTAAAAGCAGAGAAAGAAGTCACAAACTTGTGCTTAATGGCAGACAAACTTGATCACTCAGATCAAGAGGAGGTATGTGATTTATCCTATAATGAGTTATTTGAAGTTTTTGAAAAAATCCATACTGCATATAAGAAACTCAAAATGCTGCATGCTAAGTTGAACATAGAATTTTTAAATTTATAAGAAGAGAATGACATCTTAGGAATGATCACATATCAATTAATAGCAACCACATAACATTAATGGATGAGTTTGATGATTTGAACAAAAAGCATGAACTATTATAATCATCATATATTGAACTAGAAAATAATTGTAAAGTTTTTATGAAAGAAGCTCGACATAGGGAAATTGATTTGAGAATGGAAATTTTAATGTTGAAAAATAAAAACTCATATCTAAAAATAAAAATGAAGGCTATTATGGAAAATAGACCGACACCCACACTTGAATAATTCTATGAATCTAAGAAAAAGCATATAAGTTTAAAACCTAGGAAGAGATATTATAACTCATTTAGATTGGTAAATTCTTTTCTTGGTGTTAAATATTTTTCATGTGGAATGATAGGACATATCTCTCACACTTACACAATTCATAGTAAAACACTTCTAGTGTGGAAACCTAAGATGCATAATTCACAGCATATCAAACATACATCTACATTATGGTTGCCAAGAGGAGAACCCAAACTTGTTTGGATTCTCAAGTCTAACGTTTGATCATTTTATAGAAATGCTCTTATATAAGACCTTGTGAGAGCATTTGGTACCTGGATAGCAGATGTTCAAAGCATATGACTAGAGATGCAAATCAATTTATAATGCTGGAAGTTAGGAATGGAGGCAAGGTAACACTTGGAGATAATACCACTAGGAGAGTGGTAGGTACAGCTATGATTGGCAAAAAGAATAATTTTTTCATTAAGAATATTTTATTGGTTGATGGCTTGAAACATAATTTATTAAGTATCAGTCAGCTGTGTGATAAGGGCTTTAACATTAAATTTTTACCTACAAGCTGTATTATAAGCCTAAATGGAATTGATATGTTGCATGGAAATAGGGTAAATAATGTATACATGCTTGATTTAAATTATGTTAAGTCTTCTAATACTTTTTATCTTAAAACTGTCAATGATGAATCTTGGTTATGGCATAGAAGATTTTTTCATACAAGCATGAAAAATCTTAAGAAAATTACCCAAAAAGAGTTGGTTAGAGGAATACCCAAATTAGACTTTACTAAGGATCACCTATGTGATGCATTTCAATTAGAAAAATAGGTGAAGTCCTCCTTTCATTCAATTAAAGATCTTAGAACTAGCAAACTACTATAAGTCATACACATGGATCTTTTTGGACTGGTTGGCACTATAAGTCTAGGAGGTAAAGTTTTTGGATTTGTAATCGTTGATGATTTTTCAAGATTCACTTGGATTAAATTCTTATCTCATAAAAGTGAATCATTTGATAAATTTAGAAATTTTTATACTTGGATCCAAAGAAAGCTAGGGTGTAAAATTTTATCAATTCAAAGTGATCATGGAGGAGAGGTTGAAAATAAAAAATTTGAAAATTTTTGTAAAGAATAAGGAATTGATCATAACTTTTCAGCACCTAGGACCCCTCAGCAGAATGGGGTTGTTAAAAAAAAGAATAGAAGTTTAGAAGAAGTAGCTAGAGCCATATTGGCAGAATATTCACTTCTAAAATATTTTTGGGCTGAAGCGGTTAGTAAAACATGTTATGTTCTTAATAGGGTAAATATTAGATCTTGGTTGAACAAAACACCCTACGAGCTTCTTATGAGGAGAAGACCTAACCTGTCACATTTACATGTCTTTAGATGTAAGGTGTTTATTTACAATAATGGTAAAACTCCTTTAATAAAATTTGATCCAAAATCTGATGAAAGAATTTTTTTAGGATATTCTAATATTGGCAAATTCTATAGTGTTTTTAATAGGAGAACTTTGATAGTTGAGAAGACCATACATGTAGTTTTTGATGAATCTAGCATTTCGAAAGAGCTAAGGTTGGAAGAAGCTTATATTGAAAATATCTCCCAAAGAATTAAAAAGACAAATTTGGAAGAAAATGTTGGAATGAAAAACACTTTGCCCAGAGAATAAAAATTTTCTAAGAGTCACCTTAAAGAATTGATTTTAGGTAAACCGAGTGAGGGTGTTAGAACTAGGCATGGACTTAGCAAAGAAGTGAACCATTCTACCTTTATATCAATGAGTAAACCCACTAATATAAATTAAGTGTTTTTAGATGAATTTTGGATTTTGTCCATGCTAGAAAAATTGAAACAATTTGTTAGAAATGATGTTTGGGAATTGATTGAACGGCCTAAGGATCAAAGTGTTGTTAAAACTAAGTGGGTGTTCAAAAATAAAATGAATGATTCATGCGTTGTAATTAGAAATAAGGGAAGATTGGTGGACAAGGGGTTTAATCAAATAGAAGAAATTGATTTTGAAGAAACTTTTGCCCCTGTAGCCAGACTAGAAGTGATAAGGGTTTTACTAGCCTTTGCTTGTTTTAAAGGTTTTAAATTATATCAAATAGATGTTAAGAGTGTCTTTCTTAATAGGTTGATACAAGAGGATGTTTTTGTTAAGAAACCTCTAGATTTTAAAATTTTAAAATTTCTAAATCATGTGTTAAAATTGAAAAAGGCACTATATAGACTAAAACAGGCATCTAGAGCTTGGTATGAGAGGTTAAGCACTTTTCTATTAGAAAGATCTTTTATAAAAGGAAGTCTGGACACCACTCTTTTCTTAAAAAGGGTGGGAGATGATATACTCATTGTTCAAATATATATTAATGATATCTTATTCGGATCCACCAATAGAATTATTTGTGATGAATTTTCATAGAAAATGAGTAGTGAATTTGAAATGAGTTTGATGGAATACTTGAGTTACTTTCTTGGTTTTAGCATAAAATAAAATGAGGAAGGAACATTACTTAGCCAGTCAAAATATATTAAGGTCATCCTCAAGAAATATGAAATAGATAATGTTAAATCAATGAGTACACCAATGAGTTCTTCAATGAAGTTAGATAAAGACCCTAAAGAAAATCTATAGATCAAAAGAAATTTAGAGGAATAATTGGATCATTGCTTTACTTGATTGCTAGCAGACCAGATATTATATTTAATGTTTATTTGTGCTAGATTTCGAGCTAATCCAATGGAATCACATCTGACTACAGTTAAGAGAATTCTAAGATATATTTTGGAAACTCAAAACTTAGGGATTTGGTATCCTAAGCGCAGCTGTTCTTTTGAAATCATTGGATATTCTGATTCAGATTTTGCAGGATGTAGGATTGATTGGAAAAGTAGTTCTGGAACTTGTCAATTCATAAGAAACTCTTTAGTTTCTTAGTCTAGTATAAAATAGAATTTAGTAGCCATTTTTACTGTTGAAGCATAATACATTGCCTTAGGTAGTTGTGTGGCACATGTTATTTGGTTAAAATAACAACTAAATTACTTAGGATTTTTAATTGGCACTTTTCCAATTTTCAATGATAATACTAGTACCATATACATTTCAAATAATCTTATTCAGCATTCTAGAACCAAGCATATTGATATTATACATCACTTTATTAGAGATTATGTGGCTAAAACAGAAATTGAATTACATCATATTGTTACTGAGAATCAACTTGCAGGCATTTTCATAAAACCACTGGCTTTTGAAACATTTAGTACCTTAAGAATTAGATTAGGTGTGATTGATATCAATGCTCAAAAATTGAATTTCTACAAATCAAATTTGTAATGTATTGATGTGTTTGTTTGTTTGTGTTTTTGTTTCTTTTGTTTTTTATTTCTTTTTCTTGTGAGTATTGAGTTTTGCTTTTGTTTTTAGTGTTGCTTGTCATAGATTTTGTGTGAATTATTTTTTAATAGAGTTTTTGTTTATCACGTTCAGAGTTTGTTTTTTTTATTTTGTTTCATATTGTAAGAAATTTTTTGTACTGTATGAATTATATAGCTTATACATGATATTTTTTTGTTGAGCACACGAAATAAAGATTTTTTAATGCATATCATACTGTACGATGTCGTCATCGTCTGTATAATTTATCATTTTCCATTTATACGATTGTGGATGATTTTCCAAGTGTTCAGTTATTTTTCTAGATTGTACATACAAATTTAAATTTCATCTGTATGATTCTGTTATTAGTTTTTCATGTCGATGAACCTAACCTCTCTGAAATGATCCTTAATATTCTGATCATTTCAGATGAGCACGTGTTCATTCGTACGATTGTTTGGTCAAAAAGCCTGTACAAAATGACTCCTTGGGAGTGGCAGTTTACGAAAAGTCATTTCTTTTTTGGCCATTTTCATTTGTATGTACAAAAATAATTTTTTCCTATATGATTTTAAAATTATATGTACGATTGAATTTTTGTACTGTACGATTAAGTAATTTTGTTACATAGGGAGTTATTTGTTGAGTTTTTCTTCACCAATCTCTTTCAACCTCAAATTTTCTTATGTCTAAGGCTTTCCAAATGGCAAGCAGTAGCAAGAGGGCATGTCTTTCCAGAGGATCTTCCGCTCACACTAGAGAAGTAGATAATAATTTTTTGTCTAAAGAGAATGAGGAAGCTTATGCTCATTTCTTTGAGGCGAAGATGACACCTTCTCATCTTTTCATTCAAAGTGACATCAACTTCTTAGTAATGTCTCTTTTTGACTCAACCCAATTCTCATTCATTGTTACCTTGATCTATGCTTTCCACCATGATACATTTCACTACTTCATGGCTAATCTTAGAATGAATGAAAACCATACCATAATGTCATCTTTTGTTTTTAAATAGAGAGTTGAGATCACAACGGAATATTTAGGAACCTACCTCCATCTTAGAACTCAAGGGGTTATGGCATACACTATGACCTCTAGATCAGATTATGACTAGTCTGAAATCAATCAAACCCTTAGAGGTTTTCCTTCTGTTAATCATCTACCTCGTGTGTACTCCCTAAATTAAAATGTCAGAATCATCCAGCATGTTTTGAGGTCTTCTATTATACCCAAAGCTGGTGATCGTATCAACCTGAGTCCCCTTTTATCCACTATCACATATCTTATTAGGACCAACAGTCCTATAGATGAATCCCAATTGATTTTGGACTACATCTATAATCTTACTGACATTGGACTCCCTCATAATAGGAGAAGAAAAATATGGCGTTAGGACACCTCATAGCCTATATTCTTGAGAAGAAGTACAACCTTATCTATCCTAATCCTCCCACTCAACTTCTAATTTACTTTACCGATGCATCTTTTCATTCAATTTTCGATCAGGATCAAGGATCTGAGGGAGAAGTTTTAGAGGGAGAAGAAGCAGCACCTACACCTGCACCTGCACCTGGACCCGATCAGAATTAATATCAAGAAATGGTCCAGCATTTTGATAGATTAGAAACTCATTTTGATCAACATTTTGATTAAATTGAGAATCACCTCAATCAATAAGATGTGAGGTATAACTAATACATGGGGTGGGTCCGAGGGCAATTTGACTCGGTCAACACTAATATAGCTACAATCAGTAGTTACTTTATGATGTTCAACTATCCACCACCTCCAAACTAAGGCCCCTCTGATTTTTAGTTGTTACTTCTCTGTTGTACTTGTTGATGTGATTTTGTACTTATTGGTGACATGTTTCTTTTTATTTCAAGTTATGGCTTCTCTATGTTGTGGTTTTTTCTTTTCATGTGTGTGTATTGGTAGTATTGTTTGTAAATGTTAATGAAATAATGTTTGACTTGGATGTTCTTGACTTGTGTTGAATTCTTTCTTCTTGAAATTATTTATATATCTGGAGACAAATCATTTGTAATTGATCTCTAGAATGGAATTTTAAATTACTTTGCTATACTAATTAATTTTCTTGTAAAATTTAATTTCTCAAAATTTTAAATTACATTATGACTGGATATAGATTAGAAGATCAATTTTATATTCTTATAGACAAGTTTTACTTAGCTATAATTATTGTAAAATAGATGTCTTATTTTTATTTTATTTCTTTTTCAATGTGTTTAATTTTATTAATTATTAGAATTTGTGTTAAGATTTATTGACATTAGAAAGACTAAAAATATAAAAAGATGTACAAAGCATGCCAAACTTAAAAAGATGCACAAAATGTGCCACTTATTATTTTTTTTTAAAGAGGATGTGCAATGTTCATCAAAGTGAAAAGAGGCACAAAATTAGCCCAAACTGAAAAGTTGCACAAAGTGTGCCACAAACAATTGAAAAGATGTGCAATGTTGCCAGTTCATAATATTCTTTCATTTATCATTCTATCTCTCATACAAATCCAGATAATCGGCAATAATCTTCACTATTAAATTAGCAAATACTTAATCTTTATTTTATCATTTCTACAATACTTATTTTTATTTTTATTTGATATGTCTAGAACGAACAGTGAAGCTGGTTGACTTTTCTTATCTTAGCTATTCTTTGATTTAAAATTTGAGTTTTTCTTTTTAGCATTAGGATGTTACTGTTGTATTTGTAATTAATTTAAAATCTTCTTCTTCATCAACTATTTTGATTTATCCATAGAAACTTATCCTTTCAACAGGTACTTCACTTTTTGTTGTTGTCAAAAGGGGGAGTCATTAGTTATTATTTGATATTGTTTGATGTTTGCTGTGTATTGTTAAATGTTGTTTGATGTATGTGTGTATAATTAATTATTTGGTTGATTTTTGTGATGTGTGTAGGATGTGTTTTTGAACTTCATTGGAATCTCTTGTTTTAAAATTTTGTGATGTGTCTAGGATGTGTTTTTGAACTTTATTGGAATCCCTTGTTTTAAATTGGTCATTCATTTAGGGGAAGCTTAAAAAATTTTTTGCCTTAAATGTTAACTCAAATAATAATTATTTTTTCATCATCAAAAAGAGGGAGATTGTTGCATCTTAGATTTCAAAACTATATTTTTATATCATGTGAGTTTTTGATGATACCAAAATATTATTATGTTGATTACTATTTCTCCTAACATATATTGAATATATTTTATTTGTGTTATTTATGTGTACTAATATTTCAGGGAAATCATACTCTAGACTATCAAAGACTTCAAGATAGATTAGACTAGGAGTTCATGTTATGAAGTCTATAAATTTTTTATTTTTTTCTTGAGTCTAAGAGAGAGTATGATTGTAATTGGGTAACCATGCACACATACACACTAGGGGAGTGAGTCAATTTTTAAACTAATGGTAATGTACGATTCATGGATTGTACTGGATAATTTGTTATGTAGTTCCTCCAAAATAAAGTTAACCAAATCATGCCTAAAAATTTTTATACTATTCATACTGTATGAAATGGGTTCATATGGATAACTCATAGAGTATGAAAATAGATATGTACTGTTGCAAACCTAGTTTCAAGGACTATAATTTTGATGATATAAAACCTTTTCATTTCTGTTTTAGGTTCTAATCTTTCAGGTTGACAGGTTCAAATTTAATTCAAGCCAGCTCAAGGTTGAGTAAGTCAAATTGTGTGTCAGATTCAATGTATTTTTTCACTTTTCTTGAGTCAAATGTAATGTAACAGATCCCTAAGTTAAGTAATCTTGCACACACACACTCAGGGGGAGAGTTTTAATGAGTTAGAGTTTCTGTTCAATTTTTATTCAAATCATCCTGGACGATATTCATATGATCCTGGACGATCCAGTCAGAATAGAAATCCTAATTAGAGTGACCATCTTAAGTCAGTTTGATTAAGCAGATGGTCCTAGATGATAGACCCATCGTAC
Organism: Dendrobium chrysotoxum; assembly: GCA_019925795.1. NCBI lineage: Eukaryota > Viridiplantae > Streptophyta > Magnoliopsida > Asparagales > Orchidaceae > Dendrobium > Dendrobium chrysotoxum. The sequence continues at coordinate 57,761,052 of CM034312.1, forward strand.
AAGACGATATGCTCAAATGAGAAAATCTCAGCAGCCAGAGTGAGTTAGGCAAGTTTATAATTTTAGAATTTTGTTCTGATTATCTCGGACAATACATGTATTATTCTAGATGATCCTTTATAATCATGCCTAAATTAGTCTGGTGATTAAGGAAAGTAATTAATATTTGATTGATACGATCATATCATCCTAGACGATCGCAATATCATACTGGACGATACATGTAAAATCCTTATCGTCTAAATGACTTCACCTAGATGATCTGAATAATGTGCTAAATGATACAAGCTTATTTGTACTAATTATCCTGGATGATAGAAATATCATCCCGGACGATCAAGTTATTTTTCAATCGTTCAGTATATTTGTTCAGGATGACACGTGTAATGTGCAAGATGATTTTGGCTGGTTTTGAACTAATCTTATGGGATGATATGCATATCATCCCAGACGATCAAGTCTTTTTCTTCATATCATCCACTCGTTTCTCCTGGATGACTCGAATAGTACTCAGGAGGATTCTCCCAAATTGAACTAATCGTCCTAGACGATTGCAGGATCATCCCGGATAATCTAAATAAAATATGTCTTCTAATCATCCAGAGAAGCCAGATCATCCAATCCAATTGGTGAAGTTTTACACTGATCGTACAGGACGATCCTTCGATCATCCTGGATGATCTTTGACGGCAAGTTAAATTTTAGGATAATTTTTGAGCCCTCCTATTTAAGATCTTTTTTATTCAATCATTAAGATCTTTTGCTACTATCCTTTCCTGTGAGAAACTTGAGAAGGAGAGAGAGAGAGCTTGGGAGAGAGAGAGAAGATCTTGTGAGGGGGAGTTTATGAGGTGTTCACAAAGGTTACTCCAAGCAAGGATTTGAGTCATCTTCTCCGGTCGTCATCTCTTGTCCTTGGTGTCTCTGTGGAAGGATCATCTGCAAGAAGATCAAGGTTCTCTGCCTTCTTCAGGAGGAAGTGAAAGGAGTCTAGGTTATCTCCCTGCTTCAGGAGGAAGCGAAAGGAGTCTAGGTTCTCTGCCTACTTCAGGAGGAAGTGAAAGGTGTCCAGGTTCTCTGCCTCATCGGGTTGGTGGAAAAGAGGTATTGTATAGGCTTCTCCACCTTACTATGGGAGTAGAAGGAGAGTCACTTAGTGTTATTTCAATACCTGGAGGGGAGGCTCCAGGGAATGGATGTAGGTCAAGTTGTCCGAACCACTATAAAATTTGGTGTGTTCTTTCTGATTATTTTTCACATTTATTTTTCTGTTGATGAAATATAATTGTGATTATTATTCGATTATTGTTGAATATCTGCACATCATTGTGAGATAGTAATTGTTTTAAAACATTTGAAAATATTTTTCAAAACCTTCATTTTGTACAATTTTTTTTTTAAATAACCAATTCACCCCCCTCCTCTTGGTTAGCCTCTAGACTAGTTCACAAGGGCTTAACATCCCTATCGAACTTTCAAGTGGTATTAGAGTGGGATTCAAAAATTAAGTTTGAAAAACTTTTGAATTTGATCCATGGCTAACTTAGAAAATAGAAACACCGCTGAAGGATATTCAATCACACGACCACCGTTATTTGATAACATACCTTTTAATTTTTGAAAAACTCGCATGTCCATATTTTTACAATCAATGGATTATCGCATGTGGATGCTTATTAAATATGTTATGATGCTCCGTATAGACATGTTAATGGGGTGAAAACTGAACTTTCTTTTATTGAATGGACACACGATGATAGGAATTTAACACAACTGAATGCAAAATGCTTGAATTATTTTTTCTGTGATTTAAAATCTGAAGACTACATGCGTGTCTCTACTTGCACAACTGGTAAAGAAATTTAGGATAGATTATGTATTACCTATGAAGGTACATCTGAAGTTAAATAGTCTAGGTTAAATATATTGCGTCACGACAATGAACTCTTTCGCATGAAATCTAGTGAATCAATTTCAAAAATGTATACTAGGTTCACTCAAATTGTCACCTCTCTAGATGCTTTAGGAAGAGAACTCACTAACTATGAAAAAGTGAACAAAATTCTAAGATGTTTTCCTTCTTCTTATGATGCCAAGATAACTACAATTTCTGAATCCAATGATTTGAATACATATTCTATTCATAACTTACTTGGGTCACTCATTGCTTACGAGTAAGGAGTGAACCAAAGATAAATTGATGCAGGTGAGAAGAAGAAGGAGAAAACTGTGGCATTGAAGGCCAATGCACTGACACTAATTCTTCTGGGTCTGATAGCGATGATGTTGCCCTAATCACTAGGTAATTTAAAAGCTTTCTAAGAAAGAAACACAAGAACTTTCAGAAGTGGAATGCAGCTTGTTTTGAATGCAGGAAGCCAGGGCATATAAAAATTGATTGTCCTACACTTAAGGCTCACCCAAGCAAGGAGAAGGGTGAGGAGAAACCCAAGTTCAGGAAGGATAAGAAATGGATTCAAAAGGCTTTCTAGGCAAATTCTGTGTCCGACTCCTCTGAGATTGAAGCTGAAGAGGAAGTTACAAACTTGTGTTTGATGGCTAGTGAACATCTTGGTCAGTCTGACCAAGAAGAGGTATGTGAGCTAACTTACGATCAATTACTTGAAGTTTCTGAAAGATTTCATTCATTATATAGGAAACTTAAGAAAATGCATGCTAGCCTGAAATTGGAATTCATAAATTTGGAAAAAGAGCATGAAGGTTGATTAAGGATGATTCTACTCTTGATAGCAATCATATGTCATTACTTGATGAATTTGATGAGCTAAATAAAAAGTATTCTGATTTGATTTTTGAGCATGATTCATTAAAAGCATCACATGTTGAATTAGAAACTGCATTTAAGGAATTAGAAACTCATGCATCTGATCTAGATAGTAGTGAGCATCATTTGAAATTTAAAATTATAAGTCTCAAGAAAGAAAATGAATTTCTAAGTGTAAAAATTAGTACATATGAGAATAATGAAACACCTCCTATATTTGCATAATTTTATGCACCTCCATCACTTAAAGAATTTAATTCAAAATGATCAAAGCATGTTTCATTAAAACCTAGGAAGAGGCACTATCACCCACGTAGATTAGTTAACCCCTTTCCTAACATTAGATATTTTTCTTGTGGCATGCTAGGACATATATCCCACACCTGTACTATTCACCATAGTACATATTGTGTGTGGAGGCCCAAACTACATGATTCACAGCATAGCATACATGTATTTCTTTCTTCTTTCCATAAGAAGGTACCCAAACTTGTTTAGGTTCCTAAATCTGACATTTGATGATTTTATAGGGTTGCTCTCACACAAGTCCTCATGAGAGCACGTGATACCTAGACAGTGGATATTCAAGACATATGATTGGAGATGCAAATCAATTCATTTCTCTGGAGGCTAGGGCTGGAGGCAAGGTCACTCTTGGAGACAACACCACTAGGAAAGTGGTGGGCACAGGTATAATCAAAAACTCCAAGAACCTTTTGATTAAAAATATTTTACTTGTAGATGGACTAAAATATAATCTGCACAGCATTAGCCAGTTATGTGATAAAGGCTTTGGCATAAAGTTCATGCCTACTTGCTGTATTATAAGCTTAAATGTCAAAATAGTTTTACAGGAAAAAAGGCTCAATAATATCTACATGCTGGATTTAAATTGATTTAAAGTTGATGTTGCTATTTGCTTAAACATTGCTATTGATAAGTCTTGGCTGTGGCATAGGAGGTTATATCATGCCAGCATGAAAACTCTTGGAAGAGTCACCTAAAAGGACTTAGTTAAAGGTGTCCCCAAGCTTAAGTTCACTAAAGACCACCTGTGTGATGCCTGTCAACTAGGGAAACAAGTCTAATCCTCTTTCCACTCTATTAAGGACATCACCACCTCTAGACCTTTAGAAGTCCTTCACATGGATTTATTTGGACCCATTAGCACTGCTAGCTTAGGGGGACAAGTTTATAGATTTATGATTATTGATGACTACTTGAGGTTCACTTGGATTAGATTTCTATCATATAAATGTGAGTCATTTAATGAATTTAAATCTTTCTTCACTTGGATTCACAAAAAGTTAGGTTGTGAGATCATGACCATCCATTGTTATTATGATTGAGAGTTTGAAAATGTGAGATTTGGAACCTTTTGTGAGGAGCAAGGGATTAGCCATAACTTTTCAGCTCCTAGGACCCCACAGCAGAACAGGATAGCTGAAAGGAAGAATAGGACCTTAGTGGAAGTCGCTAAAGCCATACTTATTGAGTATTCACTTCCAAAATACTTTTGGGTTGAAGCGGTGAACACTACTTGTTATGAGCTGAATAGGGTGAATGTTAGATCCAATCTAAATAAGACATCCTATGAGATCATTAAGGGTAGAACTCCAAATATGTCCCACCTCTATGTCTTTAGCTGTAAGGTTTTCATTCTGAACAATGAAAAATCACTCTTAGAAAAATTTGATCCAAAATCTGATGAGGGAGTATTCTTAGGATATTCAAGTATAGGGAAATCCTTTAAAGTGTTTAACAAGAGAACATTGGTGGTGGAGGAGACTACTCATATAGTGTTTGATGAATATGATCCTAAGGAGTCTAGAGCTGAAGTAGAAGATAAAGAGGTTATAGAGGTCACCCAAGGAGTAAAATCTATAAATCTTGAGGAAAGGGTAGAAGTTGATGTTTCTTTGCCTAGAGAATGGAGATATTCTTCAAGTCATCCTAAAGAACTGATCTTAGGAGACCCTTCTGAAGGTGTTAGAACTAGGCATGACCTTAGGAAAGAAGTAAACCACTCTAACTTCATTTCAATGACTGAACCCACCAACCTGAATTAAGCCTTATCTAATGAGTTCTGGATCTTAGCTATGCAGGAAGAGTTGAATCAATTTATAAGGAATGATGTTTGGGAACTAGTAGAAAGACCTAAGGATCAAAGTGTAGTAGGAACCAAATGGGTCCTTAAGAATAAGATGAATGATTTTGGTGTGGTGATTAGGAATAAGAAAAGATTGGTGGCTAAGGGGTACAACCAAATAGAATGGATTGATTTTGAGGAGACCTTTTCCCCTGTTACTAGATTGGAAGCCATTAGGGTGCTATTAGCCTTTGCCTGTTATAAGGGATTTAAGCATTTCCAAATAGATATTAAGAGTGCCTTTTTAAATGGGGTAATAAAGGAAGATGTCTTTGTAGAGCAACCCCCAGGTTTTGAGAGTTTCCAATTTTTAAATCATGTTTATAAATTAAAAAAGCCTTTATAGGGATTAAAATAGACACTCAGAGCTTGGTATGAGAGGCTTAGCACATTCTTATTAGAAAGAGAGTTTGTTAAGGGGAGCATAGACACCACCCTTTTTTTGAAGAAAATAGGAGATGATTTACTCATTATCCAGATCTATATTGATAATATACTTTTTAGATCTTCTGATAAAAATTTATGTAATGATTTTTCTAAAATAATGAGTAAAGAGTTTGAGATGAGTATGATGGGAGAATTTTTTGGCGTTTAGCATAAGGAAAATAGATGATGGAACCTTTCTTAATCAATCAAAATACACTAAGGACGTCTTGAAGAAATATGAAATGGACAAAGCCAAGCTGATAAACACTCCCATGAGTTCATCTGCTCAGTTAGAAAAGGATTCAAATGGAAAATCTATTGATCAGAAGAAGTATAGAGGAATTATAGGATCACTACTTTACCTGACTGCTAGCCGACTTGATATCATGTTTAGTGTTTATCTTTGTGCTAAGTTTTAAGCTGATCCTAAAAAGTCTCATCTGACTTCTATTAAGAAAATTCTTAGATATCTCTTAGGGACCCCAAACTTAGGAATCTAGTATCCTAGGCACAACACTTCTTTTTGAGATTATTGGATACTCTGATTCTGATTTTATAGGATGTAGGGTGGATAGAAAGAGCACTTCTGGTACTTGCTAATTCATAGGACAGTCTTTAGTCTCCTAGTCCATTAAAAAATAAAACTCTATTGCACTTTCCATTGATGAAGCTGAGTACATTGCCTTAGGGATTTATGTATCCCAAGTCCTTTAGTTGAAGCAACAAATTCTAGATTTAGGATTACCTGTTGGCATAATTTCTGTTCTATATCATAACACTAGTGCCATCTGTAATTCTAAGAATCTAATCCAACATTCAAGAATCAAACACATTGACATAAGGAATCACTTCATTACGGACCATGTTACAAAAGGGGACATTGAGCTACACCATATAGCAACTGATAATCAAATGTCTAACATCTTTACTAAACCACTGGCCTTTGACTCATTCAGTATTTTAAGGACAAGATTGGGAGTGATTGACATAAATACATGAATTTGATGAATGTTCATTTCCTATTTTTTATTTTGTTTATATTAGTATTTTTTAATTGATTATCTATTTCCTATTTGTCTTTTTTTCTGATGTTTTTCTTTTTATTGTTATTCTTTTTTTCTGATTTGAGTATTTATTTTGATGTGATTTACTACTTGTTCTTGATTTACTAGTTTTTCTTCTAAATCAGATCACTGCTCACTGCTGCTGATAAACTGGATTTCTAACTGAGAGTTTTGCCTTATTTTTGTTTGGAAACTTATAAGTAGTGATTGACTTCTCTGAATCTGTTAAAGGGAAGAAATGTTAATGATTGTTTCTCTTCCTCTAACTCCTTTAATGGTATAGTATTTCTTTTGGATAAAAATCTTCTTCAAAATTAAAAAGTTGGTTTTTAAAATAGGTTTTTAAAATAGAGATTTATTTTATCCTCCTACAGTAATCTACCTCATATAAATAGTATTTTCAAAGTTTTGAATCATTGTTATATTTTTCTTAATCAGGTGATTGCACTTATCATATAATGTGTGGTTTTTTTCTGTAAATTACTTCTCCTTATTATAGAGAGTGAGGTTTATCCTCTCTTATATCTGGAAGGTAATATCACAACTGAGATTTTTTAATGATTATGAAAGAAAATAAGCTTGTAAAAGATGCGCAAAGAGTGCCAAAATAAAAAGAGGCGTAAAATGAGCCCAAAGATGAAAATATATGTAATGTCGCCAAATTGAAAGATATATAAAGTGCATTATAAAAATCAAAAGATGCGCAAAGTGTACCAAACAAATTTAAAAAGAGGCACAAAATGAGCCTGCAAAGAAATAAGATTTCTTTCCTTTCAGCTATTTAAATGTCTTAAAAAAATCCATGCGCCACTAAATATTTTCAAAAGCTTGAGATGAAAAATCATGATTTCTAATTTCTTATTTTGTAATACTATTTTATTAGATATTTTTCTGGAATGAGGCTTGAAGGATCTCTTTTTGAATCTAATCTCTTTTCTTCTAAACTAGTCTTTTGTTTGAAATAAATTTGAACCTGTAAGGTGTCCGAGGATTGAGTTACAAAAATTGATTTTCCAACTTTTTTAGATTTTAACATTGTCAATTTTCTTCTTATTGGCTTTTGAATTGAAAATCAAAGAAAATTCTAATTTACTGGAGCTGATCAATTCAAAAAAAATTTGTTATTTTTACTGTTATCTTCTCATTTCTATTTTTCTTTGATTTGATTTGATTTTAATTTTTCTTTTTTTTTTATATTTTTGGGATTCCTAATCATTCCTCTCCATCCTTCATCATTTTTAAATTTTTTTTGGTCACATCATCCTGGACGATCCGTACATCATCCTGGACGATCTGATCAAATCATCCCTATCCTGATCCAATGGATGAGATGCACCAATTATTGGTGATTGTCTTATATGATGTACCTTATCATCCTGGACGATCGACGTGTCTACAGCTGGACGATTCAACTTTGGCCCGTCTAATGCATTTATTGCATATCATCCTGGATAATCCACCTAATCATCCGGGATAATACTTTTTGTCAAAGATCATCCAGCTAGCCTCCTTGGGATGATCGCCTGCATCTAATTATTTCTTGGATGATCAAACTGCCTTTCTGACCAATCATCATGGATGTCATTATTGCTCCTATCATCCTAGACGATCCTGTGATCGTCTTGGATGATAGGTCCATTTTCTATTTAAATAGTCATTCTCAACAGATTTTTCACCACCTCCTCCATCTGATCAGGATCCGCCTCTCTATTAGTTTGGTGTGTTATGATGTTTTAGTTTTTTATTATTTCGTCTTTTTTTTTCTCCTTTTTGTGATGTCAAAAGGGGGAGTTATTTTTGATTTACTAATAGTTTCTTTTGTTGTTTTTGTGTTATAGTAGTTTCTTTTGTTGTATTGAATGTCACTAGTTGTCAATTATTAGTAAAATTTGCAATGATAAATCTTCTCTCGTCTGTGCTTTAATTACTATAATCTGGTTGATTTAAAACTACTAAATAAATGTTTGCCATCATCAAAAGGGGGTGATTGTTGTAAACCTGGTTTCAAGGATTATGATTTTGATGATAGTAAATCTTTTTGTTTCTGTTTTAGGTTCTAATCTTTCAGGTTGATAGGTTCAATTGCAATTCAAGCCAGTTCATGATCGAGTCAGTTAAATTATGTATCAGATTTAATATATTTTTTTACTTTTTTTGAGTCATATGTAATGTAACAGATCCCCAAGCTAAGTAACCTTGCTCACACACACTCAGGGGGAGAGTTTTAGTGAGTTAGAGTTTCTGTTCAATTTTTGTTCAAATCATCTTGGACGATCTAGTCAGAATAGAAATCCTAATTAGGGTGACCATCTTAAGTCGATTTGATTAAGCAGATCATCCTGGATGATAGACCCATCATACAGGATGATATGCTCAAATGAGAAAATCTCAGCCGCTAAAGTGAGTTAGGCAAGTTTATATTTTTAGAATTTTGGTCTGATCGTCCCGGATGATACGTGTATCATCCTGGACGATCCTTTACAATCATGCCTAAATTAGTCTGGTAATTAAAATAAGTAATTAATATTTGATTAATATGATCATATCATCCTGGATGATCGTAATATCATCCTGGATGATACATGTAAAATCCTCATTGTCCAAATGACTTCACCTGGACGATCCAAATAATGTGCTGAATGATACAAGCTTATTTATACTAATCATCCTAGACAATAAAAATACCATTTCGGATGATCAAGTCATTTTTCAATCGTACAACATATTTGTGCAAGATGACCCGTATAATATACAGGGTAATTTTGGCTGGTTCTGAACTAATCGTACGGGATGATATGTATATCATCCTGGATGATTAAGTCTTTTTCTTCAGATCATCCAGCCATTTCTCCTGGATGACCCGAATAGTACTCAGGATGATTCTCCTAAATTGAACTAATCATCCTGGATAATTGCAGGATCATCCCTGATGATCTAAACAAAATATGTATTCTAATCATCTAGAGAAGCCAGATCATCCAATCCAATTGGTGAAGTTTTACACTAATCGTACAGGATGATCCTTCGTTCATCCTGGACGATCTTTGACGGTAAGTTGAATTTTAAGGCAATTTTTGAGCCCTCCTATTTAAGATCTTTTTCATCCAATCATTAAGATCTTTTGCTACTATCCTTTCCTATGATAAACTTAAGAAGGAGAGAGAGAGAGCATGGGAGAGAGAGAGAGAAGATCTTGTGAGGGGGAGTTTGTGAGGTGTTCACAAAGGTTGCTCCAAGCAAGGATCTGAGTCATCTTCTCCAGTCATCGTCTCTTGTCCTTGGTGTCTCTATGGAAGGATCGTCTGCAAGAAGATCAAGGTTCTTTGCCTGCTTCAGAAGAAAGTGAAAGGAGTCTAGGTTCTTTGCCTGCTTCAGGAGAAAGCGAAAGGAGTCTAGGTTCTCTGCCTCATCGGGTTGGTGGAAAGGAAGTTTTGTATAGGCTTCTCCACCTTAATATGGGAGTAGAAGGAGAGTCACTTAGTATTAGTGCAATACCAGGAGGGGAGGCTCCGAGGAGTGGACGTAGGTCAAGTTGACTGAACCACTATAAAATCTGGTGTATTCTTTCTGATTATTTTTTGCATTTATTTTTTTGTTGATGAATGTGTGATTGTGATTATTATTCAGTTATTATTGAACATCTGTACATCATCGTGAGATAGTAATTATTTTAAAATATTCAAAAAGATTTTTCAAAATCTTCATTTTGCACAAGAATTTTTTTAAAACTAACCAATTCACCCCCCTCTTGGTTAGCCTTGAGACTAGTTCACAAGGGATTAGTATCCCTATCAAACTTTCATATACCAAATCATCCGAAATGAACTTTTTATTTTTAATCTATTCATACTATATGATATATGTTCATACCGTACGATACAGGTTCATACAAATGACTCACAAAGTATAAAATGGTGTTGTCCAGTTTCGTACTAAGGAAAACATGATTTGTTTTAACTATTCATACTATATGATGTTCATTCGTATAGACAACTAACAGAGTATGAAACGGGTTTCGTACATGATCGTACTAGACGAATGAGTTCAGTTTTGAACCGTTCGTATAGTATGATGTCAGTTCGTATAGATGATCCATAGAGTATGAAATGGGATTCATACAGGATTATACATAGATTTTTGTATAGTTCATATAGATGATTGTCGATCATACTATATAATCTGGGTACGTTCAACTTGAAATTTTTAGTTTTCTAGACAATTTTTCTAATCTTTCATATATAAGTGTCCAAAAATTAAGAAATCTTCTACAAATTTTCTCTTGGGAGTTATAGAGAGTGTATTTTGGGAGAGTGTTTAGGAGTGAGAATTGAGAGATCTTGCAAGTGGAAATTGTGAAGGGTTCACAAAGTTGACCAAAGGTGATGATCTCTTTGCATGTACTTCAAATCTTGGCCCTTCCTCTTTGAAGACTCCTGTGAGAATATCTTTGGAAGAGATCTGATACTCTGTCATCACCAAGAGGGTAAGAAAGGATGTTGGTACTCTGCCATTATCAGGAGGGTGAGAAAGGATGTTGGGTTCTCTGCCTTCACTAGGAGGGTGAAAAAGGAAAAAATGATACTCTGCCATCACCAGGAGAGTGAGAAAGGATGTTGGGTTCTCTGTCTTTACTAGGAGAGTGAAAAAAAGATGAGTTGGTATGCTACCATCATTTGGAGGGTGTAAAAGGTTTTAGTTCTCTTCCACACCGGGTTAGTGGAAGAGAGTTTGTAAAGGCTTCTCCACTTTGCTGTGGGGGCAAAATGAGAGACACTATTGAGTAGTGTAATACCTGGATAAGGAGTCTCTAGGGAGTGGACATAGGTCTTGTTGGACCAAACCATTATAAAATTTGGTGTCTTCTGTTCTTTACTTTCTTTTATCGCACTTTTATTTTCTACTCTTTTTTTTGTGGTTGAGAAAGTATTTTGCTAAAATCATATCTAGTCAACTGCTAGCTTCAAGACATTAAATTTCTTAGAAACTAGTTTCGTAAAAATCTAAGAAAATTTTAAATTACCAATTCACCCCCCCTCTTGGTTAGCCTTGGGACAGTACTACTAGGTCTAACAACCTATATGTACTTTCATCCCTCGTCTGTGATTTTGATGATGACAAATATTATTGATTAAATTATTATTTTTCTTAATGAATATTTTGGATATTCTTTTTGCTTGTGAGCATTACATTGCAGAAAAATACACACTGCTTAAGGCTACTCGAAGCTCAAGAATGGGTAGAATAGGATGTCAAGTATAAGAGTATGTACTTTTATTTTCTTTATTTTCTATTTCTTAAGTCTAGCCACATAAGAGTGTATGCAATTGGGTGATCATGTACACACACACTAGTGGAGTGAGAAAACTTTAAATTTAAAATTTTTTTACTAATCGTACTGTACAATCAGTTAAAGAGAGAATGGGCTTAATGACTAATTGAATAATTAATTTCTATGAACAGATCATACTTTATGATTTATTATGATCTAAAAACCCTACCCATTGGATAAATTAAGTAAGATATTCAAAATTTAAATTTTAAACTAATCATACTATATGATGTGATTCGTATTGTATGATAATTTGAAATCTTAGTTAAATTAACCTCCTTAATTAGTCAATCAAATCATGATTTAATTAATGATAGTAGATCTTACTATATAATCTTAATCATACCGCATGATTAGCAGAGACAAAATTTGACTGTCCCAAAGATCATACCATACAAAATGATTATTTTTGAACTAATCATATTATACGATATTTAAATCGTATTGGATGGCCAACTTAAAATCAACTAATTATACTATATGAAGAGAGCTGTACTAGATGATTGATAGAGATGACTTCCAATTGTCCTGTATGAATAGAGATAAAAAAAACTAGATCGTACTGGATGATCTTTGGATCATACTGGATGATGTGTTTGAAAAGTTAAACAATTCATCTAAATGACTGTTCACATCATACTGAATGGGTCTAGTTTTTAAACTGATAGTACTGCATAAATTCTAATCATACTGTATGAACATTGATGGAAAACTTGAAATTTTAGGATTTCTTGAAGCCTAATACTTAAATAATGTTATTAGAATCTATTAAAAAAAGAGGATTATGTGACTGTTGAAGGAATATAGAGAAAGAAGCTTATGAGAGAAATCTTGAGTTTGAGAGGAAGGAGAAGGTGAGGTTGAGCATGAGGGAGAAGAAGTGTGAGAGGTTCACACGGTTGCTCCGGGCTAGCTACACCCTTGTTCCTCCTATGGCCTTGGTGAGTCCTTGAAGGCTTTCTTAGGAGAGAGGCTTCTAAGTCAAGTCTTTGAGGTACTCTAGCTTCTCTAGGAGGGAGAAAAAGATTGAAGGTATGCCGCCTTCATTAGAAGGAAGAAAAATCTTTGGGTTCTCTAACTTCTCCAGGAGGAAGAAAAATGATTCAGGGTCCGCTGCCATCAACAGGGAAGGTGGCATAGCTTCCAGCACTTTGCCGCATCTGATTTGGTGAAAAAAGGTCTGTAAAGCCTTCTTCACCTTGTTGTGGGAACAAAAAGAGAGTCACTTTTTATTAATGCAATACTCGGAGCGGAGGACTCTGGAGAGTGGATGTAAGTCAAGGTTGAACGAACCACTAGAAAACTCTGGTGTGCTCTTTTTGTATTTTTACTTTCACCATTTTACTTTTTTATAATTTATTTTCCTGATAATTGCTTAGTTAAAAATCTATGGTTGATGTTTGATTGAGTTGATTCAATTATTATCACCATTATTATAAGTATTGTTAAGTTTATTAGCTTCTTCATTCAGTGATCAAACTATTTATTTCAAAGTATTGAAGAATTACAAAAAGATTTTTCTTATGATAAATAATTTTTTTAATAACTAATTCACCCCCCCTCTCGGTGTGCCTCAGGCTAGTTCTATGAGATCTCACAACCTCCTCAAACATTCAAAGCCCTTCATAGGTCCACTCATGCCTTAGGCTTAACATTTTTTACTCCTAACCTCATTCAAATAGTTCCCAACACTTTCTAAAATCCACCTCAACACTCTTGACCTCTTGAGTGGTCAAACTAGTCAACAAAGTCTTTGAGTGGGTTTAAATGGTTAACACTCCTCCCCAAACCATTCCCCTCCATTCCAGCTACCCTAATCAACTCACATGGGTTTTATTACCCTCTTGAACACTCCCTAAATAGGCCCTAGCAATTGTTTTAGCTAGTTTGAGCAAGAGTGGTCCCCCTCCCACATGAGGCCACTAATGTCCATAAAGCTTGGCCAGCCTTTGGCCCTGCTCCCTAACGGCCTAGGACACATATCCTTCATCAAAGCAAGGGCCCAGATGCATCAAGGCCATTGATTTCAAACCCCAATGCTAAAATATACCCAAGGGTCCAAAATAACTCTTTCAATTAATATTCAGCCCCCAGAGCTCCTTCAGCCTTCTTCTTGTTTCATTTTGACTCCCTGAGAGTTCCTTCACATTTTCTAATTCCAAATCCACGGTCAAAGGCCACCGATGATAATTCTCCAGCGAGAGGAGCCACCAAATCTGTCTAAACCTTCTAGCCCTTGATCCAAATATTTTTGAGCCAATGATTTCTTCTAGTGAAATATATGTAGGCAATCTATAAGCTCAACAAGCTCTTAAGCACTTAAATCCATCAAGTATATCAAGGTATATCTCAAACCCTAGCTCAAATCACATGGATTAAAATAGATTTTTGAAAAGTTAATTTTAAACCAAAAAAATGATTCCCCACAGATACTCTTCACTAACCTAAGCTCTATTTAAGGTTTTGTTGAATTTGGCCAAATGGTTTGAGAGAACAAGCTCATTTTCTAATCATAGGGTTAATCACGTGATCCATGCAATGGTATATTTTTTGAGCCATTGATTGTGCGATCAATGGCTCAGATCTCGTCATCCCATGACTCATACATACTGCATGGTTAATCTCATAATTTATTTTCCATCTGGCTTGATCTGAGCCATTGATTCAAACCATGGAGGATCGAATGGTGCAGCGTGTTGCTGACTCGGATAAGTGAGCTGTTGTGCCATCATTCAATCATTTACATGAGTATGCCACCATAAAAATGATTTCCCGCTACTATACGATTTGAGACGATGAATCAGAAGGCACCGCTTGGCCTCTCCGCCATCGCCATCAGTTTTAATGTAATTAAAATGATTTTAAAATGCTTTTTAACATAGAATTTTCTAAAAATTATAGTAAATTGAATATGGGGCCAGAAATTATGATTGAACATTCAATCATCAATGAATCCTTAAATACTTTAATTAAAATCAAGTTCAAAGCCAATGTTAAAAATGCAGTGTAAAGTCTAAACCCCGAAGCCCTTTGAAGTTTTCCATTTTTTAGCAGAATTTTCAATTAGATCAAAACCCTGGGTAAACCTCTCACATTTGTGTTTGATCATTAACATCTTAATTAGAAATGTATATAGAACTTACCTAATCATTTTATAGACATTCATGTCCTTCTAAACTCTAAAACCTAAGGCATATTCCATATGTTCAAAACCTTCAAATATTTATAACCTATGCCACTCAATATGGCATCTTGATATAAGACACCTTGAAAGCCTTTGGAAATTATTTAAACTTATTCATAATCATTATTTATTTGATTTGAACTAACTTGGATCAATGGTTGACCTTGGTTGACCTAAGTTGACATAGTTTGACCCATGAGACCCCTTAAACCCTAAAGCCTACATATGTATGAATCATATGAAAAAGTTCAAACAAAGACATAGGTTTTGCCCCTAGGCATTTGAAAAAACTATTAATCATACATAGACCTAAATGGAACCTTGAGTTGGCTAAGATAACCATCATTGGTCATATTTATCATTAAAGGTTTTTTTGAACCCTAAACCTTAAATCATGTATAGAAGTCAATCTAACCTCACCAAAAAAAAAAAAAAACCTCACCAAAACCTCTAAATTATTCAAACATTAAACCATAAATTCCTAAACTCAGCTGATCATTTGGTGGATAATGGTTGACCATGGTTCAACATTTGATGAAGACTCCATTAAACCCTAAATTTCCATAAATGAATTTTTCATAAACATCTTCATAGCTTGACCTACCCCTAACCCAAGACCACTTCTAATAAATTTTAAATGCCACTTGGAGTAGATTGATCCCAACTCCGAAGATAGGTCAAGCCTAGATGACCAAATCAACCATAAACTATTCAAGCTTAATTTCAATGATCTTGGTTAAACCAATTCCCCTAAATCCCTTGGGATTGTCTTTTAGGAGCCCATGGATCAACCAAAATCAACCCAACCTTTAGGTCCACATGGGCTACCCACATAGCTTGACCAAAGTAGTGGAATGGGGTTCCCATTAAGTTAATTTTCACTTCTTCTAAAATTAACCAAATAAATAATTGCGTTAGGAGCCCCTAGACCCTATACATAAAACCTAGCCAGCTTATCCCATGGGTTGACTTGGTTCAACTAATTAGGCTGAACCAAATGCAAAAATTCTTGAATATGGTAAGCCATTTTCAATTTGAAGATAAACCTAGCAAATAAAACACTTATATTTGCTTCCGTGTGATTTGAGACATCTGGCCCAATGATCTTAGGCTAGGTAGTGGCCTAAAGTGGCGAAAAAATTAAGAAATCAATGACATATTACATTGGTTCACTCATAACAAACCCAATAACAAACCATATGGACTCAAATGGACTAGAACACTTTCTCTAATCCTATTGTCCCATCCCTAACCAATTGGATAGGCTAGCTGGGCCGATCACTACAAAAATTTAAACTTAAACCCATTTCACTAAAGCAAGGTTCTACTTCTAGCTTCCAAAGCACTCAATTGTGATTTCTCCTAAATTCTCCAGCTTTCCCAGCCTTTGTTTCATTGAGTTAGATTGAGCCCTGGTGAGTTCTCTTTGGCTAAAAGTGATTTTTAGATTTAGGCTACCTCAGACTCTATAATTTAAGGCGAAGCTATTTCTGAAGTCCACTATTTTCCAACCAAAACTAGTTTGAGGTAGCTTTAGGTTTTATTTGCTCTATGGTTAATTGAGATGATCTATTTGATTTTGCTAAATTTGCTCTATGGTTGAGGAAGAGTGTAGGAGGTTGAAGATGAAATAATGAGTGATCATTTGATTTAAATGTGATTGATGGTTGAGATAAAGCTAGATCAGAATTTGTGTGATCACCCACAACTTTGAGCTCATACAACTTAATTATTCAATCAACTACCTGAAGTTCCCATTGTGGTTTAAGTGGCTCATTAGAGCATGCCATATGTTAAAGTGTTGCATGGTAAGTAAATCTAACTGTGTGTTTCTTAAAAATAAAAATCCAAAAAGCTCCATAACTTCAAGATTGCATAACTCCTCACTCATTTGTCTAAATTAGACATGCTTAGAATCTATGGGTTTCTCTTGAAGAGTATAACAAAATCCCTAACGTTTGGAGTCTCAATTTTAAATGAATAAAGAGTAATTTAAGAAATACCCTTTAGAGTATTTTTGAAATTATTCTCGAAATACGTTTGATCATGAGTTCAAATTTTAATGAATGATCCTTGGGGATGTTTCCTACTTGTCCAAAATCTTTCAAGCCTATTTGAGCTCTTGAAGTACTTCAATTGAAGTTTTAAAATCTCAGGTCAAAAAATGACCTAGGAATCTAAAATTTCATCAATGCAAATCCATTAATCATTTAGGGCAGTACTTATGTGGTTTGGTAGATTAACGTTCATGGGTTAGTTTGCCACTAATTTTTCCTTAATTCAAGATCTAGGTAGCCTAAAGCATAATTTTCAAAATATAATTGTATTTAATTTGGAAATTAATTAAATAACCCTAGAAATGCTTTGATGACCTCTAAATTCTAGGGTGTAAACCTTAGGTCATGATTCATGTAGGGCTTAAATTTTAAGCCATTTGAAGTTCATTTAGTCTGTTAAAGCAAACCCTAAATTCCTATACATAAAAGATGTAGGATTTTTAATAATTCATTAACACTTCAAATTAAATAAGAAAAATATTAAATAAATTGTGTATAAGTTTAAATCAAGAACAATTGAAAGGAAAAATAAAAGCCCTAGGATAAAACATCAAAATAATTTGAATTAAAAAAATTCCATAATTAATTAAATTAAATAATTAAAACTAAAAATTAAAAACTAAATGACCCCAAACTATTTTAATCATAATTTGAGGTCACCAATGACCTTTGGTAATAATTTCAAGTAGATTGGAGTTGATTTAGCTCAAAAAGTCAAAATCATCCATATTACTTGAGTTAAATAACTCCTTAAGGGGTTGATTTTGTAAAAAACTTAACTAAATAAATAAAAATATTTAAAAATACAAACTAAATGTAATTCAATAAATATTTTCAAAATAAACTAAATAAAATAACCTAAATAATTCAAAAAAATTAATTATATATTAAATAAACTATCTAATAAAATTTAAATTTAAATATTAAATTAATGAAATAAAAAAACATAGAGAAAGTTAATTAAAAATAAATTAATTAAAAATAAATAAATTTAAATAATAATTCAAACTTATTTAAAATTAATTAAATAAATCAAATTAAATTAATTAAATAAATGGATTAAACTTAAATAAATAACTTAATAAACATAAAGGAAAAAAAGTTTGTTTTATTCCTTTTTTTTTGGAAAATTTGCAATTTGCATTGAAATAAATAGCTGTTACAAACTAGTGTAAGATAGTAACTCTGTCACATTCCTTCTTTATAAGAAGTAAAAGATGAAAAGAAATATTATTATCTAAAAAATTATCCCAATAAAAATTTCCTAACATAGCATAAGAGGCACAAAAATCAGCCACTTTATTAGAATCCTTATTCACGTAATGGAAAATAACTTTGCTTAAATAATTTAAAAAGGAAATATCTTGCTTGAAATATTCTTCACTTTGCCATTTGATTATTTGCATAGCCTTCTGAAGCCTCTTGATAATGTTGACATTATCTTCTTCTATCATAATTCCTTTCATATCAAGCATCCAATCTAAGATTACAACCTTAGCAAAAACCGCCTCCAATTCCAATTGATCAATATCCCAATATTGCACTTGCTTAATAAAGGCTGATATAAATATTCCTTTATGGTCTCTAATAACACCACCAATTCCAGCTTTACTAGATTTGAGTAGGGAAGCATCTATATTTACCTTAATCCATTTTGCAGGGGGGGATGCCAATGTTTTCGATTCTGCTCATTAAGCTATTTAGCATCCCAGTTCTCTAGTAAAGGATTATCATACTATTTATTTATGGATGCTAAAACATTTACTATAATTATAGCTGTTGAAGACTCTGATCCTCCATGCTTCATTTCATTTCTAGCCTTCTAAGCCTGAAAAATAGAATTGCAGTAAATCTCCACCATTACTGAATTTTTTATTGCCATCTTCTCAAACTCTTTCATACATTCAGATAATGACTGAAAAATGGTATTTGGATACCTTATTTATTAAAAATAGCCATTATCTCATGCAATTTTTGACAGTGAACTGCAACAAGGGCATTATCTTCAACTTGGTTACAACCTCTCGGGCACAAATTCTATACTGTAATCTCATGTATACCAGCCACGAATTACTTGGTATAACACCTATGCATAGCCACCACTAAAACAATAGAACCCTTGGTCTAAATTTTAATTTCCTCAACCATTTTGAATTTTCTTCATCTTCAGGAATAGGTTGAAGTGATTTTTCATGTTCCATAGCTGTTATAGTTTTCCCAAATAACTTCCTCATCAATTGTGGTCTGTATTCTCATGCATTTGAGCACTTGATTTAAGGAAAACCACCCCATAGTATCATAGACTTGTTTCATATTTAATTTAATAGCCAACCATCCCTTCTTACAATTTTCCATTTGCTTTAATCATTTTTTGTAATATTTGCAATTGGCATTAACTGGAAAGAAAAAAGATACAAACACCTGCATGATAGAAAATCTATCACATTCCTTCCAAATCAAGTCAACAAAACTTGATGGAAGTTTATTATCAACTAAATTAAAAATTTTAAACTTATTGATTAAGAGCTTCATCCATTGAAGTGATTAATTAACAGGGTTCTTAAAACTTAAATAAATAGAACACCGAATTAAAATGAATGGATAGTTTGCACTTGCTTTATCCCTTTGAAAAAAAATAAATGCTTTACAATTACGAGCCTAGGACTTGTCGATTAGTGATTTCAAGAACTTTGGAGTCATGAATCACTAATATTCTTTAAAACCTAAAGCTAAATAACTTTAAATCTTGAAATATTATCATAAAATATAAAATAGTAAACATTAAAACATAAATCTAAATTAAATCCCTTTGACCTTAAATTAAAATTTTAAATAATATACAATATAAATAAATAATAAACTAAAATATAGCAAAATAACACAGCTTAACACACTTTAGATTTGTTTAATAGAATAATTTACTCTTGTCTAGGCTAGGTAGGTGATCTTTTTTTGCACTTTCATGTGATGTTGGTACCTTGCTTGGAAGGTGTCTATATTCTCTGTCTATTTACTTTTTTGTAGTATAGGATGTCATATATTTATTGCATTATTAAATATTGGCACTATACATTTAGATTACTTGCAGTGCACCTTAATTTTCAAGATTATTGCATTTGCATTTGTTGAGTTATTGTCATTATTTTCTTTCTATCAAGAGTAAAATATAAATATGAATAAATATAAAATGTAATTTATAAATAAAAATGTAAACTGTAGATTCTTTGTATACATAGATAAAGTTATAAATATAAAAAGTTGTAAAACATGTTAAAGGTGCTTGCTTATTTACACTTGTAGGACTCTGAAAGGAAATGATTCCTCTTCCTTTGAGGGACATTCTCACTTAAAATTCTGTAGAAGACTTGGAGCCAGGAGACTTGAAGACTAAATAAGTAAACACATGTAAATATACATTGTTCATAGCTGTAGAAATCAAGGTTTGTTGTGGTGGAGCCTAGCCACCTTACTTTTATAGTAGAACCTGGGTTGTACTCTACATTCATTATAAATAAATACTAAAGTTTATTTATAAATTTCTTCATAATCATTCATAAATTTCATGAAGGTGGGATGGTAGATGCTTGCATTGGATTGGGTAGATTATTTTCTTAGGTTTCTATGACATATGTACCCTTACTTTTGTAAGAATACATATGTTAGATCTAGGTTGATGAGATTTGGTACTACATACCAGAACACCTTTATCCAGTCATGCATATATGCATGCATTTTACTTTTTATAATATGCACTAGCCTAACACACAAGCCAACAACAAGGAATGAGGAGCCTAAGCGACGAAGATGACATATTATTCCCTTATGGTATAAGATAGTTATGCTGCTAGATATTTCTAGAAAATTTAGACTTAATTTTTTCTTAGAATTTTAGCTAAAAGTAAAAGTAAAATTTAGAGTCTAGGGTAAAGTTGCTTCAACTTGCATTAGTTATGTGCATTTTAACCAAAGACATCTTATAAATCTCCTTATTTAAATTTTAAACCTAATCCTTGATTTTTAGTTAGTAAAATAACTATATATCTAGTATACATTAAACTTGAAAAGGCATGGTTTTCAAATTTGTGTTTTAGGTGGTTAACTAGCAGTCCACCCTAAGTACATGTAAGTCCAGATTGCATACACTTTCTATATCTTCCTTTGTGAGAGGTTTATCCAAATTTCTAATAAATTTTAAACTTAAACTTAAATAAAATCCTAATATAAATTATAAAGTTAAACACTAGATTAGGTTAGAGAGTTTCCAAATTTCCAGATTCTTGAACACTCTTAACCTTTTATTTCTTTGATTCATAAAGAAGTGTTCAAGCATTGAATTTTTTCTAGCAGATAGATAGGTTAAGTTCTAAATCCTTAATTAAAATTTTTATAGATCTAAATTAATCTAGTCACTACTTTAATCAAGATTTTTTGAAGATTTGTCTTGGGATGTAATTAACTATAGAGGCTTGCTTCTAAAGGATAACGTAGAACTTAATAAAAAAATAAACCATACTTGAGTTTTCTAGGGCAGAGAAAAATATCTAGGCATAGATTAAAGTTTATCCATTATTAATTTTATTTTAAAAATGATAGGTAAATATATATTTTTTATCTTTCAAGATGAATATTACTTTTCCTATATTGAGTTTGATTATAAAAATAATTCATATTTTTATTTTCAATTGATAGTCAAGCATTAGTCCGTGTTTTGAGATGGCATTTGTTAAGGTACACAGATTTAATTAGAGAAACATAATTCAAATCAATTGGCACAATTATTTTTGTCTACACCAATTTTTGCTGCCGAGATAGACCACAAGAGAAAAGAAAGGATGGAAGTAGTGTGTTGTTTCAATGCATCTACATCTGATCCAACCTTTTCCCATTCTCTACCCTAAAAGAAGGAGGAACCAAGTCATCCCCTATGTTAAAAATTCATTTACACCTAAAGACTAAATTAGAAAGGAAGGCATATTTCCTTTCTCTTCTTCTTCACTTCCAACATCACAAGAAAAAATGAAACAAATTGATAGAAATTATCCATCCAACCACCATCATAAAATAGGTTGTCTCTCAAAAGACACAGTACACCATCATGACTTGAATTAATATCAAGCAAGCTCACTCCCTTTATCTATGGATGGAAGAAATAAGAAATACCATGATTGACCACCATAAAAGGAAAATAGTGATTCATTGAATCAGAGAAAGTTCTCAAAAAGGCTCCTCAAAATAAATGCACCTCATACTGCCAGAGGTAATTTGATACACCCTCTAAAACACTTATTATCCTATATGAATAGGATAGGTGTTGCTCAACCAATAACCTAATCACATCATTTATAGAAGATCTATAACCAAACACCTCAGCCACTAATGGTTGACTCCCTCCTTTATGATAAGCTCTGCAATTAGTAATATGCGAGCCCCCAATAAGTGGCAAGTATTGTGTGCTCCCGCTACATAAGCGACTATAGCCATAACACCAATAATGGGGTGTGCGTATGGGTTTACATGAACTGTGTTCAATACATGAATTAAGTTTAAGCTTTGGGCTGAAATATGCTATACTCAGATTTTCTTTGATATGCAATACACCCAAAAAATTTAAGTATACATGTCGATCAGGTAATAAAGTGATTGAGTGAGTGTCAATCCTATGAGAAAGTGTTTTGCTAACATGTAAGTAATCTAGTACTTCTTATGATAGCTATAATATTAATCCTATAAATCGAAGATAAGGGTTGAATTTTTGTCACTATAGAGGATTACAAGAGAAAAGATAAGATATAGGATAATAAAATATTTTGGACTAACAATATAAATTATGAAAGTTTTTCTAATGAGACTCTCTATTATTATTTTGGATCAGAGCATTTAAATCGCTAGATCTCTGCCGAGCTTATAGGGATGTAAAGGGAGGTTTATGACCTTCCTATAGTGATTATATCTCTTTAGACCTTAGAAGGTTAAACATCCTATATCTAGGCATGCAAGCATTCCATTCTAATACTCCTATTTATCGAGGCAATGTATCAAACTAATTTTTAACTACACACTGTTGACCTCATTTTTGCATGAGGTCAGTTGGACCAATCCATACCATAGGATCTTTCCAATCCTTAGGATTTAATTTTGACCCTAGGATCAATCTGATCTTAGAACAATCAAAACTTTCAGTCAATTCAGATTTCAAATCCATTTTGATTTCAAACTCATTTAAGATTCAAATCAATCCTGATCTCAGATCAATCTAATTTTCAGACTATTCTAGATCCTAGGACTTTCCCATACCCTAGGCTTCTTTTAGATTCCAAAACCTTTTCGCCTTCCTAGGTCTTAGGAATTCTAGAAGACCCCAAACTTTAGGGTTTCTTAGATTCTAGAACCTTTCCAGAATCTAAACCATAGGATCTTTTCAGTTCTTAGGATCAATCTTGAACCTAGGATCATTTTGATCTTAGATGAATCCAGACTTTGATTCAATCTAGATTCAGATCAATTTCAATTTTAAGCCAATCTAGATCTACTCTATCTCTAGATCTATCCTAGACCTCAGGATTTCTAGATCCTAAGTTTCCTCTTGATCTTAGGATTTCAAGATTTTAGGTTTATTCTAGACCCCAGACCCTAAGACTTCTAGATTCTAGGATCTTCCTAGACTTCAGTCCTTAGGATCTACTCTAGACCTTAAGATTCCTCTAGATAAATCTAGGTCTTAGGATTCTCCTAGACCTTAGATCTATCCAGACCATAGATCTATTCAAATCCAGACTTCAAATTAATCCTGACCTCAATCCAATCCGGATCTTAATCCAATTTAAACTTCAATCCAAACTCAAATCCATATCTCAATTCAAATCTCAATCCTAACTCAATTCCACTTTCCAATTCAATCTACATCCCAATATTCAGATTCCAAACTCCAGTCCAACCTTCAATCATCCTCAAATCTCCAACCAAATAATCATTGTCAAGTCAATCAATCTTTCAATCTAGCTCATAATCGATCTCGTCAATCTTCCTTAAAATCAACATTAAACCGAATATGGATTAATTAAAGTTAATTAGATTGCACATATTACATTTGAGAATATCTAGTTTAATTCGACTCAATTTGAATTTGTTTCACCTCGATGCTGTCTTCAATTATAAAATTGAGTCAATCATTTATTAATTTAAGTCGAGTGAAAACTAAATTAATCAAAACACATCGAATTTTTGTCAAATAAATTTAATCAAGCATCTTTGAATTGATTTAATTTAATTCCAACGAAATTTTAATCCTTAACCATTTCGATCAACTCAATTTAACATTTATTGACTTAATTTAAATCTAAGATTATCATTGAATGACTTCAAATAATTAATTTGAAATATAAATCTATCAAAACTTTAATGTTTTATCCATCTTTCTGTTTCAATTTGATGCTCAAATATCCTTCAAGACTTAAATGAATTTCAGCCACTTTAACCTCTCAAAATTTGGCACTTAATATCAACCATTTGATTAATCTTAGAAGGGCTAGATGGTCCTTTGATTAAACCTTTTTATTTCATGGCTATTCAAGGCAGATGGAGACCCTAATCTAGCTCTCACGAGAGCCAGCCGCAAGAAGATACCCACTCTCACAGGAAATTTCTCTTACCCGTTCATGGAGAGCTGCTAGGGCTGGTCGTCATTCCCTCATACTATGGTTACTTCGCAATCCAGTTCATTCCCACAAGCAGCCACCTAGGAGATGGAGATCCCCATCTAATCCTTACGTTTCCAGCCACCATATCTTTCCTTGTGGGCATAGTAACTAGGGCTGGCTGCAACATGGATTACACGACTCCAAGACTTAGCTCGGCCCCTTTGAGATCCAGAGACTACACACTTTAAATCTGCTAGAGCCAGCCAAGGAAGAACAGCTCTTTCCTCTTCTCCACCCGTCTAAGCTGGAGGAAGAATGAATTAAAGCTTCAGTCACCATTCTTCTTGTACAACAGAGTTCTTCCCCTTGCTTATATGTGTGATCCCAGAGATGAATAGAGAAGGAGGCAGATGGGAGGGAGACTTTCGAGCTTGCTTGTGCAATTGATTGAGTGTGCCATCTGGTTCGGTTATCTTCTCCCATTCTCAAGCATTAAATATCTGAATCAAAGATCTCATTGATTAAAAAAATCTAAGATGAAATTTATCTTCCTTACTTTTTTTGATGAGCTTGGTGGTAAAGAAGTAATGAGAGTTTGTTGGAATGCATGTAACCACATATGATTTATGTTGATAAGTGAATAGCTGTATCTATTTCACTTTGTCTGATTAGATCGTTTGATGCGTTCTTCCTTCGGTGTATGAGAATAGTGACGGTAAGACTCATTTCTTTTCCCAAATCAAATGGCTGCACCTTTTGTTGACAAAAAAAATCAGATAGATGCAATACTTTTCTATTTTTATAGATTGAATGTATGTGAATAACTTCATGAATTCAATAAGCTTGTATGTAAATTCTTGGAACCCGGCTATCTATGTTCTTTGTCCCTTTTTTTTTAATCTCTATTAATATGCGTATTTCCAGGCCTTTGTCATAAGGGATGTGAATAGAGCTTGCACTTCGTTGTTGCCATCTATTCTAATCGCTATAACACAATATAATGTTGTAGTAGCTCTTTCTCTGCTCATCTCTAGGACTCATTAGTCAAATCCAATATATTTCATTGATGTGGCTCACAGCTTTTGGTTTTCTTGAGGGAAGGATATTTAAATTATATGGCTTGGGTGCAATGCTTTGTTAGTGATGAATGGTGAATATTAAACCAACACAATTAGTTATTGTCATAGAGCAGCTCTTGGGTTTTGTTGACTGTTTGTATTAATGCTCCTGTCACTTCCCTAGAGATTCATGTTCAAGGTTTGGTGAGTCGATTCATATAAATATGGTGTGAACCATTTGGTTGATGTGCTGTAATGAATTCACCAGACCAATTATGATGTATGGTGTTGGCTTGGTTCTTAGCTAATTTTCTTACATTAATTGAATATAGATTGAAATAAAGAGGACTTTATATACTCATGCTTCAATATCTATCAGATTTGTATAGCCATGTTGGAACGTTTTTATCACATTTTTTTGTTACAAGGGGATTATACGATATTTGATATCAAGGATATCTAAATTTTGTTGAAAAGCATCTATGGACACATATGATGCAATGTCATGCCTTTATCATGAGGATTCATGCTTTGATTAAATATACATATATACATGTTTTGCCCTTCAAGATTACGCATCTATATACATTTGCAATATATGAGAAATGTTGGAAATGAAGTTCTATTCTTATTAATGGTGGCTTAGTCATTTGTTGTTAGAGCAATCTGTTCTCTCAGCTTTGGAAAAGCACTTTTCTTTGTCTTACTCACTTTCTTGAGAGGTATGATAGAAAGGGATGGATATTTACGGTGATGATAGATGGTGTTTGCTCCCCCATCACTGTTTGTTACAAAACATGTATGATCGACACATTTTTCTACATTTTGTTCTTGGTTAAAACCTTTTTAAGGATAGTGTTATGGCTTATCACTGAGAAGCAATGTTACAGCTCATGCACGACACTTAATCAAAACTAGTCATGTGCTTCTATGACTTATGGATTGAATGGATAAATTCACAGATGAATCCATTTATAAATTACTTTGAGATTGGTTTGGAAAAGCCTTTAGAGAATGGTTAAGAGAGAAATTTGATCGTTTCAACTAGACATGCATGTTTTCCTTCGTTACCATAACATTGTGTTGGCTTTGAATTCTTGGCAAGTAGCGGTTACATGTATTTGACGTTAAAATTGAGATTTATGGGTTCGGGTTGGAAAGGTGCACCTTAATATTCTGCTATATCTACTATTGTTGAGAAATAATTCAAATAAGTTTGAGCAGGCAGAATCAATATTCTTACCGAGGCAATGATCCATTTATGCCTTTCTAAGTTATTGTCTTGTTGTATATGAATAATCAAGAGAACACTAAGTGTAAGTAAAATTGAATTTGTGAAGAAATTATTGATTTCATTTACACAGACTTTATTCTTACATAATTTCATATTTTTTTAAAGTAGTTGATAGATTTATTGGTTTTAATTGATGAGAAGCCCTTCAAGACTCAATTGATGCATGATGTGATTCACTCTTTAAGTATATACATTTTGTATGGTAACTGAGGAGAAGTTAGGGTAATCTTCTATCAATATTGATGCGGGACAGTGAGTTTTGATTTATTCATACTTAATTCTATAGTCCATATATGTATGTGAAAGGTTTAAATGATGAGATCAATGTGATCTACTATTCTTCTTCTATTGTATTTTCCTATTCCAGTTATGCAGCACAACCTAAACAACTTATTCTCTTTCAACCTATTCTAGTGAATGCATGGGAAGTGCTTCAGTTTTTTTTTTAAGGAAAGAGTTTAGTGCATGGAATTTTTGAGATAGTTCAGAACCCGGGTGACCCATTCAAGCTTGCATTAGGAAATAAATGGATATTTCATTGATTTATAATTTCTTGTAAAATTTTATATTGCTTGCTGTTTGAGAAGTTGATATTCTGGATTATATGTGAATGCAATGTTCTTCCTCATATCACTACAATTTATTCTCTTTGAGTTCTCAAAATGGATGAGCTTGTGGATTTATTCCTTTAAAGCAATTTTGATGAGTTAAGGGGTGTTTGCTCTCAGATTTTTGTTGTGATTGCTATTAACACTATTTGATGGATCCTCTTTACAACATGTTTTTACATTATTTTTGATATGGTGTTTAGTTTCTTTACATCTTGGAAAATGATACATGCATACCTATGTTCCATTTTTGTATAAGAGGAGCCTTATGAGGTGTTTTGGAAAAGGAATATGTTGGGATTTCTTTTCATTTGAAAGCATACATTTTGAAATTAATTCTTGTACATACACTTTGAAATTGCCTCAATAATTTGATTTGATTCATATTTTTGCATATTCATTTATATGTTAATTAGTAGTAGCTTCTATACTCGTATGCATGATATTCTGACACCTCCTTCTCTCTTCGCCTTTTTGTGAGGTACTGGTGAAGCTGATTGGAGGATAGAGCTAAGGAGCTTCAGTCATCCCCGTTTCTTCTAAATAGGGGTGCTACGGCCGAAATCACTGTTGACTAGCTCCGGTGATCAGGTAAGTTTTCTTAAAACTTAGAAGATCATAGGACTCCCATATTTCCTTGTTGAGCTATTCTCTTTAAACTTTTGTAGTAACTATTGTATTTGATTTATATTTATAGTCTTCTTTTACAAATCCAAAACTTATCAATGTACCTTGATCGCATTCATTTGTTTGTACAAGGGTTAGTGACACTGATTCAAACCCATTAAACCTAGTGACATCATTAAGGACAATAATTAAGGATGAGACTTAGAGAACTTAGGCAAACTCTAGGATTCACACATATATCCTTTAGGGATCAAACATTAAGCATAGAAAACTTAGTGACACCGTACCTTAGGATCAGTGTACACTATCAAACTTGACCTCAATCAAACTTAAATCAATCGATTAATCATTAAACCACTTAATTGATTTAATTAAAGTTAAACCCTCAATTAAGCCTCAAAACTTCTTTAAATCTAATTGACTTGAAATTCAAATCCCTTGAGTTTAGTGACTTTCCCTGCTCTAGGGAAAATTCTCACTAAAGTTTGAATTCTTCAAACCCCTTAATCAAACCCCTTAAGATTAAGCTTTAATCAAGCCCTCAAAATTTCAAGAAATTTAATAAATCAAATTTAAAACACAAAGACACACATAATACCTCAAATTAATCAAAATTGAACCCTTAATACATAAAAATTAAAATCCCTTTGATTGAACATTAAATTTAAGTTTAATTAAATTTTAATTGAAAGTTAACATTTAATTAATTTAATTGATTAAAAATAATTAAAAATTCCAGAAAATTCCTAAACACTTGGAAATCTATCCTTGGGTTATTTTTGATCTTTGGTGTTGATTACAAGGAGTTTGAAATTAGTTTGGATTCAAAGCATCAAAACCTCTCTAATTAACATAATTAAATAATTCCAATAAATAGTCAAACTTCAAACATTCATAACTAATTCAAATGAACTCCAAATTGATCAAACTCAAAGTCATTCAACTCAAACAAAAATCTAAAATCTATCAAAAAACATCAAACCTTCAAAAATTATTTAAAATCCATAAAATTTAATTCTAACTTTAAAACCAGCAATCAATCAAACCTTAATTAAGATTTCATCAAATTTTAAACCTTAAATCAAATCTAATTCATTTAATCATACCGGGTACCACTGGGTAATCCAGGCCTACGAGGCTATTAAATTAGCCCTAAGGAAGGTGAAATAAACTTCACGGCCTCGGTGAGCAACAAAGGTGGTATCCAACGAACAATCAAGAATCAATCTTAAAAATTAATTTCAAATCATTAAGACTTAAACTTTAACCAAAAACTTCCCTTAAGCCTTTCAACAAACCAGAACATTAAACATCTTTAATCAATTGCCCGATATAGGATATATCCAAACCACACAGCCTGATACACGCACCTAGATTGACTTGTTAGGACATAAACTCTAGCTTTAGGTTAGGCCGATGTTCCTTTTCTACTTTTGAGATATGTTAATATGCACACAAAATGAGAGTGGCATCCTAGGTTAGATAACATAGACATAGGTTCACTACTTACAGACCTGTGCACCTCCTATTTGTCAGCCTAGGATTAGGTCCCCAGCCCCTTGGCCTACGAGGTCCCCTTGAATAAGGTAACCCCTGGTTGCTAACAAGGATCCTCTGGTTGGCACTCGACTAAGTAGGCTAAGGATACTGACGAACCCGGGATGATGGAAAACCATGGGATCTTGACCGGGGATGTCATACCCACTTGGTAGGTTAGTCTCTACCCTCACTTCCTGGGCATTCTCCCGATCTGATGATCGGGGATATAAGCCCCAACTTTCTAATAAAATTGACCATTTAAACATTAAATATCTCTTTCAATCAAATTTAAGCCCAACACTTAGGATAGGTTGGGGTGTTTCTGAAGTGATTCAGAATCTCAAAACATCTCCTACTTTTCTTCCTTTGACTCCAGAAAGAACTGTTCAATCTTGAATCAGTCCCTGTTGAATTTCCAGTCCCTACCGCTTTTGATATCAAACATTGAAATCTTAAATAAAATTCGTATCGCTATTTTAATCGAGAGTGTTCGTAAGAAATTTCTGGTTTCCTACGATGTAATTAACTACGAGGGCTTACGCTCATAGGATATTTAGAAACCTAGACCTGATTTCAAAATCAAGTTTTCAAAACCTTCAATAAGTTATCTTTGGGAAATCAAAAAAAAAAATGGCGATCGTTATCGTCATATTCAAGCAATTAACAATGAATGATATTTTCTTCCTTTGGGATGATATATCATCTATTGATATAACTTTGAATATAAAATTAACGATAATTTATCAAGATTATCATGGCCGGATATTTGATTGAACTTCATTTTGATCCTTTGGGATCATATGTGGTTTCTCCCTGAATCTGACTACGATATTCAGGATCAAGTTTGTGATTCTAAATTTGAAATCATTAAGAGATTTTATTTCTACCTTTCGAGATAGTATATTATCACTAATGGATGTTCAATTTCAGAATTCAAACTTAAAAATCAATTTTGAATTATTCTCAAAGATAATTAACATGTTTCAAAAAAATACAATTTTTAATCAAACAAACACATGGCTAGTGTATGCATTAAATTTAAGTTTTAGAGATATTGAAAACATCCATTTCTCATTCAAAGTACTAGTCTATATTAATACTAATATTAGATTCATCTCATTATCTCAAAACTAAGAAATTAGCTAGATATGATATGTAATGAAAGCAAACTAGTTTAATTGCTTGTAAAAAAGATAAAATACAGGAATAAAAGTTATTTCAGATGTCACGCAGATAATATAAATACACTCTCCATACTCCTTTCTCCTCCAAATATCTAATTGCTTATAAGAGTTAGTGTAACAATTCCTAAATATAGTATCTTACTCTCCCTGGGCCTCCCTTATATTTTAGTTTATCGGGGCACTACAGTTTAGAAAGAAGAAATGATAGAACTCTAACTGAACTATGAAAAAAAAAACTATTTATACTTATACAAAGATGGACTCATGCACCATGACATTTGACATGGTGGCACCATGATGTTGTAAAATGAACTAGCTACTTGGTGATGTTGGACTTGCTATGTTGTGGTCCTGCTCTAACTTGATGCATCTAATGGCTAAACTAGTGCATTTTTTGGTTGATTCGACATGGCTCCATTTTCATCAATTGCACTACCATGATGTCACAAAAGTTGAGCTTCAATTCTTGAAAGTGCAATTCAGTGTTGTGGTGTTATTATGCTTGTTACTCTGGTGCTCAAATTTCCAGGACTCAAGTACTACGATGTTAATTTCTAGCGTTGTGGCATTGTAAAGCATTGTAGTACTGATATTAGTTCTGTTGGGGTGGTAAATTAATTGCCATTTTTTCTTGAATCTCCAGCATTGTGATTTACTAATCTGTCACTGAGACGTAGTGGCGCTATGGAGCTAGTAGTTGGAGTGCTCGAGCATAAGCTCAGTAATTATGATTTTTTTCTCCTTTTTCCTGAGCATTTCATGTACAACATCAAATAAAAATAATAATTTTATCAATAATTAACATAATAAAACACTATGAAATTTTCACTTAGTAGCCACCTTCCACAAGCAATGCCTTAGGCACTATTGGTCGACTCTCCCTTTTGTGATGAGCTCCATGTTGAGTAATGTCTAAGTCCCTAACAGGTGACAAGTCTTGTGTGCCTTGAAACCATATGCAACTATAGTAATAATGCTACCATATGTAAGCAATGACTCAACCATGTTAAACTCAATTCTAATTGAGGTCATCTAAATGCCCACAACCCTGAACTATAATCTATTGCGATAGTATATTGCCTCTGAAAGCTCGTGAGGGGTGTTAAACCCTAAAAAATTAGTCCTGAGGCTAACCAAGAGAGGGGGTGAATTGGATATTTAAAAAATATCTTTAAACAAAAAGAAAAATCTTTTTATATCTTGCAGTAGAAACAAATTAAATCAATAATAAATAGATCAATCATAGATTTTACCCAAGCAGTTAATCGTGATAAAATAAAATACTGAAAATAATCAGAAAGAACACACACTAGATTTATAGTGGTTCAATCCAACCTGGCCTACTTCCACTCCCTGGAGCCTCCCCTCTAGGTATTGCACTAAACCTTTAGTGACTCTCCTTTATCACCCACAGCTAGGCGGAAAAGCCCTTACAAAATCACTTCCACCTTCCCCGGTGTAGCAGAGTAGCCGGGTCCTTTAACACCAAAGAGATCTTCTTCTTCCCAAAACTTCCCTCGAGAAGACCCTTAAATCTGATGGTACTTTGGTGCAAGCTTGCCGGAGCAACCGTGTGAACCCCCTCACACTCCCTTGAAATTCCCCCTTCCAAGGCTCTTCTCCCTCTCAAACTCCACCCTTTTCACTCTCCCTTTCAAGCTCTCTCTTCAAGTTTTCTCCAGAAGAAAAATTAAACCTCAATGGCCGCCAAAGACACTTATCAAGTGCCTTGAGAAAGCTTAAATAGAGAGCTCCAAAAACCCTTCCAAATCAATTCTGGTGGCAAAGATTGTCCAGGATAATCGTAGGATCATTTAGGATGATGTGCTTAAAAAGACAGCTTTAGAAAACCCTAAAAACTTAATTCTACTTTCAAAGATCATCCAAGATGATCGCAGGATCATCCAGGATGATGTGCAGAATTTGACCTGATAGTCCTGGATGATCTCAGGATAGTCCAAGATGATCAGTACAAATTTTGCATAAATCATCCAGTATGATATACAGATCATCCAAGACGATCAGAATATCAAATTATGCATATTTGATTGAATAATTATAGGATTAATTTAGGCAACACTATCATAGATCTTCCAATACGATTAGAACAAAATTTGAATCTTAAATCCTTACCTAAATTATCATGGCAGCTAGGATTTTGAGATTATAATATATCATCCAGGATGATTAGTTCAATGAACAGACCATCTTGGATGATTTAAATTGTCCAGTATGATTTGTTCAAAAGTGAAACTTCTGGTTTTGACTAGATCTCACTCCCCCTGAGTGTGTGTGTACAAGCTTACAAGCAAGCATACATCCTTACAGGACTTAACTCAAGAAATCAAAAAGTACATCAATTAAAATTATAAATATCATCACATTATAGCCTATTCTATCCAGTCTTAAGCCTTGAATCTTTGTTGGAAGGTGCATGCTGTTCTTGAAATGTTAGTATATACACAAATAAATATACATTATAAATACTAGGAGATGTGAGTCATAATGTTTGTTATCATCAAAATAAAAACTTGTGAGCCCAAGTCGCAATAGCCTCTTGTAGTGTACTGACTCCCTGACTTTAATTGTTATTTAAATCATCTCATTTGGAGCTTTATAGATCAAAATATTCATCACTACCCCCCTCCCACCCAGTCATTAACCCATTTAACCTTGTTAAGATAACACAACCTAGCCCAATTGATCAAGCACCCGATTCACTCAATTCAAACTCCAATTTATATTTAAAGTTCATTGAACCACTCTAAACTTAACTCCTAATAGATTGAACATGATTAGTCACCCCAGTCTACACATCAATTGGCTTGCTCAACTAAACCTAAATATCATCAAACCAGGTCAATTTGGGTCAAACCACTAGCAACAACTATATCAACTTTTTAATACCTAGCTTCTTTGACCAGCTTTGACTAGTTAAACTAGTCAAAATTATCAAAAATTCCTAAATGGTCAACTTACCCAAAACTCCTATTTTCCCTCCATAACATCCCATACAACCTATTCAAATTCACTCATGAAGTTTCTTAATCATCATCCAAACCCATTTCAGCCCTTGGTTTAGCCCAAAATGGCACCCATGGTACCCTCTATATTGTTGCAAATCTGGTTTTGATGATGACAAACATATTTCCAGTGTGTTTTGCTTGGCTAATCTGTTTCAGGCACAAAAGACCGCGAGCCACTCAAGCCAACTCAAGATCGGGTCCAAGTGTGTCAAATGTATGAGTTTTCTTTTTATTGAGTCAATTGTAATGTAACTGATTCCCTTGCTAAGTAACCTTGCACACACACACTCAGGGAGAGAGATTGAGTGAATTAGAGTTTCTGTTAAAAATTTGTTCAGATCGTCCTGGACGATATCCACATCGTCCTGGACGATCCAGTTAAAATAGAAACCCTAATTAGGGCGACTAAGTTAAGAGGGTCTGATTGAGCAGATCGTCCTGGACGATCTACGGATCGTACGGGACGATATTCCCAAATCAGAAATTCTCAGCCGCCAGATCAAGTTAGGCAAGTTCTTATTTTTAGAAACTTGGTCTGATCGTCCCGAACGATACGTGTATTGTCCCGGACGATCCAGTACAATCATGCCTAATTTAATCTGGTAATTAAGGAAAGCAATTAATTTTTGGTTGATACGATCATATCGACCTGGACGATCGCAGGATCGTCCCGAACGATCTTGATCGTCTAGTGCATTTAAGTTGTACGTCCAGAACTATGTACAGGATGATTTGGGGCCTTTTTGAACTAATCGTACCGGACGATAACCCTATGGTCCGGGACGATCAAGTCATTTTTTGGTCGTCCAGCACAGATTTCTCTGGATGACCCGAACTATCTTCTGGACGATTTCCCTCAATTTGAACTAATCGTCCCGGACGATCGCAGGATCGTACGGGACGATATGAACAACTTTTTCTACTGATCGTCCAGAAGAGCCAGATCGTCCAGGCTAAAACAGCTGAATTTGAACTGATCGTACAGGACGATCTACCGATCGTCCTGGATGATCTTGGCCGACCAGTTGAGATTTAGTGCAAATTTTAAGCCCTCCTTTAAAAGAACTTTTTCCAATTTTTTGAAAAATCTTTTGCTGCCTTCCTTCCCTGAGAAACCCTAGAGAGAGAGAGAGTTGGGAGAGAGAGAGAAGATCTTGTGAGGGGGGAGTTAGTGAGGGATTCACTAAGGTTTCTCTGAGTACGGATCAGAGTCGTCTTCTCTGCTCGTCGTCTTTCGTCTAGTCAGTGTTCGTCGTGGGAGGATCGTTCGCAAGAAGATCCGGGGTTCTCTGCCTGCTTCAGGAGGAAGCGAAAGGAGTTCGAAGGTTCTCTGCCTGCTTCAGGAGGAAGCAAAAGGAGGTCGGGTTCTCTGCCTCACCGTGTGGTGAAAAGGAGATTTTTGTACAGGCTTCTCCGCCTTGCTGTGGGAGCAAAAGGAGAGACACTTCTGTTTAGTGCAATACCCGGAGGGGAGGCTCCGGGGAGTGGACGTAGGTCAAGTTGACCGAACCACTATAAAATCTGGTTTGCTTTTCTGATTCAATTCTGCACTTTAATTTTTCCTGATATTAACTGCTTGGGTGAATATCTGTGGTTGATCTTTTTATCGTTGTTTTAATTCATTTCCGCTGCACGTTATAAAAAGATTTTCATAGTTATCGTGAAATTTTTAAATAACCAATTCACCCCCCCTCTTGGTTAGCCTCGGGACTAGTTCACTAGGGCTTAACATCCCTATCGAACTTTCAAGTGGTATCAGAGCGGGATTCAAAATTTAAGTTTAAAAACTTTTGAATTTGATCCATGGCTAACTGTAATAATCATAATACTACTGAAGGATATTCTATTACGAGACCACCGTTGTTTGACAATATTCCTTTTGATTTTTGGAAAACACGCATGTCTACTTTTCTACAGTCTATTGATTATCGCATGTGGATGTTAGTTAAGGACGGATACGAACCACCTTTTAGACTGATTAACAATGTGAAAACTGAACTGCCTTTTACTGATTGGACATTTGATGATCGCGATTTAGCACAGTTAAATGCAAAATACTTGAACTGTTTCTTTTGTGCTTTAAAATCTGAAGACTATATGCGTGTTTCTACTTGTACAACGGGAAAGGAAATCTGGGATAGATTATGCATAACATACGAAGGTACAACTGAAGTCAAACAGTCTAGGTTAAACATCTTGCTACATGATTACGAACTTTTTTGCATGAAACCTAGTGAGACTATTTCAGAAATGTACACAAGGTTCACTCAGATTGTTACCTCTCTGCATGTTCTAGGTAGAGAACTTAGTAACTACGAAAGAGTGAACAAAATTCTAAGATGTTTGCCTGCTTCTTATGATGCTAAGATTACTGCTATTACTGAATCTAAAGATTTAAACACTTACTCTATTGACAGCTTACTTGGATCACTTATTGCTTTCGAGCAAGGGGTGAACCAAAGGCAACTTGATGCAGGTGATCGCTAGAAAGAGAAGACAGTGGCACTAAAGGCCAAGGATTCAGATGCTAGCTCTTCCGGGTCTGATAGCGATGATGTTGCCTTAATCACAAGGCAATTTAAAAGCTTTCTAAGGAAGAAACATAAGAACTATCAGAAGTGGAACAAGGGTAAGTCCAATAAAAATTTTAAGAGTTCATCTGAATCTGTTTGTTTTGAATGCAGGAAGCCTGGACACATAAAGGCTGATTGTCCAACACTTAAAGCTCACCCAAGCGAGGAAAAGGGTGAGGAGAAACCAAAGTTCAGAAAGGATAAGAA
This sequence comes from Dendrobium chrysotoxum, assembly GCA_019925795.1. Classification (NCBI taxonomy): domain Eukaryota; kingdom Viridiplantae; phylum Streptophyta; class Magnoliopsida; order Asparagales; family Orchidaceae; genus Dendrobium; species Dendrobium chrysotoxum. The sequence continues at coordinate 57,797,799 of CM034312.1, forward strand.
GCAGATTCAGAAGGCATTCTGGGCAGACTCTGCATCTGACTCTTCTGAGACTGAAGCTGAAGAGGAAGAAACAAACTTGTGTCTTATGGCTGATGATCACCGTAGTCAGTCGGATCAGGAAGAGTTATGTGAGCTTACCTACGATCAATTATTTGAAGTTTCTGAAAGAATTCAAACATCGTATAGGAAGCTTAAGAAAACTCATGCTAGTTTGAAATTAGATTACTTAACATTGCAAAAAGAGCATGATTCTGTAGTTAAAGATCATTCCACACTTGATTCAAATCACATGTCTTTGCTTGATGAATTCGATGAGTTGAATAAAAAATATTCTGATTTAGTTTCTGAGCATGATTCATTGAAAACTACGCATGTGGACTTAGAAAGAGCTTTTAAAGAATTAGATACAATGGCATGTGAAGTAGAAAGTAGCAAGGGAACCTTGAAATTTGAAATTACAAGTTTAAAGAAAGAAAATGAGTTTTTGAAAGTAAAGATCAGTGCTTTTGAAAAGAATAAAACACCGCTGACTTTTGAACAGTTTTATGCACCGCCACTTTTTAAAAAATCTGTTGCAAGTTCTTCAAAGCATGTTTCATATACATCTAGGAAGAGGCATTATCATCCACGTAGATTAGTTAACCCTTTTCCTGGTGTTAGATGTTTTTCATGTGGCATGTTAGGACATATTTCTCACACCTGTACTGTTCACCATAGTACACATTGGGTGTGGAAACCCAAACTGCCTGTTTCACAGCACAGCACGCATGCATTGCATTCTTCTTTTCATAAGAAGGAACCCAAACCTGTTTGGGTTCCTAAGACTGACGTTTGATACTGTTGTAGGTGTGCTCTCACACAAGACCTCATGAGAGCATGTGGTACCTGGACAGCGAATGTTCTAGACATATGACTGGAGATGCAAATCAGTTCATTTCGCTGGAGGCAAGGTTACACTTGGAGATAACACCACCAGGAAGGTGGTAGGCACAGGTATAATTGGTGATTCAAAGAACTTTATGATTGATAATGTTTTGCTTGTAGATGGACTGAAACACAACCTGCTGAGCATCAGTCAACTCTGTGACAAGGGATACAGCATCAAATTCCTGCCCACTGGCTACATTTTAAGCTTAAATGATGAAGTTATTTTGCAGGGGCAAAGGATCAACAACGTCTACAAGCTGGATGTAAGTAGCATTAAATCTGATAATTCAATTTGCTTAAAAACTGCTGCTGATGAGTCTTGGTTATGGCATAGGAGATTGTGTCATGCCAGTATGAAAATCCTTAGGAGACTCACCCAAAAGGACTTAGTTAGAGGTGTGCCCAAGCTTAAGTTCACTAAGGATCACCTGTGTGATGCCTGTCAGTTGGGGAAGCAAGTCCAGTCCTCTTTTCACTCTGTTAAGGACATTAGCACCTCTAGACCTTTAGAAGTTCTTCACATGGACCTCTTTGGACCCATTAGCACTACCAGCTTAGGGGGGAGAGTCTATGGTTTTGTGATTGTAGATGATTATTCGAGGTTCACTTGGGTTAAGTTTTTGTCACATAAATCTGAGTCATTTGATGAGTTTAGATCCTTCTCTACTTGGATTCAGAAGAAGTTAGGATGTGAGATTATTACCATCCACAGTGATCACGGAGGGGAATTTGAAAATGAAAGGTTTGGAAGCTTTTGTGAGGATCATGGGATTAGTCACAATTTTTCAGCTCCTAGGACCCCTCAACAGAACGGGGTAGCTGAAAGGAAGAACAGGACCTTAGTGGAAGCCGCTAGAGCCATGCTTGCTGAGTATTCACTTCCAAAATACTTTTGGGCTGAAGCGGTGAACACTGCCTGTTATGTGCTGAATAGGGTGAATGTGAGAGTCAAACTGAGCAAGACACCTTATGAGATCATTAAGGGTAGAACTCCAAATCTGTCCCACCTCCATGTCTTTGGCTGTAAGGTTTTCATTCTGAACAACGGGAAGTCACCCTTAGGAAAATTTGACCCCAAATCTGATGAAGGAGTGTTCTTAGGATATTCAAGTGTGGGGAAATCCTTTAGGGTGTTCAATAGGAGGACTTTGGTGGTGGAAGAAACAACCCATGTAGTGTTTGATGAATCTGAACCTAAGGAGTCTAGATCTGAAGTAGAAGATGAAGAGATTATTGAGGTTACCCAAGGAGTTGGAAATAAAAATTTGGAGGAAAGGGTAGAACCTCAAACAGAGTTGCCTAGAGATTGGAGATATTCTTCGAGTCATCCTAAGGAACTGATCTTAGGAGACCCTTCTGAAGGTGTTAGGACTAGGCATGGACTTAGGAAGGAAGTAAACCATTCTGCCTTTATCTCAATGACTGAACCCACCAACATCAATCAAGCCCTGTCAGATGAATTTTGGATTTTAGCTATGCACAAAGAATTGAATCAATTTGTAAGGAATGATGTTTGGGAGTTAGTAGAAAGACCTAAAAATCAAAGTATTGTGGGAACCAAGTGGGTCTTTAAGAATAAGATGAATGATTCTGGTGTGGTGGTGAGAAATAAGGCAAGATTGGTGGCTAAGGGGTATAATCAGATAGAAGGGATTGATTTTGAGGAGACTTTTGCCCCTGTAGCTAGATTGGAAGCCATTAGAGTGCTACTAGCCTTTGCCTGTTATAAGGGATTTAAGCTGTTTCAAATGGAAGTTAAGAGTGCCTTTTTAAATGGGGTAATTAAAGATGTTTTCGTAGAACAACCCCCAGGTTTTGAGAGTTCCCAATATCCAAATCATGTCTGTAAATTAAAAAAGGCCTTATATGGATTGAAACAGGCACCCAGAGCTTAATATGAGAGGCTTAGCACATTCCTGTTAGAAAGAGAGTTTGTTAAGGGGAGCGTAGACACCACCCTTTTTCTGAGGAGATTAGGAGATGACTTACTCATTGTCCAGATCTATGTTGATGATATAATTTTTGGATCTTCTGATAAATACTTATGTGAAGAGTTTTCTAAAATAATGAGTAAAGAGTTTGAGATGAGTATGATGGGAGAATTGTCCTACTTTTTGGGGTTTAGCATAAGGCAAACGGATGATGGAACCTTTCTCAATCAATCAAAATACACTAAGGACATTTTGAAGAAATATGAAATGGACAAAGCCAAGCCAATCAATACTCCCATGCCCTCCTCAGTTCAGTTAGATAAGGATTCAAATGGAAAATCTGTTGATCAGAAGAAGTATAGAGGGATAATAGGTTCACTGCTTTACCTGACTGCTAGCCGACCTGATATCATATTTAGTGTCTGTCTTTGTGCTAGGTTTCAAGCAGATCCTAAAGAGTCCCACCTGACTGCTGTTAAGAGAATTCTTAGATATCTTTTAGGAACCCCAAACCTAGAAATTTGGTACCCTAGGCACAGCACCTCTTTTGAGATCATTGGATATTCTGATTCTGACTTTGCGGGGTGTAGGGTGGATAGGAAGAGTACTTCTGGGACTTGTCAATTTATAGGACAGTCGTTAGTCTCCTGGTCCAGTAGAAAATAGAACTCAGTTGCACTTTCCACTGCTGAAGCTGAGTACATTATCTTAGGGAGTTGTGTGGCCCAAGTTCTTTGGTTGAAGCAGCAAGTCTTGGATTTAGGAGTACCTGTTAGCACAATTTCTGTTCTGTGTGATAATACTAGTGTCATCTGTATCTCTAAGAATCCAATCCAACATTCTAGGACCAAACACATTGACATTAGGCATCACTTCATTAGGGATCATGTTACAAAAGGGGACATTGAGCTACACCACGTAGCAACTGAAAATCAGCTGGCTGACATATTCACTAAACCACTGGCCTTTGACTCATTCAGCATTTTTGAGAACCAGATTAGGAGTGATTGATATAAATGCTTGATTCTGATAACTGCTGATTTATGATTGTTATGATTGGTATTCTGATTTCTGTTAGTTAGTCTTTTGTATTCTATTTTCTGATTTCTGTTAGTTAGTTTTTGTATTCTGATTTCTGATTTCTGTTAGTTAGTTTTGGTTTGATTATTTGCTTTCAGTTGATTTTATTTCTTCTGCTGATTTCTGTGTTACCCTTTTTGTTAGTTTGATTTGAGTATTTACTTTGCTATGATTTTCTACCTGTTTTTATGCTTTTCAAGATCTGATCACCGCTCACTACTTCTGGTGATCTGAATTTTTGACTGGGAGTTTTTACCTTGTTTTGGTTTGAAAGCTGATAAGTAGTGATTGACTTCGCTGAATCTGTTAAAGGGAAGAAACATTGATAATTGTTTCTCTTCCTCTAACTCCTTTACTGGTGTGTAGTTTCTTTTGAATAAAAATCCTTTTCAAAATTAAAATGTTAGTTTTTTGAAATAGAGATTATTTTATCTTCCTACAGTAATCTGCCTCATATCAATAGTGTTTTTCAAAGTCTTGAGTCATTAGTTTGATTTTCTAAACCAAGTGATTGCATTTATCATATGTTGTATGGATTTTGTTTTGTGAATCGTTCTTCCTTACTGCGGAGAGTCATCTCCTATGTCTGGAAGATCATCTCACAGCTGAGACTCTTTCATGATTATGAAAAGGAGAAAGCTTATAAAAGATGCGCAGTGCGCCAGATAATTTGAAAAAGAGGCATAAAATGAGCCCAAAACTGAAAAGATGCGAAATTGCCAAATTGGATACACAAAGTGTATCAAAAATTAAAAGATGCGCAAAGCGCCAACCAATTTGAAAAAGAGGCACAAAATGAGCACAAAACAAGCTTTCTTTCCTTTCAGATTGTTAAATGTCTTAGAGGAATCTGTGCGCCACTTAATATTTTCAAAAGCTTGAGTTTTGAAAATCATGATTTCTGATTTTTTTACTTTGTAACACTATTATATCAGATATTTTTCTGGAACGAGGCTTGAAAGGATCTCTTTTCAAATCTAATGTCTCTTCTTTTGAATCGGATTTTTGTGTTGAAAGAGGTTTGCATCGATAAGGTGCCCGGAGTCGGAGTTATGAAAGTTGATTATTTCCAACCTTTTTTGGATTTCAGCGCTGTCAATCGTCCTGTCATTGGTTTTCGAATCTGAAGTCAAGGAAAAATTCTGATTCTCTAAGAGCAGCTTAATCAAAAATTTAAAAAAAAAAATTAAAAAAAAAATAATACTTCTATGTGTTTTTGCGGTAAGTTTTATTCGCCTTTTTGTTATTTTGATTTCATGGTTGTGTTTTTTTTGGATCCTGATCGATCATCTTCATCCTCCATTCTTTTCTGCTTTTCTTCACATCGTCCTGGACGATACACCTATCGTCCTGGACGATCCAAACATCGTCCTGGACGATTCATTCAAAATCATACCCACTGCTCCTGCTGCTGAAACTACCCCAATTATTGGTGATCGTCCTGGACGATCCTTACATCGTCCTGGACGATATGATCCATATCTTCTTGATACGATCAAACGGCTGACATTGCACCAATTATTGCCCATCGTCCTGGACGATCCACCTCATCGTCCTGGACGATCTACGTGTCAGCTACTGGACGATTGGAATTTGGCCCGTCCGACATATTTATTGCATATCGTCCTGGACGATCCACCTCATCGTCCTGGATGATACTTTTCGTCAACGGTCATCCAGCCTGACTCCTCGGGACGATCTCTGATCGTCCTGGACGATCTCTGATCATCCTGGACGATCGGACCGCCTTTTTGACCAATCGTCCAGAACGTCATAAATGACCACATCGTCCCGGACAATCCCGCGATCGTACGGGACAATCAGTCCGTTTTCTATTTAAACAGTAGTTTTCTTCATGTTTTTCACATCATTTTTCCTCCACTTTCCTTCTCCTTTCCTCCTCTTTGGTTTCCTAATGGCTGGTGGCAAAAGATCTCGTCAAAAGGGGGCCAGTTCGTCCCGGGGACATATCATCCTCGCTTCCCGAATGCCGCCGATCAGGCGGCTTTCGAATGCTATCGTAATGTGGGTATCACGCACTCCAAGATTGTCAATCCTCGCACTCTCACATATCTCATCTTAGATTTGTTCGCACACACCTCCCTCACCTTCATTCTGACCTTAGCCTTTCCCTTCAATCTGGAACTCCTTCGCATCTTCTTTGCCAACTTGCGCATTTCCGCAGACTATTCCACTCTTCGCTCCTACGTAAATCAACGCCCCGTGGAACTCACGACCCATGATTTTCACAATATCCTCAACTTGTCTATCACTGGCGACAAGATCCACACGATCATCACCGATCCTGACTATGATTGGAGTGTCGCCAATCACTTCCTTCGCAATACCAACGCACCCTATCACGACAATGCTTGCACTTCCCTTCTCAAGGACACCCGGACCATTCAGCACGTCCTTCGTTCCTCCGTCATTCCAAAGGCGGGGGATCGGATTCACATTACCCCGCTCCTGTCCTTGACCACCTACTACATCATGGCCCGTCGAGAATTTAATGCCTCTGATCTGATCATCCGATACATAGAACATCTCACCACTATTAGAGATCCGGGCCACAGGCGTCGCCCAAATCTAGCTTTAGGTCATCTTATTCACTATGCCTTAGAGACAAAATATGACCTTCAGTATCCTGTCCCTCCTGATGTCCCTCCTTCCTTCTTCACAAACAACTCATTCCACGTCCTACACAGCACCCGCCTACATCCGGAGCCTGCCCCGGATGTTGAGGAAGAAGAGGAAGAGGCTGCTCCAGTTCCTGCTGCACTAGAGGTACCTGCACCCCTTCGCATTGCCTCTCCCCTTGACCACCTGGTGCAGCGCTTCGACCAGTGGGAGGCCCGTTTTGACTCCTACGTGGTTGCCCAGGAGCAGTAGCACAACGAGGACCTCCAACGCTTCGCGGACTATGCTGCGCAGCAGCAGCAGCAGCAAGACCAGGACATGGCCTGATTTGGAGCTCACTTTCAGGCCATTCATCATTACTTCTACCCTCCACCGCCATCTCCTTCTTCGGATCAGGATCCGCCTCAGTTTTAGTTTTCTGTCGTGTTGTTGTTCTATGTATGTTTTATTTTATGTTTTATTTCCGTGTTATGTTTTTCGCTCCTCCTTTTTGTGATGTCAAAAGGGGGAGTCACTTGTAGTCGTGTCTGTTTCTATTTTTTGAGTCATGCTTCATATATTGCTTTAGCTGTTAAATGAAAATTTAAAAAAAAATGTTTGTTTGTTGGATCTCCTAGTGTACTTTTATTTTCAGACTACTTTACAAATGTTTGCCATCATCAAAAAGGGGGAGATTGTTACAAATCTGGTTTTGATGATGACAAACATGTTTCCAGTGTGTTTTGCTTGGCTAATCTGTTTCAGGCACCAAAGACCGCGAGCCACTCAAGCCAACTCAAGATCGGGTCCAAGTGTGTCAAATGTATGATTTTTCTTTTTATTGAGTCAATTGTAATGTAACTGATTCCCTAGCTAAGTAACCTTGCACACACACACTCAGGAAGAGAGATTGAGTGAATTAGAGTTTCTGTTAAAAATTTGTTCAGATCGTCCTGGACGATATCCACATCATCCTGGACGATCCAGTTAAAATAGAAACCCTAATTAGGGCGACTAAGTTAAGAGGGTCTGATTGAGCAGATCGTCCTGGACGATCTACGGATCGTACGAGACGATATTCCCAAATCAGAAATTCTCAGCCGCCAGATCAAGTTAGGCAAGTTCTTATTTTTAGATACTTGGTCTGATCGTCCCGGACGATACGTGTATCGTCCCGGACGATCCAGTACAATCATGCCTAATTTAATTTGGTAATTAAGGAAAGTAATTATTTTTTGGTTGATACGATCATATCGTCCTGGACGATCGCAGGATCGTCCCGAACGATCTTGATCGTCTAGTGTATTTAAGCTGTACGTCCAGAACTATGTACAGGACGATTTGGGGCCTTTTTGAACTAATCGTACCGGACGATGACCCTATCGTCCGGGACGATCAAGTCATTTTTTGGTCGTCCAGCATAGATTTCTCTGGACGACCCGAACTGTCTTCTGGACGATTTCCCTCAATTTGAACTAATCGTCCCGGACGATCGCAGGATCGTACGGGATGATATGAACAACTTTTTCTACTGATCGTCCAGAAGAGCCAGATCGTCCAGGCTAAAACAGCTGAATTTGAACTGATCGTACAGGACGATCTTGGCCGACCAGTTGAGATTTAGGGCAAATTTTAAGCCCTCCTTTAAAAGAACTTTTTCCAATTTTTTGAAAAATCTTTTGCTGCCTTCCTTCCCTGAGAAACCCTAGAGAGAGAGAGAGAGTTGGGAGAGAGAGAGAAGATCTTGTGAGGGGGAGTTAGTGAGGGATTCACTAAGGTTGCTCTGAGTACGGATCAGAGTCGTCTTCTCCGCTCGTCGTCTTTCGTCTAGTCAGTGTTCGTCGTGGGAGGATCATTCGCAAGAAGATCCGGGGTTCTCTACCTGCTTCAGGAGGAAGCGGAAGGAGTTCGAAGGTTCTCTGCCTGCTTCAGGAGGAAGCGAAAGGAGGTCGGGTTCTCTGCCTCACCGTGTGGTGAAAAGGAGATTTTTGTACAGGCTTCTCCGCCTTGCTGTGGGAGCAAAAAGAGAGACACTTCTATTTAGTGCAATACCCAGAGGGGAGGCTCCGGGGAGTGGACGTAGGTCAAGTTGACCGAACCACTATAAAATCTGGTTTGCTTTTCTGATTCAATTCTGCACTTTAATTTTTCCTGATATTAACTGCTTGGGTGAATATCTGTGGTTGATCTTTTTATCGTTGTTTTAATTCGTTTCCGCTGCACGTTATAAAAAGATTTTCATAGTTATCGTGAAATTTTTAAATAACCAATTCACCCCCCCTCTTGGTTAGCCTCGGGACTAGTTCATTAGGGCTTAACATCCCTATCGAACTTTCATATATGGGATGACCTAATGTATGAAAGTTTGATAGGGATGTTAAGCCCTAGTGAACTAGTCACGAGGCTAACCAAGAAGGGGGGGGTGAATTGGTTATTTAAAAATTTCACGATAACAATGAAAATCTTTTCGATACTTAGCAGCGGAAACAAGTAAACAAGAATGAAAAGATCAATCACAGATATTCACCCAAGCAGTTAATATCGAAAAAGTAAAGTGCAAAACTGAATCAGAAAAGCAAACCAGATTTTATAGTGGTTCGGTCAACTTGACCTACGTCCACTCCCTGGAGCCTCCCCTCCGGGTATTGCACTAAACAAAAAGTGTCTCTCCTTTTGCTCCCACAGCAAGGCGGAGAAGCCTGTACAAACACCTCCTTTTCACCACACGGTGAGGCAGAGAACCCGACCTACTTTTGCTTCCTCCTGAAGCAGGCAGAGAACCTTCGAACTCCTTTTGCTTCCACCTGAAGCGGGCAGAGAACCCCGGATCTTCTTGCGAACGATCCTCCCACAACGAACACCGACTAGACGAAAGACGACGAGCGGAGAAGACGACTCTGATCCGTGCTTAGAGCAACCTTAGTGAATCCCTCACTAACTCCCCCTCACAAGATCTTTTCTCTCTCTCTCCCAACTCTCTCTCTCTCTCTAGGGTTTCTCAGGGAAGGAAGGTGGCAAAAGATTTTTCTTATTTTAAGAAAAAGTTCTTTTATAGGAGGGCTTAAAATTTTCCCTAAATCTTAACTGATCAGCCAAGATCGTCCTGTACGATCAGTTCAAATTAAGCTGTTTTAGCCTGGACGATCTGGCTCTTCTAGACGAATAGTAGAAAAAAATGTTCATATCGTCCCATACGATCCTACGATCGTTCGGGACGATTAGTGCAAATCGAGGAATATCGTCCAGAAGACAGTTCGGGTCGTCCAGAAAAATCTGTGTTGGATGACCAAAAAATGACTTGCTCATCCAGGATGATAGGGATATAATCCTAAATGATTAGTTCAAAAAGTGCCCAAATCATCCTGAATACAGTTCGGGTCGTACAGCTGAAATGCACTAGACGATCATGATCGTCCGGGACGATCCTGCGATCGTCCAGGACAATATGATCGTATCAATCAAAAATAAATTTCTTTCCTTAATTACTAGATTAAATTAGGCATGATTGTACTGAATCGTCCAGGATGATACACGTATCGTCCAGGACAATCAGACCAAATAACTAAAAATAAAAACTTGCCTAACTTGATCTGGCGACTGAGAATTTTTGATTTGAGGATATCGTCCCGTACGATCTAAAGATCATCCAAGACGATCTGCTTAAGCAGACCCTCTTAACTTAGTTGACCTAATTAGGGTTTCTGTTTTTACCTGATCATCCAGGACGATGTGAATATCGTCCAGGACGATCTGAACAAAAATTGAATAGAAACTCTAATTTACTCAAGCTCTCCCCCTGAGTGTGTGTGTGCAAGGTTACTTAGCTAGGGGATCAGTTACATTACAATTGACTCAATAAAAAGAAAAATCATACATTTGACACACTTGGACCCGATCTTGAATTAGCTTGATTTGCTCGTGATCTTTTGTGCCTGAAATGGGTTAGCCAAGCAAAACACACTGGAAACATGTTTGTCATCATCAAAACCAGATTTGCAATAATCTCCCCCTTTTTGATGATGACAAACATTTGTAAAGTAGTTTGAAAATAACAATAAACAGGAGATCAAAAAATAGATATATATATATATATATATATATATATATATATATATATTTAAAATTTCATTTTACAATCAAATTAATACAGAAAATATAACACATAACAAAGACTGAAACGACTACAACTGACTCCCCCTTTTGACATCACAAAAAGGAGGAGGGTAAAGTAGAACACGGAAATATAAGTATAAAATATAAAAGAGAACAACTACAAAATAGGAAACTAAAACTGAGGCGGATCCTGATCGGAATGATCGATCAGGATCCCAAAAATACAACCATGAAATCAAAATAAAACAAACACGAATAAAACTTATAGCAAAAACACATAAAAGCAACATTTTTTTTGATCAAGCTGCTCGAGTAAATTAGAATTTTTCCTTGATTTTAGATTCAAAAACCAATAAGAGGACGATTGGCAGCGCTGAAATCCAGAAAAGGTTGGAAAAATCAACTTTTGTAACTCCGACCCCGGACACCTTATCGATGCAAACCTCTTTCAAAACAAAAATTCGATTCAGAAGAAAAGATATTAGATTTAAAAAGAGATCCTTTCAAGCCTCGTTCCAGAAAAATATCTGATATAATAGTGTTACAAAGTAAAAAATCAGAAATCAGGATTTTCAAACTCAAGCTTTTGAAAATATTAAGTGGCGTACGAATTTTTCTAAGACATTTAACAATCTGAAAGGGAAGAAAGTTTGATTTGGGCTCATTTTGTGCCTCTTTTTCAAATTGGTTGGCGCTTTTCGCATATTTTGATTTTTGATACACTTTGTGTATCCAATTTGGCAATTTCGCATCTTTTCAGTTTTGAGCTCATTTTATGCCTCTTTTTCAAATTATCTGGCGCACTGCGCATCTTTTATAAGCTTTCTCCTTTTCATAATCATTAAAGAGTCTCAACTGTGAGATTATCTTCCAGACATAGGAGATGACTCTCCACAGTAAGGAAGAACGATTCACAAAATAAAAGCCATACAGCATATGATAAATGCAATCACTTGGTTTAGAAAATCAAACTAATGACTCAAGACTTTGAAAAACACTATTGATATGAGGCAGATTACTGTAGGAAGATAAAATAATCTCTATTTCAAAAACTAATATTTTAATTTTGAAGAGGATTTTTATCCAAAAGAAACTATACACCAGTAAAGGAGTTAGAGGAAGAGAAATAATCAGCAATGTTTCTTCCCTTTAACAGATTCAGTGGAATCAATCACAGCTTACCAGCTTCCAAACCAAAACAAGGTAAAAACTCCCTGTCAAAAATTCAGATTATCAGAAGTAGTGAGCGGTGATCAAATTTTAAAAAGCATAAAACAGTAAGTGCAAGATATGAACCAGTGAATAAAAACAGGTAGAAAATCACAGCACAGTAAATACTCAAATCAAACTAACAGTTAGGCTAAAACCGAAATCAGCAGAGGAAATAAAATCAATTGAAAGTAAATAATAAAAAACAAAACCTAACTAACAGAAAATAGAAAACCAATCCGAACAATCAGAAATTAGCATTCATTAGAATCAAGCATTTATATCAATCACTCCTAATCTGGTTCTCAAAATGCTGAATGAGTCAAAGGCCAGTGATTTAGTGAATATGTCAGCCAGCTGATTTTCAGTTGCTACATGATGTAGCTCAATGTCCCCTTTTGTAATATGGTCCCTAATAAAGTGATGTCTTATATCAATGTGTTTGGTCCTAGAATGTTGGATTGGATTCTTAGAGATACTGATGGCACTAGTATTATCACACAGAACAGAAATTGTGCCAACAGGTACCCCTAAGTCCAAGACTTGTTGCTTCAACCAAAGAACTTGGGCCATATAACTCCTTAAGGTAATGTACTCAGCTTCAGTAGTGGAAAGTGCAACTGAGTTCTATTTTCTACTGGACTAGGAGACTAACGACTGTCCTATGAATTGACATGTCCCAGAAGTGCTCTTTCTATCCACCCTACACCCCATAAAGTCAGAATCAGAATATCCAATGATCTCAAAAGAGGTGCTGTGCCTAGGATACCAAATTCCTTGGTTTGGGGTCCCTAAAAGATATCTAAGAATTCTCTTAATAGCAGTCAGGTGGGGCTCTTTAGGATCAGCCTGAAACCTAGCACAAAGACAGACACTAAACATGATATCAGGTTGGCTAGCAGTCAGGTAAAGTAGTGAACCTATTATCCCTCTATACTTCTTCTGATCAACAGATTTTCCATTTAAATCCTTATCTAACTAAACTAAGGAGGGCATGGGAGTATTGATTGGCTTGGCTTTGTCCATTTCATATTTCTTGAAAATATCCTTAGTGTATTTTGATTGATTGAGAAAGGTTCCATTATCCATTTGTCTTATGCTAAACCCCAAAAAGTAGGACAATTCTCCCATCATATTCATCTCAAACTCATTACTCATTATTTTAGAAAACTCATCACATAAATATTTATCAGAAGATCCAAAAATTATATCATCAACATAGATCTGGACAATGAGTAAGTCATCCCCTAATCTCCTCAGAAAAAGGGTGGTGTCTACGCTCCCGTTAACAAACTCTCTTTCTAACAGGAATGTGCTAAGCCTCTCATACCAAGCTCTGGGTGCCTGTTTCAATCCATATAAGGCCTATTTTAATTTATAGACATGACTTGGATATTGGGAACTCTCAAAACCTAGGGGTTATTCTACAAAAACATCTTCTTTAATTACCCCATTTAAAAAGGCACTCTTGACATCCATTTGAAACAGCTTAAATCCTTTATAACAGGCAAAGGCTAGTAGCACTCTAATGGCTTCTAATCTAGCTACAGGGGCAAAAGTCTCCTCAAAATCAATCCCTTCTATCTGATTATACCCCTTAGGCACCAATCTTGCCTTATTTCTCACCACCACATCAGAATCATTCATCTTGTTCTTAAAGACCCACTTGGTTCCCACAATACTTTGATTTTTAGGTCTTTCTACTAACTCCCAAATATCATTTCTTACAAATTGATTCAATTCTTCCTGCATAGCTAAAATCCAAAACTCATCCGACAAGGCTTGATTGATGTTAGTGGGTTCAGTCATTGAGATAAAGGAAGAATGGTTTACTTCCTTCCTAAGTCCATGCCTAGTCCTAACACCTTCAGAAGGGTCTCCTAAGATCAGTTCTTTAGGATGACTCGAAGAATATCTCCAATCTCTAGGCAACATGGTTTGAGGTTCTACCCTTTCCTCCAAATTTGCATTTCCAACTCCTTGGGTAACCTCAACAATCTCTTCATCTTCTACTTCAGATCTAGACTCCTTAGGATCAGATTCATCAAACACTACATGGGTTGTTTCTTCCACCACCAAAGTCCTCCTATTGAACACCCTAAAGGATTTCCCCACACTTGAATATCCTAAGAACACTCCTTCATCAGATTTGGGGTCAAATTTTCCTAAGGGTGATTTCCCATTGTTCAGAATGAAAACCTTACAGCCAAAGACATGGAGGTGGGACAGATTTGGAGTTCTACCCTTAATGATCTCATAAGGTGTCTTGTTCAGTTTGACTCTCACATTCACCCTATTATGTACATAATAGGCAGTGTTCACCGCTTCAGCCCAAAAGTATTTTGGAAGTGAATACTCGGCAAACATGGCTCTAGCGGCTTCCACTAAGGTCCTGTTCTTCCTTTCAGCTACCCCGTTCTGCTGAGGGGTCCTAGGAGCTGAAAAATTGTGACTAATCCCATGATCCTCACAAAAACTTCCAAATCTTTCATTTTCAAACTCCCCTCCGTGATCACTATGGATGGTAATAATCTCACATCCTAACTTCTTCTGAATCCAAGTAGAGAAAGATCTAAACTCATCAAATGACTCAGATTTATGTGACAAAAAATTAACCCAAGTGAACCTCGAATAATCATCTACAATCACAAACCCATAGACTCTCCCCCCTAAGCTGGCAGTGCTAATGGGTCCAAAGAGGTCCATGTGAAGAACTTCTAAAGGTCTGGAGGTGCTAATATCCTTAACAGAGTAAAAAGAGGACTGGACTTGCTTCCCCAACTGACAGACATCACACAGGTGATCCTTAGTGAACTTAAGCTTGGGCACACCTCTAACTAAGTCCTTTTGGGTGACTCTCCTAAGGGTTTTCATACTGGCATGACACAATCTCCTATGCCATAACCAAGACTCATCAGCAGTAATTTTTAAGCAAATTGAATTATCAGATTTAATGCAACTTACATCTAGCTTGTAGACGTTGTTGATCCTTTGCCCCTACAAAATAACTTCATTATTTAAGCTTAAAATGCAGCCAGTGGGCAGGAATTTGATGTTGTATCCCTTGTCAAAGAGTTGACTGATGCTCAACAAATTGTATTTCAGTCCATCTATAAGCAAAACATTATAAATCATAAAATTCTTTGAATCACCAATTATACCTGAGCCTACCACATTCCTGGTGGTGTTATCTCCAAGTGTAACCTTGCCTCCAGCTCTGGCCTCCAGCGAAATGAACTGATTTGCATCTTCAGTCATATGTCTAGAACATCCGCTGTCCAGGTACCACATGCTCTCACGAGGTCTTGTGTGAGAGCACTCCTACAAAAGTATCAAACGTTAGTCTTAGGAACCCAAACAGGTTTGGGTTCCTTCTTATGAAAAGAAGAATGCAATGCATGCGTGCTGTGCTGTGAAACAGGCAGTTTGGTTTTCCACACCCAATGTGTACTACAGTGAACAGTGCAGGTGTGGGAAATATGTCCTAACATGCCACATGAAAAACATCTAACACCAGGAAAAGGGTTAACTAATCTACGTGGGTGATAATGCCTCTTCCTAGTTGTATATGAAACATGCTTTGATGAACTTGCAACAGATTTTTCAAAAGGTGGCGGTGTATAAAACTATTCAAAAGTAGGCAGTATTTTGTTCTTTTCAAAAGCACTGATTTTCACTTTCAAGAACTCAATATGTTTATTTAAACTTGCAATTTCAAAAGTTCTTACACTTTCATTACTTTCTAACTCACATGCCATATCATTCACTTTCTTAAAAGCAACTTCTAATTCAACATGCGATGTTTTTAACAAATCATGCTCAACAGTTAAATCAGAATATTTTTTGTTCAAATCATCGAATTCATCAAGCAAGGACATGTGATTGGAATCAAGTGTGGAATGATCTTTAACTACAGAATCATGCTCTTTTTGTAAAGTCAAGTAATCTAATTTCAAACTAGCATGAGTTTTCTTAAGTTTCTTATAGGATGTATGAATTCTTTCAGAAACTTTAAATAATTGATTGTAAGTAAGCTCACATACCTCATCCTGGTCCGACTGACTAGGGTGATCATCAGCCATCAAACACAAGTTTGTTTCCTCCTCTTCAGCTTCAGTCTCAGAAGAGTCGGATGCAGAGTCTGCCCAGAATGCCTTCTGAATCCGCTTCTTATCCTTTCTGAACTTTGGTTTCTCCTCACCCTTCTCCTTGCTTGGGTGAGCTTTAAGTGTAGGACAATCAGCCTTAATGTGTCCAGGCTTCCTGCATTCAAAACAAACAGATTCAGATGGTCCCTTAAAATTTTTACTGGACTTACCCTTGTTCCACTTCTGATAGTTCTTATGTTTCTTCCTTAGAAAGCTTTTGAACTGCCTTGTAATTAAGGAAACATCATCGCTATCAGACCCGGAAGTGCTAGCATCTGAATCTTTGGCCTTTAGTGCCACTGTCTTCTCTTTCTTGCATTCACCTGCATCAAGTTGCCTTTGGTTCACCCCTTGCTCGTAAGCAATGAGTGATCCAAGTAAGCTGTCAATAGAGTAAGTATTTAAATCTTTAGATTCAGTGATCGCAGTAATCTTAGCATCATAAGAAGCAGGCAAACATCTCAGAATTTTATTCACTCTTTCGTAGTTAGTAAGTTCTCTACCTAAAGCATGCAAAGAGGTAACAATCTGAGTGAACCTTGTGTATATTTCTGAAATAGTCTCACTAGGTTTCATGCAAAAAAGTTCGTAATCATGTAACAAGATGTTTAACCTAGATTATTTGACTTCAGTTGTACCTTCGTATGTTATACATAATCTATCCCAGATTTCCTTTCCCGTTGTACAAGTAGAAACACGCATATAGTCTTCAGATTTTAAAGCACAAAAGAAACAGTTCAAGCATTTTGCATTTAACTGTGCTAAATCACGATCATTAAACGTCCAATCAGCAAAAGGCAATTCAGTTTTCACATTGTTAATCAATCTAAAAGGTAGTTCTATCCGTCCTTAACTAACATCCACTTGCGATAATCAATAGATTGCAGAAAAGTAGACATGCGTGTTTTCCAAAAATCAAAAGAAATATTGTCAAACAATGGTGGTCTTATAATGGAATAGCCTTCAGCAGTATTACGATTGTTACAGTTAGCCATGGATCAAATTCAAAAGTTTTTAAACTTAAATTTTGAATCCCGCTCTGATACCACTTGAAAGTTCGATAGGGATGTTAAGCCCTAGTGAACTAGTCCCGAGGCTAACCAAGAGGGAGGGGGTGAATTGGTTATTTAAAAATTTTATGATAACAATGAAAATCTTTTATATACTTAGCAGTGAAAACAAGTAAACAAGAACGAAAAGATCAATCACAGATATTCACCCAAGCAGTTAATATCGAAAAAGTAAAGTGCAAAACTGAATCAGAAAAGCAAACCAGATTTTATAGTGGTTCGGTCAACTTGACCTACGTCCACTCTCTGGAGCCTCCCCTCCGGGTATTACACTAAATAAAAAGTGTCTCTCCTTTTTCTCCCACAGCAAGGCGAAGAAGCCTGTAAAAACACCTCCTTTTCACCACACGGTGAGGCAGAGAACCTGACCTCCTTTTGCTTCATCCTGAAGCAGGCAGAGAACCTTCAAACTCCTTTTACATCCACCTGAAGCGGGCAGAGAACCCCGGATCTTCTTGCCAACGAAATTCCCACGACAAACACCGACTAGATGAAAGACGACGAGCGGAGAAGACGACTCTGATCCGTGCTTGGAGCAACCTTAGTGAATCCCTCACTAACTCCCCCTCACAAGATCTTCTCTCTCTCCCCCAACTCTCTCTCTCTCTAGGGTTTCTCAGGGAAGGAAGGTGGCAAAAGATTTTTCTTGTTTTAAGAAAAAGTTCTTTTATAGGAGGGCTTAAAATTTGCCCTAAATCTCAACTAGTCGGCCAAGATCGTCCAGGACGATCGATAGATCATCCGGTACGATCAGTTCAAATTCAGCTGTTTCAGCCTGGATGATCTGGCTCTTCTGGACGAATAGTAGAAAAAATTGTTCATATCGTCCCGTACGATCCTGCAATCGTCCGGGACGATTAGTGCAAATCGAGGAATATCGTCCAGAAGACAGTTTGGGTCGTCCAGAGAAATCTATGCTGGACGACCAAAAAATGACTTGATCGTCCAGGACGATAGGGATATCGTCCTGTACGATTAGTTCAAAAAGTGCCCAAATCGTCCTGAACACAGTTCGGGTCGTACAGCTGAAATGCACTAGACGATCATGATCGTCCGGGACGATCCTGCGATCGTCCAGGATGATATGATCGTATCAATCAAAAATAAATTATTTTCCTTAATTACCAGATTAAATTAGGCATGATTGTACTTAATCATCCAGGACGATACACGTATCATCCAGGACGATTAGACCAAATAACTAAAAATAAAAACTTGCCTAACTTGATCTGGCGGCTGAGAATTTCTGATTTGAGGATATCGTCCCGTACGATCCAAAGATCATCCAGGACGATCTGCTTAATCATACCCTCTTAACTTAGTCGCCCTAATTAGGGTTTCTATTTTTACCTGATCGTCCAGGACGATGTGAATATCGTCTAGGACGATCTGAATAAAAACTGAACAGAAACTCTAATTTACCCAAGCTCTCCTCCTGAGTGTGTGTGTGCAATGTTACTTAGCTAGGGGATCAGTTACATTACAATTGACTCAATAAAAAGAAAGATCATACATTTGACACACTTAGACCCGATCTTGAATTAACTTGATTTGCTCGTGATCTTTTGTGCCTGAAACGGGTTAGCCAAGCAAAACACACTGGAAATATGTTTGTCATCATCAAAATCAGATTTGCAACAATGTCATTTTTAGTTTGCATAACCCACTTTTGAAAGTTTGAGATGCGCCGAGAGAGGGGGGGTGAATTGGTACTTTAAAAATAAAGCCTAAGCAGGAATTCTATTTTTGTAGATTTTTTAGAGTTTTAAAATAACTAAGTTAATTACTCGATACGGAAGTTAATAAATTAATAATGATTTCAATGATAATGATGAAATTCTAAATTGTACAATAAAATATTGATCTCAGAAATTCACCAAGTAGTTATAATGAAAAATTAAATGCAAAATGTAAAATGCAAAAATGAAAAAAGTATAATATAAATTTTTATAGTGATTCGGTCAACCTTGAGATATGTCCACTCCTCGGAGTCCTCCACTCTAGGAATTTTCACTAACAATAAGTGACTCTCCTTTTGCTCCCATAGTAAGCGGAGAATTCTTTACAAACTCACTTTCACAAAACCTTTGATGCTGCGGAGTGCTAGACACTATGTCACCCTCATAGTGATGAGAGCGGACCTTAACTCATTTTTGTCTCTCTCGAAGAAGGCAGAGAACCTCAGCTCCTGTTTCTCCCTCCTGGAGAAGGCAGAGAACCTCGAGGACTGGACTAAGAAGCCTCTCTCCCTAAAGAGCTCCCAAAAGACTCACCAAGGCCATAGGAGGAGCAATGGTGCAGCTATCCTAGAGAAATCGTGTGATCCCCTCACACTACTTCACCCTCATGCTCAAGCTCACCTTTTCCTTCCTCTCACAAATCCTAATTTTCTTCTCAAAAGCTCCCTCTCAGAGTTCCTTCTTAAGTCACGTTCCTCTCTCAGCATTATTATAAAAATCATTAAAACATGGCTTTTATAATAGGCTTCAAGAAACTCTAAAAATTCAAGTTAGTCATCACTATTTATATAGTACAATCCAAGTTCGTACAGTACGATCAGTTTAAAACTAGTCTCATCTAGTACGATGTTAACAATCCTTCAAATAAACTGTTCAAATTTTATGAACACATCATACAATATGATCTAGATATCGTCTAGTACGATCTGTTTAATTTCTTTTGTGCATACGGGACGTTTCCTAGGATGACTGAAAGTCATCTCTATCACTTGTCCCGTACTATTCTCATCGTACAATATGGTTAGTTGTTTTTAGGCAAATCGTCCAATATGATATGAATATCGTACAGTACGATTAGTTCAAAAATTATAGCTTCATATGGTATGATATTCAGGACGACCAAAATCATCTCTGCCAGTCATTTGGTACGATCAACATCGTATAATATGATTAGTTTAAAAATTATGATTTCATTTGGTACGATCTCTAGGACAATCTGATTTCATCTCTATCAGTCATTTGATACGATCGACATCATATAGTATGATCGAATTTTATTAATTAAACCATAATTTGATTGACTAATTATGGGGATTAATTTTAGTAAGATTTCAAATATTCATACAATATGATTGACATCGTATAGTACAATTAGTTCAAAACTCAAATTTGAAATCTTACTTAAATTAATATGGCGGCTAGGATTTTGAGATTGAAAATGAATCGTATAGTATAACCTCAATCATACAGTATGATTAGTTCACAGAGACTAATTTTTCAATTAACCGTTAAGCTTATTTTCAGATAATAGATCATACAATACGATTTGTTAAAAAAATTTAAACTTTAAAAAAATTTTCTCCCCCTGTGTGTGTGCATGATTACCCAATTTGCATGCACTCTTATGTGGCCTAGACTCAAGAAATAAAAAATAAAGAAAATAAAAATTACAGACTCTTTTACATCCTATTCTATCTAATTTTGAGTCTTCAACAGTCTTGAGTGGTGTATATATTACCTAAAATATTAGTGCTCATAGATAAAAATAATATCTAAAATATTTAAGGAATAATGTAATAATTCAATCAATATTATTTATCATCATCAAAATCACAGACTAGGGATCTGGGATTGCAACAACTTCCCTAGCTAGAAATTGCCTCCTAACAAGTTAATCCTCTTAAGAATCATCCAGCCAATGTCCCTATGCCATCGCAACCCTTAGATCAACCCTTAGGGCTTAGAATAGGAAAAATTTTAAAATGGTTATATTCAAAGTTTTTTCCATCTCCAGTGCTTCTCTAGTCTCATGCTTAATTCATTTTTGTCTCCAAAGTGTTTCTATATATCCTCCCAATCTTTTACTATGTTTTAGAGCTTGCCGACGACAATTATAGGAGCTAACTAAGCCACCCATCTATCTAAGCCTCATAACTCTCAACCCAAAGCATTCTCCGACCTTACATCCTCAATCAAATTGGTTGTGGAGCTTATAATAAGCAAAAGTAGTCATCAAACATTCTCTGAAATCATCTACATGAAGGTAAAATGAAAATCCTATGTTATTATCTAGGTTTTTCAATATCTGACTATATACATCATTTAAAACTTCAAAATATTCCTAATGATGTATATAGTTATTAGGAAGCTCTATTAAAAGCTTGAAGTTATTTGGATAATTCTACATTGAGTTCCAAATAACTTCTATGTATTGCATGGTAATTTTCATGAGACATCACACCCGTAGTATTATATCCCACTAGCTAAGAAAGGTATTGCATGGTTCCTTGGTTTCTTGTTTATAAGCATAGTGTTTTCTTACCTTCCAAAAATGATAATCACATGTACTTTATTTTTACCCCACCATGCTAAGTAAAGCATGCAAAAGGCCCAACAATCACGTCAGAAGCGACGCGACCGAGTTTAAATCGCCAACTAAGAAAAGCATACATAGAGTCAGCTTTTCAGTTTCATCATGCACGGCTGATTTGATCCAAACACCGATATCGAGATCAACAAGTATTCCAATAGTTTTTCCAACAATGAGCTTTGCTTCTACCTAGATTAATTTCAACTTGGCCTCTGACTTCTTCTGTTGTAACGAAATTATCCATATCTCGAATTTCTTTAGCCCGTTCCAGCTTAAATATCATTGAATTCATTTCAAAGCATCATTTCATTAATTATTTTCTTCTAACGATAAAATATCTTATGAAGCATCAATTTTTTTATAATAATTTTTGCATAAAAAGCTTTTAAGGATGGAAATAATTTTCTTTCCTTCTGATCATGTTAGAATGATCGGCCTAAGAAGATAAAATATTGGAAGATGAATTGCTTCATGAAGTCGACCAAAGATGGCTAATTAAGAAAAAGGTCAAGTAGGTTCACCAAAGAAAAGCATGAAGTCGCCTTCCCTACAAGGACCGAGTAAGAGAAGTGTTTAAAGATAATGGATAAGGGTTTTAATGTTTGGTTTTAAACATCTCTGAAAATGAAAGAACAAGAAGGCCTTAAGCATAACTTTAATACGTGAGAAATGATAAAAATACCGAAAATTGAAGCGGCTGCGGTTGTACATGCATGGTATCTGTTCCATTAAATTAGGCACTTGGCTCAGCATGTTTATACAACAAAAACTTCTCAGGCTCCACATGGGGATACAGAAGCACAACCTCAACATGAAAATCACTAGAATACTCATTGCTTGTGTTTAAGCAATTAATTATAACCTAAGTTTTATACATAAAGATTATATGAAAAAAAAAATAACACCATTATCTTTTCTTCCTTAAAAAAGCACAAGAATTGATCAACTCTACAGTTCAAGGAATCACTCCCAATGATGATACTTTCTTCTGGAGCTTCCCCTTCAGCTGCCTGATTTTGGCATCCACTCTTGCAGTGAAACCAATCTTGGTTTCCTGCCTCGCTTTGGATCGCTCTCTTGTCCACATATGCTCATCTGTAAGATCCTTCTTGAAGTACTTAATCTCCTGAATCACATGGTGATCTAGTGGATGGAACAATCTTTGGTAGGAGAGGTGAGCAAAGTAAGGAATGTTGCAAGCTGTTGCCACAAGGAAGGTTGTGATCCAATATATTGGAGCTGGGCCAAGGGACTCAATTAATATGTGAAAGGCATTCCCTGAGATGACCGGTGACATGAATCCATAGCCAAACAGGAAGAGGTACCACGTGCTGATGCTTCCCCACACAAAGAGATGCTGAATCCAAGTGAAGTGGCTCATAGTGAGGGCAATCTGCAAGTTTACTGCCCAGATGATGCAAGTGAACATGGTGGTTCCCATGGCAGCCATGTCGGCAGTTTGCCCTTCAGACTGGAATGCTTGATCGTAGAAGATGCTGATGTTGATGAAAAATACTACAAGGGATGAGTAGAGACCATTTGCCGTCCACGCAATGATCCTTGACCAATCAAAAAACAAATTCTTGGGTCCTTGCTGGTACAAAGCTGGGAACTATAAAGGAACAATTAAACGCTGATTATGTGACATTGCAGCATAAAAACTACTCATTATTGTATTCTACTTAGAAGGCTTTTGTGGTAAAGAGTTACTATTCAGATCCATAGCATTTGCCCTCAAAAAGATTTATTTGAAAAGATACTGAATAAAAAATAGTTGTTCCTGATTCAAATTAAAATGAATATTCAAATGTTCTAATTCGCATGTTCGAAAGACAACCAGGTTGAAACGAACCTGTAGGCATACTTCAGAGGACACATCTTGCTCAAAAACTCCTAGTGATATGACCGGTAATGATGTGAGAATGATATTGAATAATATCATGTACCAGTCCTCATAAACTGATTGTCCTGAAAAGCCAGTGTATGCCTCAAAATAAAACAAGGTGAGGCCAAATGCTATATTCTTGTAAAAGAAATAGCATACCTGCATACAGATGAAGAGTTCAGTCAAGTATCAATGAAATATATTTTCATGCATGTTTGGACAGCTGTGTATAAAAGTTGAAGCAGCATAATTATCTTGTTGCTTACCATCTGTGCTATCCTTTTATAGCACCAATGACCGTGGACAACAAGAAGCCTTTCCAGGCAACGGAATTGAGCAATAGAGAAGTCGCTGGCCATCACAGCCTGCAGAACGCTGAAGCATTATGAGACTATTCTCCAGCAAGGAAAAAGCTTTTTGAACTAGGACTAAAACATACATGAGATTTGTACTAAGCACAATCCGTTATAGAATGGTTTGCAAGCCTAGAAACTAAATTTCATGCAAGTCGACATTCAAAAGATGCGTTATGAACAAAGACACATGTCAACTGAGAAACTAAACTGTTGTTCAAAAAGCAATATCACGAAACGAACTGGCAAACCTGCATTCCTTCCACTCCACTTATTCCAACGCCAATATCAGCCTCTTGTATCATGCCAACATCATTTGCACCATCTCCTATAGCTAGAGTAGTTTTTCCTGTTCCTTCTTTCACAAGACGTGTTACCTAGAATAGAGGGATTGCAACAAATTGGAAAGAAATTAACTTTTAGCCAACTAAAGTCGTGGTGTCAATAATTTAAGAACAAAAATACCAATGCTTTCTGCTTTGGGGAAACCCGACAGCATATGACAGAAGCACAATCAACAGCTAGACCAAGAAAATGGTTCTTCATATCATCCTCCAAAGCATAACTCAAAGCTTTCCCATCAATGATTAGAGCAAATGCTGCATGAGGATCCTTCTCTAGCTTGACCATTCGAGAAGCATTGGTGATTTGCAGCAAAATATTATCTTTGATAGTCTGCTCAGACAACAAGCATGAAAGGAAAGCCTGCTATAAATTAACAATGTTGGCAGCATCCAGAAGAGATTATCAACACTTAAAAGAAAAAAGTTCTTACCTTCTTTGCATCTTGGTCTAGAAAATCCGTATTCATTGTTGATATGGAGATCTGTTTCAATCCTAGTCGAAGCAAGCTGCATGCAAATCTGCAAATATCAAAAGATTGTGAGCATTAACATCTCATGAGGTAAGGGGAAACAAATGTGCTAGGTGTAAGATTTCTCTAATCCAACGTCAAAGAGGAATACCCTATGTTTACGGCTGTTTCCATTTTGTCTCCTGTTAGAACCCAGATCTTTAAACCTGCCTGTGCTAGTTTGTCTATACACTGAGGAACCTATAGAAAACAATAAATGACAATAGAGGATGAAAGAATTAAAGAAATTAGTAAAATAATCATAAATACTTACCCCTTTCTGCAGTTTATCCTCAACAGCAGTTGCGCCGATAAGGACTAATTCCCGCTCCATCATATCAGCAACCCGCTCCAGTTGAGCATCTCTATCAGGTCCAATAGCTGTCTTTGCTCTGAGAAATTCTGCATTCCAAGTTGAGTACTCTGATTCATCTAAAACTTTGTATGCCAAAGCTAAGGTGCGCAGGCCTGCTTCTCCAAATTCATTTAGATGCTTCATGGTATCCGCTTCATACATTTTTCCATTCTTTGACAGTCTATCGAAAATGATGCTGCATGCATTTCAAGAATAACTAAAAATGACTAATCAAGCTCCTAAAATATGAGACAGCAAAAATTATCAATTCATGTTGAGATGCAAAAGTTCCTTTTTTTGTTTTTTCTCTTTAATGGTTGTAGAAGCAGGAGAGTATAAATGCCGGAATAAGCAAAAATTAAATAATAAAAATAACAAACCTGTCTGCGCCTTTGCAGAGAAGAATTATCTGCCCAGAATCATCCCGAACAATGACAGACATTCGCTTTCTCTTGCTATTGAATTCCATTAGATTCAGAATCTTAAATTCCCTGCAGAAACAGAGAATCTCAGTAGAGCAATTTGCCGGAAGATAGGATTTAGTAAAATCAGCATTCGTCAAAGTTCTGACCTTTCCAATGGATTTGGATAGCTTTCTCGGATGAAAACACTTGACTGAGTCCTTTTAAAGAACTCAAAGCCAAATTCTCTCGCAGCTACAAGAAAAGCCCCTTCATCAGGTGACTCCGCCTCGTAAGTGAAGGTGCCACTTTCCTCATCATGCTCCGGAATTGCTGTGTGACAAACTGCAAGAACCCGGAAGAACATTTGAAGGGTCCCTCGAGTAGGCTCCTTCACCCAATTGCCTTGCATTAGACGGTCATCCTCAAAGCTGAATCCTTTAATCTTAGGTTTTGGATCCTTGACAACCTTGCAGGTAATACCATCTTCCAATTGAAATACTGAAGAGTCATCCTCATTGTTATCCCAATAATCTGCTGGAAAGCAATTGTGTCCTGGAGAACCAGAGAATTCTGAAGCGATATGCTTTGCAGCAGCAATTTCTACTTCGCTCGAACCTACACCATAAGACACTCCTGCAATAGAACACTTCAGGAAGTCCATCTGGTTGCAGGTCAATGTGCCTGTTTTATCTGATAAGATTGTATCAACCTGCCCAAGCTCTTCATTTAAATTTGAGGTCCTGGCTTCAGCTGGCTTTCCAGTATCCTCATCATACATCTGAATATCCTGGTTGATGAACATAGCTTGTAAGACCTTCACAACCTCTATAGAAACATAGAGAGAAACTGGAATGAGATATCCATACATGATGAGAGCAGTCACGAGATGAAATATGCCAGATAATGCAGGCATTAATGGGTTGTACAAAGTAGAGGCATTTTCTGGTTGAAGGTACCACCAATTTGGCATTCCAAACTTAGTGTATACTGCGAAGCCAATTGAGCTGATCAATGAAATCAAAACAAGCAGGGTGAACAGAATGTATATGATGTAATCCATCTTCTTCTCAATGCTGCTCCGCTTTGATGGCGATTCTGTTGAATTTTGCATGACCTTACTATCATGACCCGTGAAAATAACCACTCCATAGATGTAAGATGTGTTCCTAAGCTTTGAATCTCTAAGAAGAATTTGGTTTGGATCCAATGAATACACCTGCTTCTTATACTCCAAATTTCCCACAAAAGTGTATAAACTAGGATTGGGGTCTTCACACCTAATGGTGGCATAAAAATCCTTGAAAGTTTTATCCTCATCAAAATTCAAGGTCACATCCAATGCCCTCTTCACCTTCAAATTTGTCTCCCCATCCAAATTCATAGTCTCCACATAGCATATCCCGTCCTCATAACTCGAGGAAATCAGAAGCAAATCAGCAGGAAAAAATTGATCTTTCTCAACCTTCACTACATCACCAACAATGATTTTATGCCACTTCTTGGAACAAAAGTTCCCATCCCCCTTATGAATACTAACCTTCCTTTTATTCACCTTCATGTCCTGCATAAACCTCCTCCAATCCTCGACGGCCTCCTTAGCCATGCTCAGCCCAACTACAAAGGCTAAGGGAGCAATCATGCTCACAGCCGAGAACGGTGCAATGGGGGTGAGGGAGAGGACGGCAGCCAGGAGAAAGTAAAGATTGGCGACACGCCGGAACTGTTCAAATATGGCTTTAGGCAGGAAGGTTATGATGTTGTACTTGGTCGTGGAAATGTAATTGGATGGATAATGGAGAGGTTTCCGACGGTGGAGGCTCGGTTGATTGCATTGCACCTTGCGGGAGAAGCCGGGGCCTTGAAGACCATTGAATGGATTGGCGAAATCGATAAGTTCAGGGTTAGCTCGGGCACAATTGAAAGTGTATAGCTTGCTCCATCGGAGCTTCTCTCGCCGGAGCTTATCCCTAATCTTCCCAGCCCGAGTCATCCTTTTATCTGCGATGAAATGCCTTCCCTCTAGCACGAAGGTGATGAGAGGAAAGGACGAACGTATGTAATTATAGGTGAGAGGAAAAGGCCATGAGGATGCCAGAAATCAGCACCCGATTTCTACCCTACAGATGAAAACCTGGGCTTCACGCAGAAGAATCTTTTGAAATGTCTCAAAATGTTCCTGAAAAGATGGGTTATAAGAAAAAATGGAATTCACGCAGCTCAAAATTTCCTATTCGCGAAATGTTGGCAGAACAAAAATTGATCCGGCTCGTGAGAATAAAGAATAACACAACGCAGCTTCAAGAATAACACAATGCAGCTCGAGCGAATAAAGAATGTCGACATCTTTCCATTGGATCTCAAAAATCGCTCAAATGGATGCGAAATTTTTGCAGAAACGTGAAGGAGATTTGGGTTGATGCAGAAATTAGAAGGCTTAGAGAAGAATTCGACCCGGTAATGTATACGAGACGCGCTGCCGAGGAGAACGGGGAGGGATGGGGTGATTTCGCGGCTCAACTAACTCCAGAACTTCTGCTCGGCTTCTTTATATAAATTTTCTTTTATTTATTTATTTATTTCGCGCTCTGTCCGGTCCTTAATAGGCAACGGCAAATTCCAAGTTGAAACGACCGTAACTGATGAAACATTTTTGAGCGCCCTCTAAAGAATAATATTACTGGAATAACGCTGAGAAATAAGCCGAAGGAACACGACAGGGTTGGGATACTCTACTAAAAAGCGTAAGTTTACTTAGAAACAGTATGTGAATCAATAAAGTCCATAAATAAATAATTATTTTTATTTACACTTAAGAGTGGATAAGATAATTTGTTAAAGGTTTGATATTGAGCTCTTGAAAAATCATGTACTAGTCAATTAAAATTTAGTCCAATATAAATTGTTTAAAATTAATATATTATATATTTATTTTTTATAATTTTTGTTGAGATATATATATATTTTAGTATTATTTAGGTTTCTTATTTTTATAAATTTATTAAATTTTCATTTGCTATTTTATTATTGTTTTTGAAGTGTGAGCTATAACCTATGGCATTTTAGTTTTCAAGTTTTGTTAACGAATATACTAGTTGACTATTTGGAATATTTATGCTTGATTCAAGTTTGTTTGTTCAACAATTTCTTTTTTTGTTTCTCTGTTCCAATAAACAATCTTATTAATATTTTTTTATACTATATAATTACAAAACATCATATTTATATTAATTAGTATCTTGTTTAATTAATGTTAAGTTGTTATATGAAAGTTCAAGGAAGTGTTGTTAAACTACTTGAACTGCCTAAGCCACACGAAGGAAATTAGTGTTTTAATTTTTTTTCTCTCAAAGATACTATTTTAAAAAACTTAAATCAAATCACACAAAAGTAAGCTAAAGAAATTGATGAAACTGATATTTTTATTTTTTGTTATTTTGTAGAAAAACAAATACAAAAGGATTTTTTTTTATATTTTTTTCTAACACAAGTTGATTCCATGAAAATATTTATATTTTTGTATCACAAAAATAATGAATCTCAATACAAATTTGAAACAAAATAAACGTGCAAGAAAAAATATAGTGCAGTAAGAAAATATAAGAACGAGCACACCGGATTTATAATGGTTTGATCAAATGACCTACGTCAACTCCCCAGAGTCCTCCTTTCTGGGTATTGCACTAAAACATTTAGTGATTCTCCTTTTGCACCCACAGCAAGGTGGAGAGACCCTTACACAAATCACTTCCACCGATAGTGCGGTTGAGAACCAAATCACTTTCACCTTCATCAGGTGCGGCAGAGAACCAAATCACTTTCACCTTCCTCTAGTGTGATGGAGAACCAAATCAATTTCACCTTCCCCGGTGTGGCAGAGTTGCCGGTGATTTTTGGCCTTGAAAACATTCTTCAACAAAACTTCCCTCAAGATCAACAGAGTCACAAGGAGGAACCAAGATAGAAGTTTGCTAGGAGCTACTACGTGAATACTCCTCTAACACAACTTCTCCCTCACACAAAACTTCTCCCCCTTTCTCTCACAAGCTCTAAGTTCTCTCTCATCAAGCTCTCTCAAGAAGACAAGCCCTCACCAAGAACTCAGATTTCTTGAAACAGTGAAAACACCAAAGAATTGGTGTTTTAAAATTTTTTCTCTCAAAGACACTCTTTTGAAAAACTTAAATCAAATTACACCAAAGTAAGTGAAAGCAATTAATGAAATAGATATTTTTATTTTTTAAATTTTATCAAAGTATTTTTTTTAGATTTTTTATTTTTTTTCTAGCACAAGTTGATTCTACAAAAATATCAAATATTTTCGTATCACAACGATAATGAATCTCAACACAAATTTGTAAGAAAATAGATGTACAAGAAAAAATAAAATGCGATAAGAAAAGATAACAATGAGCACACCAGATTTATAATGATTTGGTCAAATGACCTACGTCCACTTCTTGGACTCATGCTCTTTGGGTATTACACCAAAATATTTAGTGACTTCCTTTTGCCCCCATAATAAGGTGGAGAAGTCCTTACACAAATCACTTCTACTAATGGAGCAGCTGAGAACCAAATCACTTTCAACTTCCTCTAGCATGGCAGAGAACCAAATTAAAAGTTTGTGAGTGTGGTTGAACACTATAGAACTACCCTGAGGCTAACCAAGAGAGGGGGTGAATTGGTATTTTAAAATTCTTAAACAAAAAGAAAAATATTTTTGATCTTTTTAAATATTTTGAAATTAAATATTCTTAAGTAGAAGCAGATACCACAATCAGGGATTTCAAACATAGAATAAATTGCAAAAAAATGTACAAATAAAATGTTGAAAAAGTAATAAGAAAGAGCACACCGAATTTTATAGTGGTTCGATCAAATTTGACCTACGTCCACTCCCCAGAGCCTCCCATTCCAGGTATTACACTAATCAGTTAGTGTCTCTCCTTTTGCTCCTACAATAAGTCAGAGAAGCCCTTACAAAATCTTTCCACCAACCCGATTAAGTAGAGAACCTTGAATTCTTTTTCACCCTCCTGGTGAAGGAAGAGAACACAGAATTCTTTTTCACCCTCTTGGTGAAGGCAGAGAACCTGGAATCCTTTTTCACCCTACTGGTGAAGGCAGAGAACCTGGAATCATTTTACTCCCTCCTAGAGTAAGAAGAGAACCTGACAATCCTTTTACTTCCACCTGGAGTAGGCAGAGAACCTTGATCTGATGCTGACATCTTCTCCCCAAAGCCACCAAGGAACCAAGGACAAAGAAGGAAGAAGACGATCGAATCCTTATTTGGAGAAACCATTGTGAATCCCTTCACAAACTCCCCCTCACAAGATCCTCTCTCTCTCTCTATCTCACAAACTCTCCTTCTCTTTCTCTAAGCTCTCTCTCAGGTTAGAATAGTAGCAATAAATTTTCTTAGAAGCAATTAGGAGAGCTTAAATACGAGACTTCAAAAATAATCCTAATTTTTAATTTGGCGGCAAAGATTGTCCAAGATGATTAAAATATCGTCCTGTATGATTAGTACAAAAAAACCCTTTCAGCCAGTACGATCAACATTGCCTTGTACGATCAGTTCAAGTATTTGAAAGAATCATCCCATGCGATATTTCTATCGTCTTGGATGATTAGTTCATAAATGGCAATTGATCGTCCAGTATGATGGCTAGTGATTAATTATCATCCCATGCGGCACACGGTTCATCAAGTATGATATAAAGGTATTGTCCAGGATAATTAGTTGAAAAGGTAAAGTTTTCATCCTATACGATAGGTGGCGATTAATTATCGTACCATGCAGTGGTCAGATCATCCAGGATGATGGTTTTCTGATCATTCTGTATGATTTGATCGATCAATTTAACTATAATTAATATCCTAATTAAGAGATTATTTTAGTCATTATTATCATGGATTGTCCTATATGATTAGATCAAATTTTAAATTATAAAATCTTGCCTAAATTATGATTGGCGGCTGTTTGCTCTAATTTGTAATGATCATCCTGTATGATCCAGATCGTCTAGGATGATTAGTTAAGCTAACTTAATAATCAGGGATGGCCTAATAAGGGTTTCTATTTTTTACTAATCATCCAAGATGATTTAGAATTGTCATATACGATATGATCAAAAATCAGAAAGCTCTCTAACTCACAAAATTTCTCCCATGAGTGTGTGTGTAAGGTTACTTAGCTTTAGGATCCATCATAGTACATTTAACTCAAGAAAAGATAAAAGATGCATTAGAATAGAAATTACAGACTAACTCAATCCTAGTCTACCTAATCATGAGATGATTGACGTTCCAAGTGAACCTATGGACCTAATAGGTTAGTAAGGAAAACAAAAGAAGATATCCAAGAATAGTAGAAGTAAAGAAATAGTAATATTTGTTATCATCAAAATCACTATACTTGGGCCCAGATTTATAACAATCTTCCCCTTTCTCATAATAGAAAACATTATTGTAAAAAAAAAAATTCAAAGTCAGGAGAATTTCTTTTTGTTCTTTCCCCTTTATTTTTTTTTCAATGAGACATAAAAAGAAGAACATAAATAAAACAAAATAAGTTTCACTGAACACAAGCAAACGATAAATTAAGCAACAATCTAAGCAACCAACATACTACTTTCCCTTTTAATATCATAAAAAGGGGAAAGAAAGAAAAATACTAAAAAAAAGAAAGTACAAATTTACCTTAATGTTTAGACTTAAAAAACCAATAAGAAAGAAATGACACGCTGAAATCCAGAAAAAGTTAGAAAATTGATTATATAAACCCTACCTCGTATACCTTACAAGTTAAAATTCCTTTTAAACAAAAATCTAATTAAAAAGTAAGAAATTAGATAAGAAAAGTGATCATTTAAAACTTTATTCCAAAAAAATATTTGATATAATAGTATTTGTAAAGTAAATAGTTACGAATCATGATTTTCAATCTCAAATATTTGAAGATATTAAGTAGCATATGGATTCTTCTAAGATTTTTAAAGGTTTGAAAGGGAAGGAAGCTTATTTCTTTGTGGGCTCATTTTGTGCCTCTTTTTTAGTTATTTGTTGTACTTTATGCATCTTTTAATTTTTGGAGCACTTTATGTATCTAAAAGTTCGATAGGGATGTTAAGCCCTTATGAACTAGCCCGAGGCTAAACAAGAGGGGGGGGGGGGTGAATTGGTAATTTTAAAAATTCTTTAGCAATAGGAAAGATCTTTTGATAATTTGCAGCAGAAATGAGTAAACACAGTAATCAAAAGATCAATCACAGATTTCACCTAAGCAGATAATAACAGAAAAATAAAGTACAGAAAATAATCAGAAAGAACACACCGAATTTTATAGTGGTTCGGTCAACTTGATCTACGTCCACTCCCTGGAGCCTCACCTCCAGGTATTACACTAAACCAATTAGTGACTCTCCTTTTGCTCCCACAGTAAGGTAGAGAAGCCAGTACAAAAAGTCCTTATCACCAAACCAGTGAGGTAGAGAACCTAGACTCCTTTTGCTTCCTCCTGAAGCAGGCAGAGAACCTCGACTCCTTTGGCTTCCTCCTGAAGTAGGTAGAGAACCTGGACTCCTTTTGCTTCCTCCTGAAGCAGGCAGAGAACCTTGACTTTTGGCAAACGATCCTCCCTTTAGAGCAACAAAGGACAAAAGATGAAGATCAGAGAAGATGACTTGAATCCTTGCTCGGAGTAACCTTTATGAACATCGCACAAACTCTCCCTCACAAGATTCTCTCTCTCTCTCTCCCAAGCTCTCCCTCTCTCTCTCAAAGCTCTCTTAGTAAAGTAATCAGGACAAAAGTTTTTCCAAAAATAATCAAGAAATTTTAAATAGAAAGGCACACAAAATATCCTAATTTTTAACTAGTCATCAAATATCATCCTAGACGATTGAAGGATCATCCTATACGATCAGTGTAAATCTTCACCATGGCCTGGACAATCTGGCTCTTCTGGATGATTAGAAGATATGATTTATTCTGATCGTCCAGGATGATTAGTTCAAATCAGGAATATCATTCAGAAGACAGTTTTGAACGTACAGGTCATAACATGCTGGATGATTTCAAAATGACTTGATCGTGTGGGATGATATGGGTATCATCCAATACGATTAGTTCAAAATTACCCAAAATCAGTCAGTACATAGTTCTGGATGTACAGCTCAGACATGTTGGATGATTTTAAAATGACTTGATCGTCCGGTACATAGTTCTGGATGTACTGGTGAAAGGCACTGGACGGTCAAGATTTTTAACATATCGTCTGGTACGATCTTGCGATCGTCCAGGATGATATGATCGAATCAATCAAATCTTAATTACTTTTATTAATCACCTGACTAATTTAGGCATGATTATAATGGATCATCTAGGATGATACACGTATCATCCTGGATGATCAGATCAAAGATCCAAAAATAAAAACTTGCCTAAATCATTCTGGCGGCTGAGAGTTTCTAATTTGAGCATATTATCCTGTACGATTGGAGTATCATCCAGGATGATACTCTTAATCGAACCGACTTAACTTGACGGCTCAAGTTAGGATTTCAGTTTTTAATGGATTATCCATAATGATATGTCTATCATCTAGGATGATGTGATCAAAACTTAACAGAAACTCTAAACTCATAAAAATCTCCTCCTTAGTGTGTATGTAGGGTTACTTAGCTAGGAGATCAATTACATTGAATTTGACTCAAGAAAGAAAAAAATTACATTAGACCTTAACCACATATAGACCGACTTAATCTTGAGCTGATTTGGATTGTACTTGATCTTGTGGACATGAAATGGTTAGCCAAGCAAAATAGAATACATATATGTTTATTATCATCAAAACTATACTCCTTAAATCTAGATTTGCAACAATCTCCTCTTTTTTGATGATGGCAAACATTTATTAGAAAATATAATTTCAGTAAATAAATATTGATATTTCAAAAAATATTTGAACTTTGATAAGCCAAAGAATTACAATGATCCAAAAATATAACAACTAGAACACAATAATAACAAGACATAATAATAATAACTACTCCCCCTTTTGACATCTCAAAAAGGGAAAAATAACAAAAAAACATATAAAAATAATAATATAAAACAAACACACGGAACATAACATAAGCAAAATAGATTAGTATGAAGGTGGGTCCTGATCAGATGGAGGAGGTGGTGGTGGCTGAAAGTAGCTATGGATGGCTGCAAATTGGTCTCTAAACGAGGCCATGTCCGGGTCATGCTGTTATTGCTGTCTGGCAGTATAGTCATTGAAGCGCCTTAAATCTTCAGCATGCTGCTGCTCCTGTACAGCCACATAGGAATCAAAACGGGCCTCCCACTGGTCGAATTGCTGCACCAAATGATCTAAGAGTGATGCAATATGAAGAGGAGCAGATGCATCAGGTGCAATAGGTACAGGAACAGCATCTTCCTCTTCCTCCACAACATCCGCAGCGGGCTCCGGATGAAGTTGGGTACTGTGGAGGACATGGAAGGAGTTATTTGTGTAGTATGAAGGAGCGGCACTGGCAGGAATTGGATATTACAGATTATACTTCGACTCAAGTGCATAGGCAATGAGGTGGCCTAGGGCTAGATTTGAGTCTCCTATGGCTTGGATCCCTAATGCTAGTGAGATGCTCGACAAAGCGGAAAAGGAGATTAGTAGCATTGAAATCCCGGTGGGCCATAATGTAGTAGGTAGTTAGGGAAAGTAAAGGTGTGATGTGGATGCAGTCCCCAGCCTTTGGGATGATTAAGGAGCAAAGGACATGTTGAATTGTACGGGCATCCTTAAGTAGGGAAGAATATGCATTGTCATGGTAGTGGACATTAGTATTTCTAAGGAAATGATTGGCGACACTCCAATCAAAATTAGGATAAAAAACTATGGTGTGGAGCTTATCGCAAGTGATTGAAAGTTGGAGGATATTGTGAAAATCCTGTGTGGTCAATTCTACAGGTCTCTGATTTACAAAGGAGTCCAGTGTAGAGTAATTAGAGGCGATACGAAGATTGGCAAAAAAGACCCTAAGAAATTCAGTGCTAAAGGGGAAGGCCAGAGTGAGAATGAATGTTAGGGAGGTATGAGAAAATAGATCTAGTACCCGGTAGGTAAGAGTACGAGGGTTGACAATCTTTGATTGAGTGATTACAATGTCAAGGTAATGTTGGAAGGCAGCCTGATCGGCTGCATCCGGAGAGCGGGGATCGACATTTCCCCGGGATGAACTTGCACCATGATGCCTGGATCTTTTTCCACCAGCCATGAGGAATAAAATGCAAGTGAGGAGAGGGAAGAGTTGAGTGAAAAATTTGGTGAAGAGGGGCTGTTTATAAAGAAAAATGGACCGATCATCGAGGATGATCGCAGGATCATCCAGGATGATAGGTGCAATAATGACGGCCTGGACGATTGGTCAAAAAGGTGGTCCGATCATCCAGGATGATCAGATATCATCCAGGATAGTTAGACACAGACGATCATCCCGAGGAGTCCATCCGTACGACCATTGACGAAAAGTATCATCCAAGATGATGAGGTGGATCATCCGGGATGATATATAATAAATCCATCGAACGGGCCAAATTTGAATCGTCCAATTGCAGACATATGGATCATCCAGGATGATAAGGTGGATCATCTAAAATGATAAGGTGGATTATCCAGGATGATCACCAATAATTGGTACAGGTCAACCGTTGGATCAAGATTTTAAAGATTTGATCAGATCGTACAGGACGATGTGTTGATCATCCAGAACGATGTGACCAAAAAATTGAAAATAGATGAAGGATGGAGAGGAATGATCAGGGATCCCAACAAAATATAAAAATATGATGAAAATAAATCCCAAAAGAAAATAATGATAAAACAACATGGTATCCAGAAAACACAGTTTTTTTTTGAATCAATCGGCTCTAGTAAATCAGAATTTTTCCATAGTTTTCAATTCAAAAACTAATAAAAGAAATTGATAAACTAAAATCCAAAAATATTGAAAAATTGATTTTTGTAAACCCTATCTTGGACACCTTACAAGCTCAAATTCCTTTTGAATAAAAATCTAATTCAAATGAGAAGAAATTAGATTTGAAAAAGAGATCCTTTCAAACGTCGTTTCAGAAAAAATATTTGATAAAATAGTATTATAAAGGAAGGAATCTGAAATCATGAGTTTCGATCTCAAGTGATTGAAAATATTAAGTGAAGCACATATTTTTCTAAGATGCTTAAAGATCTGAAAGAGAAGAAGCTTATTTCCTTATAGGCTCATTTTATGCCTCTTTTGTTTTTCAAATTTTTGGCGCACTTTGTGTAACTTTTGATTTTTGATACACTTTGTGTATCCTTTCAATTTTTGATGACATTGCGCATCGTTTTAGTTTTGGGCTAATTTTATGCCTCTTTTCATATCTTTTGCAAGCTTGCTTCCTTTCATAATCTCTAAAGTGTTTCAGTTGTTAGATTACCTTCCAGATATAAGAGAAGAAAAGCTCACTCTCTAAAATCAGGAAGAATAAACCATAAAATAAAATCATTCTCATATGATAAATGCAATCGCTTGATCAGGAAGAACATAACAATGATTCAATGCTTTGAAAATACTATTCATATGAGATAGATTACTGTAGGAAGATAAAATAGATCTTTATTTCAAAAACTAAGATTTTAATTTTGAAAAAGATCTCTATTCAAAAA
This sequence comes from Dendrobium chrysotoxum, assembly GCA_019925795.1. Taxonomy (NCBI): domain Eukaryota; kingdom Viridiplantae; phylum Streptophyta; class Magnoliopsida; order Asparagales; family Orchidaceae; genus Dendrobium; species Dendrobium chrysotoxum. The sequence continues at coordinate 57,834,797 of CM034312.1, forward strand.
GAAAAATACACCATAAAAGGAGTTAGAAGAAGAGAAAATAATCATCAATGTTTCTTCCCTTTAACTGGTTTAAAGAAGTCAATCACTGCTTAGCAGCTTTCAAATAAAAATAAGAAAAAACTCTTAGTCAGAAAAACCAGCCTAACAGTAGTGGTGAGCAGTGATCTGATTCTTTATTAAGTAAACAGTAAATTCAAAAGCAAGGGAAAAACTCAAAAGAGCAGATAACCAAATCTAATAAGCAAATCAAAGACACTAAAATTAGTAAAAAATAAAAGATCTAAAAGAAACTGATAAAACAAAAACTGAAATGAAAGAAATAAAAAATAGAAAGTTCAGAAATCAGCAGTCATCAGATTCATGCATTTATGTCAATTACACCCAATCTTATCTTTAAAATGCTGAATGTGTTAAAGGCCAGTGGTTTAGTAAAGATGTCAGCCAGTTAGTTTTCAGTTATTACACGGTGTAACTCAATGTCTCGTTCGGTAACATGGTCCCTAATGAAGTGATGCCTTATATCAATGTGTTTGATTCTAGAATGTTAGATTGGATTCTTAGAAATACATATGATACTTGTATTATCACATAGAACTGAAATTGTGCCAACAGATAATCCTAAATCTAGAATTTATTGCTTCAATCAAAGAACTTGGGCCACATAACTTCCTAAGGTAATGTACTCAGCTTTAGCAGTGGAAAGTGCAACAGAGTTTTGTTTTCTACTGGAATAGGAGACTAAAGACTATCCTATGAATTGGCAAGTTCAAGAAGTGCTCTTTTTATCCACCCTATATCTTTAAAATCAGAATCAGAATATCCAATAATCTCAAAAGAAGTGTTGTGCCTAGAATACCAGATTCCTAAGTTTGGGTTCCCTAAGAGATATCTAAGAATTTTCTTAACAACAGTCAGATAGGACTCTTTAGGATCTGCTTGAAACCTAACACAAAGATAAACACTAAACATATTATCAGGTCGGCTAGCAGTCAGGTAAAGAAGTGATCCTATAATTCCTCTATACTTCTTTTGATCAATAGATTTTCCATTTGAATCCTTTTCTAACTGAATAGATGAACTCATGGGAGTGTTGATTGGATTGGCTTTATCCATTTCATATTTCTTCAGAATTACTTTGATTGATTTAGAAAGGTTCCATCATCCATTTGCTTTATGCTAAACCCCAAAAAGTAGGACAATTCTCCCATCATACTCATGTCAAACTATTTACTCATCATTTTAGAAAAATCACCACATAAATTTTTATCAAAAGATCCAAACAATATATAATCAATATAGATCTAAAAAATGAATAAATCATCTCCTATTTTCTTCAGAAAAAGGGTGGTTTCTACACTCCCCTTAACAAACTTTCTTTCTAATAGGAATGTGTTAAGCCTCTCATACCAAGCTCTGGGAGCCTGTTTGTCCTTTTTTAATTTATTGACATGATTTGGATATTGTGAACTCTCAAAACCTGGGAGTTGCTCTATAAAGACATCTTCCTTTATTATCCCATTCAAAAGGGCACTCTTAACATCCATCTAGAATAGCTTAAATCCCTTATAACAGGCAAAGGCTAATATCACCCTAATGGCTTCCAATCTAGCTACAGGGGCAAAGGTTATTGTGAACTTGGTTTCAAGGACTATAATTTTGATGATAACAAACATCTCTGGTTCTTGTTGATTGCCTAATCTTTCAGGTACGCAGGATCAATTTCAAGTTCAAGCCAGTTCAAGAACGAGTCAGTCTGTATTGTAATTCAGGTCCAATATACTGGTTTTTATTTTTATTGAGTCAATGTAATGTAACTGATCCCCTAACTAAGTGACCTTGCACACACACACACTCAGGGGGAGAGCTTGAGTGAATTAGAGTTTCTGTTCTATTTTTGTTCAGATCATCCTGGACGATATTCACATCGTCCTAGACGATCCAGTAAAAATAGAAACCCTAATTAGGGCAACCAAGTTAAGTTTTTCTGATTAAGCAGATCGTCCTGGATGATCCCTTCATCGTATAGGATGATATGCTCAAATCAAAAACTCTCAGCTGCCAGATCAAGTTAGGCAAGTTTTTATTTTAAGATATTTGGTCTGATCGTCCTGGACGATACGTGTATCGTCCTGGATGATCCAGTACAATCATGCCTATATTAGTCTGGTAATTAAGGAAAGCAATTATTATTTAATTGATACGATCATATCATCCGGGACGATCCGGATCATCTATTATGTTTCAGCTGTACGTCCAGAGCGGTCATCAGGATGATTTTGGCCCTATTTGAACTAATCGTACAGGACTATATTCATATTGTCCTGGACGATCAAGTCATTTTTGAGTCGTCTAGTACATGTTTCTCTGGATGACCCGAGCTATCTTCTGGACGAAATTATTAGATTTACGCTAATCATCCCGGATGATCGCAGGATCGTACGGGATGATATGAATAATTTTTTCTACTGATCGTCCAGAAGAGCCAGATCATCCAGGCTGAAACAGCTGATTTTGAACTAATCATACAGGACAAAATTTATATCATCCTGGATGATTCTTGCCGACCAGTTGAGATTTAGGGAAAATTTTGAGCCCTCATATAAAAGATCTTTTTCTTTGAACAAGAAAAATCTTTTGCCACTTTCCTTTTGAGAGAAACCTTAGAGAGAGAGAGAGAGAGTTTGGGAGAGAGAGAGAGGATCTAGTGAGGGGGAGTTCGTGAGGGGTTAACAAAGGTTGCTCCAAGAAAGGATCAGAGTCATCTTCTCCGCTCGTCATCTTTCGTCGTGTTGGTGTTCTTTGCAAGAGGATCATCGGCAAGAAGATCCGGGTTCTCTGCCCACTTCAGGAGGAAGCAAAAGGAGTTCAGGTTCTCTGCCTACTTCAAGAGGAAGCGAAAGGAGGTCAGGTTCTCTGCCTCACCGTATAGGTGAAATTGAGTTTTTGTACAGGCTTCTCCGCCTTGCTGTGGGAGCAAAAGGAGAGACACTTTGGTTTAGTGCAATACCCGGAGGGGAGGCTCCGGGGAGTAGACGTAGGTCAAGTTGACCGAACCACTACAAAAATATGGTGTGTTCTTTCTAATTACATTCTGCACTGTACTTTTCTATGATTATCTGCTTGGATGAAATTTGTGTTTAATCTTTTCGTTTAAGTATTTACTTGTTTCCACTGCATATCATAGAAAATATTTTTACTGTTTCTCTCGAATTCTTAAATAACCAATTCACCCCCCTTTTGGTTAGCCTCGGGACTAGTTCATCAGGGCTTAACATCCCTATCGAACTTTCAAGTGGTATCAGAGTGGGATTCAAAAATTTAAGTTTAAAAACTTTTGAATTTGATCCATGGCTAACTTTTGTAATCGTAATACTGCTGAAGGTTATTCAATTACATGACCTCCATTGTTTGATAATATTCCTTTTGATTTTTTGAAAACTCGCATGTCCACTTTTCTTCAATCAATTGATTATCGCATGTGGATGCTAGTTAAGGATGGATACGAACCACCTTTTAGGATGGTTAATAATGTTAAAACTGAACTGCCCTTTACTGATTGGACTTTTGATGATCGTGACTTAGCATAATTGAATGTCAAATGTTTGAATTATTTTTTCTGTGCTTTAAAATTTGAGGATTACATGCGTGTCTCTATGTGTATAACTGGTAAGGAAATCTGGGATAGATTGTGCATCACGTATGAAGGTACAACTGAAGTCAAACAGTCTAGATTAAATATTTTACTTCATGACTATGAACTATTTTGCATGAAATTTACTCAAACCATTTCTGAAATGTATATGAGATTCACTCAAATTGTTACTTCTTTGCATGCCTTAGGTAGAGAACTTACAAAATATGAAAGAGTGAACAAAATTCTTAGATGTCTGTCTTCTTCATATGATGCTAAGATAACTGTAATCACTGAGGCTAAACATTTAAATACTTACTCTATTGATAGATTACTTGGATCACTCATTGCTTACGAGCAAGGGGAGAACCAAAGATAGCTTGATGCAGGTGAGAAGAAGAAGGAGAAAATAATGGGACTGAAGGCCAACGAGAGTGATACTAGTTCTTCTAGGTCTGATAGCGATGACGTTGCCTTGATCACAAGGTAATTCAAAAGCTTTGTAAGGAAGAAACACAGGAACTTTCAGAAGTTGAATAAGGGTAAGTCCAACAAGAATTTTAAAGGTTCATCTGACACTATCTATTTTGAATGTAGGAAGCCTAGACACATTAAGGATGATTGTCCTACACTTAAAGCTCACCAGAGCAAGGAGAAGGGTGAGGAGAAACACAAGTTCAGGAAGGATAAGAAGCGGATTCAGAAGGCATTCTGGGCAGACTCTGCATCCGACTCTTCTGAGAGTGAAGCTGAAGAGGAGGAAATAAATTTGTGTCTGATGGCTGATGATCATCCTGGTCAGTCTAACCAAGAAGAGGTATGTGAGCTTACTTACGATCAATTACTTGAAATATCTGAAAAAATTCATGCATCGTATAGGAAGCTTAAGAAAACCCATGCTAACTTGAAATTGGATTACTTAACTTTGCAAAAACAGCATGATATTTTGATGAAGGATCATTCCACTGTTGATTGCAATCACATGTCTTTACTTGATGAATTTGATGAACTAAATAAAAAGCATTCTGATTTAATTATTGAGCATGATGCATTAAAAACATCACATGTTGAATTAGAAGCTATTTTAAGAAATTGAATGATATGGCATGTGACCTAGAAAGTAATGAAAGTGCAAGGACTTTTGAAATTGCTAGTCTTAACAAGGAAAACAAATTTTTAAGAGTGAAAATTTCTACCTTTGAGAAGAATAAAAAACCACATACTTTTGAAGAGTTTTATGCACCGCCACCTTTTAAAAAAATATCATCAAAGCATGTTTCATACACATCTAGGAAGGGGCACTATCACTCACGATGTTTAGTTAATCCTTTTCCTGGTGTTAGATGTTATTCATGTGGCATGCTAGGACACATCTCCCACACCTGCACAGTTCACCGTAGTACACATTGGGTGTGGAGGCCCAAACTGCCTGTTTCATAGCACAGCACACATGCATTGCATTCTTCTTTTCATAAGAAAGAACCCAAACCTATTTGGGTTCCTAAAACTGACATTTGATGATTTTATAGGTGTGCTCTCACACAAGACCTCATGAAAGCATGTGGTACCTGGACAGCGGATGTTCTAGACAAATGACTGGAGATGCAAATCAGTTTATTTTGCTGGAGGCTAGGGCTTGAGGTAAGGTTACACTTGGAGATAACACCACCAGGAGGGTGGTAGGCTCAGGTATAATTAGTTATTCAAAGAGTTTTATGATTGACAATATTTTGCTTGTAGATGGACTGAAACATAACTTATTGAGCATCAGTCAACTCTATGACAAAGGATACAGCATCAAATTCCTGCCCACTTGCTGTATTTTAAGCTTAAATGACAAAGTTATTTTATAGGGATAAAGAATTAACAATGTCTATAAGATGGATGAAAGTTGCATTAAAGCTGAAAATTCAATTTGCTTAAAAATTACTGCTGATGAGTCTTGGTTGTGGCATAGGAGATTGTGTCATGCCAGTATGAAAACCCTTAGGAGAGTCCCCTAAAAGGACTTACTTAGAGGTGTGCCCAAGCTTAAGTTCTCTAAGGACCACCTGTGTGATGCCTGATAGTTAGGGAAGCAAGTCCACTCCTCTTTTCACTCTGTTAAGGACATTAGCACCTCTAGACCTTTAGAAGTCCTTCACATGGATCTCTTTGGACCCATTAGCACTGCCAGCTTAGGGGGGAGAGTCTATGGTTATGTGATTGTAGATGACTACTCGAGGTTCACTTGGATTATATTCTTGTCACATAAATCTGAGTCATTTGATGAGTTTAAGTCCTTCTCCACTTGGATTCAGAGGAAGTTAGGTTGTGAGATCCTGACTATTCATAGTGATCATGGTGGAGAGTTTGAGAATGTGAAGTTTGGAGGTTTTTGTAAAGAGCAAGGGATTAGTCATAATTTTTCAGCTCCTAGGACCCGTCAGTAGAACGGGGTAGCTGAAAGGAAGAACATGACCTTAGTGGAAGCCACTAGAGCCATTCTTGCTGAGTATTCACTTCAAAAATACTTTTGGGCTGAAGCGATGAACACTGCCTATTATGTGCTGAATAGGGTGAATATGAGATCAAATCTGAACAAAACACCTTATGAGATCATTAAGGGTAAAACTCCAAACCTGTCCCACCTCCATGTCATTGGCTGTAAGGTTTTCATTCTGAACAACGGGAAATCATCCTTAGGAAAATTTAACCCCAAATTTGATGAAGGAGTGTTCTTAGGCTATTCTAGTGTGGGGAAATCTTTTAGGGTGTTCAATAAGAGGACTTTGGTGGTGGAAGAGACAACTCATGTGGTGTTTGATGAATCTGATCCTAAGGTGACTAGAGTTGAGGAGGAAGAAGAGGTAGAGGAGATTACCTAAGGGATTGGAAATGCAAATCTGGAGGAGAGGGTAGAACCTCAAACCACACTGCCTAGAGATTGGAGATATTCTTCGAGTCATCCTAAAGAACTGATCTTAGGAGACCCTTCTGAAGGTGTTAGGACTAGGCATGGACTTAGGAAGGAAGTAAACCACTCTGCCTTTATCTCAATGACTGAACCCACCAACATCAATCAAGCCCTTTCGAATGAGTTTTAGATCTTAGCTATGCAAGAAGAATTGAATCAATTTGTAAGGAATGATGTTTGGGAGTTAGTAGAAAGACCTAGAAATTAAAGTATTATGGGAACCAAGTGGGTCTTTAAGAATAAGATGAATGATTATGGTATGGTGGTTAGGAATAACGCAAGATTGGTGGCTAAGGGGTATAATCAGATAGAAGGGATTGATTTTGAGGAGACTTTTGCCCTTGTAGCTAGATTGGAAGCTATTAGAGTGCTAGTAGCCTTTGCCTGTTATAAGGGATTTAAGCTGTTTCAAATAGATGTCAAGAGTGCCTTTTTAAATGGGGTAATAAAAGAGGATATTTTTGTAGAGCAACCCCCAGGTTTTGAGAGTTCCCAATATCCAAATCATGTTTACAAATTAAAAAAGGCCTTATATGGATTGAAACAGGCACCTAGAGCTTGGTATGAGAGGCTTAACACATTCCTGTTAGAAAGAGAGTTTGTTAAGGGGAGCGTAGACACCACCCTTTTTCTGAGGAGATTAGGGGATGACTTACTCATTCATCTTCTACTTCAGATCTAGACTCCTTATGATCAGATTCATCAAACACTACATGAGTAGCCTCCTCCACCACTAAAGTCCTTTTATTAAATACTCTAAAGGATTTCCCTACACTTAAATATCCCAAGAACACCCCTTCATCAAAATTTGGGTCAAATTTTTCTAAGAGTGACTTCCCATTATTGTGAATGAAAACCTTACAGCCAAAGACATGGAGGTGGGAAAGGTTTGGAGTTCTAAACTTAATGATCTCATAAGGTGTCTTGTTCAAATTGGATCTAATATTCACCATATTTAACACATAATAGGTAGTGTTCACAGCTTCAGCCTAAAAGTATTTTGGAAGTGAATACTTAGCAAGCATGGCTTTAGTAGCTTCCACTAAGGTCCTGTTCTTTCTTTCAGCTACCCTGTTCTGCTGAGGGGACCTAGGAGCTAAAAAGTTGTGGCTAATCCCTAACTCCTCATAGAAAGTCTCAAATTTTATATTTTCAAACTCCCCACCATGATCACTATAGATGGTCAAGATCTCATAACCTTACTTCTTCTGAATCTAAGTGGAGAAAGATTTAAATTCATTAAATGACTCAGACTTATGTGACAGAAACCTAATCCAAGTGAACCTCGAGTAGTCATCAACAATTACAAATCTATAGACTTTCTCCCCTAAGCTGGCAGTGCTAATGGGTCCAAAGAGATCCATGTAAAGGACTTCTAAAGGTCTAAAGGTGCTGATCTCCTTAATGGAGTGGAATGAGGATTGTACTTGCTTCCCAAGTTCACAGGCATCATATATGTGGTCCTTAGTGATCTTAAGCTTGGGGACACCTCTAATTAAGTCCTTTTAGGTGATTCTTCTAAGGGTTTTCATACTGGTATGACATAACTTCCTATGCCACAGCCAAGTCTTATCAGTAGCAGTTTTTAAGCAAATTAAAACATCAATTTTAAAGCAGCTTACATCCAGCATGTAGACATTGTTGATCCTTTTTTCCTACAAAATAATTTTATCATTTAAGCTTATAATGCAGCAAGTCGGTAGGAACTTTATGCTGTATCTTTTGTCACAGAGTTGGCTGATGCTGAGCAAGTTATGTTTCAGTCCATCTATAAGCAAAACATTTTTAATAATGAAATTCTTTGAATCACCAATTATACCTGCTCCTACCACCCTTCTGGTGGTATTATCTCCAAGTGTAACCTTACTTCCAGCTCTGGTCTCCAGCGAAATAAACTGATTTGCATCTCCAGTCATGTGTCTTGAGCATCTACTGTCCAGGTACCATATGCTCTCATAAGATCTTGTGTGAGAGCACACCTACAAAATCATCAAATATCAGATTTAGGAATCCAAACATGTTTGGGTCCGTTATTATGGAAAGAAGAATGAGATGTATGCATGCTATGCTGTGAATCATGTTGTTTGGATCTCCACACCCAATGTGTACTACGGTGAACAGTGTCGAGACAAGATATGTGTCCTAGCATGCCATAAGAAAAATATCTAACACTATGAAAAGGATTAACTAATCCACGTGGGTGATAGTGCCTCTTCTTAGGTTTGTATGAAACATGCTTTGATAATTTTGAATGTGATTCTCGAAGTGATGAAGGTTTATAAAATTGTGCAAAAGTAGGTGGAGTTTCATTTTTCTCAAAAGTACTAATTTTTATACTTAGAAATTCATTTCCCTTTTTTAAACATTTAACTTCAAATCTCAATACATGCTCACTACTACTCAAATCACATGCCATGGTATCTAGTTCTTTAAATGCTTTCTCTAAGTCAACATGCGATGTTCTTAATGAATCATACTCAAATGATAAATCAGAATGCTTTTTGTTTAATTCATCAAATTCATCCAGTAATGACATATGATTGTTATCCAAGGTTGAATGATCTTTCATCAAAATTTAATGCTCTTTTTGTAAATTCAGAAATTCCAATTTCAGGCTAGCATAAGTTTTCTTAAGCTTCCTATATGATGAATGATTTTCTTAGAAATATTAAATAACTAATCATAAGTGAGTGCACATACCTCTTCTTGGTCAGACTGACCAAGATGCTCATTCGCCATCAAACAAAAGTTGGTTACCTCCTCTTCAGCTTCAATTTCAGAGGAGTTTGATGCTGAGTCTGCCTAGAAGTCCTTTTAGATCCTGTTCTTATCCTTCCTGAACTTGGGTTTCTCCTCACCCTTCTCCTTACTTGGGTAAACCTTAAGTGTAGGGCAATCAGCTTTTATTTGACCAGGCTTCCTGCATTCAAAACAAACTGTATCAATAGAGTTTTTATAATTCTTGCTGGACTTACCCTTGTCCCACTTCTGATAGTTCTTATTTTTCTTCCTTAGAAAGCTCTTGAATTGCCTAGTGATTAAGGCAACGTCATCATCATCAGATCCTGAAGAGCTAGAATCAGAATCATTAGCCTTCAGAGCTACAGTCTTTTCTTTCTTTATCTCACCTGCATCAAACAGTCTTTGGTTCACCTCTTACTTCTAAGCAATAAGTGATCTAAGTAAGTTATCAATAGAATAGGCATTCAAATCCTTAGATTCAGTGATCACATATATTTTTTCATCATAGGAAGAGGGCAAGCATCTCAAGATTTTATTAACTTTTTCATAGTTGGTGAGTTCTCTTCTTAAGATATATAGGGATGTTACAATCTATGTAAATCTAGTATATATTTCAGATATAGACTCACTAGGTTTCATGTAGAAAAATTCATAGTCATGAAGCAATATGTTTAACCTAGATTATTTAACTTCAGATGTACCTTCATAAGTGATGTACAATCTATCCCAAATTTCTTTACTAGTTATACAAGTAGAGACACGCATGTAATCCTCAGATTTTAAGGCATAGAAAAAATAGTTCAAATATTTGGCATTAAGTTGGGCTAAGTCTCGATCATCAAAAGTCCATTCAGTGAAAGGCAGTTCAGTTTTAGTATTATTAACCATTCTAAAAGGTGTTTCATAGCCATCCCTAACAAGCATCCACATGCGATAATCTATAGATTGAAGAAAAGTGGATATGCGAGTTTTTCAAAAATCAAAAGGTATGTTATCAAATAATGGTGGTTCGATCAACTTGACCTACATCCACTCCCTAGAGCCTCGCCTCCAGGTATTACACTAAACTAATTAGTGACTATCCTTTTGCTCCCACAGCAAGGCAGAGAAGCTTGTACAAAAAGTCCTTTTCACCAACCTGGTGAGGCAGAGAACCTAGACTCCTTTTGCTTCCTCCTGAAGTAGGCAGAGAACCTCGACTCCTTTCGCTTTCCTCCTGAAGCAGGCAGATAACCTAGACTCCTTTTGCTTCCTCCTGAAGCAGGCAGAGAACCATGACTTCTAGCTGACGATCCTCCCTTCAGAGTATTAAAGGATAAGAGACGAAGATCGGAGAAGACAACTTGAATCCTTGCTCGGAGTAGCCTTTGTGAACATCGCACAAACTCTCCCTCATAAGATTCTCTCTCTCTCTCCCAAGCTCTCCCTCTCTCTCTCTCAAAGCTCTCTCAGCAAAGGAATTAGGCCAAAAGTTTTTCCAATAACAATCAAGAAAGTTTTAATAGAAAGGCATAAAAATTGCCCCAATTTTCAATTAGTCGTCAAATATCATCCAAGAGGATCGAAGGATCATCCTGTATGATCATTGTAAATCTTCACCAATTGGCCTGAACAATCTGACTCTTCTGGATGATTAGAAGACATATTTTGTTCTGATCGTCCAGGATGATCTTGCGATCATCCGAGATGATTAGTTCAAATAAGGATTATCATCCAGAAGATAGTTTTGGATGTACAGGTCATAACATGCTGGATGATTTCAAAATAACTTGATCGTTCGGGATGATATGGGGATCATCCCGAACGATTAGTTCAAAATTGCCCAAAATTGTCTAGTACATAGTTCTGGACGTACAGCTCAGACATGCTGGATGATTTTAAAATGACTTGATTGTCCGGTACATAGTTCTGGACGAACTGGTGAAAGGTACTAGATGGTCAGGATTTTTAACATATCGTCCGGTATGATCTTGCGATCGTTCGGGATGATATGATTGAATCAATCAAACCTTAATTACTTTCCTTAATCACCTAACTAATTTAGGCATAATTATAATGAATCATCCAGGATTATACATGTATCATCCGGGATGATTAGATCAAAGATCCAAAAATAAGAACTTGCCTAAATCATTCTAGTGGCTGAGAGTTTCTGATTTGAGCATATCGTTTAGAATGATCTGCTTAATCAAACTGACATAACTTGACGGCCCAAGTTAGGATTTTTATTTTTAATGGATCATCCAGGACGATGTGATCAAAACTTAACAGAAACTCTAAACTCACAAAAATTTCCCCCTGAGTGTGTGTGTGCAAGGTTACTTAGCTAGGGGATAAATTACATTGAATTTGACTCAAAAAAGGGAAAAATTACATTAGACCTGAACCAAATATAGACCGACTCACTCTTGAGCTGACTTGGATTGTACTTGATCTTGGGGACCTGAAATGGTTAGCCAAGCAAAATAGAACACAGACATGTTTGTTATCATCAAAACTATACTCCTTGAATCCAGATTTGCAACAGTATCTTGCAATTAGGTAGCAAACATTGCACATCTTTTAAGTGTTGGGCTCATTTTATATTACTTTTCATTTCTTTTACGAGCTTTCTTCCTTTCATAACCTTTAAAGACTCTCAGTTGTGAGATTATCTTCGTGCTATAAGAGAAGAAAAACTCACTCTCTTAGAAAAGAAGGAGTAAACAACAAAATAGAATTATACCCAGATGATAAATGCAACCACCTGATTTAGAAAACATGAAAGCAATTTAATAATTTAGAACACTATTCATATGAGATAAATTATTATAGGAAGATAAAATAGATCTTTTTTCAAAGTCCAACTTTTTAATTTTGAAATAGATTTTGATTCAAAAAGAAAACTATAGTATTAAAGGAGTTAGAGGAAGAGAACCAATCATCAATGTTTCTTCCTTTAACTATTTTAGAGGAGTCAGTAACTGCTTACAGGCTTCTAAACCAAAAAATAAGGAAAAAATCTTATTTGAAAAGCAAGTTCATCACTAGAAGTGAGTAGTGATCCAATTAAAAAAAAATACAAGAAAAAAATAATAGGAAATCAAACATATAAAACCAAAATATATAAAAAGAAATAAACAAACAAATTAACTAAAATATTAAGAATAGAAACATAAATAGAAAGCATCATTTTTAAGCATGAATATCTATTACACCTAATCTAGTTCTAAAAATACTAAAGGTTTCAAAGGCCAATGATTTTGTGAAGATATCTGCAAGTTGGTTTTTAGTGGTTACATTATGTAGCTCTATATCTCCTTTGGTAACCAGATCCCTAATGAAGTGGTACCTAATGTCTATGTGTTTGGCCCTGGAGTGTTGGATTGGATTCTTTGAAATACAGATGACACTAATGTTATCATATAGGACTAAAATTATGCCTATGGGAAGTCCTAAATCCTAAATTTGTTTCTTTAGCCAATGGACTTGGGCCACACAACTTCCTAAGGCAATATATTTAGCTTTAGCAATGGACAGTGCAACAGAGTTCTATTTTCTACTGGATCAAGAGACTAAGAATTATCCTATAAATTGACATATCCCAGAAGTTCTTTACCTATAAACTTGACATCTTATAAAATTTGAATCAGAATATCCTATGATTTTAAAAGAGGTACTATTCATAGGATACCAAATTCTTAAGTCTTGGGTCCCTAAGAGATATCTAAGAATTTTCTTAACAGCAGTCAGGTGGGATTCCTTTAGATTAGCCTGAAATCTAGTACAGAGTTAAAGACTAAGCATAATATTAGGTCTGCTAGCAGTCAAGTAAAGAAGTGATCAATTATTCCTTTATATTTCTTTTGATCAAAAGATTTTTCATGTAAATGCTTATCTAATTGAACACTGGAACACATAGGAGTGTTGATTGACTTGGCTTTATCCATCTCATATTTTTTAAGGATGTCCTTAATATATTTTGACTAACTAAGAAAAGTTCCATCATCCTTCTGCCTTATGCTATATCAAAGAAAATAAGTTAGTTTTCCCATCATACTCATCTCAAATTCTTTACTCATCATTTTTGAAAATTCATCACATAGTTTTTCATTAGAAGATCCAAATAGAATATCATCAACATAGATTTAGATATTCAGTAATTCATCTCCCACCTTTCTCAGAAATAGGGTGGTGTCTATACTCTCCTTAACAAAGGTTCTTTCTAGTAAGAATGTGCTAAGTCTTTCATACCATGCCCTAGGTGCTTATTTTAGTCTATATAAAGCTTTTTTTAATTTAAACACATGATTAGAAAATTGTGAATTTTTAAAGCCTAGGGGTTATTCAACATACACATCTTCTTTTATCACCCTATTTAGAAAGACACACTTAAACATCCATTTGAAATAGTTTGAATCCCATAAAATGGGCAAAGGCTAATAGCACCCTAATGGCTTCTAATCTAGTTGCAGGCATAAAAGTCTCCTCAAATTCAATCCCTTCTATTAGATTATACCCCTTAGCCACCAATTCTGCCTTATTCCTCACCACTACACCAGAGTCATTCATTTAATTTTTGAAAACCCATTTAGTTCCAACTACACTATGGTTCTTAGGAATTCCAACTAACTCCCAAATTTAATTCCTTACACATAGATTCAATTCTTCCTACATGGTTAGGATCCAAAATTCATCCGATAAGGCTTGATTTAGGTTGGTGGATTCAATCATTAAAATGAAGGCAAATTGGTTTACTTCTTTTCTAAGTCCATGCCTAGTTCTAACACCTTCAGATGGGTCTCCTAAGATCAGTTCTTTAGGATGACTAGAAGAATATCTCAATTTTCTAGGTAAAGAAACTTCAAGTTTTACCCTTTCCTCCAGATTTATAGTTTCTAATAACTGGGTGACTTCTACAACCTCATCCTCTTCTACCCTAGACCCTCCAGAATATTAGATTCATCAAATATAACATGAGTGGTCTTTTCAACTACCAGTGTTCTTTTATTGAAGACTCTATAAGATTTTCTAACACTTGAGTAACCTAGGAACACTCCTTTATTAGATTTTAGGTCAAACTTCCCTAGTTGAGACTTCCTATTATTTAGAATGAACACTTTACATCCAAAGATACGAAGGTGAGAGAGGTTGGGTGTCCTACCCTTAAGAATTTCATATGGTGTATTATTCAGCTTAGATCTAAGATTTATCCTATTCAGAATATAATAGGCTGTATTCACCACTTCTGCCCAAAAGTATTTAGGAAGTGAGTATTTAGCTAACATGGCTCTAGCGGCTTCTACCAAGATCATATTCTTCCTTTTAGCTACCCTATTCTGTTGAGGGGTCTTAGGAGCTAAAAAATTGTGATCTATCCCTTACTCCTTACAGAAAGATTCAATTTTTTATTCTCAAATTCTCCACCATGATCATTATGAATGGTTAAGATCTCATAACCTAGTTTCCTCTGAATCCAAGTGGAGAAAGATTTAAACTCCTCAAATGACTCACTTTTTTGAGATAGAAATCTAACCCAAGTAAACCTCAAATAATCATCAATTATTACATACCCAAAGACATTCCCTCCTAGGCTTGAAGTACTAACATGTCCAAAGAGATCCATGTGAAGGACTTCTAAGGGTTTGCTAGTATTAATGTCTTTGATTGAGTGGAAGGAGGATTTAACTTACTTTCCAAACTGACAGGCATCATACAGGTGGTCCTCAGTAAACTCTAGTTTGGGGACACCTTTCACTAAGTCTTTTTGGATGATCTTCTTAAGGCTATTCATGCTTGCATGACACAATATCCTATGCCACAGCTATGATTCATCAATAATTATTTTTAAGCAAAGAGCAATATCAGCTTTAAAATAGTTTAGATTTAGCATGTAAATATTGTTGATCCTTTTTTCCTACAAAATACTTTTGTCATTTAAGCTTATAATACAGCTAGTTGGCAGAAACTTTAAGCTAAATCCTTTATTATAGAGATGGATGATACTGAATAGGTTGTGTTTTAATCCATCTACAAGTAAAATATTTTCAATGATAAAATTTTTTGAATCACCAATTATACTTGAGCCCACCACTCTCTTGGTGGTGTTATCTTTAAGTGTTACCTTACCTCCTACCTTGGCCACCAACAAAATAAATTTATTTACATCTCCAGTCATATACCTTGAATATTCACTATCTAGGTACCACATGCTCTCATGAGACCTTTTGTGAGAGCACACCTATAAAATTATCAGATTTCAGATTTGGGAACCCAAATAGATTTGAGTCCCTTATTATGAAAAGAAGAATGAGATACATGCATGCTATGCTGTGAATTTTGTAATTTTCTTCTCCATTCTAAATATGTTCTATGGAGAATGGTGCAAGTGTGGGAGATATGTCCTAGCATATAACAAGAAAAATATCTAACACCAGAAAAAGGGTTAACTAATCTATGTGTGTGATGGTACCTCTTCTTAGGTTTGGATGATGCATGCTTTGATGATTGTATATGAAATTCTTCAAGTGAAGGTGATTTTTTATTTTCCATGAAGGTAATTAATTTAGCATCAAAAAAATTTGTTTGTACTTTCAAGAATTGAAATTTTCATTCTTAACGCATGCTTCCTACTCACTAAATCAGATGCAAGAGTTTCTAATTCATTGAATATAATTTTTAATTCAACATGTGATGTTTTCAATGAATCATGCTCAGTGATTAAATTAGAATGCTTTTTATTTGATTCATAAAATTCATCTAATAAAGTCATGTGATTGTTATCTAGAGTGGAGTGATCTTTCCTTAAGCATTCATGCTCTTTCTATAGATTTAAAAATTCAACTTTGAGGCTAGCATATGCTTTCTTGAGCTTCCTATATGAAGAATAAATGATTTCAAAAATTTTAAATTATTGATCATATGTAAGCTCACATATCTCTTCTTGATCAGAGTGATCAAGATAATCATCAACCATTAAACACAAGTTTGTTACCTCCTTTTCTACTTCAGTTTCAGAGGAGTCTGATGCTGAGTCTGTCTAGAATGCCTTTTGGATCCTTTTCTTGTCCTTCTTAAACTTAGGTTTTTCTTTACCCTTTTTCTTTCTTGGGTGAGCTTTTAGAGTTTGGAATTCAAATTTCAGATGCCCTTGCTTCTTGTATTAAAAAAAAATAACATCAGAAGAGTCTTTAAAATTTTTATTATTCTTACAATTATTCCACTTCTGATGATGCTTTTATTTTTTCCTTAAGAAGCTCTTAAATTGTATTGCTATTAAAGCCATGTCCTCATCATCAGAACCATAAACATCAGTGTCAGAATCATTAGCCTTCAAGGCTCCTTTTTTCTTTTCTCCAGCATCAAGTTGCCTTTGGTTCACTCCTTGCTCGTAAGCAATGAGTGATCCAAGTAAGTTATCAATTAAATAAGCTTTCAGATCCTTGAATTCAGTAATGGTAGTAATTTTTACATTAAAGGAAGAAGGTAAATATCTCAAAATTTTGTTCACATTTTCATAGTTTGTAAGTTCGCTTCCTAAGGCATGCAAAGAAGTAACAATCTAAGTAAACGTATTATACATTTTGGAAATTGATTCACTAGGTTTCATGTGAAAGATTTCATAGTCAGGAAGCAAAATGTTCAACCTAAATTATTTAACTTCAGTTATTCCTTCATAAGTTATGCATAATCTGTCCCAAAATTTTTTTCTAGTAGAGCAAGTAGAGACACACATGTAATCTTCAGATATTAATACACAAAAGAAAAACTTCAGGCATTTGGCATTCAGTTGTGCTAAGTCTCTTTCATCTAAAGTCCATTCAGCAAAAGGTAATTTAGTTTTAATTCCATTGATTAATCTAAAAGGTGCAAAATAACCTTCCTTAGTAAGCATCCATATGTGATAATCAATTGATTGTAAAAAGGTGAACATGTGATTTTTCCAAAAATTAAAAGGAATATTATCAAATAGAAGTGGTAGAGTAATTAAATATCCTTTCACGGTGTTGTGATTACCAAAGTTAGTCATTGGTCGAAATTCAAAAGTTTTCTAAAACTTGATTTTATGAATCTAGCTCTGATACTACTTGATAGTTCGTGAGGGTGGTTAAACCTTGTAGGACTAGCCCGAGGCTAACCAAGAAGAGGGGAGGGGGGGGGGGGGGGGGGGTGGGGGGGTGAGTTAGTATTTTAAAAATTCTTAAATGAAAAGAAAAATCTTTTTGATCTTTTTAAATATTTTGAAACTACATGTTCTTAAGCAGAAGCAGACACCACAATCAAGGATTTCAAACATAGAACAAATCAAAGAAAAATGCAAAAATAAAATGCTAAAAAAGTAATAAGAAAGAGCACACCAAATTTTATAGTGGTTTGGTCAAATCTGACCTACGTCCACTCCCCAGAACCTCTCATTTCAAGTATTGCACTAATCAGTTAGTGTCTCTCCTTTTGCTCCCATAGAAAGGCAGAGAAGCCCTTATAAAATCTTTCCTCTGAACTAGTGAGGTAGAAAATCTTGAATCCTTTTTCACCCTCCTGGTGAAGATAGAGAACCTGGAATCCTTTTTCACCCTCCTGGTGAAGGCAGAGAACCTGGAATTCTTTTTTACCCTCATGGTGAAGACAGAGAATCTGGACTCCTTTTACTCCCTCCTAGAGTAGGCAGAGAACCTGACAATCATTTTACTCCCACTTAGAGTAGGCAGAGAAGTTAGATCTGATGCTGATGATCGTCACCCCAAAGCCACCAAGGAACCAAGGACGAAGAAGGAAAAAGATGATCGAATCCTTGCTTGGAGCAACCTTTGTGAATCCCCACACAAACTCCCCCTCATAAGATCCTCTCTCTCTCTCTCCCATAAAATCTCATTCTCCTTCTCTAAGCTCTCTCTTAGGTTAGAGTAGTAGCAAAAGATTTTCTTAGAAGAAATTAAGAGAGCTTAAATAGGAGACTTCAAGAATAGCCCTAATTTTCAATTTGGTAGCAAAGATTATCTAGGATGATTCAAATGCAATCCTATATGATTAGTACAAAATAGCCCTTTCAGCCAGTACGATCAGTATTAACCTATACAATCAGTCCATGTATTTGAAAGAATTGTCCCATATGATATTTCTATCATCCTGGATGATTAGTTTATGAATGGCAATTGATTATCCAGTATGATGGCTGGCGATTAATTATTGTACCATGCAGTGCTCGGATCGACCAGGATGATAGTTTCCAATTGTCCTGTACAATTTGATTGATCAATTAAACTCTAATTAATCCCTTAATCAAGGGATTATTTTAGGCATGATTGTTATGGATCATCCATGATGATATAGATCATCCTGTATGATTAGAAAAAATTTTAAATTATGATATCTTGCCTAAATTATGATTGGTGGCTGTTTGCTCCAATTTGTATTAATCGTCTTGTATGATCCAAATCGTCTAAGATGATTAGTTAAGCTAACTTCATAATCAGGGATGCCCTAGGGTTTCTATTTTTGACTGATCATCCAGGATGATTTAGAATCTTCCTGTATGATATTATCAAAAACTAGAAAACTCTCTGACTCACAAAATTTCTCCCCCTGAGTGTGCGTGTGCAAGGTTACTTAGCTTCAGGATCCATCAGTACATTTGACTCAAAAAAGATAAAAGATGCATTGGAATAGAAATTATAGACTAACTCAATCCTAGTCTACCTGATCGTGAGTTGATTGACATTCCAAGTGAACCTATAAACCTGAGAGGTTAGTAAGAAAGGAAAATAAAAGAAGATATCCAAGAATAGCAAAAGTAAAGGAATAGTAATATTTTTTTATCATCAAAATCACTATACTTGGGCCCAAATTTACAACACAAATTACTTTCACCTTCCTCTGGTGTAGTAAAGAAACAAATCAATTTCACCTTCCCTGGTGTGGCGGAGTTGCTGGTAATCTTTGGCCTTGAAAACTTTCTTCAACAAAGCTTCCCTCAAGATCAACAAAGACATAAGGAGGAGCCAAGATTGAAGTTTTCTTGGAGTAACTGCGTGAAATCCTCTCTCACACAACTTCTCCCTCACACACAATTTGTCCCCCTTTCTCTCACAAGCACTAAGTTCTCTCTCTTCAAGCTCTCTCAAGAAGACAATCACTCACTAAGAAGTCTCTTAGAATTCTTCGAATAGCCAAAAGACCAAAGACCTTTCAAAATGAATTAAGAGTTGTGTAAATACCAGGCTTCAAGAAAAACTCTAATTTTCAACTTTATCATAACTATTCATATAGTACAATATGGCCATCATATAGTATGATTAGTTTACTTTGTCAAATATCATCTAGTATGATTTATCATACTATACAATAAAGTCAAATCAAATATCAAACCATACTTGATAAAACAAATTTTATCCAAAGAGTCCTCGAGTTTTTTTCATACAGTATGATTTTTGGATCACACTAGACAACCAAATATCATCTAAAGACTCCTTTGGTAAGTCATACAGTATGATCAATGATCATATAGATGTATGACTGCATAGCAGTGTGTTCAACCATAATGTAGAGGTTTGGGAAAAATTTTAACAAAAGCATAGTGTGGTAGGGATAGGTGAGACAAATTAAGAACTGAAGAGTGGATTAGGCAAATAGCTCAAGTACCTGAAATGGGAGGGTTTCCTAACTTATGATCTTAGAGTCTGTGATGGTGGCACTTTTGTAGTGAGCATAAGCATCCTCATCCTCCTTACATTGAAATCTTGGACTGACCCATTTATGGAGTCCAATCGACTGCACTTTGGAGCCTTAAAAATTAGAGTGAGAGTATGTATAGGGAAATGTAAGGAGTTTGAAGATTGAAGGTGTGAGGAATGTGAATGGATTTCCCTCCCCTTTATTGATCGGGTAGATTATACATTATGATAGAGAGATCGTACAATACAAATAAGTCCATCTAAAAATGTCTCTTCTAGAATGTGTAGTCAACGGTCAAATCATATAATACAAATAGGTATCATCCATTACGATCAATATATTTTTATTCATCCCCAGGAGTCATCAGTGTGATTGTTAACAAAAATGATTATCCAATATGAACAAGTGTTTGCATAGTAAGATGAACAATTGAATATCATACCGACCAACTTAAAGATGTCCAATAGTTACTACCATGTGGGTCATACCGTATGATTGGGTGATTATACATTATAATGGTCAATAATTCTTGACCATTAGATTTACTAAATAGTTGAGATATATTGATTATAGTGGATTGTAAAATACGAAGGGTGGTTCGCACATTATGATGTGGCCAAATATAATTTTATGAGTGATGACCAAGGACCATTTCACAAAAAATTTATCAACAAACAAATCGAAATAAACAAATAAACATAAGAACAAACATAAAAATAAAATATAATAAAAAGTAACTCCTTTTAACCATATTCCTACCCTATTTTCTCTAAGTATTAATATCAATCACAACTAGTCTAGTTTGAGTGTGTTGAAGGTGTCATAACTAATGGTTTTATAAAGATGTCTACAAATTATTTTTTAGTGGCGCAATGATGCATTTCTATACCTCCATTACTTACATGATCTTTAATGAAATGATGTTTGAATCAATATTCTTTGTATGAGAATCTTGAGTTGGATTCTTTGAAATGCAAAAAGCACTAGTATTATCACACATGATTGGTATAATGCCTATAGAATATCCAAGATTAAGGATTGGTTACTTTATCTATAAGACTTGAGCAACACAACTTCCTATAGCTATATATTTCTCTTAAACAATGGATAGTGCTATAGAATTCTACTTTCTACTAGACTAGAAAAATAAAGATTTCTCTATGTATTAATAAGTGCTAGATGTGCTTTTTCTGTCTACTCTAAACCCTGTAAAATTTGAATATGAATATCCTATAATTTCGAAGGTGGTGTTATATTTAGTATACAAGATACTTAAGTTTTTAGTTCCTATCAATTATTTAAGAATTCTTTCACTACAGTCATAAGGGATTCTTTTGTGTCAGCCTAGAATCTAGCACATAAACATACACTAAACATGATATCTAGTCTTATTGTAGTCAAACAGAGAAGTGAATATATTATTCTCATATATTTCTTATAATCCACTAATTTCCCATCTATATCCTTATCAAGTTGGATGGTTGAGCTCATTGGTGTATTAATACTTTTTGAACCTTCCATGTTAAATTTCTTCAATATCTCTTTAATATACTTAGTCTGACTAAAGAAGGTACGATCACCCTGCTAATTTACACTAAATCCTAAGAAATATGTCAGTTCTCCCATAATAAACCTCTTGAACTCCTTACGCATACTACTTGAAAATTCATTTCATAGATTTTTATATGTAGATCCAAACAATATGTTATCAATATAAATTTAAACTATAAGAATATCATCTCCTATTTTCGTAAAGAATAGGGTGGTGTCTATGCTACCTTTAACACGTGATCTATTTAGGAGAAAGATGTTCTGTCTCTCATACCATACCTTAGGTGCTTATTTCAATCTATATCAAGCTTTCTTTAATTTCTAGACTTGGTTGGGAAATGATGAAGCCAACTAAAATTATGTAATGCATTAAAATAGAACGTTAGTCATAATACATTTATGTCCATAATCAAGCTAACTAAAATTAGGGATGCCTTAGCAGATGAATTTTGAGTGATATGCCTAAAAAATAGTTAAATTTGTTTTCCTAACTGATGTGTCAGAACTAATACCTACACCAACTAATCAGAGTGTAATAGGAATAAAATAGATTTTTAAAAATAAATTAATTGACTCATAATCATCTGGTTGAACTAAGGAAAGGTTAGTAGCCAAGGGGTTTAATCAAATATATGAAATAAACTTTGAGGATGCATTTAAAGGCCACTAGATTATTTTAAAGTTTTACTTGTTTCAAGGGATTTAAGTTATTT
The DNA here is from genome assembly GCA_019925795.1 of Dendrobium chrysotoxum. Lineage (NCBI taxonomy): Eukaryota > Viridiplantae > Streptophyta > Magnoliopsida > Asparagales > Orchidaceae > Dendrobium > Dendrobium chrysotoxum. The sequence continues at coordinate 57,857,040 of CM034312.1, forward strand.
CAGATGGATGTAAAAAATATTGTTCTTAATGGAGTTATTGAGGAGGATGTGTATGTTGAGTAACCCCTAAAATTTGAGATCTCGATATATCTATATCATGTTAGTGAACTAAAAAAAGGTATTATAGGGTCTAAAATATGTACCAAATCCATGTTATGATAAGCTTAGAACAATTTTCATAAAAAAAATCATTTACTAAAAGAATTGTAGACACAACATTTTTATATGAAAAGCTGAGTTTGTAATTTTAATTTTGTATATTTATGTGGGTGACATATTACTTAGAGATACAAATAGCTCCTTATGTTAAAAATTTTAATATATTATAAGCTAAGAGTTTAAGATGAGTATGATAATGAATTCTCATATTCTTTAGAATTTAAAATCATATAACAAAAGAATGGGCCATTTCTGAGTGAAGTTAAAAACATAAAAAAGTTAATTAAAAAGTTTGACATTAATTGATATATAAGAACCAATACCCCCATGGGCCCAAAAACCCAGTTAAAAAAATACACGAATGGAAAAGTCATAAATGCTTAAAAATATAGGAATAAGATTAAATCCTTATTGTATCTTATTATGGGCATAGTTGTTATCATATTTAATTCATATCTTTGTTCATGCTTTCAGACTAAATCAAAAGAAAGACTTTTGATCATAGAAAAATTAAGACTTTGGCATCTCATAGGTACACTTATTGGAAGAATTTGGTGTCCTAGATATAGCATGCCAATTAAGTTAGTAGGATACTTAGATTTTAATTTTATAGAATGAAATTTTATCAAAAAAAGTACTTTCAGAACCTGTCAATTTATATGATTTCCTTTGATTTCTTGGTCAAGTGGAAAGCAAATTTTAATAGCACTATCAATTTTAAAAGTAAAATATATTGTAGCTAAAAATTATGTTACTCAAGTCTTTGGCTTAATTAACAACAATTTGATTTTGACTTAAAAGTGAATACCATACCTTTCATATTTGATAGCAATAGTGCAATTTGTATCATAAATAATCCAATTAAGCCTCACAAATGAAGCATATTGATATTTATCATTATTTTATTAATGACCACTTTTCAAAATGGGATGTGTATATTAATTTATTGATGAAAATTATATATATACATATATATACTAAACCTCTTTTTTATTATAGATTTAGCACCTTTTGAACACGATTAGGTATATTTGATATCCATGCCTAAAACTATTTAGTGTCCTACATGTGTTTGTTTAGGTGCCTAAATTTAGGAAACTTGAAATGATATTATTTGTATTATATGATGTGTTATTATTTGAATCATTAATTGTTTAATTTATTTTATTATTTTTTCATGTATTTCTTTCATTGTTATATTTATTGGTGGAGATCTAATAAAATCAAATAAAAGTAATATCTAGAAACTTGTAACAAATGTTCATGATTCAATTATATAAACCACTTTATATTGCACAATATCTATTATACTGCATGATTGATCTATTAACCATTATAAACTACATTATATAATCACATAAAAAAAGCCACATATACTAATTCAAATTGGTTTATATGATCCCACATCATACTATACTACTAGACCTAATCAAAATTAGCCATTATGAAACCATTAGGATGATCAAACTTAACTTTGATCAAACTATAATTCAGAGTTCAAACAAGATATCCTTATAAATAGCCAACTCATTTTACTCACATGGTTTGAACATCCCAAATCTTCTTGAGATCCTTGAGAACATACAAGTGAGTTCAAATGGTGAGGAAATGATTGTGGTAATTCATCCTCCTTCCCATGAGATGATCATCAAATTGAAATGTTGAATAACACATCAATAATCAAGAAGGATTGCCAATGTTCCATCATTAATTCAAAACATGCACTACCAGAACACCTTTCCTATATTATTTATAATTTCTTTAGCAAAAATACACTATAATTTCTAATTTCACAAGCACATACATATAATTTTGGATTTATTTTTTAATATTTTGTAAATAAAATCCCAATGTTGACTACACTGCCATGTAGTCCTTATTCTATAGCAAACAAGTAGCAATCACGAATTAGGACATGCATAACATCATTTATATATCACATATTACTATAAGTCATCATACAATCACTTACATGTAATTAGATCGCTATAAATGTAGTTCTTAAGCAGCCACCTTTTCCTCATCATTAGCCATTAGTTAGTGGAGTTGTGCAAAATGCCCATGTTATCTAGTATCTACATTTGCATAATATCATCCCTAAAACTTGTGATTGTTTTACATTACCTCACTTATATCCTACAACATCTTGAAAATCATGCTCTCATTCAAAATACTATAATCAAACTCTACCAAAAGCTAGCCTTGATCATGTTATCACCTACTTCATTAAAATCAAGTTCAACCTTACCTATCTTTCAAGCCACCAAATTACCAAAATTTTCATTCATTGACCACTCCTCTCATAGTCTCATTAGTAAGAAGTGCCATCACTCACAAGTGATGATAATGAAGAAGAAGAAGAAGCTCCTACCCTATCTTAACAATTCAAATTATCTATAAGATGCCTAATTAGAATATTTCTACATACTTGAGCTAAAACTTGATGATCATATTACTCAATAAAATCATCAATTGACATAGCTTAAGTAGAAGCAAGATGAGGACCTTACATTATTTTTAAGATAAATTTACTTAGACTCACTAGCATATGCGTCATTCTCCACCCTAATGCTTGGGACCCTTTGATAGTTAATTGATTCTCACATTGTCATATGTTTTAGTTTATTTCATCTATGTGTTTGTATATATTTTTCCCTCTATATTAATATATCGAAAGGGGAGTAGTAGTTATAGATTTTTTTTAATATGTTTGTACCAAGTTTATGTTTGGTTAGTGTGTTACATTATTATTATTTTAGGTTCAGCTCTGTATAAATCAAGAATCAAGAAAAATATGCCACATATTTGAATATCACTTGCAAAATTTATTGAGGAATAAATTAAGGAAGACATACAAAATCCAAAGACATGTGTACAGAATAAAAGTATGTTTGTCATCATGAGAAAGAAAGAGATTATTGACACCATAAGCCTAAAGCTACATTATTAACTTTTAATGATTATGAACATAGTTTTATTGAGATTATATCTTTTGGGCTAATTTTTCTTGATGCAAGTTTTAGTACTAAAAAATTGTAGGTGTACATGAGAATGTCTATTTACATATGTTAAATGTAAACCTTAAATGAACAAATATTTAGGTAAAGACCTTAGCTCAAGCTGAAAATGTTAAGATCAAAATTCACCTATAATAGTTACATTAAAATCTTATAATTTTCTTATCTTTGAGTCTTTATATATATGCATTATGAGTAAAAAACTTGCAAAATAACCAACATATATGTATATATATATATATATATATATATATATATTTAAAATTTTAATTAGTGCAAATTGATCATATAAATCATATTACATAATATTATTCATACTTTATTATATGCCTTGCATTTAGATAATCTTGATAAGATCAATTTATATTAATTTGTGGATTATTTAAATTAATTTTAATGAACTAATCATATTGTACGATGTATATCGTACTATATAATCATGCCTAAATTCAAACTTTGGCTTCGTTTGAGACATTTTTCTTATTTCTTTATAAATCAGCTTTCTACAAAAATTTCTTGAACTTGAAATTTTTTTACTAGAAAGCTATTTTAAAAAGTAGAAAGCAAGCTGTCCCAAACAAAACCCTAATCCATCATACCATTATTAATTAATTAAATTAATTCAACATTTGAAGTGTTTGTACTATATATATATATATATATATATATATATATATATATATATATATATATATATATATATATATATATATATATATATATATATAGTCCAATTAAGTTCTTATACTTAATCGGCTCATTAATGCATATCTAGATGAACTAATCATATTATATATCTCATATAGGATGATTAAATATAATAAAGTTTTATTTGTTAATACTAATCATATTCTATGATGGATATGTTAGGATTTAAAGGAGACGGAAAAAATAATTTCATCATCTCCGAAAGACATGTCGAATCATAGAGAAAAGAATTGGAAGCATACCTGAATCCATTGAAATGCAGAATCAAGGTCTTCGATCTTCCATGTTTGAAGTGGTGTTCTCCAAGAGAGCGAGAGACCCTTTCTTTTCACTCAAGATGGGAAATGAGAACTTCACAGCTTAAACTAAGGACCATGACCCTTTTATACTTCAAGTGTATTTATTTTTATTTTAGCCCATCATTAAAATTAAAATAAATACTTGGCCTCTACACAAATAATTAATTCCATACAAATTTAAATGAGATGCGACATAAGCCAAATAATAATTTAATTCTTAAATAGATCATAAATTCAATTGACTCAATTTTAGATAGCGTCTAATGTATAATACTTTATTTATATGTATAAATATACAGGTCCACATATAGAAATTTCCCAACAATCCTCCACTTGGGCCATATATATATATATTATAAAATAACCATAAGAGCTCAATTTTTGTTATCTTTATGAAATAACATCTCAAAACAATCTGGTCCATCAATCATATCAATATAGAATCAAAGCGACCTTTATTACATTCTTCATAACAAGATCCATCAATGGTCTCTATATTAATATAATTAATGACATAGATCAAGTATGGATGCGTAGAATGAAAATTTTATGTAATGTGATCTCAAATCATGACTATTTTTAATTGGTCAAATATAACCAAAATTTAATACTTTATGCTAAACTGTAACTGAAATTAAATATCTTTATTTCAGAGTTTTCAATCACTAAAATAATAATACTTTAGTCTGATCAAAAAATAAGTTCATATTAATTGAATTGTACAAACAAACTCCCACTAAGCTAGCATATCATCAAAATAGATTACACCCATACGAGCCACATACTCATGAAATACTTTAGGTGTTAATCCTTTTTTAAGTGGGTCTGTAATCATAAAGTTTATACTAATATATTTAATAAAAATTTAAGAACTCTAAACCCTTACTTTCATAACAAGAAACTTAATGTCAATATGCTTTGATTTTGATGAGCTCCTGTTGTTCTTGGAATATAACTATGTTGCTTTATTATCACAATTTATCTTTAATGGTCTCTCAATGCTATCAACAATATGTAGCAATGTGATAAAATTTTGTAACCATATTCCCTGATTTAAAGCCTCATAATAAGCTATAAATTTTGCTTCCATAGTTGAAGAAGCTATAAGTGATTGTTTAACACTTTTCCAAGAAATAGCTCCTCCAATTAACATGAAAATATAGCCTAAAGTGGATCTCTTGCTATTGAGACAACCAGCAAAATCAGAGTCTGAATACCCCATGATCTCTAAATGATCGGATCTCTGATATATGAGCATAAAATCTCTTACTCTTTTTTTAGATACCTCATAACCCGTTTCACTACTTTCTAATGATCCATTCCCGGGTTACCTAAATATCTACCAGGCATTCCAATAATATATGCAATATCTAGACGCATTCAAACTTGAGCATACATAAGACTCCCTATTGCCGATGCATAAGGGATCTTATCCATCTTCTACGGCCTTTATCCATTTTTGGCAATTAGAACATTGTTTGACCTAACTGAATGAGATTGGGTCATCTTCCAATCCCATATCAAACTCATGTTCTTGGAGATATATAATATATTCATCTAAATATGATGTTCTCCTTTCCCTTATGGATCTCCTTAATGGCACTTCAATTTGAGTTTGTTGATCTCCTATATGAGTGGGAAATAATTCAAGATTATTTTGATTATCTGGATTTATAATCTGAATAATATTAGGCATAGTTACCTGATCTTTTTTAATTATAATAGTAGAAATAGAAATATAATCCTCCTCAAAATCAAAATCTTTAAGTTTATCACTCTCACTTTTTCAACATCCTTAATAAATTTAGCATTGCCCTTCTAAAAAAAAATTATTTGAGGAATCATAAAACTTAAAGCCTCTTGGCCTTTCAGAGTATCCAACAAAATAGCAGCTAACTATTCTTGAGTCCAATTTTCTTTCATTAGGCTTATATTGCCTAACCTCAGCTGGACATCCCCAGACATGAAAATGAAAGTTCGATAGGGATGTTAAGCCTTGATGAACTAGTCCCGAGGCTAACCATGAGGGGGGGGGGGGGTGAATTGGTTATTTAAAAAATTTGTGAGCAACAGGAAAAATCTTTTCGATAATTTGCAACGAAAAGAAGTAAACACAGGACTGAAAAGATCAATCATAGATTTAACCCAAGCAGATAATAACAGAGAAGTAAAGTGCAAAAAAATAATCAAAAAAAATACACTAGATTTTATAGTGGTTCGGTCAACTTGACCTACGTCCACTCCCCGGAGCCTCCCCTATGGGTATTGCACTAACACAACAGTGACTCTCCTTCTGCTCCCACAGTAAGGTGGAGAAGCCTGTACAAAAATTCCTTTCCACCAACCCGGTGAGGTAGAGAACCTGAACTCCTTTCACTTCCTCTTGAAGCGGGCAGAGAACCTGAACTCCTTTCGCTTCCTCCTAAAGCACGCAGAGAACCTGAACTCCTTTCGCTTCCTCCTGAAGCAGGCAGAGAACCCGGATCTTCTTACGAATGATCCTCCCACAAAAAACACTGATACAATGAGAGACAACGAATGAAGAAGATGACTCTGATCCTTGCTTGGAGTAACCCTTTTGAATCCCTCACAAACTCCACCTCATAAGATCCTCTCTCTCTCTCCCGAGCTCTCTCTCTCTCTCAAGGTTTCTTTAAAAAGGAAAGTGACAAAAGATCTTTCTTGTTGGAAGAAAAAGATCTTTTATAGGAGGGCTCAAAAATTACCCTAAATCTCAACTGGTCGACACATATCATCCAGGATGATCGATATATCATCATGTACGATCAGTTCAAAATCACCTATTTTAGCCTGGATGATTTGGCTCTTCTGGATGATTAGTAGAAAAAAGTTGTTCAGATTGTCCCGTACGATTCTGCTATCGTCCAGGATGATTCGTGTAAATCAAGAATTTCATTCAGAAGACCGCTCTGGCCATCCAAAGGAACTTGTGCCGGACGGTCTCAAAATAACTTGATTGTCCAGGATGATATTTCTATCGTCCTGTATGATTAGTTCAAAAAGTCCCAAAATTATCCTGAGCACTACTCTGGACGTACATGTGAACCATGCAAGATGACCTCAAAATAACCTGATTGTTCGGGACGATATCTATATCATCCCGTATGATTAGTTCAAAAATAACCAAAATTATCCTGATCACTGCTCTGGACATATAGGTGAAATGCACTAGATGGTCATGATCGTCCCGGACGATCTTATAATTATGCCGAACGATATGACCGTATCAATTAAATATTAATTGCTTTCCTTAATCACCAGACTAATATAGGCATGATTGTACTGGATTGTCTAGGATGATACATGTATCGTCCGAGATGATTAGACCAAATCACCAAAAATAAAGACTTTCCTTACTTGATCTGACGGCAGAGAATTTTTGATTTTAGCCTATCATCCTGTACGATATTAACATCATCCAGGATGATCAACTTAATCAACTCGACTTAACCTGATCATCCTAAATAAGGTTTTAGCTTTCACTAGATCATCCAGGATGATGTGAATATCGTCTAGGATGATATGAACAAAAATTGAATAGAAACTCTAATTCACTCAAGCTCTCCCCCTGAGTGTGTGCGTGCAAGGTTACTTAGCTAGAAGATCAGTTACATAGTATTTGACTCAATAAAGATGAAAAAGTACATTGGACCTAGATTTCAAAATAGATTGACTCGAGCTTGGACTAGCTTGAACTTGTAATTAAACTTGGGTACTTGAAAGATTAAACAGACAACCAGAGATAGAAATATTTGCTATCATCAAAATCATAATCTTTAAAACCAGATTTGTAACAATCTCCCCCTTTTTGATGATGGCAAACATTTGTTAAGTAGTTTCAAATCAAATAGATAAGAGTAACCAATGTACATACGAAAGATAAATACAATAACAATAACAATAACAAGCCTTTGTCCCACTACGTGGGGTCGGCAACATGAATCCTTTTTCTCCATTGTGTCCGGTTCAAAGTCAAATTCTCGTTTAAATCTAATAGAGAAAGATCATTTCTAATATTTTCTAACCAAGTCTTTTTAGGTCTACCTCTACCTTTCTTAACATAAGTCAAATCTAATACCTCTACTTTCCTAACTGGGTCATCGGAAGGCCGCCATTTTATGTGACCAAACCATCTAAGGCGACTCTCTCTAATCTTATCCTCCACTGGAGCTACTCCAACCTTTTCACGTATATGCTCATTTCGTATCCTGTCTCTAAGAGTAAATCCACTCATCCACCTAAGCATCCTCATCTTCGCAACACATAACTTAGTATTATGCTTCTCTTTTAATGGCCAACATTCTGCACCATAAAGCATTGCAGGTCTCACCACCATCTTATAGAATTTTCCCTTAAGTTTAAGGGGGACTTTTCTATCACACAACAAGCCCGATGCATTCCTCCACTTCAACCATCCAACTTGAATTCTGCTGATAACATCCCCATCTATTTCACCATTACTCTGAACAATAGATCCAAGATATCTAAAACGTGTACTCTTATTAATGACTTGATCGCCCAAAGTCACAATCCCCTCACTAGGTCTATTACTGCTAAAATTACACTCCATATATTCAGTTTTAGATCTACTCAAGCGAAAACCTTTAGACTCTAAGGTTGATCTCCAGACTTCAAGTTTACCTTCAACTCCCTCTTTAGTCTTGTCAACAAGAAGAATATCATCAGCAAAAAGCATACACTAGGGTACATCCTCTTGTAAATGTCTAGTGAGAACATCCATGACTAACGCGAAAAGATATTGGCTTAAAGCTGATCCTTGATGTAATCCAACCGAAATAGAGAAATACTTGGTCAAACCACCTTGTGTTTGAACACAAGTAGTAGCTCCTTCATACATATCTTTAATGATTTGAATATAAGCATTATTAACTCCTTTCGTTTCAAGAACTCTCCATAGCACTTCTCTTGGAACTTTATCATATGCTTTCTCTAAATCAATAAATATCATATGTAGATCCTCCTTATTCTCCCTATATTTCTCCATCAAACCTCTCAATAAATGTATGGCTTCCATAGTAGACCTACCAGGCATGAATCCAAATTGATTTTGAGAAACATTAGTATCACGCCGCAGCCTACGCTCCATAACTTGCTCCCATAGTTTTAAAGTGTGACACATTAACTTAATTCCTCTATAATTCACACAATCTTGTGCATCACCTTTATTCTTATAAATAGGAATCAATACACTCATTCTCCACGCATCTGGCATCTTTTTAGTCTTCAAAATATTATTAAAAAGTTTAGTTAGCCAAGAAATTCCTTCATCTCCTAAGCATTTCCACATCTCTATTGGGATATCATCAGGTCCAACAGCTTTTCCACACTTCATTTTCTTTAAAGCCTCTCTAACTTCAGTTTTACTAATACGCCGATAAAAACAGAAATCTTTATTTTCATTTAGGATGCTAAGATCACTAAAGTCAATTGTATTCCTACAATCTTCATTAAAAAGTTTATCAAAATATCTCATCCACCTTTGTCGAATATCATCTTCTAAGAAAAGTACTTTTTGATCTTCATCCTTAATACACTTCACTTGAATTAAATCCTTACGACTCCTATCTCTTTGTTTGGCTAGCTTATACATATATCTTTCTCCCTCCTTAGTATCTAATCTATTATATAAATTATTAAAAGCTAAGATCTTTGCATCCCATATTGCTTTCTTAGAATCCTTACATGCCTCTTTATATCTTTCTCAATTATCAGAATTTTTACATCTAAACCAATTTTTACGAAAGATAAATATTATTTCAAAATTCATTAAACACAAAATATAATAAGGAGATTAACTACAAAATAAGAGAAATATAAGAAACAACTATAATAGTACATGAAACTACTAGTCACTCAAAACACTAACTCCCCCTTTTGACATCACAAAAAGGAGGAGGAACAGATACAATAATACAAGTAAAAAACAACATAAAACACCAAAAAAATAATGATTTTTTTTAAATCGATCAGCTCCAGTAAAGCATAATTTTCCCTTGATTTTGAATCCAAAAACCAATAAGAAGATGATCGACAGTGCTGAAATTCAGAAAAGTTGGAAAATTGACTTTCATAACTCCCACCTCGGACCCCTTTTGGACACCTAGAAAACCAACTTTTTTAATTTTGAAGAAGATTTTTTATCCGAAAGAAACAATACACCATTAAAGGAGTTAGAGGAAGAGAAACAATCATCAATATTTCTTCCCTTTAATAGATCCAGTGGAATCAATCACTGCTTACAAGCTTCTAAAACAAAAAATAAGGTAAAATTTTTAGTCAGAAATTCAGTTTATCAGTAGTAGTGAGCAGTGATCTAATTTTTTTTATAAAGAAATAAAATAGTGAATAAAAAATAAGTAGAAAAGCTCATCAAAATTAATGCTCAAATTAGACTAACACAAGGCTAAAAATGAAAATCAATAGAAAAATAAAAACCAACAGGAAACAGATAATCAAATCTAGCAACTAACTAACAGAAACAGAATGAAAAATAGATAAATCAAAAATTAGTAGTCATCAGAATCATATATTTATGTCAATCACACCCAATCTGGTCCTCAAAATGCTAAATGAGTCAAAGGCCAGTGGTTTAGTAAATATGTCAGCAAGCTGATTTTCAGTTGCTACATGATGTAGCTCAATGTTCCCTTTTGTAATATGGTCCCTGATGAAATGATGTCTTATATCAATGTGTTTGGTTCTAGAATGTTGGATTGGATTCTTAGAGATGCAGATGGCACTAGTATTATCACACATAATAGAAATTGTGCTAATAGGTAATCCTAATCCTAAACTTGTTGCTTTAACCAAAGAACTTGGGCCACACAACTTCCTAAGGCAATGTACTCAGCTTCAACAGTGGAAAGTGTAACTGAGTTCTACTTTCTACTAGACCAGGAGACTAAAGACTGTCCTATGAATTGGCAAGTTCTAGAAGTACTCTTTCTATCCACCCTACACCCTACAAAGTCAGAATCAAAATATCCAATAATCTTAAAAGTGGTGCTGTGCCTAGGGTACCAGATTCTTAGGTTTGGGGTCCCTAAAAGATATCTAAGAATTCTCTTAATAGCAGTCAGGTGGGGCTCTTTAGGATCAGCCTAAAATCTAGCACAAAGATAAACACTAAACATTATATTAGGTTGGCTAGCAGTCAGGTAAAGCAGTGATCCAATTATTCCTCTATACTTCTTCTGATCAATAGATTTTCCACTTGAATCCTTATCTAACTGAATAGAGGAGCTCATGGGAGTGTTGATTGGCTTGGCTTTGTCCATTATATATTTCTTCAAAATATCCTTAGCGTATTTAGATTGATGTAGAAAGGTTCCATCATCCAGTTTCCTTATGCTAAACCCTAAAAAGTAGGATAATTCTCTCATCATACTCATCTCAAACTCCTTACTCATTGTGTTAAAAAACTCATCACATAAATGTTTATCAAAAAATCCAAAAAATATATCATCAACATAGATCTGGATAATGAGTAAATCATCCCCTACTCTCCTCAAAAAAAGGGTGGTGTCTACGCTCCCCTTAATAAACTCTCTTTCTAACAGAAATGTATTAAGCCTCTCATACCAAGCTCTGGGTGCTTATTTCAATCCATATAAGGCCTTTTTTAATTTGTAAACATGATTTGGATATTAGGAACTCTCAAAACCTAGGAGTTATTCTACAAAATTATCCTATTTTATTACCCCATTTAAAAAGGCACTCTTGACATCCATTTGAAACAGCTTAAATCCCTTGTAACAGGCAAAGGCTAGTAGCACCCTAATGGCTTCCAATCTAGCTACAGGGGCAAAGGTCTCCTCAAAGTCAATCCCTTTAATCTGATTATACCTCTTAGCCACCAATCTTGCCTTATTCCTAACCACCACACCAGAATCATTCATCTTATTCTTAAAGACCCACTTGGTTCCCACTATACTTTGATTCCTAGGTCTTTTTACTAACTCCTAAACATCATTTCTTATAAATTGATTCAGTTCCTCTTGTATAGCTAAGATCCAAAATTCATCAAAAAGGGCTTGATTGATGTTGGTGGGTTCTGTCATTGAGATAAAGGTAGAGTGGTTTACTTCCTTTCTAAGTCCATGCCTAGTCCTAACACCTTCAGAAGGGTCTCCTAAGATCAGTTCTTTAAGATGACTCGAAGAATATCTCCAATCTCTAGACAAAGTATTTTGAGGTTCTACCCTTTCCTACAGATTTATATTTTCAACCCCATGGGTAATCTCTCCTACCTCTTCTTCTTCCTCAACTCTAGTCTCCTTATGATTAGATTCATCAGACACCACATGAGTTATCTCTTCCACCACCAGTCCTCTTATTAAACACCCTAAAGGATTTCCCCACACTAGAATAGCCTAAGAACACTCCATCAGATTTGGGGTCAAACATTCCTAAGGATGATTTCCCGTTGTTCAGAATGAAAACCTTATAGCCAAAGACATAGAGGTGGGATAGATTTGGAGTTCTACCTTTAATGATCTCATAAGGTGTCTTGTTCAGATTGGATCTAACATTCACCCTATTCAGCACATAACAGGAAGTGTTCATCGCTTCAGCCCAAAAGTATTTTAGAAGTGAATACTCAGTAAGTATGGCTCTAGCAGCTTCCACTAAGGTCCTATTCTTCCTTTCAGCTACCCCGTTCTACTAAGGGGTCCTAGGAACTAAAAAATTGTGACTAATCCCTTGCTCCTCACAGAAAGTTCAAAACTTTATATTTTTAAACTCCCCACCATGATCACTATGAATAGTCAAGATCTCACAACCTAACTTCTTCTGAATCCAAGTGGAGAAGGACTTAAATTCATCAAATGACTCAGATTTATGTGATAAAAATTTAATCCAAGTGAACCTTGAGTAATCATCAATAATCACAAAACCATAGACTTTCCCCCCTAAGCTGGCAGTGCTAATGGGTCCGAAGAGATCCATGTGAAGGACTTCTAATGGTCTAGAGGTGCTAATGTCCTTAACAGAGTGAAAGGAGGACTGGACTTGCTTCCCTAATTGACAGGCATCAGACAGGTGGTCCTTAGTGAACTTAAGCTTGGGGACACCTCTAACTAAGTCCGTTTGGGTGACTCTCCTAAGGGTTTTTATACAGGTATGACATAATCTCCTGTGCCACAACCAAGACTCATCAGCAGCAGTTTTTAAGCAAATTGAAACATCAGCTTTAAAGCAACTTACATCCAGCATGTAAACATTATTGATCATTTATCCCTACAAAAACATTTTGTCATTTAAGCTTAAAATGCAGTAAGTGGGAAGGAATTTGATGTTGTATTCTTTGTCACAGAGTTGACTGATGCTCAGCAGGTTGTGTTTCAATCCATCTACAAGTAAAACATTATCAATCATAAAATTCTTTGAATCACTAATTATACCTGAGCCTACCACCCTCCTGGTGGTGTTGTCTCCATGTGTAACCTTGCCTCCAACCCTGGCCTCCAGCAAAATGAACTGATTTGCATCTCCAGTCATATGTCTTGAACATCCGCTGTCCAGGTACCACATGCTCTCACTAGGCCTTATGTGAGAGCACACCTATAAAATCATCAAATATCAGATTTAGAAACCCAAACAAGTTTGGGTTCCTTCTTATGAAAAGAAGAATGCAATATATGTGTGCTGTGCTGCGAAACAGGTAATTTGGGTCTCCACACCCAATGTGTACTTTAATGAACAGTGCAGGTGTGGGAGATGTGTCCTAGCATGCCACAAGAAAAATATCTAACACCAGGAAAATGGTTAACTAATCTACGTGGGTGATAGTTCCTCTTCCTAGGTTTGAATGAAACATACTTTGATGATTTTGAAATAGATTCTTTAAAAGGTAGAGGTGCATAAAACTGTGCAAAAGTAGGAGGTGTTCTATTTTTCTCAAAAGCACTTATTTTAACTTTTAGAAATTCATTTTTTTTCTTCAAACTTACAATTTCAAATTTTAGTGCTCCCCTACTACTCTCCACTTCACATGCCAGATTATCTAATTCTTTAAAAACTTTTTCTAAATCAGCATGTGAGGTTTTCAGTAAATCATGTTTAACAGTTAAATCAGAATGTTTTTTGTTCAACTCATCAAATTCATCAAGTAAAGACATGTGATTGCTGTCAAGTGTGGAATGATCTTTAACAACCGAATCATGCTCTTTTTGCAAGGTTAAGAAATCCAATTTTAGACTAGTATGCAATTTCTTAAGTTTCCTATAAGATGCATGAATTCTTTCAGACACTTTAAATAATTGATCGTAAGTAAGCTCACATACCTCTTATTGGTCAGACTGACCAGGATGATCATCTGCCATCAAACACAAGTTGGTTTTCTCCTATTCAGCTTCAGTCTCAGAGTAGTCAGATGCAGAATCTGCGCAGAACAACTTTTGAATCCTCTTCTTATCCTTCCTAAATTTGGGTTTCTCCTCACCCTTTTCCTTACTTGGGTGAGCTTTAAGTGTAGAACAGTCAGCTTTAATGTGTCAAGGCTTCCTGCATTCAAAACAAACAGTATCAGATGAACCTTTAAAATTTTTACTGGACTTACCCTTGTTCCACTTTTAAAAGTTCTTATGTTTCTTCCTTAGAAAACTTTTGAATTGCCTAGTGATTAAGGCAACATCATCGCTATTAGACCCAAAAGAATCAGTGTCAGTATCGTTGGCCTTCAGTGCCACAGTTTTCTCCTTCTTCTTCTCACCTGCATTAAGCTGTCTTTGGTTCACCCTTGCTCGTAAGCAACGAGTGACCCAAGTAAGTTGTCAATAGAATAATTATTTAAATCTTTTGATTCAATAATTATAGTTATCTTAGCATCAAACAAAAAAGGCAAACATCTCAAAATCTTGTTCACTTTTTCATAGTTTGTAAGTTCTCTTCCTAAAGCTTGCAAAGAAGTGACAATTTGAGTGAACCTCATATAAATTTTAGAAATAGATTCAGTAGGTTTCATGCGAAAAAGTTCATAGTCATGAAGCAATATATTTAACCTAGACTGTTTGACTTTAGTTGTACCTTCATAGGTGATGCACAATCTATCCCAAATTTCTTTACCAGTTGTACAAGTAAAAACACGCATGTAATCCTTAGATTTTAAGGCACAGAAAAAATAGTTTAAATATTTGGCATTCAGTTGGGCTAAGTCACGATCATCAAAAGTCCAATCAGTGAAAGGCAGTTCAGTTTTAACATTATTAATCATTCTAGAAGGTGGTTTATAGCCATCCTTAACTAGCATCCACATGCGATAATCTATAGATTGAAGAAAAGTGGACATGCGAGTTTTCCAAAAATCAAAAGATATGTTATCAAATAATGGCGGTCGTGTAATGGAATAACCTTCAGCAGTATTATGATTACCAAAGTTAGCTATAGTTCAAATTCAAAAGTTTTTAAACTTAATTTTTGAATCCCTCTCTGATACCACTTGAAAGTTCAATAGGAATGTTAAGCCCTGATGAACTAGTCCCGAGGCTAACCAAGAGGGGGGGTGAATTGGTTATTTAAAAAATTCGTGAGCAACAGGAAAAATCTTTTCGATAATTTACAGTGGAAATAAGTAAACACAGAACTGAAAAGATCAATCACAGATTTCACCCAAGCAGATAATAACAGAGAAGTAAAGTGTAGAAAATAATTAGAAAGAATATACCAGATTTTATAGTGGTTCTGTCAACTTGACCTACGTCCACTCCCCGGAGCCTCCCTTCCGGGTATTGCACTAACACAATAGTGACTCTCCTTCTGCTCCCACAACAAGGCGGAGAAGTCTGTATAAAAACTCCTTTCCACCAACCCAGCGAAGCAGAGAACCTGAACTCCTTTCACTTCCTCCTGAAGAGGGTAGAGAACTCAAACTCCTTTCACTTCCTCCTGAAGCAGGCAGAGAACCTGAACTCCTTTCGCTTCCTCCTGAAGCGGGCAGAGAACCCAGATCTTCTTGTGAGCGATCCTCCCATAGAAAACACCGACACGACAAGAGACGATGAATGGAGAAGAAGACTCTAATCCTTACTTGGAGCAACCTTTGTGAATCCCTCATAAACTCCCCCTTATAAGATCCTCTCTCTCTCTCCCAAGCTCTCTCTCTCAAGGTTTCTTTGGAAAGGAAAGTGGCAAAAGATCTTTCTTATTGGAAGAAAAATATCTTTTATAGGAGGGCTAAAAAATTGCCCTAAATCTCAACTGGTTGACACATATCATCTAGGATGATCGATATATCATCCTGTACGATCAGTTCAAAATGACCTATTTTAGCCTGGACGATCTGGCTCTTCTAGATGATTAGTAGAAAAAAGTTGTTCAGATCGTCCCGTATGATTTTACGATCGTCTAGGATGATTAGTGTAAATCAAGAATTTCATCCAGAAGACCGCTCTGATCGTCCAAAGGTAGTTGAGCTAGACGGTCTCAAAATGACTTGATCGTCCAGGATAATATGTCTATCATCCTGTACGATTAGTTCAAAAAGTCCCAAAATCATCCTGAGCACCGCTCTAGATGTATAGGTGAACCATGCAGTATGACCTCAAAATAACCTGATCGTCTGGGATGATATCTATATCTCTAATATGATTAGTTCAAAAATAACCAAAATCATCCTGATCATCGCTCTAGACGTATAGATGAAATGCACTGGACGGTCATGATCATCCCAGACGATCTTGCGATCATCCCGAACGATATGATCGTATCAATTAAATATTAATTACTTTCCTTAATCATTAGGCCAATTTAGGCATGATTATACTGGATCATCCAGGATGATACACATATCGTCCGGGATGATCATACTAAATTACAAAAAATAAAGACTTACCTAACTTGATCTAGCGGTTGAGAATTTTTGATTTTAGTCTATCATCTTGTATGATATTAACATCATCCAAGATGATTAGCTTAATCAACCCGACTTAATATGATCATCCTAATTAGGGTTTCTATTTTCCCTGGATCGTCTAGGATGATGTGAATATCATCCAGGATGATCTAAATAAAAATTGAATCCGAAACTCTAATTCACTCAAGCTCTCCCCCTGAGTATGTGTGTGCAAGGTTACTTAGCTAGGAGATTAGTTACATAATATTTGACTCAATAAAGATGAAAAAGTACATTGGGCCTAGATTTCAAAATAGACTAACTCGAGCTTGGACTAGCTTGAACTTATAATTAAACCTACGTACCTGAAAGATTAAACAGGCAACCAGAGATAAAAATATTTGCTATCATCAAAATCATAATATTTAAAACCATATTTGCAACAGAAAATGCCTAATACTAGGCTTCTTTCCTTTCCACATCTTATATGATGTTTTAAATACTGCTTTGCTTGGAACTCTATTAAGAATATAAATTATAGTCTTTAAGGCTTCTCCCCAAAGTGATTATGGTAAAGAAGAATGACTAATCATATTTCTAACCATATCCTTTAAGGTTTTATTTTGTCTCTCAGCTACACCATTTTAACTTGGAGTCCCTAACATAGTGTATTGAGGAACGATGCCACATTATGCTAAAAAAATTAGAAAAAGGCCTGGACATTTTTCACCTGATAAATCATATCTACCATAGTATTCACCACCACAGTCAGATTTGATAGCTTTAATATTCTTACCAAGTTGATTTTCAACTTCAACTTTGAATATCTTAAATATATCCAGAGATTTTGATTTTCATTACCCATAACGAGAATAATCATCTATGAAAGTAATAAAATACTATTGACCATTCTAAGAAGCTGTAGGGAATGGACCACAAATATCAGTATGTAATAATTCCAAGACATTTGAACTTCTTTTGGCACCTAATTTCTTAATATTTGTTTGTTTTTCCTTAATACATTCAATACAAATTTTAAAATCAGTATAATTAAGGGAATTAAGAATTCTTTCTGACACAAGCCTTTCAATTCTTTGTTTAGAAATATGTTTTAAATGCTTATACCATAATATAAAAGAATTCTCATCAGTTAATTTTCTCTTTGTACCAAAATTATTTATATGTAAAGTTTCATTTATTTATGAGGTGGAAATATCTAATTTATATAGATTATCAATCAAAGAACCTGTACCAATAACTTTAGAATACTATAAGAGAAAATTTTTCATTTCTAAATGAACAAGAATAACTAAATTTGTCCAAACATGAAATAGAGATTAGAATCCATCTAAATGATGGTACATAAAAAGTCTCACATAAATAAAAAGTAGATCTAGATTCTAAGTACAATCTATATAAGCCTATAGCTTCAACAGGAGCTTTATTGCCATTTTCTATATAGATGAATTTTCAACATCAATTGGCACTCTACTCCTTAGACTATCCTGCATAGTCACACTTATGTGAGTAGTTGCACCTATATCTATCCACCATGTATGATTTGGTACTAAGGCCAAATAAATTTCAGAACAAACAAGATTCAGAAGTTTACCCATTTTAATGAGCAAGATAGCATATTTTGGATAATCCTTCTTCACATGACCAGCCTTCTTGCAGAAGAAATAATTAATAACTGAATCTTGCTTCTATTGCACTTTAGGTTGTGAAGTCCCTTTATCTGTAGCTCCTTTCGTTTTATAATTCCTTTTTCTTTTGGCAGTAAAATCATGAGAAGAAGAAGCTAAGTGAGCACTTTCTATCTTTTCCTATTTTAATCTTTCTTTCTCTTACACACACTAAGCAATGAGCTCATTAAGAGTTTATTTTTCCTTTTGAGTATTATAACTTATCTTAAAAGGACTAAATTGTGTAAGAAGAGAGATCAAGACTAGATGCACACGAATATCATTAGACAATTCTAACTTTAATGCTTTTAGTCTTGTAACAAGATTGGACATTTCCATAATGTACTCCCTTATATTCCCTTTGCCTTTATACCGCATTGAAACAAGTTTACTAAGAATAGTACTTGTTTTGACCTTTTCAGAACCTATGAAATAGTCTGCTATTTGGCTTAGAAACTTCGTAAGCATTTTCCTCCTCAAGTATTACAACCTTTATGGTATCTGGAATAGAATTCTTCATGATCATAAGACTCATGCAATTTAAATGCTCCCACTTTTCAAAATTTGCCCTTTGTTCAATAGTACTTTCCGTAATAAGGGCAGGAGGGCATTCAGTCTGAATTGCATAGCCTAGATCCATACACCCAAGAATAATAGTAATGTACTCTTTCCATTTCTCAAAATTAGAGTCATTAAGCACTAGAATGTTATTTAAATTGGTAGATAATGAAAAAATATTTACTGAAAAAGAATAAAAATTAACTCATAATTAGTAATATTATAAGGTGGGCCCTTTATAAGATACCTAACACAACATCATAATTAAGTCTTTGGATAAAAATTATAATTTGTAAATGACACTCTTAAAATCATAGTTAATAAATATTGATAATAAATTTTGCCAATAATAATCCTTTCTTTGGACTGACTTACTATATGCATGAGTAATTCAAAAAATTATCACATATTTATTACTACATCTTTAAAGCCTAGCCAAAGAATAATCTTCCTTTGGGCCGATTATTTTTCACATAGACTAAAAATAAATCTTTAGCATTATTCAATTAAGCGTAAATTAAATAAATTGATCTAATAGAGGTCACTTTGGTGACATATTATTTTAATTTAATTTAATTTTAAAATAATGAATAAATTTTTTAAATGAGAAATATTTAATTGATAAATATATTTTATCAATAAAAAATTGATTTATTTATAAGTCATTAATTAATTTAATGATGTTATAAATACATAACTCCTCATATCATTAAGAATATAAATACATTTAATTTAGAAGTTATAAGTCATTAATTAATTTAATGACATTATAAATACATGACTCCTCATGTCATAAAGAATATAAATATATTTAATTCAAAAGTTATAAGTCATTAATTAATTTAATGATATTATAAATACATAACTCCTCATGTCATTAAGAATATTTATATATTTAATTTAGAAGTTATATGTCATTAATTAATTTAATAATATTATAAATATATAACTCCTTATGTCATTAAGAATATAAATACATTTAATTCTTATATGTAACCCACAAATTAAAAAATAATAGCAAAATAACCATTCTTTATACTATAAATTCATCAACAATGGAAACATTTCGTATTCTCATACAAAAAAACTAAATTCATGAAAATGATGAACTCAATTGATGACAAAAATAGTGAAGAATCAGTAGTATTACGATAATGTTGAACTTCATAATATAATTGTCATCTCTCAATTTTCTTAAGATAAAGTAAAAAAGATATTGAAAAATTGCTTGCAAATATTTTACATTAAGAAATAAAAATTTTTCCAAATGAAAAATCATTATCAAATGAATATTTTCTTTTATCGAAAAACTCAAACAAATCAATAACATGCTTAGAGAAAATCATTTCTCGTTGATTCAACATAAAAACTAAGCTCTGGTACCACTTATTAGGATTTAAAGGAGACAAAAAAAATTTCATCGCATCCAAAAGATATGTCAAATCATAGAGAAAAAAATTGGAAGCGAACCTGAATCCATTGAATTGCAGAATCAAGGTCTTCGATCTTCCACATTTGAAGCGGTGTTCTCCAAGAGAGTGAGAGACCCGTTCTTTTCACTCAAGATGGGAAATGAGAAAAATGAGAACTTCACCACTTAAATTAGGGATCATGACCCTTTTATACTTCAAGTGTATTTATTTTTATTTCAGCATATCATTAAAAAATAAATAATTACTTGACCTCTACACAAAAAATTAATTCCATGCCAATTTAAGTGAGATGCCACATAAGCCAAATAATAATTTAATTCTTAAATAGATCATAAATTTAATTGGCTCAATTTTAGATAATGTCTAATGTATAATACTTTATTTATATGTATAAATATACATGCCCACATATAAAAATTTCCCAACAGGATACACATACTCTATGATCTACTTTTTTTTTTTAATTTTTTATTATTTTATTTTATTTTTACTCTATGATCTACTAAAACTTTTCAAATAACCTATTTTAGGGTTTCATTTCTAAAAACATTTATAAATATTTATTTACAAACTCTAGAATAACTAGAAATTTTTCATAGAAAGAAATGAAGAGTGTTTTCTTTTGAGAGAGATCTCTTTATTTATTTATTTTTTAATTTTAGAACCCTAAAAGGTGTGATTTGATTTTTTGTATGCACTAGTGAGGATGTTTTCCTTTTAATCTTTGACCTTAATCCTCCTTGTGAGTTTCGTTCGCTTGCTGTAAGCTTAATGCACATGAAATTGTAAAGATTCATGGGAACTCAAAAGATTTCTTTGGTTTATTTAATTTCTAGTTAGTGGGTTATAGCTTATTTAAAGTATAAGAGAGAATAGTGCTCTTCCACTACCTTTCAAGGAAAGGGGAAGCACTTTTCCTTATGGTGTTTACCAAAAAAAGAGTACTAAAACCTTAGATTAAAGAGTTCATGGTGTGGATGTTGTTGGCTTGATGAGCATCATAATCTATTCTATTTATTTTGATGAAAACAAATGTATGTTTGGATGTTTTAATTTATGTGCTAAGTATTTCAAGTGAATTGATTTGATTGATATGCAAATGGTTATTTAAATGGAATAGACATTACATAGCCTAAATTAAATCAAAATTTAAGCACCAAATGAACCAAGGTAGATAGCTTGGAGATTTAGACATAATATTTTAGATACATTTATAAATGTCTTAGAGGTTCATAAAAGTTTACTTACATTATTTATTTGGTTTACTCACAATATCCCATTAATTTTTTTCATATTAAAAAAAAGATAATAAAATTAAGTTAGATATCAGTAAGGTTTTCTTAAATAATTAAATTTTAAGTTAAGACACTTGAATATTTTTAATTTCTTAGAATATGGCATCAAATTATCTAAATAATATAAAGATACATAATTATGGTAATTAAAAGTAATAAGTCTATATTCTTAGAATTTTATTTCATATGATTAATGTTTTCATGTAAAATTAAAATTCTTAATAAAATTTATAAATATAAATTTAATTTTATCTAAATTATTTCAATTTTTGTACGAACATTAAATATATTTTAAAATCATTCTAAAAATATGCAAATTTTAATTTTGAACAAATTTATTTTATTATCACTAAATTTCATCTTGATGTTCATTGCATTAAATTCACAAGATTTTGTAGATTCAATTTGATTGGTTACATGATCCATGTTTTATTCGAATTAAATTTATCATTGTTTTAATATTCCAATAAAGGTACCCATTTTTACAGTCTTTTGGACATATTTAGAGACTTTTAAACTTACCCATGTGACTAGCTATTTCCCAACTATTTGAATATAATATTTGTTTAAAATAATTTTTTAATATAATATAATATTGTCATTTGATAATATAATATTAGATTATTAGTTTTCTCTAAAATTAGCTTAAATTACATTTTCTCTACAAAATAGCCCCCATTCTTTTCATGTGAGGGTTTATCCTAACTTCATAATTTCTAATACACTTCCTCCTCCTGCTCCATTTTTTCAAACTAAATTTTGAGAGAAGAAAGGTAGATTTTCATTTCAAGTGATGAATATATATATATATGTGATCAACTCCTTAATTCAGAAGCTTCAGTGCACTAAATGAAATAACTTCTGCTGATACTCTTGAGTTCAATTTTATTTCTATGAATATTTATTTACCAATCTCTTACTTTTCTTGTTGTATTTCTCTTGAAAACCTTTATTTATATTTAAACATCTTAGATTAAATTTTATGCATTTAAAATTTCTACATCCACAAAATTAGTTAGAAAATTTATTTCATTTTGGCATAGATTTAAATCTTAAATTTAGCACATATTTCAAAGTATTTTAAATGCATTTTTTAATTTAAAATATTTATTTTATATGATTTTAGAAATTTCAACAAGTAAAATATTTCTAAATAAATCATTATTTATTTGCAAGTTGTGAGGTGATTAACAATACAATATAAAATCATCTCAAATATTTTAAACATTTGATTGTAAAATAATTTAAGCTATATTAAAAATTAAAAAAATATATTTTTTAACAAAATCTATTTATCATAGTAAATATCATATTATACTTAGAATTGGGTTGCACTCTTTTGGACGGGAAAGTACATAAATTATAATAAGTTTTTTATTTTAAAAAGTGAGGTTTGCAAGGCAAACTTAGTATTTAACATATTTTTGCCCTGAGTGTTGACTAGCATGGATATTGGCCAAGTTGAATGTCAAATCCAAACAACTTTATTTATAATATTTATTGAAGTATTTATTAGTTTTTACTCTTGCTGATTAGCATAAAATTATACTAATTATTCTATTTAATAAAAATGTTGCTAAAGCACCAATTCACCCCCTGCCTTTTGGAGTACCATAGTCCTTCAATAATTGGTATTAGTGCCTCAGATCTTTCATTAGGCTTAGCATCATAATAGAGTAGGTACACTTATAAATAATATCATAAGGTTTTTCTATAGTTTTACTTCTCAAAGCACAATCTACTCACTAAGCACCTTTGTTCGATAATGGTCCTTTTGAGTATTGAAAAATTAAATTAGTATATTCTTAAGAGGATAAGATTTGATCATGTGGCACAGGTTTACACATCAATATCATGCACCAATTAATGGCATTAAAATTAAACAACCTTTTAATAAATGGATTGCATCAAAGAGAGTGTTAAACGAGTTAAATGCTAGGGCATGCAATACTTTACGTTGTGCACTTCTTCTAGATTATTTCATGAAAATATTCATTTTATCAATAAAAGAAATTATCAATATATTAATTATAACTAATGATGGAACTAGTAAAGCTAGAGATGCTCACATTAATAGACTTATTCATGAATATAAGTTATTTTATTTGTCTTCTTCTTAATCCATTTTTGATATGTATAATAGATTTATGAAAATAATTAAACATTATATTATCTTAAATGAACATATAAATATCCTTACTTAGTGTACAATATTCTGAGATGCCTTCCTAAATAATGGGAGGCAAAAGT
Organism: Dendrobium chrysotoxum; assembly: GCA_019925795.1. NCBI lineage: Eukaryota > Viridiplantae > Streptophyta > Magnoliopsida > Asparagales > Orchidaceae > Dendrobium > Dendrobium chrysotoxum. The sequence continues at coordinate 57,881,318 of CM034312.1, forward strand.
AATAACAATTAATATGATAAAGATTTATCTACTTATCCACTTGATTAGCATTTAGGTTCTTCATTTGATATATATTATATGAAGAATTAGATGATAGACTTAATGAATTAGTTAATGACTACTAAAAATTAAAGAATATTAAATTAAAAAAAAGCATAAGAATTTAGATATGTATTTCAATAAAAATAAATGTCATGACTTGAAAAATAAAAATAATTCTCTATTAAATCATTTTTTCTTATTTGTAAAATTGAAATATAGAATATTATGTTAAACGTCAGACCATAATTATCTATGAAATCATAAGTTCATTATAGTTCTTTATCAAGTAAAACATCTAATAGAAGTTCAACTTATGTCAGATAGATATCATGCAAGCCCTATGCAAACTCTAATATTAAATGTAATTATTATAATAGAAAATGATATATATCATTTGATGTCATGCTCATAAATCACATAATGCTAAACAATCATATTATGTATGGGTACCAAAAGATAAGCACTTGTTAGATATCATACTTCTCATTTAGAATGTGGACTAAAACTTAACATTCGATTTACATTTATACATTCAAAGAAAAATCAAAGGAGGTATGTGGAACTTGGATACTAGATGTTCAAGACATATGATGGGTGATAATGCAAAATTCACTTTAGAACCAAGTGATTGGTGACAATTGATATATGAAGATAATGCAAAGGTAAAGATCATTGACATTGAATCCATTTTTTAGAACTCTATTACTTTAGATAATTTTTTTTATTTTTTATTTAAAATATACTATACTATTAATTAGTTAATTATGCCATAAAGTATTAGATGTTTCTTTTTATGCTTTACATTGCATCATTAAACATAATGGAATTATTTTGCATATAGAAAATATGCATAATAATATATATTTAATTAATTTAAAAAATATAAATGAGACTAATTCATTTGTTTTGTATGAAATCCTCAATTGATTATGCTTGCTTAAGGCATAGAAGACCATGTCATGCCAATATGCACACATTAAATAAAATTTCTAAACTTAATTTTTTAGTTAGTTTACCTAAAGAAATTTTATTTTAATTCAATATGTGATGCAATGGTAAGCACATTAAAAATTCTTCTAAGAGTAAAAATATAGTCACTACTAATAGACATACATAATAATTATACACAAACTTATTTGGATCGATTAAGATAACTAGTCTAGGTGGCAAAAGTTATTGATTTGTTATTTTAGAAGATTATTTAAGATACACTTTGGTATTATTCCTAGAAAATAAAAATAATACATTTAATGGTATTAGAAGATTTTTTTAAGTATATTCAATGAAAATAAGGTCATAGAATCCAAACACATCATGGTAGAGAATTTGACAAAAAATAATTTAAAAATTATTGTAATAAAAATTAAATTAATCATAAATTTAAAGGCTAGAGGTATCAATGGAAAATGGCATAACTGAAAGAAAGAATGCTACTTTAGTAGAATTAGTAAGATCAATGCTTAATGAATGTACACTACCTAAGTATTTTTGAGTTTAATTAGTTAATATTGCATGTTACTTTATAAATAGAGTATAACTGAGACCTTTTTTGAAAGAGGCTTTTTTATGAATTAATTTTTGGAAAGAAACCTAAAATTGGTCCTTTACATGTTTTTGGATGTAAATGTTTTGTTTTAAATAAGAAGAAAAATATTTAAGTAAATTTTATGCTAAGTTAGATGACGGTATCTTCTTCAGATATTCAATTTTAGAAAAAAAACTTATATAATTTTTAATAAAAGAAATAAAGTTTTGATGAATTTATTCGTATCATCGAAACCTGTGTAGATTTTTATAAGAAATAATTTGGGCAATGCTGACATTGAGAATATAAAGAAAATCCTTTTGAAGAAAAAGAACATGATTCATTACCTAAAGAATAGAGGTATATTAGATATCACAAAAAAAAGGGTAACCCTTCAAAAGGTGTTAGGTCTATTAGAAATCTTAGGGAGGAGGTTAAACATTCATCATACCTATCAAAGATTGAACCTTAATATAAAGATAAAGCATTACAAGATAATTTTTGGTTAATAATTATAGAAGAAGAACAAAAAAATTTATAAGTAATAACATTTCAAAGCTAGTCCCATGTCCCCATGATCAAAATATAATAACAAACTAAATAGTTCTATAAAAACAAGCTAGATGACTTGGTTAAGGCATAGAAGAGCATGTCATGCCAATATGCATACATTAAATATGAATGATATTAATTAATTTATTTTTATGAAATCCATAATTAATTATGCTTGGTTAAGGCATAGAAGAGCATGCCATGGCAATATGCATACATCAAATAAAAAAAATTAAACTTTATTTAATAATTAGTTTACCTAAAATGAAATTTCATTATAATTCTATATGTTATGCTTATATTCATGGTAAACACATTAAAATTATTTTAAGAGAAAAAATATTGTAACTATTAGTAGACATTTAGAATTATTACACACAAACTAAATTGGATCAATTAATGAAGCTAGTATAGGTGGGAAAAATTATAGATTTGTTATTGTAGATGATTATTCAAGATACACTTTGGTATTACTCCACAAAAATAAAAATAATGCATTTAATGTTTTTAGAATATTTTCTAAGTATATTCAAAGAGAATAAGGTTATCTAATTCATAGAATCTAAATAGATCATTATAGAGAATTAGACAGTAAATCATTTGAAAAATATTTCGATTAATATTGAATTTGGTATAACTTTTTAAGCAATTGGAATCCCTAAGAAAATGGCATAACTGAATGAAAGAATAGCACTTTAGTAGAATTTGTAATATTAATGCTTTATGCATGTGCACTACCTAAATATTATTGGGCTGATGTAGTTAATATTGTATGTAATGTTGCAAATAGAGTGTATTTGTGACCTATTTTTGAAAAAAGACCTGTTATGAATTAATTTTTGTAAAGAAACCTAAAATTTGTCCATTACATATTTCTTGATGTAAGTGCTTTATTTTAATAAGAAAACAAAATATTTATGTAAATTTGATAGTAAGTTAGATGTTGGTACCTTCTTAAGATATTCAATTCCAAAAAATATCTTATATAGTTTTTAATAAAAGAAGTTAAATATTGAAGAATTTGTTCTTTTCATGTGTCATTTTTTATGAAGGCACTATTCTATAAGAAATAATTTGAACAATGATATTTTGAGAATATAAATATAATAAATTTGAAAGGAAAAGAAGGTGATTTATTACCTAAAGACTAGAGATACAATTGAATCATGCAAAAAAATAAATAATTGCAAACCCTTCAAAAGGTGTTGAAGAGATAAACTTTGAGGAAACCTTTACACTAGTAGAAAAACTAAAGGCCATCATGCTACTCTTTTTCTTTATTTATTTTAAGGACTTTAGGGTTCACAAGAAGAGATTGAGAGGTGCCCTTCAATATGTTTACTCCTCGATGAGAGAGCTTAGGGTCTTTTGCGAAACCTAGTCGGTTCATTATTTGTGTGGTTCTTCTTCTGCTATCTAGGTGATTCTTTTTGGGGTTTTCTACTGGATTGAGAGGCTATGCTTTTCTCTATTTTGCTATTTTCATGGATTCATTTGCTAATTTCCCTCCTTTAAAATCATCCTTGAAACTAAGTTCTATTTCAGCAGTGTCCTCGTCGAGTATGAAAGCTTGGAATGGGCTATTGACATCTCATCAATCTTAACCCAACCTTTTTCTATTTCTTTTCTACCATCTTCTGATAATCTTTCTACATTTTTGGAAGACGATGTCTTAGCTGCCTCTTAAAAATGGGGTTTAACCCTGTTAGGTTATTTCTTGGTAAGCAGCCATAATTTTAAGCTTTAAAATCTAACTTGCTGAAGGTTTGGAAGTTGAAAGGTAGCTTTACTATGCTTGGTTTAAAAGAAGGTTTTTTTCCTATTGAAATTCTCTTTCACAGAAGATTACGATTTAGTTTGGTCGGGTTGACCATGGTTTTTCTTCAGTAAACCGTTCATTATTCAAAAATGGTTGCCTCTTTTTCATCCTAAATGTGAAGAGTTTACTTCTATTCCTCTTTGGATCAAATTTCTTGATCTTTCTCTTGTTTGTTGGATGCCTAAGGGCATTTCTAAAATTCCAAGTTTGATTGGAATTCCTATCATTGTAGATTCTTTAACTACTGAGCAAGCTTGGCTTACTTTAGCTCATGTTTGTGTTTTAGTTTCAAAAGATTCTTGCCTTCCTGATGAAGTAAAGATTTCAATTGTTGGTAACATTTTTTCATTAAAATTTATTTATGATTGGAAGCCTACACCTTGTCAGGGGTGTGGTTATATTGTTCATCCCTCTTGTTGTGCCCTACTAAGTTGCAGGTTAACATTGAAAAATTGGAATCTATTAGAATAGTCAAGAAGAAGGCTTCACGTTCTATAAGAAATTCTTTTTCTAATAATCCCACTCAAAAGAATTTTTCTGATCCAGTGGATACTCTGAATCAAAATCTAAATCCTCTTTTAACTTCTATTAGTATAGCCTCTTCATGAATTTCTCATTCATTTCGGGTTGCTAATGAATCTCAAGATAATGTTTTTCTTAATTCCAATATTTTGAGAGATGTTTCTACTGAGATTGTGACTGCCCCCTCTTCAAGTTCTAAAGTGGTTGTGCCTAATTTAAATTCTCCTTTAGAAGAGATGGCTTCTAATCTCATTTTAAATAATGCTTTTGTTGTTTCTATTTCTCTTTTGAATTCAAAAACTTCTTTTCATAATTTTGATTCTTTTAATAAGTTTTAGGTATTAGGTTCCTTGGATGGGGAACATCCAAGTTTTAAGGAAGGTGATGCTAGTGCTAGTGATGTGATATCTACTTAGGAGATTTCTTCTTCTGCTTTGTCTGATATGGATCATTCTGGTATCAAAATTGCTATTATTGCTTGTAAATCTACTATATCTAAAACTTCCAGGAAGGCAACTTCTTTGAATATAAAGCATTAATGAATTTTCTAAATTTAATTTCCTAGAATGTGAGGGGCTTTAATTTTTTGGATAAAGTTAAGGTCTGTCATGATCTTGTTAGGAAGTTTAATATTGAATTTTGTTGCATTCTTGAAGCTAAAGTTTAGCTTGATCTTGTTAGGAATCCTTGGTTCATTACTAAGAATATGATTTTTTAGAATGAGGACTGTTGCCATAATTTTAATATTTCCTATGCTAGAAGGATCTGGTTAAAATGGAATGCTTCGTGTATTTATTTTAATTCTACTCTTATTACTAGTCAGCTTATTCATGGTATTCTTAAGTTTGGATCTACTGAATTTTTTATTATTGTTATTTATGCTTCAAATTTAGCCGATGATAGAGTTAATCTTTGGAATGATATTCTTAATATATCCTCAAATATCTCTTTGCCTTAGATTTTGCTTGGCAATTTTAATTATTGTAGATTTGCTAATATAAAATCAGGTGGTAACTCTCTTTCTTGTAGCAAATTGGGGGAATTTAATAACTGTATCTTTAATTCTAGTCTTATTAAGCTTTCTTCTATTGGTCATTTTTTTACCTGGTTCAAATAGCAGAAAGACAATCCTATTCATATTAAATTGGATAGGGCATTTGTTAATAATTCTTGGATGAATATTTTTTCTTCTTATTATTGTATTATTGATAATCCTATTTGCTCAGATCACTCTCGTCTTATTATTTGCATTAATAGTAATAGGATTGCTTCTAGTAATAGATTTCTTTTTAAGAATTATTGGTGCAAGAAAGTAGAATTTTGAGATCTACTTATTGAGGTGTTTGCTAAACCTCCGGTGCATAATCCGTTAATAATCTTTATGTTAAATTATGTATGCTGAAAGGATTAATCAAGAAGCAAGTTTGGACCTCTTCTAAGCATCTCTTATTTTTTATTGATTCTCTTAAGGAGCACAAGAATTATTTGTGTTGCCAAATTCAGAAGGATCCTCAAAATCCTAAACTTAATTTAGCTATGCTAAATATTAATTCTCTTCTTAAGGATCAATTGTCTAATTGGTTTTTCTAGATTTTTTAAAGAGCTAAATTGAAATGGATGTCTTATGGAGAAGATGATTTAAGTTTTCTTTATTCTAAAATCAGATGCAGGAAAAATTCTAATAAGATTCATGGTATTTAGTCTCCTCAAGGGATTATCTCAGACTCTTAATGCATTGCTAACGTCTTTGAGAATCATTTTAAGTATGTTTTAATTCTCCTACTTCAGCTTTAGCCTCTTCTTTTAATATTCCTGCAAAAAATATAATTCCTAACTATATTAGATCTTCTATGGTTCTTCCTATTTTGGTTGAAGAGATTAAAAATGTTGTTTTTAATAGTCCTAATTCATCTACGTCGGGTCCTGATGGACATACTTTTGAGTTTTTTAAGAATGCTTGGGATATTGCTGGACCTTTTCTTTGTAAAGCTATTCTTTACTAATTTAATACTAGTTTTATGCCTAGGGCTTCTAAAGCTTCTACTATTTCTCTTATTCCCAAAAAGAACAATGCTTCTAGTGTTCTAGATTACAGGCCTATTTCTTTATGTAATATTTTTTTATAAGATTGAGGCTAAGATTTTTGCTAACAGGATACATGGAGTTATGCCTTTTAGTATTCATAGAAGTCAAGCTGGGTTTATCAAAAATAAGATTTCTATGGATAATATCATTCTTACTTATGAACTTGTTAGAAAATTCAATTCTTCTTCTAGTAATAAATTGTTTTGTACAAAATTAGATATACATAAGGCTTTTGATATGGTCCCAAAGATTTTTTAATTGTTAGAATGGTGTAGACGCATTTTCCTCCTATTTTTATTTCTTGGATCAAAGGATGCATTGAAGATGTTTATTTTTCTATTATTCTTAATAGTTCTCTTCATGGGTCTTTTAGTTCTTCTTCGGGTATTCGGCAAGGCTGCTCTCTTTCTCTATATCTTTTTTGTATAGTTATGGATGCTCTCTCCAATCTTCTGGATGATAAATTTGCTAATGTTAATTTGTAGGGGATAATGGAGGGTGATTTTCTCTTTCTTATCTATTATATGAGGATGATCTTCTAATATTTAGTAAAGGCACTATTGAGAATACTAGAAAGCTCAATGAGATTTTGGTTCATTTCTCTGGTGCGTCTTGTTTTTATTTAATTCGGCTAAAGTTCTCAATTTGAAGATGATATTAGTCATATTCTTTAAGATGATATTAGTCATATTTTTGGCATTAGTGTTTCTTTGTATCCTTTAAAGTATTTGGGCTTGCCTATATCTGGTAAAAGGCTTAAAAATTCTAATTTTCAGTCATTGGTGACTAGTATTACTTTGCTTTTGGTGGGTTGGAAAGTTAAATTACTTTCGTTTGCTAGCAGGGTTCAGTTTTTTAATTTTACCAATTATAAATGTTATCTCCTATTAGATTAGGGGTACTTCTCTTCCTAAATTTTGTTTTCTATTTATTTGAAAGGTTTGTTCTAATTTTCTTTTTCATGGAGTTTCTTCTAGCAGAAACATGAATACTATTGCTTGGAAAAATATTTGTAAGCCTAGAGATGTTGGGGGTCTTAGTAAATTTAACCCGAAAGCTTTACATTTTGCCTACAATTGTTCTCTTATTTGGGGAATCATTAATGACTTTGGTCCTTTTTCTATTTGGTTTAAGTTCAAATATGTCTCTTTTTGGAAGCCTTGGTCTCAAACAGTTTCTATTTTTATGAAAAATATCACAATAATTCTTAGAGACATTAAGAGTAAAATTAATTTTAATATTTCCATTAATAGTTCTCTTTCTCTTTTTTGGGATCCTTGGTGTTTGGGGAATTCTATAGATGAGATGGACGAGTCTGATAGATTTTATCTTGATTCCTCTCTTTATAATGGCAAGTTGGGAGATTTGATTTCTAATAATGGCTGGAATTTGCCGATATATGTCTATGGCTATTAGTTCTATTGTGTCCTATATTGCTATTTCTAATAAGCAAGCATCTATTTTTTTTTTTGGAATGGTGTTATGTTTCCTTCTTTCAAAATGTTTCATAAGGCTTTTTATGATAACTTCACTGAAGTGGATTGGTGTCATTACATTTGGCATAAAAGATATGCTTTGAGATTCTCTTGCTATGCTTGGATGGCTATTTTGAAGGGTCTAAAAACGTTTGATATTCATGCTCAGAGAAATATAAATGTTTCTACTATTTGTATCCTTTATTTAAATGCTAATGAAAGCCATAATCATTTATTTTTTTAATGTGATTTTGCTTCTAGTCTTATTTCAAACTTTCTGCCGGATAGTAATTTTTTCATGCTACAGCCTAATTTGATGTAGTTATTGGATTATATTTTGACTCTTAATTTAGAATCTAATGTGAAAATTTTTATTTTTTTCTTTTTATCGGTTGCTCTATTTATTTCATTTGGAAAGAAAGGAATTCCATAAGATTTGAGAATCACTTTTCTAGTGCTGATTTTGTGGGTTATTCTATAAAAAAGGCTTAACTAGGAAATATTTCTAACTGGAATTCGTTTCACAGCATCAAAGGCTTTTTTCTTAGATAGTGAGTTTGGGGTATGATGTTTGGGGCCTTCAGTCTCTTCTTGGAATGTTTTATTTTGACAACCAAGTTTTGTTTGCTTTAGAGGGTCAAATTCTGCAACTAAGGATTGATTTTCTATTTTTAAGAAGGGTTTTCCCCTTTCTGAGTTTGGAGGGGTGCTTTGGTTATTCAGGTTTTATTGGATTGGCTACTGTTGGTGCTGCTGTGTGGTTTTTAGGGGGTAGTGGCTATGTTTCTCAGGCCCTATGGCTAAATAAACAATTTGAAGATTATGGAATTATGCTAAAATATATACTAATTAAATGAGAACACTAATGTTATTAGTTTATATAAAAGTTTAATATAACACTCATGAACTAAGCACATAGTCATTATACAACATTTTATAAGAGATCATGTTAGTAAGGGTGATGTAGATATAAAATTTATAAATACAAATTCATAAATTACATATATTTCTCAAAACCATTAACTTAGAAATATTTTGCACATTAAGACTTATGTTTTAGATGTTAGAACCTTATATACAAACTAATATTAGAATTTTATCCTCCTTTTTAACATTTTCAAAAGGTGGAGAAGATATATATGTTAGTCATAAACTTAATACATACATATATTTATAGGGAGAATTATTATTTATTTTATGCACAAATTACATTTGAATGGAGCGGGGTGAGGAAGAATTTTTTAAAAATTTATATTTTATATATATATATATATATATATATATATATATATATATATATTCTAATACTTAAATTATGATGAAAGGTAATTTTACACCTTTCAACATAAGTTTGTTATCATTAAAAAGGAAGAGATCATTGGTTTTATGAGCCTAATGATCTATTTTAGTTATTTTAATAATAGCATAGGTTCATTTGTTTGAAAAATATGCATAATGGCTATTTATATTTAATGTACATTGCGCACCCCAAATTTAATCAAAATTTAAGTATCTGGATGGATCGAGATAATTAACTTAGAGCTTTAGAAGTAATATTTTAGATTTTATACATTTAAGAGTCTTAGAGGTTCATGGAAGTTAACTTATATCATTCATTTGGTTTTCTCTGAATTTAATTTATATGTTATCAATTAAAGATAATAAAGTTAAATTAGATATTTGTAAACTTATCTAAATTAATTAAATTTTATGTTAAGATACTTTGGATATTCTTAAATTGTTTGTATATAACATCAAATTATACAAAAATAACATTAGTGCCTAACTACATAAAAATAAATTTGTATCACCATATTCTCAAGATCCTTATTTTGCAGCACATATTTATTTTTACTTGTGAATTTTATTACTTATATTCAATGGATGAATACGTGATAAATGTTAGTTTAGTATCTTAGATAAATTTGTAATATATATTACCCTTTGGGGGAAATCATAGTTTAAAATCTAGTCAAAGAACATTAATAGCCATTAGTTATTAAAATTATTGCATTGTTCACATTAGAAAATTTTACCCCTTTAAATAAAATTTATGAAACACTTATATTTGTTGCAACTCAAGCTCGCGAGTTTATATTTTTGATGATAACAAACATTGTGGCTCATACCTTTATGTCCCATAGTATTTGCATTCTATATTTATTTGTGTGTATACTAACATTTCAGGAACACCATTCACCATTCAACGATGATTCAGGACTCAAGATTTGGTAGAATAATTTATGTTGAAAGAGTCTATAATTTTTATTTATGTATTTTAATTTTCTTGAGTCAACTTCTATAAGGGTGTATGCTAGCCCGATGATCGTGCACAAATACACAGAGGGAGCAAAAATAACTTTAAATATTTTTATTTTTTTATACATCATACTGTACAATTTAGTATTATACTGAACGATCTATTATTATAGGAATTAATTTAAATATTTTATTTATTTGGAAAAATAATTTTGAAATATAACTAATGATACAGTACGAACACCACATCGTACTGGACGATCCGTTATAATTAGAATTCTTGCCGTTTAATAATTTAAGCAAAAATTGAATTGGAAATATTGCTCTATTCATACCGTACAATCTGGATGATACTATATGATGTGTAAAATATTACCTAAATAAATCCTATGATTAGTCAATTGAGTCTATTTAATTTTAATATTTTGATTGTACTGTATGAATTGGATCGTACTATACGATCAACAGAGATTATATTTGGTCATCCCAGAATTCATCCTGGATGAACTGCAGGTTGATTGAACTGATTATATTATATGATTATGCGATCGTAATGTATAATCTTTAACAGTTGAATTGAATTTTTAGAGTTTTTTGAAGCCCTCTATTTAAGCTTTCGAATAGACTTTCAATGAGTCTTTTGGCATGCATTGAGTCCTTTTCTTCTGGAGAAAACTTGAAGAGAGAGCCTCAAAAGGGAGAGAGGAATGGGTGGAGTTTGGGAGGGAGAAGATCCTTAGAGGGGGTTTCAAGGGAGTGTGGAGGGGCTTTCACATGGTTGCTCCAACATGATTGTACCTTAGTACCATTATTATTAAGGTTTGTCTTTAGGGAAGTTTTGGGAAGAAAAAGATCTCTTTGGTGTCAAAAGACCTCGCTACTCTGCTGCACTGGGGAAGGTGAAAGGGATTCGAGGTTCTCTGCCTGTGAAATGATTATGGTCCTCTGTTGCACCAAGTTGATGGAAGAGATTTTGTAAAGTCTTTTCTACCTAGCTATGGGGGCTAAAGGAGAGTCACTAAAGATTTAGTGTAATAGCTAGAATAGAGGGTTCTGGGGAGTGGACGTAAGTCAGGTTAGACTGAGCCACCATAAATTCTAGTGTGTTCATTCTGATTATTTTCTGGACTTTATTCTTACTACGATTAACTGTGTGGATGAAATCTCTGATTAATCTTTTTATTGTTGAATTAATTCACTTATGTTATAAAATATAACAAGATTTTTTTTAATTATAGAATTCTTAAATTACCAATTTACCCCCCTCTTGGTTAGCCTTGGGACTTATTCTATAAGATCTAACAACCTTCACAAACTTTTAAGTGGTATTAGAGTGAGATTCAAAAATTAAGTTTTAGAAAAATTTTAAAAAATGATCAATGGCTAACTTTAGTAATCGTAATACTGTAGAAGGATATTTAATCACTCGACCACCTCTATTTGATAATATTCATTTTGATTTTTTAAAAATTTGCATGTCTATTTTTTTACAATAAATTGATTATCGAATGTGACAAATGTTTCAAACTGGTTATTTTGTATCATCATGTATTGTAGATGAAGTCAAAACAAATATTACATTTACTGAATGAAGTAGAATAGAGTAAATTAATGCTCAATTGAATGCTAAATGTTTGAACTACTTTTTTCTATGCTTTGAATTTTGAAGATTCTATGAGAATCTCTACATGTACTACTAATAAGGATATTTGAGATAGATTATACACTACGTACAAAGGTGCTAGTGAAGTCAGTAATCTAAGTTGAATATTCTAATGCATAATTATGAACTTTTTTGCATGAAATCTTATGAGATAATCTTAGACATGCATACTAGGTTTACTCAAATTATGACATCATTAAATGCTTTATGTAAAGAACTTTCAAATTATGAAAAGGTCAATAAATTTCTACATTATCTATATAATACATTTCATGCTAAAGTCTCTGCTATATGTGAATAAAATGACTTGAATGATTATTCTATTGATAATCTGATTGGCTCACTCATAGCGTACGAGTAAAGTGTGAGTCAAAGACTTTTGGTTGTAGGTGAAACTACAGTGCTAAAAGCTGAAGATATAGATAAAAGCAACTTAGTACATGATGGGGGTAAGGAGATATCATCAATAACATGCAAATTTAAAAATCTACTAAAGCGTAAGCATCAACATCAATAAAAGTGGAACAAAGGTAAAAATGGTAAGAATGTTAAGATTTTCTCTAACATTATTTTCTTTGGGTGTACGAAACCCGAACATATGAAAAATCAGTGCCCTAATATAAAAACTCTTCATGCAAAGGAATAGGATAAAAATAAGCTAATTGTAATAAGGGCAAATGATAAAAAGCAAAAGATCTCCTAGGCAAAACTAGCTTCTGAATCATCAGACCAGGAGCAAGATGATGAGCTATAAAGTTTTGTTTATGTGTTTATCTATGTTATAGTTAATGCATGTGTATATGTTCATTGTTTTATTTTTGTTTGCCATGAATGTTTTTATTTTCCATGTTATTTTAGTATTTTGTTGTATATTAAGATATTTATATTTGTAATCTTTTATTCTATTTTTTATGTATGTTTTTTAGAACACTCTCTAATCATCGCACACAAATCACATCTCACATCGTATTTACATAAGAGAATCAATCACTTTTTTCTAATCATATTTTTTTAAACAAAACATTTACCACCTTTTTACTTAAAATTTTTGGTAAGTGATTATTGACTTCTCTAAATAGTTAAAGGAAGAGAAATTGATGACTATCCCTCTTCCTTTAACTCCTATAGTGGTGAAACTTCTTTTTGAATCAAAATCTATTTTAAATTAAAAATTGGACCTATAAATAGAGATCTACTTCATCTTCCTACATTTCTTTATCTCATATGAATATTTTTGCAAGTCAATGAATCCACTTCAAATTTTCCTAATCAAGTTGTTTATTTCTATTATATGGATCGGTTTTTACTTTGTTGTTTACTCTTCTTTATATAAGAGAGTGAGTTCTTCTTCTCTTATATTTGGATGATAATCTCACAATTGAGAGAACTCCATTTTTAAAGATTTAGAAAGGAAGAAAGTCGAAAAAATATGAAAAGAGATATAAAATGAGCCCAAAATGAAAAGATACACAATGTCTGCCAAATAATTGCAAGATGCACAAAGTATATCAAAAATCAAAAGATGAGCAAAGTGCACCAAAAATTGATAAAGAGGCATAAAATGAGCCCACATTGAGTTAGCTCTCCTTTCTTTCAAATCTTTAGATCTTAGAAAAATCCATATGCCAATTGATATCTTCAACACTTGAGTTTGAAAATTATGATTCTTGATTCATCATTTTTGCATTAATATTCTATTAGAAATATTTCATGCAAGAAGATTAAGAAGATTAAAGTTCCTTCTCTAATTTATTTTTTGAATTTGATTTTTTTAAAAAGATTTTAACTTATAAGGAGCTTGGGTTAGGGTGAATAAAACTTAAATTTCTAACCTTTCTGGTTTTAAGCATTGTCAATGCATTTCTTATTAAGCTTTCGGGTAAAATTTAGAGGTAACTTTCTCATTCCAAAAAACATTGCTGAAATTAATTAATTCTTCTTAAACATCACCATTACCTCCACCTGATCAGGGTCGGTTTGATCTTTTATATTTGGTTCATTTTTTTGTTGTTTGTTTCTTTTTTTGTACTTATCTTCTTTTTAATAATGTCAAAGGGGGAGAACATATTTGTATGGTTGCATTTGTTTATTTTTTATTTTCATTCTTTTTTTGTTTATCTGTTACATAGTGTCTTAATTTCATTTATCTTATATATATATATATATATATATGTATTGGTATCCCCTATTTTTTTTAATATAATTCCTTCGTAAGGGGGAGTCTAGGAGAAAACATTTTTCTAAGTTTGCAAATTCAATCAGTAGTGTTTTCCATCATAAAAAAGGGGGAGATTATTGCAACTAAAGCTCACGAGTTTATATTTTTGATGATAACAAATATTATGGCTCATATCTTTATCTCTTAGTATTTGTATTCTATATTTATTTGTGTGTATACTAACATTTCAGGAATATCATGCACCATTCGATGATGATTCAGGACTCAAGATTGGGTAGAATAACTTATGTTGAAAGAGTCTATATTTTTATTTATTTATTTTAAATTTCTTAAGTCAAGTTCTATAAGGGTGTATGTTAGCTTGATGACCGTGCACACAGACATAGGGGGAGCAAAAATAACTTTAAATATTTTAATTTTTTTGTACATCATACTGTATAATTTAGTATCATACTAAATGATCTATTATTAGATGAATTAATTAAAATATTTTATTTATTTGAAAAAATAGTTTTAAAATATAACTAATTGTACAGTATAAACAGCACATTGTACTGGATGATCTGTTATAATTAAAATTCTTGCCATTCAATAATTTAGGCAAAAATTGAATTTGAAATATTACTCTATTCATACTGTATAATCTAGATCATCTTATACAATGTGTAAAATTTTTCCTAAATTAATTCTATAATTAGTCAATCGAATCTGCTTAATTTTAATATTCTAATCATAATGTATAAACTGGATCATACTGTACGACCAATAGAGATGATATTTGGTTATCGCAGGAATCATCTTGGACAAACTTTAGGTTGATTGAACTAATCAAACTGTATGATCCTGTGATCGTACTATATGATCTTCGACGACTGAATTAAATTTTTAGGGTTTTTTGAAGCCCTCTATTTAAGCTTTCTCAAAAGACTTTATATGAGTCTTTTGGCATGCATTGAGTTCTTTTCTTTTAGAGAAAACTTGAAGAGAGAGCCTTGAAGGAGAGAGAGAGGAAAGGGTGGAGTTTGAGAGGGAGAAGATCCTTGGAGGGGTTTTTAAGGGAGTGTGGAGGGGTTTCACATGGTTGCTCCGGCAAGCTTGTACCTTAGTACAATCATTATCACGGTTTGTCTTAAGGTAAGTTTTGGAAATAAGAAGATCTCTTTGGTGTGAAAGGACCCGGCTACTCCATCGCACTAGGGAAGGTGAAAGGGATTCAAGGTTTTCTGCTTATGAAAGGATTATGGTCCTATGCCGCACCAGGTTGGTGGAAGAGATTTTGTAAGGGCTTCCTCACCTAGTTGTGGGGGCTAAAGGAGAGTCACTAAAGGTTTAGTGCAATACCTTGAATGGAGGGTTCCAGGGAGTGGATGTAGTTCAGGCTGGATCAAACCACTATAAATTCTGGTGTGTTCATTCTGATTATTTTTTACACTTTATTCTTACTGCAATTAACTGCATGGGTAAAATCTCTGATTAATCTTTTTATTATTGAATTAATTCACTTTCACTATAGGATATAAAAAGATTTTTCTTTTTATTAAAGAATTTTTAAATTACCAATTCACTCTCCCTTTTGGTTAGCATTGGGACTTGTTCTATAAGGTCTAATAACCTTCACGAACTTTCAATATTATCATTGAATAAGAATTTTAAGTATTTATTTCTTGATAGTTTAATTAGTTAAATAATAATAATAATATTAATAATAATAATGATAATAATATATTATTATTATTATTATTATTATTATTATTATAACACTAGTTCACCCAACCCTCTCTTGGGTATTGCCATTTACTTTATGTCTAAGGCACTAGTCTCAAACAATGATAAAATTCAATTTTTCCTTTCCCACCCTTTACTTGTATTTTGAGTTCAATTATTTACATTCTCTTGTGGCAAGAAAAAATAAATAAATTTCTAAATCTCTCATGTGATAAAATGATTATGTTGAAACATTTTATTCTTATTAATGAATAAAACGAAATAACTTTTACTCACTAGTTTTATTTTTATAAAATAATAAAAATATTTTCAAGTTTAAAATTTTACTTTATTTTTAAATTACACATCAATTCAAATCCCCTCCCCCCATTTTAGGTGTGTAGTAAACATCCATTAGTATCACAGTGATAAACTTTATTAAAAGCTTTACTACCTAAAGTAGATCTATAAGCATGGCATAAGCAAGTAATTGGAGTAGTATATAAGGATATTCCATTAACTGATTGATTAAATTTTATAATACTTCCTTTGATTTTTTGAAAATTTGTATGGGTTCTCTTATACAATCCATTCAGTATGGAATGTGGAATTATGTGAAAGTACATTATTCACCTCATAAAATTTAAATTTGAAAGTGTATTAAAATTCCCTTTGATAAAAAAGAATTAGAATAAAGAGAATTAACATGGTTAAATTCTAAGTATTTAAACTATCTTTTATGCTTTAAAATTTGATGAGTACATGTGCTTTTTCACTTATAGTATGGGAAAGAAATTTTGGGATACTTAGCTTTATCATGCATGATTATAAATAATTTTATTTGTAGTTAAATGAAACTATTTTTGATTTGTACATTAGATTTATCAAAATTATTATTTCTTCACATATAGTTGGTAAAGAATATATGAATGCTAAAAAATTAAATACGATTCTTAGATATTTTCCTAAATTAAGGATGCCAAGCATCTCAAAATATTTTAATCGAAGGAATTATGTACTTATTATATTATCACACTACTTTACTCCATTATATAGTATATGAATAAAAAATCACATAAATGACTATAAGCATTATTGTGAAAAAGAAAGAGAAATAGATAGCTTTGCAAGGCAACGAATTTTAAATTTATTAGACAAATAGCTCCTATAATGATGATGTGGCTCTAGTTACAAAGATGTTGCAATTCAGGAGCCTAAACTTGTATTTTGGTGATTACAAATATTATTGGATGATTATTTAGTTTCTCCTATTTGTTATATTGGATAGATCCTTTCTATGTGTACTAATATTTTAGGTAGAACATACAACAAGCACCACTAAGGGATCAGGCTCAAGATTGGGTAATGTAGGATTAATGTTTACAAGAGTTTGTATTTTTATATTTTCTTAAGTTTATGTAATAAAAAGGTGTATGTTAGCTTTGTAGCCACACTCACACATTGGTTGTAAAAACAAAAATATTTTATTTTTTTTGTAAATCATACTATATGATTATTGATTGTACTATACAATATGTTGAAATATAATTTAATTAAAATATTTAATTTAAATAAAAGTTATTATCTTGAAATATAACTAATCATATAGTGCGAAAACCAAATCATATCGGAGGATCAACTATAATAAGAAACCCCACCATCAAATCTACATTACCTAAAATAGGCTAATTGAAATTTTAAAATTTGAACTATTCATTCGGTATGAAGTATTTCATGCCATATGATCAGTTAATTATTTGCCTAGTTAAGTCCATTAATTAAGGGATCAAATCAAATCAGTCAGATTTGATTTAATTATTAATCGTACTATACAATATTTGATCATATTGTATGACTTACCCAAGGAATCTTTGGATGATATTTAGTTCATAAAGTATGATATAAAATTACACTGTACGAACAACTTGAGTGCTTTCTAGAAGAAATTTGTTTATCCAGTACGATCTAATTTTTATTTAACTTAGATTGTATGGTTATAAAATTACACTAGATGATTATCAACAAAGTAAACTAATCATAATGTATGATGTCCTTATCTTACTGTACAAATAGTTATAATAGAATTGAAAATTAGACTTTTTTCTTGGAGCCTTGTATTTAAACAACTCTTAATTCAGTTTGAACTGTCTTTTGCAAGTCATTGGTTATGTTTTCTATGAAAAATCATTAAAGAGAGAACTTTGAGCTTAGGAGAGAATGGGTGGAGTCTTTGTGAGGGGGAGAAGATCCTTGTCGGTTCAAGGGAGCATGAGAGGAAGTTTCACATTTTTAATCCAACAAACATAAACCAGAGTTCCTGAATGCATCAAGATTTTTCTTGAGGGAAGCTTTGGAAAGAAGACCTCTTTGGTGACAAAGGACATGGCCACTCCACCACACTAGTTGGTGAAAGAGATTTGGCTACTCCAGTACACCATTAATGAAAGAATTTGACTACTCCATCGCACCGTTGGTGAAATGGATTTGGCTACTCCACCATATTGAGTTGGTGGAAGAGATTTTGTAAGCGTTTCTTTTCCTTATTGTGGGGGTAAAAGGAGAGACACTAAAGTTTTAGTGTAATACTATGAGTGGAGGACTCAGGATAGTGGATATAGTCAATATTGATTGAACCACTATAATATTAAAATCTAGGATCCTGAGCTTATGATTTTGATGACAATAAATATTATTGATTGCTACTTTATTGCTCTTAGTACCGGAATTATATATGTGCTTTATGCACACTAATATTTCAGGCACATCATACACAATGTAATGAAGATTCAAGGCTCAAGACAGGGTAGAATTGGGTGATGTTTATAAGAGTGTGTAATTTTCATTTTTTTAATTTTTAATATTTCTTGAGTTAAAGTCTTATAAAGGTGTATGGTAGCTTAGCAACCGTGCACACACACGCGAAATATGAATTTAAGATTTTTTGAGTTTATACTATAAAATCAGTTATTCTAAAAATTAATTAAAATGTTTGGTTGACTAATTAATACACTTTGAACTAATCATACTGTATGAACCCGATCGTATAGGACAATCAGTTTAAATTAAAACACCACTCACCAATCATAAATTAGGCAACATTTTAAAATTCAAAAGTGGAGCTAATCATGCTATACGATTATGATCGTACGGACAACGTAAGTTAAGTTTACCTAATTTAATCTTCTAATTAAGCAATCAAATTTGGATTAATTGAAAATTCATATTATATGATTATGATGCTCTGTTTCATATTATACAACTCAATTAACTCATAGGATAATATTTAATTGCCAGCCATTATGCAAGATGAAAATCCTACTCAATTAAACTTATTGTACTATACAACCCTTAATATCATATGGGATGATTAGTTAAAATTATTATAATATTTGTAAAGACCTTTATTCATCAACCAATACTAATAAGATATATTAAAATAATCATACTATATGATCCATGATCGTAATGTATGAATAAAAGTCGATTAACTTGAATTTAAGGATAATTTTTTAGCATCGTTTTAATAGCATCCCTCATGTATCTTAAAAACCAATTTTTTTAGAGAGAGCTTCTATGAGAATGGTTTAAAGATGGAGCATTACTTTGGAGAGATAAAATTTAGGTATTAAGGGAGAAAATTCTTTTGGGAATAAGATTGTATGTGAGAGGGGTTTCTATACATGGTTGCTTGGTAATCATACACCTTCTTCCTCCAACGTCAGGGTCTTTTCCTGAGGGAAACTCGCGGAGGCTTCTCTTCATGGGAAGGATCCGGCTTCTTCACTACATTAATAAGGTGAAAGGGATTTGGCTACTCCGCTTTAATGAGGAGGTGAATGGGATTCAACTACTCCACCGCACTAAGGATATGAAAGGGATTCAACTTCTCTGTCACACCGAGGAAGTGGAACTGATTTATAAGGGATTCATCACCTCACTGTGGGGAAAAAAGGAGAGTCACTATGTTTTTAGTGCAATTCTTATATTGGAAGACTCTGAGGAGTGGACATAGGTCAAGGTTGACCAAACCACTATAAATCTCTAGTGTTCATTCTTGGTTCTTTGCTTTCCCTTTTTTGCATTTTGTTTTTTGCATTTTACTTATTGCTAAATATGTGATTTATGAGCTTTACATTGTATTAGAAGTGTATTTGATTTTTCTCCAAAAGAAAATAAAAGAAATTAAAAATAAAAAATGATAAAGATATTTTTCTATGCATGTTTCTTTTATAAAAATCAAAATAATGTTTTTATAAGATCGGTGTTGTCAGTTTTTTTATTTCACTAAATCATAAACTTTCAAAAAGGATATTTTTAAAGAGAAATTTTTTAAACACTAATTCCCCCTGCTCTTTGTGTGCACTTGTAGTTCAAGTCAGTCTAATAACCCACAATTGAAGTTTCAATTGGTATCGGAGAGGGTCTCAATTTAGTGATTTAAAGTCCTTAAGAAAAGATCCATAACACTCCTAGGGAATAGAAGCACTACGGAGGGTTATTCAATAACCCATTAACTGTTGTTTCATAATATTTCTTAAATTTTTGAAAATTTTGAATGTTATTATTTCTACAATCAATCGATTATCGCATGTAGCATATAATACAAGAAGGATATTCTACACACTCTCGATTTATGAATTGTGTCAAAATTAAAATACCATTTAATGAATGGAATAATGAGGATAGAGACTATACACAACTGAATGAAAATGTTTAAATTATTTTTCTTATACACTTAAATCAGAAGACTATATGGAAGTCTTTATTTATATTACTGGAAAGAAAATTTGGGATAGATTATGTATTACTTATGAGGGTATAAAGCAGGTCAAACAATCTCATTTAAACTTATTATTGCATGTTTATGAACTATTCTGCATGAAACCAAGTGAGACTATCTTTGACATGTACAAAAGATTTACTAAGATAGTGACATCCCTATAAGCTTTTGGTAGAGAATTATCAAATTTTGAAAGGTTAACAAAATACTTCATTATTTGGTTGATAATTTTGATGTGAAGGTTACTGCTATTTATGAATCAAAAGACTTAAATGTTTACATAGTTGATAATCTACTTGGCCCTCATATTACCTATAAGCAAAATGTAAGCCAAAGATTACAGGATACAATAAAGAAAATGAAGGAGAAGACATTGAAATTGAAAGCCACTGTCTCAGCCAACAACTGCTCAGAATCAAATGGCACTAATGATATAGACCTTATGATAAGACAACTCAAAAGCTTCCTAAAGCGAAAATAGAAGCATCATTTTGAAACGAGCAAATGTATGGCAATCAAATTCAATAAAACTTTATATGATATAACTTGCTTTGAATGTAGGAAGCTAGGCCATGTAAGATCTGATTGCTCCTACTTGAAAACTCACCCCACCAAGGAGAAGGGTTAGGACAAGACTAAATTCAAAAAGGGCAAGAAAAGAAGGAGATAACAAATCTGTACCTTATGAAAAATGATAATCTTAATAATTCTGATCAATATGAGGAATAAATTATCCTATGATGAGCTATTTATTATTTCTAAAAATATTCATGGCATATATAGGAAGCTTTAGAAATTGCATGCAAGTTTAAAAGTTGAATTTTCTATTTTAAAAATCAAACATGACATTACAGCAAGGGAGTATGAAATTATTAAAGTTAAACATTCTACTTTAAATAAGGAGCATGCTTCTCTACTAGAAAATTTTAATGAATTATACAAGAGTCATATTGAATTAACTGAATTGCATATATCCTTAAAATCTTAACACGTTGAACTAGAAGTGGCATTCAAATAATTAGAAACATTGGCAACAGAACTAGACACTAATGAGTATGCATTAAAGTTTGAGGTTTAAATTTATAAAAGTTCTAATGAACATTTAAAAGATAAAGTATTTGCACTTCTAAAAAATGCACCACTGCTTGTGTTAGCACAAAATCCTCAACATACACTAGCACAAAAGACACCCACTAGACACAACATGCATCATATCATATCCCTAGGAAGAGGCACCATAGCTTACATAGATAAGTGAATCCATTTCCTGGGGTTAAATGTTACTCATATGGCATGGTAGGATACATAGTCCCTACTTAAACTCTACACCATAGAACACATATTAAGTGGAAGCCTAATTCATTTGCATCATAGTATAGTATGCAATTTAATAATGAATTAAAGCATAAGGTGGAACCAAAACTCACTTGGGCTTCCAAATCTAATGATGATTTATCATTTAGGGATGCTATTATAAAAGACCTAATAAAAGTATGTGGTACCTGGACAGTGGATGTTCAAGATATATAATGGGAGACATGAAGCAATTCATCATATTGGAAGCTAGGGTAGGAGGCAAGGTAACACTTGGTTCGATTAGAAATTCAAACAGTTTTACTATTGAAAATATTCTTGTAAAAGATGGATTAAAATATAACTTGCTTAGTACGAGTCAGCTCTATGATAAGGGCTTTGACATAAAATTTCTATCTACTAAATGCATAATTAGTTAGAATGGCCAAATTATTTTAGAAAGAAAGAGAGTAAGTAATGTTTACATGCTTGATGTATCTTATATTAATAATTCAAATACTCTCAATTTTAAAACTATTATTGATGAATTGTGGCTATGGCATATACGATATTTCATGCAATCATGAAAACCCTTAGGAAGATAAATTTGAAAAGACCTTATTAGATGCATACCCAAATTAAACTTTTCTAACCACCACTAGACCAATGGAAATCTTGCATATTGATTTGTTTGGTCCTATCAGTACAACCAGCTTAGGTGGGAAAACCTTTGGATATGTAATTGTTGATGATTACTAAAGGTTCACCTTGGTTTGATTTTTAAGTCATAAAAGCAAATCATTTGAGGAATTTAGAACATTCTCCACTTAGATTCAAAGAAATTTATGTTGCGAGATCTCTACTATCTATATTGATCAAGGTGGAAAATTTAAGAATGATATGTTTGAATCTTTCAGCAAGGAGTTAGGGATTTAAAATTACTTCTTTGCCCCTAAAACCCCTTCACATAGTGGGATAGCTGAAAGAAAGAATAGAACATTAGCGAAGTTGCTAGGGCTATGTTAGATGAATATTCTCTCCCTGAATATTTTTGGGCAGAAGTAGTAAATACAACTTATTATGTTTTGAATAGGGTGAATACTAGATAAATATTAAGTTAGACACCTTATGAGTTGCTTAAGAGTAGTGTTGTAAACCAGAATCCTGAGCTTATGATTTTTATGATAACATACATCATTGGATTTCTATTTTAGTTCTCCTGATATTATTATTGGATACTTATTTTATGCACACTAACATTTTAGGTATGTTATACACCGTGTAAAAGGCTCATCTCAAGATTGGGTAGAATTGGTTTGATAGTTTTCGCAAAGATTTTATATTTTTATTTATTTAGTTTTTATATTTCTTAAGTTAATAGTCTTGTAAAAGGTGTTAGCTTAGATGTTGTGCACACACCCAAGGGGAGGAATATTAAGTGTATTAATTTGATCTAGATAGTATGATACGATCTGAGTAAAATAAAGATTAATTAAAAACTTAATTAAGAAAATATGAATTTGAACTAATTATACTATATAATTCATATCGTATAGGATGATCAATAAAAATAAAGATTCCTTTTGCCAATCAATAATTAAACAATATTTTGAAATTCAAAATATGGCCTAATTATACTATACAATACCCATCGTACTATATGATTATCACAAATCTTTCCTAATTTAGTCATGTGATTATGCAATCAAATCAAGATTAATTGATTATTAAGGTCATACTGTATGATGTCCTCAATCATACTATATGACTAGATTTGCTCCCATGAAGATATTTAATTGCCATCAATCATACTAGAAAAAAATCCTATTGATTGAACAAATTGTAATGTATAATCCTGAACTTATATTGGATGATTCAAGAAATTGAACTATTTGTATAGGTCCCCAACTCATAATACAATACTAACTGGATAAATTAAGCTTATCATACTATATGATACCCAATCGTACTGTACAATCAAAAGCGAGGGTTTTTTGAACCCTTGTATGAAAACCTTTATATTAGTCTTGTTAAATGACTTTTGGCTACTAAAGGAATTCTTTGAGAGAGATTTGTTAGGTTAAAGAGCTTGGAGAGGGAAAAGGAGAAGTTTTATGAGAGGGAGACGTAGTTTGGGGGGTTCACAAGGTTGCTCTAGAATGCTTTTATTTTGTTTCCACCAAGTGTCTTTATTAGTCTCTTGGGTAGCTCTAGGGAGAAAGGCTTCAAGGCTAAAGGTCTAGGTTCTCTGCCTTCACCAGGAGGGTGATGAAGGATTTCAAATTCTCTGCCTTCACTAGGAGGGTCGAAAAGATTCCAATTTCTGTGCATTTAATGGAGTGTAAAAAAAGATTCCAGGTTTGGTAGCTTCACTAGGAGGGTGAAAAAGCTTCTAGGTTTGCTTCCTTCATCAAGAGGGTGAAAAAGCTTCTATGTACTCTGCCTTCACTAGGAGGGTGAAAAAGCTTCTAGTACTCTATTGCACTAGTTTGGTTGAAGCGATTGTATAAGATCTTCTCTTCCTTATTGTGGGGGTTAAAGGAGAGACACTAAGAGTTTAGTGCTATACCCAAAGAGGTGGACTAGGGAGTGGACGTAGGACATTATTTTGATCGAACCACTATAAAATCTAATGTGTTCATTCTTTATTTATGCATTTCTATTTTCTGCATTTTAATTTCTTACATATTTATTATTCCTGCAAATCTATATTTTGGTTATCAAGTTTTGGTTGAGTTGATTATTGTTGGAAAAAGAAAATAAAAATAAAAAATGAAATAAAGAAGAGTATTTTGTCATTTATTTTGTTATGAAATTCAAAGGACCAAAATTACCTTATTTTTATTAAGTTCTTCTACTTGCGTTATGTTTAATTTAAAAATTAAAAAAATGTTTCTTTGAGATAATTTTTAAATAACCAATTCACCCCACTCTTGGTGTGCCTAGGGCAGTTCAATAATGTTTAACCACCTCACTTGAACATTCAATTTATTCAGAGTGAGTCTCAAAATTAGTGATTTAAAAATCCCTGAGAAAAGATCAAATGGCTTATTTTAGAATTAAGAATAAAATAGAGGGTTATTCTATAACTCATCCGCCATTGTTTGATAATATACAATTTGAATTTTTGAAAATTTGCATGTCTAATTTTTTATGTTCTATTAATTTTTGCATATGGCATATGATTCAAGAAGGTTATTCTGCTCCATCTAGATTTTTGAATATCATTTAAATTGAAACACCATTTAGTGAATGAGAAAAATAAGGATAGAGATATAACACAACTTAATTCGAAATATTTAAACTATTTTTTCTTGTGCACTCAAATCCGAAGATTACATGAGGGTCTCTACCTATACTACTAGCAAAGAGATCTAGGATAGGTTATTCATCACTTATGATGGTACTATTGAAGTTAAATAGTTTCAATTAAATATTTTGTTACATTATTATGATCTCTTTTGCATGAAACCTAATGAGATTATCTTAGACATGCACACTAGGTTTGCCCAGATAGTGACATCCCTACATGCCCTAGGTAGAGAACTATCAAACTCTGTGATGGTTAATAAAATTTTGCATTGTTTACCTAGTAGCTATGATGCTAAAGTTACTACTATATACGAATCTAAATATTTGAATGTTTATTTTTTTGATAATTTTATTGGTTCACTCATTGCCTACGAGCAAAGCTTGAGTTAAAGATTACTTGATGCAGGTGATAGGAAGAAGGATAGAGCATGGGTATAAAAAGCTGATGATTCTGAGAGTGACAATTCTACAGCCAAAGAAGATGATAATATATCACTAATGACTCATCTACTGAAAAGATTTTTGAGGTGAAAGAAAAAATATCATCAACAATGGAACAAAGGTAAACCAGGTAAAAATTTCAAAGTGTCATTTGATACTATTTTCTTTGAATGCAGGAAAGCATGACACTTAAATTTTGATTGCCCCAATCTAAAAACTCACTCTAGAAGGAGAAGGAAGAAGCAAAAGCTAACTTCAAAAGGGAAAGCAAAAGACAAAAAAGCCTTTTTGGATAGACTCTGCCTCAAATTCAACAAAACAGAAAATGGAGGATGAAGTAACAAACTTGTGTCTTATGGTAAATGATAGTCTTCATCATTCTGATTAAGATGAGGTATAAGAATAGACATATGATGAGCTCTTTTTTATTTATGAAAAAATTCATGACTCATAAAGGAATTTAAAAAAAAAAAGGCATGCTATTTTGAGTCTAAATTTTTTTAAATTAGAAAAGCAGCATTATAGTCTTAAAGCTGAATATACTCTATTAGGTAAGGAGCATACCTCTTTATTAGATGAATTTGATGAACTAAACAAGAAGCATGTTGAATTAGTCAAAGCACATGAATACTTGAAATCTTAACATACTAATTTGGAAGAATTGTACAAATAATTAGAAACACTTGCAATTGAATTAGACTACAGTGAGCATACATTTAAACTTGAAGTTGAAGGCTTCAAGAGTGCAAATAAGTTCTTAAAAGAAAAAGTTCATGCACTTTAAAATAGTATACCATCGCCTACACTAACACAATGTTATAACCCAAAAATACAACATGCATCATCTTATATTTGTAGGAGTAGGCACTACCCCCATATAGATTTGTGATTCCATTCATTGGGATTAGGTGCTATTCTTGTGGCATGTTTAGACATATAGCCCGTACTTGCACTATACACTATAGGGAACATCTTGTGTGGAGGCCAAAACCAAATGCATCATAGCATAGCATGCAAGTCATTCATCCACTAAAGCATAAGGGGGACCCTAAACTCACTTGGGTTCCCAAATTTAACTCTTGATTGACATTATAGGGGTGCTCCCATAAAAGGCTTAGTGAGAGCATGTGGTACCTGGATAGTGGATGCTCAAGACATATGATGGGAAACATAAAGTAATTTTTCATGCTAGAGGCCAGGGTAAGAGGCAAGGTAACACTGGTAAATAACACCCCTAGGAATGTGGTAGGTTTAGGTATGATTACTAACTCAAATGTTTATCATTGAAAATGTTTTACTCGTTGGAAGTTTGAAACACAACTTGATTATTATTAGTTAATTGTGCGGTAAAGGTTTTAATATTAAATTTTTGTCTACTAAGTGTTTGATTTGCTTAAATGGAAATAGTATTTTAAAAAGAAAAATAATAAATAATGTTTACATGCTTGACTTAAATTATATTGATTATTCAAATTCCTTATGTTTAAAAATTATTGTTGATGAATCCTTAATATGGCATAGGTGACTATGTCAGGCATGTAGGAAAACCCTTAGAAAGATCACCAAGAAAGACCTAATTAGAGGTATACCCAAGATAGATTTTTCTAAGGACCACCTTTGTGTTGCGAGTGAATTAGGAAATAATTCAAATCATCATCTCATTCCATTAAGGACATCATCACCTCTAGGCCACTAGAAATCCTGCATATAGACTTGTTTGGGCCTCTTAGTACAACCATCCTAGGAGGGAAAACATATGGATATATAATTATTGATGATTTATCTAAATTCACCTAGGTTAGATTCCTATCTCATAAAGTTAATCATATGATGAATTTAGAACATTCTCCACTTGGATTTAGAGAAAATAAGGATTTGAGATATCTACTATTCATATTGATCATGGTGGAGAATTTAAAAATAATAAGTTTAAATCATATTGTAAGGAGCTAGGAATAGAACATAATTTATTTACCCCTAGGGCCCCTCAGTAGAATAGAATAGCTGAAAGAAAGAATAGAACCTTAGTAGAAGCTGCTAGGGCTATGTTAGCTGAATATTCTCTCCATGGGTATTTTTGGGGAGAAGTATTGAATAATGCTTGTCATATTTTGAATAGGGTTAATGTTAAATCAAAACTCAATAAAACATATTATAAGTTTATTTAAGGGAAGGACACCCAATCTTTTAGATCTTCATGTCTTTGGGTGTAATTATTTCATTCTAATTAATAGAAAATTTTCTCTAAATAAATTTGATCCTAAGTCTGATGAAGGAATTTTCTTAAGTTTTTCCTTTGTAGGTAAAGCCTATAGGATCTTTAATAAGAAGATCTTATTTGTAAAGGATTCAATTCATGTGATATTTAATGAATCTGATATATCTCAGGAGCCTAGGTTAGAAGAAGAAGAAGAGGTAGAGGTTACCCATGGTGTAGAATCCATTGATATAGGAAATAGAGAAGAAACTTAGGAGTCATTGCCTAGAAAATGAATATATTCATGTAGTCATCCTAGATATCACATCTTAGGAGATCCATTTATAGGAGGAAGAACTAGGCATGGACTTAGGAAGGAGGTTATTCATTCTGCATTCATCCATATGGTAGAACCCCCTAGTATAAATCAAGCCCTATCTTATGTATTCTAGATCCTAAGTATGCAAGAATAGATGAACCAATTTGTTAGGATTAGTGTATGGGAGTTGGTTAGTAGACCTAAGGACAAAAGTGTTATAGGAACTAAGTGGATATTCAAGAATATGATGAATTACTCTGGAGTAATGATTAGGAATAAGGCCATGTTAATAGCTAAGGGGTATAATCATATTGAACGAATTGATTTTGTGGAGATTTTTTACCCCTCTTACAAGGTTAGAAGCCATTAGAGTTATATTAGTATTTGCATGTTTTAGAGGCTTGAAATTATATTAGATGGATGTTAAAAGTGCATTTACATGTTTTTGATTTATTATTTATTTATTATTGTTATTTTTTTGTGAGTTTGTTAACTCTAGCTAGTAGAAGTTCTTTGATCTTCACATACCAATCTATTTTCTACAATTAAAAAATATGAAAAAGATGAAAATAAAAAATTTGCTCACATCATACTATACAAACCTAATTTATACTATATGATCTTCACATGTTTGAATATCCTCACTGCTTATTAAATCAACGGTCTAGATCTGACCAATAATTAGTGATCATATTGTACGACCACCTACTTTGTATGTATAATCGAAGTGCCATTATCCATCTAACAAAATCAATTCAACCAGTATGATTAATTCAAAATCATCCTATACAAATACCTATTCATACTGTATGATGCATTAGTCAAAGTTCATATAGGCCGACTGCTCGGGAGGATGAATTTAATGAAGATCATTTTGTATGATTCTGATAGTACTGTATGATTGGGCCAAGTTTTTTAACTAATCATTCTGAATGAATTAATCTTTCTTAATCATACTATATGATATATATCGTATTGTATGATCATCTTAAATCTATTTAAGGAGAGGGAAGTCTAATGCTTTGAAGACTCTTTTTCTTAATTCTCAAATGGCCAAAGGAAAGCAATCTCTAGCTTTAGTAAGTAGCTCTTCTAGATGTTCGTTAGACCTTGGAATTCATGAAGATGCCAACAAAAATGCCTACCATTGGTACAAGGCTGCCAGGATAACTCTATCCAAAATCATCAATCTAGATATCCTTAACCTTTAGGTTTTAAATCTCTTTGTTAGATCTACACTCCACTGCCTTCTCAACTTAGCTTTTCCATTCAACTTTGGATTTCTTTCTAAATTCTTCGCCAGTCTTAAAATCAACAGTGAAGGGAAAAGCCTTAAATCTTTTATTTATAAGAGACTTGTAGAATCACCTATGAAGATTTTGACCAAATCCTACATCTTTCCACTACTATCCTTAAAGTACACTCCATTTCCTTTCTTATTGAATGACTGGACTTAAGAAAAACTAATTATAAGGGACACACCCCTAAATAGTAATGCTCCTTTAGTTTGTACCCTAGTTCAAGCTACCACCATAATTTAGTACATCCTTTACAATAGAGTCATTTTGAAAGCATACAATAGGGTGAATATCACACCTCTCCATCCCTAGTCATATATTTCATCATGTCGAAAACTAAATTTAATGCAACAGGCCTGATTATCTGCTACATTGAAAATTTGACAAGCATTCACGATCACAAGAATAAGCATAAAAAAAATCTTACACTAGGTCACCTAATAGCTTATACCTTGGAAATTAAATACAACCTTTAATATCTTGGACTACCTAATCACCTTCTAGTCTTCTACTCCAACAACTCCTTTCATGTCCTCCATAGTGATAAATGAATCCATGGACGTTTTATGGTGGAGGCTGAGCCAGAGTAGGCAAGGGGAGCTCCAGCACCAGCCCCTACTCAGGACTACGAGTATATAGTGGAAAGACTCGATTGACTGTAGGTACAAGAAGCCACCCATTATCAAGACACTTATTAATACTAGGAGTGGCATCACTAACAACATAAATTACTCTAGCAACAACAACAGTACCTATAACAGCAACGAGAGGATGATCAAGCCTAGTTTAGAGATCAACTTTCTACCCTTCACATGTAATTCCCACCACTGCCACCACCTCCACCTAATCAGGATACTTACAACTTCTAAGTGTTTATGTATTGTGTGGTTCTTGTCATTTTCTATTAGTTTATTTTTTTTACCATAATTTTCTCCCTTTTGGTGATGCCAAAAGGGTGGGTAGAATGTTGGTATAATGTATCTTTTTGATTGGTGAAATATGTGTTTAGTTATTTTTTTATTTAGTTATGTTTTTATATAATTGACATTAAAAAAATAATGGGAAACTAAATATAAAAAATTAAAAAAATCTCCCTATTTTTACAAAAATTCAATTAGTAAGGGGGAGATTAGGAGACAATCAAATTAACTTGTACATTCAACTAAAAATATTTTTCATCACAAAAAATGGGGAGATTGTTAAAAACTAGGACCCCAAGCTCATAATTTTGATGATAAAAAATATTATTGGGTTTCTATTTTGGCTCACCTGAAATTATTATTTAGTCGTTATTTTGTTCACACTAACATTTCCGGTATAACATACACTGTACAAAAGGCTCATCTCAAAATTGTGTAGAATAGGTTTGATGTTTTTATAAAGTGTTTGTATCTTTAATTATTTAATTTTTATATTTCTTGACTCAAGAGTTTTGTAAAAGGTGTATGCTAGCTTAGACTATATGTGCACATATATATACAGGGGGAGGAAAATTAAGTGTATTAATTTTTATGAATTTTGTACTATATAATCAGTATCATATAGTATGGTCTGAGTAAAGTAGAGTTAAGTAAATACTTAATTAATAAAATTTTATTTCGAACTAATCATCCTATATAATTCACATCATAAAGGATGATCTGTAGAAATTGAGATTCGTACTGCTAATCATAAATTAGGTAATATTTTGAAATTTGAAATATAACCTAATCTTACTGTATGATACCCATCCTACTGTACGATCATCATAAATCTTGCCTAACTTAATCCTATGGTTAGGCAATCAAATCAAGATTAATTAATCAAATCAGGATTAATTAATTTTTATGATCACACTATATAATGTCCTTAATTAAATTATATGACCATATTTGCTCTTAAGATGATATTTAATTGACATCGATCACACTTAATGAAAATCCTATTCGATTGAACTTGAAAGTTTACGAGGGTTGTTAAACCCTAAAGAACTAGTCCCGAGGCTAACCAAAAGGGGTGGGGGGGGGCGGGGGGGGGGGGGGGGGGGGCTTGAATTGGTTATTTTAAGAAAACTTTAACAAAATGTGAAATTTAAAACCCCTTGATGCAGAAGCAGATTAGTTTCACAATAAAAAAAATTTAGAGATTTCAAACATAGAATAATTCATAGAAAAATACAAAAATTTAATGCGAAAAAAATAATTAGGAAGAACACACTACATTTATAGTGGTTCGGTTAACTTGACCTACGTCCACTCCCCGGAAACCTCCTTTCCAAGTATTGCACTAAAATAGTGTCTATCTTTTTTCCCCCACAAGAAGGTGAAAAAAACCTTACAAAATCTTTCCACCAACCCAATGAGGCAGAGTACCTTGAATCCTTTTACTCCCTCATGGAGTAGGCAAAGAACCTAGAAATCCTTTTACTCCTTCCTGGAGTAGGCATAGAACCTGGATCTGATGTTGATGAAAATCTTCCCAAAGCCACCAAAGAACCAGACAAGCAGCTTGATGAAGATAGTGGAAACCATTCTTGGAGCAACCTTTATGAATCCCTCACAACTCCCATCTCATAAGGATTTCTCTCTCTCCCAAGCTCTCTCTCTCTCTCTCTTCCTTCTCTAGCTCTCTCTCAAGAAGACTAAATAATAAAAGATTTTCTTAAGGATAATAAGAGAGCTTAAATAGAGAGCCTTCCTAAAAGTCCTAATTTTTGATATGGCGACACTGATCATCTAGTACGATCATACGATTATCCTATATGATTAGTAAAAAAATACTAATTCAGTTAGTAAAAATTGCAGAGCCCAATATAATTAGTTCAAGAAAAATAGAGTGATCATCCTGGATGATTATAATATCAAACCAGATGATTAGTATAAAAATATTGAACTTCATCTAGTATAATCCTTGGTGATGCCTTATTATCCCATGCACTTCTTTATTATCTGGTCTAAAAGAGACCAATCATCTTGGACGATTAGTTAAAAGACTATGGTATTCATCTGGGATGATATGTGGTAATTCCTTATCATCCCATGCCTATTCTCTATCATCTAGGACAATCATCACTAATCATCATGTACGATATGATCAAATCAAATTTTATCATAATTATTCTCCTAATTACAGGGTTAATTTAGGCATGATTGTCATATATCATCCAGGACGATAAGAATTATCCTGTATGATATGTACAAAATTTGAAAAATAAAATATTACCTAAATTTTGATTGGTGGCTATTTTTCACAATTTGAACTGATCATCCTGTACGATCTATATCATACAGTATGATTACTTTAATCTCTTAAGTAATAGGGATGCCCTAATTTTGATTTTCTATTTTAACTAATTATCTAGTATGATATAATCATTTTTTATGATTAGGTCAAAAACTAGAACATTTCTCTAACTCTTTAACCGACTCACTTGAGTATGTGTGTGCAAGGTTACTTAGCTTGGGTCCACCAGATATATAACTTGACTCAAGAAAGGGAAAAAGTATATTAAAATAGAAATTATAGATAGACTCAACCCTAGTCTCCCCAAGCTTGAGCTGATTTACATTGTAAGTGAACTTGTGGAACTGAAAGGTTAGTAAGTAGGGTAAACAAAATAGATAGCAATAATAGCGGTAGAAAAGAAATTATAATAGTTGTTATCATCAAAATCATAGTAGTTTGGCCCAAATTTACAACAATCTCCCCCTTTTTGATGATGGCAGACATTGTTGTTAAAAATATCAAAGCCCTTTGACATTCTTTGAAACTCTCCCTTAGAGGATGAAATTCTAAAACTAAAAGGAGTAAATTTTTTTTTCATGCAAAAATAGTAAACACTACGTAGAAAATAAACTAAATATTGAATAGGAAACAAACTTCATTAAAATAGAATATGTAGGTAATTAATAATAAACAATTACTCCCCCTTTTGACATCACAAAAAGGAGGAAATAACAGAAAAGCAAAAATATACAGAAAAGACATCATAGAGGTAAAGAACAAATCACACATAGGAACAACAAAAAAAACATAAAAAAGAAGAAGTAAGCTAAAAAAGGAGCAATTCTTGTCCGATGGAGGAGGTCGTGGTGGTGCTGAAAGAAACTGTGAATGGAAGAAAACTTCTCCCAAAATCAGGCTATATCCTGGTCATGCTACTACTCCTTCTGGGCTATATAGGCGTTAAAGTGAGCTAAGTTTTTGGCATGCTGCTGCTCCTATGTGGCTACATAGGAGTCAAACCTAGCCTCCCACTGGTCAAACCTTTTTACCAGCTAGTCTATCTAGGACTACTGATGGATGGGGACAAGTGCAGGAATAAGTGCTGGACCTTCCTTGTGTTCATCTACCTCTTGGTAGAGAGCCGGGCAGTGAGAGGCACTATGAAGGACATGTAAGGAGCTATTGGAATAGAAAATTGGAAAGTGATCACATGGTACATGATACAGAAGGTTGTATTTGGACTCTAGGATAAAGGAAATGAGATGTCCTAAAGCTAGATTAGGCAATCTCTTATGGCGGGGATCTTGAATGACTGTCAGATGTTCAAGGTAGTGAATAAAAAGGTTAGTTGCATTAAAATAAATTTTTGTCGTTATGAAATAAGTTGTAAGAGATAATACAGAAGTAATATTTATTCGATCACCAGTGTTTGGAATTATGGAGTTGCAAAGAATATGCTGGATGATCCTAGCATTTTTTACTAAGGTGTTAACAATATAAATGTGACTATTAATATTAGATTCTCTCAGAACTGTGTTGGCTTGGGTCCAGTAAAAATTAGGACTTATAGCTTGAATGTGAATTTTTTCATCGGTAGTATAAAGATGGAGAAATTCATGTAGGTCTTGGTAGGTGATCTCTACTGTCCTCCTATTAACAAAGGATTGGAGGGTAGTGCCCCCACTATTAATTCTTAGGATTGCAAAAATTCAAGAAGTAATTAAGAATTTAAGGGAAAGGCTAAAAGTATGGGCAAAAAGTTCAAGCACCTGAAAGTATAACACCTCTTGGTTGAATATTTTGGATGGGTTAATTCCAACATTTTTGTAGTGATGATAAGCTGCTACATCAGCTTCTTTAGTGAATCTAGGATCGATGGTTCTCCTAGAGGAACAAGCTATGAGGGCTTGGAAATGTTTTCCACCAGCCATTATAAGGAAGTAAAAGCTTAAGAGGGAAGTAGAAAGGATAAGAAGGGTGTGAAGGAAAGGAAGAAAATTAGTTATTTATAAAGAAATCGCTAAATCGTATAGTATGATCGTAATATCATCCTACATAATTGGGTGTAACAAATTCATCTAGATGATCAATCAAAAAGGTTGATCTGATCATCCAGTACGATCAAACAATGTACGGGATGATTAGACCTAGGACAATTGTTCCGAGGAGTCATCTTGTACGATCATTAACTAATTTGATCGTACAAGATGAACACGTGTATCGTCCTAGATGATGTCTCATAATGGATCGGCCCAACAGTATTCAAATTGTCCAATGACTTCTGCCACGTGGATCATCCAATATGATGTATGAATCGTACGTGACGATCACCAATAATTATTGTATATCAACCATTGGATGTGCTGTGATCGGAGAGGTTTATTTTTGTTCAGATTATATAGGATTATGTGGATCATCCTGGATGATGTGAACAAAATTAAAAAAATTCAGGAGATGAATGTGATGATCAGGAAGTTTTCAAAATATAGAATAACAACACGAAAAACATAATACAACACAAAAACCAAACCAAAAACTAGTCATAAATCAAAATCAAAGAATATTTTTTTAAATCGATCATCTCTAGTCAATAATAAATTTACCTTATTATTATATTTAAAAACCCATAAGAAATATATTGACAGTGCTGAAATCTAGAAAGGGTAGAAAACTGATCTTGTTAACCTTAGCTCAGACTCCTTATAGGTCAAAATCCTTTTTTTAACAAAAATCTAAATAAAAAAGAAATTAGATAGGAAAAGTAATCTTTTCAAACTTCATTTCAAAAAACTATCTCATAGAATAATATTACAAAGTAATCAATCAAAAATCATGATTTTCAAATTTAAGTGTTCGAAGATATCAAGTGGCACGTAAATTCTTCTAAGATTTAAAGATTTGAAAGAGAAGAAAGCTTATTTCTTTGTGGACTCATTTTGTGCCTCTTTTTTAGTTATTTGACGCACTTTGCATATCTTTTAATTTTTGATATACTTTGTATATCTTATAATTATTTGGTGGTCATTGCACATCTTTTTAGTTTTGGGCTCATTTTGTGCCTCTTGTCATTTTTGTAAGCTTGCTTCCTTTGAAAACCTTTAAAGATTCCAAATTGTGAGATTATCTTCTAAATATAATAGAAGAAAAACTCACTCTCTAATATAAGAAAAAGTAAACCACAAAATAGAATCATATCCATATATAAATCCACCAACCTGATTAAGAAAACTTGAAAATGATTCATTGACTTGGAACATTATTATTCATATGAGATAGATTATTATAGGAAGATAAAATAGATCTCTATTTCAAAGTCCAACTTTTAATTTGAAATAGATTTTTGTTTCAAAAAAGAAAATACACCACTAAAGGAGTTAGAGGAAGAGTGACAATCATCAAATTTGCTTCCTTTAACTATTTTTAGAGGAGTCTAACACCGCTTACTAATTTCTAAAAACAAATGCAAGGCAAAAATATTATTTGAGAATTTAATATCAGAAGTAAGCATTGATCAGATTCCCTTAAAAAACACTGAAGGAAAAATAACAAAAAATTAAAAACATAAAATAAAAACACATTCAAAGAAATATACATACAAATAAAATAAAACACTGAAGAAAAACTAATAAAAAATTAAAAACATAAAATATAAACACATACAAAGAAACAGACATATAAATAAAATAAAACAAACAAAAAGAATAGAAATAGAAAGCATCAATTTCAAGCATGAATATCTATTACACCTAATCTGGTTCTTAAAATGCTGAAAGTTTCAATGACCAGTGGTTTAGTAAAGATATCAACAAGTTAGTTTTCAGTGGCTACATGGTGTAGCTCTATGTCTCCTTTGGTAATATGGTTCCTAATGAAGTGGTGCCTTATGTCAATGTGTTTGGTCTTAGAATGTTATATTTGATTCTTTGAAATACGTATGGCACTAGTGTTATCATATAGGATTGAAATTGTGCCTACAGGTAATCCTAAATCTAGAATTTATTATTTAACCAAAGGACTTGGGCCACACAACTTCCTAAGTCTATGTATTTAGCTTCAGTAGTGAACAGTTCAACTGAGCTCTATTTTCTACTAGACCAGGAGACTAAGGACTATCCTATGAATTGACATGTTACAGAAGTATTTTTTCTATCAACTCAATATCCTACAAAATCTGAATAAAAAAATCCTATGATTTCAAAGGAGGTGCTATGCCTAGGATACCAGATTCCTAAGTCTTGAGTTCCTAAAAGATATCTAAGAATTCTCTTAATAATAATTAAATGAGACTTTTGGATCAGCCTGAACTCTAGCACAAAGAAAAATACTAAACATAATATCAAGTCTGCTAGCAATCGAGTAAAGAAGTGATTTAATTATTCCTCTGTATTTCTTTTGATCAACAGATTTTCCATTTGAATCCTTATCTAACTAAATTGTGAAACTCATGGGAGTGTTGATTGGCTTGGCTTTATCCATTTCATATTTCTTAAGGATGTCCTTAGTGTATTTTGATTGACTAAGGAAGGTTCCATCATTCTTTTGCCTTATGTTAAATCTAAGAAAGTAGGTTAGTTCTCCATCATACTCATTTCAAACTCATTATTCATCATTTTTGAAAATTTGTGACACAAGTTTTTATTAGAAGTTCCAAATAGAATATCATCAACATAAATTTGGATAATCAATAGTTCATCTCCTACCTTTTTCAAAAATAGGGTAGTGCCTATGCTCCTTTTAACAAAGGTTCTTTCTAGTAGGAATGTGCTTAACCTTTCATATTATGCAATGTGTGCTTGTTTTAGTCCATATAATGCCTTTTTCAATTTGAATACATGATTAGAAAATTGTGAGTTTTTAAAGCATGGGGGTTGTTCAACATACACATCTTCTTTTATTACCCCATTCATAAAGGCATTCTTGACATCCATTTGATATAGTTTGAATCCCTTAAAACAAGCAAAGGCTAGTAGCATCCTAATGGCTTCTAATCTAGCTACAGGAGCATAAGTCTCTTCAAAGTCAATTCCTTCTATCTGGTTATACCCCTTAGCTACTAATCTTGCCTTATTTATCACCATTACACAAGAATCATTCATTTTGTTTTTGAGAACCCATTTAGTTCTAACCATACTCTGGTCTTTAGGACTTTCAACTAGCTCCCAAACATCATTCCTTATAAATTGATTTAACTCTTCTTCCATGGCTAGGATCCAAAATTCATCAGATATGGCTTGATTTATATTGGCGGGTTAAATCATTGAGATGAAGACAGAGTGGTTAACTTATTTTCTAGGTCCATGCTTAGTTCTAACACCTTTAGATGGGTCTCCTAAGATTAGCTCTTTAGGATGACTTGAAGAATATCTCCATTCTCTAGGCAGAGTGTTTTCAGGTTCCACCCTTTCCTCCAAATTTATAGATTCTACTCCTTAGGTGACTTCTACTACTACTTCTTCTTCCACCCTAGACCTTCCTAAATTATTAGATTAATCAAAAACAACATGAGTGGTCTCCACTATTATTAGTGTCCTTTTATTAAAGACTCTATAGGATTTTCCAACATTTGAGTAACCTAGGAACACTCCTTCATCAAATTTTGGGTCAAACTTTCCTAGTTGAGACTTCTCATTATTCAGAATGAACACTTTACAGCCAAAGACATGAAGGTGAAAGAGGTTGGGTGTCCTACTCGTAAGGATTTTATAGGTGTCTTATTCAACTAGGATCTAAGATTAACCTTATTCAGAACATAACAGGTTATATTCATCACTTCTACCTATAAGTATTTAGGAAGTGAGTATTCAACTAACATGGCTCTAGCGGTTTCTATAAGGGTCTTGTTTCTTCTTTCAGCTACCCCATTCTATTGAGGGGTCCTAATAGCTAAAAAAATATGATCTATCCCTTGCTCCTTATAGTAAGATTCAAATTTATCATTCTCAAATTCTCCACCATGATCACTATGAATGGTTAAGATTTTACAACCTAATTTCTTTTGAATCCAAGAAGAAAAAGATCTAAACTGCTTGAATGATTCACTTTTATGAGATAGGAATCTAATCCAAGTAAACATTAAATAATCATCAACAATAACATACCCATAGACTTTCCCTATTAGGCTTACAGTGCTGATAATTCCAAAGAGATCCATGTAAAGGACTTCTAAGGGTTTGCTAGTGGTAATATCCTTGATTGAATTGAAGGAGGATTTGACTTGTTTCCCTAACTAACAGGTATCACATAAGTTGTCCTCAGTGAACTCTAGTTTGGGAATACCTCTCATTAAGTGTTTTTGGATGATATTTTTAAGGCTTTTCATGCTTGCATGACACACTCTTCTATGCGATAACTAGGACTCACCAGCAATTATTTTTAAGTGAAGAACAATATCAAATTTAAAGTAATTTAGATCAAGTATGTAAATATGATTGATTCTCCTTCCCTATAAAATAATTTTGTTATTTAAGCTTATTATGCAGCTGATTGACAGAAGTCTTATGCTGAAGCCTTTATCACAGAGCATGCTGATACTGAGCAGATTATGTTTCAATCCATCTATAAGTAAAATATTTTTAATGATGAAATTTTTTGAATTTTCAATTGTACCTAATCCCACCACTCTCCTGGTCTTATTATCTCCAAGTGTCCAAGTGTCACTTTGCCTCCTACCATGGCCTCCAGTGAAATGAATTGATTTGCATCTCCAGTCATGTTCCTTGAACATCTGCTGTCCAGCTACCACATACTCTCACTAGGCCTTTTGTGAGAGAACCCCTATAAAATCATCAGATGTCACATTTGGGAACCCAAAAAGTTTGGGTTCCACCTTATGGACTGTGGGATGAAATGCTTACATGCTATGTTGTGAATTTTGCAATTTTAATCTCCACACCAAATGTGTTCTACGGTGGATAGTGCAAGTATGGGAGATTTATCCTAACATGCCACAAGAAAAATATCTAACACCAGGAAAAGGGTTAATTAATCTTTGTGGATGAGGGTGCCTCTTCCTAGATTTGAATGTATACTGTGCTGATGGTTTATGAAATTCTATAAGTGAAGGAGGTGTTTTATTTTCTTTAAAAGTAGTTAACTTTTCTTGCAGAAAATTGTTTACATTTCAAGAATTAAATTATCCATTTTTAATGTATGCTCCCCACTATCAAATTGAGATGCAAGAGTTTTTAATTCCTTAAATGCTTTTTTTAATTCAATATGTGATGATTTCAAGGACTCATATTTAGCAGTTAAATCAAAATGCTTCTTGTTTAAAATATTAAATTCATCTAACAAAGCCATGTGATTGCTATCCAGAGTGGAGTGATCTTTCCTTAAGCATTCATGCTCTTTCTACTGAATTAAAAAAATTAGATTTTAAGGCTTGTATGTAACTTTTTGAGCTTCCTATATGAAGATTGAATTTTTACAGAAACATCAAATAATTATTCATAGGTAAGCTCACATACCTCCTCTTGATCAGAATGATCAAGATGATCATTTGCCATTAAGTACTAGATGGTTACCTCCTCTTCTACTTTAGCTTTAGAAGAGTCTGATCCAGAGTCTGCCCAGAAAGCCTTCTAAATCCTATTTTTTGCCTATCTTGAATTTAGGTTTTTCTTAACCCTTCTCCTTGCTTGGGTGAGCATTAAGAGTTAGGCAATTAGACTTCAGGTTCCCTGGCCTCCTACATTCAAAACATATAACATCAAATGAAACTTTAGAATTCTTACCAGTCTTACCTTTGTTTCATTTCTGATGATGCTTTTGCTTTCTCTTTAGAAAGCTTTTGAACGTCCTAGTCATCAAAGAAATGTCATCATCATCTTGTCCAGAAGAGTCACTATCATAATCATTAGCCTTTAAGGCTATAGTTTTCTCATTCTTCTTTTCAACTGCATCAAGCTGCCTTTGATTCACTCCTTACTCATAGGCAATGAGTGACCCAAGTGAGTTATCAATGGAATAAATATTAAGATCTTTAGATTCAGTAATGACAATGATTTTTGCATCATAGGAAAGATGTAAACATTTTAAAATCTTATTAACTTTTTCATAGTTTGTAAGCTCTCTTCATAAGGCATGCAAAGAAGTAACAATCTGAGTAAACTTAGTATACGTTTTAGAAATAGATTCACTTGGGTTCATGTAAAAAACTTCATAATCATGAAGCAGAATGTTCAACCAAGATTGTTTTACTTCATTAGTTTCCTCATATGTTGTGTAAAGTTCATCCCAAATTTATTGTCCAGTTGAATAAGTAGAGACACCCATGTAATCTTCAAATTTTAAAGCACAGAAAAAAAATTTAAACATTTAGGATTCAGTTGGGCTAAATCTTTATCTTCCATTGTCCATTCAATAAAATGTATTTTAGTTTTAATGTCATTCACTAATCTAAAAGCTACAGAATATCCTTCTTGAACTAACATCCACATGCAATAATCAATTGATTGTAAAAAGGTGGACATGTTAATTTTTCAAAAATCAAAAGGAATATTATCAAATATAGGTGGTTATGTAATTGAATATCCTTCTGCAATATTACTATTACCAAAATTAGCCATGGATTTTAGTGAGAGAGAGTGTTGGATTTTAGTGAGAGAAAATTCCATTTTTTTTCCTTATTTCTTGATTTGTTCAGTTATGGTGGTGGAGGGTCATCGATCATCTATTATTGATGACCAAAATACCTCCATTCCCCTTTCTGCTATGAAACCTAACCTTTGTTGGGGATCCAAAGGCAGAAATAATGATAAACGGGATGATCTCAGTAACATAAGTCTTAAACAATGTCCTCTTATTATTAATGATGGATGCATTCCACCCGTTCATGGTCCTATCCCTATGGAAGGAAAGGGAAAAGGAATTTTAGCCTATCAAATCTCAAGTGAGAAGGAGAAGATACTATCTCCTAAGGAATTTCTTTCATAACCTTAGAAGGATATTGTATCTAACGCTCAAGCAAATGATTTTGAAGCTTCGACATCTATAGGTTTAATTTAAAAGTTAATCATTTCTTGATTCATTCTTTTATTTAAGAAAATCAGGAAATATTACGGCTAAATCAGGAGATTTTGAATACAAATATTGCGGTTGAGGGTTTGGATCCTTTAATTAAAAATTTTTCTGATAAAATGATGGATAATTTCGCTATCCATAAAAATGGATCAGGGAATGAGTGGGTTAAGACTCAACATATCGAAGTAAATAATGTGGAGTTAGATGCTAATGATTTAGAAGATCATAATATTATTGAACTTAATGTTCATAAGGAATGCAAAAATTATTAATTACTGCAGATATCGCTTGTGGTAAAAGTTTTTGGTAAAAATGTTCCTTTTTCTCTTTGTAGTATTGAATTGAGGCGTCAATGGAGCAAATATGGAAGCTTTCATCTTACTACATTAGACCTTGATTAGATATTGTGTTCTTTCCATTCATCTAAAGCTATGGAAGAAGTATTTAGTTGAGGACCGTGGTAGGTGGGAGGTCATGTAATTGGGATGGATAAATGGACACCTCAATTTTCCCCTATTTTATTTAAAGGTCTATCCTCTCCTATTTGAATTCAGTTGACTCATTTACTTTTACATTGTTGGGATGAGATTAATTTTACTAAGATTGTTACAAAGATAGTGGTTCCTATGTTTTTAGATGGAAACATGTTTAAATGGGGAAGACGAGAATTTGCTAGAGCCTGTGTTCGTATTGATCAAGATTCTAAATTATCTCATGGAGTTTGGATTAAAGGCATATATGGTAAATTCTTTCAGAACATGGACTATGAAAAGATTTCTTCATTTTGTTTCAAATGTGGTATGATAGGTCATGTTGTTGGAATGTGCTCTGATGTCACTATTGATGGGCAAGTGAATGGCATTAAAGAAGTGAAGAGTAATGACTGCTAGGGAAATAATTCAGTGTCTGAGAAGACTCCAAAGGTATTGGAGGGGAAAGCTAGTGATATGGTTTTTGAAAATATTTATGGTCCTTGGATGCATGTGAAGTTTAGAAAACACAGTAAAATCTTTGAAAAAGCAGTCAGAAATGTTGATTCTCTGAATCAGAAGTATTCTGCGAAGCCTCAA
The DNA here is from genome assembly GCA_019925795.1 of Dendrobium chrysotoxum. Taxonomy (NCBI): domain Eukaryota; kingdom Viridiplantae; phylum Streptophyta; class Magnoliopsida; order Asparagales; family Orchidaceae; genus Dendrobium; species Dendrobium chrysotoxum. The sequence continues at coordinate 57,924,078 of CM034312.1, forward strand.
GATCAGAATGTTGGTGTGAAGTTGCCCTCTACTATTATGTTTAATGTATTATCTCAGGATAATTCACATGATATGGCTGCAGTTGTTGAAGATATGGTTCTAGAAGGGAGTATTCCTGATTCAGCATTATTCAAAGAATAATTTGTTGGACCTACTTCTCTTATTGATTCCAAGAATTCTACTAAAAAAGATATGATTTTATGTGTACTAGATGGTGGAGCTCAAAATACCATGGAGGATGGCTTCAAGATGGTATCAAAAGTGGCAGTCCCTAAGTCTGAATAAAAAGTTGCAATTTCTAAATTTGTAGTCAAGGAAATTGATAAGCGAAGAATTGAAAGTATTAGTGGAGTGGGTTCTCAGCAGGACGATTTGGAGTCTTCTCCCATGGATGATGTTCCTAAGATAATTTCAACTTCTTCTTATCTTATTTATAGTAATAACGAGATAGGTTTGCTTAGTGTTAAACAAAAAAGCACCAAATAACTTAAATTCTTAGGACCTATTAAGGATTGTCCTTGGAAAAGGAAAATTGATTTGAATGATATTGGGGGGACACTTTTAATATTGTTTCTTGATGATGGATATTATGGATTGGCTTGGGGAAGGATCTTTTAAGAGGGAAGCTTTGGTTTATTTTAGAACAATGGTTATGAGAAAGGAAGTCTGCATTAAATGTTTAGTTGAATCTGAAGCTAATGATTCAGATTTGGTTTTTCAGATCTTCTCGATTCAAGAAGATCGTAAGCATTTATTTCAAGACATGTTTCTTAATTATTGTTGGATTTTTTAGTTTTCAGTTGATTCAGATGTGGAGGTTCAGGAATTTTTATCTAATCTAAAGCTAGATGGAAATTCTTTGCCTAAAATGGATTTTGGTGAAGGTTCTTTAGGCGTATTTGAGGTTGTAGTTGGTGTTCTTTTTATTTTTCAATTAGTTGTGTGTTATTATTTTGTTTTTCTTGTAGGTTTTTATTGCCTTTTTGGAATTCTTGTAATGATATATGGGATTCTCACTAGTTGTCATTTTTTATCTTTTGGGAACTCTAGGATACTAACCAACCTTTTAGGTTGTTTAAATATTTGGTGTCCCCCTCACCCCAATGGGTTTAAAATGGGAATTAGTATATCACATATCCATTATGATAGTTTGAAAGGGCTTGTTTAGTGTTTTTCTTTCTAGTTTGTAACAATTGTTTTTCCTTACTTTAATGCTATTTGCATCCCTTTAAAAAAAAAATTAGCCATTGATCTTTTTTCAAAAGTTTTCTAAAACTTAATTTATGAATCCCACTCTGATACGACTTGAAACTTTGTGAGGGTTTTTAAACCCTAAAGAACTAGTTCTGAGGCTAATCAAGAGGATGGGGGGGGGGGTGGTGAATTAGTTATTTTAAAAAAAACTTTAACAAAATGATAAATTTAAAATTGATTGATGCGAAAGTAGCTTAGTTTCACAATAACAAAAATTTTAGATATTTTAAACATAGTATAATTCATAGAAAAATGAAGAAATTAAATGCAAAAAAAAAATCAGAAATAGCACACCAGATTTATAGTGGTTCGGTCAACTTGACCTACTTCCACTCCCTGTAAATCTCCTTTCTAGGTATTGCGCTAAAAGTAGTGTCTCTCCTTTTACCCCTACAACAAGGTGGAGAAGCCCTTATAAAACCTTTCCATCGACCCGATGAGGCAGAGTACCTTGAATCCTTTTACTCCCTCCTAGAGTAGGCAGAGAACCTAGAAATCCTTTTACTCTCCCTCTTGGAATAGGCAGAGAACATGGAAATCCTTTTACTCCCTCCTAGAGTAGGCAGAGAACCTAGATCTAATACTAATGAAAATCTTTCCAGAGCCACCAAGGAACTAAAAAAGTAGCTTGATGAAGATGGTGGAAACCTTGCTTAGAGCAACCTTTGTGAATCCCTCGCAAATCCCCCTCACAAGGATTTCTCTCTCTCCCAAGCTCTCTCTTCCTTCTTTAGCTCTCTCTCAAGAAGACTAAACATTAAAAGATTATCTCAAGGATAATAAGAGAGCTTAAATTGAGAGCCTTCAAAAAGCCTTAATTTTCAATATGGAGGCACTGATCATTTAGTTCGATCATATGATCATCCTGTACGACTAGTTCAAAAATACCAATTCAGCTGGTATGAATTACATAGCCCTATATGATTAATTCAAGAGAAATAGACTGATCGTCCTGAATGATTATAATATCATCCCGGATGATTAGTATAAAAATATTAAACTTCATTTAGTATGATCCTCGGTGATGCCATATCATCCCATGCACTTCTCTATCATATGGTATAAAAAAATCAATCTTCTTGGATAATTAGTTGAAAAACTATGGGGTTTGTTTGGGATGTTATGTGGTGATCCCTTATCATCCCATATTTATTCTCTATCATCCAATGAACGTCATCGATCATCCTATATGATCAGATCAAATCAAACTTTATCATAATTATTCTCCTAATTACAGGGTTAATTTAGGCATGATTGTCATATATTATCTTGGATGATAAGGATCATCCTGTAAGATATGTATAAAATTTAAAAAATAAAATATTACCTAAATTATGATTGGCGGCTATTTTTCATAATCTGAACTAATCGTCCTATACAATCTATATCGTATAGTATGATTAGTTTAATCTCTTAATTAATATGGATGCCTTAATTTGGGTTTTCTATTTTTAACTAATCATCCAGCACAATATATATCATCCTGTACGATTAGGTCAAAAAATAGAAAATTTCTCTAACTCACCAACCCACTCCTTTGCGTGTGTGTGTGCAAGGTTACTTAGCTTGGGGTCCACCAGATACATGACTTAACTCAAGAAAGGTAAAAAGTACATTAAAATAAAAATTGCAGATAGACTCAAATCTAGTCTACCCGATCTTGAGTTGATTTGCATTGTAAGTGAACATGTGGACCTAAAAGGTTAGTAAGAGGGGTAAACAAAATAGATATACAATAATAGCAGTAGAAAAGAAACTATAATATTTGGTATTATCAAAATCATAATACTTGGGCCCAAATTTGTAACAGTACTATTCATACTTTATGATTATGAACTCATACTACATGATTAGTTTAAAGAATTTAAGTTATCATATTGAACCCCTACTCATTATACAGTACTAACTTGATAAATTAAGCTAATTATATTATATGATACTCGATCAAAATGTATGATTAGAAGCGACAGAATTGAAATTTTATAGTTTTTTGAATCGTTGTATAAAAAACTTTATTTTAGTCTTTTGAAGTGCCTTCACTAGGAGGGTGAAAAAGGATTCTAGATTCTCTGCCTTCACTAGGAGGATAAAATGGATTTCAGTTTCTCTTTCTTTATTTGGAGGGTGAAAAAGGATTCTAGGTTCAAATCCTTCACCAGGAGGGTCAAAAAGCATTCAAGAGGGCTGCCATCACCAGGAGGGTGAACAAGCCTCCAGGTACACTACCTTCTATATTTGAGAAGCTTTTCTTACTTTGGAAAGATGTAAAGCAAATTGGAATTATAATTTCTTTGAGAAAATTTGATTTTTAGAATTTTAGTTTTGATGTCAAACACTTCATTATGAAGGATATATCACCTCGAGAGGCAAAAATATCATTCCCTAATTGGTTCAAATAACAAAACTGTAAGTCTCATCCTAATTATGATAGTCAAATTCAAGGAAGAACTACATATGACCATGATGGGCCAAAATAATATTTGATCATGTATTTAGCCATGATAGTCTATATGAAGTATCATTAATTTCATATTCAAAGTCATAATAATAAATGATGTATCTTCCCAAGGATAGAAAATATCATTTATTATCGATCATCCAAATATGAGGACAATGATCATCTTTAAATTTGATTTCTCCAAAGAGAATTAATTTATTTTAAACATTAATTTTGGGTCTTTAAATCTCCTACGAGGGAAAGCCAATGTAGTTAATTACATCGCAGGAAACTTAAGTTTCTAATGAATACTCTAGATTAAAATAATGGTAGAAATTTTATTTTTGAATTTTCAAGGAGTGAGGTTGGAGTTTTAATTGGGATTGGATCAAACTTTGAAAATTTATTTTGGAATCCAAAGGATGAAAGGAGGGAGGTGTTTTGGGATTCCGAAACACTTCCAAAACACCCCTATCTACCCTATGTGTTGGGTTTGAAACTTTAGTTTTGAGAGAAAAGTTAATTTGAGTTATAATTTTATTAGAAAGTTGGGACTATATTCTGGAGGTTGGGGTCTTATGATTTTAAGTCCGCCCCAAAACCTAAGTCTAATTTGGGCACTAAATAATAGTGGCCAAAACCTAGCTAATATAATGTAAATCTGGGAAACTTCAAAATCATGTGTTTGATCTTTTATGAAAGATCGATAAAACTATTACTTAAGTTTTGAGGAATTGGGGCCAACATTTAGAGAATAATCTAAGTGACCCGTCTACTTATGTAGGGTGATTATGCTCAAATTATAATTAAAATTTTAATAATTTAATTTGTTTCTAATGCAATGCATGCTAATTAACCTTGTATGCTTTAATGGTATAAAATAATTTTAAAATTAGGCTAAAAAAATATGTTTTTCCCTAGAGATTACACAACATCTCCTGCTGCAACATAATAGGCATGGTGGTCTGCAACATCTTGTGGGCGGGGAGGTGCCTAATAAGGAAGAGCAGAGTTTAATATGCGTGGATGAGACCCTCAGTGAACCTGAAATTAGTTCTTAAAATCAATTAAGTTTTTATGTTGGCCTAAAAAATTTATTTAAATTATAAGTAGAAAATTTTCTTGTCCATAAAGAGCCTAAACATTTCCAAGATAAATAAAAAAATAGCATGCAAGATTAGGAAACCTAAAAAGATTATGAAACTCCTACTGCATAATGTTAATTAAATCAATAAAATTTATCAATTAGAATATTAATCAAGTAAGTGTAAGAAAAGTCATTGTGGCAAATGCCACTTAATTATAACCCAGGGTCTGTAGATATTAAAAGTGGCTAGGTACCACTAATAACAATCCAGATTCATCCTATAAATGACGTAAGTGATTTTAAGAATGGGATATTCTTGTGTCTTCACTTTTTTGTCACCCTCCCTTCTATAAGCTCCATAGATTCATCGGGTTCAAATATCCAAATGAAAATGAACTCCTTCCTGAAGGGTTATTTCTTTCCTCTTTTGATTTTCAAATCATCCTAATTTGAATTTCCAAATGAGGGGAACTCTCCCCAAAGGGGATGTTTTCCTTCTCTTTGGACTTTAAATTGGATGGTTAATATTCCATTTTAAAGTTCAACTTTCACAACTCAATTAAATTGAAATACATATTAAAAATTAAAGAGCACTCTAAAAAAGCCTGCACATTTATCCTAGTTAATTATAATAAAAATATCCCAAGCAGTTATATAATTAAATGGCTCAAATTAGAGGTCAAACACCCTTGGCCATGCTTTTTTTAGTTTAAAGTGAGAGTTAGCATTTTTAGCACATGTAGAAAATTTGTTAGTTAAATTTTAATTTTTTCCCTTTTATTTTAGCTTTGCATGAGCATGGCCACCTGCAAAAAAATCTTGTGAGCCTCCAAATCCTTCCTAACCTAAGACTAATCTAACACCCTTCATATCAATTCATAGATTGCATAATAAAATTAACACATTAATAAACATCACATCAATCATTTCACTGCAACCAGCATGTAATAAAAACCATAGAAAACTTAGCACATGAGTAGTAAAAATGGAAAACACTATACTATCCTAAAACTAGGATTGGTTGTCCTAACAAACCATCCTATGTGTGTGCGTAAGACTGTTTGGCTTAGATATATCCTTTAATGCTTAGTTTGTTAAAGTTGTCTAACATTTTAATGTTCATTATAGGCTTAAGAGATTTTAATTTGAGTTTAAGTGTTAGTTTTTTAATTTTGATTTTATGATATATTTTAAGTGTTGAATGATTACTACCGTTGTTTACACCAAGGCCATGAAATTTATTAAATCTTCATTGAGGCTAAGTTAATAGTCTAATAGGCCCGGATTACCCAATAGTAACCAATAACATTTAATTAATTTAATTTGTTGAAATAAAGGGTTGATAATTTTTATATTAATTGGTTGGTTGCTGATTTGAATCATTAAGTTAATTAATTTTATTTGCCATCAATTGGTTCGTGGCATTGTCATAGTGGGCCTGAGGAACTAGGCCACCTAGCCTTAGGAGAAGGGGCCACGTAGCTCAAGGTAACCCATACTAAACCTAGGTTAATGTAGTTGAATTAAAGATTTAATTTTGGTTAAATAAATAATAATTAATTGATTTTAAAGTTTTATACTCTATTGAATTTGTTCATGGCATTGTCATAATGGGCTTGAGGAACTTGGCCGCCTTATGACACTTAGCCCCATAGTTCAAGGTAGTCCATCCAAAAAACTTCATTATTGTTGTGGTTATTGTGAATTTGGGGGTTGGTTGACTGACTTTACTAATCAAATTAAAGTTTTCTAGAAATTTAATCAATTATTAAATTTTTTGGATTTTTATGAATTATTTAATTCATTAAATTAAAGTGTCCACATTTGACTTTTTAATTTAAGTTAAGATCAGGAGTTTTCATATTTTTATTAAACACTAGACCCTAACGTGAGTAAAAGGACTTTAAGTTTGCTGGATTTTAATTTTTCTAGATTAAGTTATGATTTGTTGAATTTTGGGTTCAAATTAAACTAAAGTTGACCAAAATATTGACTTTTGACTAATTTTTGAAGTTAATATTTTTATTAAATACTAGACCTTAAAAGGAGTCTAATGCTATTGAGTTTGCTCAATTTAGAAGTAATTATGATTTTTCAAAGTTTGTGTATTTAATTAAATTGCTTAATTTAGGAGGTTTTAATGATTTTGCCCCAAACCTATTCCAAACTTCTTGAAATAACTCCCAAAGGTCATGGATGACCTATAGGAGTGTTTTCAAGGGAATGAAATTTATTTGGAGTTTTTAATATTTTTAATTATTTAAATTAAGTATTTGTTGATTTCCCTTAAAAATGAAATAAAGTTTAAATTATAGGTCTAGTAATGGAGAATTTAATTTTTGTAGGTAGAGGGTTTTATTTTGAGTAGTTTAATATATTATTTGTATTTTTTGGAGTTAAATTGGATTTATTATGATTTTTTTAAGTTTCTAGGCCCCATTAGCAGCTGATTTTTAACATAGCTAATTTTCTGATGTAATGGCTTCAAATTCAATGATATTTGAACCTAAGATGTGTAATGTCGCTAAGTTTAATGTTGCAAAGTTTCACCATTATTAGGTGAGTATTTAATTTTTTATAGTTTTCCTAAATTTCTAGATATTGTCCTTAAGTAACACTTAGTCATGTAGGTTTGAAATTAAAGTTTGCTAACCCTTAACATAGACATAATCATTCATAGTATACACATCAGTGACAATCATGTGACCTAAATCTAAGTGCATTGGAAGAGGTGAGTTCTTAAGCCTTTGAGTTAACCTATAACCCAAACACTTGAAAATTCACCCATGGATAAATTCCCCACATCAATGTTATTAATGTGTTATGGTAAGGGAAGCACATACCATAACACTCACCAATAAAATTTAAATGTAATTCATAAAATGCCTAAGAGATGATTAAACAAACTAAAGAGGAAGATTACATGCAATTGTCCTAAACTTGCATTGAATTTGATAAATTTGACTTCACATATAGTCAAGCTTTGTTTATTTATTTCAATTGATGGTTTGATTGAATGGGACCAAGGGAAGATCAATTAACAATAGAACTTTACAAAAGTAAAGTCAAGTTTAACTTATAATAACATAAAATCAATTAATATGAAAATGTAAGTTAAATTTTTTTGAAAAATTCATAGTAGGCAATGAACATCCTGGTGAACCACACGACCAAATTTCAAAATATATTCATGAGTATTAAGGGAATAATTAAAGAAAATAATAATAAAAACATGCTAATATTATTCCCTAAATACCCAGCATATGGAGTTTAAAATATTTTAAAATAATTGTTCTTAAAATTATGAACAATTTGAGTGGTTACACATAATTTTTAACCAAATATTTATTTTAATATAAATTTTATAAAATTTTGTGATTAAAATAAATTTTAAGAACATTTTAATTAAGTTAAAACTGATTGCGACGGTAGGCCACACGACACCTTCTGGTTTGTTGGATTGAAATCACGACGGCAACATGCATGAATGGCAGATGATTGCATGGAAGCAATCATTAGAAATTAATGTGGACATGGCGATGAGCCATCATGCATTACTTATCTAAGCTAGCAAGATATGACGGCCATTCATCCATGCGTGATTTGGATGAACGGTCGTGATCTAGCCAAATAGGTAAAGAAACAATGGGATGGCACCCATAATTTGATCAGGTGAAGGAACGATAGAATAAGAGCCGTTGATCATACAATCAATGGTTAAAAAAAACATACATGGCAATGCAATGCTTGATCAACCCTTAGAATAGAAAATGGACTTGTTTTCTTAAACCATTCAGTCAATCTTAATGAAATTTTAAGCAGAGCATGGGGGTGTGAACAACATTGATGGGGGCATGTTAATTTGGATTAAAATAAGCATTTTTAAAAAAAATTTAAACTTAGTGTGTAGAGCTAGGGTTAAGGATTTACCATGGTTTAATGGATTATATTGGACATTCTATTGCTTATTGAGCTTGTAGACTTTCCACGCTTAATCTCCTAAAAGAAATCAACGGTTGAAAATGTCTGGATGGATGAATACTTAAGTTAGATAGACTTTGAGGGTGTGGTGGCTAGAAGCTCATCATTCATGGATCCTCACTAGTGGAGTTGAGCTAGGGAAATGAGTAGGAGAGTGTGGAGAGCTCGAATGAAAAAAGAGATGGCTCTAGGAGGGATTAGAGGCTGAATATGGTTGGAATGAAGGATTTGAAGCCCCTTAGCTTATTTTACTATTTGGGTTTGAATTGAATGGCCATGATGAATTAGGGTCCTTACTTAGATGAGGGATAGGTGTCCTAGTTGGATAGGAGGCAGAGCCAAAGGCTGGCCAAGTCTCATGGTTGTTGGAGATAGGACCTAATAACCCTAAATCTCTATAGGAATGGAGTCTTCATTCTGGCAGGCAAATTCCATTGTAGGCTTTACTAAGGCATTTGCTACATAATTTCTCCCATGAGGAATTGTATATATAGTTATAATAGGAATTTGCTCAAGTAGGTGACTAGTGTACTGATGATACTTGGGAAGTTTTGGATTCAAAATCTTATAAGTTCCTGTAATTTGGTTAATTACCAACTAAGAATCACCAAAGATTTTGATTTTTTTTATCTCCATCAATATTACAGGTTCCAAACAAGTTATAAGAGATTCATACTCAGCCTCATTATTCATATAAGGCTCTAATAAGTGATAGGAAAAGTACATCATTCCATTTTCTGGTGTAATAAAAATTAGGCCAATTTAAGATTTTCCAGGAATAGTAGATCTTTGTGCAATACCACATTTGGAGGACTCACACCATCAAAATATAATTCCCAGATATGATCATCAGATTTCTTTAAACTCATGATTTGTTCATCAGGTAAATCATCATTTAGAGGAGAATCTATCAGTAGCGGGTGTGCTATAAGAAAGTCAGCAACAGCCTATCCTTTCATTGCACCTAGGGGAGTGAAAGTGATTTCAAATTGAAATAATATCATAGACCATTGTGTTAGACATCCTAATAATATTGGATGGGTCATGGGATATTGCAACTGATTGACTTTTGAGATTAAACTTACATGGTGAGAAACTATGTAACGCCTTAATTTTTGAGCTTAAAAAACTATAGAAAGATAATGCTTCTCGATTGAAGGATATCAAATTTTTATCAGGAGGAGTCTTTAGAATAGGTAGTAGAGGGCATTCTCTTTCCCTCATCATTGGTTTAAAGGATCAAAGGTTTTTCCAGAATAGGGGCTATCATGACTGGAAAATTTATAAGGTATTGCATGATATTTCTCATCTCATAAGAATTTAACATCATTTTTGGCTAGGAAAGAGAAGGGTTGACATCTTTCAAAGAGGTTTAAAATGATCCTCCTCATATACGTCAGTCTACCTTGAAGAGACTTTAGCCGAGTAAGGCTCTTGGGAGGCAGCATATTTTAGATTACTTCGATCTTAGAAGGTTTAATTTTAACTCCACGGTGCCTCGCTATGAAACCCAAGAGTTTTCCTAAAGTGACTCTGAAATCACACTTCAAGGGGTTCATTTTAAGGTCATAGAGGCACAACTGCTCGACGATGGCTCTTTAGTCATACATGTGAGCCTCTTTGACTTTGACCTTGATGAAGAAATTATCAATGTAGCATTTAACTTGATTAATGATTAAGTCATTAAACATTTGAGTCATGGCCCACTGTTAAGTTGCACCAGTATTTTTAAGGTAGAATGGCATCACTTTATAATAGAAGATCCCTACAGGAGTTTTGAATGCAGTATTTCTCTTAACTTTTGTGGCCATCTTGATTTAGTTATAACTAGATGAGCCATCCATAAAGAAGAAAATGACATCCAAAGAGGTGATGTCCATCGTGAGTTCAGGTATGGGTAAGGGAAATTCATAGAGAAGTTCATTGAAATCATGTGAAGTCATTTTATTGTATGTCTAGGAGAAGCAGTACCTAAACTCATAGAGAAGTTGAATTAGATCCTTAGACTCATCCTCGCTCAACAAAGAGCTTATGAAAGTGGGGTGAGGGTCATCCTCTATTCAAAAGTTAATTTCGTTAAGTTTATTATTATTTATTAGATTTCTTCTTCAAACTTAGGGGGTGCATCCCAAACTTAAAGTTCATTGAAATCATCTGAAGTCATGACAATCTTAGATTCAAAATGATTCATTATCATGACATAATATTCGACATCGTTAGATAAATTAATGGTACCAAAGCCGATACCACTGGTCAAATTTTTCTTAATTTTTGTATGCTAGAGGATCTCAAGGCATTGAGCTTCATACTTGGCCCATTGACCCGATGTTAGACCTTTAGAGATATAATTTTTGACACACATAGGAAAGTAGCCAAGAGGTAATTTTATTAATTCATTGAAATCTGCCTCTTCAAAGATTACATCATCTTCCTTCCTTGAGTTGGAGGAGCCAGGAAAAAGGTTTTAGACTTTCCTTACTTCAACTTCTAAATTAGGAGAGTCCTTAATCACTAACCCTATAACCATGCCAGCAGATAATGGGGTTAGGGTTAAGGCTTTGATTCTCCTAATGAGCTTTTCATATATAGTTCATTCAGGCTTGTCACTACAAATTTTTTGAACTTCTCCCTCTAGGTCACTATCCTATTCTAAAGTGAGATTAAATTTTGGAGGAGGATTGATTTTTTGATAATTAAAAGGAATTTTTGCACCACGTAGTTTTGGTTCTTCATCAAAACTTTATTCTAAATCAACGTACATCGGGGTATTCTTCTTCAAAATGAAATGCAGCCTCAACCATGTGCTCTTTGAGCCATCCTTCCACCTCTTTTAGGTAAGGTGTTTGGAGGCATAAAGATCACACCTTTGACATCATCTTCACTATCTGATTGCTGCATTTTTTAACTTTCATCTTTTTCTTCTTTTGATTCATAAATTTTTTTGGGGCTTTGCTCACTTGTTTTCTTCTCTTTAATATTGATTTCAACTTTAAGACTGGTAGAGGACCCTTTAGGTGCATAGTATGTAGCATTCTTATAAATCTCAATCTCATAAATAGAGAATGGTTGCAAGTTACCCTTAGTCATATATTTAATGTTGTGTCATTGGTACTTGATGCATTGATATAGGGTAGTTGGAACCATTCTATATTCATGAATCTTGGGCCTACAGAGAAGTGTTAAAGGACGTTGCCAAATTAATTATGTGGAATTTTACTTCTATTTTTATCTCTCCTATCTCTAAAAGGAGTGTGATTGAACTTAAAGCCTTCTCACCTTTTTCATTGAACCCGAAACACTACTTGTCGGTGGTGAGCTTATGCATGTCCACTTTAAGGTATGTGAGAGTCTTTACATTTATCACGTTGTTTAATGCACCTAGTTCAATAAGGACTCTGGATAACTTGAAGTTCCACATGTTTACCGTGATGTAAAGCAGGAGATTGTGATCAGCAGTCCTCAGAAGTAAATCATCATCAGAAAAGTTTACTCCTAGGATTTCTTTAAAGTATAAGGCATCACCTTGTGAAGTCAAGGTTAACTGAGCTAAGAAAATCTTTTGGTTGAGAAATCCTTTAATTAAGGATTCCCTCATCTCCTTCGAGAGGACAAGGGTTTCATAGATGCTCATCTTAGCCGAAGACTTCCTAAGATGAGCTAAGATATTGTTATCAACCTTAGGAACATTAGGATTAGGACCTAGAGGATTAGAAGGAGGATTTGATTATTGAGAAGGTATTTGAATTGAATCATTATAAATAACCTATTTTTTTTTCCTGAGGAGGAAGTATAAGGGTAAGACTTCATAACCATGAAGTTGTACCTCCATGTTCTCCTCGGGAGGACAAACTATTATGGGGTCTACACTCTCTGTAGGCAATGCATCATAATTTTCTAAAGGGGAGTCTGAATATAAAAAATCTATCATGAGGGGACTCCCATGAAAGTTGATTTTAGTGGTCTCACCATCTGATAAGATCTTAGATTCATCTTCCCCTTTGGAGGTCAAATATGGAAGGACAAGTTTTTGAGTGATCTCAGCTGGATTTTGATTCTCTTCTTTGGAAGTATCATTTTGAAATTCATTATCAATATTGATGATCAAAATGGTTGTAGAAGGATCTTTTTTATTTAATTTTTAATCCTTTATCTTTGATGGAGCAAAGTAAAAGTCAGATACCATAAGAGGGGATAGGGTTTTATGCCACCATCCACCCCCTGGATGCATCCCTCATCAGTAAATTTTCTCTCTACAGAAGTGTCACCCTCTTTCTGTTTATTAATTATAATAGTTTCTACAACTACTCGAGATGAAATCATCTCAACGTTCTCCTGTGAAGCCTCTAGGTTAACCTCCCAGATTCGGCACCAGGCTCTTGTTAATTAACTTTTTAAATGCTCGGGATAAATCAATATCCCAACAATCTGTAATGGATATAGAAATGTTAGAATTTGTACATAAAATTATCTTGATTAACACTTGATACGTATCTACCAAGTATTCTTTAGGAATTATAATGTTACTATATCTAATGTTTCTCTCAAGCTAGTTTATAAAGACAGTCCAGTCTTCAATTGGCTGGCTCAACATGCAATGGTATAGGCAGAAATTGGGATCATCCCTTTTGTTTGCATCCTCCAACTTCCTGGTCTTCGATAATTTAAAGTGTGGCTTCTTCAAAAGTCTCCTAAAGATCTTCCTTATACTCTAGATTTGGCGATTTTAGCTATAGCTAAACACAAGGGAAAAATCATTTATATTGATACTCAAAAGATCATTTTCTTAAGTAATGGGGATACTCTAAGAATTCCATTAGTTATATATTAACATTCCAATAAAAAAACTTGTATGCATAAAAAAACCCAAGTTTAGTTGGGTAAATACATGAAAAAGGGACAAATTCTATCGGGTGGTGCGGTTTTTAATTGGATAAAGTTTTGTTGATCTCTCTTTCAAAGGGATCAAGTAAGGTTTCCTAGTAGACTGAGGGGTTACCTGGAATGGTTAATTCTGGACTAGTTGTGGTGGAGTATGTTGTAAATATGGGCCCAAGTACTATAATTTTGATGATAATAAATATTATTGTTTCATTATCAATATTTTTATTGCATATCTATTTTATTACCCTGCTCACTAACATTTCAGATCCACAAGTCCACTAGCAACATCAATCAGCTCAAGATTGGTATACTAGTGTTGAGTTTGCCGATAATTATAATTTTAATAAACCTTTCTTGAGTCAAATTTTATATCTGGTGGACACTAGGCTGAGTAATCTTACACGCACACACTCAAGGGAGTGAGTTTGTGAGTTAGAGAATTTTGTTGTTTCTGAACTAATCATACAGTACGAAGCATATCATATTGGATGATTAGTTAAAACAAAAAACCCTAATTAGGGTACCTCTATTAATTAAGAGTGATTAAACAAATCATAGTGTATGATCCATACCACACATGATGATTAGTTAAAATTAAGAAAGACAGCAGCCAATCACAATTTAGGTAATATTTTAATATATACATTTTATTCTAATCATATAGGATGATGTGAATCATACTGAATGATTTATAAAAATCATGCATAAATTGATCATGTGATTAGAGGACTAATTATGGTATAATTGCTCGATCAAATCATATAAGACGATCGATGATGATCGTACTGGACAACCCAAGAGTGGTGATCATCCTGCATCGTCCAAGATGAAAAACCATGATTTTTCTTCTAATCATACAGGAAGATTGTACAAGACGACCTAAGATTTGGGATGATATTTAAATATTCGCCCATTATCGCTTATCATACTGGATGATTAGTACAATATATTAAACTAATCATATCGTATGATCGTAAAATCATGCTAGATGATTGTAGAATCGTACTATATTTTAGCCTCTTGCCCTTAGCCCTATAACTTTCTTACCTATGTCCGACTCTTAGGACTTGACTACAACTGACGACAACCTTGAAGTCTTTACAAAAGGGATTGATGGCCTACAACTATGGGTGCAGCTTTTTCCAGATCCAGTCAAAATGACCTCCTCTGCCTTGATAGACGGGAGGTGAGGTACTCTGTCGTACCCATCCACTAACATAGAGGTAACTGGTTGTTTAAAAATTTTCTTTTTTCTCCTCATAGACTGAGGAGTTAGGTTCTTGTTTTTAGTTCTTTCTTCTTTCAAAATTTATTTTTTAAATTTATGAGAGATCACCCCCTTCAAGGGTCTCTTGTATTGCTCTTTTGTTTAACATGCTTGGGTAGCACATGTGTGGATGATATTTCTCAGCATTCTGGTTCTCTAAATCTATTTTTCCTTGGGAGTCCTTTTAACACTTTAGTCCACCAAACATGATGGAGATCTAGCTATCCTAGCAACTCTCTCCTTCCCTACAGTAGCAGTAAGAGGGTAAAAGTAACTCCGTTTAAGGAGTGGAGAAGAGGGAGGAATTGGCAGCTCTTCAGTAGCCTCTAGCTCTATCTGACCCAGGTTCTTCAGCTTATTAATTTTTCTTGAATTTGTGAATTTCTTCCTATCCCTTCTCAGTTAATTCTTCCTATGGTTCTTACTCGAGAAGGTGGTTCCAGAACTCCCCCCTTTCTCAAAAGTAGATTTAACTCTAGTGTCAACAACAGACTTAACTTCAGTGTCAACAAGAAACTTTAACTTCTCGTTCTCCCTAGAAGAGGATGCAGTGTGTAGAGAGGCAAAACCAACCTCCATTTTAAGAGAGGGGGAATCAATCCCTAACCCAATAATAATTTTTACTAGAGGGATATCATTTTCCCCTAAGAAACTAGATTGATAACTACACCCCCATTGACAGATAGCTTGAGGGTCTTGAATCCCATTCCAAACTAAGTTGTGTTATTACAGATTAAGTCTTCCATGTAGAGAACATGGTCTAGGAAGAAAATTAGTTTGCTAGCCATTTAATTATTTGGAATTGAAAAGAGAGGATTTGAATTAGAAATTTGAAATGGAACTTTGAAAAATCATAAATGATTTTGTTCCTTATAACATATGCTGAGTTATATGAGATATAACTCGACATGTATTGGTAAGATGCAGAAATCACTTATGACTTAGGGACATTTGAGTTATCATTGCATATGTTAAGCTATGAGGAGATTTTTTGACCTAACATGTAATAGTGATATTTGAAATTGACTTGACCATTTAGAAGGGAATCTTTAATTTTGAAATCGATGAATTTTTTCAAATTTTGAAACTCAACATGTTGAGTTTCACTCGACATGAAGGCTTAAAAAATTGATATGAAGGATCCCAAGAATTGGGCTTGACTCTTTCATTCCACCAACTTACTTGCGGTGAAAAGTAAAAGCTTCAATTTTGTTAGAGGTTTCCTGGTTCACCTCTTATATTGATTTTTCTCTTTTTGATGTTGGCCACACATACCCAAGAAAGAAATGGGTAGAGGGACCAACAAAAGAAAGGAAGTTAAAACTACTCATGTAATAAAATTTTTACCATTATAAAGATAAAGAGAGAGATTGTCCCCCAGTGGAGTCAGCATTTTTTTATTGGTTGAGTTTGAAAAGATACTTAGCTTTACTTTGGAAAGAGTGCAAAGAAAATTTAAATTAAATTTCTTTGGGAAATTTTGATTTATAGAATTTCAGTTTTGAAGTTGAATATGTCATTATGAACGATATATCACCTTGGGAGGAAAAAATTATCATTCCCTAGTGGGTTTAGACAACAAAATTATAAGCCTCATTCTGATTATGATAGTCAAATTCAAGGAAGAACTATATATGACCCCAAACGATAAAAATGATGTTTGATCGAGTATTTGACTATGATAGTCAAGATGAAGTATCATTAATTTAATATTCAAAGCCATGATAACAAATGATATATCTTCCCAAGAGAATAAAATATCATTTCTTATCCATTATTTGAAAATAATGATGATGATTATCATTGATTTATTTTTTTAAAAGAAAATTAATTGAATTTTAAAAATAGATCTAAGTTCTTAAAATCTCTTATGCCCTCATAATTAATTACATTATAGAAAATCTAAATTTCCTATAAAAACTCTTGATTAAAATAACAGTAGAAATTTTATCTTTGAGATTTTCAAAGAGTGATATCAAAGGATATGAGGCTGGAATTTTCAATCTGGATTGGATCAAAGTTGAGCACTTATTTCTGGAAGCCCAAAGAGAGGAAGTAGGAGGCACTTTGGGATACTAAAATTATTCAAAAATGGCTCATGCTATGCTATGTGTTGGGCTTTAAATTTGGATTAGAAAAGATTTTAATTTGAGTTATCAATTTATTAGAAAGTTGGGATTACATTCTTGAAGTTTGGGGTCTTATGATTTTGAGTCTGCCCCAGATCATATGTTTAAATTGCACACTAAAGAATAGTGGTCCGAACCTTGCTAATGCAGTGCAAATATGGACTTACCCCAGCCTAGATTGGGGTGCCAGCTAACCACCTAGGCACTTTAAAATCATTAATTTGGTATTTCTATGAAAGATTTATAGGCTGTTGTTATTTAAGTTTTGAGGAATTGGGATCGATGTTAAGAGCAGATCCTAATTGGCCCTTTGACGCATGTAAAGTGATTGATGCTTCAAAGAATATAATTAAAATTTTTGACTGTTTAATTTGTTTCTAATGTAATGCATACTAGTTGAGCATGTATGAAAATTAGTATGAATTAATTTTAAAAAAGGCTAAAAAATAGATTTTATCCTAGAGATTGCATAATATCTTCTTGACAGAACTTCACAATAATAGGCTAGGTGGTCTGTAAGAACACACAGGCAGGAAGCCTAAAAATTATTAGATTTCTATGTGAGCCTAAAAATTTTATTTAATTTGAGTAGAAAAAGTTTGTTAAGTGTACCCTCATGAGCCTCTACGCATTTCTAAGCTAAATCAAAAAGTGACATGGAAGGAAAAAGACTAGAAAAGTAAGCAATTTCTAAAATGTAATCATTGTAAATAAATAAATCAAATTATTAAATGAATGTAAAGTCCTTGTGGCAAGTGCCACTTAATGTAGAACCTAGAGTCTACAAAAATTATATGGCTGGTACCACTAACAATAACAAGGATTCTAATCCCTGAAAAGATAAAAGTGTTTTTTTAGAGTGAGATATTATCTGAGTCTTCACTTCTTTGTCTTCTTTCCTTCTACAAGCTCCTTGGATTCCTTGGATTTTAATATCCAAATGTAAAAGAAACTCCTCTCTGAAGGGGTATTTCTCTCCTCTTTGGACATCCATGTAATCCTAGCTTGAATCTCCAAATGAAAAGGAAACTCTCCCCCTAAGGGATATTTTCCTTCTCTTTGGATTTCAAGTAGGATGCCTAGTATCCAATTTCAAAATCACTTTCACAACACTTAACTTAATCAAATTATATAATAGAGAATTAAAAGAAAATTCTTAAATAACCTGCACGGTTATCCTAAGCAATTGTAATTAAATTATATCCAAAGCAGTTATATATATTTTTGCCCAAAATGAAATTACAACCACACTTGGCCATACTCTTTTAATTTCAAGGGGGCTTTGCATTTTTTAGTTCTTGCAAAAAAATTATTATTTTAAATTTAATTTTTTCCCCCTTGATTTTATCCCTACATGAGCTTGTCCACCTCTAAAGAAGTCTATGAGCATCTAGATCATTCCTAACCTAGGAGTAAACTAATGTCCATCACATTAATTCACATATTACATAAAACTAACATATAAATAAACAATCAAATCAGCCAATTATATAACCAACACGTTGTGAAAACTATGAAAAATTTGGCACATAACAGCAGAAAAGTAAACACCAGCCTAGCCTAAAATAAGAGATGGTTGTCCTAGCAAATCATCTAAAGTGTGTGCATTAGACTGTATGGCTTGGATATATCCTATGCTAGGTAATTTGTTAAAGTTGTCTAGTATTTTGATTTGTTGAAGGTTTAAGGTATTTAAGTTTAAGATTAAGTATTAATAATTTGATGTTAATTTTAAGATGTATTTTATGGGTTTAAGTGATTGTTACCTTTATTTACACCAAAGCTATGAAGTTTATTTCTCCTTCCATGGGGCTAAGTTAATAGCCTTGTAAGTCCGGGTTACCAAGTAGTAACCAATTTTGTTAAGTTAATTGGACTGGTTAGAGCTTAAGGGGTTGATAACTTTTAATTAAATTGGTTAATTACTAATTTTAAGGTTTTATACTTTATTGAATCTGTTTGACATGTAGCCCCACAGCTCAAGGTAGTCCATCCTAAAAATTTCATCTTTGGAGTACTTGTTATGTATTAAGGGCTTGGTTTATTGATTTCAATAATCAAATTTATGTTTTTAGAGTTTTAATCAATTATTTAATTTTATGGGATCTTTATGAATTATTTATATCATTAAATTAAGGGGTCAAAAATTGACTTTTAAAATTAAGCTAAGTTCTGGAATTTTTATATTTTTCCTAAATACTAGAGCCTAAGGAGAGTAATTAGACACTAAGTTTGCTGGATTTGGATTTTTCTAAGTTAAGATATGAATTTTTAAATTTTTGACTAAAATTTGAACTATGGTTGACCAAAATGTTGACTTTTTGACTTTGGCTTATTTTTAGTGGTTTGACATTTTTAATAAATACTAAACACTAAGTGATCCACTGTGACAATGCCACAAACAAAAATTAAATTAAATAAATATTCATTTCCAATAAAAATTAGGTTAAGGTCAAATTAAGGGTCTAGTTAAGGGGCTTTTATTTTTCCTAGGTTTGGGGTTTAATTCTAGTCAATTTGAAATATTTTTTGTATTTTTTGGAAGGAGAAATTAGGGTTATTCAAGGGACTAATTTTGACTTAATTAAATTTCTAACCTGATGAGTTTCAAATCAGTAAACTCCTATCTAAAGGTAGGCAATATCACTAGGTTTAATGTTCCAGAGTTTTGACCCTATTAGATGCATATTTAATTTTATATAATTTTTTCTGAAATCTTTGACCTCATCCTTAATTTTTATCCTTAGGTGTAACTAAATTGTGTAGATTTAAAATTACAGTCCTTTAACCCTTTGGCATACACATAACCTGCCACAACATGCATTCAAGTGACCCAAAGCTAAGTGCATTTGAAGGGTGAATTTCCAAGTATTTTGGTTAACCCATAACCCAAATGCTTGGATATCCAACCAAAGCAAAACACCCCCACATTATTAACTTTAAGATGTTATGACAAAGGAACATTCACCATAATAATTATTAATCAAACTCCAATGCAAGCCAAGATGCTCAATTTGATGAATATGCAAACTAAATTAAATGGTTACATGTAAATGTCTGAGATGCTTGCATTAGGTTTGATTAATTCCTTTCATTGGAGATCATGCTCTGTTTAATGATCTCAATTAAAAGTTTGATTGAGTAAAGAAATGCCAAGGTCAAATTCTAATGAATTTTCAAAAACAAAATGTCCATTAAGGGGCATATTGAGGAGAAATTAAATGACAATAAACTATAAGTCAATTTTTTTCTGAGAAATTCACTAGAAGTTGGACCTGGCATGAGTACCAATGTCTCCAAATTTTAACTGAAATAGATGAGTACTAAAAGAATAATTAAGGAAAATAGTAAGACAAACATGTTGACATTATTCCTCAAATACTCATGATCCAAAGCTCATTACATTTTCAAAAGATAGAGCCTAAAATTATGAGCAATTTGAGTGGTTGCTCAAAATTTTTGGCCACATATTCAATTTACTATATATTTCTAAAAAAATTATGATTAAAATGAGTTTTAAATCATTTTAATTGATTTTAAAATTGGCAGTGGCAGTGGAGTGCCACGTGGCGGCCTCTGTTTGGCCATATCAAAACCACACAATGGTGGCATTCAATGCTAATTATTGCGCTGCTGCATAATCATTGTCATTCAATGTGTAATGGTGACAATAGGACATAATTTCCACTTAACCTAGTGAGCAAGTTGCAGGAGCTATTGGATCACGTGTGGTTTAAAATTAATGCATGTGATGCCGTCGAATGAAAATTTGATTATCTGACAGAATAGCACTATCAAAACAGATAGAAGAAAGACATAATCTAGGCTGTTGATCAAAATATCAATGGTTCAAATCTTGTACATGTGCATGGGATAAGAGAATAAACCCTATAAATGAATAATTGATTCATTCATTCAATCCAATCAATCAAATTTGATGAAATTTTAAATAGAGTATGACTATATGAAGAGCATTCGTTGGGGATTTTTTGCTAGGTTTAAAACACGCTTTTTATAAAGCTATTTAAACAAAAGTGTAGAAAGCTAGGGTTGAGGATTCACTGAGAATTGCTGGATGGTTTTGAGAGTTTAAGGATAGGTTGAGCTTGTAGATTGTCCATGATTAATCTTCTACAAGAAGTCAATTGTTTAAAACTTCTAAAATATGAGTTATAAGGCCTTGAAGGACTTGGTGACTCTACTCACCATAATGTCACCACCATCGATCTTTGGGTGGTGGGTTTGAATTAGGGAAATGAAGAGGATGGCTAAGGGAGCTAGAACAAAATAAGAACTCCCTTGAGAGGGCTTGGAGGCTCAATGTGCTTAGAATGAATAAAATGAGCTCTCTCTAATACCTTTAGCCCTAAGGTTTGAAATAGATAGGATTGATTGATCAAAGCCTTTACTCTGATGAGGGACATGTGTCACAAACCATTGGAGGGGCAAGGAAAATCTTGGGTTGAGCTCTATGTCCATTGGTGATTTGGTGTGTGATGGGGACCACTCTTGCTATTTTAGGTTAAACCAAGGCTTAAGTCTTGTTAGAAGAGCTCTAAGTGAGCTTTAAGCTTCATTTAGGTAACTCAAGCTAGAAGGTTTGAAGAGAGTTCAAGGGTTTTGAAGTGGTTTGACCACTCTAGCTCATTTGAGCTAAATATTGATTGTTTGACTAGTAAAACTAGTCAAGGGCTGATGAGGTGGACATAGAAGGATGAGTAATTGCTGGTTGAGTGAATTCCAAAGCCTTAAAGTAATGCATTTGAGGTTTGAAGGAAGATTTGGCCATGCATTTGAGTTAACTTTGGTCAAACGTTTCAATATTTGACTTGTAATGAGTTTGGATGATTGAAGCTATAAAATTAAATGAGATTGAGGGAATGATGTGGTTTGATTGAGTGTATGGAATGATCTAATCAAGAACATAAGAGTTTGACCAAGTTCAATATGTTGACTTGGTCAAACTCATAAAGTTTTGACTCATAATGAGTTTGAATGCACTTAAATATTGCATTGGAATGGATCTAAGAAATTGAAAGTGTTGGTTTTATTATTTATTTTAATTTGACCTAAATAGGTCAAATTTGACCAAACTTGGGTCTAAATGACAAAGTCAACTATTGAATGGGTCATAGTGTCCAATTAAGTCCAAATCACTAGGAGAGATGTTCATAGGAGTTTGAATGGGTCCAAAGTCGATTTAAAGCTTAATTGAGTGTAGAATAGAGGCTCATGATTGATCCGGTCAACTAGGTCAAACTAGTAGTTAGGTTTGGATCTAACAGGTTTAATTAAGTGATTGGAAACCAATGGAGGTGGTCTCATACACTGGAATGGTCATTTGGGTTGAAATGACCATTTAGACCACTAAGGGGCATTTTAGTCAACCATGATGACTTGGTCAACCTGGTCAAATCAAAACCAGGATTTACACTTAATGCACTCCTAATAATTTTTTAGGATGCAATGTAAGAGTTTTTAAATTATGATTTAACTAGGTCATGTTGAGGTTTGGAGAAAAATCCAATTTTCCCCTTAAAAGGAATTTTTGTCATTTGGACCCATGGTCAACTGCAGGTTAAACTGGGTTCACCAAAATATAGTTTAACTTTCAACATGTCATAACAAGAGTTATGGACATGGTCAAGGATTTTGGGAATGGCCCCAAGGTCAAATTCCATAAAGTGGAAGGTCCAATGGCATAGGCTATAAATATTTAAGGATTTTTTAGCCTTTGGATTTCAATTGGCTTTCTAGGGTTAGGGGTGTCAGATTGAACTCAAATTTGGCGGGTTGACCGTAGGGACATGCCTAATCAATTTGAAATTAATAGATCATGAATTGGGGGTCATTTTGATTATGTATTGAAGTGATTAAAAATCATAAGGGCCCGTAACCTTAGATTTTGGTCTAGAATTTTGGATTTGAACTGGTCTTTAGATTTAGTTGATTGAGTTTGATTTATCCACCTCAATCATAATGAAATAAATTATTTTTGATAATTAGATATGATTGAAGCTTGATTGAAGGCTGGTGAAAGGCTAGATTGAAGTTTGGATCAGAATTTAATTGGGCTCGAGATGATTGACATCTGGATGATTGTCAACCATCAGATCAACCGACAGGAGTTTGGATGGATCCTAATGACCTCATACATATATGAGGTCAATAATGATGTGATGTTACATTGTGTAGGGGAATTACTTCCACCCACTTTGAGAAGGAATTAGTCGTAGCTAAGATGAAGCGATGACCCTTTAAAAGAGGAGGGTTAATAGCCTCGATAACATCCATGCCCCAACTCTCAAAGGGCCACAAAGCTATAATGGGATGCAACACATTTGGTTGCTGATGTAAAATCACAACATGATTTAGGCATTGATGATAGCTTTTTGCAACATTCATGCAATCGTCGATCATCATGGGCCAATAGTATCCAAGTCTTTTAATTGTAATTTTTATCTTAGGACTTGATTGATTAGCACCGCATAGTCCAGTATGGACTTCATTCATGATTTTTAAGGCCTCTCATTTGTCTAGACAATTTAGCCACAATTAATCGAGCGTTCGACAGTATAGAGTCTTGTTCACGAGTGCATGTGAGAGGGAACATTTCTTGATTTAATTGGAAAGGGACTTATCATGAGTAAGCTTTCCTTCTTGAAGGTAATCTATTAATGGTTATCCCTAATTACCTTCTTCATCAGTTGTTTAAGAGGCAGATAGGACCTGGGAGGATTTCTTGTTGATGTGCTCTAAATATATAGAAGTCAGGACCTGATGAACATTAATTTTTATAGAAATGGAGTCTTATTCTAGACAGACAAAGTCCTTTAGAAGATTTCTAAGGAATCCACTATAGAATTACTTCCATGGTGAATTCTACACATAATTACAATAGGAAACTACTCGAGTAGGTGATTTGTGGACTAATGGTACTTCATAAGTTTTGGATTTAAAATCTTATAGGTTCCTGTACTCTGGTTTATAACCAGCTGAGAATCACCAATAATTTTAATTTCTTTTATATCCATCAGTATTATAATTTCTAAACTAGTTATTAGAGCTTCATACTCGTCCTCGTTGTTCATGCAAGGCTCTAATAAGTAATAGGAGAAATGCATCATTCCTTGTATAGTGTTATCAAAATCATGTCAATTTAAGTTTTTTTTTCAAGAATGGTAGATTTTCATGTATTACCTCCATAAGAGGATGTCGTTCCATCAAAATATAGTCCCCAAATATGATCATTTTATTTCTCAAAACTCATGATTTGTTCTTTAGGTAAATCATCATTTAGAGGAGATTCTACTGGTTCCAGGTGTGCTGCAAGGAAGTTAGCAATTGCATATCCATTCACAGCACACAAGGGAATGAAAGTTATCTCATATTGAAATAATATCATAGACCACTATGCCAGACTTCTTAATAATGTACATCAGGTGATAAGATATTGTAATGGGTTGACTCTTGAAATCAAACTTACTTGATGAAAAAGCATGTAGTGCCTTAGCTTTTGGGAAGCAAAAACTAAAGCAAGATAATGCTTCTCAATGGAAGGATATCAGATTTCTATATGGAGAAGTCATCGACTCAAGTAATAGAGGGCGTTCCCTTTTCCCTTGCCATTGACTTGAGTCTACAGGGCACCAAGTGATTCGTCTAGAGCCGCGGTGTAGAGAATAAGAGGTTTTTCAAAAATAGAGGTTGCCAACACTGGCAGGTTGGTAAGGTATTCATTGATATTGGTAAAGGCACTTTGTCATTTATCATCCCATATGAATTTGACATCCTTTTTAGCTAGGACATACAAGGTCTGATACCTTCTAAAGAAATTAGAAATGAATCTTCTTATATATTCCAACCTGCATTGAAGGGACCTTAGCTGAGTAAAACTCGTAGGAGGTGGCATATTTAAGATGGCTTTGATATTAGTAGGATCAATTTCAATTCCATGGTGCCTCACTATGAAGCCTAAAAATTTTCCTGAAGTGATGCCAAAAGCACACTTTAAGAGGTTCAGTTTGAGTTATAGCGGCACAACCGCTCGAGGATAATTCTTAAGTCAAACAAGGGAGCCTCTTTGCCTTTTCTCTTGATGACCAAATCATCGTTGTAGCATTCCACCTGATTATGGATTAATTTGTCAAAGATTTGGGTCATGGTTCGTTGGTAGGTTGCACCAGCATTTTTAAAGCTGAATGACATTAACTTATAATAAAAGATGCCTATAAGGGTTCTGAATGCAGTGTTCCTCTCATCTTCTAAGGCCATCTTAATTTGATTATAACCAAATAAGCCATCCATAAAGGAGAAAATGACATGCACAGAGACAATGTCCACCACAAGCTTGGGTATGGGCAAAGAAAATTTATCCTTAGATCATGCCTTATTCAGATCCCAATACTTGACTACGATCCAAATTTAACTATTCTCCTTTTAAACCAATATGACACTGGCTACCCAAGAGGGATATTGTTCCTTTCGAATAAATCTAGCCTCGACCAATTTCTTGATTTCAGAAATGACTTATTACTTGATTTCTAGATGCATTCATTGAATAGCTTGCTTAATAAGATGGAATCATGTCGAATTCCAAGTTTATGAAGTACTATGTCAGCGAACAAGCCCAACATTTCATTGTATGTCTAGGAGAAGCAGTCCTTAAACTCATAGAGAAGCTAGATTAGATCCTTAGACTCATCCTCACTCAACAAAGAGCTTATGAATGTGGGGCGAGGGTCATCCTCTATTCTGAGGTTAATTTCTTATAGTTCATTAACTATCAATTTATATTCTTCTTCAAATTCAGGGGGTGCATCCCAAACTTGAAGTTCATCTAAATTATTTGATGTCTCCAAAAAAAGATAGTGTAGGGAATCGACAATTTTCATAGGGACCTTCTCTAATTCAGGAAGATTCATTATCATAAGATAATACTCGTCATTATCAAATGAACTAACGGTACCAAAGCTGAAACCACTAGTCAAATTTTCTTTATTTATTATATGCCAGAGGCTCTCGTGGTATCTAGCCTGACCCTTAGTCCATTGAACTAGTGTGAGATATTTAGAGATGTAATTTATTATGCATACAAGAATGTAGCCAAAAGGTAATTATATTAATTCGTTAAAATCTATCTACTTAAGGGTTGCATCATCTTCCTTCTTGAGGTGGAGGAGCCAGAAAAAAACTTCTAGACCCTCTTTACTTCAGCATCTAAGTTAGGAGAGTCCTTAATTACAAACCCTGCAACACTGTCGGCAGATAGTGGGGTTAAGGTTAAGGCCTCAATTCTTCTACTCATCTTTTCATACATAGTTATTTCAGGATCATCACTTCAAACTTTTGGAGTATCACCATTTGGGTCACTCTCTTATTCTAAAGTGAGATCAAATTTTGGAGGAGGATTTAACTTTTCATAATAAAAAGGAATTCTTGCACCTCGTACTTTTGATTCATCATCAAAACTTGATTCCAAATCAATGTGTTTTAGGGGTGTTCTTCTTTCAAATGAAGCATCACCTCGACCATGTGCTCTTTAGGCCTTCATCCCACCTCTTTGAGGAGAACTATTTCGAGGCCTAAAGACCATGCCCTCAACATCATCTTCATTATCTAATTGTCATCCTTTTTAACTTTTATCTTTTTCTCCTTTTTATTTTTTATTTTCTTTTAAACTTTGTTCATTTTATTGATCTCTTTAATGATGTTCTTATCTTTAGAATAGGTAGAGGACCCTTTACGTGCATAGTATGATGTATCCTCATAGATTTAGATCTTCTGAAAAAAGAATGGTTGCAGGTCATCCTTAATCATTTACTCAATGTTGTCTCATTGGGGAACCATCCTATACTCATGGATCTTGGGCCTACCTAAAAGTACTTTAAATGATATCACCAAATTAATTATATGAAACTTAGCTTCTGATTTCAACTCTCCTATCTGAACCAAAATTCTTCTCGCCATTTATGTTGAATGCATGTATTAACATTTTGTCAGTGGTGAGTTTATGCGTGCAACTTTAAAGTATGTGAGAGTCTTTATATTCATTACATTTATTGATGCACCCAGATAAATAAGGATTCTATATAACTTGAAGTTTCCCATGTTTAAAGTAATATAATGTGAGAGATTTTGATCGGTAGTTCCCAAGAGTAGATCCTCATCAAAAAGGGTTACCCCTGGAATTTCCTTGAGGTACAGAGCTTCATCTTGTAAAGTCATAGCTAACTGAGCTAAGTAAATCTCTAGGTTGAGAAGTGATTTGATTAAAGATTCCCTCATCTCCTTCGAGAGAATGAGAGCATCATAGATACGGAACATAGCCGGCAACTTCATAAGATGTGCTTAAAGATTATAATCAACCTTAGGAACATTAGGATAAGGACCTGGTGGATTGGAAAGAAGATTTGATTATTGAGGAGAAATTTGAATTGGATTGCTAGACATGACTTGTTTGCCCATTTCCTAAGGAGGAAGCCTAGGGGGTAAGACTTTGCCACCATGAAGTTTTACCTCCATGATCTCCTTGGGAGGTTAAACTATAGCGGGGCCTACAGCTCTTCTTAGGTGATGAATTATCATTTTCTGATGGGGAGTCTAAATCTGAAAAATCTATCATGATGGGACTGTCTTAAAAGTTGACTTTAGGGGTGTCACCATCTGATAAGATCTCAAATCCGTCCCCCCCTTTAGAGGTCAAATCTGAAGAATCAAGTTTTTGAAGATCTTAAATGATCATAGCTAAATTTTGATTTTCTTCTATAGAAGATTCGTTTTGTGTTTCATTCTCAGAATTAATCATCAAAATATGTATAGAAGAATCTTTTATTCATTAACTTTTGACCCTTTTGTTTTGATGGGGTAAAGTAAAAGTTAGATAATGTTAATGGGGATGGGGGTTTTACTGCACCATCCACCACCCGAATACATCCCTCATCAACATGTTTCCTCTCTATAAAATTTTCACTCTTTTTTTTATTATTTATAGTAGTTCTTATAACTACTAAAGAGAAAATCATCTCAATATCCTCCTACGATGCCTCTAGCTCAACCTCCAAGATCGGGCCTCGGGCTCTCATCGATAACTATTGAGAAAGATGAAAATATTGTTTAATCAATTTTTTAATTGCACATAAAAAAGCAATATCCCAATGATCTTCAATTAAAAGAGAAATATTATAGTGTTTACCTAAAATTGTCTTGATGGAACCCTGATCCAGATCTATCAAGTACTCCTTAGGAATTATGATGTTGCCCTATCTTTAGTTTATCTTAAGTAAGTCCTTAAAGATAACGCAATCTTCGATTGATTGGCCCAATATATGGTTGTAGGGGAGAAAATTGGGGTCATCACTCTTGTATGTCTCTCCCAGCTTCTTGGCCTCTCGTAATCTAAAGTCTTGTTTCTTTAAGAGGCTCTTAAAGAAGTTCCTTACAGACTCCCTCTTAAATGGATAGACTTTCACCAATGTCTCTTTAAAAGAGATTGAGTAAGGCTCCCTAATAGGTTGAGGGGTTACCTGGAATGGTTATTTTTGAATTATTGGTGGTGGAGGACTACTAGATTGACTGGTTGTTATTTTCTTCCCCTTATCTACTACTAAGATCATTATTTCCGTCTTATCAAAATACTTCTGAGCTTTGTTTGATTTCTTCTCATCTGACAGATCCTTCAAGAATGGCATTCAAGAAGCCTCTTCCTGCAGGTTGTTCATCTTATTAAGAAGCTTTTCAAAAGCTTTGATTGTGAACCCTCTTAGAAGAAATGCAATAGGCCCAACGATATTCATTAAAAGAATTTCCACTATGTGTTGCTCTTACATCTGTGGTTCACACTTCATTGAGAGAGTTTGCTATCTAAAGTTGTACTGAACTGGAGACTCTCTTGGTTTCTACTTCTTGACGACTAGATCACCCATGGTTATACGATGCTGTGCTCTTGAGATACTCTTTAATAATAGACCCTCTAGCTCAATAAAGGTTCTCACCAAACCATTTGGCAGATTGGCATACCACTCATAATCCATTCCAGAGAGATTGCTAATAAATTTGCAAAATAATAGAGCATCTAACCCTCCTACATCATAATAGCATGCACGGAAGTGGGCAAGATGCTGCCTTAGGTTTTTAATATCACTAAAGACTTTAAAAGATGGTGGCATGAAGCTCTTCGAGTAAGGAACTAATCCATATTTCTCAAGGTAGGGACCATTATTTGGAATAGATGTGACCCCTTGGGAATAGGAAAAGGCCTCCCTTACTTGGGTCTCAATCATATGCTTAATGTCTTTATTAGCTAGAACTACAGGAGTTGAGGGGACTACAGGTTGTGCTGGTGGAATAATTGAAGTTGACTCTAGAATATTTTGGTTTGAATCTGGCTTTAAGCTCTGATCAGCCACTGTGTGTAATGTGGGCTGTAACTGCTCAGGTTGAGGTTATTGTATCTTAGCAAACTGTCTCTGTGTTTCCAATACCCTTAAAAATATTTCCTCTGAAAGTTCAATTGGGATGTTAAGCCACGATGAACTAGTCCCGAGGTTAACCAAGAGGGGGGGTGAATTGGTTATTTTAAAAATTCATGAGCAACATGAAAGATCTTTTCGAAAATTTTCAAAGCAGACTGACTCGAGCTTGGACTGGCTTTAATATGTAATTAAACCTGTGTACCTGAAAGATTAAACAAGCAACCAGAGACAGAAATATTTGCTATCATTAAAATCATAATCTTTAAAACCAAATTTATAATAATCTCCCCCTTTTTGATGATGGCAAACATTTATTAAGTAGTTTCAAATCAAATAGACAGGAGTACTCAAACCACATACGAAAGAAGACATTTCATTTCAAATTTCACTAAACATAAAACATAATAAGGGAAACAATTACAAACATAAGTACAATATAAGAAACTACTAGGCACTCAAAATAAAATACTAACTCCCCCTTTTGACATCACAAAAAGGAGGATGAACAGACAGAATAATACAAGTAGAAATTAACACAAAATACAAGGCTAAAAAGGAGGCGAATCCTGATCAGAAGGAGGAGGAGATGGTGGCTGAAAGTCACTGTGAATGGCGGTGAAGTGTGCATGAAACCAGGCCATGTCCAGGTCATGCTGATGCTGCTACTGAGTAGCGTAGTCATTGAAGCGCTGCAGATCCTCAGTGTGCTGCTACTCCTAGGCAGCCACATAAGAATCAAATTAGGCCTCCCACTGATCGAACCGCTGCACCAGATGATCAAAAGGGGATGCAATATGAAGGGGAACAGGTGCATCAAGTGCAGCAGGAATAGGAACAGCTTCTTCCTCTTCCTCCTCAACATCCGGGGCGGGCTCCGGATGTAGTCGGGTACTGTGGAGTATGGAAGGAATTATTTGTGAAGTAGGAAGGAGGGACATTGGTAGGCACTGGATATTACAGATCATATTTTGTCTCCAGAGTATATGCAATGATGTGTCCTAGAGCTAGATTTGGGCGTCGTCTATGGCTCGGATTCCTAATGGTAGTGAGATGCTCGATATAGCGAAAAAGGAGATCGGTAGCATTGAATTCCTGGTGGGCCATGATGTAATAGGTGGTCAGAGAAAGTAAAGGGGTGATGTGAATTCGATCCCTAATCTTTGGGATGATGGAGGAACGAAGGACATGTTGAATGGTATGGGCATCCTTAAGAAGCGAAGAGCAAGCATTGTCGTGGTAGGAGCATTGATATTTCTAAGGAAGTGATTGGCGACACTCCAATCATAATCAGGATCAGAAACTAGGGTATGGAGTTTGTCGCCAGTGATGGAGAGTTGAAGGATATGGTGAAAATCCTGGGCGGTGAGTTCTACAAGTCCCTGATTAACAAAGGAGTGAAGGGTGGAGTAGTCAGTGGCGATGCGAAGATTTGTGTAAAAGACTCGAAGAAGTTTAGTGCTGAATTGGAAGGCCAGGGTTAGGATGAAGGTGAGGGAGGTATGTGTAAATAGATCCAGAATAGGGTAGGTAAGAGTACGGGGGTTGACGACCTTGGATTGTATGATTCCAACTTCAAGATAGCATTGGAAGGTAGCTTGATCGGCTGCATTTGGAAAGCGGGGATCGACATTTCCCTAGGAGGAGCTTCCACCTTGATGCCTAGATCTCTTTCCACCAGCCATTAGAATCACAAGAGAGGAGGTATAGAAGGAAGAGTGGTGAAGAAAACTGTATGTTTAAATAGAACTCGGATAGATTATCTCGTACGATCGCAGGATCGTCCAGGATGATATGAGTAATTATGACGGCCAGGACGATTGGTCAAAAAGGCAGTCAGATCATCCATGATGATTAGAGACAGGCAATCATCCTGAAGAGTCAAGCTAGATGACCGTTGATGAAAAGTATCATCCTGAACGATTAGGTGGATCGTCTGGGATGATATTCTTTAAATGTGTAGGATGGGCCAAATTTGGATCGTCCAACTGTTGACATGTGGATCATCTAGGATAATGAGGTGGATCATCCAGGATGATGAATAATAATTGGTGCATTCTCACTGTTTGATCAGGATCAGAAAATATGAATCATATCGTCTAGGATGATGTAAGGATCATCAAGGACGTTCACCAATAATTGGTGCATCTCAGCCATTTGATCAAAGTGGGGATGATTTGAATGGATCATCCAGGATAATGTATGGATCATCTGGGATGAAGAAGATCGTCCAGGATGATGTGAAAAAAAAGTGAAAAAAGATGAAGGATGGAGAGGAAAGAGCAGGGATCCAAAAACATATATAACAAAAAGAAAATAAATAAAAAGTAGATGAAACAAGAAACGAGAAACATAAAAACATAAGAAAAACAACGATTTTTTTTTGTTTTTTGTTTAATCAATCAGCTCTAGTAAATAAAAAATTTCTCTTGATTTTGAATCCAAAAACTAATAAGAAGATGATCGACAGTGCTGAAATCTAGAAAAGTTAGAAAATCAACTTTCGTAACTCCCACCTCGGACACCTTATAGATGCACATTCCTTTCAAAACAAAAATCCTATTCAGAAGAAAGAAATTAGATTCAAAAGAATATCCTTTCAAGCCTCGTTCCAGAAAAATATTTGATATAATAGTATTACAAAGCAAGGAATCAAAAATCATGATTTTTCATCTCAAGCTTTTAAAAATATTAAGTGGTGCACGGATTTTTCTAAGATATTTAAAGAACTGAAAGGGAAGAAAGCTTATTTGTTTGTGGGCTCATTTTGTGCCACTTTTTTAATTTGTCTATTTTTCATTTGAAGTGGTACATGAAAATCAACAGAAAAATAAAAACCAACAAGAAATAGATAACCAAATCAACCAACTAACTAACAGAAACAAAATGAAAAATAGACAAATCAGAGATCAGTAGTCATCAGAATTAAGCATTTATGTCAATCACACCCAATTTGGTCCTCAAAATGCTAAATGAGTCAAAGGCCAGTGGTTTAGTAAATATGTCAGCCAGATGATTTTTAGTTGCTACATGATGTAGCTCAATGTCCCCTTTTGTAACATGGTCCCTAATGAAGTGATGCCTTATATTAATGGGTTTGGTTCTAGAATGTTGGATTGGATTCTTAGAAATGTAGATGGCACTAGTATTATCACACAAAATAGAAATTATGCTAACAGGTAATCTTAAATCCAAAACTTGCTGCTTCAACCAAAGAACTTGGGTCACACAACTTCCTAAGGCAATGTACTCAGCTTCAGCAGTGGAAAGTGCAACTGAGTTCTGCTTTCTACTAGATTAGGAGACTAAAGACTATCCTATGAATTGGCACATTCTAGAAATACTCTTTCTAACCACCTCACATTCTACAAAGTCAGAATCAGAATATCTAATAATCTCAAAAGAGGTGATGTGCCTAGGGTACTAGATTCCTAGGTTTGGGTTCCCTAAAAGATATCTAAGAATTATCTTAACAGCAGTCAGGTGGGACTCTTTAGGATCAGCCTGAAATCTAGCACAAAGACAAACACTAAATATAATATCAGGTCAGCTAGCAGTCAGGTAAAGCAGTGATCTAATTATTCCTCTATACTTCTTCTGATCAATAGATTTTCAACTTGAATCCTTATCTAACTGAACAGAGGAGCTCATAGGAGTGTTGATTGGCTTGGCTTTGTCTATTTCATACTTCTTGAAAATGTTCTTAGTATATTTAGATTGATTAAGAAAGGTTCCACCATCTAGTTGCCTTATGCTAAACCCCAAAAAGTAAGATAATTCTCCCATCATACTCATCTCAAATTCCTTACTCATTATTTTAGAAAACTAATCACATAAATATTTATCAGAATATCCAAAAATTATATCATCAACATAGACCTGGACAATGAGTAAATCATCCCCTACTCTCCTCAGAAAAAGGGTGGTGTCTACGCTCCCCTTAAGAAACTCTCTTTCTAACAGAAATGAGCTAAGCCTCTCATACCAAGCTCTGGGTGCCTGTTTCAATCAATATAAGGCCTTTTTTAATTTGTAAACATGATTAGGATATTGGGAACTCTCAAAACCTGGGGGTTGTTCTACAAAAATATCCTCTTTTATTACCCCATTTAAAAAGGCACTCTTGACATCCATTTGAAACAGCTTAAATCCCTTGTAACAGGTAAACGCTAGTAGCACCCTAATGGCTTCCAATCTAGCTACAGAGGCAAAGGTCTCCTCAAAGTCAATGCCTTCAATCTAATTATACCCCGTGGCTATCAATCTTGCCTTATTCCTAACCACCACACCAGAATCATTTATCTTATTCTTAAAGACCCACTTGGTTCCCACTATACTTTGATTCCTAGGTCTTTCTACTAACTCCCAGACATCTTTCCTTACAAATTGATTCAGTTTCTCTTGCATAGCTAAGATCCAAAATTCATCAGAAAGGGCTTAATTGATGTTAGTGGGTTCAGTCATTGAGATAAAGGATGAGTGGTTTACTTCCTTCCTAAGTCCATGCCTAGTCCTAAAACCTTCAGAAGGGTCTCCTAAGATCAGCTCTTTAGGAGGACTCAAAGAATATCTCCAATCTCTAGGTAAAGTAATTTGAGGTTCTAGCCTTTCCTGCAGATTTGCATTTTTAACGCCTTGGGTAATCTCCCCTACCTCTTCTTCTTCCTCAACTCTAGTCACCTTAGGATCAAAATCATTAAACACCACATGAGTTGTCTCTTCCACCACCAAAGTCCTCTTATTAAACACCCTAAAGGATTTCCCCACACTAGAATAGCCTTAGAACACTCCTTCATCAGATTTGGGGTTAAACTTTCCTAAGGATGAATTCCCGTTGTTCAGAATGAAAACCTTACAGCCAAAGACATGGAGGTGGGACATGTTTTGAGTTCTATCCTTAATGATCTCATCAGGTGTCTTGTTCATATTTGATCTAACATTCACCCTATCCAGCACATAACAGCAAGCATGGCTCTAGCGGCTTCCCTAAGGTCTTGTTCTTCCTTTCAGCTACCCCATTCTGCTGAGGGGTCCTAGGAGCTAAAAATTTATGACTAATCCCTTGCTCCTCATAGAAAGTTCCAAACTTCACATTTTGAAACTCTCCACCATGATCACTATGAATAGTCAAGATTTCACAACCTAACTTCCTCTGAATCCAAGTGGAGAAAGATTTAAATTCATTAAATGACTCAGATTTATGTGATAGAAATTTAATCCAAGTGAACCTTAAGTAATCATCAACAATCACAAAGCCATAGACTTTTTCCCTTAAGCTGGCAGTGCTAATGGGTCTGAAGAGATCCATGTGAAAGACTTACTTCCCTAATTGACAGGCATCACACAGGTGATCCTTAGTAAACTTAAGCTTGGGGATACCTCTAACTAAGTCCTTTTGGGTGACTCTCCTAAGGGTTTTCATACTAGCATGACATAATCTCCTGTGCCACAATGAAGACTCATCAGCAGTAGTTTTTAAGCAAATTGAAATATCATCTTTAAAGCAACTTACATCCAATATGTAGACATTGTTGATCGTTTATCGCTGCAAAATAATTTTGTCATTTAAGCTTAAAATGCAGCAATTGGGCAGGAATTTGATGTTGTATCCTTTGTCACAGAGTTGACTGATGCTCAAAAGGTTGTGTTTCAATCCATCTACAAGAAAAACATTACTAATCATAAAATTCTTTGAATCACCAATTATACCTGAACCTACTACCCTCCTGGTGGTGTTATCTCTAAGTATAACCTTGCCTCCAGCCCTGGCCTCCAGCGAAATGAACTGATTTGCATCTCCAATCATGTGTCTTGAACATCTACTGTCCAGGTATCACATGCTCTCACGAGGTCTTGTGTGAGAGCACACCTACAAAATCAACAAATGTCATATCTAGGAACCCAAACAGGTTTGAGTTCCTTCTTATGAAAAGAAGAATGCAATGCATGTGTGCTGTGCTGTGAAATAGGCAATTTGGGCCTCCACACCCAATGTGTACTACGTTGAACAGTGCAGATGTGGAAGATGTGTCCTAACATGCCACAAAAAAAACATCTAACACCAGGAAAATGGTTAACTAATCAACATGGGTGATAGTGCCTCTTTATAGGTTTGAATGAAATATGCTTTGATGATTTTGAAATAAATTCTTTAAAAAGTGAAGGTGTATAAAATTGTGTAAAAGTAGGAGGTATTTCATTTTTCTCAAAAGCACTAATTTTTACTTTTAGAAATTCATTTTCTTTTTCTTCAAACTTGTAATTTCAAATTTTAGTGCTGCCCCACTACTCTCCACTTCACATGCCAGATTGTTTAATTCTTTAAAAGCCTTTTCTAAATCAGCATGCGAGATTTTCAGTAAATCATGCTCAACAATTAAATCAGAATGCTTTTTGTTCAGCTCATCAAATTCATCAAGTAAAGACAAGTGATTGCTGTCAAGTATGGAATAATCTTTAACTATCGAATCATGCTCTTTTTGCAAGGTTAAGAAATCCAATTTTAGTCTAGCATGTAATTTCTTAAGTTTCCTATAAGATGCGTCAATTCTTTCAGACACTTCAAATACTTGATCATAAGTAAGCTCGCATACCTCTTCTTTGTTAGACTGACCAGGATGATCATCTACCATCAAAAAAAAGTTAGTTTCCTCCTCCTCAGCTTCAGTCTCAGAGGAGTCGGATGCAGAATCTGCCCAGAATGCCTTTTGAATGCTCTTCATGTCCTTCTTGAATTTCTCCTCACCCTTTTCCTTACTTGGGTGAGCTTTAAGTGTAGGACAATCAGCTTTAATATGTCCAAGCTTCCTGCATTCAAAATAAATAGTACCAGATGAACCTTTAAAATTTTTACTAGACTTACCCTTGTTTCACTTCTGAAAGTTCTTATGTTTCTTCCTTAGAAACCTTTTGAATTGCCTAGTGATTAAGGCAACATCATCGCTATCAGACCCGGAAGAATCATTGTCAGTATCGTTGGCCTTCAGCGTCATAGTTTTCTCCTTCTTCTTCTCACCTGCATCAAGCTGTCTTTGGTTCACCCCTTGCTCGTAAGCAATGAGTGACCCAAGTAAGTTGTCAATAGAATAATTATTCAAATCATTTGATTCAGTAATTGTAGTTATCTTAGCATCAAACGAAGAAGGTAACA
The DNA here is from genome assembly GCA_019925795.1 of Dendrobium chrysotoxum. Lineage (NCBI taxonomy): Eukaryota > Viridiplantae > Streptophyta > Magnoliopsida > Asparagales > Orchidaceae > Dendrobium > Dendrobium chrysotoxum. The sequence continues at coordinate 57,960,734 of CM034312.1, forward strand.
TCTCAAAATATTGTTCACTTTTTTAAAGTTTGTAAGTTCTCTTCCTAAAGCATGCAATGAAGTGATAATTTGAGTGAATCTCGTATACATTTCAGAAATAGATTCAGTAGGTTTCAAGCAAAAAAGTTCATAGTCATAAAGCAATATGTTTAACCTAGACTGTTTGACTTTAGTTGTACCTTCATAGGTGATGCACAATCTATCCCAAATTTCTTTTCCAGTTGTACAAGTAGAAATACACATGTAATCCTCAGATTTTAAAGCACAGGAAAAATAGTTCAAACATTTGGCATTCAGTTTGGTTAAGTCACGATCATCAAAAGTCCAATCAGTGAAAGGCAGTTTAGTTTTAACATTGTTAATCATTCTAAAAGGTGATTCATAGCCATCCTTAACAAGCATCCATATGCGATAATCTATAGATTGAAGAAAAGTGAACGTGCGAGTTATCCAAAAATCAAAAGGTATGTTATCAAATAATGGCGGTATTGTAATTGAATAACCTTCAGCAGCATTATGATTACCAAAGTTAGCCATGGATCAAATTTAAAAGTTTTTAAACTTAATTTTTGAATCCCTTTCTGATAACAATTGAAAGTTTGATAGGGATGTTAAGCCCTGATGAACTAGTCCCGAGGCTAACCAAGAGGGGGGCGGGGTGAATTGGTTATTTTAAAAATCCGTGAGCAATAGGAAAGATTTTTTTGATAATTTACAACAGAAATAAGTAAACACAGAAATGAAAAGATCAACCACAGTTTTCACCCATGCAGTTAATAAAAGAAAAGTAAAGTGCAAAAATTAATAAGAAAGTGCATACCAGATTTTATAGTGGTTCGGTCAACTTGATCTACATCCACTCCCCGGAGCCTCCCCTCCGGGTATTGCACTAACACAAATGTGACTCTCCTTCTGCTCCCACAGTAAGGCGGAGAAGCCTATACAAAATACCTTTCCACCAACCCGGTGAGGCAGAGATCTTGAACTCCTTTCACTTTCTCCTGAAGAAGGCAGAGAACTCAGACTCCTTTCACTTCCTTCTGAAGCAGGTAGAGAACCTGAACTCCTTTCTCTTCCTCTTGAAGCAGGCAGAGAACCCGAATCTTCTTGCGAATGATCCTCCCATAAAAAATACCGATAAGATGAGAGACGATGAATGGAGAAGATGACTCTGATCCTTGCTTAGAGTAACCATTGTGAATCCCTCATAAACTCCCCCTCACAAGATCCTCTCTCTCTCTCCCAAGCTCTCTCTCTCTCTCTTTCAACGTTTCTCTAGAAAGGAAAGTGGCAAAAGATCTTTCTTGTTGGAAGAAAAAGATCTTTTATAGGAGGGCTCAAAAATTGCCCTAAATCTTAACTGGTTGATATATATCATCTAGGATGATCTCTAAATCATCTTGTACGATCAGTTCAAAATCACCTATTTCAACCTGGATGATCTGGCTCTTCTTGACGATTAGTTGAAAAAAGTTGTTCATATTATCCCGTACGATTCTACGATCGTCCGGGATGATTAGTATAAATCAGGAATTTCATCCAGAAGACCGCTCTGGTCCTCCAGAGGAACTTGTGCTGGATGGTCTCAAAATAACTTGATCGTCCAGGATGATATGTCTATCGTCTTGTACGATTAGTTCAAAAAGTACAAAAATTATCCTGAGCACCGCTCTAGATATACATGTGAAACATGCAGGACGACCTTAAAATGACCTGATCATCCGGGACAATATCGATATCATCCCATACAATTAGTTCAAAAATAACCAAAATCATCCTGATCAATGCTCTGGACGTATAGGTGAAATGCACTAGACGGTCATGATCGTCTCATACGATCTTGCGATCATCCCGGATGATATGATCGTATCAATTAAATATTAATTATTTTCTTTAATCACCAAACTAATTTAGGCACGTATCATCTAGGAAGATCAGACCAAATCACCAAAAATAAAGACTTGCCTAACTTAATCTAGTGGTTGAGAATTTCTAATTTTAGCCTATCGTCCTGTACGATATTAACATCATCCAGGATGATTAGCTTAATCAACCCGACTTAACATGATCATCCTAATTAGGGTTTTTATTTTCACTGGATCGTCCAGGATGATGTGAATATCGTTCAGGACGATCTGAAAAAAAATTGAACAGAAACTCTAATTCACTCAAGCTCTCCCCTTGAGTGTGTGTGTGTGAGGTTACTTAGCTAGGGGATCAGTTACAAAGCATTTGACTCAATAAAGATAAAAAAGTACATTGGACCAAGATTTCAAAGTAGACTGACTCGAGCTTGGACTGGCTTTAACTTATAATTAAACCTGCGTACCTGAAAGATTAAACAGACAACCAGAGACAGAAATGTTTGCTATCATCAAAATCATAATCTTTAAAACCAGATTTGTAACATCCTCAACTTTCCTTTCCATGTTCTTGATGTATTTATGCTAATCCCTCAGCTTAACTGACACATATAAATCAGAATTAACTACCACTAAATTCTCTTCTCTGGCTGACTGATGTATATTGGGCTCAGCATCTTTGGCTGATGGTCTTATGTCAACCATGTTAATACTACCAGTAGTAGCATCATCTTCATCCATCAAAAGGTCATCTAAATCTAGGTTTAAAGTTTATATGGACTCTTTATTTTTGATGATAACTTGAATCTCTTGGACCACCTCATTGATCGATCAACCCTTCACTGACTCAGGGTCGATGGGTAGGTACCCAATTTAATCCATCATATCATTAAACCCTTGATCTCCTAGTTTGGACAAAATATGTTATATTTTAAGGTCTTTTGTAGAATCAAGAGACTCTTCCACTATCTGATCAATCATCTCATCATCTATGCTAGAAACTATCTCAACCCCTTGTTGACCTCATTTTTGTATGAGGTCACTATGGCCAATCCAGACCCTAAGATCTACCCAGATCTTAGAACAATCAATATCAAATCTAGAAATTCAAATTAAAAAGTCAAATTCTAAGTGGATTGCTTCTAATCCCTTTCAAAACATCATAGTAGCATTTAAAACATTCTCCCATGCCACCTCAGCACCCCCATGACTGTTGACCAGTCAATCTAGTCAACAAAGAGGTGGGGAGCGGTCAATGTGGTTAAATCCCTTTGTTTAAGCCCTCCCCTCCATTCAAAATTAACTCCATCCCTATCCTCTGATTTTGGCAGTCTTAAGGACACTTGGCAAGCATTTAAGCTTCCCCCAAGTGGATCCTAGCCTTCCAAATAAAGAGGTGAAAGATAAGTATTCAAAAATCTCTTAAAAAGAATGATCTACTTCTATTACCAAAAAACTCAACCTCCAGCTCTCCCAAAGCTTTCTCAAACTTCCCTAGCCATTTCTATAGCTTTTTCACATTTTTTCTCATGGTTTCTAAGCTCAAAATCATGATTTAGTGAAGAGAGAGAGAGATAGTGAGAGAAAGAAGTCTTTCAATAGCAGATTTAAATCTAGCCATCAAAAGTTCTTGAGGTCTTAAGAAATGCTATAGAGGACTTCTCGGAGAGATCGCTAAAACTCTTTCTACTTTAATTATATTAAAATTTTTAAGATAATATAGAAACTCTAACACTTTTAAAAGTAAGCCCGGGACCGCTTAGAGTTCACATTTCATTTTGTTGCACTTTCTTTCCATTATTAGGCACCTCCCCACCTATGGGTTTTGGCAGACCACCTGGCCTATGAGGGTGCAGATCTATCAGAGGGAATCTGTGCAATCTTTAGGAAGAATCTATTTTTAAGCCTTTTTTAAATTACTTTATATTTGATTTAAGTATTTGTTGAGTCAACTAGCATGCATTGCATTAAAAATAAATTAAAATAAGTCAAAAATTTAATAGCATTTACTTTGAGTTTCATACTACCCAATATAAGTTAAAGGGCCAATTAGGATATAATCTAGATGTCAGCCCTAACTCCTTAAACTCAATCTAATGAACATCCTTACCCATTCTTTCATAAAAGATTGAATATATAGTTTTAAAGTGCCTACATGGTTAGCTAGCTCCCCAATATAGGCCAGGGTAAGTCCTAATCCTATATTGCATTAGTTAGCTTTGGGTTGTTGATTTTTAGTACCCAATTTAGACCTAGGTTCTGAGATAGGCTCAGGCTATAGGATCTCAACCTTTGGGAATTAAATTCTAATTTATTTAATAAAATTGACAACTCGAACTTAAATCTCTTTCAATCCTAATTCGAACCCAACACTTAGGATAGGCTGAGGTGCTTCTAAAATATTTCAGAATCCTAAAGCACCTCCTACCTTTCTTCCTTTGGCCTCCAAAAATAAATGCTCACTTTTGATCCATTCCTTGTTAAATTTTTAAACATTAATTCCTTTGACATGAAGCTTTGAAATCTTAAAATAAAATTTCTATCACTATTTTAATCGAGAGTATTATTTTCTATGATGTAATTCACTACGAGGGCTTACACTCGTAGGAAATTTAGAAACCCAGGTGAAATTTTCAAAATCAAAATTTTAAAATCTTAATTAATTACCTTCAAAAAAATTAAAGCTAAAATCTACGATTATTATCATCATTTTCAAAGGATCAATAATGATTGATTTCTTTTTTTCCTTAGAAAAATATATCAATTATTATCATAACTTTGATTATAAATTTAATGATATTTCATCCAAATTATCATAATTAAATACCTGATTGAATGATCATTTCGACCCTTTGGGGTCATATATAGTTCTTTCCCAAATTTGACTATGATAATCGGGATAAACTTTCAATTCTATAAATTGAATCGATTAGGGAATGATATTTTTTCCTTTTAGGGTAATATATTATTCATAATGACGTGTTCGATTTCAAGATTGAAATTTAAGAAATTAAATCACCCAAAGATAATTAATCTTTTTAAAAACTCAACAATTTTTAATCAAACAAAAAAATGGCGACCCCACTGGGGATAATCTCACTCTCCATCTTTAATAGCAGTATGAATTTTATTAAATTGGTAGTTTTGACTACCCTTCTTCCGTTGGTCCCTCTGGCCATTTCTCTCTTTGGTGAATGTGACAAACATTAATTAATACATGGTAAAAAACAAGTGAGTGTAGGAAACCTTCTTCCAAGTTGGGTTTTGACATTTTACCTCCAAGTCCATTGGTAGAGCAAAAGAGTCAAGACAAACCCTTCAAAATCTTCCTATAGATCTTAGAAGACTGCATGCTTAAATCAATAAATAGCATGCTAAGTTTCATAACTTATAAAAGATCCTTGAACTTCAGAGTCAAAGTTTTGATTCTCTAGCTAAATTCAATCTTTTTCAAAGCCCAATTAATTTCTATATTCTATGATTACATATCAAACTATAAGTCTTATAGTTTACAATGTGTGATAGAATACAGACTTCTTTTTCAAATTCAATTCAAAACCTCGATCCCTTCGGCAAAGTCAATTATCAACATTTCAATCCTATACAATTTGTTGGGGTGAAAGAGTTGAGTCGACTTCATAGAGTCTTCCCCCTAAAATATGTAAACCTCGACATTAAATGCGAATTCAATAAATTGAGTTTCAAAAATAAGGGGAGTTGCTGCAAAATTTTCAAATTTTTAAATCTCTTTTCAAAATTATTTAACTCTAATCTTCATTATCATATGTTTTCCTACAACACCATTTATAGTTCAATATAGGCAATGCAAATTCAACCCTTTCCAAAATTAACTTCAAATTTTAATTCTTCCATTAAATCCAGGCTTTTACATTTTACTCCAAGTCAATTGATGGAGTGAAAGAGTCAAGATTAACTCTTAAAATCTCTTCATCAACTTTGTGAACTCTCTTGTTGAGTGAAAACTCAGCACGTTGAGTTTCAAAGTTTAGAGAAAATCAATCAAGCTCAAACTCAAATTCAATTTCAAATCAAACTAATTCAAGGAATACAGGCATACTCAAATGCCTCGGAAGTATATCTTCTCCCTGGATAGGAACCTAACCACAAAAGAAATCTTCTGCGATAGTTCAATTCAGTTTGGAGTGGAGTTTCAGAACTTTAAGCTTTTAGTTAATGGAGAAATAATTACAGATCTATTCGTTGGAACTCAAAAGGATTTCTCCTTAGTGAAAGTTACTATAGGGTTAGGAGCTGACTCCCCTATCTCCAAAATGGAGGCTACTGTTGCCCCTTTATCCACTGTACTCTCTACTATGACAAATAAGAAACAAAAATAGTAACATTAGATGAGAGGTCATCTAAGTTCAATGTCAGGCCAACTTCCAGCACCACCATTGAAAAGTTAGAAAGAAGTTCCTTAAGGCTAAAAAAAATCACTGAGTCTGAAGTCTTAAAGCTAGTCAAATTTAAGGCCAATCAAGAGTTTATTGCTCCTTTCATGTACCCTCTCGGTGGAAATCATTTCCACCCTTCTCCTATTACTCAAAGGAGGAAGGTTGTGAGAACGATAGCATGACCTCCACGGTGCCCTTTTAACTACAGCATAAGAATCAATCAAGCCATAATTGAGTAATCACCAGTAATAGACTGTAGGCCCCTAGCTGTAGGACATGACCCATTCACTTTACTAGAGGATGTTAGGTCATGTTACTACACTTGTCCCCCTATGTCATCTGTAGAGGAGGAGGTATAGAAACCACTTGAGGTGCCACTCTCCTAATTACTAGGCCATTAGTAAAATGAGAGGGGAAATAATCTAAAATTATATCAGATAGTGACATTATTGAAATTTACCTTTCAAATGGTTCCTATCGAGATAAATCTTTTGATTAAAATGATACCACATCAACTGGGGATAGTGCAGACCCCATAACGATCTCTCCCTCTAAGGAAATATTAGGAATCTAATTCCACAATGCTAGAGTCTTGCCACATAGACCTGCAATTTTTCCTTAATAAAAACTTACCAAATTCTCAAGTGAACTGGATCCAAAATTTCAAGATAGTTGATTCACCTTTTTAATGAAAATTGACCTCTACCTTAAACTTTAAGTAGTAGAGAGTTGTAGTTGACTCCATAAGATGTTTAAATGCCCCTCCCTCCCACCGCTTCTGTGGGGTAATTTGATCTTTGAATTAAAATATATATAAAACTTAAGTTCATTTGGAAATGAACATCCTTTCAATCTTTTTTGTAATTTTCTATCTTAATAGGCATCTCTTGCATGCTTTGAATCTATTAAAAGATTTTCCTAGTCAAGTTGATACTCTCATCGAAAGATTGGGTCTGCTTTGAGGATTATTCCTCCTTGTATAAGAGAGGTTGCATTTTCTTCTCTAATACATGAGATATAATCCTAGCATTTAAAAAGAGAGAAATCATTTTGAGATTTTAAAGGAAGGTGAAATGCTTTACTCCAATTGGAGAAGCTCAAGGCCTTACAGAGTGTCATCTTAAGGATCAATAAAACTTAGAGTTGTACAAAGCCTGAATGGTTTAAGCTCATGATAAGATAGTGTGACTTAGAACTTTTCAAGTAGAAGACTTGGTCGTGGTTCTTTGAATGCTTATCTTAGCCTACCGAGAGATCAGTTGGGGCAATTTGAACCAACATAAAAATGATCTCTTATCTTAAAGAAAATCTTTGAGAATGGTTCAAACATTAATTAATTAACCCTGAAGGATGCCACCCAATATTTTCAAACGTTGGGGTGGCTCTTCAGGAAGTACCATGCCATATGAGTATCAAATTTAACATCAATAAAACACTCTTCAAATTCAAAAAATTATGAATTCAAAATTCTCCAAATTCAAATTCAGAATCTTCTAAAAACATATCTCTATCCAAAATCAAAATTTCAATAAATTTGAAATCAAATCAAATTCAATTGAAATATAATAATTCAAAATCAAAATTAAAATTTTCTAGTTTTTTAAGGATAGGTGTGAGTCCCTATGCTTCCTTTCCTTAGGATTAGATCTGCAGGTAGTGGAGCAAGCCCCTTGTGGCACCATCCTAACATCCAAAAATCAAATTTGAGTTTGATAGTTCTTTACAAAATCCTTAGAGGTTTAGGTAAACTACCTCCTTGGCTAGTCTACCTCGTTAGATGTGATCCCCAGTGCATTCTAACTAGGTTAGTCATTGAAAACCTAAAAGAAATTTGATCTTCTAGGAGTAGGTGTGAGTCCCCATGCTTCCTACATCCTAAGATCTTCACTAACTAATAGTGGATTTAAGCCTGTTGAGATGCTAGTGGTGGAGCAACCCCCTCGTGGCACCATCCTAGCATCCAAAAATCAAATTTGGGTTTAATAGTTTTTTCCAAAATTCTTAGAGGTTTAGGTAGACTGTCTCCTTGGATAATCCACCTAATTAGATGTGAATTCCCATGCTTTCTAGCTAGGTTAGTCATTGAAAACCCAAAAGAAATTCAATCTTTTAGGAGTATGTGAGTCCCCGTGCTTCTTACCTCCTAAGATATTGACTAGATAATGGTGGATTTCAGCCTGTCATGCCCCATCCTAGTTAGTCACCCTCTAGTGTTTAAGGATAGGTATGAGTCCATGTACTTTCATTCCTTAAAATTAGAATTAAATTAGGTTAGATAATGTTTTACCAAAATCATTAGTGGTTTAGTTAGACTATCTCCTTGGCTACTCCACCTGGTTAGATGTGAGTCCCTGTGCTTTCTAGCTAGGTTAGTCATTAAAAACCCAAAAGAAATTTAATCTTTTAGGAGTTGGTGTGAGTCCCCATATTTCCTACATCATAAGATCTCGATTAACTAGTGGTGGATTTAAGCCTGCTGGGCCCCATCATAGTTCAATCACCTTCTAGTCTTTTAACGATAGGTCTGAGTCTTTGTGCTTCCTTTCCCTAGTTTCAAAATCTAGTGACGGAGTATGCCCTCTGTGGCACTATCCTAGTTTCAAAATCAAATTTGATCCTTTATGTGGAGTAAGTTTCCTCCCCACATGATCACCTACTAGTAATGGAGCACGCTCTCTATGGCACCATCCTAATTTCAAAATATAGTTTCGATCCTCTGTGTGAAGCAAGTTTTCTCCCCATATGATCACCCATAAGTGATGGAGCACGCCCTCTATGGCACCATCCTAATTTCAAAATTAAATTTGATCCTCTATGTAGAGCAAGTTTCATCACCACATGATTATCCATTATTGATGGAGCACGCCCGTTGTGGCACCATCCTAGTTTAAAAATCTTTATTCAATCCTTTTTGTGGAGCAAGTTTCCTCCCAATATGATCATCCACTAGTGATGAAGCACACCGGTTATGGCACCATCCTAGTTTTAAAGCTTAATTATGATCTTTTGTGTAGAGCAAGTTTTCTCTCCATAAGATCATCCTTTAGTGATGGAACACACGCTCTATGGAACCATCCTTGTTTTATATTTGACTTTTTTTGTAGATCAAGTTTCCTCTCTACGATATTATTCTTTAGTGATGGAGTACGCCCTCTAGGCCACCATCCTAAATTAAAAATCTTGATCCAATCCTCTATGCGAAGTAATACTTCCTTCCCATAGGGTCCTCCAGTTTTTTTTCCTTAAGGAGAGATGTGAGTCATCATGATTTCCTTCCTTCCTTACGATTAGATCTACTAGTGGTAGAGTACGCCCCTCATGGCATTACCCTAGTATCAATTCAAACTCGGTCCTCTAAAGTTAGGAGTTCTTCCTTCCTATATGATCATTAAATCTTCTTCTCATTAAGGTTAGGTTCTTTCCTTCCTTAGAATTAGATCTACTAGTGGTAGAGTATGCCCCTCATGGCACTACCCTAGTATCAATTCAAACACGGTCCTCTATAGTTAGGAGTTCTTCCTTCCTATACGATCATTCAATCTTCTTCTCCTTAAGGTTATGTGCTTTCATGCCTTAGGATTAGATCTACAAGTGGTAGAGTATGCCTCTCGTGGCATTACTCTAGTATTAATTCAAATGCGATCCTCTATAGTTTGGAGTTCTTCCTTCCTATGAGATCATTCAATCTTCTTCTCCTTAAAATTAAATTCTTTCCTTCCTTAGGATTAGATCTACTAGTGGTAGAGTACACCCCTCGTGGCCCTACCCTAGTATCAATTCAAACTCGATCCTCTTTAGTTAGGAGTTTTTCCTTCCTATACAATCATTTAATATTCTTCTCATACAGGTTAGGTTCTTTCCTTCCTTGGGATTAGATCTACTAGTGGTGGAGAACGTCCCTTTGTGGCACCATCCTAGTTTCAATTTCAAATTCCAAAATTATGCTTCTTTCCCTTAAGGTTAGGTTCTTTCTCTATGATTAGATCTACTAGTGGTAGAGTACACCCTTAGTAGCACAACCCTAGTATCTATTCAAAACTTAATCCTCTAGGGTTAGGTCTTCCCTTCCCTTCGAATCAAAACCCAGACTCGGTCCTCTATAGTTTGGATTTTTTCCTTCCTATACAATCATTTAAGCTTCTTCTCCTTAAGGTTAGGTTCTTCCCTCCCTTACGATTAGATCTACTATTGGTAGAGTATGCCCCTCTAGGCACTACCCTAGTATTAAAATTCAAACTCAATCCTCTAAAGTTAAGAGTTCTTCCTTCCTATACGATCATCTAGATATTCTTTTCCTCTAAGGTTCAACATCTCCTTTCCTTAGGATTAGACCCACTAGTGGTAGATTACACCCTCCGCAGTACTACCCTAGTATCAATTCAAATCTTGATTCTTTTGTAATTGATTTTTACTTTCCTATAGAATCAAAATTCCAGACATAACCCTTCAATTCGATAAAAACTAATATATGTAATAGAATTTCATTCTATTACACATATTAGGGGTCCATTTATTGATCTTATTTTTGTACGAGGTCACTAGGGCCAAGCCAAACCCTATGATCTACCCATATTTTAGATCAATCCATATCAAACCTAGAAATTCAAATCAAAATCTAAGGTTCAAAGGCCATGTCTTGAAAGCCTTTTCCAAGGATTTTCCAACACTTTAAACCCTAGTCAAATTATTCCTGATTCATGATCTATTAATTATATATTGATAAGGCATGTCTCTAGGATCTACCCTGCAAATTTGAGCTCAATCTGAGGCCTCTAACCATAGAAATTTGATTGAAATTCAAAGGCTATAGAACCTTTAAATATTTATAGCATATGCCCTTGGACGTACTATCGACTGGATTTTGACCTTGGAGCCTTCTCCAAACCTTTGATCACATCCAAACCATTAATCATGATATGTAAAATATTAAACTGCATTTTAGTGGACCCACTTTGACCCCTAGTTGACCAGGGGTCTAAAGGACCAAAATACCCCTAAAGGGAAATTTTGGAGTTTTCTCTATACTCCAATATGTCCTTTTTAAATCAAGCCTCAAAACCTCTTCCAATGCATCCAAATCATTACTAGGAGTGCATAGAACTCAAACCCAGCCTTGATCAAGTTTGGTTAACCAGGTTTACCCAAAATACCCCTTAGGGGTGTGAATAGTCATTTTGAATCAAGTGACCCTATTTTTGGATGGAATTACTTCCATTCAACTCTAAATATTAAAAAAAACCTGTTGGACCCAATCCCAGTCCCTTGGTCAACCATGGTTGACCCAAATACCCTTTAAGGGTGAAATAGGTCATTTTGACCCAGATGACCTTCCCAAACCTTGGGACCACTTCCAATAGACTCAATACATCATTTTGAATCTGAGGAGCTCATTCTTAGCTTTTAGGTCAACCTGGTTGACCAAGTCAACCTAGGTTGACCCATTAACCCTTTAAGGGTTCAAATAGGTTAATACAATCTATTTGATCAAATCAATACAAATCAATGCTTTCAACCACTAAAGTTTATCCCATTTTATTCTTCAAATATTTTTAGTCTCATCATAAGTTAAATCAGAATGGATTTAACCAAGTCAACATGATCTAGCTTGGTCAAACTCCCATATGTATGTGTTTATTCACTCAAATTCTAAGTGGATTGCTTCTAATCCCTTTGAAAACATCCTACTTGCATTTAAAAAATTCTCCCATGCCACCTCAGCACCCCCTTAACTGTTGACCAGTCAATCTAGACAACAAAGTGGGGAGTGGTCAAAGTGGTCAAATCGCTTTATTTAAGCCCTCCCCTCCATTCTAAATCAACTACATCCCAATCCTCAAATTTTTGGCAGTTTTAAGGACACTTGGCAAGCATCCAAGCTTCCTCCAAGTTGATCCTAGCCATCAAAATAAAGAGGTGAAGGATAAGTATTCAAACATCTTTCCAAAGCATGATCCACTTCTATTTCAAAAATACTCAACCTCCAATAACCTCCAGCTCTCCCAAAACTTTCTCAAATACCCCTAGCCATTTCTACAGCTTTTCTAAGCTTTTTCCCATGGTTTCTAAGCTCAAAACCATAATTTAGTGAAGAGAGAGAGAAATAGTGAGAGAAAGAAGACTTCCAATAGTAGATTTAAATCCAATTGTGAAAAGTTCTTGAACTCTTTAATAAAGTTGTAGAGGACTTCTCCATCTTTCCAACAAGCCTAAGAACATCAAAATCCAACCACAAGATTGTAAGATATCTTAACTTTTAGTTTAAATTTCAATTTGAAATTATAGAAAATCTACTATGTATGGAGCCTTCAAACTCCAGGCATAGGAAGATTTGATTGTCATCAACCTATGTTTCAAATTTCACTTGATTTGGTTGAGTATTTTGAATGTTATGGCTATTTAAAATTTTCACTTCAATTTCAACTATTATGCTCTAGATGAATCAGAACCGTCCGATCTTCCCTTTTGCGCGATTGGACGGCTCCCATCTTACCACGTCGCCCAGGACAGAACCACATATTTGGCCTTAGATTCGAATGCATGCCATTTTGATCTCCTCAGTACACGTGGAACCATCTTGATAATCAAGAGCCTGCCATTTGAATCCAATGGTCTAGATCTCCATCGACGTGGTTAAGTGGCAGCTTAATCGAGCGACATGTGTCCCAACACGAGTTAACTGACGGCGGTGGCAGCGCAATCATTTTAATATTTAAATATTAATTGAAAATAATTTTAAATAGCTAGAACTTCATAAATTCATAGAAAATCTATTTTTCACCAAATTTAGTGTTCTTGGGCTCATTGGAAAGGGCATGAGCCCTACTATTTATTAAAATTAAAATCAAAGTGTTTTGATGACAAGATTAAGAGTTATTTGAGATTATTTAAAATCTATTTTTAGTAATTTTCTCATAATCCTGTGGTCAAATTGAACCCAACATTGGGTGAAATATTATTGAGCATCTTAAGCATTCCCTGTATTTTTCTTAGGTCCAGATGCTTAAAGGATTTCTGTGATATGAATTTTCAAGGTAATGGGTCCATTTTGGACCCAAAATTTTGAAAATTCTTAACTCTCCAAATTGATAGAATTAGGTTATTTGATTGCTGTGGTATGCTTAAATATATCCGAGGGTTAGGTGACTAAAATTTCAAATAGAATTGAACACTAGAGACACTTAGGAAAAATAATTAAGGAAAAGGTCTAGTTAATTTAGAAAAATTCTACAAAATTTTACACACATCCAATAGGGGTGAAACTTTAGAGCATTGAACTTAGTGACATTTTACACCTTATGCCCAAATTTAACTAGATTTAGAGGTTATTTAGTCAGAAGAGTAAACTAATCAAAATTTAGCACTTTTTTGGACCCATAAACATCAAAACATTGTAATAAATCAAAATTAAATCCAAAAAATATAAATAATATGTTAGACTGACCGAAACTTGACTCTCTATTTAGGAAAAATAAAAGCTCTATCATTGGACTTTTAATTTAATCATAATTTAATTTTTAATGAAAATTAATAATTAATTAAATAAAATAATTAAAAATTATTAAAATCTAAATAAATTCTAAACTCCTAAAAACACTCCCATAGGTCATCCTTGTCATTTGGGAGTGATTTTATATAGTTTTGGTTGAGTTTGAATTAAAATAATCAAAACCTCTTTAATTAAGTAATTTAAAAAATTAATTAATTAACAAAACTTTGAAAAATCATGACTAATTTTAGAAAACTCTAAATTGAGTAAACTCAAAGGCATTGCACTCCATGTAAGGTCTAATGTTTATTAAAAATCTCAAATCATCAAAAATTACTTAAAATCAAAAAGTTAACTTTTTGTCAACTCTAGTTCAAATTTTAACTTGAACTTCAAAATTTCATAATTAAATATAAAAAATTTTAAATTTAGCAAACTCAAAGCCTAGTTATTCATGTTTAGGTCTAGTATTTGAGAAAAATATCAAGGCTTTAGAAATTAACCTTAATGAAAAAGTCACTTTTTGACCCCTTTAATTAATATGTTTAAATAATTCAAATAATTCCATAAAATTCAATAATAATTAAAAATTTTAAAAAAATATAAATTTGATTAATTAATTAATCAACCAACCCTTTAATACAAAATAACCATTCTAAAGATGAAGTTTTTAGGATTGACTACTCTGGGCTTCAGGGCTAAGTGTCCTTAGGAGGCTTGGTTCCTTAAGCCTGGTGGCACAAAGCCACAAATGAATTCAATAGGATGTAAAACTCTAAATCAAGTCATTATTGATTATATATCCAAATTAAAATTTTTAATCCAAGTACATCAACAAGGTTTTAGGATGGACTATTCTGGACTGTGGGGCTACATGTCCTTAGGAGGCCTAGTTCTTTGAGCCTGGTGGTTGATTAATTAATTAATCAACCAACCCTTTAATACAAAATAACCACTCCAAAGATGAAGTTTTTAGGATGGACTACTCTAGACTTTCGGGCTAAGTGTCCTTAGGAGGCTTGGTTCCTCGAGCCTAGTGGCACAATGGCACAAATGAATTCAATAGGATGTAAAACTCTAAATCAAATCATTATTGCTTATTTATTCAAATTAAAATCTTTAATCCAACTACTTCAACAAGGTTCTAGGATGGGCTACTCTGGATTACGGGGCTATGTGTCCTTAGGAGGCCTAGTTCCTTAAGCTTGGTGGTGAAACACCACAAACTGGTTGATGGAAAATATAAATTTTTTAGCTTTCACTACATGTTGGTTGTTAATATTACTATAATTTTTTATTTAATTTTTGCACTCTATGATATGATTGATGGGTGTTAGATTTATCCTTAGGATAGCGGCAATTTAAATGTTGATACAATCTTGTGCAGGTGGCTATGCTCATATAGAGCATTGAAATTAAATGGGGCAAAAGTTAAATTTTAAATTAAATAATTTTTCCATAGGTGCTCCAAAATGCTAGGACTCCCTTTAAAAATTAAAAGAGTATAGCCAAGTGTGGTTGTTTTGAGCATTTTAAATTTTATTATATTAATTACTTAGGATGATTTAAATATAATTGCTTAGGTTAACCCTACAGGTTGTTCGAGTCTAGATTTTTAATTTTCATTAAATATAATTCAAATTTATTGAGTTGTAAATTAAAGTGACATTTGAGAGGGGATACATAAGTATCCAACTTAGATTCCAAAGAGGAGAGAACATCCCTTAGGGGAGGGTTCTCCTCCATTTGGAAGACTAAGTTAGGATAATTTTAAATATTCAATGGAAAAAGAAAATACCCCTTTCAAGGGGGAGTTTCTTTTCATTTGGATATCCAAACCTGAAGGATCCAAGAAGTTCATAGAAAAATAAAGAAGTGGAGATTGAGAAGAATCCCATTTCTCAAATTCACTTGAGTCTTAGGAGTTGAATCCGGGCTATTGTTAGTGGTACTTGGCCACTTTACCTTCTACAGATCCTGAGTTAAAATATTAAGTGGTACTTGCCACATCGACTTTTAATTTGAATATTAATTAATTTGATTAACTATTGATGTGTTGATTTACGATATAGGATTGTATGCATTTAGTAGTTTTTTGAGGATTTTGCATGTCGATCTTTAATTTTGCCTGGAACTTGATCAGAGGCTCATGAGGCATCACTAAAACTTTTTCTACTTTAATTATATTAAAAATTTTAAGACAATATAGAAACTCTAATGCTTTAAGAAGTAAGCCTGGGACCACTGGGAGTTCACATTGCATTTTCTTGCACTTTCTTTCCATTATTAGGCACCTCCCCACTTGCGGGTTTTGGCAGACCACTTGGCCTATGAGGGAGCAGATTTGTCAAGGGAAATCTATGCAATATTTCAGGAAAAAAATTATTTTTAAGCCTATTTAAATTTTCTTCATATTTAATTTAAGCATTTGTTTAATCAACTAGCATGTATTGCATTAAAAATATTAAAATGAGTCAAAAATTTAATAGCACTTACTTTAAGTTTTATATTACCCAACATAAGTTAAAAGGCCAATTAGGATCTATTCTAGATGTTAGCCATAACTCCTTAAACTCAATCTAATTAACATCCTTACCCATTCTTTCATAAAAGACTAAATATATGATTTTAAAGCACCTAGGTTGTTAGCTGACTCCCCAATCCAGGCCAGGGTAAGTCTAGATCCTATATTACATTAGTTAGGTTCAGGTTACTAATTTTTAGTACCTAATTTAGACCTAGGTTCTGAGGCAGTCTCAGGCTATAAGACCTCAACCTTTGAGAATTGAATCCCAATTTTCTAATAAAATTGACAACCCGAACTTAAATATCTTTCAATCCCAATTTGAACCCAACACTTATGATAGGTTGAGGTACTTCTGAAATATTTTAGAATCCTAAAGCACCTCTGATATATCTTCCTTTGGCCTCCAGAAATAAATGCTCACTTTTAATCCATTCCTTATTAAATTTCCAATCTTTGCTTCCTTTGACATCAAGCTTTGGAATCTTAAAATAAAATTTCTATCGCTATTTTAATCAAGAGTATTCATAGAAATTTCTAATTTATTATAACGTAATTAACTACGAGGGCTTGCACTCATAGGAGATTTAGAAACCCAAATCAAATTTTTAAAATCAAATTTTAAAACCTTAATTAATTACCTTTGGAAAGATTTAAGTCAAAATCGGTGATTATTATCATCATTTTTAAAGGATCAATAATGATTGATATTTTCTTTCCTTTGATAGATATATCAATTATTATCTTAAATTTGATTGTGAAGTTAATGATATTTCATCCAAATTATCATAATTAAATACCTTATTGAACGATCATTTTGACTGTTTGGGGTCATATAGAGTTCTTTCCCAAATTTGACTATGATAATTTTGATGAACTTTTAATTCTATAAATTGAACCCACTAGGGAATGATATTTTTGCCTTTTGGGGTAATTTATTATTCATAATGACATATTCAATTTCAAAATTAAAATTTATGAAATTAAATCACCCAAAGATAATTAATCTTTTTAAAAAATTAACACTTTTTAATCAAACACCCCTTTAATTATCCTAGGATCAGTAGTCCCAAGGGTGGCATCCATAATGGAGTGAGGGGCATCCTCCTTATGAGGCGATGGAGGAGCTTGAGGAGTAAAGTCTTCAACATCAGGTGGAGTGGAGCCCTACATCCCAGAATAAGTAGCCTTGGGATATCTACAGGTAGTTGGGGGTTCTTATTCTTACTGAGCTTCTTAGGAATATAGTGCTTCTCTGGAGTCTTGGGCCTCATACCCAAAACTTCTTCCAATCTCTTATCATGTTCCTTGCTCTGAGGCTTGATTACAACTGAGGCCATCTTTGATGTTTTTATAGGAGGGATTGGTGGTTTACCACTGTGATCACAGCCCTTTCTGGATCCAACTAGAACAATCTCCTCCGACTTGGTAGAGGGGAGGCGAGGTACCCAAAAGTAGCCCTCCACTAGTATAGATGTGCCTAGCTATCTCACATAACAGGCTGAGGTGTTAGAATTCTTGCTTCAATTTTCTCTTATTTTAGAATCTCCTTCTCAAATCTGTGTGAAATCACGCCCTTTAAGTGTTTCAGGTATTGCTCTTTTGTTTCACCTACTTGTGCAGTACATATGTGAATTATATTTCTCAATATTCTGGTCCTTTGGATTTTATTTTCCTTAGGAGTCCTCTTAACGGTATAGTCTATCGAGCATGATAGAGAGCATGCTATCCTAGGAACCCTATGCTCCTTCACAGTAGCAGCAAGGGGGTAGAAAAAACTCCTTTAAAGGAGGAGAGATAAGGCAGGAATAGGTAGCTCATCAATAGCATCAGGCTCTACTTTACCTAGGGCTTTCAATTCTATGATCTTCTCAGACTTTATGATTTTCTTTTTTAACTCTTTGCAGGTAGTTCTTTCTCTGATTCTTACTAGTAAAGGGCATGCAGAACTAGCCCCTACTTCAAACACAGAAGTAACTTCAGAATTGACAAGAGATTTCTAATTCTTATCCTCCCCAATAGAGGATATAGTAGGTACAGGGATGATAGCAAACTCCATTTTGGGAGTGGAGGAGACAATCCCTGACCCATCAATAATCTCAACTAAGGGGATATCCTTTTCACTTTTAGCAGCTAAGTCCACTACTACTCCCCCATTTATAGTTAACTTAAAGGTCTGGAACCCCATCCCAAACTAAATTGAGGTTATATAGATCAGTTCTTCACAAGAGAGGTCTCTATCTAGGGAAAAGATCAGTTTGACGGCCACTGCAATATAATTAATTATCTAAAATCGGGAAAAGATGATTTGAATTAGAGATTTGAAGTAGATTTTGAAGAATCATAAATGATTTTGTGTCTTGTAATATTTTTTTAGTTATAAGAGATATAAATTAATAGATGATAATAAGATATAAAACATCACTTATGACTTAGAGAAATTTGGATTCTCCTTTTCGGAAAACTTTGCTTCCTTTGGAATGCATAGCAAATTGGAATTGTAATTTCCTTGGGAAAATTTGATTTTGGAAATTTAGTTTTGAAGTTGAACACATCACTATGAATGATATATCACCTCGGGAGGAAAGATATCATTCCCTAATGGGTTTAGATAAAAAAATTGTAAGCCTCATCCTGATTATGATAGTCAAATTCCCCGAAGGGTAAAAATGAAGTTTGATCGAGTATTTGGATATGATAGTCTAGATTAAGTATCCTTAATTTCATATTCAAAGTCGTGATAGTAAATGATGTATCTTCCAAAAGGAAAGTAAATATCATTTATTATCGATCATCAGAATATGATGATATTGATTTTCATTAATTTTGATTTCAACAAAAAGAATTAATTAATTTTTAAAATTTATTTGGGGTCTTTAAATCTCCTATGATGACAAGCCCTCATAGTTAATTACATCATAGGAAACTTGACTTTCCTACAAATACTCTCGATTAAAAAAATGGTAGAAATTTCATTTTTAAATTTTCAAGGAGTGATATCAAAGGAGTGAGGTTAGAGTTTTAAGTGGGATTAGATTAAATTTTGAACACTTATTTTGGAAGCTAAATGATGAAAGGTAAGAGGTATTTTGGGATTCCGAAACACTTTAGAAACACCCCTATTTATCCTAAATGTTAGGCTTTAAACTTTTATTTTGAGAGAAAATTTAATTTGAGTTGTCATTTTGTTAGAAAGCTGGGATTACATTTCCGAGATTAGGTTCTGATGGTTTAGAGTCTACCCCTGATCCTAAGTCTAATTTAGAGACAAAGTAATAGTGGCCTAGACCTAGCTAATATAATGCAAAAGTAAACTTATCCCGACCTAGATTGGAGAGCCAGCTAACCACATAACACTTCAAAACTATGTGTCCAGTCTTTTATAAAAGATGGGTAAAAATATTGTCTAAGTTTTGAAGAATTGGGGCCGACTTCTAGAAAAAATCCTAAATGGCTCCTTTACTTATATAGGGTGATTATTCTTGAAATTTAATTAAAATTTTATTAATTTAATTAGTTTCTAATGCAATGCATTCTAACTAACCTTGTATTCATAAATGGTATGAAGCAATTTTAAAATTTGGCTTAAAAAATAAGTTTTTTCCAAGAGATTGCATAACATCCCCTAGATAGAGCTGTACCCTAATAGGCCAAGTGGTCTGCCATAACCTGCAGGTGGGGATGTGCCTAACAAGGAAGAGAAGAATTAAATATGCGTGTATGGGACCCTCGGAGAACCCAAGCTTACTTCTTAAGATTAATTAAGTTTCTATGTTGGCCTAAAAAAATTATTTAAATTGTAAGTAGAAAATTATTTTGTCCTTAAAGAGCCTAAACACTTCTAGGTAAAATTTAAAAATGGCATGTAAGAGTAAGAAACCTTAAAATATTACAAAACTCCTATTAAGCAAAATTAAATAAATAAATTAATTAAAATATAAATCAAGTGTAAAAAAGGTTTATTTGGCAAATGCCACTTAATTATAGCCTAGGACCTATAGAAATTAAAAGTGGTCATGTACCACTTACAATAACCAGGATTTTAGTCCTAGAAATGACATAAGTAATTTCAAGAATGGGATTTTCTTGAGTCTTCACTTCTTCATCGTTATCCCTTACTCCTTGGATTCATTAGGTTCAAATATCCAAATGGAAAAGAACTCCTTCCCAAATGAGTGTTTCTTTCCTCTTTTGATTTTCAAATCATCTTAATTTGAATTTCCAAATAAAGGAAACTCTCCTTAAAGGGTTTATTTCCCTTCTCTTTGGACTTCAAATTGGATTGTTAATATCCCATCTTAAAATTCAACATTCATAACTCAACTGACTTGAAATAGATATTAAAAATTTAAAAGGACTCTAAAACAACATGCACATTTATCCTATGCAATTATATATAAAAATATCCCAAGCAGTTATATAATTAAATTACTCTAATAAGAGCACAAATATGTTTGCCCAAACTCTTTTAATTTAAAGGGGCACTTGACATTTTTACCACCTGTAGAAAATTTGCCTGTTAAATTTTAATTTGCCCCCTTTTATTTTAGCTTTTCATGAGCATGGCCACCTATAGAAAAATCCCGTGAGCATCCAAATGGTTCTTAACCTAGGAGTAGCCTAAAACTAGCATGTTAAAGTTATCCAATATTTTAATATTCGTTGTTGGCTTTAGAGATTTTAATTTGAGTTTAAGTGTTAGTATTTTAATGTTAATTTTAAGATATATTTTAAGTGTTGAGTGATTAATGCTTTATTTACACTAGGGCAGTAAAGTTTATTTCACATTCCTTGGGACTAAGTTAGTAGCCTCGTAGGGCCCGGGTTACCTAGTAGTAACCTATAATATTTAATTAATTTAATTTGTTGAAATTAAAATGGTTGACAATTTTTAAATTAATTTTCTGGTTCTTGATTTGAATCATTAAGTTAATTAATTTTATTTTCCATCAACTGGTTTGTGGCATTGTCACCGTAAGCTCGAAGAACCATGCCTCCTTAGAACACAGAGCCCTGTAGCTCAAGGTAGTCCATCCTAAAAACCAGGTTGATGTAGTTAAATTAAAATTTTTATTTTTATTAAATAATTAATAATCTATTAATTTTAAAGTTTTACACTCCATTGAATTCTTTCATAGCATTGTCACAGTGGCTCGAGATAGTCCATCTTAAAAACTTCATCAATGGATTGTTGTTATGTATTTAGGGGTTCATTGACTGACATTTTTAATCAAATTGATGTTTTCTAAAATTTTAATCAATTATTGAATTTTTAGAACTTTATAAATTATTTAATTCATTAAATTAAGGAATCCAAATTTGACTTTTTTATTTAAGATCTAGAGTTTTGATATTTTCCTAAATACTAGACCCTAACGTGAGTAAAAGGACACTAAGTTTTCTAGATTTGAATCTTTTTAGAATAAGTTATGCATTTTTTAAGTTTGGGCTCAAATTAAACTATAGTTAACCAAAATATTGACTTTTTTATTTTGACTATTTTTTCGAGATTTGATATTTTTAATAAATACTAAACCCCTAAAGGAGTATAATGCCTTTGAGTTTGCTCAATTTAAAATTTTCTTTAATTAATTATGAATTTTTAAAATTTGAGTATTTAATTGAATTATTATATTACTTAATTAAGGAGGTTTTGATGACTTTGCTCCAAACTCACTCCAAACTTCTTGAAATCACTCCCAAAGATCAGGGATGACATGTAGGAGTGTTTTCAAGGGTTTAAAAGTTATTTAAAATTTTTATAGTTTTCAAATATTTAAATTAATTAACTATTAATTTTCCTTAAAAATTAATAAGCTCAAATTAGAGGTCTAATGATGGAACTTTTAATTTTCATAGGTAGAGGGTTTAATTCTAAACAGTTTGACATATTATTTTCATATTTTTAAGTTAAATTGGATTTATTGTGATTTTTTGAAAATTTTAGGGCCCTTCAAGGGGCTGATTTTTGATTTAGCTAATTTTTTGTCCTAATGGGCTCCAAATTTAGTAAGATTTGAACCTAAGATGTGTAATGTCACTAAGTTTAATTTTATAAAGTTTCACCCCTATTGGGGGTGTACTTAATTTTTTATAATTTTTCTAAATTCCTTGATATTTTCCTTAATTTTTATCCTTGAGTGACACTAAGTCATATAGGTTTGAAATCAAAGTTTTTTAACCCTTAACATAGATGTAATCATTCACACCATACACATCATTGACATTCATGTCACCTAAATCTAAATGCATTGGAAGAGGTGAGTTTCTAAGCCTTCTGGTTAACCAATAATCCAAACTCCTAAAAATTCACCCATGGATAAATCCCCCATATCAACGTTATTAAAGTGTTATGGTAAGGGAAGCACATACCATAACACTCACCAATCAAATTCAAATGTAATTCATGAAATGCCTAAGAGATGTTTAAGCAAACTAAAGAGGAATATTATTATTGATCTCATTTTTGTATGAGGTCACTAGGGCCAATGCAGACCCCAAGATCTACCTAGACCCTAGATTAATCCAAACCCTAGAATCTCCCCAAATCTTAGATCAATCTAGATAAAATCCAGATTTCTAGACCAAAATCTAAGCTTCAAAGGCCCTATCCTTGAAGCTTTGTCCAGTGATTTTTCAAACACTTCAAACCCTAATCAAATGACCCCCGATTTATGATCTATAAATTACATATTGATTAGGCATGTCCCTAGGGTCTACCCTCCAAATTTGAGCTCATTCTAAGGTCTCTAACCCCATAAATAGAATTGAAACCCAAAGGTTATAAAACATTAAAATATTTAAGGTCTATGCCACAAGACTTGCTGCTAGTGAATTTTGACCTTTGATTATCATATGTTAAACAATAAATTGCATTTTAGTAGACCCATTTTGACCCCCAATTGACTAGGTGTCAACATAACCAAAATGCCCCTTAAGGAAATTTTGGAGTTTTTTCTAAACTCCAACATAGCATTTTCAAATCAAATTCCAGAAACTTTTCCAATACATCCTAATCATCATTAGGAGTACGTTGGACTCTAACCCAGACCATGTTCAAGCCTGGTTGACCAGGTCAACCAGAATGACCAAAATACCCCTTAGGGGTGTGAACATTCATTTCAAACCAAATGATCCTATCTTAGGATGGAACCATTTCCATTCAACTCCAAATATTAAAACAAACTTGTTGGACTCAATCTCAGTCTTTGGGTCAACCTGGATTACCAAGTCAATCAGGGTTGAACCAAATGCCCTTTAAGTGTAAAATAGGTCATTTTGACCCAAATGGCCATCCCATACCTTGGGACCACTTCTAACATACTCAAAATGTCAAACCAAACCCATTGAATTCAAAACCAACTTCTAGGTCAACTTGGTTGACCATGTTAACTTAGGTTGACTAAATAACCCTTTAAGGGTTAAATAGGTCAATCCAACCCATATAATCAAATCAATGCTTTCAACCCCTCAAGTTTATCCCATTTGATACCTCAAATGTTTCTAATCCCATAATGTGTCAAATCATGATGGATTTCATTAGGTCAACTTGATCTAGCTTGGTCAATCTCCCATATATGTGTATTTACACACTCAAACTTTTAAGTGGATTGATTTCAATCCCTTTTAAAACATCTTACTAGAATTTAAGACTTCTCTTATGCCACCTCAGCACCCCTTTGATTGTTGACTATTTAATATAGTCAACAAAGAGGTGGGGAGTGGTCAAAGTGGTCAAATCCCTTTATTTAAGCTCTCACCTCCATCCTAAATCAATTCCATCCATATCTTCTTATTTTGGGAAGTCCTAAGGACACTTGGTTAGCATCTAAGCTTCCCCCAAGTGGATCCTAGCCATCCAAATAAAGAGGTGAGGGATAATGTGAAACTACATATAAAAAATAAAAATATCTCCCTATTTTCACAAAAATTCAGTTAGTAAGGGGGAGATTAGGAGACAATCAAATTAACTTGTACATTCAACTAACAATATATTTTATCATAAAAAATTTGGAGATTGTTACAAACCAGGATCCCGAGCTTATAATTTTGATGATAAAAAATATTATTGGGTTTCTATTTTGGCTCACCTGAAATTATTATTTAGTAGTTATTTTGTTTACACTAACATTTCATGTATAACGTACACTGTAAAAAAGGCTCATCTCAAAATTAGGTAGAATAGGTTTGATGTTTTTATAAAGTGTTTGTATCTTTATTTATTTAATTTTTATATTTCTTGACTTAAGAGTTTTGTTAAAGGTGTATGCTAGCTTAGACAACATGTGCACATATATATACAGGGGGAGGAAAATTAAGTGTATTAATTTCTTTGAATATCATACTATATAATTAGTATCATATAGTATGGTATAAGAAAAGTAGAGTTAATTAAATACTTAATTAATAAAATTTTATTTTGAACGAATCATCCTATATAATCCACATCATAAAGAATGATCTGTAGAAATTGACATTCCTACTGCCAATCATAAATTAGGTAATTTTTTGAAATTTGAAATATAACTTAATCTTACTGTATGATACCCATCGTACTGTATGATCATCATAAATGTTGTCTAACTTAATCCTATGATTAGGCAAACAAATCAAGATTAATTAATCAAATCAGGATTAATTAATTTTTAAGATCACACTATATAATGTCCTTAATTAAATTATATGACCATATTTGCTCCTAAGATGATACTTAATCGACATTGATCACACTTAATGAAAATCATATTCGACTGAAGTTGAAAGTTTGTGAGGGTTGTTAAACCCTAAAGAACTAGTCGTGAGGCTAACCGGGAGGGGAGGAGGGTGAATTGGTTATTTTAAAAAAACTTTAATAAAATGAGAAATTTAAAACCACTAGATGCGGAAGCAGCTTAGTTTCACAATAAAAAAAATTTAGAGATTTCAAACATAGAATAATTCATAGAAAAATACAAAAATTTAATGCAAAAAAATAATTAGAAAGAATACACTAGATTTATAGTGGTTCGGTCAACTTGACCTACGTCAACTCCCCGGAAACCTCCTTTACAGGTATTGCACTAAAATAGTATCTCTCTTTTTTCCCCCACAGGAAGCTGAAAAAGACCTTACAAAATCTTTCCACCGATCCAATGAGGCAGAGTACCTTGAATCCTTTTACTCCCTCCTAGAGTAGGCAGAGAACCTAGAAATCCTTTTACTCCCTCTTGGAGTAGGCAGAGAACTTGGATCTGATGATGATGAAAATCTTCCTAGAGCCACCAAAGAACCAGACAAGAAGCTTGATGAAGAATGTGGAAACCTTTCTTGGAGCAACCTTTATGAATCCCTCACAACTCCCATCTCATAAGAATTTCTCTCTCTCCCAAGCTTTCTCTCTTCCTTCTCTATCTCTCTCTCTCTCTCTCAGACTAAATAGTAAAAGATTTTCTCAAGGATAATAAGAGAGCTTAAATAGAGAGCCTTTAAAAAAGCCCTAATTTTTGATATGGTGACACTGATCATCTAGTACGATCATACGATTGTCTTGTATGATTAGTACAAAAATATTAATTCAGCCAGTATGAATTGCATAGCCCTATACAATTAGTTCAAGAAAAATAGACTGATCATCCCGAATGATTATAATATCAAACCGAATGATTAGTATAAAAATATTGAACTTCATTTAATATAATCCTCGATGATGCCTTATCATCCCATGAACTTCTTTGTTATCTGGTATGAAAGAGATTAATCATCTTGGATGATTAGTTAAAAAACTATGGTATTCATCTTGGATGATATGTGGTAATCCCTTATCATCCCATGCCTATTCTCTGTCATCCAGGACAATCATCACTGATCATCATGTACGATATGATCGAATCAAATTTTATCATAATTATTCTCCTAATTACAGGGTTAATTTAGGCATGATTATCATATATCGTCCAAGACGTTAAGGATTGTCTTGTATGATATGTACAAATTTTGAAAAATAAAATATTACCTAAATTATGATTGGTGGCTATTTTTCACAATCTGAACTGATCATCTCGTACGATCTATATCATACAGTATGATTAGTTTAATCTCTTAATTAACAGGGATGCCTTAATTTTGGTTTTCTATTTTAACTAATCGTATAGTATGATATAATCATTTTTTATGATTAGGTAAAAAACTAGAACATTTCTCTACTCTCCAATCCACTCACTTGAGTATGTGTGTGCAAGGTTACTTAGCTTGGGGTCCACCAGATACATAACTTGACTCAAGAAAGGTAAAAAGTACATTAAAATAGAAATTATAGACAGACTCAACCCTAGTCTACCCAATCTTAACCTGATTTACATTGCAAGTAAACTTGTGGACCTGAAAGGTTAGTAAGTAGGGTAAACAAAATATATATGTAATAATAGCGGTCGAAAAGAAACTATAATATTTGTTATCATCAAAATCATTGTACTTTGGCAAAAATTTACAATAATCGCCCCCTTTTTTATGATGGCAGACATTGTTGTTAAAAATTTCAAAGCCCATTGACATTCTTTGAAACTCTTCCTTAGAGGATGAAATTCCAAAACTAAGGGGAGTAAATTTTTTTTTCATGCAAAAATAGTAAACACTAAGTGGAAAATAAACTAAATATTGAATAGGAAACAAACTTCATTAAAATAGAATATGCAGGTAATTAATAATAAACAATTACTCCCCCTTTTGACATCACAAAAAGGAGGAAATAACTGAAAAGGAAAAACATACAGAAAAGGCATCATAGAAGTAAAGAACAACTCAAACATAGGAACAACAAAAAATAAAAATAAAAAAGAAGAAGCAAGCTAAAAAGGAGCAATTCTTATCCGGTGGAGGAGGTGGTGGTGGTGCTGAAAGAAACTGTGAATGGAAGAAAACTACTCCCCAAACCAAGCTATATTATGGTCATGCTACTACTTCTTCTGGGATATATAGGCATCAAAGTGAGCTAAGTCTTGGGCATGCTACTGCTCCTACGTGGCTACATAGGAGTCAAACCTAGCCTCCCACTGGTCAAACCTTTTTACCAGCTAATATATTTGGGACTATTGGTGGATGGGGGCAGGTACAGGAATAAGTTTTGGACCTTCCCTGTGTTCATCTGCCTCTTGGTAGAGAGCCGGGCAGCAAGAGGCACTATGAAGGACATGTAAGGAGCTATTAAAATAGAAAATTGGAAAGTGATCAGGTGGTACATGATACAAAAGGTTGTATTTGGACTCTAGGATAAAGGAAATGATATTTCCTAAAGCTAGATTAGGCAATCTCTTATAGCGGGGATCTCGAACGACTGTCAGATGTTCAAGGTAGTGAATAAGAAGGTTAGCTGCATTAAAGTCAATTTTAGTCATTATGAATTAAGATAATACAGGAGTAATATTTATTCGATCACCAGCTTTTGGAATTATGGAGTTGCAAAGAATATGCTGGATGCTCCTAGCATTTTGTACTAAGGTGTTAATAGTATAAATGTGACTATTAACAGTAGATTCTCTCAAAACTGTGTTAACTTTGGGCCAGTCAAAATTAGGATTTATAGCTTGAATGTGAAATTTTTCACCGGCAGTACAAAGATGGAGAAATTCATGTAGGTCTTGGTAGGTGATCTATACTGGCCTCCTATTAACAAAGGATTGGAGGGTAGTGCCCTCACTATTAATTCTTAGGCTCTTAAAAAATTCAAAAATTAATTAAGAATTTAAGGGAAAGGCCAAAGTATGGATGAATCCAAGTATAACACCTCTGGTTGACTATTTTGAATGGGTTAATTCCAACATTTTTGTAGCGATGATAAGCTATTTCATCAGCTTCTTTAGTGAATCTAGGCTCGATGGTTCTCCTAGAGGAACTACCTACGAGGGCTTGGGAATGCTTTCCACCAACCATTATAAGGAAGTAAAAGCTCCAGAGGGAAGTAGAAAGGATTAGAAGGGTGTGAAGGAATGGAAGAAAATTAGTTGTTTATAAAGAAATCACTAAATCATATAGTATGATCATGAGATCATCCTACATTATTGGGTGTAACAAATTCATCTAGATGATCAATTAAAAAGGTTGATCTGATCACCCAGTATGATCAGACATTGTATGAGACGATTAGAACCAGGACGATTATCCCGAGGAGTCATCCTGTACGATCATTGACTAACTAGACAGGACAAACACCGTATTCAAATTGTCCAATGACTTCTGCCACGTGGATCATCTAATACGATGTATGAATTGTACATGACGATCACCAATAATTATTTTATATCAGCTGTTGGATGTGCTATGATTGGAGAGGTTTATTTTTTTCAAATTATATAGGATGATGTGGATCATCCTGGATGATGTGAACAAAACTAAAAAAATTTAGGTGATGGAATGTGATGATTAGGAGGCTTTCAAAATATAGAATAACAACACAAAAAACATAATTCAAAACAAAAACCATA
This sequence comes from Dendrobium chrysotoxum, assembly GCA_019925795.1. Classification (NCBI taxonomy): domain Eukaryota; kingdom Viridiplantae; phylum Streptophyta; class Magnoliopsida; order Asparagales; family Orchidaceae; genus Dendrobium; species Dendrobium chrysotoxum. Next base: position 57,989,476 of record CM034312.1, read on the forward strand.
CCAAAAACTAGTCATAAATCTAAATTAAAGAATATTTTTTTAAATCAATCAACTCTAGTAAATAATAAATTTACCTTATTATTAGATTTAAAAACCCACAAGAAATGAATTGACAGTGTTGAAATCTAGAAAGGGTAGAAAACCGATCTTGTTAACCTTAGCTCAGACTCCTTACAGGTCAAAATCCTTTTTTTAACAAAAATCTAAATCACAAAAGAAATTAGATAGTAAAAGTAATATTTTCAAACTTCATTTCAGAAAACTATCTCATAGAATAATATTACAAAGTAATCAATCAAAAATTTTGATTTTCAAATTCAAGTGTTTGAAGATATCAAATGGCACATAAATTCTTCTAGGATTTAAAGATTTGTAAGAGAAGAAAGCTTATTTCTTTGTGGACTCATTTTGTGCCTCTTTTTTAGTTATTTGACACACTTTGCATATCTTTTGATTTTTTATATGCTTTGTATATATTACAATTATTTGGTGGTCATCGCACATCTTTTCAGTTTTGGGCTCATTTTGTGCCTCTTGTCATTTTTGCAAGCTTGCTTCCTATGAAAACCATTAAAGATTCCTAATGATGAGATTATCTTCCAAATATAAGAAAAGAAAAACTCACTCTCTAATATACGAAAAAGTAAACCACAAAATAGAATCATATCCTTATGATAAATCTAACAACCTGATTAAGAAAACTTGAAAATAATTCATTGACTTGGAACATTATTCATATGAGATAGATTATTGTAGGAAGATAAAATAGATCTCTATTTCAAAGTTCAACTTTTAATTTGAAATAGATTTTTGTTTCAAAAAAGAAAATACGCCACTAAGGGAGTTAGAGGAAGAGTGACAATCATCAAATTTTCTTTCTTTAACTGTTTTTAGAGGAGTCAAACACCGCTTACTAATTTCTGAAAACAAAAGCAAGGCAAAAATATTATTTGAGAATTCAATATCAGAAGTGAGCATTGATCAAATTTCGTTAAAAAAAACTGAAGGAAAAATAACAAAAAATTAAAAACATAAAATAAAAACACATTCAAAGAAACAGACATACAAATAAAATAAAACACTGAAGAAAAACTAATAGAAAAATTAAAAACATAAAACATAAATACATACAAAGAAATAGACATATAAATAAAATAAAACAAATAAAAAGAATAGAAATAGAAAGCATCAATTTCAAGCATGAATATCTATTACACCTAATCTGGTTCTTAAAATACTAAAAGTTTCAACGTCCAGTGATTTAGTAAAGATATCAGCAAGTTAGTTTTCAATGGCTATATGGTGTAGCTCTATGTCTCCTTTGGTAACATGGTTCCTAATGAAGTGGTGCCTTATGTCAATGTGTTTGGTCTTGGAATGTTATATTTGATTCTTTGAAATACATATGGCACTAGTGTTATCATATAGGATTGAAATTGTGCCTACAGGTAATCCTAAATCTAGAATTTATTGTTTAATCAAAGGACTTGGGCCACACAACTTCCTAAGTCTATGTATTTAGCTTCAACAGTGGACAGTGCAACTAAGCTCTATTTTCTACTAGACTAGGAGACTAAGGACAGTCCTATAAATTGACATGTTACATAAGTATTTTTTCTATCAACTCAACATCCTACAAAATCTGAATTAAAAAATCCTATGATTTCAAAGGAGGTGTTATGCCTAGGATACCCGATTCCTAAGTCTTGAGTTCCTAAGAGATATCTAAGAATTCTCTTAATAGTAGTTAAGTGGGACTCTTTTGGATCAGTCTGAAATCTAGCACAAAGAAAAATACTAAACATAATATCAGGTCTGGTAGCAATCGAGTAAAGAAGTGATCAAATTATTCCTCTGTATTTCTTTTGATCAACAAATTTTCCATTTGAATCCTTATCTAACTGAACAGTGAAACTCATGGGAGTGTTGATTACCTTGGCTTTATCCATTTCATATTTCTTAAGGATGTCCTTAGTATATTTTGATTGACTAAGGTTTCATCATCCTTTTGCCTTATGCTAAATCTAAGAAAGTAGGTTAATTCTCCCATCATACTCATTTCAAACTCATTACTCATCATTTTTGAAAATTCATCACACAATTTTTTATTAGAAGATCCAAATAGAATATCATCAACATAAATTTGGACAATCAATAGTTCATCTCCTACCTTTTTCAAAAATAGGGTAGTGTCTATGCTACTTTTAACAAAGGTTCTTTCTAGTAGGAATGTGCTTAGCCTTTCATACTATGCAATGTGTGCTTCTTTTAGTCCATATAATGCCTTTTCAATTTAAATACATGATTAGAAAATTATGAGTTTTCAAAGTATAGGGGTTGTTCAACATACACATCTTCTTTTATTACCCCATTCATAAAGGCATTCTTGACATCCATTTGATATAGTTTGAATCCCTTAAAACAAGCAAAGGCTATTAGCATCCTGTTGGCTTCTAATCTAGATACAGGGGCATAAGTCTCTTTAAAGTTAATTCCTTCTATCTGGTTATACCCCTTAGCCACTAATCTTGCCTTATTTCTCACCATCACACCAGAATCATTCATTTTGTTTTTGAGAACCCATTTAGTTCTAACCATACTCTGCTTTTTAGGACATTCAACTAGCTCCCTAACATCATTCCTCATAAATTAATTTAACTCTTCTTCCATGGCTAGGATCCAAAATTCATCAGATATGGCTTGATTTATATTAGCGGGTTCAATCATTGAGATGAAGGCAAAGTGGTTAACTTCTTTTCTAGATCCATGCTTAGTTCTAACACCTTTAGATGGGTCTCCTAAGATTAGCTCTTTAGGATGACTTGAAGAATATCTCCATTCTCTAGGCAGAGTGTTTTCAGGTTTCACCCTTTCCTCCAAATTTATAAATTCTACTCCTTAGGTAACTTCTACTACTTCTTCTTCTTCCACCCTAGACCTTTCTGAATTATCAGATTAATCAAAAACAACATGAGTGGTCTCCACTACTACTAATTTCCTTTTATTGAAGACTCTATAAGATTTTCTAACATTTTAGGAACACTACTTCATCAGATTTTGGGTCAAGCTTTCCTAGTTGAGACTTCCCATTACTCAGAATGAACACTTTATATCCAAAGACATGAAGGTGAGAGAGGTTGGGTGCCCTACCCTTAAGGATTTTATAGGGTGTCTTGTTCAGCTAGGATCTAAGATTAACCCTATTCAGAACATAACAGGTTATATTCACGGCTTCTACCCAGAAGTATTTAGGAAGTGAGTATTCAATTAATATGGCTCTAGCAATTTCTATAAGGGTCTTATTTCTTCTTTTAGCTACCTCGTTCTGCTGAGGGGTCCTAATAGCTAAAAAATTATGATTTATCCCTTGCTCCTTATAGTAAGATTCAAATTTATTATTCTCAAATTCTCCACCATAATCACTATAAATTGTTAAGATTTTACAACCTAATTTCTTCTAAATCCAAGTGAAAAAAGATCTAAACTCCTTGAATGATTTACTTTTATGAGATAGGAATCTAACCCAAGTAAACCTTAAATAATCATCAACAATCACATACCCATAGACTTTCCCTCTTAGGCTTACAATGCTGATAGGTCCAAAGAGATCCATGTGAAGGACTTCTAAGGGCTTGCTAGTGGTAATATCCTTGATTGAATGAAAGGTGGATTTGACTTATTTTCCTAACTGACAGGTATCACACAAATGGTCCTCAGTGAACTTTAGTTTGGGAATACCTTATTGTAAATCTAATTTTGATGATGACAAACACGTTTCTATTGTGTTTTGCTTGGCTAACCCGTTTTAGGCACAAAAGATCACGAGCAACTCAAGCCAACTCAAGATCGGGTCCAAGTGTGTCCAATGTACTATTTTCCTTTCCTTGAGTCAATTGTAATGTAACTGAACCCCCAGCTAAGTAACCTTGCACACACACACTAAGGGGAAGAGCTTGAGTGAATTAGAGTTTCTATTCATTTTTGTTCAGATCGTCCTAGATAATATTCACATCGTCCTGGACGTTCTAGTAAAAATAGAAACCCTAATTAGGGCAACCAAGTTAAGTGTGTCTAATTAAGCAGATCGTCCTGGACGATCATTGGATCGTACGGGATGATATGCTCAAATCAAAAATTTTCAGCCGCTAGATCAAGTTAGGCAAGGTTTTATTTTAAGATATTTGGTCTGATCGTCCCGGACGATACGTGTATCATCTTGGACGATCCAGTGCAATCATGCCTAAATTAACCTGGTAATTAAGGAAAGCAATCAATGGTTAATTAATACGATCACATTATACGGGATGATCTCAAGATCATCTTAGACGATATGGATCGTCTAGTACATTTCAGCTGTATGACCCAAACTGTGTACAGGATGATTTGGGCACTTTTTGAACTAATCATACAGGACGATATCCCGATCGTCCTGGATGATCAAGTCATTTTTTAGTCGTCCAGCACAAGTTTCTCTGGACAACCTGAACTGTCTTCTGGATAAAATTCCTCAATTTACACTAATCATCCCAGACGATCATAGAATCGTACGGGACGATATGTACAACTTTTTCTACTAATTATCCAGAAGAGCCAGATAGTCCAGGCTGAAGCAGCTGATTTTGAACTAATCGTACAAAATGATATATCGATCGTCCCGGACGATCTTGGCTGACCAATTAAGATTTAGGGCAAATTTTAAGCCCTCCTATAAAAGATATTTTTCTTTCAACAAGAAAAATATGTTGCCACTTTCCTTTCCAGAGAAACCATAGAGAGAGAGAGTTTGGGAGAGAGAGAGAGGATCTTGTGAGGGGGAGTTCATGAGGGGTTCATGAAGGTTGCTCCAAGCAAGGATTAGAGTCTTCTTCTCCGCTCGTCATCTTTCATCGTGTCGGTGTTCTTTGGGAGAGGATCGTCGGCATAAAGATCCTAGGTTCTCTGCCTGCTTTAGGAGGAAGTAAAAGGATGTTGGATTCTTCCTCACCGTGTGGTGGAAAGGAGGTTCTTGTATAGGCTTCTCCGCCTTGCTGTAGGAGCAAAATGAGAGACACTTTGAGTTAGTGCAATACCCGAAGGGGAGGCTCCGGGGAGTGGACGTAGGTCAAGTTGACCGAACCACTATAAAATCCGGTGTGTTCATTCTAATTACTTTCTGCACTTTTATTTTTCTGTGATTAACTGCTTGGGTTAAATTGTGTTCGATCTTTTCGTTTGATTGTTTTGTTCGTTTCTGCTGCAAATCATAGAAAAGATTTTCATTGTTGCTGTCAAATTTTTAAATAACTAATTCACCCCCCCCCCTCTTGGTTAGCCTCAGGACTAGTTCATCAGGGCTTAACTTCCCTATCGAACTTTCAAGTGGTATCAAAGCGGGATTCATAAAATCTAGTTTTGAAAAACTTTTGAATTTAATCCATAGCTAACTTTGGTAATCGTAATACTGCTGAAGGTTATTCTATTACACGACCGTCACTGTTTGATAATATTCCTTTTAATTTTTGGAAAACTTGCATATCCACTTTTCTATAATCAATTGATTATCGCATGTGGATGCTAGTTAAGGATGGATATAAACCATCTTTTAGATTGATTAACAATGTAAAAACTGAACTGCCCTTTTTTGATTGGACTTTTGATGATGGTGGTTTAGCACTATTAAATGCCAAATGCTTGAATTATTTTTTCTGTGCTTTAAAATCCGAGGATTACAAGCGTGTCTCTACATATACAACTAGTAAGGAAATCTGGATAGATTATGTATCACGTATGAAGGTACAACTGAAGTCAAACAGTCTAGGTTAAACATTCTGTTGCACGACTATGAACTTTTTCGCATGAAACCTACTGAAACCATTTCTGAAATGTACACTAGGTTCACTCAAATTGTTACTTCCTTGCATGCCTTAGGAAGAGAACTTACCAACTATGAAAGAGTGAACAAAATACTTAGATGTTTGCCTCCTTCGTATGATGCTAAGATAACTGTGATCACTGAATCTAAAGATTGAAATACTTACTCTATTGATAGCTTACTTGGATCACTCATTGCTTACGAGCAAGGGGTGAACCAAAGACAGCTTGATGCAGGTGAGAAGAAGAAGGAGAAAACAGTGGCACTGAAGGCCAATGAGAGTGATACTAGTTCTTCCGGGTCTAATAGTGATGACATTGCCTTGATCACAAGGCAATTCAAAAGCTTTCTAAGGAAGAAACACAAGAACATTCAGAAGTGGAATAAGGGTAAGTCCAGCAAGAATTTTAAAGGTTCATCTGACACTATCTGTTTTGAATGCAGGAAGCCTGGACACATTAGGGATGATTTTCCTACACTTAAAGCTCATCCAAGCATGGAGAAGGGTGAGGAGAAACACATGTTCAGAAAGGATAAGAAGCTGATATAGAAGGCGTTCTAGACAGACTCTGCATACGACTCCTCTGAGACTGAAGCTAAAGAGGAGGAAACAAATTTGTGTCTGATGGCTGATGATCACCCTGGTCAGTAAGACCAGGAAGAGGTATGTGAGCTTACTTATGATCAATTACTTGAAGTATCTGAAAAAATTCATGCATCGTATAGGAAGCTTAAGAAAACCCATGCTAGCTTGAAATTGGATTATTTGACTTTGCAAAAAGAGCATCATGTTTTGATTAAAGATCATTCTACTATTGATAGCAAACACATATCTTTACTTGATGAGTTTGATTAACTGAATAAAAAGCATTCTGATTTAATTATTGACCATGATGCATTAAAAATATCGCATGTTGAATTAGAAGCTGCTTTTAAGAAATTGAGTGATATGGCATGTGATTTATAAAGTAATAAAAGTGCAAGAACTTTTGAGATTGCTAGTCTTAAAAAGGAGAATGAATTTTTAAGAGTGAAAATTTTTTCTTTGAAAAGAACAAAAAACCACCTACTTTTGAACAATTTTATGCACCACCACCTTTTGAACAATCCGTTGAAAATTCATCAAAGCATGTTTCATACACATCTTGGAATAGATACTATCACTCACGACGTTTAGTTAATCCTTTTTCTTATGTTAGATGTTATTCATGTGGCATGTTAGGATATATTTTCCACACCTGCATTATTCACCGTAGTACACACTGGGTGTGGAGGCCCAAACTACCTGTTTTACAGCACAGCAAACATGCATTGCATTCTTCTTTTCATAAGAAGGAACCCAAACCTGTTTGGGTTCCTAAAACTGACGTTTGATGATTTTGTAGGTGTGCTCTCACACAATACCTCATGAGAGCATGTGGTACCTGGACAACGGATGTTCTAGACACATGACTGGAGATACAAATCAGTTCATTTCGCTAGAGGCCAGGGCTGGAGGCAAGGTTACACTTGGAGATAACACCACCAGGAGAGTGGTAGGCTCAAGTATAATTGGTGATTCAAAGAATTTTATGATTGATAATGTTTTGCTTATAGATGGACTGAAACACAACTTACTGAGCATCAGTCAACTTTGTGACAAAGGATACAGCATCAAATTCCTGCCCACTGGCTGCATTTTAATCTTAAATGATAAAGTTATTTTGCAGGAGCAAAGGATCAACAACGTCTACAAGCTGGATGTAAGTTGCATTAAATCTGAGAATTCAATTTTCTTAAAAACTGCTGCTGATGAGTCTTGGTTGTGGCATAGGAGATTGTGTCATGCCAGTATGAAAACCCTTAGGAGAGTCACCCAAAAGGACTTAGTTAGAGGTGTGCCCAAGCTTAAGTCCACTAAGGATCACCTGTGTGATGCCTGTCAGTTAGGAAAGCAAGCCCAGACCTCTTTTCACTCTGTTAAGGACATTAGCACCTCTAGATCTTTAGAAGTTCTTCATATGGACCTCTTTGGACCCATTAGCCCAGCCAGCTTAGGGGGAAAAGTCTATGGATTTGTGATTGTAGATGACTACTCGAGGTTCACTTGGATTAAATTTTTCTCCCATAAATCTGAGTCATTTGATGAGTTTAATTCCTTCTCCACTTGGATTCAGAGGAAGTTAGGTTGTGAGATCTTGACAATTCATAGTGATCATGGTGGAGAGTTTGAAAATATGAAATTTGGAAGTCTTTGTGAGGAGCAAGGGATTAGTCAAAATTTTTCAGCTCCTAGGACCCCTCAGCAAGATTGGGAAGCTGAAAGGAAGAACAGGACCTTAGTGGAAGCCGTTAGAGCCATGCTTGCCCAGTATTCACTTCCAAAATACTTCTGGGCTGAAACGGTGAACACTGCCTCTAATATGCTGAATAGGGTGAATGTGAGATCAAAACTGAACAAGACACCTTATGAGATCATTAAGGGTAGAACTCCAAACCTGTCCCACCTCCATATCTTTGGCTGTAAGGTTTTCATTCTGAACAACGGGAAATCACCCTTAGGAAATTTTGACCCCAAATCTGATGAAGGAGTGTTCTTAGGCTATTCTAGTGTGAGGAAATCCTTTAGGGTGTTCAATAAAAGGACTTTGGTGGTGGAAGAGACAACTCATGTGGTGTTTAATGAATCTGATCCTAAGGTGAATTGAATTAAGGAAGAAGAAAAGGTTGAGGAAATTACCCAAGGGGTTGGAAATACAAATCTGGAGGAGAGGGTAGAACCTCAAACCACATTGCCTAGAGATTGGAGTTATTCTTCGAGTCATCCTAAAGAACTGATCTTAAGAGACCCTTCTGAAGGTGTTAGGACTTGGCATGAACTTAGGAAGGAAGTAAACCATTCTGCCTTTATCTCAATGACTGAACCCACCAATATAAATCAAGCCCTTTCAGATGAGTTTTGGATCTTAGCTATGCAAGAAGAATTGAATCAGTTTGTAAGGAATGATGTTTGGGAGTTAGTAGAAAGACCTAGAAATCAAAGTATTGTGGGAACCAAGTAGGTCCTTAAGAATAAGATGAATGATTCTGGTGTGGTGGTGAGAAATAAGGCAAGATTGGTGGCTAAGGGGTATAATCAGATTGAAGGGATTGATTTTGAGGAGACCTTTGCCCCTGTAGCTAGATTCGAAGCCATTAGAGTGCTACTAGCCTTTGCCTATTATAAGGGATTTAAGCTGTTTCAAATGGATGTCAAGAGTGCCTTTTTAAATGGGGTAATAAAAGAAGATGTTTTTTGTAGAACAACCCCCAGGTTTTGAGAGTTTCCAATATCCAAATCATGTTTACAAATTAAAAAGGCCTTATATGGATTGAAACAGGCACCCAGAGCTTTGTATGAGAGGCTTAACACATTCCTGTTAGAAAGAGAGTTTGTTAAGGGGAGCGTAGACACCACCCTTTTTCTGAGGAGATTAGGGGATGACTTACTCATTGTCCAGATCTTTATTGATGATATAATTTTTGGATCTTCTGATAAATATTTATGTGATGAGTTTTCTAAAATAATGAGTAAGGAGTTTGAGATGAGTATGATGGGAGAATTGTCCTACTTTTTGGGGTTTAGCATAAGGCAAATGGATGATGGAACCTTTCTCAATCAATCTAAATACACTAAGGATATTTTGAAGAAATATGAAATGGAAAAAGCCAAGCCAATCAATACTCCCATGAGCTCCTCAGTTCAGTTAAATAAGGATTCAAGTGGAAAATCTGTTGATCAGAAGAAGTATAGAGGTATAATTGGATCACTGCTTTACCTGACTGCTAGCCGACCTGATATCATGTTTAGTGTTTGTCTTTGTGTTAGGTTTCAGGCTGATCCTAAAGAGTCCCACCTGACCACTGTTAAGAGAATTCTTAGATATCTTTTAGGGACCCCAAACCTAGGAATCTGGTACCCTAGGCATAACACCTCCTTTGAGATCCTTGGGTATTCTGATTTTGACTTTGCAGGGTGTAGGGTGGATAGAAAGAGCACTTCTGGAACTTGTCAATTCATAGGACAGTCTTTAGTCTCCCGGTCCAGTAGAAAATAGAACTCAGTTGCACTTTCCACTGCTAAAGCTGAGTATATTGCCTTAGGAAGTTGTGTGGCCTAAGTTCTTTGATTAAGGCAACAAGTTTTGGATTTAGGGTTACCTGTTGGCGCAATTTTTGTTCTGTGTGATAATACTAGTGCCATCTGCATCTCTAAGAATCCAATCCAACATTCTAGGACCAAACACATTGATATAAAGCATCACTTCATTAGGGACGGTGTTACAAAAGGGGACATTGAGCTACATCATGTATCAATTGAAAATCAGCTGGTTGACATATTCACTAAACAACTGGCCTTTGACTCATTCAGCATTTTGAGAACCAGATTAAGAGTGATTGATATAAATGTTTGATTCTAATGACTGCTGATTTCTGATTGTTCCGATTGATATTCTATTTTTTGTTAGTTGGTTTTTGATTTGATTATTTGCTTTCAGTTAGTTTTATTTCTTCTGTTGATTTTTTTATCCTTATTATTAGTTTGATTTGAGCATTTACTTTGATATGATTTTCTACCTATTTTTATTCACTGGTTCATCTCTTGCACTTACTATTTTATGCTTTTTAAAATCTTTTCACTGCTCACTACTTCTGATAATCTGAATTTCTGACTGAGAGTTTTACCTTATTTTTATTTGGAAACTGGTAAGCAGTGATTGATTCCACTGGATCTGTTAAATGGAAGAAACATTGATTCCTCTAACTCCTTTACTGGTGTATTGTTTCATTTGGATAAATATCCTCTTCAAAATTAAAATTTTAGTTTTTGAAATAGAGATTTATTTTATCTTCCTACCGTAATCTACCTCATATCAATAGTATTTTCAAAGTCTTGAGTCATTATTTTGATTTTCTAAATCAAGTGATTCCACTTATCATGTGACGTATAGTTTTTATTTTGTGAATTACTCTTCCTTATTGTGGAGAGAGTCTCCTATGCCTGGAAGATAATTTCACAGCTGAGACTATTTAACGATTATGAAAAGAAGAAAGCTTACAAAAGATGCGCAGTGCGCCAAATTAATTGAAAAAAAGGAACAAAATGTGCCCAAAGCTGAAAAGATGTGAAATGTCGCCAACTAAAAGATACACAAAGTGTATCAAAAATGAAAAGATGCACAAAGAGCCAAATAAATTATAAAAGAGGCACAAAATGAGCCCAACCAAGCTTTCTTTCCTTTCAGATCGTTAAAGGTCTTAGAAAAATCTGTGCGCCACTTAATACTTTCAAAAGCTTGTGTTTGAAAATCCTGATTTCTTATTTTTTACTTTATACCACTATTATATCAGATATTTTTCTAGAACGAAGCTTGAAAGGATCTCTTTTCAAATTTAATTTTTTTTCATCTGAATTGGATATTTGTTTTGAAAGAGATTTGTATCGATAAGGTGCCCGAGGTGGGAATTACGAAAGTTGATTTTTCTAACTTTTTCTAGATTTCAGCGCTGTCAATTGTCTTCTTATTGGTTTTTGGATCAAAAATCAAGGAAAATTTCTGATTTACTAGAGAAGCTTAATAATAAAAAAAAAGGCGTTGCTTTTGTATTCTCGTTTCATGTTATATTTCCTTGATTTTGTCTTTTCTTTTTCATGGTTATGTTTTTGGGATCCTGATCGTTCATTTCCATCCTCCATCTTTTTCCTATTTTCTTCACATGGTCCTAGACGATTCCCTGATCATCCTGGACGATCTTCTTCGTCCTGGACGATCCATTCAAAACCGTCTCCACTCTGCTCCTGCTGCTGAGAAACACCAATTATTGGTGATTGTCCTGGATGATCCACATATCATCCTGGACGATATGATCCATATCTTCCTGATCTGATTAAACGGCTGACATTGCACCAATTATTGTTCATCGTCCTGGACGATAAACTTCAACGTCCTGGACGATCCATGTGTCAGCCACTGGATGATTGGATATCAGTCCGTCCGACATGGTTATTACACATCATTCGAGACGATCCATCTAATTATCCTGGATGATACCTTTTAGTCAATGGTCATTCATCCTTACTCCTCGGGATGATCGTCTGTATGTAATCGTCCTGGATGATCTCTGATCGTCCTGGACGATCGGACCGCTTTTTTGACCAATCATCCAGGCCGTCATAAATGTCCATATCGTCCTGAACGATGTCAAAATTGTACGGGACGATCAGGAAAAGTTCTATTTAAACAGCCATTTTCTTAAGGTTTTTCCACACTCCTTATTCCAATCTTCCTCTACCTTCCTTCACTTTTGAGTTCTAATGGCTGGTGGCAAACATTCACGGCAAAAGGGTGCGAGTTCCTCCCGTGGGCATGTTGATCCTCGCTTCCCAAATGCAGCCGATCAGGTTGCTTTCGAGTGCTATCGTGACGTAGGGATCACGCATTTTAAAATAATAAATCCCCGCACCCTCACCTATCCTATTCTTGATCTGTTCGTACACACCTCCCTCACCTTCATCCTTACACTAGCCTTTCCATTAAGTCTTGAACTCCTTCAAGTTTTCTTTGAAAATTTGCTCATCTCTGCTGATTTTTCCACTCTTCGTTCGTATGTCAATCAATATCCCGTGGAACTCACTACCCAAGACTTTCACAATATTCTTCAACTTTCTGTCACTAGCGATAAACTCCACACTCTTATCACTGAGCTTGACTATGATTGGAGTGTCGCTAATCACTTCCTTCGCAATACAAATGCTCCCTACCATGACAATGCGTGCACTTCACTTCTTAAGGACACACGGACAATCCAGCATGTCCTTTGTTCCTCTGTCGTTCCCAAGGCGGGGGATCGAATTCACATCACCCCGTTACTGTCCTTGACCACATACTACATTCTGGCCCGTAGGGAGTTTAATGCCACTGACCTGATTATCTGATACATCGAGCACCACACCACTATTAGGGATCCGGGTCATAGGCGTCGCCCAAATCTAGCTTTAGGTCATCTCATTCATTATCCCTTAGAAACCAAATATGACCTAGAGTATCCAGTTCCTCCTTATTTCCCTCCTTCCTTCTTCACAAATAATTCATTCCACATCCTACACAGCACCCGACTACATCCGGAGCCCGCCCCGGATATTGAGGAGGAAGAGGAAGAGGCTATTCCAGTTCCTATTGCAGCTGCTCCTCTTCACATCGCTTCTCCTTTTGACAACCTGGCGCAGCACATCGATCAGTGGGAGACCAGATTCAACTCCTATGAGGCTACCCAGGAGCAGCGGCACGCTGAAGACCTCCAGCGCTTCACTGACTATGCTGTGCAGCAGTAACAGCAGCATGACCAGGACATTGCCTGGATTGGAGCCCACTTTCAAGCCATTCACAATTACTTCAACCCACCACGGCCACCTCCTTCTTCCGATCAGGATCCGCCTCCGTTCTAGTTTATGTTTTGTAGCTGTTGGTTTTATCTTTTATTTGTACTGATTGGTTCTATTGGTTTTGTTTATCCTCCTCCTTTTTGTGATGTCAAAAGGGGGAGTCAGTAGTAGTTTTGTTCCTGTTATATTTCAATTGTAGTAGCTTTGTTCCTGGTATGATTTGTACTTGTGTTTCCTGTACTGCTTTGATTGTTCAATGAAAATTATAAAAAAAGAAGAGGTTTTTCGATCTCCTAGTTCTTGTATTGTTAAACTACTCAACATATATTTGTCATCATCAAAAAGGGGGAGATTATTGCAAATATGGTTTTGATGATGACAAACACATTTCTATTATATTTTGCTTGGCTAACCGGTTTCAGGCACAAAAGATCACGAGCAATTCAAGCCAACTCAAGATCGGGTCCAAGTGTGTCCAATGTACTATTTTCCTTTTCTTGAGTCAATTGTAATGTAACTGAACCCCCAGCTAAGTAACCTTGCACACACACACTAAGGGGAAGAGCTTGAGTGAATTAGAGTTTCTGTTCATTTTTGTTCAGATCGTCCTGGACGATATTCACATCATCCTAGAGGATCCAATAAAAATAGAAACCCTAATTAGGGCAACCAAGTTAAGTGTGTCTAATTAAGCAGATCGTCCTGGATGATCATTGGATCGTACGGGACGATATGCTCAAACCAAAAATTTTCAGCCGCTAGATCAAGTTAGGCAAGATTTTATTTTAAGATATTTGGTCTGATCATCCCGGACGATCCGTGTATCATCCTGGACGATCCAGTGCAATCATGCCTAAATTAACATGGTTATTAAGGAAAGCAATCAATGGTTAATTGATACGATCACATCGTACGGGACGATCTCAAGATCATCCTGGACGATATGGATCGTCTAGTGCATTTCAGCTGTACGACCCGAACTGTGTACAGGACGATTTGGGCACTTTTTGAACTAATCGTACAGGACGATATCCTGATCGTCCTATATGATCAAGTCATTTTTCAGTCGTCCAGCACAAGTTTCTCTGGGCGACCCGAATTATCTTCTGGACAAAATTCCTCAATTTACACTAATCATCCCGGATGATCGCAGAATCGTACGGGATGATATGTATAACTTTTTGTACTAATTGTCCAGAAGAGCCAGATAGTCCAGGCTGAAGTAGCCTATTTTGAACTGATCGTACAGGACAATATATCGATCGTCCTGGATGATCTTGGTCGACCAGTTGAGATTAAAGGCAAACTTTAAGCCCTCCTATAAAAGATATTTTTCTTTCAATAAGAAAAATCTTTTGCCACTTTCCTTTCCAGAGAAACCATAGAGAGAGAGAGAGTTTGGGAGAGAGAGAGAGAGGATCTTGTGAGGGGGAGTTCGTGAGGAGTAAACGAAGGTTGCTCCAAGCAAGGATCAGAGTCTTCTTCTCCGCTCATCATCTTTCACCGTATCGGTGTTCTTTGGGAGAGGATCGTTGGCAAAAAGATCCTAGGTTCTCTGCCTGCTTCGGGAGGAAGCAAAAGGATGTTGGATTCTCTGCCTCACCGGGTGGTGGAAAGGAGGTTCTTGTACAGGCTTCTCTGCCTTGCTGTGGGAGCAAAAGGAGAGACACTTTGAGTTAGTGCAATACCCAGAGGGGAGGCTCCGTGGAGTGGACGTAGGTCAAGTTGACTGAACCACTATAAAATCCGGTGTGTTCATTCTAATTACTTTCTGCACTTTTATTTTTTTGTAATTAATTGCTTGGGTTAAATTATGTTCGATCTTTTTATTTGATTGTTTTGTTCATTTCCGTTGTAAATCAAAGAAAAGATTTTCATTGTTGCTGTTAAATTTTTAAATAACCAATTCACCCCCCCTCTTGGTTAACCTTGGGACTAGTTTATCAGAGCTTAACATCCCTATCGAACTTTCAAGTGGTATCAAAGCGGAATTCATAAAATCTAGTTTTTAAAAACTTTTGAATTTGATCCATGGCTAACTTTGGTAATCGTAATACTATTGAAGGTTATTCTATTACACGACTGCGATTGTTTGATAATATTCCTTTTAATTTTTAGAAAACTCGCATGTCCACTTTTCTACAATCAATTGATTATTGCATGTGGATGCTAGTTAAGGATGGATACGAACCACCTTTTAGATTGATTAACAATGTGAAAACTGAACAGCCCTTTGCTGATTAGACTTTTGATGATCGTGATTTAGCACAATTAAATGCCAAATGCTTGAATTATTTTTTTTGTGATTTAAAATTCGAGGATTACATGTGTGTCTCTACATGTACAACTGGTAAGGAAATCTGGGATAGATTGTGTATCACGTATGAAGGTACAACTAAAGTCAAACAGTCAAGGTTAAACATTCTGTTGCATGACTACAAACTTTTTTGCATTAAACCTACTGAAACCATTTCTAAAATGTACACTAGGTTCACTCAAATTGTTACTTCCTTGCATGCCTTAGGAAGAGAATTTACCAACTATGAAAGAGTGAACAAAATACTTAGATGTTTGCCTCCTTCGTATGATGCTAAGATAACTGCAATCGCTGAATCTAAAGATTTAAATACTTACTCTATTGATAGCATACTTGGATCACTCATTGCTTACGAGTAAGGGGTGATCCAAAGACAGCTTGATGCAGGTGAGAAGAAGAAGGAGAAAACAGTGGCACTGAAGGCCAATGAGAGTGGTACTAGTTCTTCCGAGTCTGATAGCGATGATGTTGCCTTGATCACAAGGCAATTCAAAAGCTTTCTAAGGAAGAAACACAAGAACTTTCAGAAGTGGAATAAGGGTATGTCCTGTAAGAATTTTAAAGGTTCATCTAACACTATCTGTATTGAATGCAGGAAGCCTGGACACATTAAGGCTGATTGTCCTACACTTAAAGCTCATCCAAGCAAGGAGAAGGGTGAGGAGAAACAGAAGTTCAGAAAGGTAAAAGAAGTAGATATAGAAGGCATTCTGGGCAGACTCTGCATCTGACTCCTCTGAGACTGAAGCTGAAGAGGAGGAAACAAATTTGTGTCTGATGGCTGATAATCACCCTGGTCAATCAGACCATGAAGAGCTATGTGAGCTTACTTATGATCAATTACTTGAAGTATCTGAAAAAATTCATGCATCGTATAGGAAGCTTAAGAAAACCCATGCTAGCTTAAAATTGGATTATTTGACTTTGCAAAAAGAGCATGATGTTTTGATTAAAGATCATTCTACTATTGATAGCAATCACATGTCTTTACTTGATGAGTTTGATGAACTGAATAGAAAGCATTCTGATTTAATTATTGAGCATGATGCATTAAAAATATCGCATGTTGAATTAGAAGCTACTTTTAAGAAATTGAGTAATATGGCATGTGATTTAGAAAGTAATGAAAGTGTGAGAACTTTTGAGATTGCTAGTCTTAACAAAGAGAACAAATTTTTAAGAGTGAAAATTACTGCTTTTGAAAAGAACAAAAAACCACCTACTTTTGAACAATTTTATGCACCGCCACCTTTTGAAAAATCTGTTGAAAATTCATCAAAGCATGTTTCATACACATCTAGGAAGAGATACTATCACTCATGACATTTAGTTAATCCTTTTCCTGGTGTTAGATGTTATTCATGTGGCATGTTAGGACACATTTCCCACACCTGCACTGTTCACCGTAGTACACACTGGGTGTGGAGGCCCAAACTACCTATTTCACAGCACAGCAAACTTGCATTGCATTCTTCTTTTCATAAGAAGGAACCCAAACCTGTTTGGGTTCCTAAAACTGACGTTTGATGATTTTGTAGGTGTACTCTCACACAAGACCTCATGAAAGCATGTGGTACCTGGACAGCGGATGTTCTAGACACATAACTGGATATGCAAATCAGTTCATTTCGCTGGAGGCCAGGGATGGAGGTAAGGTTACACTTGGAGATAACACCACCAGAAGAGTGGCAGGCTCAGGTATAATTGGTGATTCAAAGAATTTTATAATTGACAATGTTTTGCTTGTAGATAGACTGAAACGCAACTTACTGAGCATCAGTCAACTTTGTGACAAAGGATACAGCATCAAATTCCTGCCCACTGGCTGCATTTTAAGCTTAAATGATAAAGTTATTTTGCAGGGGAAAAGGATCAACAACATCTACAAGCTGGATGTAAGTTGCATTAAATCTGAGAATTCAATTTGTTTAAAAACTGTTGCTGATGAGTCTTGGTTGTGGCATAGGAGATTGTGTCATGCCAGTATGAAAACCCTTTGGAGAGTCACCAAAAATGACTTTGTTAGAGGTGTACCCAAGCTTAAGTTCACTAAAGATCTCCTGTGTGATGCCTGTCAGTTAGGAAAGCAAGTCCAGTCCTCTTTTCACTCTATTAAGGACATTAACACCTCTAGACCTTTAGAAGTTCTTCATATGGACCTCTTTGGACCCATTAGCACTTCCAGCTTAGGGGGAAAAGTCTATGGATTTGTGATTGTAGATGACTACTCAAGATTCACTTGGATTAAATTTTTGTCCCACAAATCTGAGTCATTTGATGAGTTTAAGTCCTTCTCCACTTGGATTTAGAGGAAGTTAGGTTGTGAGATCTTGACTATTCATAGTGATCATGGTGGAGAGTTTGAAAATGTGTAATTTGGAAGTCTTTGTGAGGAGCAAGGGATTAGTCACAATTTTTCAGCTCCTAGGACCCCTCAGCAGAACGGGGTAGCTGAAAGGAAGAACAGGACCTTAGTGGAAGCCGCCAGAGCCATGCTTGTCGAGTATTCACTTCCAAAATACTTCTAGGCTGAAGTGGTGAACACTGCCTCTTATGTGCTGAATAGGGTGAATGTGAGATCAAAACTGAACAAGCCACCTTATGAGATCATTAAGGGTAGAACTCCAAAGTTGTCCCACCTCCATATCTTTGGCTGTAAGGTTTTTATTCTGAATAACAAGAAATCACCCTTAGGAAAGTTTAACCCCAAATTTGATGAACGAGTGTTCTTAGGCTATTCTAGTGTTGGGAAATCCTTTAGGGTGTTCAATAAAAGGACTTTGGTGGTGGAAGAGATAACCCATGTGGTGTTTGATGAATCTAATCTTAAGGTGAATTGAATTGAGGAAGAAGAAAATGTTGAGAAAATTACCCACGGGGTTGGAAATACAAATCTGGAGGAGAGGGTAGAACCTCAAATCGCATTGCCTAGAGATTGGAGATATTCTTCGAGTCATCCTAAAGAACTGATCTTAGGAGACCCTTCTGAAGGTGTTAGGACTTGGCATGGACTTAGCAAGGAAATAAATCATTCGACCTTTATCTCAATGACTGAACCCACCAACATCAATCAAACCCTTTCAGATGAGTTTTGGATCTTAGCTGTACAAGAAGAATTGAATCAGTTTGAAAGGAATGATGTTTGGGAGTTAGTAGAAAGACCTAGAAATCAAAGTATTGTGGGAACCAAGTGGGTCTTTAAGAATAAGATGAATAATTCTGGTGTGGTGGTGAGAAATAAGGCAAGATTGGTGGCTAAGGGGTATAATCAAATTGAAGGGATTGATTTTGAGGAGACCTTTACCCCTGCAGCTAGATTGGAAGTCATTAGAGTGCTACTAGCCTTTGCCTGTTATAAGGGATTTAAGCTGTTTCAAATGGATGTCAAGAGTGCCTTTTTAAATAGGGTAATAAAAGAAGATATTTTTGTAGAACAACCCACAGGTTTTGAGAGTTTCCAATATCCAAATCATGTTTACAAATTTAAAAAGGCCTTATATGGATTGAAACAGGCACCAAGAGCTTTGTATGAGAGGCTTAGCACATTCCTGTTAGAAAGAGAGTTTGTTAAGGGGAGCGTAGACACCACCCTTTTTCTGAGGAGATTAGGGGATGACTTACTCATTCTCCAGATCTATGTTGATGATATAATTTTTGGATCTTCTGATAAATATTAATGTGATGAGTTTTCTAAAACATTGAGTAAGGAGTTTGAGATGAGTATGATGGGAGAATTATCCTACTTTTTGGGGTTTAGTATAAGGCAAACAGATGATGGAACCTTTCTTAATCAATCTAAATACACTAAGGATATTTTGAAGAAATATGAAATGGACAAAGCCAAGCCAATCAATACTCACATGAGCTCCTCAGTTTAGTTAAATAAGGATTCAAGTAGAAAATCTGTTGATCAGAAGAAGTATAGAGATGAAATTGGATCACTGCTTTACCTGACTGCTAGCCGACCTGATATCATATTTAGTGTTTATCTTTGTGCTAGGTTTCAGGCTGATCCTAAAGAGTCCCACCTAACTGCTGTTAAGAGAATTCTTAGATACCTTTTAGGGACCCCAAACCTAGGAATCTAGTACCCTATGCACAACACCTCCTTTGAGATCCTTGGGTATTCTGATTCTGACTTTGTAGGGTGTAGGGTGGATAGAAAGAGCACTTCTGGAACTTGTTAATTCATAGGACAGTCTTTAGTCTCCTGGTCCAGTAGAAAACAGAACTCAGTTGCACTTTCCACTGCTTAAGCTGAGTATATTGCCTTAGGAAGTTGTGTGGCCCAAGTTCTTTGGTTAAAGCAACAAGTTTTGGATTTAGAGTTACCTGTTGGCACAATTTCTGTTCTGTGTGATAATACTAGTGCCATCTGCATCTCTAAGAATCAAATCCAACATTCTAGGACCAAACACATTGATATAAAGTATCACTTCATTAGGGACGATGTTACAAAAGGGGACATTGAGCTACATCATGTAGCAACTGAAAATCAACTGGCTGACATATTCACTAAACCACTAGCCTTTGACTCATTCAACATTTTGAGAACAAGATTAGGAGTGATTGATATAAATGCTTGATTCTGATGACTGCTAATTTCTAATCGTTCTGATTGTTATTCTGTTTTCTATTAGTTAGTTTTTGATTTAATTATTTGCTTTCAGTTGGTTTTATTTCTTCTGCTGATTTCTATTTTAGCCTTGTTGTTAGTTTGATTTGAGCATTTACTTTGATGTGATTTTCTACCTATTTTTATTCACTGGTTCATCTCTTGTACTTATTGTTATATGCTTTTTAAAATCTGATCACTGCTCACTACTTCTAATAATCGGAATTTCTGACTGGGAGTTTTACGTTGTTTTTATTTGGAAGCTTGTAAGCAGTGATTGATTCCACTGGATCTGTTAAAGGGAAGAAACATTGATGATTGTTTCTCTTCTTCTAACTTCTTTATTGGTGTATTGTTTCTTTTGGATAAATATCCTTTTCAAAATTAAAATTTTAGTTTTTGAAATAGAGATTTATTTTATCTTCCTACAGTAATCTACCTCATATCAATAGTGTTTTCAAAGTCTAGAGTCATTATTTTGATTTTCTAAACCAAGTGATTGCACTTATCATATGACGTATAGTTTTTGTTTTGTGAATTACTCTTCCTTATTGTGGAGAGAGTCTCCTATGTCTGGAAAATAATTTCACAGCTGAGACTATTTAATGATTATGAAAAGAAGAAAGCTTACGAAAGATGCGCAGTGCGCCAAATTAATTGAAAAAGAGGCACAAAATGAGCCCAAAGCTGAAAAGATGCGAAATGTCGCTAACTAAAAGATACACAAAGTGTATCAAAAATGAAAAGATGCACAAATGGCCAAATAAATTGAAAAAGAGGCACAAAATGAGCCCAACCATGTTTTCTTTCCTTTCAAATCGTTAAAGGTCTTAGAAAAATCCGTGCGCCACTTAATACTTTCAAAAGCTTGTAGTTGAAAATCCTGATTTCTGATTTTTTTACTTTGTACCACTATTATATTAGATATTTTTCTGGAACGAGGCCTGAAAGGATCTCTTTTCAAATCTAATTTCTTTTCTTCTGAATTGAATGTTTGTTTTGAAAGAGATTTGCATCGATAAGGTGCCCAAGGTGGGAGTTACGAAAGTCAATTTTTATAACTTTTTCTAGATTTCAGCGTTGTCAATCTTCTTCTTATTATATTTTGGATCTAAAATCAAGGAAAAATTCTGATTTACTTGAGCAGCTTAATCAAAAAAAAAGAAAGAAAAAAGGCATTGCTTTTGTATTCTCGTTTCACGTTGTATTTCCTTAATTTTGTCTTTTCTTTTTCATGGTTGTGTTTTTGGAATCCTGATCGTTCATTTTCCCGATCATCCTGGACGATCTTCTTCATCCTGTATGATCCATAAATCATCCTGGATGATCCATTCAAAACCATCTCCACTCTGCTCCTGCTGCTGAGAAACACCAATTATTCGTGATCGTCCTAGACGATCCACAGATCATCGTGGACGATATGATCCATATCTTCCCTATCTGATCAAACGACTGACATTGCCCTAATTATTATCCATTGTCCTGGATGATACACTTCAACGTCCTGGACGATCCACGTGTCAGCTGCTGGACGATTAAAATTCGGCCTGTCCGACACACTTATTGCACATCATCCGGGACGATCCACTTAATCGTCCTGGATGATACCATTTCGTCAATGGTCATCTGGCCTGACTCCTCGGGATGATCGTCTATGTCTAATCATCCTGGACGATCTCTAATAGTCCTGGACGATCTCTGATCGTCCTGTACGATCGGACAGCTTTTTTGACCAATCGTTCAGGCCGTCATAAATGTCCATATCGTCCTGGACGATGTCGCGATCGTACATGACGATCAGGCCAAGTTCTATTTAAATAGTCATTTTCTTAAGGTTTTTCCACACTCCTTCTTCCAATCTTCATCTACCTTCCTTCACTTTTGAGTTCTAATGGCTGGTGGCAAACATTCGTGGCAAATGGGTGTGAGTTCCTCCCGCGGTCATATTGATCCTCGCTTCCCAAATGCAGCTGATCAGGCTGCTTTCGAGTGTTATCGTGATGTGGGGATCACGCATTCTTAAATAGAAAATCCCCGCACCCTCACATATCCTATTCTTGATCTGTTCACACACACCTCCCTCACCTTCATCCTTATACTAGCCTTTTTGTTTAGTCTTGAACTCCTTTATGTTTTCTTTGCAAATTTGTGCATCTCTGATGATTATTCCACTCTTCGTTCGTATGTCAATCAACGTCCCGTAGAACTCACTACCCAAGACTTTCACAATATTCTTCAACTTTCTGTCACTAGCGATAAACTCCACACTCTTATCACTGACCCTGACTATGATTGGAGTGTCGCCAATCACTTCTTTTGCAATATGAATGCTCCCTATCATGTCAATACGTGCACTTCACTTCTTAAGGACGCACGGACCATCTAGCACGTCCTTCGTTCTCTCCGTCATTCCAAAGGAGGGGGATCAAATTCACATCACCTCGTTACTGTCCTTAACCACATACTACATCCTGGCCCATAGGGAGTTTAATGCCACTGACCTGATTATCCGATATATCGAGCACCTCACCACTATTAGGGATCTGGGTCATAGGCGTCGCCCAAATCTAGCTTTAGGTCATCTCATTCATTATAGCTTAG
This sequence comes from Dendrobium chrysotoxum, assembly GCA_019925795.1. Classification (NCBI taxonomy): domain Eukaryota; kingdom Viridiplantae; phylum Streptophyta; class Magnoliopsida; order Asparagales; family Orchidaceae; genus Dendrobium; species Dendrobium chrysotoxum. The sequence goes on from CM034312.1 coordinate 58,012,262, forward strand.
AAACCAAATATGACCTACAGTATCCAGTCCCTCCTGATGTCCCTCCTTCCTTCTTCACAAACAATTCATTCCACGTCCTACACAGCACCCGACTACATCCGGAGCCCGCCCTGGATGTTGAGGAGGAAGAGGAAGAGGCTATTCCAGTTCCTGCTGCACCTGCTCCTCTCCGCATCGCTTCTCCTTTTGACCACCTGGTGTAGCGCTTCGATTAGTGAGAGACCAGATTTGACTCCTATGTGGCTGCCCAGAAGCAGCGGCCCACTGAGGACCTCCAGCACTTCACTAACTATGCTGCGCAGCAGCAACAACAGCATGACCAGGACATTGCCTGGATTGGAGCCCACTTTCAAGCCATTCACAGTTACTTCAACCCACCTCCGCCACCTCCTTCCGATCAGGATCTGCCTCCGTTCTGGTTTTATGTTTTGTAGCTGTTGGTTTTATGTTTTGTTTGCACTGTTTTGTTTGTACTGATTGGTTCTGTTTGTTTTATTTATCCTCCACCTTTTTGTGATGTCAAAAGGGGGAGTCAGTAGTAGTTTTGTTCCTGTTATATTTCAGTTGTAGTAGCTTTGTTACTCGTATGATTTGTACTTGTGTTTCCTGTACTGCTTTGATTGTTCAATGAAAATTAAAAAAAAAAGAAGAGGTTTTTTTTATCTCCTAGTTCTTGTATTTTTAAACTACTGAACATATGTTTGCCATCATCAAAAAGGGGGAGATTGTTACAAATCTAGTTTTCATGATGACACACGTTTCTATTGTGTTTTGCTTGGCTAACCCGTTTCAGGCATAAAAGATCACAAGCAATTCAAGCCAACTCAAGATCGGGTCCATATGTGTCTAATGTACTATTTTCCTTTTCTTGAGTCAATTGTAATGTAACTGAACCCCCAGCTAAGTAACCTTGCACACACACACTAAGGGGAAGAACTTGAGTGAATTAGAGTTTCTGTTTATTTTTGTTCAGATCGTCCTGGATGATATTCACATCGTCCTGGTCAATCCAGTAAAAATAAAAACCCTAATTAGGGTGACCAAGTTAAGTGTGTCTAATTAAGTAGATCGTCCTAGACGATCATTGGATCGTACGGGATGATATGCTCAAATCAGAAATTTTTAGCCGCCAGATCAAGTTAGGCAAGGTTTTATTTTAAGATATTTAGTCTAATCATCCTGGACAATATGTGTATCATCTTGGACGATCCAGTGCAATCATACCTAAATTAACCTGGTAATTAAGGAAAGCAATCAATGGTTAATTGATACGATTACATCGTACGGGACGATCGCAAGATTGTCCTGGACGATATGGATCATCTAGTGCATTTCAGCTATACGACCCGAACTGTGTACAGGATGATTTGGGCACTTTTTGAACTAATCGTACAGGATGATATCCAGATCATCCTGGACATTCAAGTCATTTTTCAGTCGTCCAGCACAAGTTTCTCTAGACGACCCGAACTGTCTTCTGGACGAAATTTTTCAATTTACACAAATCATCCCGGACGATCGCAGAATCGTACGGGACGATATGTATAACTTTTTCTACTAATCATCCAGAAGAGCCAGATCATCCAGGCTGAAGAAGCTGATTTTGAACTGATCGTACAGGATGATATATCGATCATCCTGGATGATCTTGGCTGACTAGTTGAGATTTAGGGAAAATTTTAAGCCTTCCTATAAAAGATATTTTTCTCTCAACAAAAAAAATCTTTTGCCACTTTCCTTTCCAGAGAAACCATAAAGAGAGAGAGAGAGAGTTTGGGAGAGAGAGAGAGGATCTTGTGAGGGGGAGTTTGTGAGGGGTTCATGAAGGTTGATCCAAGAAAAGATTGTGAGGGGTTCAGTCTTCTTCTCCGCTCGTCGTCTTTCGTCGTGTTGGTGTTCTTTGGGAGAGAATCGTCGCCAAGAAGATCCTAGATTCTCTGCCTGCTTCAGGAGGAAGCAAAAGAACGTTGGGTTCTCTACCTCACCGTGTGGTGGAAAGGAGGTTCTTGTACAGGCTTCTCCGCCTTGCTGTGGGAGAAAAAGGAGATACACTTTCAGTTAGTGCAATACCAGGAGGGGAGGTTCCGGGTAGTGGACGTAGGTCAAGTTGACCGAACCACTATAAAATTCAGTGTGTTCATTCTAATTACTTTCTGCACTTTTATTTTTCTGTGATTAACTGCTTTGGTTAAATCGTGTTCGATCTTTTCATTTGATTGTTTTGTTCGTTTCCGCTGCAAATCATAGAAAAGATTTTTATTGTTGCTCTCAAATTTTTAAATAACCAATTCACCCCCCCCTCTTGGTTAGCCTCGGGACTAGTTCATCAGGGCTTAACATCCCTATCGAACTTTCATACCTCTCATTAAGTTTTTTTGGATGATTTTTTAAGGCTTTTCATGCTTGCATGACACACTCTTCTTTGCCATAACTAGAACTCACCAAAAATTATTTTTAAGTGAAGAGCAATATCAAATTTAAAGCAATTTAGATCAAGTATATAAATATTATTGATTCTCCTTCCCTGTAAAATAATTTTGTTATTTAAGCTTATTATGCAGCTGATTGACAGAAGTCTTATGCTAAAGTTTTATCATAGAGCAGGCTGATACTGAGAAGATTGTGTTTTAATCCATCTACAAGTAAAACATTTTCAATGATAAAATTTTTTGAATTGTCAATTATACATAATCCCACCACTCTCCTGGTCTTATTATCTCCTAGTGTCACTTTGCCTCCTACTATGGGCTCCAGTGAAATAAATGTATTTGTATCTCCAGTCATATACCTTGAACAAAGCTATGTGATTGCTATCCAGAGTAGAGTGATCTTTCCTTAAGCATTCATGCTCTTTCTACTGAATTGAAAAATCAGATTTTAAGGCTTGCATACAAATTTTTGAGCTTCCAATATGAAGATTGAATTTTTATAGAAACATCAAATAATTATTCATAGGTAAGCTCACATACCTCCTCTTAATCAGAATAATCAAGATGATCATTTGCCATTAAGTACTAGATGGTTACCTCCTCTTCTGGTTTAGTTTTAGAAGAGTCTAATCTAGAGTCTGCCCAGAAAGCCTTCTAAATCCTTTTTTTTTCCTTTCTTGAATTTAGGTTTTTCTTAACCCTTCTCCTTAATTGGGTGAGCATTAAGTGTTGGGCATTCAGACTTCAGGTGCCCTGACCTCCTACATTCAAAATATATAACATCAAAGGAAACTTTAGAATTCTTACCAGTCTTACCTTTGTTCAATTTCCGATGATGCTTTTGCTTTCTCTTAAGAAAGCTTTTGAACATCCTAGTCATCAAAGCAATGTCATCATCATCTTATCCAGAAGAGTCATTATTAGAATCATTAGCCTTTAAGGCTATAATTTTCTCTTTCTTCTTTTCAACTGCATCAAGCTGCCTTTGATTCACTCCTTAATCATAGGCAATGACTGACCCAAGTAAGTTATCAATGGAATAAACATTCAGATCTTTAGATTCAGTAATGACAATAATTTTTGCATCATACAAAAGAGGTAAACATTACAAAATCTTGTTAACTTTTTCATAGCTTGTAAGCTCTCTTCATAAGGCATGCAAAGATGTAACAATCTGAGTAAACCTAGTATACATTTTAGAAACAGATTCACTAGGTTTCATGTAAAAAAGTTCATAATCATGAAGCAGAATGTTCAGCCTAGATTGTTTTACTTCATCAGTTTCCTCATATGTTGTGTAAAGTTCATCCAAAATTTCATTTCCAGTTGAACAACTAGAGACACCCATGTAATCTTCATATTTTAAAGCACAGAAAAAATAATTTAAACATTTAGCATTCAATTTGGCTAAATCTTTATATTCTATTATCCATTCAGCAAAAGGTATTTTAGTTTTAATGCCATTCACTAATCTAAAAGCTACAGAGTATCCTTCTTGAACTTACATCCACATGCAATAATCAATTGATTGTAAAAAGGTGGACATGTTAATTTTTCAAAAATCAAAAGGAATATTATCAAATAAAGGTGGTCATGTAATTGAATATCCTTCCTCAGTATTACTATTACCAAAATTAGCCATGGATTTTAGTGAAAGAGAGTGCTGGATTTTAGTGAGAGAAAATTCCATTTTTTTCAAAAATTTCCTTTCCTTATTTCTCGATTTATTCCATTATGGTGGTGGAGGGTCATCGATCATCTATTACTGATGACCGAAATACCTCCATTTCCCTTTCTACTAGGAAAACTAACCTTTGTTGGGGATCCAAAGGCAGAAATAATGATAAATGGGATGATCTCAGTAACGTAAGTCTTGAACAATGTCCTCTGGTTATTAATGAAGGATGCATTCCACCCACTCGTGGTTCTGTCCCTGTGGAAGGAAAGGGAAAAGGAATTTTAGCCTATCAAATCTCAAGTGAGAAGGATAATATAATATCTCCTAAGGAATTTCTTTCATAACCATTGAAGGGTATTGTATCTAACGCTCAAGCAAATGATTTTAAAGCTTCGACATCTGCAGGTTTAATTTAAAAGTTAATCATTTCTTGATTCCTTCTTTTATTTAAGAAAATAAAGAAATGTTACTGCAAAATTAGGAGATTTTGAATACAAATATTACGGTTGAGGGTTTGGATCCTTTAATTAGAAAATTTTTTGATAAAGTGATGGATAATTCTGCTATCCATAAGAATGGATCAGGAAATGAGTGGGTTAAGACTCAGCATATCAAAGTAAATAATGTGGAGTTAGATGCTTATGATTTAGAAGATCATAATATTATTAAACTTAATGTTCATAAGGAATGCAAAAATTATTAATTACTGCAGATATAGCTTGTGGAAAAAGTTTTTGGTAAAAATGTTCCTTTTTCTCCTTGTAGTATAGAATTGAGGCGTCAATGGAGCAAATATGGAAGCTTTCATCTTACTTCATTAGGCCTTGATTAGATATTGTGTTCATTCCATTCATCTAAAGCTATGGAAGAAGTATTTAGTTGAGGACCATGGTATGTGGGAGGTCATGTAATTGGGATGGATAAATGGACACCTCAATTTTCCCCTTTTTTGTTTAAAGGTCTATCCTCTCCTATTTGGATCCAGTTGCCTCATTTACCTTTACATTATTGGGATGAGATTAATTTTACTAAGATTGTTGCCAAGATAGTGGTTGCTATGTTTTTAGATGGAAACATGTTTAAATGGGGAGGACGAGAATTTGCTAGAGCCTGCGTTCATATTGATGTAGATTCTAAATTATCTCATGGATTGAAGGTATATATGGCAAATTCTTTCAAAATATGGAATATGAAAAAATTTCTTCATTTTGTTTCAAATGTGGTACGATAGGCTATGTTGTTGGAAAGTGTTCTGATGTCACTATTGATGGGCAAGCAAATGACATTAAAGAAGTGAAGAGTAATGACTGCTCGGGAAATATTTTAGCTTCTGAGAAGACTTCAAAGGTATTGGAGGGGAAAGCTGGTGATATAGTTTTTGAAAATATGTATGGTCCTTGGATGTATGTGAAGTTTAGAAAACACAGTAAAAACTTTGAAAATGGAGTCAGAAATGTTGATTCTCTGGATCATAAGTATTATGCGAAGCCTCAAGATCAGAATGTTGGTGTGAAGCTGCCCTCTACTATTATGTTTAATATATTATCTCAAGATAATTCACATGATATGGCTACAGTTGTTGAAGATATGGTTCTAGAAGGGAGTATTCCTGATTCAGTATTGTTCAAAGAATAATTTTTTGGACCTGCTTCTGTTATTGATTCTAAGAATTCTACTAAAAATGATATGAGTTTATCTGTACTAGATGGTGGAGCTCAAAATACAATGGAGGATGGCTTCAGGATGGTATCTAAAGTGGCAGTCCCTAAGGCTGAAGGAAATGTTGCAATTTCTGAATCTGTAGTCAAGGAAATTGATAAGCGAAGAATTGAAAGTATTAGTGGAGTGGGTTCTCAGCAGGAAGATATGGAGTCTTCTCCCATAGATGATGTTCCTAAGATAAGTTCAACTTCTTCTTATCTTGTTGATAACAATAAGGAGATTGGTTTGCTTAGTGTTAAACAAAAAAGCACCAAACAACTTAAATTCTTAGGACCTATTAAGGATTTTCCTAGGAAAAGGAAAATTGATTTGAAGGCTATTTGGGGGGCGACACTTTTAATATTGTTTCTGGATGATGGATATTATGGCTTAGCTTGGGGAAGGAGCTTTTAAGAGGGAAGCTTTGGTTTATTTTAAAACAATGGTTATGAGAAAGGAAGTCTGCTTTAAATGTTTAGTTAAATCTGAAGCTAATGATTCAAATTTGGTTTTTTACCTGTGAAAGTTTGATAGGGATGTTAAGCCCTGATGAACTAGTCCCGAGGCTAACCAAGAGGGAGGGTGAATTGGTTATTTTAAAAATTCGTGAGCAACAGGAAAGATCTTTTGATAATTTGTACCAGAAATAAGTAAACACAGTAATGAAAAGATCAATCATAGATTTCACCCAAGCAGATAATAACAAAAAATAAAGTGCAGAAAATAATCAGAAAGAGCACACCAGATTTTATAGTGGTTCGATCAACTTGACCTACGTCCACTCCCTAGAGCCTCCCCTCCGAGTATTGCACTAACACAAAAGTGACTCTCCTTTTACTCCCACAGCAAGGCGGAGAAGCCTGTACAAAACCTCCTTTTCACCAACCTGGTGAGGCAGAGAACCTAAACTCCTTTCTTTTCTTGCTGAAGCAGGCAGAGAACCCGGACTCCTTTTGCTTCCTCCTAAAGCAGGCAGAGAATCTCAATCTTCTTACAGACGATCCTCCGATAGAAAATACTGACAAGATAGAGACGATGAATAGAGAAGACGACTCTGATCCTTGCTTGGAGCAACCTTTGTGAATCCCTCACAAACTCCCCCTCACAAGATCCTCTCTCTCTCTCTCCCAAGCTCTCTCCTTCTCTCTTAAGGATTTCTCTGGAAAGAAAAGTGGCAAATGATTTTTCTTGTTGGAAGAAAAAGATCTTAAATAGGAGGGCTCAAAAATTGCCCTAAATCTCAACTGGTCGTCAAATATCATCCAAGATGATCGGTCAATCATCCTGTACGATTAGTTTAAAATCACATGTATCAGCTTGGATGATCTGGTTCCTCTAGACTATTAGTATACAAGAGTTATTCAGATCATCCCATACGATTCTACGATCATCCATAATGATTAGTGTAAATCAGGAATTTCAACCAGAAGTAGCTCTGGTTATCCAGGAGAACTTGAGCTGGACGATCTTAAAATGACTTGATCGTCCAAGATGATATGTCTATCATTCTGTAAGATTATGTTCAAAAAGTGCCAAAATTGTCCGGTTCACAGCTCTGGATGTACAGGTCAAAACATGCTGGACGATTTCAAAATGACTTGATCGTCTGGGATGATAAGGGTATCATCCCGTACGATTAGTTCAAAAATGGGATTATCATCCTGCACACAGCTCTGGACATACAGGTGATAGGCACTGGACGGTCAGGATTTTTAACACATCATCTCGTATTATCCTGAGATCATCCAGGATGATATGATCAAATCAATCAGACCTTATTTACTTTCCTTAATCACCAGAATAATTTAAGCATGATTGTAATGGATCGTCCAGGATGATACACATATCATTCGCGACAATCAGACCAAATCTCTAAAAATAAAAACTTACATAACTTGATCTGGGGCTGAGAATTTTTGATTTAAGTCTATCATCTTGTATAATATTAGGATCATCCTGGATGATCAGCTTAATCAAACCGACTTAACATGATCATCCTAATTAGGGTATCTATTTTCACTGGATCGTCTAGGATGATCTGAACAAAATTTTGAGATAGAAACTCTAACTCACTAAAACTCTCCCCCTGAGTGTGTGTGTGCAATGTTACTTAGCGAGGGGATCAATTATATTACATTTGACTAAAAAAAATGACAATTAAACACACGTGGACCCGATCTTGAGTTGGTTTGGATTGCATTTGATCTTTTGGTACCTAAAATGATTAGCTAAGCAAAACAGAATACAGACTTATTTGTCATCATCAAAACTATACTTCTTAAACCCAGATTTACAATAATATCAACTTTTTTTATGATAGAAAATTTTGATGCAGTAGTTTCAAATTAAACAGACAGGAGTACTCAACGCACATATGAAAATTTCAAATGTCACTAAACACAAAATACACTAAGGGGAAATAATTACAACCCAAGAACAGTATAAGAAACTACTAGTCACTCAAAACACTCACTCCCCCTTTTGACATCACAAAAAGTAGGAAGAACAGACACAATAATATAAATAGAAAACATCACAACACAAAAAAAGTCAGATTAAATAAATAAATAAATGAGAAAAAATAAAACTAAAAGCATGATTATTTTTAAATCGTTCAACTCCAGTAATTCAAAATTTTCCCTTGATTTTTAATCCAAAAACCAATAAGAAGAAGATCGATAGCGCTGAAATCTAGAAAAGTTAAAAAATTGACTTTCATAACTCCCACCTCGGACACCTTATAGGTTCAAATTCCTTTCAAAATAAAAATCCAATTCAAAAGAAAAGAGATTAGTTTTGAAAAGTGATCCTTTCAAGCCTCATTCTAGAAAAATATCTGATATAACAGTATTTCAAAGTAAGGAATCAGAAATCATGATTTTTCGTCTCAAGCTTTTGAAAATATTAAGTGGTGCATTGATTTTTCTAAGACATTTAAAGATCTGAAAGGGAAGAGAGCCTATTTCTTTGTGGGCTCATTGTGTACCCCTTTTTTTTCAATTTGTTTGGCACTTTGTGCATCTTTTGATTTTTGACATTGCGCATCTTTTTAGTTTCGGCTAATTTTATGCCTCTTTTCATTTTGGAGCACTTTGCGTATCTTTTTTAAGCTTGCTCCCTTTCAAAATCATTAAAGAATCTCAGCTGTGAAATTACCTTCCAAACATAAGAGACGACAAAACTCACTCTCTACATTAAGGAAGAGTAATTCACAAAACAAAAATCATACATCATATGATAAGTGCAATCACCTGGTTCAGAAAAATATAACAAAGGCTCAAAACTTTTGAAAATATTATTCATATGAGGTAGATTACTGTATGAAGATAAAATAGATCTCTACTTTAAAAACTAACTTTTTAATTTTGAAGAAGATTTTTATCCAAAAGAAGTAATATGCCATTAAAAGAGTTAAAGGAAGAGAAATAATCATCAATGTTTCTTCCTTTTAACAGATCAAGTGGAATCAATCACTGCTTATAAGCTTCCAAACCAAAAACAAGGCAAAACTTTCAGTCAGAAATTCAATTTATCAGCAGTAGTGAGTAGTGATCTGATTTTTAAAGGAATAAAATAGTGAATCAAAAATACATAGGAAATCTCATCAAAATAAATGCTAAAATACAAAAAATCCAATCAATAAAAAGAAAATCATCAGTGAATAAAAATAAAATAGGAAACAAACAGTCAAACCTAAAGTCTAACAAAAATAAAGTAAAAGCAAAAAAACTTAGAAGTCATCAGTCATCAGAATCATATGTTTATGTCAATCACACCCAATCTGATCCTAAAATGCTAAATGAGTCAAAGGCCAGTGGTTTAGTGAAGATGTCAGCCAACATATTTTCAATTGGTACATGGTGTAGCTCAATGTCCCTTTTTGTAACATGGTCCCTAATGAAGTGATGCCTTATGTCAATGTGTTTGGTTCATGAATGTTGGATGAGATTCTTAGAAATGCAAGTGGCACTAGTATTATCACACAGAATAAAAATTGTGCTAATAGGTAATCTTAAATCTAAAACTTGTTGCTTCAACCAAATGACTTGGGCCACACAACTTCCTAAGGCAACGTACTCAGCTTCAGCAGTGGAAAGTGTAATTGAGTTCTATTTTCTACTGGACTAGGAGACTAAAGACTATCATATGAATTGACAAGTTCCAGAAGTGCTCTTTCTATCCACCCTACACCCTGCAAAGTCAGAATCAGAATATCCAATAATCTCAAAAGAAGTGTTGTGCTAAGGGTATCAGATTCCTAGGTTTGGGGTCCCTAAAAGATATTTAAGAATTCTCTTAATAGCAGTTAGGTGGGACTCTTTAGGATCAACTTGAAACCTAACACAAAGACAAATACTAACATAATATCAGGTCGGCTAGCAGTCAGGTAAAGTAATGATCCAATTATTCCTCTATACTTTTTTTGATCAGCAGATTTTTCATTTGAATCCTTATCTAACCGAATAGAGGAGATCATGAGAGTGTTGATTGGCTAGGCTTTGTCCATTTCATATTTTTTCAAAATGTCCTTAGTGTATTTAGATTGATTGAAAAATGTTCCATTATTCATTTGCCTTATGCTAAACACCAAAAAGTTAGACAATTCTCCCATCATACTCATCTCAAACTCCTTACTCATTATTTTAGAAAAATCATCACATAAATTTTTATCAGAAGATCTCGATAATGAGTAAATCATCCCCTACTCTCCTCAGAAAAAGGGTGGTATCTACGCTCCCCTTAACAAACTCTCTTTCTAACAAGAATATGCTAAGCCTCTCCTACCAAGCTCTAGGTGTCTGTTTCAATCCATATAAGGCCTTTTTTAATTTATAAACATTATTTGGATATTGAGAACTCTCAAAACCTGGGGGATGCTCTACATAGACATCCTCTTTTATTACCCCATTTAAAATGGAACTCTTGGCATCCATTTGAAATAACTTAAATCATTTATAACAGGCTAAGGCTAGTGGCACTCTAATGGCTTCCAATATAGCTACAAGGGAAAAAGTCTCCATAAAATCAATCCCTTCAATCTGATTGTACCCCTTAGCCACCAATCTTGCCTTATTCCTAACTACCACACCGAATCATTCATCTTATTCTTAAAGACCCACTTGGTTCCTACTATACTTTGATTTATAGGTCTTTCTACTAACTCCCAAATATCATTCCTTATAAATTGATTTAGTTCCTCTTACATAGCTAAGATCCAAAATTCATCAAAAATGGCTGGATTGATGTTGGTGGGTTCAGTCATTGAGATAAAGGCATAGTGGTTTACTTCCTTCCTAAGTACATGCTTAGTCCTAACACCTTCAAATGGGTTTCCTAAGATCAGTTCTTTAGGATGACTCGGAGAATATCTCTAATCTCTAGGCAAAATATTTTGAGGCTCTACCCTTTCCTCCAGATTTGCATTTTTAACTCCTTGGGTAATCTCTCCTACATCTTCTTCTTCCTCAACTCTAGTCTCCTTGGGATCAGATTCATCAAACAACACATGAGTTGTTTCTTCCACCACCAAAGTCCTCTTATTATACACTCTAAAGGATTTCCCCACACTAGAATAGCCTAAGAATACTCCTTCATTAGATTTGGGGTCAAATTTTCTAAAGGATGACTTCTCGTTGTTCAGAATGAAAACCTTACATTGAAAGACATGGAGGTGGGACAGGTTTGAAGTTCTACCCTTAATGATCTCATAAGGTGTCTTATTCAGATTGGATCTAACATTCACCTTATTCAGCACATAACAGGCAATGTTCACCGCTTCAGCCCAAAAGAATTTTGAAAGTGAATACTCAGCAAGCATGGCTCTAGTGGCTTCCACTAATGTTCTATTCTTCCTTTCAGGTACCCCATTCTGTTGAGGGGTCAAAGGAGCTGAAATATTATGGCTAATCCCTTACTTCTCACAGAATATTCAAAATCTCACATTTTTAAACTCTCCACCATGATCACTATGAATAGTCAAGATCTTACAACCTAACTTCCTCTGAATCCAAGTGGAGAAAGACTTAAACTCATCAAATGACTCAGATTTATGTGATAGAAATTAAATCCAAGTGAATCTCGAGCAATCATCAACAATCATAAATCCATAGACTTTTCCTCCTAAGCTGGTAATGCAAATTGGTCCAAAGAGATCCATGTAAAGGACTTCTAAAGGTCTAGAGGTGCTAATATCCTTAACAAAGTGAAAGGAGGACTAGACTTGCTTCCACAATTAACAGGCATCACACAGATGGTTCTTAGTGAACTTAAGCTTGGGGACACCTCTAACTAAGTCCTTTTGGGTGACTCTCCTAAGGGTTTTTATACTGGCATGACATAATCTCCTGTGCCACAACTAAGACTAATCAATAGCAATTTTTAAGCAAATTGAAACATCAGCTTTAAAGCAACTTAGATTTAGCATGTAAACATTATTAATTCTTTATCCCTACAAAACAATTTTATCATTTAAGCTTATAATATAGTAAGTGGGCAGGAATTTAATTTTGTATCCTTTATCATAGAGTTGATTGATGCTCAGCAAGTTGGGTTTCAATCCATCTACAAGTAAAAAATTATCAATAATGAAATTCTTTGAATCACCAATTATACATGATCCTACCACCCTCCTGGTTATGTTATCTCCAAGTGTAACCTTGCCTCCGGCAAAATGAACTAATTTGCATCTCTAGTCATGTGTCTTGAACATCCACTGTCCATGTACCACATACTTTCACGAGGTCTTGTGAGAGAGCACACCTACAAAATCATTAAATGTCAGATTTAGGAACCCAAATAGTTTTGGGTTCCTTCTTATAAAAAGAAGGATGTAATGCATGTGTGTTGTGTAGTGAAACAGGAAATTTGGGCCTCCACACCCAATGTGTACTACGATGAATAGTGTAGGTGTGGGAGATGTGTCCTAACTTGCCACAAGAAAAACATTTAACACCATGAAAAGGGTTAACTAATCTATGTGGGTGATAGTGCCTCTTCCTAGGTTTAAATGAGATATGCTTTGATGATTTTAAAATAGATTCTTCAAAAAGTGGAGGTGCATAAAACTGTACAAAAGTAGGAGATGTTTTATTTTTTTCAAAAGCAATAATTTTAACACTCAAATTTCATTTTATTTTCATACTTACCATTTCAAATTTCAGATGATGTTCATTACTATCTAAATCAAATGCAAGAGTTTCTATTTCTTTAAATACAACTTGTAATTCAACATGCGATGTTTTTAATAAATCATGCTCAACAATTAAATCAGAATGCTTTTTATTTAATTCATCAAATTCATCAAGTAAAGACATGTGATTGCTATCAAGTGTAGAATGATCTTTAACTATGACATTATGCTCTTTCTGTAAAGTTAAGAAATCCAATTTCAGGCTAGCATGCAATTTCTTAAGTTTCCTATAAGATGAATGAATTTTCTCAAAAACTTCTAGCAATTGATCATAAGTAAGCTCACATACCTCTTCTTGATCAAACTGATTAGGATGAACATCAGCCATCAGACACAGATTTATAGTCTCCTCCTCAGATTCAGTCTCAAAGGAGTCGGATACAGAATTTGCCCAGAATGCCTTTTGAATCCGCTTCTTGTCCTTCCTGAACTTGGGTTTCTCCTCACCCTTTTATTTGCTTGGGTGAGCCTTAAGTGTAGGATAATCGACCTTAATGTGTCCAGGCTTCTTGCATTAAAAGCAAATACTATCAGATGAACCTTTAAAAGTTTTACTGGACTTACCCTTGTTTCACTTCTGAAAATTCTTGTGTTTCTTCCTTAGAAAGCTTTTGAATTGCCTAGTGATTAAGGCAACATCATCGCTATCAGACCCAGAAGTATTAGTGTCACTATCGTTGGCCTTTAGTGCCACACTTTTCTCCTTCTTCTTCTCACCTACATCAAGCAGTCTTTGGTTCACCCCTTGCTCGTAAGCAATGAGTGGCCCAAGTAATTTATTAATAGAATAAGTGTTCAAATCTTTGAATTCAGTAACTACAATTATCTTGGCATCAAAATAAGAAGGCAAACATCTCAAAATTTTATTCACTTTTTCATAGTTCATAAGTTCTCTTCCTAAAGCATGCAAAGAAGTAACAATTTGAGTAAACCTTGCATATATTTCAGAAATTGTTTCAGTATATTTCATGCGAAAAAGTTCATAGTCATGAAGCAATATGTTTAACCTAGAATCTTTGAGTTTAGATGTACCTTCATAAGTGATGCACAATCTATCCCAAATTTCTTTACCAGTTATACAAGTAGAGACACGCATGTAATCCTCAGATTTTAAGCAACAGAAAAAATAGTTCAAATATTTGGCATTCAGTTGGGCTAAGTCATGATCATCAAAAGTCCATTTAGTGAAAGGTAGTTCAGTTTTAACATTGTTACCCATTCTAAAAGGTGCTTCATAGCCATCCTTAACCAGCATCCACATGCGATAATCTATAGATTGAAGAAAATTAGACATGTGAGTTTTCCAAAAATCAAAAGGTATGTTATCAAACAATGGCGGTCGTGTAATTGAATAACCTTCAGCAATATCAAACATACGAGTTTTCTTCCTCCTGAAGCAGGCAGAGAATCTCGATCTTCTTGTGGATGATCCTCCCACAAAAAACACTGACAAGATAAAAGATGATAAATAAAGAAGACAACTCTGATCCTTGCTTGGAGCAACTTTTATGAATTCCTCACAAACTCCCCCTCACAAGATCCTCTCTCTCTCTCTCTCTCTCAAGGATTTCATTGGAACGAAAAGTGGCAAAAGATTTTTCTTGTTGGAAGAAAAAGATCTTCAATATGACAGCTCAAAAATTGCCCTAAATCTTAACTGGTCGTCAAATATCATCCAGGATGATCGGTCGATAGTCCTGTATGATCAGTTCAAAATCACATGAATCAGCCTGGACGATCTGGTTCCTCTGGATGATTAGTAGAAAAGAGTTATTCAGATCGTCCTGTACGATCCTAGATCGTCCTGAATGATTAGTGTAAATCAAGAATTTCATCTAGAAGATAGCTCTGGTCGTCCAGGGGAACTTGAGCTGGACGATCTTAAAATGACTTGATCATCCAGGATGATATGTCTATCATCATGTACAATTAGTTCAAAAAGTGCCAAAATCGTCCGGTTCATAGCTCTGGACGTACAGGTCAGCATATACTGGATGATTTCAAAATGACTTGATCATCTGGGATGATAAGGGTATCGTCCCATACGATTAGTTCAAAAATGGGATTATCATCCTGCACACAGCTCTAGACGTATAGGTGATAGGCAGTGGACAGTCAGGATTTTTAACACATCGTCTTGTATGATCCTGAGATTATCTAGGACGATATGATCATATCAATTAGACCTTAATTACTTTTCTTAATCACTAGATTAATTTAGGCATGATTGTAATGGATCGTCCAGGATGATACATGTATTATTCAGGACAATCAGACTAAATCTCTAAAAATAAAAACTTACCTAACTTGATCTAGAAGCTGAGAATTTTTGATTTAAGCCTATCATCTGGTATGATATTGGGACCATCCAGGACGATCAGCTTAATTAAATTGAGTTAACATAATCATCCTAATTAGGGTTTCTATTTTGACTAGATCCTCCAGGACGATCTGAACAAAATTTTGAGACAGAAACTCTAACTCACTAAAACTCTCCCCCTGAGTGTGTGTGTGCAAGGTTACTTAGTGAGGGGATTAATTACATTATATTTAACTCATGAAAGGAAAAAAATATAATTAAACACACGTGGACTCAATTTTGAGTTGGTTTGGATTTCATTTAATCTTTTGGTACCTAAAATGATTAGCTAAGCAAAATAGAACACAAACATATTTTTCATCATCAAAACTATACTTCTTGAACTCAGATTTGCAGCAAGCTGCTTCAGACATAGAGGTTCAGGAATTTTTATCTCATATGAAGCTAGATGGAAATTCTTTGCCTACAATGGATATTGGTGAAGGTTCTTTAGGAGTATTTGAGGTTGGAGTTGGTGTTCTTTTTGTTTTTCTATTAGTTGTGTGTTGTTTTTTTATTTTTCTTGTAGGTTTTTATTGCCTTTTTGGAATTCTTGAAATGATATATGGGATTCTCACTAGTTGTTATTTTTTATCTTTTGGGAACTCTAAGATACTAACTAACCTTTTAGGTTGTTTAAATATTTGGTGTCCCCTTCACCCCAATGGGTTTAAAATGGGAATTAGTATATCACATATCCATTAAGATAGTTTCAAAGGGCTCGTTTAGTGTTTTGCTTTCTAGTTTGTAACAGTTATTTTCCCTGACTTTAATGCTATTTGCATCCCTTCAAAAAAAAAAATAGCCATTGGTCATTTTTCAAAAGTTTCCTAAAACTTAATTTATGAATCCCACTCTGATATGACTTGAAAGTTCGTGAGGGTTTTTAAACCCTAAAGAACTAGTCCTGAGGCTAACAAAGAGGATGGGGGGTGAATTAGTTATTTTTAAAAAAAACTTTAACAAAATGATCAATTTAAAATTTCTTAATGCGAAAGCAGCTTAATTTCATAATAACAAATATTTTAGAGATTTCAAACATAGTATAATTCATAGAAAAATTATAGAAATTAAATGCAAAAAAATAATCAGAAAGAGCACACCAGATTTATAGTGGTTTGGTCAACTTGACCTACTTCCACTCCCTGGAAATCTCCTTTCTAGGTATTGCACTAAAAGTAGTGTCTCTCCTTTTACCCCTACAATAAGGCAGAGAAGCTCTTATAAAATCTTTCTACCGACCGGGTGAGGTAGAGTACCTTGAATCCTTTTACTCCCTCCTAGAGTAGGTAGAGAACCTGGAAATCCTTTTACTCCCTCTTGGAATAGGTGGAGAACTTGGAAATCCTTTTACTCACTCTTGGAGTAGGTAGAGAACCTGGATCTAATATTGATGAAAATCTTTCCAGAACCACCAAGGAACCAAAAAAGTAGCTTGACGAAGATGGTGGAAACCTTGCTTGGAGCAACCTTTGTGAATCTCTCATAAATCCCCCTCACAAGGATTTCTCTCTCTCCCAAGCTCTCTCTTCCTTCTCTAGCTCTCTCTCAAGAAGACTAAACATTAAAATATTATCTCAAGGATAATAAGAGAGCTTAAATAAAGAGCCTTAAAAAAAGCCCTAATTTTCAATATGGAGGCACTGATCATCCCGTATGATCATATGATCGTCCTGTACGACTAGTTCAAAAATACTAATTCAGCTAGTATGAATTGCATAGCCCTATACGATTAATTCAAGAGAAATAGACTGATCATCCTGAATGATTATAATATCATTCCAGATTATTAGTATAAAAATATTGAACATAATTTTGTATGATGCTCGACGATGCCATATCATCCCATGCACTTCTCAATCATCTGGTATGAAAGATGACATTATCTTAGACAATTAGTTGAAAAACTATGGTATTTATCTGGGATGATATGTGGTGATCCCTTATAATCCCATATCTCTCTATAGCCCTGGATTAACATTATCGATCATCCTATATGATCAGATCAAATCAAATTTTATCATAATTATTCTCCTAATTATAGGGTTAATTTAGGCATAATTGTCATATATCATCTAGGATGATAAGGATCATCCTGTAAGATATATATAAAATTTGAAAAATAATATATTGCCTAAATTGTGATTGGCGGCTATTTTTCACAATCTGAAATGATCATCCTGTATGATCTATATCGTATAGTCTGATTAGTTTAATCTCTTAATTAATAGGGATGCCTTAATTTGGGTTTTCTATTTTTAATTAATCATCCAGAACAATATAAATCATCATATACAATTAGGTCAAAAAAAAAGAAAATTTCTCTAACTTACCAACCCACTCCCTTGCATTTGTGTGTAAGGTTACTTAGCTTGGGGTCAACCAAATACATGACTTAACTCAAGAAAGCTAAAAAGTAAATTAAAATAAAAATTACTGATAGACTCAACCCTAGTCTACCCGATCTTGAGCTGATTTGTATTGTAAGTGAACATGTGGACCTGAAAGGTTAGTAAGCGGGGTAAACAAAATAGATATATAATAATAGCAGTAGAAAAGAAACTATAATAATTGTTATTTTCAAAAATCATAATACTTCGGCCCAAATTTGTAACAGTATTATTCATAGTTTATGATTATGAACTGATACTACATGATTAGTTTAAAAAATTTAAGTTATCATATTGAACCCCTACTCATTATACAGAACTAACTTGATAAATTAAGCTAATTATATTATATGATACTCGATCAAAATGTACGATTAGAAGCGACATAATTGAAATTTTATAGTTTTTTGAATCCTTGTATAAAAACCTTTATTTTAGTCTTTTGAAGTGCCTTCACTAGGAGGGTGAAAAAGGGTTCTAGATTCTCTGCCTTCACTAGGAGGATAAAATGGATTTCAGGTTCTCTTACTTTATTAGGAGGGTGAAAAAGGATTCTAGGTTCACTGCCTTCATTAGGAGGGTCAAAAAACATTCAGGAGGGCTGCCATCACCAGGAGGGTGAACAAGCCTCCAGGTACACTACCTTCTATATTTGAAAAGCTTTACTTGCTTTGGAAAGACGTAAAACAAATTGGAATTATAATTTCTTTGAGAAAATTTAATTTTTAGAATTTTAGTTTTGAAGTCAAACACTTCATTATGAATGATATATCATCTCGAGAGGCAAAAATATCATTCCCTAATTGGTTCAAATAACAAAACTGTAAGTCTCATCCTAATTATGATAGTCAAATTCAAGGAAGAACTACATATGACCACGAAGGGTCAAAATAATATTTGATCATGTATTTAGCCATGATAGTCTAGATTAAGTATCAATAATTTCATATTCGAAGTCGTAATAATAAATGATGTATCATCCCAAGGAAAGAAAATATCATTTATTATTGATCATCTGAATATGACGACAACGATCATCTTTAAACTTGATTTCTCCAAAGAGAATTAATTGATTTTAAACATTAATTTGGGGTCTTTAAATCTCCTACGAGGGAAAGCCATTGTAGTTAATTACATCATAGGAAACTTAAGTTTCCAATGAATACTCTAGATTAAAATAATGGTAGAAATTTTATTTTTGAATTTTTAAGGAGTGAGGTTGGAGTTTTAACTGGGATTGGATCAAACTTTGAAAATTTATTTTGGAATCCAAAGGATGAAAGGTGGGAGGTGTTTTGGGATTCTGAAACACTTCCAAAACACCCCTATCAACCCTATGTGTTGGGTTTGAAACTTTAGTTTTGAGAGAAAAGTTAATTTGAGTTATAATTTTATTAGAAAGTTGGGACTATATTCTGGAGGTTGGGGTCTTATGATTTTAAGTCCGCCCCAAAACCTAAGTCTAATTTGGGCACTAAATAATAGTGGCCAAAACCTAGCTAATATAATGTAAATCTGGGCTTATCCCGACAAGGATTGGGGAGCTAGCTAACCAATAAATGCTTCAAAATCATGTGTTTGATCTTTTATGAAAGAACAGTAAAACTGTTACTTAAGTTTTGAGGAATTGGGGGCAACTGTTACTTATGTAGGGTGATTATGCTTAAATTACAATTAAAATTTTAGTAATTTAATTTGTTTCTAATGCAATGCATGCTAATTGACCTTGTATGCTTTAATGGTATAAAATAATTTTAAAATTAGGCTTAGAAAATATGTTTTTCCCTAGAGATTACACAACATCTCCTAGCTAGAGCTGCAACATAATAGGCCAGGTGGTCTGCAACAACTTGTGGGCGGGGAGGTTCCTAACAAGAAAGGGAAGAATTTAATATGTGTGCATGAGACCCTCAGTGAACCTAAAATTAGTTCTTAAAATCAATTAAGTTTCTATGTTTGCCTAAAAATTTTATTTAAATTATAAGTAGAAAATTTTCTTATCCTTAAAGAGCCTAAACATTTCCAAGAAAAATAAAAAAATAGCATGCAAGAGTAGGAAACCTAAAAAGATTATGAAACTCCTACTACACAATGTTAATTAAATCAATAAAATCTATCAATTAAAATATTAATCAAGTAAGTGTAAGAAAAGTCTATGTGGCAAATGCCACTTAATTATAACCCAGGGTCTATAGATATTAAAAGTGGCCAGGTACCACTGATAATAATCCAGATTCATTGTATAAATGACGCAAGTGATTTTAAGAATGGGATATTCTTGTGTCTTCACTTTTTTGTCATCCTCCCTTCTATAAGCTCCATGGATTCATTGGGTTCAAATATCTAAATGAAATGAACTCCTTCTTGAAGGGTTATTTCTTTCCTCTTTGGATTTTCAAATCATCCTAATTTGGATTTCCAAATGAGGGGAACTGTCCCCAAAGGGGATGTTTTCCTTCTCTTTGGACTTTAAATTGGATGGTTAATATTCCATTTTAAAGTTTAACTTTCACAACTCAATTAAATTGAAATACATATTGAAAATTAAAGAGCACTCTAAAAAAGCCTGCATAATTATCCTAATCAATTATAATAAAAATATCCCAAGTAGTTATATAATTAAATGGCTCAAATTAGAGCTCAAACACCCTTGGCCATGCTTTTTTTAGTTTAAAGTGAGAGTTAGCATTATTAGCACATGTAGAAAATTTGTTAGTTAAATTTTAATTTTTCCCCTTTTATTTTAGCTTTGTATGAGCATGGCCACCAGCAAAAAAATCTTGTGAGCCTCCAAATTATTCCTAACCTAAGAGTAATCTAACACCCATCATATCAATTCATAGATTGCATAATAAAATTAACACATTAATAAACATCACATCAATCAATTCATTGCAACCAGCATGTAACAAAAACCATATAAAACTTAGCACATGAATAGTAAATATGGAAAACATTAGACTAGCCTAAAATTAGGATTGGTTGTCCTAACAAACCATCCTAAGTGTGTGCATAAGACTGTTTGGCTTATATATATCGTTTAATGCTTAGTTTGTTAAAGTTGTCTAACATATTAATGTTCGTTATAGGCTTAAGAGATTTTAATTTGAGTTTAAGTGTTAGTTTTATAATTTTGATTTTATGATATATTTTAAGTGTTGAATGATTACTACCTTTGTTTATACCAAGGCCATGAAATTTATTTAACCTTCATTGGAGCTAAGCTAATAGCCTCATAGGCCCGAATTACCCAGTAGTAACCAATAGAATTTAATTAATTTAATTTGTTGAAATAAAGGGTTAATAATTTTTATATTAATTGGTTGGTTGCTAATTTAAATCATTAAGTTAATTAATTTTATTTTCCATCAATTGGTTCGTGGCATTATCATGGTGGGCTTGAGGAACTAGGCCTTCTAGCCTTAGGATAAGTAGCCCCGTAGCTCAAGGTAACCCATACTAAAACTAGGTTAATGTAGTTGAATTAAAGATTTAATTTTAGTTAAATAAATAATAATTAATTGATTTTAAAGTTTTATACTCTATTGAATATGTTCATGGCATTGTCACAATGGGCTTGAGGAACTTGGCCGCCCTATGACACTTAGCCCCATAGTTCAAGGAAGTCCATCCAAAAAACTTCATTGTTGTAGTGGTTTTTGTGAATTTGGGGGTTGATTGACTGACTTTACTAATCAAATTAAAGTTTTCTAGAAATTTAATCAATTAATAATTTTTTTGGAATTTTATGAATTATTTAATTCATTAAATTAAAGGGTCCACATTTGACTTATTAATTTAAGTTAAGATCTGGAGTTTTCATATTTTTATTAAACACTAGACCCTAAGGTGAGTAAAAGGACATTAAGTTTGCTAGATTTTGATTTTTCTAGATTAAGTTATGATTTGTTGAATTTTGGGTTCAAATTAAACTAAAGTTGACCAAAATATTGACTTTTTGACTGATTTTTTGGAAGTTAATATTTTTACTAAATACTAGACCATAAAAGGAGTTTTATGCTATGGAGTTTGCTCAATTTAGAATTAATTATGAATTCTTAAAGTTTGTGTATTTAATTAAATTGCTTAATTTAGGAGGTTCTAATGATTTTGCCCCAAACCCATACCAAACTTCTTGAAATAACCTAAAGGTCATGGATTACCTATAGGAGTGTTTTCAAGGGAATGAAATTTATTTGGAGTTTTTAATTTTTTTTACTTATTTAAATTAATTATTTGTTTATTTTTCTTTAAAACTAAATTAAGTTTAAATTATAGGTCCAGTAATGGGGAATTTAATTTTTGTAGGTAGAGGGTTTAATTTTGAATAGTTTAATATATTATTTATATTTTTTGGAGTTAAATTGGATTTATTATGATTTTTGAAGTTTCTAGGCCCCATTAGCAGTTGATTTTTGATATAGCTAATTTTCTGATGTAATTGGCTTCAAATTCAATGAGATTTGAACCTAAGATGTGTGATGTTGCTAAGTTTAATGTTGCAAAGTTTCACCATTATTAGGTGTGTATTTAATATTTTATAATTTTCCTAAATTTCTAAATATTGTCCTTAAGTGACACTTAGTCATGTAGGTTTGAAATTAAAGTTTGCTAACCCTTAACATAGACATAATTATTCATAGTATACACATCAGTGACAATCATGTGACCTAAATCTAAGTGCATTGGAAGAGGTGAGTTTCTAAGCCTTTGAGTTAACCCATAACCCAAACCCTTGAAAATTCACCCATGGATAAATTCCCCACATCAATGTTATTAATGTGTTATGGTAAGGGAAGCACATAACATAACACTCACCAATAAAATTTAAATGTAATTCATAAAATGCCTAAGAGATGATTAAACAAACTAAAGAGGAAGATTACATGCAATTGTCCTAAACTTGAATAGAATTTGATAAATTTGACTTCACATATAGTCAAGCTTTGTTTATTGATTTCAATTGATGGTTTGATTGAATGGACCAAGGTAAGATCAATTCACAATAGAAGTTTACAATAGTAAAGTCAAGTTTAACTCATAATAACATAAAATCAGTTAATATTAAAATGTAAGTTAAATTTTTTGAAACATTCATAGCACACAATGAACATCTTGGTGAACCACATTGCCAAATTTCAAAATATATTCATGAGTATTAGGGGAATAATTAAAGAAAATAATAATAAAAACATGCTAATATTATTCCTTACATACCCAGCATATGGTGTTTAAAATATTTTAAAATAATTGTTCTTAAAATTATGAACAATTTGAGTGGTTACACATAATTTTTGACCAAATATTTATTTTAATATAAATTTTAGAAAATTTTGTGATTAAAATAAATTTTAAGATCATTTTAATTAAGTTAAAACTGGTTGCAATGGCAGGCCGCACGATGCCTTCTGGTTTGTTGGATTAAAATCACGGCGGTAGCATGCATGAATGTCCAATGATTGCATGGAAGCAACCATTGGAAATTAATGCGGATGTGGTGACAAGCCATCATGCATCACTTATCTAAGCTAGCAAGATATCATGGTCCTTCATCCATGCGTGATTTGGATGAACGGTCGTGATCTAGCCGAATAGGGAAAGAAACAATGGGATGACACCCATAATTTGATCAGATGAAGGAACGATAGAATCAGAGTCGTTGATCATGCAATCAATGGTTAAAAAAAACATACATGGCCATGCAATGCTTGATTAACCCTTAGAATAGAAAATGGACTTATTTTCTTAAACCATTCGGTCAATCTCAATGAAATTTTAAGTAGAGCATGGGGGTGTGAACAACATTAATGGGGGCATGTTAGTTTAGCTTAAAATAAGCATTTTAAAAAAAAATTTAACCCCAATGTGTAGAGCTAGGGTTAAGGATTTACCACGGTTTAATGGATCATTTTGGACATTCTATGGCTTATTCAGTTTCTAGACTTTCCACGCTTAATCTCCTTAAAGAAATCAACAGTTGAAAAAGTCTGGATGGATGAATACTTAAGTTAAATAAACTTTGTGGGTGTGGTGGCTAGAAGCTCATCATTGATGGATCCTCACTGGTGGAGTTGAGCTAGGGAAATTTATAGGAGAGCGTGGAGAGCTCGAATGAAAAAAGAGCTAGATCTAGGAGGGATTAGAGGCTGAATATGGTTGGAATGAAGGATTTGAAGCCCTTTAGCTTATTTTACTATTAAGGTTTGAATTGAATGGCCCTGATGAATCAGGGTCCTTACTCAGATGAGTGATAGGTGTCCCAGTTGGATAGGAGGTAGAGCGAAAGGCTGGCCAAGCCTCATGGTCGTTGGATGGCTCTATGTGGGAGGGGGACCACTTCTTTTCTTTTTGGGTTAAACCAGTTGTTGGAGTTTTCAAAAATGGTGCTTTAGAGGGTATAGAGCTCATGGGAATGGATTAAGATAGTTGGTTTAGAGGGAAATGGATTTAGGAGGATTGGATTGACCATTCTAGCTCATTTGAGCTATTTATTGACTATTTGACTGGTCAAACGGTCAACAACAACTTATGTGGAATATAGGTAATGGCTAGATGGCAATGAGGTGGACTCTAAAAGGTTTGAAACAATATGATTAAGGTTTGAATGAGTGGTTCAAGTGTATGTTACAAATTTTGACCAAGTTTGATAGTTTGACTAGGATAAACCCATTGAACTTGAATCATGGAAGGGTTTACATGCATTTGAACCTCATAAGAAAATGGATTTGAGGTTTTGATGAAGTTTGAATGGGTTAGTTTGATTGAATGTATTGATTTGAATCATAAGGATCAATTTTCAATCATGGCTCCAGTTCACTGAGTCAAATGTTGATTGGGTCAAGGTTGATTAGGAGATTTAAGTAAATATTGACATGTACTGATGATCAATTGAGCTAACCTGAGCTAGTTCAATTGGATCATACTAGGTCAATCACTGGCTAAGGATCCAATGATGATTGATCTTATGTATGGAACTCTTAGTGAAGTGATTTAATCATAATTGAAGTCACAGATGTCAAAGTATTGAGTTGAGTAGTGCACTAAGCTCAGAAAGCTATGGTTCATGATTCATCTATTTAACCATGATGAACCTAGTTAAATAGGTTAGACCAGGGGTTAAGGATGGATCCAACATGTTCAATAGAGTGATTTGAGATCCGTGGATGTGTTCTCAGACCATGAAATGGTCATTTGGCTTTAAATGGACATTTAGACTCTTAAAGGGCAATTTGGTCAACATCAATTGACTTCTTCAACCATGAATGACCAAGGCTTGAATTTGATTCTAATGCATTCCTAATCGTATTTAGAATGCATTTAAAGAGGTTTTAAGGCTTGACATAACTGGGCCATGTTAAATTTTGGAGAAAATTCTAATTTTTTCCTTAAATGGACATATTGGTCATTTGGGCCCTTGATCAACTCTGAGCCAAAATGGATCCACCAAAGTGTAGTTTTATGTTCAACTTATTATAACAAGGGTTATAAATATGGTCAAAGATTTTGGGGAAGGTCCCAAGGTCATATTCCATAAGGTGAAAGGTCTAGTGACATAGGTTATAAATATTTTAAAGTTTTGCAGCCTTGGGATTTAAATAAAGTTTCTAGGGTTAGAGGTCTTAGATTGACCTCAAATTTAAAGGGTTAACCCTAGGGACATTACTAATAAATATGAAATTGATAGATCATGAATTAGGGCTCATTTGACTAGGTTTATAGGTGACTTAAAAATCACCAAAAAAGGGTTATAGGATATGGGCCCTTAACCTTGAATTCTGGTCTGGAATTTTGGACTTGAATGCAATTTTGAGTTTGATTGATTGAATTTGAAATATCAACATCATTGGAAATCAATTAGGTGATTGTTGATCATTGGATGAAGGAAACAAAGTGGTGATCACTAGGAGCCAGTGCACTAAGCAGGGCAATGTATTGAGTCACCTAGCTAGAGTGAAGAGCTATAGCTCTAAGTGATTATAGATTGATACATACTTGATGATTAAAGTTGATTTAAGATTGATTAAAGTTTGATTGAATACTAGATGTTTGAAGTTTTAATGGAGATTGGATTGAAATGTGATTGAAGACTGGATTAAAGTTTGGTTGAAGGTTGGATGTTTGAAGTTTGATTGAGTTCTAGATGATTGGCAACTAGATGATTGTCAACCATTAGATTAATAAGAAGGAGTCTAGATTGATCCTAATAACATCATACAGAAATGAGTTCAACAAATAGACCCCCAATAA
Organism: Dendrobium chrysotoxum; assembly: GCA_019925795.1. Lineage (NCBI taxonomy): Eukaryota > Viridiplantae > Streptophyta > Magnoliopsida > Asparagales > Orchidaceae > Dendrobium > Dendrobium chrysotoxum. The sequence goes on from CM034312.1 coordinate 58,038,255, forward strand.
AGAAATTAAATCTTCCTTGTGCTATAGTTGAGAGAACATCTAGGTTTTGTACGATATCTTTTTTCAAAATTTGTTCCTTGCAGAATCTTCAGTTGGGCAATTCATGGTGGTCAAGGATCGCCGGTCATCCTTCAATGACCGGAATACCTCAACCCCAATCCATGCCGTGTGTCCGAAAGAAATTTTCGATACACAAGGTAGATTTTTGTCCAAACATGAGTTATCTCACTGTTCTTATTTCAAGAATACTCCTTTGGTTATTAAGGAAGGCCGACTCGCTTCCAATCATGAGTATGTTCCTATTGGATCGAAAGGTAAATAAGTGGTTTCTGTCATTTGTTTGGATCATAAGGCTTCATTAATTGGGAGATCTTGATTTTCCTCCTAAAGCAAATGATTTTGAGGCTTCTTCTTCTATAGGCTTTAATTTGAAAGTGCACCGTTTTACCAATTTGTTGAATAAGGAAGGCATCGGGGTTAACAATTCTTCTGATTTAGTTGGTTATGAGTTACAGCCAGCTGCTACTTTGCTAGATATCAAGACGGTTACGGTTGATTGTAATAAGATTCCTGTCTTGGAGAAATAATGTTTGATTAATGGGAATGTGTGGATCAAAACTCCACATATTAAAGTTAATTTTGTACAAGAAGTTGCTGAAAATATTAAGGATATGAATGTGGTTAAACTTGATGTGGATAAAGAATGTGCTAATGTTCAAGTTTTGAAAAAAATCTTCGGTTGTTAAAATTCTTGGTAAAAACATTCCTTTTTTCCATTTGTAGTCCCGAATTGAGGCGTCAAGGGGGAAAATTTGGGGGCTTTCATCTAACCTCTCTTGGGTTAGATTGGATTTTATGTTCATTTCAGTCGTTTGATGCTTTGGAGGAAGTTTTGAATGGAGGTCCATGGTATGCAAGTGGTTTCATAGTTGGTATTGATAAATGGACACCAAATTTTTCTCCTCTTTCTATGGATGGAATATCTTCGCCTATTTGGGTTCGATTGCCTCATTTACCTCTTTATTGTTGGGATGAAGTTAACGTTACTAAGATTGTATCTAGAATTAGAACCCCTTCGTTATTAGATGGAAACATGTTTATGGGGGGAAGAAGGGAATTTGCTAGGGCTTGTGATCGAATTAATTTGAATTCTAAGCTCCCTTCTGGAATTTGGGTTGAAGGGTTGAGGGGATAATTTTTCCAAAAATTTGAATATGTGAATTTATCTTCCTTATGTTTCAAGTGTGGCAAGAGAGGACATAAAATTCCTTTTTTCTCCTAGTGTCCCAGCCGAAGAGAAGTCTCAAGAGGTTCATGAAAGTGTGTTGGACTATGTCAGGGAAATCCCAAAATCAGATAATGAGCCATCCTATGTCCCTTGGATGCATGTTAAATTCAAGAATAAGAAGAGAAGGAAATTTATTCAAAAATACCTAAATGTCGGTATTCCATTAGAATCTGATTCTAAAATCTGTGTGGATACTTGTGTTGCTGATGATGGAAAGGCTATTGAGAAAGATTCAGTTATGCTTGGTAATAACTCTAAAGGTATTGGGGATAAGTTCGTTGCAATTTTTGATAAGGCTGTATCAAATTTGGTAACAAGCAATAACTTTAATGTACTATCTCTTGAGGTTGATGTCAACACTTTTTTGAAGTTGTTGTTAATAAAGATTCAAACATTGATACTACTGGTATGGATATTGGTTGTGGGATTAATAGGGGACCTTTTGTTGTTGTTATTGAAGAGGAAGACATATTAAAAAGTGCTAATGAAGTGTTTGATTTGTGCGGTGCTGCTGTTCAATGTGAAGGATTAGCATATGTTAGACCGGTTGCTGCTCTGGATTTTCTGTCAGTTGAAGAGGATAGCAGGTTGGAAGGTAGTGTGATTCAAATTCATAATGCAACATCTAATTCTTATTTTGGTTTACAAAATGAGGATATCTTGAAGAATGGTATAAATGAGAATTCTTCAAGTGGTAAAGTTAAATTGTTTAACGAATTGCAATCTCTAGGTCCGGTGGAACTTCTACCTTGAAGGAGGAAAGTCAGTTTGGGATTACAAGTCAGTATTGGGGATCATTCTCCTCCTATTACCTAAAATGACTTTTCGTGTGGATGGGATGGATAGAGAAGTTAGTTTTGAGGCTTATTGGGATTGTATAATTGGCATTGGTATGGAAGGCTTTATTGTCTCTGTTTGTTGCTGTTCAGAGTTTGTTGTAGATGATAAAGATTGTTGTTTATGGAATAGGGCTAAATTTCATTGGCAATGGGAGTTCTGTTTCATGAAGATTATTTTGTTGGCAAGCTATATTGGTTATGGTCCAAGGATTGAAGATTGTTCCTCTGGCGAGAGTTTTGATGTTGAGGTTGATTTTATGATTTTTTATATAGATCAGTGTTATTTTTTAGTTTTCGGTGTTATTTTTTATTTGCATAATGGAATTAGAGTAATGATATTTGGGACTGTTACTATTTTTTACTTTTTATTAATTTGGAAACTCTGGGATACTAACAACCCTTTTAGGTTATTTTATATTTGGTGTCCCCACCACCCCAGTTGGTTTAAAGTAAGAAATAGCTGATCTCAATTTCATTATCATAGTTTCATTCTGTCAAATAATTTTTTTCAATAAGGTTTCTACTCCTTTGTTTGGATCGGGAACTAGTAGTTTTATTTCCTTTCTAGTTTGTATTAGGGTTTTTATTTCCTACTTTTATTGCAATTTGCATTCCTTAAAAAAATAGATCCCCAATATGTGTAGTTTTATTTCACATATTGATGTTGACCGAATAGAAAGGTCAAATCTAGGATTTTGGTTCTAAGGAAAGGAAGTATCTAACCTTAGAGAATCAAGGTTAAGTTGATACTAGGGTAGTGCCATGAAGAGTGAGCTCTGCCACTAGTAGATATAATCCTAAGGGTAAAAAGCACGATGTCTCACATCTAACCTTAAGGAGAAGAGAGCTAGTAAGGTGCCACAATGGGCTGCTCCACTACTAGCGAATAATCATATGGGAAGGAAGCCTAAGGTGGGGACTTACCCCTAACCATAGATTATTGAATTAAAGTTAATACTTTGGTGATTCCATAAAGGACATACTCAACCACTAGTGGATCTAATCCTAAGGAAAGAAGGTATGATGGCTCACATCTAACCTTAAGGAGAACAGAGCTAGAGTGGTGCCACGAAGGGTGTGCTTTACTACTAGTAGGTGATTGTATGAAAAGGAAGCCTAAGATGGGCACTTACACCTAACCATAGAGGATCAAAATAGAATTAATATTAGGGTGGTGCCAGAAAGGGCGTGCTCCACCACTAGTGGATCTAAACCTGAAGGAAGAAAGCATGATGACTCACATCTAACCTTAAGAAAAAGAATGCTAAAGCGGTGCCACAATAGGGTGTGCTCAACTACTAGTAGATTTAAACTTGAATGGTGGATCAATTCTTAGATAAAAAACTAGGATGGATCCATGAGGGGTGTGCTTCATCACTAGTAGATCTAATCCTAAGGAAAGAAAGTACGATGACTCGCATCTAACCTTGAGGAGAAGAAATCTCGAGGGTGCCATGAAGGGCGTGCTCTACTACTAGTAGGTGGTCATATAGAAAGGAAGACTGTGGTGGGGACTTACTCCTTACCATAGATTACTAGAATTAAATAAATAATAGGATGGTGCCACAAAGGGCGTTCTCAATCACAAGTGGGTTCGATCCTAAGGAAAGAAAGTATGATGACTCACATCTAATCTTAAGGATCAGAAAAGATTGACGTTTGGAAATAGATATTTGGATAAAATTGATTCAACTTGATTCAAAACTTAAAGATATTTTTATTGATTTAAAAGTCGAGCTACATTAAGCATAGTATTTCTTAAGGAAACATTCATTTATTGACAGCATTGGGGGATTTCCTCTACAATCAACTAGTTAATATGAGCCTCCATCATAGACTATTTTAACAAAAAAAGGTCCTTCCCATGTAGGTTAAAACTTCCAACCAATCTTTTGGTGGGATAAGATAGGACTTTGATGAACTAGGACCAAGTTTCCTACATGGAAGGCTCTATATCACACTAACTTATCGTGAGCTTGAACTATTAGGGCTTTATACAAATCTAAGTTTTATTGAGCTTGGAGGTGATGCTCTTCAAGACCTTCGAGCTCTTTTAACAAGATTTGTGCATTTCATTTAGTTATTGTAATCCTAAGTGAAGGAATTTATACTTTGAGAGGGAGTATAGCCTCCGACCCATACAGTAGTGAGAACATAGTGGATTGGGTCGAGGGCCAATAAGTGGTCTCATAGGCCTACAAGTCTTCCACCAACATCTCATCCCATTAGCATTTATTGGCATTTAGAGTCTTTTTAATGATTTACACTAAGGTTTTGTTGAGGCCTCAACCAACCTATTTGCCCGTGAGTAATAGATTATTGAGTATCTCCAATCAATACCATAATATTTAACAAAATTATTTATTTTTATGGACTTGAACAAGGACCCATTATATGATAAGATCATGTGCGATATGCAAAATTGATAAACGATATAGTCATAAAAGAATTTCATTACATGGTTATTGAAAAGAAGTTTTACTTTGCTTTAGAAAGAATGCATAGCAAATTGAAATTAAATTACTTTGGATAAAATTTATTTATAAAATTTTAGTTTTGAAGTTAAACGCATCATTATGAACTATATATCATCTCAGGAGGTGAAAATATCATTCCTAGTAGGTTCAGATAACAAACTGTAAGTCTTATCCAGATTATGATAGTCAAATTCAATATGACCCCAAAGTTTCAAAATAATGTTTGATCGAGTATTTGACAATGATAGTCTAGATGAAGTATCATTAATTTCATATTCAAAGTCATGATAATAAATGATATATCTTCCCAAGGGAAGAAAATTAATCTAGGGTCTTTAAATCTCCTATGAGCATAAGCCCTCATAGTTAATTTCATCATAGGAAACCTAAATTTTTTACAAAAACTCTCATTTAAAATAATATTAGAAATTTTATGTTTGAGATTTTCAAATAGTGATATCAAGGGAGTGAGGCTAAAATTTTTAATTGAGATTGGATCAAACTTGAGCAATTATTTCTAGAAGCTAAAGGAGAGGAAGTAAGAGGCACTTTGGGATTCTAAAATAATTAAAAAATGCCTTAGTCTACCCTATGTGTTGGGCGTTAAATATTGGATGAGAATGTATTTTAATTTGAGTTGTCAATTTATTATAAAGTTAGGATTACATTCCTGATGTTTGGGGTCTTATGATTTTAAGTCTGCCCTGGATCCTAAGTCTAAATTGGGCACTAAATAATAGTGGCCTAAACCTAGCTAATGTAGTGTAAATATGGACTTACCTCAGCCTAAATTGGGGAGCTAGCTAACTGCCTAGGCACTTTAAAACTATGAATCCAATCTTTTTATGAAATATTGATTAGCTATTATTACTTAAGTTTTAAGGAATTGGGCCGATGTCAAGAGCAGATCCTAATTGGCCCCTTAACACATATAGGGTGATTGATGCTTTAAAGAATGCAATTAAATTTTTTGACTCTTTAATTCTTTTTCAATGCAATGCATGTCGTTGTGACAAGTGCCACTTAATTTATAACCCAGGGTCTACAAAAATTAAGTGGCTAGGAATTATTGATAATAAATTAGATTCTAATGCTAAAAAAGACCCAAGTGATTTTTGAGAGTGGGATATTCTCTAAGTCTTCACTTCTTTGTCTTCTTTCCTTCTGCAAGCTCCTTGGATTCGTCGAGTTTGAATATCTAAATGGAAAATAATCTCCTCCCCGAAGGGGTGTTTCTTTCCTCTTTGGACTTCCAAGTCATCCTGGCTTGAATCTCCAAATGAAGTGGAAACTCTCTCCCTAAGGGATGTTTCACTTCTCTTTGGATTTTAAGTAGGATGCTTAATATCCTATTTCAAAATCACTTTCATAACACTTGACTCAATCAAATTATATTACAGAGAATTAAAAGAAAATTCTAAAACAACCTGCATGATTATCTTAGATAATTATAATTAAATTACATACCAAGCAGTTATATATATTTCTGCCCAAAATAAAATCACAGCCATACTTGGCCATGCACTTTTAATTTCAAGAGGGGATTTGCATTTTTTATCACCAGCAGAAAATTTGTCTGTTTATATTTATTTTTTGCCCCCTTAATTTTAGCTTTGTATGAGCATAGCCACCTATAGAAAAGCCTGTGAGCATTCAGATCATTCCTAACCTAGGATTAAACTAATTAATGTCTATCACATCAATTCTTAGATTACATAAAATTAATACATAAATAAATAACACATTAATTAATTATCAACTAGGATGTAGTGAAAACCATGAAAAATCTAGCACACAATAATAAAAAAGTAAACACTAGCCTAACCTAGAACTAGAGTTGGTTGTCCTAGAAAACTATCTAAAGTGTGTGCATCAGGACGTGTAGCTTAGATATATCTTATGCTGGGTAATTTGTTAAAGTTGTATAGTGTTTTCATTTTTTGAAGGTTTAAGGGATTTGAGCTAAGTTTAAGTATTAGTAATTTGAAGTTGATTTCAAGATATACTTTAAGGGTTGAGTGATTATTACCTTTATTTATACTAGGGTCGTGAAGTTTATTTCACCTTCCTTAGGCTAAGTTAATTGCCTCGTAAGCCTAGTTTACACAATAGTAACCAATTTTGTTAAGTTAATTTAATTGGTTGGAGCTTAAGGGGTTGATAACTTTTAATTAAATTTGTTAATTACTAATTTTAAGATTTTACACTCCATTGAATTCGTTCGTGGCATTATCATAGTGGGCTTGAGGATGAAATCTCGTTAGGACATATAGCCCCATAGCACAAGGTAATGCATCCTAAAAACTTCATATTTAGAGTGTTTATTATGTATTAAGAGGTTGGTTACTTGATTTTAATATTCAAATTAATGTTTTCTAGAGTTTTAATAAATCATTGAATTTTTTGGGATTTTTATGAATTATTTAAATCATTAAATTAAGGGGTCAAAAATTGACTTTTCAAATTAAGCTAAATTTAGGAATTTTGATATTTTTTATAATTACTATACCCTAAGGTGAGTATTTAGGTACTAAGTTTGCTCTATTTGGATTTTTCTAGATTAAGTTTTGAATTTTTTAAGTTTTGACTCAAATTTAAACTAGAGTTGACCAAAATATTAACATTTTGACTTTGACTTATTTCTTGTGGTTTGACATTTATAAAAAGTACTAGACCTTAAATAGAGTCTAATGTTTTCCAGTTTATTCAATTTGAAACTTTCTAAAATTAATTGTGAATTTTTAAAGTTTGAGTAATTAATTAAATTTTAAAATTGCTTAATTAAGGAGGTTTTAATGATTTTGATCCAAACTTATTACAAACTTAATGAAATTACTACAAAAGTTTAGAAATGACTAATGTGAGTGTTTTTAAGTGTTTAGGATTTATTTGGAATTTTTAATAAATTTTAATAAATTAAATTAATTAAATATTAATTTCCATTAATAATTAAATTAAGGTCAAATTATGGGCCTAATCAAGGGGTTGGAATTTTAGATTTGAATTGGACTTTGGATTTTATTGACTAAGTTTGATATATCCACCTCAATCACAATCAAATGAATGATTATTGATGATTAGATATGATTGAAGCTTGATTGAAGATTGATTGAAGGTTGGTGTAGGGTTTGATTGAAGTTTGGATTGGAAATTGATTTGTCTCTAGATGATTGACAATAGGATGATTATCCATCAGATCAAAAACTAGGAGTCTAGATGGATCCTAATGACCTCATGCAAAAATGAGGTCAATAAATGGACTCCCAATATATGTAGTAAAATGAAGTTCTATGCATATATTGGTGTTAACTGAATGGAAAGTAAAATATGGGATTTTGATTCTAAGGGAAGGAAGTATCTAACCTTACAGAATCAAGATTGAACTAATACCAGGGTAGTGCCATAAAGGGCATGCTCTACCATTAGTAAATATAATCCTAAGAAAAGAAATCACTCGGACTCACACCTAACCTTAAGAAAAAGAAGGCTGGATGATTATGTGCGGAGGAAGCTTGCTCACCACAGAGGATCAAATTTGGGATTAAAACTAAGATGGTGTCATGAAGGGCGTGCTCTAAAACTAGTGGATGATCATATGGTGAGGAAGCATGCTTACCAAAGAGGATCGGATCTAGATTTGAAATTAGGATGGTGCCACAAATAGTGTGCTCCATCACTAGTAGATGATTATGTGGAGAGGAAGCTTGCTCACCACAAAAGATTAGATCTAGATTTGAAACTACGATGGTGCCATAATGGGCTTGCTCCATCAGTAGTGGATGATCATGTTGGGAGGAAGCATGCTCACCACAGAGGATCAGAGTTGGATTTAAAATTAGGATGGTGCTATAAAGGGTGTGCTCCATTACTAGTGAATGATCATGTGGGGAGGAAGCTTGCTCATCATAGAGGATCAAATTAAAGTTTTTAAATTAGGATGGTGCCACATAGGGCATGCTCAATCATTAGTGGATGATTATATAAAGAGGAAGCTTATTTATAATAGAGGATCAGGATTAAAATTGATACTAGGATGGAGCAATAAATGGTGTGCTCTATCACTAAGAGATGATCATGTGGCGAGGAGGCTTTCTCACCATAGAGGATCAGGTTTGAAATTGATACTAGAATGGTGCAACGAAGGGTATGCTCCATCAATAGTTGTTCTAATCCTAAGGGAAGGAAGCACGGGGACTCACACCTAACCTTAATGAAAAGAAAACTAGATTTTGGAATTTTAGATTGAAATAAATTTGAGTGAATTTGATTCAAAACATAAAAATACTTTTTATTGATTAAAACGTCGAGCTACATCAAGCATAGTAATTCTTAAGGAAACTTTTATTAATTGGCAATATTATGTGATTTCCTTTATAATAATCTATCTAATATGAGCCTCATTCATTGACTATATGTACGATAAAAGGTCCTTCCAATATTGGTTCAAACTTCACACAAATCTTTCGGTGAGCTAAGATAGGCCTCGAAAAAACAAAGATCAGTATCCTACTTGGAATGTTCTAGTTCACACTAACTTATTATGAGCTTGAACCATTCGTGCTTTATATAACTTTAAGTTTTGTTGAGCTTGGAGACGACACTGTTCAAGACCATCGAGCTCTTCTTGGAATAGAGTGGATTGGGTCAGGGTCCTATAAGTGAACCGATAGGCCCATAAAGCTTCCACCAACCTCTCATCCCATTGACGTTTATTATCATCGAGGGTATTTTTGATAATTCACACCAGGGTTTTGGTGAAGCCCTCATTCAACCAGTAGCCCATGGATAATAGATTATTGAGTTTCTCTAATCAATACCATGGCATCTTACAAAATTTTTTATATTTGTAGCTTGATAGGGAACCCATTATCGAATATAATTTTGTGGGGTATACTTAAGCGATATACGACATGGTCAAAAAGGAATTTTATAACATAGTGTGATGTTATGTTGCATAAGGAGATTGTTTCTACCCACTTTGAAAATTAATTTGTCACATCTAAAATGAAGTGATAACCCTTTGTAAAAGGAGGGTCAGTAGGCCTATTAATGTCTCTTCCCCAACTCTCAAAAAGCCATAAAGCTATTATGGGATACAACGCATTAGGCGGCTGATATAAAACCACACCACGTACTTGACATTAATGAAAATATTTTGCAACATTCATGAAATCATCAATCATCACAGGCTAATAATATCCATGTCTTTTCCTCTTCATTTTCATCTGAGGACTTAATTAATGAGCACTTCATAGCCTAGTATGGACTTCATTGACGATCTTCATGGTCTCTCATTTATCTAAATAACATAGCCATATCCGATCGAATTATCAATGGTATAAAATGCCATTCATAAGTGCATCTGAGAGTGAATGTTTCTTGATTTAATTGACAAGGAATTTATCTTGAGAGGGCTTACCTCCTTGAAGGTAGGTGATTAATGATTGTCTCCAATCACTTTCTTCACCGATCATTGAAGAGGCAGACAACAATTTGGAAGATTTCTCATTGATGTACTCCAAATTTATAGGAGATAGGAACTAACAACCCTAAATCTCTATAGGAATGGAGTCTTCATCTGGGCAGGAAAATTTCTTTGTAGGCTTTGCTAAGGCATCTGCTATATAATTTCTCCCATGAGGAATTCTATATATAGTTATAATAGGAATTTGCTCAGGTAGGTGACTAGTGTACTGATGATACTTGGGAAGTTTTAGATTCAAAATCTTATAAGTTCCTATAATTTAGTTAATCACCAACTAAGAATCACCAAAGATTTTGATTTTTTTTATCTCCATCAATATTACAAGTTCCAAACAAGTTATCAGAGATTCATACTCAGCCTCATTATTCATATCAGGCTCTAATAAGTGATAGGAAAAGTATACCTTGAAAAGACCTTAGTCGAGTAAGGCTCTTGGGAGGCAGCATATTTTAGATTACTTCGATCTTAGAAGGTTTAATTTTAACTCCACGGTGCCTCACTATGAAACCCAAGAGTTTTCCTAAAGTGACACTGAAATCACACTTCAAGGGGTTCTTTTTAAGGTCATAGCGGCACAACAACTCGAAGATGACTCTTTAGCCGTACATGTGAGCCTCTTTGACTTTGACCTTGATAACGAATTTGTCGATGTAGCATTTAACTTGATTATTGATTAAGTCATAAAATATTTGATTCATGGCCCGCTGGTAAGTTGCACCAGTATTTTTAAGGTAGAATGACATCACTTTATAATAGAAGATCCCTATAGGAGTTTTGAATGCAGTATTTCTCTTAACTTTTGTGGCCATCTTGATTTGGTTATATCTAGATGAGCCATCCACCATTGTGAGTTCAGGTATGGGTAAGGAAAATTCATCCTTGAGGAATGCCTTATTTATATCCCTATAGTCGACACAGATTCAAATTTGACTGTTCTTCTTTTAAACTAGTATGATGCTGGCTACCCAAGAGGAATATTATTCCTCTCAAATAAATCCAACCTTGACTAGTTTCTTGATTTTCAGGACTTATTTCTCAATTTCTATCTGCATATGTCTAGAAGCTTATTTGACAAGAATGGCATCATATAAAATTCAAAGTTTATGAACTACTACATTAGCAACCAAGCCCAACATTTTATCGTATGTCCAAGAGAAGCAATACCTAAACTCATAGAGAAGTCGAATTAGATCCTTAGACTCATCCTCGCTCAATAATGAGCTTATGAAAGTGAGGTGAGGGTCATCCTCTATTCAAAATTTAATTTCCTTAAGTTTATCATTATTTATTAGATTTCTTCTTCAAACTTAGCGGGTGCATCCCAAACTTGAAGTTCATTGAAATCATCTGAAGTCATCATATAAAGTTTATCAAGGGAATCGATGATTTTTCCAAGGACATTCTTAGATTCAAAATGATTCATTATCATGAGATAATATTCGACATCATCAGATAAACTAAGGGTACCAAAGCTGATACCACTGGTCAAATTTTTTTACTTCTTGTATGCTAGAGGATCTTGTGGCATTGAGCTTGATACTTGGTCCATTGATCTGATGTTAGACCTTTAGAGATATAATTTCTGTCACACCCATGAAAGTAGCCAAGAGGTAATTTTAATAATTCATTGAAATCTACCTCTTCAAGGATTACATCATCTTCCTTCCTTGAGGTGGAGGAGCCAGGAAAAAGGTTTTAGACTTTCCTTACTTCAACATCCAAATTAGGAGAGTCCTTAATCACTAACCCTACAACCATGCCAGCAAATAATGGGGTTAGGGTTAAGGCTTTGATTCTCCTAATAAGCTTTTCGTATATAGTTAATTCAGGCTTGTCAGTACAAACTTTTAGAACTTCTCCCTCTAGGTCACTATCCTATTCTTAAGTTAGATTAAATTTTGAAGGAGGATTGATTTTTTGATAATTAAAAGGAATTTTTGCACCCCGTAGTTTTGGTTCTTCATCAAAACTTGATTTCAAATCAATGTACATCGTGGTATTCTTCTTTAAAATGCAATGCAGCCTCAACCATGTGCTCTTTGGGCCGTCCTCCCACCTCTTTAAGGTAAGGTGTTTGGAGGCATAAAGATCACTCCTTTGACATCATCTTCACTATCTGATTGCTGCATTTTTTAACTTTCATCTTTTTCTTCTTTTGATTCATAAATTTCTTTGGGGCTTTGCTCACTTATTTCCTTCTCTTTAATGTTGATTTCAACTTTAGGACTAGTAGAGGAAAGGTGCATAGTATGTAGCATTCTTATAGATCTCAATCTCATAAATAGAGAATGGTTGCAAGTCACCCTTAATCACATATTTAATGTCGTGTCATTGGTACTTGATGCATTGGTATAGGGTAGTTGGAACCATCCAATATTCATGAATCTTAGGTTCATAGAGAAGTGTTGAAGGATGTTGTCAAATTAATTATGTGGAATTTTACTTCTATTTATAACTCTCCTATCTCTAAAAGGAGTGTGATTGAACTTAAAGCCTTCTCACCTTTCTCATTGAACCCGTAACACAACTTGTCGATGGTTAGCTTATGCATGTCCACTTTGAGGTATGCGAGAGTCTTTACATTTATTACATTGTTTAATGAACCTAGTTCAATAAGCACTCTGGATAACTTGAAGTTCCACATGTTTACAGTGATGTAAAGCGGGCGATTGTGATCAGCAGTCCTCAGAAGTAAATCATCATCAGAAAAGGTTACTCCTAGGATTTCTTTAAAGTATAAAGCTTCACCTTGTAAAGTCAAGGTTAATTAAGCTAAGCAAATCTTTTGATTGAGAAATCCTTTAATTAAGGATTCCCTCATCTCCTTCGAGCGGACAAGGGTGTCATAGATGCTCAACTTAGCCGAAGACTTCCTATGATGAGCTAAGATATTGTAATCAACCTTAGGAACATTAGGATTATGACCTAGAGGATTAGAAGGAGGATTTGATTATTGAGAAGGTATTTGAATTGAATTATTAGAAATAACCTTTTTTTTTTCTGAGGAGGAAGTATAGGGGTAAGACTTCACAACCATGAAGTTGTACCTCCATGTTCTACTCGGGAGGATAAACTATTGTGGGGTCTACACTCTCTGTAGGCAATGCATCATCATTATCTAAAGGGGAGTCCAAATATGAAAAATATATCATGAGGGGACTCCCTTGAAAGTTGATTTTGGGGGTGTTACCATCTGATAAGATCTTAGATTCATCTTCCCCTTTGGAGGTCAAATATGGAAGGTCAAGTTTTTGAGTGATCTTAGCTGGATTTTGATTCTCTTCTTTGGAAGTATCATTTTGAAATTCATTGTCCATATTGATCATAAAAATGTATGTAGAAGGATCTTTTTTATTTAATTTTTTACCCTTTATCTTTGATGGAGCAAAGTAAAAGTCAGATACCATAAGTGGGGATAGGGTTTTAGGCCACCATCCACCCCCTGGATGCATCCCTCATCAGTAAATTTCCCCTCTATAGAAGTGTCACCCTCTTTCTATTTATTAATTATAATAGTTCCTACAACTACTCGAGATGAAATCATCTTAACATCCTCCTATGAAGCCTCTAGGTTAACCTCCCAGATTGGGCACCGAGCTCATGTTAATCAAGTTTTTAAATGCCCGGGATAAATTAATATCCCAATAATCTTTAATGGACAGAGACAATTTGAATTTGTACATAAAATTATCTTGATTGACCCCTGATACGTATCTACCAAGTATTCTTTAGGAATTATAATATTACTATATCTGAAGTTTCTCTCAAGCTAGTCTTTAAAGACAGTCCAGTCTTCAATTGGCTGGCTCAACATGCGATGGTATAGGTAGAAATTGGGATCATCCCTTTAATTTACATCCTCCAACTTCCTGGCCTTCAATAATTTAAAGTGTGGCTTCTTCAAAAGTCTCCTAAAGATCTTCCTTATGCTCTAGATTTGGGGATTTTAGCTATAACCAAACGCAAGGGCAAAATCATTTATAATGATACTCAAAAGATCATTTTCTTAAGTAATGGGGATACTCCAAGAATTCCATTAGTTGTATATTAACATTCCAACAAAAAGACTTGTATGCATCAAAAAACCCAAGTTTAGTTGGGTATATACATGAAAAAGGGAGAAATTCTATCGGGCGGTGCAATTTTTAATTGGATAAAGTTTTATTAATCTCCTTTTAAAAGGGATCAAGTAAGGTTTCCTAGTAGACTGAGGGGTTACCTGGAATGGTTATTTCTGGACTAGTTTTGGTGGAGTATGTTGTAAATCTGGGCCAAAGTACTATAATTTTGATGATAATAAATATTATTGTTTCATTGTCAATATTTTTATTGCATATCTGTTTTATTACCCTCCTCACTAAAATTTCAGGTCCACAAGTCCCCTAGGAACATCAATCAGCTCAAGATTGGGTAGACTAGGGTTGAGTTTTTGATAATTTCAATTTTAATAAACCTTTCTTGAGTCAAATTATGTATCTGGTGGACACTAGGCTGAGTAATCTTACACACACACTCAAGGGAGTGAGTTGGTGAGTTAGAGAATTTCTTGTTTCTAAACTAATCATATAGTACGAAGCATATCATATTGGATTATCAGTTAAAATAAAAAATCCTAATTAGGGTACCTCTATGAATTAAGAGAGATTAAACAAATCATAGCATATGATCTATATCATACAGGATGATCAGTTAAAATTAGGAAAGATAGCAACCAATCACAATTTAGGTAATATTTTAATATTTAAATTTTATTCTAATCATATAGAATGATGTGAATCATACTAAATGATTTATGACAATCATACCTAAATTGATCCTATTATTAGGGGACTAATTATGGTATAATTGCTCAATCCGATTGTATAGGACGATCGGTGATGATCGTACTGGACAACCCAAGAGTGATGATCGTCCTGCATCGTCCAAGATGAAAAACCATGATTTTTCTTCTAATCATACAAGAAGATTGTACAAGACAACCTAAGATTTGGGATGATATTTAAATCATCGCTCATCATCGCTTGTCATATTGGATGATTAGTGCAATATCTTAAACTAATCATATCGTATGATCGTAGAATCATACTAGATGATCGTAGAATTGTAATATATTTGAGCCTCTTGTCCTTAGCCCCTATCACTTTCTTACCTATATCCGACTCTTAGGACTTGACTACAACTAAGGATAACCTTGAAGTCTTTACAAAAGGGATTGATGGCCTACAACTATGGGTGAAGCTTTTTCCAGATCCAGTCAAAATGATCTCCTCTGCCTTGATAGATGGGAGGTGAGGTACCCTGTGGTACTCATCCACTAACACAAAGGTAACTGGTTGTTTAACAAATTTCTTATTTCTCCTCACAGACTGAGGAGTTAGGTTCTTATATTTCTTTCAAAATTTATTTTTTAAATTTATGAGAGATCACCCCCTTCAGGGGTCTCATGTATTGCTCTTTTGTTTCACATGCTTGGGTAGCACATGTCTGGATGATATTTCTCACCATTCTGGTTCTCTGAATCTATTTTTCCTTGGGAGTCCTTTTAACACTATAGTCCACTAGACATGGTGGAGAGCTAGCTATCCTAACAACTCTCTCCTTCCCTGCAACAGTAGTAAGGGGGTAAAAGTAACTCCCTTTAAGGAGTGGAGAAGAGGCAGGAATTGGCAACTTTTCAGCAGCCTCTGGCTCTACCTGACCTAGGTTCTTCAGCTCAGTAATTTTTCTTGAATTTGTGATTTTCTTCCTAACCCTTCTCAGTTAATTCTTCCTATGGTTCTTACTCGTGAAGGCGGTTCCAGAAATCCCCCCTTTCTCAAACGTAGATTTAACTCCAGTGTCAACAATAGACTTAACTTCAGTGTCAATAATAGACTTTAACTTCTCTTCTCTCTAGAAGAGGATGCAGTGGGTACGGAGGCAAAACCAACCTCCATTTTAAGAGAGGGGGAGTCAATCCCTAACCCAACAATAGTTTTTACTAGAGGGATGTCATTTTCCCCTAAGAAACTAGATTGATAACTACACCCCCATTGACAGATAGCTTGAGGGTCCTGAATCCCATTCCAAACTGAGTTGTGCTATTACAGATTAACTCTTCCATGTAGAGAACATGGTCTAGGAAGAAAATTAGTTTGCCAGCCATTTGATTATTTGGAATTGAAAAGAGAGGATTTGAATTAGAAATTTGAAATGGAACTTTGAAAAATCATAAATGATTTTGTGTCTTATAACATATGTTGAATTATATGAGGTATAACTCAGCATGTATTGGTAAGATGCAAAAATCACTTATGACTTAGGGACATTTGAGTTATCATTGCATATGTTAAGCTACGAGGAGATTTTTTGGCCTAACATGTAATAGTGATATTTGAAATTGACTTGACCATTTTGAAGGGAATCTTGAATTTTGAAATCGACAATTTTTTTCAAATTTTGAAACTCAACATGTTGAGTTTCACTCGACATGAAGGCTTAAAAAATTGATATGAAGAATCCCAAGAATTGGGTTTGACTCTTTCATTCCACCAACTTACTTGAGGTGAAAAGTAAAAGCTTAAATTTTGTTAGAGGTTTCCTAGCTCACCTCTCTTATTAATTTTTCTCTTTTTGATGTTGGCCACACTTACCCAAGAAAGAAATTGGTAGAGGGACCAACAGAAGAAAGGAAGTTAAAACTACTCAAGTAATAAAATTGCTACCATTATAAAGATTGAGAGAGAGATTGTCCCCCAGCGGAGTCATCATTTTTTTGTTAGTTGAGTTTAAAAAGATACTTAGCTTAACTTTATAAAGAGTGCAAAGAAAATTTAAATTAAATTTCTTTGGGAAAATTTGATTTATAGAATTTCAGTTTTGAAGTCGAATATGTCATTATGAACGATATATCACCTTGGGAGGAAAAAATATCATTCCCTAGTGGGTTTAGACAACAAAATTATAAGCCTCTTCCTGATTATGATAGTCAAATTCAAGGAAGAACTATATATGACCCAGAAGGATTAAAATAATGTTTGATCAAGTATTTGACTATGATAGTCTAGATGAATTATCATTAATTTAATATTCAAAGTCATGATAACAAATGATATATCTTCCCAAGAGAATAAAATATCATTTATTATCGATTATTTGAATATAATGATGATGATTATCATTGATTTATTTTTTTAAAGAAAATTAATTGAATTTTGAAAATAGATCTAAGGTCTTGAAATCTCTTATGCCCTCATAATTAATTACATCATAGAAAACCTAAATTTCCTATAAAAACTCTCGATTAAAATAACTATAGAAATTTTATCTTTGAGATTTTCAAAGAGTGATATCAAAGAGAATGAGGCTGGAATTTTCAATCTAGATTGGATCAAAGTTGAGCACTTATTTCTGGAAGCCAAAGGAGAGGACTAGGAGGCACTTTGGGATACTAAAATTATTCAAAAATGGCTCATGCTATGCTATGTGTTGGGCTTTAAATTTAGATTAGAAAGGATTTTAATTTGAGTTATTAATTTATTAGAAAGTTGGGATTACATTATTGAAGTTTGGGGTCTTATGATTTTGAGTCTTCCCCGGATCATATGTTTAAATTGCACACTAAAGAGAAGTGGTCCGAACCTTGCTAATGTAGTGCAAATCTGAACTTACCCCAGCTTAGATTGGGGTGCCAGCTTACCACCTAGGCACTTTAAAATCATGAATTTGGTATTTTTCTGAAAGATTTATAGGCTGTTGTTACTTAAGTTTTGAGGAATTGGGATCGATGTCTAGAGCATATCCAAATTGGCCCTTTGACACATGTAGGGTAATTGATGCTTAAAAGAATATAATTAAAATTTTTGACTCTTTAATTTGTTTCTAATGTAATACATGCTAGTTGAGCATGTGTTAAAAATTAGTATGAAGTAATTTTTAAAAAGGCAAAAAAATAAATTTTATCCTAGAGATTGCACAATATCTCCTTAACAGAACTTCACCCTAATAGACTAGGTGGTCTGCCAAAACCCACAGGCAGGAAGCCTAAAAATCATCAGATTTCTTAATGAGACTAAAAATTTTATTTAATTTGAGTAGAAAAAGTTTTTTAAGTGTACCCTCATGAGCCTCTACGCATTTCTAGGCTAAATAAAAAAGTGAAATGCAAGAAAAAAGACCAGAAAAGTAAGTAATTTCTAAAATGTAATCATTGTAAATAAATCAATCAAATTATTAAATAAATGTAAAGTTCTTGTGGCAAGTGTCACTTAATTTAGAACCTAGGGTCTGCAAAAATTATAAGGCCGGTACCACTAACAACAACAAGGATTCTAATCCTTGAAAAGACAAAAGTGTTTTTTTTAGAGTGAGATATTCTTTGACTCTTCACTTCTTCATCTTCTTTCCTTCTACGAGCTCTATGGATTCTTTGGATTTTAATATCCAAATGGAAAAGAAACACCTCCCTGAAGGGGTATTTCTCTCCTCTTTGGACATCCATGTCATCCTGGCTTGAATCTCCAAATGAAAAGGAAACTCTCCCCCTATGGGATATTTTCCTTCTCTTTGGATTTCAAGTAGGATGCTTAGTATCCCATTTCAAAATCACTTTCACAACACTTGACTTAATCAAATTATATTATAGAGAATTAAAAGAAAATTCTAAAATAACCTGCACGGTTATCCTAAGCAATTATAATTAAATTATATCCAAAGTAGTTATATATATTTTTGCCCAAAATAAAATCACATCCACACTTGTCCATACTCTTTTAATTTCAACGGGGGCTTTGCATTTTTTAGCATTTGCAAAAAATTGATAGTTTAAATTTAATTTTTCCCCATTGATTTTATCCCTACATGAGCTTGTCCACCTGTAAAAAAGTCTAAGAGCTTCCAGATCATTCCTAACGTTGGAGTAAACTAATGTCCATCACATTAATTCACATATTAAATAAAATTAACACATAAATAAACAATCAAATCAGTCAATTATACAACCAATATGTTGTGAAAATCATGAAAAATTTGGCACATAACAGCAAAAAAGTAAACACATGCCTAGCCTAAAACAAGAGATGGTTGTCCTAGCAAATCATCTAAAGTGTGTGTATTAGGCTGTATGGCTTGGATATATTATATGCTAGGCAATTTCTTAAAGTTGTCTAGTATTTTGATTTGTTGAAGGTTTAAGGTATTTAAGTTTAAGATTAAGTATTAATAATTTGATGTTGATTTTAAGATGTATTTTATGGGTTAAGTGATTGTTACCTTTATTTACACCAAGGCTGTGAAGTTTATTTCATCTTCCTTGGGGCTAAGTTAATAATATTGTAACGCTGGGTTACCAAGTAGTAACCAATTTTGTTAAGTTAATTTGACTGGTTAGAGCTTAAGGGGTTGATAACTTTTAATTAAATTGGTTAATTACTAATTTTAAGGTTTTATACTTAATTGAATCTGTTTGACTTGTAACCCCATAGCTCAAGGCAGTCCATCCTAAAAATTTCTTCTTTGGAGTGCTTGTTATGTACTAAGGGGCTGGTTTATTTATTTCAATAATCAAATTTGTTTTTTAGAGTTTTAATCAATTATTTAATTTTTTGGGATCTTTATGAATTATTTATATCATTAAATTAAGGGGTCAAAAATTGACTTTTAAAATTAAGATAAGTTTTGGAATTTTTATATTTTTCGTAAATACTAGACCTTAAGGAGAGTAATTAGATACTAAGTTTGCTGGATTTGGATTTTTCTAAGTTAAGATATGAATTTTTAAAATTTTGACTAAAATTTGAACTATGGTTGACCAAAATGTTGACTTTTTGACTTTGACTTATTTTTGGTGGTTTGACATTTTTAATAAATAATGAACACTAAGTGATCCACTGTGATAATGCCATAAACAAAAATTAAATTAAATAAATATTAATTTCCATTAAAAATTAAATTAAGGTCAAATTAAGGGTCTAGTAAAGGGGCTTTTATTTTTCCTTGGTTTGCGATTTAATTCTAGTCAATTTGAAATATTTTTTGTATTTTTGGATTTAATTTAAATTAATTATAATTTTTCAAAACTTTAGGGTTAATCAAGGGACTAATTTTTACTTAATTAAATTTCTAACGTGATGAGTTTCAAAATCAGTAAACTCCTATCCAAAGGTAGGCAATATCTCTAGGTTTAATGTTCCACAGTTTTGACCCTATTGGAAGCATATTTAATTTTATATAATTTTTTTGAAATCTTTAACCTCATCCTTAATTTTTATCCTTAGGTGTCACTAAATTGTGTAGATTTAAAATCACAGTCCTCTAACCCTTTGGCATACACATAACCAGCCACACCATGCATTCAAGTGACCCAAAGCTAAGTGCATTCGAATGGTGAATTTCCAAGTATTTGGGTTAACCCATAACCCAAATGCTTGGATATCCAACTAAAGCAAAGCACCCCCACATTATCAACTTTAAGATGTTATGACAAAGGAACATTCACCATAACAATGATTAATCAAACTCCAATGCAAGCCAAGATGCTTAATTTGATGAATATGCAAACTAAATTAAATGGTTACATGTAAATGTCTGAGAAGCTTGCATTAGGTTTAATTAATTCCTTTCATTGGAGATCATAGTCTATTTAATGATCTCAATTAAAAGTCTGATTGAGTAAAGAAATGCCTAGGTCAAATTCTAATGAATTTTCAAAAACAAAATGTCCATTAAGGGGCATATTGATGAGAAATTAAATGACAATAAACTATAAGTCATTTTTTTTTTGAGAAATTCACTAGAAGTAGGACTTGGCATGAGTACCAATGTCTCCAAATTTTAACTGAAATAGATGAGTACTAAGAAAATAATTAAGCAAAATAGTAAGACAAACATGTTGACATTATTCCCCAAATACTCATGATCTGAAGCTGATTACATTTTTAAAAGATAGAGCCTAAAATTATGAGCAATTTGAGTGGTTGCTCAAAATTTTAGCCACATATTCAATTTACTGTATATTTTTAAAAAAATTATGATTAAAATGAGTTTTAAATCATTTTAATTGATTTTAAAATTGGCAGTGGCAGAGAAGTGCCACATGGCGGCCTCCATTTGGCCAGATTAAAACTGCACAGTGGTGGCATTTAATGCTAATTACTGCACTGCTGCATAATCATTATCATTCAATGTGCAATGGTGACAACATAACATAATTTCTACTTAACCTAGTGAGCAATTCGCAGGAGCTGTTGGATCACGTGTGGTTTAAAATTAATGCATGTGATGCCATCGAATGAAAATCTGATTATCTAATAGAATAACACCGTCAAAATAGATATCATAAAGACATAATCTAGGCTGTTGATCGAAAGATCAATGGTTCAAATCTTGTACATGTGCATGGGCTAAGTGAATAAACCCTATAAATGAATAATTGATTCATTCATTCAATCCAATCAATCAAATTTGATGAAATTTTAAACAGATTATGATTATATGAAAAGCATTCATTGGGGATGATTTGGTGTGTGATGGGGACCACTCTTGCTATTTTAGGTTAAACCAAGGCTTAAGTCTGGTTAGAGGAGCTCTGAGTGAGCTTTAAGCTTCATTTGGGTAGCTCAAGCTAGAAGGTTTGAAGAGAGTTTAAGGGTTTTGAAGTGGTTTGACCACTCTAGCTCATTTGATCTAAATGTTGATTGTTTGACTAGTAAAACTAGTCAAGGGCTGATGAGGTGGACATAGAAGGATGATTAATTGCTGGTTGAGTGAATTCCAAAGCCTTAAAGTAATGCATTTGAGGTTTGAAGGAAGATTTGACCATGCATTTGAGTTGACGTTGGTCAAACTTTTCAATATTTGACTTGTAATGAGTTTGGATGATTGAAGCTATAAAATTAAATGAGATTGAGGGCATGATTGGTTTGATTGAATGTATGGAATGATCTAATCAAGAACATAAGAGTTTGGCCAAGTTCAATATGTTGACTTGGTCAAACTCATAAAGTTTTGACTCATAATGAGTTTGAATGCACTTATTGGAATGGATCTAACAAATTGAAAGTGTTGGTTTTATTATTTATTTTAATTTGAACTACATAGGTTAAATTTGACCAAACTTGGGTCCATATGACCAAGTCAACTATTGATTGGGTCATAGTGTCCAATTAAGTCCAAATCACTAGGAGAGATGATCAAAGGAGTTTGAATGGGTCCAAAGTGGATTTAAAGCTTGATTAAGTGTAGAATAGAGGCTCATGATTGATCTGGTCAACTAGGTCAAACTAGGAGTTTGGTTTGGATCTAATATGTTTAATTAAGTGATTTGAAACCAATGGAGGTGGTCTCATAGATTGGAATGGTCATTTGGGTTTAAATGACCATTCAGACCACTAAGGAGCATTTTAGTCAACCATGATGACTTGGTCAACCTGGTCAAATCAAAACCAAGGTTTACATTTAATGCACTCCTAATAATTTTTTAGGATGCGTTGGAAGAGGTTTAAAATTATGATTTAACTAGGTCATGTTGAGGTTTGGAGAAAATTCCAATTTTTCCCTTAAAGGGAATTTTGGTCATTTGGATCCGTGGTCAACTGCGGGTTAAACTGGGTTCACCAAAATATAGTTTAATTTTCAACATGTCATAACAAGAGTTATGGACATGGTTAAGGATTTTGGGAACGGCCCCAAGGTCAAATTCCACAAAGTAGAAGGTCCAATGGCATAGGCTACAAATATTTAAAGATTTTATAGCCTTTGGATTCCAATTGGGTTTCTAGGGTTAGGGGTGTCAGATAGAACTTAATTTTGGAGGGTTAACCATAGGGACATGCCTAATCAATATGAAATTAATAGATCATGAATTGGGCGTCATTTGATTAGGTATTAAAGTGATTAAAAATCACAAGGGCCCTTAACCTTAGATTTTGGTCTAGAATTTTGGATTTGAACTGGTCATTAAATTTAATTGATTCAGTTTGATTTATCCACCTCAATCATAATCAAATAAATTATTTTTGATAATTATATATGATTTGAAGCTTGATTGAAGAGTGGTGCAAGGCTAGATTGAAGTTTGGATCAGAATTTAATTAGGCTCAAGATGATTGACATCTGGAGGATTGTCAACAATCTGATCAACCGGCAGGAGTTTGGATGGATCCTAATGACCTCATACATATATGAGGTCAATAATGATGTGATGTTACATTGCATAGGGGAACTACTTCCACCCACTTTGAGAAGGAATTAGTTGTAGCTAAGATGAAGCGATGACCCTTTGAAGAAGGAGGGTTAACAGGCTCGATAACATCCATGCCCCAACTCTCAAAGGGCCACAAAGCTATAATTTGATGCAACATATTTGGTGGCTGATGTAAAATTACACCATAATTTAGGCATTGATGATAGCTTTTTGCAACATTCATGCAATCGTCGATCATCGTGGGCCAATAGTATCGAAGTATTTTAATTTTCATTTTTATCTTAGGACTTGATTGATTAGCACCGCATAGCCCAGTATGGACTTCATTCATGATTTTTAAGGCCTCTCATTTGTCTAGATAATTTAGCCACAATTAATCGAACGTTCGACAGTATAGAGTGTTATTCACGAGTGCATATGAGAGGGAACATTTCTGATTTGATTGGAAAGGGACTTATCATGAGGAAGCTTTCCTTATTAAAGGTAATCTATTAATGGTTATCCCCAATTACCTTCTTCATCAGTTGTTTAAGAGGCAGATAGGACCTGGGAAGATTTCTTGTTGATGTGTTCTAAATATATAGAAGTCAGGACCTGACGAACATTAATTTTTATAGAAATGGAGTCTTATTCTGGATAGACAAAGTCCTTTAGAAGATTTCTAAGGCATCCATTATAGAATTACTTCCAATGGGGAATTCTACACATAATTACAATAGGAATCTACTTGAGTAGGTAATTTGTGTACTAAAGGTACTTCATAAGTTTTGGATTTAAAACCATATAGGTTCCTGCAATCTGGTTTATAACCAGCTAAGAATCACCAATAATTTTAATTTCTTTTATATCCATCAGTATTATAATTTCTAAACTATTTATCAGAGCTTCATACTCATCCTCGTTGTTCATGCAAGGCTCTAATAAGTAATATGAGAAATGCATCATTCCTTGTCTAGTGTTATCAAAATCATGTCAATTTAAGTTTTTTCAAGAATGGTAGATTTTCATGTATTACCCCCATAAGAGGATGTCGTTCCATCAAAATATAGTTCCCAAATATGATCATTGGATTTCTCAAAACTCATGATTTGTTCTTTAGGTAAATCATCATTTGGAGGACATTCGGCCAGTTCCGGGTGTGCTACAAGGAAGTCAGCAATGACATGTCCATTCATAGCACACATGGGAATGAAAGTTATCTCATATTCATGTTGCGAATTTGGTTTCAAGGACTATAATTTTGATGATAGCAAACTTCTCTGGTTCTTGTTGACTACCTAATCTTTCAGGTATGCAGGATCAATTGCAAGTTCAAGTCAGTTCAAGAACGAGTCACTCTATATTGTAATTCATATCCAAATGTACTGTTTTCCTTTTCTTGATTCAATCATAATATACTTGATCCCCTAGCTAAGTAACCTTACACACACACACTCAGGGGGAGAGCTTGAGTGAACTAGAGTTTCTGTTTAATTTTTATTCAGATCGTCCTGGACGATTTTCACATCGTCTTGGACGATCAAGTAAAAATAGAAACCCTAATTAGGGCGACCAAGTTAAGTGTGTCTGATTAAGCAGATCATCCTGGACGATCCCGACATCTTACGGGATGATAGGCTAAAATCAGAAATTCTCAGCCACCAGATCAAGTTAGGCAAGTTTTTATTTTAAGATATTTGGTCTGATCTTCCTGGACGATACGTGTATCATCCTGGACGATCCAGTACAATCATTCCTAAATTAGTCAGGTAATTAAGGAAAGAAATTAATATTTAATTGATATGATCATATCGTCCGGGATGATCAGGATCGTCTAGTGTGTTTCAGCTGTACGTCCAGAGCGGTCACCTGGACAATTTTTGCCCTTTTTGAACAAATAATCCTGGATGATATCCATATCATCCTGGACGATCAAGTCATTTTTGGATCGTCCAACACAAGTTCCTCTGGACGACCAGAGCGATCTTCTGGATGAAATTCCTTGATTTACACTAATCGACCCGGACAATGCAGAATCGTACGGGATGATCTGAACAATTTTTTCTGCTGATCGTCCAGAAGAGCCAGATCGTCCAGGCTAAAACAGCTAATTTTGAACAAATCGTACACGATGATAGTTAGATCGTCCTGGATGATTCTTGACGACCAGTTGAGATTTAGGGCATTTTTAGAGCCCTTCTTTAAAAGATATTTTTCTTCGAACAAGAAAAATCTTTTGCCACTTTCATTTCCAAAGAAACCCTAGAGAGAGAGAGAGTTTGGGAGAGAGAGAGAATCTTGTGAGGGGGAGTTTGTGAGGGGTTCAAGAAGGTTACACCAAGCAAGGATCAGAGTCATCTTCTCTGCTCGTCGTCTTTTATCGTGTTGGTGTTCTTTGTGAGAGGATTGTCGGCAAGAAGATCGGGGTTCTCTGCCCGCTTTAGAAGGAAGCGAAACGAGTTTAGGTTCTCTGCCTGCTTCAGGAGGAAGTGAAAGGAGTTCGAGGTTCTCTACCTGCTTCAGGAGGAAGCAAAAGAAGGTTAGGTTCTCTGCCTCACCGTGTCGGTGAAAAGGAGTTTTTGTACAGGCTTCTCCGCCTTGCTGTGAGAGCAAAAGGAGAGACACTTTGGTTTAGTGCAATTCGGAGGGGAGGCTCCGGGGAGTGGACGTAGGTTAAGTTGACCGAACCACTATAAAAATCTGGTGTGTTCTTTCTGATTACTTTCTGCACTTTAGTTTTTCTATGATTATCTGCTTGGGTGAGATTTGTGTTTAATCTTTTTGTTTGAGTATTTACTTGTTTTTACTGCATATCATAGAAAGAATTTTTACTATTGATCTCAAATTTTTAAATAACCAATTCACCCCCCCTCTTGGTTAGCCTCGGAACTAGTCATCAGGGCTTAACATCCCTATTTTTACTTTCAAGTGGTATCAGAGCGGGATTCAAAAAATTAAGTTTAAAAACTTTTGAAATTGATCTATGGTTAACTTTTGTAATCGTAATACTGCTGAAGGATATTAAATTACATGACCGCCATTGTATGATAATATTCCTTTTAATTTTTGGAAAACTCGTATGTCCACTTTTCTTCAATCAATTGATTATCGTATGTGGATGCTTGTTAAGGATGGATATGAACCACATTTTAGATTGATTAAAAATATGAAAACTAAACTGCCCTTTACTGACTGGGCTTTTGATGATCATGATTTAGCACAATTGAATGTCAAATGCTTGAACTGTTTTTTTTGTGCTTTAAAATTCGAGGATTATATGCGTGTATCTATGTGTACGACTGGTAAAGAGATTTGGGATAGATTATGCATCACTTATGAGGGTACAACTAACATCAAACAGTCTAGGTTAAATATTTTGCTTCATGACTATGAACTTTTTTGCATGAAACCTACTGAAACCATTTCTAAAATGTATACGAGATTCACTCAAATTGTTACTTCCTTGCATGCCTTAGGAAGAGAACTTACAAACTACGAAAGAGTGAACTAAATTCTTAGATGTTTACCTTCTTTATATGATGCTAAGATAACTGTAATCACTGAATCTAAAGATTTGAATACTTACTCTATTGATAGCTTACTTGGATCACTCATTGCTTACAAGCAAGGGGTGAACCAAAGACAGCTTGATGCAGGTGAGAAGAAGAAGGAGAAAACAGTGGCACTGAAGGCCAACAAAAGTGATACTAGTTCTTTCGGGTCTGATAGTGATGACGTTGCCTTGATCACTAGGCAATTCAAAAGCTTTCTAAGGAAGAAACACAAGAACTTTTAGAAGTGGAACAAGGGTAAGTCCAACAAGAATTTTAAAGGTTCATCTGACACTGTCTATTTTGAATACAGGAAGCCTAGACATATTAAGGCTGATTGTCCTACACTTAAAGCTCACCCAAGCAAAGAGAAAGGTGAGGAGAAATACAAGGTTAGGAAGGACAAGAAGTAGGTTTAGAAGGCATTCTGGGCAGACTCAGCATCTGACTCCTCTGAGATTGAAGCTGAAGAGGAGGAAACAAATTTATGTCTGATGGTTGATGATCATCCTGATCATTCTTACTAAGAAAAGGTATGTGAGCTTACTTACGATCAGTTATTTGAAATATCTGAAAAAATTCATGCATCATATAGGAAGCTTAAGAAAACTCATGCTAGCCTGAAACTAGAACTTCTGAATTTACAAAAAGAGCATGATTCGATAGTTAAAGATCACTCTACACTTGACAGCAATCACATGTATTTACTTGATGAGTTTGACGAATTGAACAAAAAATATTCTGATTTATTTATTAAGCATGATTTATTGAAAACCATGCATGTTGATTTAGAAATAGCTTTTAAAGAATTAGACAATCTAGCATGTGAAGGGGAGAGTAGCAATGGTGCACTAAAATTTGAAATTGTAAGTCTTAATAAAGAAAATGAATTTCTGAAAGTTAAAATCAGTGCTTTTAAGAAAAATCAAACACTTCCTACGTTTGCAAAGTTTTTTGCACCTCCACCTTTTGAAAAATCTGGTTTAAAATCATCAAAGCATGTTTCATACAAACCTAAGAAGAGGCACTATCACCCACGTAAATTAGTTAACCCTTTTTTCTGGTATTAGATGTTTTTCATGTGGTATGCTAGGACACATTTCCCACACCTGCACCTTTCATCGTAGTACACATTGGGTGTGGAGGCCCAAATTGCCTATTTCACAGCACAACACATATGCATTGCATTCTTCTTTTCATAAGAAGGAACCCAAACCTGTTTGGGTTCCTAAAACTGACGTTTGATGATTTTGTAGGTGTGCTCTCACACAAGATCTCGTGAGAGCATGTGGTACCTAGACAGCGGATGTTCTAAACACATGATTGGAGATGTAAATTAGTTCATTTTGCTGGAGGCCAGGGCTGGAGGCAAGGTTACACTTGGAGATAACACCACCAAGAGGGTGGTAGGCTCAGGTATAATTGGTGATTCAAAGAGTTTTATGATTGACAATGTTTTGCTTGTAGATGGACTAAAACAAAACTAGCTGAGCATCAGTCAACTCTGTGACAAAGGATACAGCATCAAATTCCTGCCCACTTACTGCATTTTAAGCTTAAATGACAAAGTTATTTTGCAGGGACGAAGGATCAGCAATGTCTACAAGCTGGATGTAAGTTACATTAAAGCTGAAAATTTAATTTTCTTAAAAACTTCTGCTGATGAGTCTTGGTTGTGGCATAAGAGATTATGTCATGCTAGTATGAAAACCCTTATGAGAGTCACCCAAAAGGACTTAGTTAGAGGTTTGCCGAAGCTTAAGTTTACTAAGGACCATCTGTGTGATGCCTATTAGTTAGGGAAGCAAGTACAGTCCTCCTTTCACTTTGTTAAGGACATTAGCACCTCTAGACCTTTATAAGTCCTTCACATGGATCTCTTTGAACCCATTAGCACTGCCAGCTTAGGGCGCAGAGTCTATGGGTTTGTGATTGTAGATGACTACTCGAGGTTCACTTGGATTAAATTTCTGTCACGTAAATCTGAGTCATTCGATAAGTTTAAGTCCTTCTCCACTTGGATTCAGAGAAAGTTAGGTTGTGAGAACTTGACTATTCATAGTGATCATGGTGGAGAGTTTGAGAATGTGAAATTTGGAAGTTTCTGTGAGGAGTAAGAGGTTAGTCATAATTTTTTAGCTCCTAGGATCCCTCAGCAGAACGGGGTAACCGAACGGAAGAACAGGACCATAGTGGAAGCAACTAGAGCCATGCTTGCTGAGTATTCACTTCCAAAATACTTTTGGGCTGAAGCGGTGAACACTGCCAATTATGTGCTGAATAGGGTGAATGTGAGTTCAAATCTGAATAAAACACCTTATGAGATCATTAAGGGTAGAACTCCAAACTTGTCCCACCTCCATGTCTTTGGCTGTAAGGTTTTCATTTAGAACAACGGGAAATCATCCTTAGAAAAACTTGACCCCAAATCTGATGAAGGAATGTTCTTAGGCTATTCTAGTGTGGGGAAATCCTTTAGGATGGTCAATAAGAGGACTTTCGTGGTGGAAGAGAAAACTCATGTGGTGTTTGATGAATCTGATCCTAAGGTGACTAGAGTTGAGGAAGAAGAAGAGGTAGAGGAGATTACGCAAGGGATTGGAAATGCAAATCTGAAGGAAAGGGTAGAACCTCAAACCACACTACCTAGAGATTAGAGATACTCTTCGAGTCATCCTAAAGAACTGATCTTAGGAGTCCCTTCTGAAGGTGTTTGGACTAGGCATGGACTTAGGAAGGAAGTAAACCACTTTGCCTTTATCTCAATGACTGAACCCACCTACATACATCAAGCCCTTTTGGATGAGTTTTGGATCTTAGCTATGCAAGAAGAATTGAATCAATTTGTAAGGAATGATATTTTGGAGCTAGTAGAAAGACCTAAAAATTAAAGTATAGTGGGAACCAAGTAGGTATTTAAGAAAAAATGAATGATTCTAATGTGGTGGTTAGGAATAAGGCAAGATTGGTGGCTAAGGGGTATAATCAGATTCAAGGGATTGATTTTGAGGAGACCTTTTACCCCTGTAGCTAGATTGGAAGCCATTTGAGTGCTACTACCCTTTGCCTGTTATAAGGGATTTAAGCTGTTTCAAAAGGATGTCAAGAGTGCCTTTTTAAATGGGGTAATAAAATAGGATATTTTTGTAAAACAAACCCCAAGTTTTGAGAGTTCCCAATATCCAAATCATGTTTACAAATTAAAAAAGGCCTTATATGAATTGAAACAGGCACCCAGAGCTTGGTATGAGAGGCTTAACATATTCATGTTAGAAAGAGAGTTTGTTAAGGGGAGCGTAGACACCACCCATTTTCTGAGGAGAATAGGGGATGACTTACTCATTGTTCAGATCTATGTTGATGATATAATTTTTGGATCTTCTGATAAATATTTATGTGATGAGTTTTCTAAAATAATGAGTAAGGAGTTTGAGATGAGTATGATGGGAGAATTGTCCTACTTTTTGGGGTTTAGCATAAGGCAAATGGATGATGGAACCTTTCTAAATCAATCTAAATACACTAAGGACATTTTGAAGAAATAAGAGATGGACAAAGCCAAGCCAATCAACACTCCCATGAGCTCCTCTATTCAGTTAGATAAGGATTCAAGTGGAAAATTTGTTAATCAGAAGAAGTATAGAGGAATAATTGGATCACTGCTTTACTTGACTACTAGCCGACCTGATATCATGTTTAGTGTTTGTCTTTGTGCTAGGTTTTAGGCTGATCCTAAAGAGTCCCACCTGACTGCTGTTAAGAGAATTCTTAGATATCTTTTAGGGACCCCAAACCTAGGAATCTGGTACCCTAGGCACAACACCTCTTTTGAGATTATTGGATATTCTGATTCTGACTTTGCAGGGTGTAGGATGGATAGAAAGAGCACTTCTGGAACTTGTCAATTCATAGGACAGTTTTTAGTCTCCTGGTCCAGTATAAAATAGAACTCAGTTGCACTTTCCACTACTGAAGCTGAGTACATTGCCTTAGGGAGTTATATAGCCCAAGTTCTTTGGTTGAAGCAACAAGTCTTGGATTTAGGATTACCTGTGGGCACAATGTCTGTTATGTGTGATAATACTAGTGCCATATGTATTTTTAAGAATCCAATCCAACATTCTAGAACCAAACATATTGATATAAGGCATCACTTCATTAAGGACCATGATACAAAAGGGGACATTGAGATACATCATGTAGCAACTGAAAATCAGTTGGCTGACATATTTACTAAACCACTAGCCTTTGACTCATTCAGCATTTTGAGGACCAGATTAGGTGTGATTGATATAAATGCATGATTTTGATGACTTCTGATGTGTCTATTATTCATTCTATTTCTGTTAGTTAGTTGTTTGATCTGATTATCCATTTTCTGTTAGTTTTTATTTGTCTGTTGATTTTTATTTTAGTCGTGTTAGTTTGATTTGAGTATTTATTTTGATATGATTTTCTACCTATTTTTATTTACTGGTTCATCTCTTTTATTTACTTTTTTATGCTTTTCAAAATTCGATCACTGCTTGCTACTTCTGATAAAATTGATTTCTGACTAAGAGTTTTACCTTCTTTTTATTTGGAAGCTTATAAGCAGTGATTGATTCCACTTGATCTGTTAAAGGGAAGAAACATTGATGATTCTTTCTCTTCCTCTAACTCCTTTACTGGTGTATTGTTTCTTTTGGATAAAAATCTTCTTCAAAATTAAAAAAGTTGGTTTTTGAAATAGAGATTAATTTTATCTTCCTACAGTAATCTATCTTATATAAATAGTGTTTTCAAAGTCTTGAGTCATTATTATGCTTTTCTAAACCAAGTGATTGCACTTATCATACGATGTATGGTTTTTGTTTTGTGAATTACTCTTCCTTAGTGTGGAGAGCGTCTCCTATGTCTAGAAGGTAATTCTACAGCTAAGATCCTTTAACAATTTTGAGAGGGAGAAAGCTTACAAAAGATGCGCAGTGCGCCAAATAAATTAAAAAAGAGGCATAAAATGAGCCCCAACCTGAAAAGATGCGAAATGTCGCCAAACTCAAAGATACAAAAAGTGTATCAAAAATCAAAAGATGCGCAAAGAACTAATCAAATTGAAAAAGAGGCACAAAATGAGCCCAAATCAAGCTTTCTTCCCTTTCAAATCGTTAAATGTCTTAGAAAAATCTGTGAACCACTTAATATTTTCAAAAGATTGTTTTTTAAAAATCCTAATTTCTGGTTTATTACTTTGTAATACTATTATATCAGATATTTTTCTAGAATGAGGCTTGAAAGGATCTCTTTTCGAATCTAATCTCTTTTCTTCTGAATTAGATTTTTGTATTGAAAGGGATTTGCATCTATAAGGTGTATGAGGTGGGAGTTACGAAAGTTAATTTTCTAACTTTTTCTAGATTTCAACACTATCAATCATCTTCTTATTGGCTTTTGAATTAAAAATTAGCAGAAATTCTTTTTACTGGAGTAGATTGATAGAAAAAAAAGGGGAGTAGTTAGTCTTGTGATTTTGGAATTCTACGGGTTTTACTAGTTTTATATGTTGTCTTTCTCTTTTTTAGATGTCAAAAGGGGGAGTAGTCAGTCTTGCATTTTGAATTAGGTTCAGTGATTTTGTATTATTCACCCGTTGTTAAATTCCAATTTTTTGAAATTAATTAACAAATGTTTGCCATCATAAAAAAGAGAGAGATTGTTGCGAATTTAGTTTCAAGGACTATAATTTTGATGATAGGAAACATCTCAGGTTCTTGTTGACTACCTAATCTTTCAGGTACGCAGGATAAATTGCAAGTTCAAGCTAGTTCAAAAATGAGTTAGTCTTCACTGTAATTCATGTCCAAATATACTATTTTCCGTTTCTTGAGTCAATTGTAATATAACTGATCCCCTAGCTAAGTAACCTTGAACACACACACACTCAGGGGGAAAGCTTGAGTGAATTAGAGTTTCTATTCAATTTTTGTTCAGATCGTCCTGGACAATTTTCACATCATCCTGGATGATCAAGTAAAAATAGAAACCCTAATTAGGGCGACCAATGTAAGTGTGTCTGATTAAGCAGATCGTCCTGGATGATCCCGATATCACAAGGGATGATAGGCTCAAATCAAAAATTCTCAGCCTCCAGATCAAGTTAGGCAAGCTTTTATTTTAAGATATTTGGTCTGATCATCCTGGACGATACATGTATCGTCTTGGACGATCCAGTACAATCATGCCTAAATTAGTCTGGTAATTAAGGAAAGAAATTAATATTTAATTGATATGATCATATCGTCCGGGATTATTGCAAGATCGTTCAGGATGATCAGGATCGTCTAGTGTGTTTCTGCTGTACGTCCAGAGCTGTCATTAGGATGATTTTAGCCCTTTTTGAACTAATCATCCTGGATGATATTTGTATCATCCTGGACGATCAAGTCATTTTTGGATCATCCAACACAAGTTCCTTTGGACGATAAGAGCGGTCTTCTGGACGAAATTCCTAGATTTACACTAATCATCCCGGACGAACGCAGAATCGTACGGGATGAACTAAACAATTTTTTCTACTGATCGTCCAGAAGAGCCAGATCATCCAGGCTGAAACAGCTAATTTTGAACTAATCATACAGGATGATATTTAGATCATCTTGGATGATTCTTGCTGACCAGTTGAGATTTAGGGCATTTTTAGAGCCCTTCTTTAAAAGGTATTTTTCTTCGAACAAGAAAAATCTTTTGCCACTTTCCCTTCCAGAGAAACCCTAGAGAGAGAGAGAGTTTGGGAGAGAGAGAGAGGATCTTGTGAGGAGTTCGTGAGGTGTTCACAAAGGTTTCTCCAAGCAAGGATCAGAGTCATCTTCTCCGCTCGTCGTCTTTCGTCGTGTTGGTGTTCTTTGTGAGAGGATCGTCGGCAAGAAGATTCAGGTTCTCTGCCCGCTTCAAGAGGAAGTGAAACGAGTTCAAGTTCTCTGCCTGCTTCAGGAGGAAGCGAAAGGAGTCCGAGGTTCTCTGCCTGCTTCAAGTGGAAGCAAAAGGAGGTTAGGTTCTCTGCCTCACCGTGTCGGTGAAAAGGAGCATTTGTACAGGCTTCTCCGCCTTGCTGTGGGAGCAAAAGGAGAGACACTTTGGTTTAGTGCAATACGCAGAGGGGAGGCTCCGGGGAGTGGACGTAGGTCAAGTTGACCGACCACTATAAAAATATGGTTTGTTCTTTCTGATTACTTTCTGCACTTTAGTTTTTTTGTGATTATCTGCTTGGGTGGAATTTGTGTTTAATCTTTTTATTTGAGTATTTATTTGTTTTTGCTGCATATCATAGAAAAGATTTTCACTGTTGCTCTCAAATTTTTAAATAACCAATTCACTCCCCCTCTTGGTTAGCCTCGGGACTAGTTCATTAGGGCTTAACATCCCAATCGAACTTTAAATTCAAATAATATCATAGACCACTGTGCCATACTTCTTAATAATGTACGTCAGGTGATAAGATATTGTAATGGGTTGATTCTTGAAATCAAACTTACTTGATGAGAAAGCATGCAGTACCTTAGCTTTTGGGATACAAAAACTAAAGTAAGATAATGCTTCTCAATGGAAGGATATCAGATTTCTATAGGGAGAAGTCATTGACTCAATAAAATAGAGGGCATTCCCTTTTCCCATGCCATTGACTTGAGCCTACAGGGCACCAAGTGACTCGTCCAGAGCCGCGATGTAGAGAATAAGAGGTTTTTCAAAAATAGGGGTTGCCAACACTAGCAGGTTGGTATGGTATTCTTTGATATTGGCAAAGGCACTTTGTCATTTTTCATCCCATATGAATTTGACATCCTTTTTAGCTAGGACATACAAGGGCTGACACCTTCTAAAGATATTAGAAATGAATCTCCTTATATATTCCAACTTGCATTGAAGGGACCTTGGCTGAGTAAAACTCCTAGGAGGTGGCATATTTAAGATGGTTTTGATATTAGTAGGATCAATTTCAATTCCATCATGCCTCACGATGAAGCCTAAAAATTTTCCTAAAGTGATGCCAAAAGCACACTTTAAGAGGTTCAATTTGAGTTATAGTGGCACAACCGCTCGAGGATAATTCTTAAGTCATACAAGGGAGCCACTTTGCCTTTTCTCTTAATGACCAAATCATCACTGTAGCATTCCACCTGATTATGGATTAGTTTGTCAAAGATTTGGGTCATGGTTCATTAATAGGTTGCACCAGCATTTTTAAAGTTGAATGACATCAACTTATAACAAAAGATGCCTATAAGGGTTCTGAATGTAGTGTTCCTCTCATCTTCTAAGGTCATCTTAATTTGATTATAACCAAATAAGCCATCCAAAAAGGAGAAAATGACATGCAAAGAGGCAATGTCCACCACAAGCTTGGGCATGGGCAAAGAAAATTTATCCTTAGAACATGCCTTATTCAGATCCTAATAGTTGACAAAGATCCGAATTTGACTATTCTCCTTTTGAACCAGTATGACGCTAGCTGCCCAAGAGGGATATTGTTCCTTTAAAATAAATCTAGCCTCGACCAATTTCTTGATTTCAAAAATGACTTATCAAATTCCAAGTTTATGAACTACTATTTCAGCGAACAAGCCCAACATTTCATCGTATGCCTAGGAGAAGCAGTCCTTAAACTCATAGAGAAGTTGGATTAGATCCTTAGACTTATCCTCACTCAACAAAGAGCTTATGAATGTGGGGTGAGGGTCATCCTCTATTCTGAGGTTAATTTCTTATAGTTCATTAACTTTCAATTTATATTCTTCTTCAAATTTAAGGGGTGCATCCCAAACTTGATGTTCATCCAGATTATTTGATGTCTCCCAAAAAAGACAGTCGAGGGAATCGGCAATTTTCATAGGGACCTTCTCTAATTCAGGAAGATTCATTATCATAAGATAATACTCGTCATCGTCAAATAAACTAACGGTACCAAAGCTGAAACCACTGGTCAAACTTTCTTTATTTATTATATGCCAGAGGCTCTCGTGATATCTAGCCTGACCCTTGGTCCATTGAACTGGTGTGAGACATTTAGAGATGTAATTTATTATGCATACAGGAATGTAGCCAAAAAGTAATTATATTAATTCATTAAAATCTATCTACTTAAGGATTGCATCATCTTCCTGCTTGAGGTGGAGGAGCCAGAAAAAAACTTCTAGACCCTCTTTATTTCAGCATCTAAGTTAGGAGAGTCCTTAATTACAAACCCTGCAACACTGTCGGCAGACAGTAGGGTTAAGGTTAAGGCTTCAATTCTTCTACTCAGCTTTTCATACATAGTTAATTCAGGCTCATCACTTCAAACTTTTGGAGTATCACCATCTGGGTCACTCTCTAATTCTAAAGTGAGATCAAATTTTGGAGTAGGATTTAACTTTTCATGATAAAAAGGAATTCTTGCACCTCATACTTTTGATTCATCATCAAAACTTGATTCCAAATCAATGTGTTTTCTGGGTGTTCTTCTTTCAAATGAAGCATCGCCTCGGCCATGTGCACTTTAGGCCTTCATCCCACCTCTTTGAGGAAAACTATTTGGAGGCCTAAAGACCATGCCCTCAACATCATCTTCATTATCTGATTGTTATCCTTTTTAAATTTTATCTTTTTCTCCTTTTGATTTTTTATTTTCTTTTAAACTTTGTTCATTTTATTGATCCTCTTTAATGATGTTCTTACCTTTAGAACAGGTAGAGGACCCTTTAGGTGCATAGTATGATGTATCCTCATAGATTTAGATCTTCTGAATAAAGAATGGTTAGGTCATCCTTAATCATGTACTCAATGTTATCTCATTGGGGAACCATCCTATACTCATGGATCTTAGGCCTACCTAAAAGTGCTTTAAAGGACATCACCAAATTAATTATATGAAACTTAGCTTTTGACTTCAACTCTCCTATCTCTAAAAAGAGTGTGATTGAACCAAAATTCTTCTCGCCATTTATGTTGAACGCATGTATTAACATTTTGTCAGAGGTGAGTTTATGCGTGCAACTTTAAAGTATGTGAGAGTCTTTACATTCATTACATTTATTGATGCACCCAGATAAATAAGGATTCTATATAACTTGAAGTTTCCCACATTTAAAGTAATGTAATGTGAGAGATTTTGATCGGTAGTTCCCAAGAGTAGATCCCCATCAAACAGGGTTACCCCTGGAATTTCCTTGAAGTACAGAGCTTCATCTTATGAAGTCACAGATAACTGAGTTAAGCAAATCTCTAGGTTGAGAAGTGCTTTAATTAAAGATTCCCTCATCTCCTTCGAGAGAATGAGAGCATCATAGATATAGAACATAGCCGGCAACTTCATAAGATGTGCTAAAACATTATAATCGACCTTAGGAACATCAGGATAAGGACCTGGTGGATTGGAAAGAAGATTTGATTATTGAGGAGAAATTTGAATTGGATTGCTAGACATGACTTATTTTCCCATTTCCTAAGGAGGAAGCCTAGGGGGTAAGACTTTGCCACCATGAAGTTTTACCTCCATGATCTCCTCGGGAGGTCAAACTATAGCAGGGCCTACACTCTCCTTAGGTGATGAATTGTCATTTCCTGATGGGGAGTTTAAATCTAAAAAATCTATCACGATGGGACATCCTTAAAAGTTTACTTTGAGGGTGTCACCATCTAATAAGATCACAAATCTGTCCCTCCCTTTAGAGGTCAAATCTGATGAATCAAGTTTTTGAAGATCTTGAATGATCATAGCTAAATTTTGATTTTCTTCTATGGAAGATTCATTTTATGTTTCATTCTCAGAATTAATCATCAAAATATGAATTGAAGAATCTTTTATTCATTAACATTTGACCCTTTGGCTTTGATGGGGTAAAGTAAAAGTTAGGTAATGTTAGTGGGGATGGGGGTCTTACTGCACCATCCACCGCCCGAATACATCTCTCATCAACATGTTTCCTCTCTATAAAATTTTCACTCTTTTTTTATTATTTATAGTAGTTCCTATAACTACTAAAGAGAAAATCATCTCAACATCCTCCTACGATGCCTCTAGCTCAACCTCCAAAATTGGGCCTCGTGTTCTCATCGATAACTATTGAGAAAGATGAAAAGATTGTTTAATCGACTTTTTAATTTCACATAAATAAAGCAATATTCCAACGATCTTCAATTAAAAGAGAAATATTATAGTGTTTACCTAAAATTGTCTTGATGGAACCCTGATACAGATCTACCAAGTACTCCTTAGGATTTATGATATTGCCCTATCTGTAGTTTATCTTAAGTAAGTCCTTAAGACAATGCAATCTTCGATTGATTGGCCCAATATATGGTTGTAAGGGAGAAAATTGGGGTCATCACTCTTGTTTGTCTCTCCCGACTTCTTGGCCTCTTGTAATCTAAAGTCTAGCTTCTTTAAGAGGATCTTAAAGATGTTCCTTACCAACTCCCTCTTAAATGGATAGACTTTCATCAATGTCTCTTTAAAAGAGATTAAGTAAGGCTTCCTAATAGGATGAGGGGTTACCTGGAATGGTTATTTTTGAATTATTGGTGGTGGAGGACCACTAGATTGACTGGTTGTTATTTTCTTCCCCTTATCTACTACTAAAATCATTATTTCCCTCTTATCAAAATACTTCTGGGTATTGTTGGTTTTCTTCTCATCAGACGGATTATTCAAGAATGGCATTCGAGAAGCCTCTTCCTACAGGTTGTTCACCTTATCGAGAAGCTTTTCAAAAGCTTTGATTGTGAACCCTCTTAAAAGAAATGCAATAGGCCCAAGGATATTCTTTAAAAGAATTTCCACTATGTGTTACTCTTACAGCTGTGGTTCACACTTCATTGAGAGAGTTTGCTATCTAAAGATGTACTGAACTGGAGACTCTCTTGGCTTCTACTTCTTGATGACTAGATTACCCATGGTTATACGAAGCTGTGCTATTGAGAAACTCTTTAATAACAGAACCTCTAGCTCAATAAAGGTTCTCACCAAACTATTTGGAAGATCGGCGTACCACTCATAATCCATTCCAGAGAGACTGCTAATAAATTGGCGAAATAATATAGCATCTAATCCTCCTACATCATAATAGTATGCACAAAAGTGGGCAAGATGTTGCCTTAGGTTTTTAATACCACTAAAGACTTTAAAAGATGGTGGCATGAAGCTCTTCGAGTAAGGAACTAAGCCATATTCCTCAAGGTAGGGACCATCCTTTGGAAAAGATGTGACCCCTTATGAATAGGTTAAGGCCTCACTTACTTGGGTCTCAATCATATGCTTAATGTATTTATTAGCTAGAACGGTAGGAGTTGAGGGGACTGCAGGTTGTGCTGGGGGAACAATTGAAGTTAACTCTGGAAAATTTTGGTTTGAATCTGGCTTTCTGCTCTGATCAGCCACTGTGTGTACTTTGGGTTGTAACTGCTCAAGCTGAGGTTGTTGTATCTTAGCAAGCTGTCTCTGTGTTTCGTCTACCATTAAAATTATTTCCTCAACTTTCCTTTCCATGTTATTGATGTATTTATGTTAATCCCTCATCCTAACTGA
Organism: Dendrobium chrysotoxum; assembly: GCA_019925795.1. NCBI lineage: Eukaryota > Viridiplantae > Streptophyta > Magnoliopsida > Asparagales > Orchidaceae > Dendrobium > Dendrobium chrysotoxum. The sequence goes on from CM034312.1 coordinate 58,077,592, forward strand.
CACATATAAATCAGAATCAACTATAGTTGAATCCTCTTCTCTGGCTGACCGATGTATGTTGGGCTCAGCATCTTTGACTGATGGTCTTATGTCAACCATGTTAATACTACCAGTAGTAGCATCATCTTCATCCATCAAAAGGTCATCTAAATCTAGGTTTAAAGTTTCTATGGACTCTTTCTTTTTTATGATAACTTGAATCTCTTGGACCACCTCATTGATCGATCAACCCTTCACTGACTTAGGGTCGATGGGTAGGTACCCACTTTAATCCATCATATCATTAAACCCTTGATCGCCTAGCTTGGACAAAATATCTTATATTTTAAGGTCTTTTGTAAAATCAAGAAACTCTTCCACTATGTGATCAATCATCTCATCATCTGTGCTAGAAACTATCTCAACCCCTTGTTGACCTCATTTTTATATGAGGTCACTAAGGCCAATCCAGACCCTAAGATCTACCTAGGTCTTACAACAATCAATATCAAATCTTGAAATTCAAATTAAAATCCATTGTTCAAAGGCCATGAGCTGAAAGTCTTTTCCAGGGATTTTCAAACACTTCAGACCAAGTCAAATAATCCTCAATTCATGATCAATCAATTGAATATTGATAAGGCATGTCTCTAGGATCTACCCTCCAAATTTGAGCTCAATCTGAGGCCTCTAACCCCATAAATTTAACTGAAATTTAAAGGATGTAAAACCTTCAAATATTTACAAATAATGCCATTGGACCTGCTATCTAGAAGATTTTTACCTTGGAGCCTTCTCCAAACCCTTTGATCACATCCAAACCCTTAATCATGATATATTAAACATTAAAATATATTTTAGTAGACCCACTTTGACCCCTAATTGACCAGGGGTCAAAAGGACCAAAATACCCCTAAAGGGCAATTTTGGATTTTTCTCTAGACTCCAATATGACCTTTTGAAATCAAGCCTAAAAACCTCTTATAATGCATCCTACCCATCATTAGGAGTGCATAGGACTACAACCTAGATCTTGGTCAAGCCTAGTTGACCAGGTCAACCCAAAATGACCAAATTACCCTTAAGGGGTGTGAATTGTTATTTTGAACCAAGTGACCCTATTTTTTGATGAAACCACTTCTATTCAATTCCAAATGTTAAAATGAACCTGTTGGACCCAATCCCAGTCCCTGGATCAACCTAGTTGACTAAGTCAACTAGGGCTGACCCAAATACCCTTTAAGGGTCAAATAGGTCATTTTGACCCAAATGACCTTCCAAGACCTTAGGACCACTTCCAACAGACTCAATACATTATTTAAAATATGTTGAGCTCATTCTCAGCTTCTAGGTCAACCTAGGTTGACCAAGTCAACCTAGGTTGACCCATTAACCCTTTAAGGGTTCAAATGGGTTAATATAACCCATTTGATCAAATCAATGAAAATCAATGCTTTCAACCCATCAAGTTTATCCCATTTTATACTTCAAATATTTTTAGTCTCATCATGAGTCAAATCATAATGGATTTGGTCAAGTCAACATGATATAGCTTGGTCAAACTCCCATATATATATGTTTACTTAGTTAAATTCTAAGTGGATTGCTTCTAATCCCTTTCAAAACATCCTAGCAGCATTTAAAACATTCTCATATGCCACCTCAGCACCCCCATGACTGTTGACCAGTCAATCTAGTCAACAAAGAGGTGGGGAGTGGTCAAAGTGGTTAAATCCCTTTATTTAAGCCCTCCCCTCCATTCAAAATTAACTCCATCCCTATCCTCTAATTTTGGCAGTCTTAAGGACACTTGGCAAGCATTTAAGCTTCCCCCAAGTGGATCCTAGCCTTCCAAATAAAGAGGTGAAAGATAAGTATTCAAAAATCTTTCAAAAAGAATGATCTACTTCAATTTCCAAAAAACCCAACCTCCAGCTCTCCTAAAGCTTTCTAGAACTTCCCTAGCCATTTCTACAGCTTTTTCAAGTATTTTCTCATGGTTTCTAAGCTCAAAATCATGATTTAGTGAAGAGAGAGAGAGAGATAGTGAGAAAAAGAAGTCTTTCAATAGCATATTTAAATCTAGCCATCAAAAGTTCTTGAGGTCTTCAGCAAAGCTGTACAAGACTTCTTGGAGGGATCGCTAAAATTTTTTCTACTTTAATTATATTAAAAATTTTAAGATAATATAGAAACTCTAAAACTTTTAAAAGTAAGCCCAGGACCTCTTGGAGTTTATATTGTATTTTGTTGCACTTTCTTTCTATTGTTAGGCACCTCCCCGCCTGTGGGTTTTGGCAGACCACTTGGCCTATGAGGGTGGGGTGCAGATCTATCAGAGGGAATCTATGTAATCTTTAAGGAAAACCTTTTTTTAAACCTTTTTCAAATTGCTTCCTACTTGATTTAAGTATTTGTTGAGTCAACTAGCATGCATTGCATTAAAAATATATTAAAATGAGTCAAAAATTTAATAGCATTTACTTTGAGTTGCATATTACCCAACATAAGTTAAAGGTCCAATTAGGATATGCTCTAGATGTCGGCCCTAACTCCTTAAACTCAATCTAATTAACATCCTTACCCATTCTTTCATAAATGATTGAATACATAGTTTTAAAGCGCCTACGTGGTTAGCTAGCTCCCCAATCCAGGCCGGGGTAAGTCCAAATTCTACATTGCTTTAGTTAGATTTGGGTTACTGATTTTCAGTACCCAATTTAGACCTAGGTTCAGAGATAGGCTTAGGCTATAAGATCTCAACCTTTGAGAATTAAATTTTAATTTTTTAATAAAATTGACAACTCGAAATTAAATTTCTTTCAATCCTAATTTGAACCCAACACTTAGGATAGGTTGAGGTGCTTCTAAAATATTTCAGAATCCTAAAGAACCTCCTACCTTTCTTCCTTTGGCCTCCAAAAATAAATGCTCACTTTTGATCTATTCCCTGTTAAATTTCTAAACATTGATTCCTTTGACATCAAGCATTGAATTCTTAAAATAAAATTTCTATCACTATTTTAATCAAGAGTATTATTTCCTATGATGTAATTCACTATGAGGGCTTACACTCATAGGAGATTTAGAAACCCATATCAAATTTTCAAAATCAAAATTTTTAAATCTTAATTAGTTACCTTCGAAAAAATTTAAGTCAAAATCAACGATTATTATCATCATTTTCAAAGGATCAATAATGATTGATATCTTTTTTTCCTTTGAAAAATATATCAATTATTATCATAACTTTGATTATAAATTTAATGATATTTCATCCAAATTATCATAATTAAATACCTGATTGAATGATCATTCCGACCCTTTGGGGTCATATATTGTTCTTTCCCAAATTTGACTATGATAATCGGGATAAACTTTTAATTCTGTAAATTGAACCGATTAGGGAATGATATTTTTACCTTTTGGGGTAATATATTATTCATAATGACGTGTTCAATTTCAAGATTGAAATTTAAGAAATTAAATCACCCAAAGATAATTAATATTTTTAAAAACTCAACACTTATTTATCAAACAAAAAAATGGCGACCCCACTGGGGATAATCTCGCTTTCCATCTTTAATAGTGGTATGAATTTTATTAAATCGGTAGTTTTGACTACCCTTCTTCCGTTGGTCCCTCTGGCCATTTCTCTCTTGGGTGAATGTGACCAATATTAATTAATACATAGTAAAAGAGAGGTGAGTGTAGGAAACCTTCTTCCAAGTTGGGTTTTAACATTTTACCTCTAAGTCCATTGGTAGAGTGAAAGAGTCAAGACAAACCCCTCAAAATCTTCCTACATATGTTAGAAGTCCGCATGCATAAATTAATAATTAGCATGCGAAGTTTCATAACTTATAAAAGATCCTTCTGTTGCAAATCTAGTTTTGATGATGACAAACATGTCTCCAATGTGTTTTGCTTGGCTAATCCGTTTCAGGCACAAAAGATCATGAGCCACTCAAGCCAACTCAAGATCGGGTCTAAGTGTGTCCAATGTACTAATTTTTATTTTCTTGAGTCAATTGTAATGTAACTGATCTCCTAGCTAAGTAACCTTGCACACACACACTCAGGGGGAGAGCTTGAGTGAGTTAGAGTTTCTGTTCATTTTTTGTTCTGATCGTCCTGGACGATATGCACATCGTCCTGGATGATCCAGTAAAAATAAAAACCATAATTAGGGCGAACAAGTTAAGAGCGTCTGATGAAGCAGATTGTCCTGGACGATCTTTGGATCGTACGGGACGATATGCTCAAATTAAAAATTCTCAGCCGCCAGATCAAGTTAGGCTAGTTTTTATTTTAAGTTATTTGGTCTGATCGTCCCAGACGATACATGTATCATCCTGGACTATTCAGTACAATCATGCCTAGTTTAATCTGGTAATTAAGGAAAGCAATTTTTTTTATTGATACGATCATATCATCCTGGACGATCGCAGGATAGTCCCGGCCGATCATGATCGTCTAGTGCATTTCAGCTGTATGACTCGAACTGTGTACAGGACGATTTGGGCACTTTTTGAACTAATCGTACAGGACGATACCCATATCGTCATGGACGATCAAGTCATTTTTTGGTCGTCCAACACAGGTTTCTCTGGACGACCCGAACTGTCTTATGGACGAAATTCCTCGATTTGCACTAATCGTCCCGGACAATCGCAGGATCATACGGGATGATATGAATAATTTTTTCTACTGATCGTCTAGAAGAGCCAGATCATCCAGGCTGATGCAGTTGATTTTGAACTGATCGTACAGGATGATCTATCGATCATCCTGGACGATTCTTGCCGACTAGTTGAGATTTGGGGCAAATTTTAAGCCCTCCTATAAAAGAACTTTTTCTTGGAACAAGAAAAATCTTTTGCCACTTTCCTTTCTAGAGAAACCCTAGAGAGAGAGTTTGGGAGAGAGAGAAAGGATCATGTGAGAGGGAGTTAGTCAGGGATTCACTAAGGTTACTCCAAGCACGAATCAGAGTCGTATTCTCTGCTCGTCGACTTTCGAATAAGTTGGTGTTCATTGTGGGAGGATCGTCAGCAAGAAGATCCAGGGTTTCTATGCCCGCTTCAAGTGGAAGTAAAAGGAGTTCGAAGGTTCTCTGTTTGCTTCAGGAAAAAGCAAAAGGACGTTGGGTTCTCTGCCTCACCGTGTGGTGGAAAGGAGGTTTTTGTACAGGCTTCTCCGCCTTGCTGTGGGATCAAAAGGAGAGTCACTTTCTGTTTAGTGCAATACCCGGAGGCGAGGCTCCATGGAGTGGACGTAGGTCAAGTTGATCGAACCACTATAAAATCTGGTTTGCTTTTCTGATTATGTTTTGCACTTTACTTTTCTGATATTAACTGCTTGAGTGAATATCTGTAATTGATCTTTTCGTTTGTGTTTACTTATTTCCGCTGTCAAGTATCGGAACGATTTTCATTGTTGTCGTGAAATTTTTAAATAACCAATTCACCCCCCCCCCTCTTAGTTAGCCTCGGGACTAGTTCACTAGGGCTTAACATCCCTATTGAACTCTTAAGTGGTATCAGAGCGGGATTCAAAATTTATGTTTAAAAACTTTTGAATTTGATCCATGGCTAACTATAACAATCGTAATACTGCTGAAGGTTATTCTATTACAAGACCAGCGTTGTTTGATAATATTCTGTTTGATTTCTAGAAAACACGCATGTTTACTTTTCTTCAATCGATTGACTATCGCATGTGGATGTTAGTTAAGGATGGATACGAACCACCTCTTAGGATGATTAACAATGTGAAAACTAAACTCCCATTTACAGATTGGATGTTTGATGATCGTGATTTAGCACAGTTAAATGCAAAATGTTTGAACTGTTTCTTTTGTGCTTTAAAATTTGAAGACTATATGCGTGTTTCTACTTATACAACGGGTAAAGAAATCTGGGCTAGATTGTATAGCATATGAAGGTACAACTGAAGTCAAACAGTCTAGGTTAAACATCTTGTTGCATGATTACGAACTTTTTTGCATGAAATCTAGTGAGACGATTTCAGAAATGTATACAAGATTCACTCAAATTGTTACCTCGTTGCATGCTCTAGGAAGAGAACTGACTAATTACGAAAGAGTGAACAAAATTCTTAGATGTTTACCTTTATCATACGATGCCAAGATTACTGCAATCACTGAATCTAAAGATTTAAATACTTACTCTATTGATAGCTTACTTGGATCACTCATTGCTTACGAGTAAGGGGTGAACCAAAGATAACTTGATGCAGGTGAACGAAAGAAGGAGAAAACAATGGTGCTAAAGGCCAAAGATTCAGATGCTAGCACTTCCAGGTCTGATAGCGATGATGTTGCCTTAATCACAAGGTAATTCAAGAGCTTTCTAAGGAAGAAGAATAAGAATTTTCAAAAGTGGAACAAAGATAAGACCAGTAGAAACTTTAAAGGTTCATCTGAATCTGTTTGTTTCGAATGCAGGAAGCCTAGACACATAAAGGCGGATTGTCCTACACTCAAGGCTCACCCAAGCAAGGATAAGGGTGAGGAGAAACCAAAGTTCAGAAAGGACAAGAAGCGGATACAAAAGGTGTTCTAGGCAGACTCTGCATCCGACTCCTCTGAGACTGAAGCTGAAGAGGAGGAAACAAATTTATGTCTAATGGCTGATGATCACCCTGGTCAGTCAGACCAGGAAGAGGTATGTGAGCTTACTTAAGATCAATTACTTGAAGTATCTGAAAAAATTCATGCATCGTATAGGAAGCTTAAGAAAACCCATGATAGTTTGAAATTAGATTACTTGACTTTACAAAAAGAGCATGATGTTTTGATTAAAGATCATTCAACTATTGATAGAAATCACATGTCTTTACTTGATGAGTGTGATGAATTGAACAAAAAATATTCTGATTCCGTTACTGTGCATGATTCACTAAAAACCACTCATGTTGATTTGGAGAGAGCTTTTAAAGAGTTAGATACCATGGAATGTGAAGTAGAAAGTAGTAATGGAGCTTTAAAATTTGAAATTGCAAGCTTAACTAAAGAGAATAAATTTTTGAAAGTAAAAATTAGTGCCTTTGAAAAGAACAAACAACCCCCTAATTTTGAACAATTTTATGCACCGCCACTTTTTGAAAAATCTGTTGCAAGTTCATCAAAGCATGTTTCATATACATCTAGGAAGAGGCACTATCACTCACAATGTTTAGTTAATCCTTTTCCTGGTGTTAGATGTTATTTATGTGGCATGTTAGGACACATTTCCCACACCTGCACTGTTCACCATAGTACACATTGGGTGTGGAGACCCAAACTGCCTGTTTCACATCACAGCACGCATGCATTGCATTCTTCTTTTCATAAGAAGGAACCCAAACCTTCTTGGGTTCCTAAGACTGACGTTTGATATTTTTGTAGGGGTGCTCTCACACAAGACCTCATGAGAGCATATGGTACCTGGACAGCGGATGTTCTAGACACATGACTGGAGATGCAAATCAGTTCATATCGCTAGAGGCCAGGGCTGGAGGCAAGGTTACACTTGGAGATAACACCACTAGGAAGGTTGTAGGAACATGTATAATTAGTGATTCATAGAATTTTATGATTGATAATATTTTGCTTATAGATGGACTGAAACACAGCCTGCTGAGCATCAGTCAACTATGTGATAAGGGATACAGCATCAAATTCCTGCCCACTGGCTGCATTTTAAGCTTAAATGATAAAATTGTTTTGCAGGGGCAAAGGATCAATAACGTCTACAAGCTGGATGGAAGTTGCATTAAATCTGATAATTCAATTTGCTTAAAAACTGCTGCTGATGAGTCTTAGTTATGGCATAGGAGATTGTGTCATGCCAGTATGAAAACCCTTAGGAGAGTTACCCAAAAGGACTTAGTTAGAGGTGTGCCCAAGCTTAAGTTCACTAAGGATCACCTGTGTGATGCCTGTTAGTTAGGGAAGCAAGTCCAGTCCTCCTTTCACTCTGTTAAGGACATTAGCACCTCTAGACCTTTAGAAGTTCTTCACATGGACCTCTTTGGACCCATTAGCACTGCCAGCTTAGGGGGAAGAGTCTATGGGTTTATGATTGTAGATGATTATTCGAGGTTCACTTGGGTGAAATTTTTGTCACATAAATCTGAGTCATTTGATGAGTTTAGATCTTTCTCTACTTGGATTCAGAAGAAGTTAGGATGTGAGATTATTACCATCCATAGTGATCACGGAGGGGAGTTTAAAAATGAAAGATTTGGAAGTTTTTGTGAGGAGCAAGGGATTAGTCATAATTTTTCAGCTCCTAGGACCGCTCAGCAGAACGGGGTAGCTGAAAGGAAGAACAGGACCTTAGTGGAAGCCGCTAGAGCCATGCTTACCTAGTATTCACTTCCAAAATACTTTTGGGCTGAAGCGGTGAAAACTGCCTGTTATGTGCTGAATAGGGTGAATGTGAGAGTCAAACTGAACAAGACATCTTATGAGATCATTAAGGGTAGAACTCCAAATCTATCCCACCTCCATGTCTTTGGCTGTAAGGTTTCATTCTGAACAATGGAAAGTCACCCGTAGGAAAATTTGACCCCAAATCTGATAAAGAAGTATTCTTAGGATATTCAAGTGTGGGGAAATCCTTTAGGGTGTTCAATAAGAGGACTTTGGTGGTGGAAGAAATAACCCATGTAGTGTTTGATGAATCTGATCCTAAGGAGTCTAGATCTGAAGTAGATGATGAAGAGATTGTTGAGGTTACCCAAGGGGTTGGAAATACAAATCTGGAGGAAAGGGTAGAGCCTCAAACCAGTTTGCCTAGAGATTGGAGATACTCTTTGAGTCATCCTAAAGAACTATTCTTAGGAGACCCTTCTGAAGGTGTTAGAACTAGGCATATACTAAGGAAGGAAGTAAACCATTCTGCCTTTATTTCAAAGACTGAACCCACCAACATAAATCAAGCCTTGTCGGATGAGTTTTGGATTTTAGCTATGCAGGAAGAATTGAATCAATTTGTAAGGAATGATGTTTGGGAGTTAGTAGAAAGACCTAGAAATTAAAGTATTATGGGAACCAAGTGGGTCTTTAAGAATAAGATGAATGATTCTGGTGTGGTGGTTAGGAATAAGGCAAGATTGGTGGCTAAGGGGTATAATCAGATAGAAGGGATTGATTTTGAGGAGACTTTTGCCCCTGTAGCTAGATTGTAAGCCATTTGAGTGCTACTAGCCTTTATCTGTTATAAGGGTTTTATGCTATTTCAAATGGATGTCAAGAGTGCCTTTTTAAATGGGATAATAAAAGAAGATGTTTTGGTAGAACAACCCCCAGGTTTTGAGAGTTCTCAATATCCAAATCATGTTTATAAATTAAAAAAGGCCTTATATGGATTGAAACAGGCACCCAGAGCTTGGTATGAGAGGCTTAGCACATTCCTATTATAAAGAGAGTTTGTTAAGGGGAGCGTAGACACCACCCTTTTTCTGAGGAGATTAGGAGATGACTTACTCATTGTCCAGATTTATGTTGATGATATAATTTTTGGATCTTCTGATAAATATTTATGTGATGAGTTTTCTAAAATAATGAGTAAGGAGTTTGAGATGAGTATGATGGGAGAATTGTCCTACTTTTTGGGGTTTAGCATAAGGCAAACAGATGATGGAACTTTTCTCGATCAATCTAAATACACTAAGGACATTTTAAAGAAATATGAAATGGACAAAGCCAAGACAATCAATTCTCCCATGACCTCCTCTGTTCAGTTAGATAAGGATTCAAGTGGAAAATCTGTTGATCAGAAGAAGTATAGAGGAATAATAGGATCACTTCATTACCTGACTGTCAGCCGACCTGATATCATGTTTAGTGTGTGTCTTTGCGCTAGGTTTTAGGCTGATCCTAAAGAGTCCCACCTGATTGCTATCAAGAGAATTCTTAGATATCTTTTAGGGACCCCAAACCTAGGAATCTCGTACCCTAGCCACAACACCTCTTTTGAGATCATTGGATATTATGATTCTGACTTTGTGGGGTGTATGGTGGACAGAAAGAGCACCTCTGGAACTTGTCAATTCATAGTACATTCTTTAGTCTCCTGGTCTAGTAGAAAATAGAACTCTGTTGTACTTTCCACTATTGAAGCTGAGTACATTGCCTTAGGGAAGTGTGTGGCCCAAGTTCTTTGGTTGAAGCAACAAGTCTTGGATTTAGGATTACCTGTTGGCACAATTTCTGTTCTGTGTGATAATACTAGTGCCATCTGCATCTCTAAGAATCCAATCCAATATTCTAGGACCAAACACATTGACATAAGGCATCACTTCATTCGGGACCATGTTACAAAAGGGGACATTGAGCTACATCATGTAGCAACTGAAAATCAGCTGGCTGACATTTTCACTAAACCACTGGCCTTTGACTCATTCAGCATTTTGAGAACCAGATTAGGAGTGATTGATATAAATGCTTAATTCTGATGACTGCTGATTTCTGATTGGTCTAATTGTTATTCTGTTTTCTGTTTGTTAGTTTTTGATTTGAGTATTTGCTTTCAGTTGATTTTATTTCTTCTGCTGATTTCTGTTTTAGCCTTGCTGTTAGTTTGATTTGAGCATTTACTTTGATGTGATTTTCTACATGCTTTTTATTCACTGGTTCATATTTTACACTTACTATTTTATGCTTTTCAAACTCTGATCACCGCTCACTACTTCTGATAATCTGAATTTCTGACTGGGAGTTTTACCTTATTTTTATTTGGAAGATGGTAAGCAGTGATTGATTACATTGAATATGTTAAAGGGAAGAAACATTGATGATTGTTTCTCTTCCTCTAACTCCTTTACTGGTGTATAGTTTCTTTTGGATAAAATTCCTCTTCAAAATTAAAATGTTAGTTTTTGAAATAGAGATTATTTTATCTTCCTACAGTAATCTACCTCATATCAATAGTGTTTTCAAAGTCTTGAGTCAGTAGTTTGATTTTCTAAACTAAGTGTTTTCATTTATCATATGATGTATGGCTTTTATTTTGTGAATCATTCTTCCTTATTGTGGAGAGTCATCTCCTATGTCTGGAAGATAATTTCAAAGTTGAGACTCTTTAATGATTATGAAAAGGAGAAAGCTTACAAAAGATACGTAGTGCGCCAAATAAATTAAAAAAGAGGCATAAAATGAGCCCAAAAGCTAAAAAGATGTGAAAAATCGCCAACTAAAAGATACACAAAGTGTATCAAAAATAAAAAGATGCGCAAAGCGCCAAATAAATTGAAAAAGAGGCACAAAATGAGCCCAACCAAGCTTTCTTTCCTTTCAGATCGTTAAAGGTCTTAGAAAAATCTGTGTGCCGCTTAATACTTTCAAATACTTGTGTTTGAAAATCCTGATTTCTGATTTTTTACTTTGTAACACTATTATATCAGATATTTTTCTGGAACGAGGCTTGAAAGAATCTCTTTTCAAATCTAATTTCTTTTCTTCTGAATCGGATTTTTGTTTTGAAAGAGGTTTGCATAGATAAAGTGCCCGGGGTCGGAGTTACGAAAGTTGATTTTTCCAACTTTTTCTAGAGTTCAACGCTGTCAATCATCTTCTTATTGGTTTTTGGATCTAAAATCAAGGAAAAATTCTGATTTCCTCAAGCAGCTTGATAAAAAAAATGTTGCTTTTATGTGTTTTTTACTGTGAGTTTTATTCATTTTTTATTTTATTTTAATTTCATGGTTATATTTTTGGGATCCTAATCTGTCATCTTCATCCTCCATCCTTTTCTATTTTCTTCACATTGTCCTGGATGATACCCCGATCGTCTTGGACGATCCTCTTCATCCTGGATGATCCAAACATCGTCCTGGATGATTCATTCAAAATCGTCCCCACACTGCTCCTGCTACTGAAAAACTCCAATTATTGGTGATCATCCTGGACGATCCGTACATCGTCCTGGATGATATGATCCATATCTTCCTGATCTGATCAAACGGCTGATTTTGCGCCAATTATTGGTCATCATCCTGGATGATCCACCTTATCATCCTAGTCGATCCACGTGTTAGCCGCTGGCCGATTGGAATTCGGCCCGTCCGACACACTTATTGCACATCGTCCGGGATGATCCACCTAATCGTCCTAGACAATACTTTTTATCAACGGTCGTCCAGCCTGACTCCTCAGGATGATCACCTGTGTCTAATCGTCCTGGACGATCTCGGATCGTCCCAGACAATCGGACCACCTTTTTGACCAATCGTACAAGCCGTAATAATTGCACCGATCGTCCTAGATGATCTCGGGATCGTACGGGACGATCCGGCCAAGATCTATTTAAACAGCAATTTTCTTGAGGATTTTCCACACTCTTTCTCCCTCTACCTTCCTTCACTTTTGATTCCTAATGGCTGGTGGCAAACGCTCGTGGTAAAAGGGTGCAAGTTTCTCCCGGGGACATGTTAATCCTCGCTTCCCAAATGCAGTCGATCAGGCTGCTTTCGAGTGCTATCGTGATGTGGGGATCATGCATTCAAAAATTATAAATCCCCGCACTCTCACTTATCCAATTCTAAATCTGTTCGCACACACCTCCCTCACCTTCATCCTGACCTTAGCCTTTCCTTTTAATCTTGAACTCCTTCAATTTTTCTTTGCCAACTTATGCATTTTTGCGGACTATTCCACTCTTCGCTCATACGTCAATCAACGTCCAGTGGAACTAACTAACCATGATTTTCATAATATTCTTTAACTTTTCGTCACTGGCGATAAACTCCACACGCTTATCATCGACCCAGACTATGATTGGAGTGTCGCCAATCACTTCCTTCGCAACACAAACGCACCCTATCATGACAACGCTTGCACTTCCCTTCTCAAGGATGCACGGACCATTCAGCATGTCCTTCGTTCCTCTGTCATTCCAAAGGCGGGGGATCGAATTCACATCACCCCGTTACTATCCTTGACCACATACTACATCATGGCCCGTAGAAAGTTTAATGCCTCTGATCTTATTATCCGATACATAGAACACCTCACCACCATTAGAGATCCAGGTCACAGGTGTCACCCAAATCTAGCTTTAGGTCATCTCATTCATTATGCCTTAGAAACAAAATATGACCTTCAGTATCCTGTCCCTCCTGATGTCCCTCCTTTCTTCTTCACAAACAACTCATTCCACGTCCTACACAGCACCCGACTACATCCGGAGCCCGCCCCGGATGTTGAGGAGGAAGAGGAAGAGGCTATTCTAGTTCCTGCTGCACCAGAGGCACCTGCTCCCCTTCCATTGCCTCTCCCTTTGACCACCTGGTGCAGCGCTTCGATCAGTGGGAGGCCAGATTCGACTCATATGTGGTTACCCAGGAGCAGCAGCACGCCGAGGACATCCAGCGCTTCACTGACTATGCTGCGCAGCAGCAACAGCAGCATGACCAGGACATTACCTGGATTGGCGCCCATTTTCAATCCATTCACCACTTCTTCAACCCACCACCACCACCTCCTCCTTCCGATCAGGATCCGTCTCTGTTCTAATTTTCTGTTTTGTAGTTATTTTTCTTTTATGTTTTGTACTTATGTTTCAGTGTTCTGTTTTACCCTCCTCTTTTTTGTGATGTCAAAAGGGGAGTCAGTTGTAGTCGTTTCAGTTTTTTGTTATGTGTTATATTTCCTGTATTGATTTAGTTAAATAAAATTGAAAAAAAATATTTATCTTTCTCGATCTCCTAGTTAATGTTATTTTCCAAGTACTGTACAAATGTTTGCCATCATCAAAAAGGGGGAGATTATTGTAAATCTGGTTTTGATGATGACAAACATGTCTCCAGTGTGTTTTTCTTGGCTAATCCGTTTCAGGAACAAAAGATCACGAGCCACTCAAGCCAACTCAAGATCGGGTCCAAGTGTGTCCAATGTACTGATTTTCTTTTTCTTTAGTCAATTGTAATGTAACTGATCCCCTAGCTAAGTAACCTTACATACATACACTCAGGGGGAGAGCTTGAGTAAGTTAGAGTTTCTGTTCATTTTTTGTTCCGATCATCCTGGATGATATGTACATCATCCTGGACGATCCAGTAAAAATAAAAATCCTAATTAGTGCGACCAAGTTAAGAGGGTCTGATTAAGCAGATCGTACGGGACGATATGCTCAAATCAGAAATTCTCAACCGCCAAATCAAGTTAAGCAAGTTTTTATTTTAAGTTATTTGGTCTGATCATCCCGGACGATACGTGTATCATCCTGGACGATTGAGTACAATCATGCCTAGTTTAATCTGGTAATTAAGGAAAGTAATTTATTTTTGATTGATACGATCATATCAGCCTGGACGATCGCAGGATCGTCCCGGACGATCATGATCGTCTAGTGCATTTCAGATGTATGACCCGAACTATGTACAGGATGATTTGGGCACTTTTTGAACTAATCGTACAGGACGATACCCGTATCGTCCTGGACGATCAAGTCATTTTTTGGTCGTCCAGCTCAGGTTTCTCTGGACGACCCGAACTGTCTTATGGATGAAATTCCTCAATTTGCACTAATCGTCCCGGACGATCGCAGGATCGTACGGGACGATATGAACAATTTTTTCTACTGATCGTTCAGAAGAGCCAGATCGTCCAGGCTGTTGCAGCTGATTTTGAACTGATCGTACAGGATGATCTATCGATCGTCCTGGATGATTCTTGCCGACCAGTTGAGATTTAGGGTAAATTTTAAGCCCTTCTATAAAAAAACTTTTTCTTGGAACAACAAAAATCTTTTGCCACTTTCCTTTCTAGAGAAACCCTAGAGAGAGAGAGAGAGAGAGAGTTTGGGAGAGAGATAAAGGATCGTGTGAGGGGGAGTTAGTAAGGGATTCACTAAGGTTACTCCAAGCACGGATCAGAGTCGTCTTCTCCGCTCGTCGTCTTTCGTCTAGTTGGTGTTCGTTGTGGGAGGATCATCCGCAAGAAGATCCAGGGTTTCTCTGCCCGCTTCAAGTGGAAGCAAAAGGAGTTCGAAGGTTCTCTGCTTGCTTAAGGAGGAAGCAAAAGGATGTTGGGTTCTCTGCCTCACCATGTGATGGAAAGGAGGTTTTTGTACAGGCTTCTCCGCCTCGCTGTGGGAGCAAAAGGAGAGTCACTTTCTGTTTAGTACAATACACGGAGGGGAGGTTCCGGGGAGTGGACGTAGGTCAAGTTGACCGAACCACTATAAAATCTTGTTTGCTTTTCTGATTCTGTTTTGCACTTTACTTTTTTGATATTAACTGCTTGGGTGAATATCTGTAATTGATCTTTTCGTTCGTGTTTACTTATTTCTGCTGCCAAGTATCGAAAAGATTTTCATTGTTGTCGTGAAATTTTTAAATAACCAATTCACCCCCCCCCCCTCTTGGTTAGCCTCGGGACTAGTTCACTAGGGCTTAACATCCCTATCGAACTCTTCCCTTCAACCTCAGAGTCAAACTTTCGATTCTCCAGCTAAATTCAATCTTTTTAAAAGCCTAATTAATTTCTATATTCTATCATTACATATCAAACTATAAGTCTTACAGTTTACTATGTGTGATAGAATACAGACTTCTTTTCAAATTTAATTCAAAACCTCGATCCCTTTGGCAAAGTCAATTTTTGACATTTTAGTCCTTTACAATTTGTTGGGGTGAAAGAGTTGAGTCGACCTCATAGAGTCTTCCCCATAAAATATATAATCCTCTACATTGAATGCAAATTCAATGTATTGAGTTTTAAAACTAAGGGGAGACGCTGCAAAATTTTCAAATTTTTAAATCTCTTTTTAAAACTATTTAACTCTAATCGTCATTATCATATGTTTTCCTACAACACTATTTATAGTTCAATATAGGCAATGCAAATTCAACCCTTTCCAAAATCCTTGAAAGAGAGAGAGAGCTTGGGAGAGAGAGAGAGGATCTTATGAGGGGGAGTTTGTGAGGGATTCACAAAGTTTGCTCCAAGCAAGGATCAGAGTAATATTCTCCATTTATCGTCTCTTCTCTTGTCAGTGTTTTCTGTGGGAGGATCGTCCATAAGAAGATCGAGGTTCTCTTCCTGCTTCAGGAGGAAGCAAAAGGAGTCCGAGTTTTCTACCTGCTTTAGGAGGAAGTGAAAGGAGTTTAGGTTCTCTCCCTCATCGAGTTGGTGAAAAGGAGATTTTGCACAGGCTTCTCTGGCTTGTTGTGGGAGAAAAAGGAGAGTCACTTTTTTGTTAGTGCAATACCCGGAGGGGAGGCTCTAGGGAGTGGATGTAGGTCAAGTTGACCAAACCACTATAAAATCTATTGTGCTCTTTCTGATTATTGTCAGCACTTTACTTTTCTGTTATTATCCGCTTGGATGAAATCTGTGGTTGATCTTTTCATTTCTGTATTTACTTGTTTTCATTATAAATTATCAAAAAGATCTTTCCTGTTGCTCATGAATTTATTAAAATAACCAATTTACCCCCCCTCTTGGTTAGCCTCGGGACTAATTCATAAAGGCTTAACATCGCTATCAAACTTTCAAGTGGTATTAGAGAGGGATTCAAAAATTAAGTTTAAAAACTTTTAAATTTGATCCATGGCTAACTTTGGTAATCGTAATACTGCTGAAGGTTTTTCAATTACATGACCATCATTGTTTGATAACATACCTTTTGATTTTTGGAAAACTCGCATGTCCACTTTTCTTCAATCTATAGATTATCGCATGTAGATGTTTAATAAGGATGGCTATGAAGCACCATTTAGAATGGTTAACAATGTTAAAACTGAACTGCCTTTCACTAAATGGACTTTTGATGATTGTGACTTAGCCCAACTGAATACCAAATATTTGAACTATTTTTTCTGTGCCTTAAAGTCTGAGGATTACATGGGTGTTTCTACTTGTACAACTAGTAAAGAAATTTAGGATAGATTGTGCATCACTTATGAAGGTTCATCTAAAGTCAAACAGTCTAGGTTAAACATATTGCTTCACGACTATGAACTTTTTTTCATAAAACCTACTGAATCAATTTCTAAAATGTTTACAAGGTTCACTCAAATTATCACTTCTTTGCATACTTTAGGAAGAGGACTTACAAACTATGAAAACGTGAACAAGATTCTGAGATGTTTGCCTTCTTCCTTTGATGCCAAAATAACTATAATTATTGAATTGAAAGATTTGAATAATTATTCTGTTGATAACTTACTTGGGTCACTCATTGCTTACGAGCAAGGGGTGAACCAAAGATAGCTTGATGCAAGTGAGAATTAGGAGAAAACTGTGGCTCTGAAGGACAACAATACTGACACTGATTCTTTCAGGTTTGATAGCGATGATGTTGCCTTAATCACCAAGTAATTCAAAAGATTTCTAAGGAAGAAACATAAAAACTTTCAGAAATAGAACAAGGGTAAGTCCAGTAAAAATTTTAAAGGTTCATCTGATACTGTTTGCTTTGAATGTAGGAAGCCTGGACACATTAAGGCCAATTATCCTACACTTAAAGCTCACCCAAGCAAGGAGAAGGGTGAGGAGAAACCCAAGTTCAAGAAGGATAAGAAGTGGATTCAAAAGGTATTCTGGCCAGATTCTACATCCGACGCCTTTGAGACTGAAGCTGAGGAGGAGACTACGAATCTGTGTCTGATGGCTGATGATCATCTTGATCAATCTGATTAAGAAGAGGTATGTGAGCTTACTTATGATCAATTGCTAGAAGTTTCTAAGAAAATTCATTCATCTTATAGGAAACTTAAGAAATTGCATGCTAGCCTAAAATTAGATTTCCTAACTTTATAAAAAGAATATAAATGTTATGATAAAAGATCATTCTACACTTGATAGCAATCACATGTCTTTACTTAATGAATTTGATGAATTGAATAAAAAGTATTCTGATTTAATTATTGAGTATGATTTGTTAAAAATATCGCAAGTTGAATTAAAAGATGCATTTAAAGAATTAGAAACTCATGTATCTTATTTAGATAGTAATGAACACCATCTGAAATTTGAAATTACAAGTTTAAAGAAAAAAAATGAATTTTTGAGTGTAAAAATTTATTCTTTTAAGAAAAATAAAACTCCACCTACTTCTGCATAATTTATGCACCTCCACCTTTTGAAAAATCTGTTTCAAAATCATCAAAGCATATTTCATACAAACCTAGGAAGAGGCACTATCACCCACGTAGATTAGTTAACCCTTTTCCTAGTGTTAGATGATTTTCTTATGGCATGTAAGGACACATCTCCCACACCTGCACTGTTCACCATAATACACATTAGGTGTGGTGGCCCAAATTGCTTGTTTCACAACACAACACACATATATTGCATTCTTCTTTTTATAAGAAGGAATCCAAACCTATTTGGGTTCCTAAATCTGATATTTGATGATTTTGTAGGTGTGCTCTCACACAAGACCATGTGAGAGTATGTGGTACCTGAACAGAGAATGTTCAAGACATATGATTGGAGATTCAAATAAATTCATTTCGTTGGAGGCCAGGGCTGGAGGCAAGGTTACACTTGGAGACAACACCACCAGGATGGTGGTAGGATCAGGTATAATTGGTGATTCAAGGAATTTCATTATTATTAATGTTTTGCTCATAGATAGACTGAAATAAAACTTGGTGAGCATCAGTCAACTCTGTGACAAAGGATACAACATCAAATTCCTGCCCACTTACTACATTATAAGCTAAAATAATAAAGTTGTTTTGCAGGAATAAAGAATCAACAATGTTTAAATGCTGGATGTAAGTTGCTTTAAAGCTAATGTTTCAATTTGCTTAAAAACTACTGTCGATGAGTCTTAGTTGTGGCACAGGAGATTATGTCATGCCAGTATGAAAACTCTTAGGAGAGTCACCTAAAAGGACTTAGTTAGAGGTGTTCCCAATATTAAGTTCACTAAGGACCACCTGTGTGATGCCTGTCAATTTGGAAAGCAAGTCTAGTACTCCTTTCACTCTGTTAAGGATATTAGCACCTCTAGACCTTTAGAAGTCATTCACATAGATCTCTTTGGACCCATTAGCACTACCAGATTAGGGGGGAAAGTGTATGGATTTATGATTGTTGATGATTACTCGAGGTTCACTTGGATTAAATTTCTGTCACATAAATCTGAGTCATTTGATGAGTTTAAGTCTTTCTCTACTTGGATTCAGTGGAAGTTAGGTTGTGAGATCTTGTCTATTCATAGTGATCATGGTGAAGAGTTTGAAAATGTGAGATTTGGAACATTCTGTGAGGAGCAAGGGATTAGCCATAATTTTTTAGCTCCTAGGACCCCTCAGCAGAACGGGGTAGCTGAAAGGAAGAATAAAACCTTAGTGGAAGCTGCTAGTGCCATGCTTGCTGAGTATTCACTTCCAAAATACTATTGAGCTGAAGCGGTGAACATTGCCTGTTATGTGCTGAATAGGGTGAATGTTAGATCCAATCTGAGTAAGACACCTTCTGATATCATTAAGGGTAGAACATCAAACCTGTCCAACCTCGATGTCTTTGGTTGTAAGGTTTTCATTCTAAATATTGGGAAGTCATCCTTAGGAAAATTTGACCCAAAATCTGATGAAGGAGTGTTCTTAGGCTATTCTAGTGTGGGGAAATCTTTTAGGGTGTTTAATAAGAGGACTTTGGTGGTGGAAGAAACTACTCATGTGGTGTTTGATGAATCTGATTCCAAGGAGACTAGAGTTGAGGAAGAATAAGAAGTAGGAGAGATTACCCAAGGACTTAAAAATGCAAATCTGGAGGAAAGGTTAGAGCCTCAAAACATTTTGCCTAGATATTGGAGATATTCTTTGATTCATCCTAAAGAAGTAATCTTAGGAGACCCTTTTAAAGGTGTTAGGACTAGGCTTGGACTTAGGAAGGAAGCAAACCACTCTGCCTTTATTTCAATGATTGAACCCACCAACATCAATCAAGCCCTTTCTGATGAATTTTAGATCTTAGCCATGTAAGAGGAACTGAATCAAATTGTAAGGAATGATGTTTGGGAGTTAGTAGAGAGACCTAGGAATTAAAGTATAGTGGGAACCAAGTGGGTATTTAAGAATAAGATGAATGATTCTGGTGTGGTGGTTAGGAATAAGGTAAGATTGGTGGCTAAGGGATACAATCAGATTGAAAGGATTGATTTTGAGGAGACCTTTACCCCTGTAGCTAGATTGGAAGCCATTAGAGTGCTACTATTCTTTGCCTGTTATAAAGGATTTAAGTTATTTCAAATGGATGTCAAGAGTACCTTTTTAAATGGGATAATAAAAGAGGATGTCTACCTAGAGCAACCACCAGGTTTTAAGAGTTATCAATATCCAAATCATGTTTACAAATTAAAAAAGGCCTTATATGGATTGAAACAGGAAACTAGAGCTTGGTATGAGAGGCTTAGCACATTCCTATTAGAAAGAGAGTTTGATAAGGGGAGTGTAGATACCACCCTTTCTCTGAGGAGAGTAAGGGATGATTTACTCATTGTCCAGATTTATATTGATGATATAATTTTTGGATCTTCTGATAAAAATTTATGTGATGATTTTTTTAAAATAATGAGTAAGGAGTTTGAGATGAGTATGATGGGAGAATTACCCTACTTTTGGGGTTTAGCATAAGGCAAATGGATGATGGAACCTTTCTCAATCAATCTAAATACACTAAGGACATTTTGAAGAAATATGAAATGGACAAAGCCAAGCCAATCAACAGTCCCATGAGCTCCTCTATTCAGTTAGATAAGGATTCAAATGGAAAATATGTTGATCAGAAGAAGTATAGAGGAATAATTGGATCACTGCTTTACCTAACTGCTAGCCGACCTGATATTATGTTTAGTATTTATCTTTGTGATATGTTTTAAGCTGATCATAAAGAGTCCCACCTAACTGTTGTTAAGAGAATTCCTAGATATGTTTTAGGGACCCCAAACCTAGGAATCTGGTACCCTAGGCACAACACTTCTTTTGAGATTATTGGATATTCTAATTCTGACTTTATAGGGTGTAGGGTGGATAGAAAGAGAACTTCTAAAACCTGTCAATTCATAGGACAGTCTTTAGTCTCCTAGTCCAGTAGAAAATAGAACTCAGTTACACTTTCCACTACTGAAGCTGAGTACATTACCTTAGGAAGTTGTGTGGCCCAAGTCCTTTGGTTGAAGCAATAAGTTTTGGATTTAGGATTACCTGTTGGCACAATTTCTGTTCTATGTGATAATACTAGTGCCATCTGCATTTCTAAGAATCCCATCCAATGAAGGGTGCATAATAAGTTAAGTGCTTGTAGAGAGAGAAGCTCCATGTTTTTAGAGAGAGAAAGTAACTATTTTTCAAATTATCCTCCTTCGTGGTTCCCTCGGTTTTTCTGGCTGAGGCTATGTTCATGGCGGTAGATGGCCACCGGCCATCTCCATCTACAGTTTCGAATATTACTGAAGAGTTTCAAGGGATTCATGGTATTGATCTGATTACAGAGGAGTTTCCAGGAATTCATGGTGGTGTTCACTGTGGCAAAGTTCATGGTTCTCCTATTATTCATGGATGAAAGTCAAATGTAGGAATTGTCATTTTCGATGCTGGAGATACTCATCCTAGCCCGAAGAAGTATGTGGAAGGTAAGGGTAAGGGAATCTCTTTGGATGCTAATTATAAGACCCCTCGTCTGTTGAAAAATTCTAGCTTTTCTCTGGCAAATAATTTTGATCCTGATGCTTCATCTTCATGTATGAATATTTTCATTAACCAGTTCGTTCATTCAAATGCAATCCCTATCAAAGATACTAAGATAAATGCGAATGTCCTGAATGTGGTTAACCAAAATAATCATAATCTTATTGGGATGCCTTTGGGATCTTCAGGGAATACTGATGTGAGTTTAGATAGCAATGCCTCTCCAGTGCCTACGGTTTTGCCTCAGAGAAATGCTACAGACGGTATTATGACTAATCCATGGAAGAAAATAGCTCATACCAAATTAAGTTTTGATAAGGATAAGCTGGTTCTATCAAAGGATGGGAAAGCTATTAAATTTATTAAAGCCTCTGAAATTGTTATGCAAAGAAACTCGAATGGTCTTTGGTTGCTAAGTGTTTGGAAGTGAACTACCTTCCCATATTGTTGCTTGGAATTTGAGACGTCAATGGACGGCTTTTGGTCAATTTCACTTTACAACTCTCGGGAATGGATGGCATTTGTGTTCTTTCAAGAATGTTCAGACAATGGAGGGTGCTCTAACAGGTGGCCCTTGGTTTGTCAATAACCACATTATTGGAATGGAGAGGTGGTCTGCTGATTTTTCTCCCAACTCTTTAAAAGGTTTGATGTCTCCTATTTGGATTAGAATGCCTCACTTGCCTTTGCAATGTTGGGATGAGAAGAATGTGTCTTTGATAGCGTCAAGGGTAGGAGTTCCTTTGATGATGGATGGTAATATGTTTAATTGGGGGAGGAGGGAATTAGCGAGGGTTTGTGTTCGAGTGGAGTTGGACAAACCTCTTCCTTTGGGAGTTTGGGTGGATGGATTGGCTGGTAGGTTCTTTCAGAAAGTTGAGTATGAAAGAATTTCTTCTTTTGTTATGATTGTGGTATGATAGGCCATGTTAGTGGCGGTTGTGGTTATAAGAGGGTGGAGGTGAAGGATTCATGTGGTAAGGCTTCTTCTAACCCAGTTGAGAAGGGTCTAACTTTGGAAGTTAGGGAGCTTGGGGCTATAGACTCCTATGGCCCTTGGATTCATGTGGATTACAAAAGGAATAAAAGGTTAAGCAATCAAGTGAATGAGAAGAGGTGGCCTTTGAACAAGCAGGTTGCTGCTGTTGGAGTCCCTAAACCTTATCCTGGTAAAGGTCTGGGCAAGAAGGAGGATAAAGTTGATGAATTGCTGATGGAAGACCTTGTGCTGAGTAAAGGGGGAGCTTCGCCTTTGGATGAAGGGGACAACTTGGATTCTAGTTTTGAAGGGGTGAATAAACTATCTGATGCTTTAGGGGTACATGATGGTGCTTCCAAGGTGAGGAATTCTGCTCCTAAACCAAATACTTTGAGTTTGGGCAACATATTTCAATGTCAAAGAAATCAAGAGGTGGAGGATTCGGTTATTACCAGGAAGCCTAATGATGATAGTTTAGTAATTGAAAGAAAAAGTTATGAGGGTGAGATTGAAGTTGAGGAGGGAGAAGTTGTCGTGGGAGTTCCTCTGATTACAGATGAGAATGTCATGGTTCTAGATGTTCAGGAATGCTTTCATGAAGATTCTGGTGTAGGGGTTAACGTGGTGGAAGTATGTATTGATCCTCTGTTGCAGTCAGCTTATGCTGCAGAGAAGAGTGCCATTGATTGTGGTGTGGTGACGGGAACCAGTTATCACAAGCTTGAAAAGATCAAGGAAGGGTTGCCTTCCTCTTCTTTTGACAAAGTTGGGAAGGGATTCTTACGAACTCAGGTAACTCCTTCGGGATTATCTGTGAACTCAAGTACTCCCTATTATAAGTCGGAGTTCAAGCTACATAAGGAATTGCAATCCTTAGGAAAGGATAATATTATTAATCATGGAAGGAAGGGTGGTAGTAAGATTAAGGATAGGAAAGGGAGCAATCCCAATTCTTATCTATAATGACATCCATTGCTTTTTGGAATTGCAGGGGGGCTAAGAAGAGTGTAGCCTCTTACTACTTGAAGGAATTTGTTAAGGAGCATGAAGTGATGTTTGTAGGCCTTCTTAAGACCAAAATCTCTGCTTTTGATAGACATGAATGTGATAGGTTCATTGGTACCAATTGGGATTTTTTCATTAATCCTGTAGTTGGATTATCAAGAGGCATTAGGGTTTACTGGAGGAAGGTTGGTTTCTTTTTCTGTTTTAAGTGAATCTTCTCAAGTTGTGGTAGGGGAACTTAATAGTGCCACTCCTGGGAAGTGGATCATAGCTTCAACATATGGCAGTAATGATAATGTGAAGAGGAGAACATTCTGGAGTGATCTTGAAGGAATTTCAAATTTTAATCTTCCTTGTATCATAGGTGGGGACTTTAATTGCATTTTGTCTCAGGTGTTGAAATCCAGGATCCTGAGCACTTAATTTTGATGGTGACAACTAATACTTACTGAATCCATATGGACTTCCTTTAGATTACAAATGCTTATCCTTGTATATGAGCACTAACATTTCAGGTCGGATGCACACTGCTCAAGGTTATTGGAGACTCAAATCGGGTAGAATAGGATGTTGAAAAGTCTGTAATTTTTATTTCTTTATTTTTTTATTTTCTTGAGTCTGCCACAAAAGTATGTATGTGAAAGGTGCAACCATGCACACACACAGGGGGAGATTTGGTTATAGCTTTTAAATTTTTTTAAATCTAACGTACTGTATGATTTTAAATCGAACTATACGATTAATTAATAATACTCAGGCTAACGGCTATTTTTCAGATGATTAACTTTGTAATCTAATCGTACTGTACGAACATTATCAAACTGTACGATGAGATTCAATTGAAAAACCCCAGCCGCTAGAATAAGTTTGGTAAGTTTATATTACTGATTTTCTAAACTATTCGTACTGTACGATCAAGATCGTACTGTACGATTAATTCAATACTTACTAAGATTATCTCCCGTAATTAGGAAATAAACGTTGGTTTCTTATTTTAAGTCAATCGTACTGTATGATTATATATCGTACTATACGACAGACAGAGACGATTTCATTCGTCCCTTCAATCGTACCAGACGAAACCAAGGTTTTTTACTATGTTCGTCCTGGATGATATTAATATCGTACAGGATGATATCTTGAAATGAACTAATCGTACTGTACGACTAGTTGAGTGCAGGACGACTGACAGAGATGATTTCATTCATCCCTTCGATCGTACCAGACGAAATCGATATCCTTTGTTCTATTCGTCCTTGACGATATTTGTATCGTACAAGACGATATCCTGAAAATAAACTAATCGTACTGTACGACTAGTGGAGTGCTGGACGACTGGCAGAGACAAATTCTTTCATCCTAGGGATCGTCCGACAGATCGGCCTGTACGAACAGTAGAAATCAACATGATCATCCTGTACAATATACATATCGTACAGGACGATATGTTTAAATTTTGATAATTGTTCGTCTGTGATCGTACTAGACGGATCTGTACTTGAACTGATCGTACTGTACGATCATATATCGTACTGTACGAACAAAAACGCAAAAGTTGAAATCTTTAAGGTTTTCTCAAGCCTGATATAAAAATAACTTAAAACCTTTTTCATAGGTTTTTGTTGATCTATTTTTCCTGATGTGAGCAGCTTTGAGGGAGAAAGGGGATTCTTCAAGAAGAAGTTTTTCCTCGGAGAGATCCAGGGCTTGCGAGAGGAAGGTGAAGGTGAGCATGAGCATGAGGGAGAAGTAGTGTGAGGGGATCACACGGTGGCTCCAAGCTAGCTGCATGCTTTGCTCCTCTTGTGGCTTTGGGGAGTCTTGGGAAAGTTCTCGAGAGAAGAGTCACTTCAAGATCAACATCGCCAAGGTACTCTGCCATGTCCAGAAGGGAGAAAAACGAGAAGGTCCGCTGCCGTCACCAGGAGGGTGACATAGCGTTTGGTATTCCGCCGCACTGAGGGAGGTGAAAGTGAGTATTGTAAAGGCTTCACTGCCTTGCTGTGGGAGCAAAAGGAGAGTCAACTTTTACTAGTGCAAATCCCGGAGTAGAGGACTCCAGGGAGTGGACGTAGGTCAAGTAACCGAACCACTATAAAAATCTCTGGTGTGCTTTTTCCATTTTATCGTACTTTATTTTTTATGCTTTTAATTAGTACTTTAAATTGCCTGGTGAAAAATCGTATTTAAATCCTATGTTGTGTAAGGTACAATTGTATCATCAATATTGTCATTATGAATGTGTTACTTGCTTCCGCACTTTACTCGTTAAGTTATCTTTTAAAAAATTACAAAACATAGAACTCTTGTTTAGGGTTAATTTTTTAAAATACCAATTCACCCCCCTCTTGGCGCATCTCGTACTTTCACGTGGTATCAGAGAGGGGTTTCAAAATAGTGTTTTAGAAAACCTAGAAACGTAGGATCCCTGGCTCAATTTGGTAATCGTAACACTGCGGAGGGTTATTCTATAACTCGTCCACCTTTATTTGATAATATACCATTTGATTTCTAGAAAATACGCATGTCTATATTTTTACAGTCTCTAGACTATCGCATGTGGATGTTGGTCCAAGAAGGTTATTCTGCACCATTTCGTATGTTGAATGGAATTAAAACTGAACTATCATTTAATGAATGGAGCATTGAGAATAGAGAACTTGCACAACTAAATGCTAAATGTTTAAATTATTTCATTTGCACATTGAAATCAGAAGATTATATGCAAGTATCAACTTGTACTACTGGTAAACAAATTTGGGACAAACTGTGTATCACGTACGAAGGAACTAGTGAGGTCAAACAATCTAGGTTGAACATACTGCTATATGATTACGAACTATTCCGCATGAAACCTTGTGAAACTATATCTGACATGTACACTTGATTCACCCAGATTGTAACATCTCTGCATGCTTTAGGGAGAGAATTATCTAACTCGGAAAAAGTAAATAAAATACTGCGATGTTTACCAAGCTCGTATGATACTAAAATCACTGCAATAACTGAGTCAAAAGACCTGAACGTTTATTCTATTGACAATTTACTTAGGTCACTCATTGCCTACGAGCAAAGAGTGAGTCAACGACAAAGTGATGCAGGTGAAAAGAAGAAGGAGCGAATGATGGCTTTGAAAGCAAATGATTCTGAAAGTGACAGTTCAGCAGCGGAGGAAGATGACGACATCGCCTTGATGACTCGTTAGTTTAAAAAATTTTTGAAAAGAAAGCAGCGCCGTTATCAAAGCAATTGGAACAAAGGTAAAAGCTCAAAGCATACTAAAGTTGCATCTGACACAATTTGCTTTGAGTGCAGGAAACCCGGTCATCTCCGAGCTGATTGCCCCAACATCAAGACTCATCAAACCAAGGAAAAGGGTGAGGAAAGATCAAAGTTCAAGAAGGGCAAATTTAAGGCACAAAAAGCATTTTGGGCCGACTCTGCCTCAGAATCATCGGAAGAAGAAGCAGAGGATGAGGTAACGAATCTATGTCTTATGACTAATGATAATCTTGATCAATCAGATCAAGATGAGGTATGTCAACTGTCTTACGATGAACTGCTTGTTATTTCTAAAAAAATCCATGACTCATATAGAAAGTTAAAGAAAAAGCATGTTAGTCTTAATACTGAGTTTAGTACTTTATAAAAGGAGCATGCTAGTGTAGTTAAGAATTTTTCTAACTTGGATAAAGATCATATGTCTCTGCTTGATGAATATGATGCATTAAATAAGAAGCATATTGAGTTAACCATGCACACGATACCTTGAAATCATCACATATTGAACTAGAGAATGCATTTAAGGAACTAGAAGAACTAGCAGGGGAACTTAGTAGTAGTGAGCATACATTAAGGTTTGAATATGAAAGTCTTAACCAAGAGAACAAATTTTTAAATGAAAAACTTCATGCATTCAAAAATAATAAAAAACCTCCCACGTTTGCTGAGTTTTTTCAGCCTCCACCATGTGAATCATCTCATTCAAAACCAGCACGGCATGCATCATCCAAACCCATAAATAGGCACTACCACCCTCGTAGATTAGTGAACCCATTTCCCGGTGTTAGATGTTATTCTTGTGGCATACTAGGTCACATAGCCCGCACGTGCACAATTCACTATAGGACACATCTAGTGTGGAGACCTAAATCGCATTCATCACATCATAACATGCATACATTTCATTCATATAAGCATAGGGTGGAACCCAAACTCACTTGGGTTCCCAAAGCTAATCTGTGATTGACAA
Source organism: Dendrobium chrysotoxum (assembly GCA_019925795.1). Lineage (NCBI taxonomy): Eukaryota > Viridiplantae > Streptophyta > Magnoliopsida > Asparagales > Orchidaceae > Dendrobium > Dendrobium chrysotoxum. The sequence goes on from CM034312.1 coordinate 58,105,467, forward strand.
TATAGGGATGCTCTCACAAAAGACCTAGTGAGAGCATGTGGTACCTGGACAGTGGCTGCTCGAGACACATGATTGGAGACATGATGCAGTTCGTGACACTGGAGGCCAGGTCAGGAGGCAAGGTAACTTTGGGAGACAACACCACCAGGAAAGTGGTGGGCTCAGGTACCATTGGAAACACTAAGAATTTGATTATTGAGAATGTACTTTTAGTTGATGGTTTAAAGCATAATCTTTTAAGTATAATTCAACTATGTGACAAGGGCTTTGACATAAAATTTCTTTCTAATAAATGCATGATTAGCTTAAATGATACACTTGTGTTAGAAGGAAAACACATAAACAATGTTTACATATTAGATTTAAACTACATTGAAACCTCAAACTCTTTGTGTCTGAAAACAATAGTGGATGACTCTTGGTTATGGCATAGGAGACTATGCCATGCTAGTATGAAAACACTTAGGAACATCACTCAGAAAGACTTAGTTAGAGGCATACCAAAGTTAGACTTTACTAAGGATCATCTTTGTGATGCTTGCCAATTAGGAAAATAAGTTAAATCTTCATTTCATGCAATCAAGGTTATCAACACCACTAGGCCACTAGAAACTCTCCACATGGACCTGTTTGGACCTGTTAGTACAGCCAGCCTAGGAGGGAAGTTGTATGGGTTTGTAATAGTGGATGACTACTCTAGGTTTATTTGGGTGAAATTCCTAGCTCATAAGAGTGAGTCATTTGAAGAGTTTAGAATTTTCTCCACTTGGATTCAAAGGAAATTAGGATGTGTAATTTCAATAATTCATAGTGATCACGGTGGGGAATTTGAGAATGATAAATTTGAATCATTTTGTAAAGATGTTGGAATAGAACATAACTTCTCTACTCCTAGAACTCCTCAGCAAAATGGAATAGAAGAAAGGAAGAATAGAACTTTAGTTGAAGCTGCTAGGGCTATGTTAGCTGAATACACTCTTCCTAGATATTTTTGGGAAGAAGCAGTGAATACCGCATGCTATGTATTAAATAGGGTAAATATTAGATCCAAACTTAATAAGACACTCTATGAGTTGCTTAAGGGTAGGACACCCAATCTTTCTCACTTACATGTTTTCAGTTGCAAATGCTTCATCCTACTCAATGGCAACTCACCCTTAGGAAAGCTCGATCCTAAATCTGATGAAGGGGTTTTCCTAGGCTACTCATCTGTAGGTAAAGCTTATAGAATATTCAATAAGAGAACCCTAGTAGTAGAAGAGTCCACCCATGTGGTATTTGATGAATCCAATAAGACGTCTGAATCTAATCATGAAGAAGAAGAAGTTGAGGTTATACGGGGAGTAGAAACCATTACCATAGAGACTAGAGTGGAACCTCAGGAACATCTGCCTAGAGATTGGAAATTTTCCTCTAATCATCCTAGAGAACTGATCTTAGGAGACCCATCAGAAGGGGTAAAAACTAGGCATGGACTTAGGAAAGAGGTTACTCATTCAGCATTCATATCTATGATTGAACCCACGAATATGGATCAAGCCTTAGGAGATGAATTTTGGATCCTAGCAATGCAAGAAGAGTTGAACCAATTCGTTAGGAATGATGTATGGGAATTAGTCAAATGACCTAAAGAACAAAGTGTGGTTGGAACTAAATGGGTCTTTAAAACAAGATGAATGACTCTGGAATAGTAGTGAGAAACAAGGCTAGGTTAGTAGCAAAGGGGTATAACCCAATTTAAGGAATAGATTTTGAAGAAACCTTTGCTCCGGTAGCTAGACTAGAAGCCATTAGGGTACTGTTAGCCTTCACGTGTTTTAGGGATTTTAAGCTGTATCAAATGGATGTCAAGAGTGCCTTCCTGAACGGGGTAATCAAGGAAGATGTTTATGTGGAGCAACCTCCGGGGTTTAAAAACTCACAATTTCCAAACCACGTGTTCAAACTGAAAAAATGCACTATATGGGTTAAAATAAGCACCTAAAGCCTGGTATGAAAGACTTAGTACGTTCTTACTAGATAGAGGCTTTGTTAAGGGTAGTGTGAACACCACCTTATTCTTGAAAAAGCTAGGAGTTGAGATACTCATCGTTCAGATTTATGTTGATGACATCTTGTTCGGATCGACGAAGAAAAACTTATGTAATGAATTTTCAAAAATAATGAGTGATGAGTTTGAAATGAGTATGATGGGAGAACTTAGTTATTTTCTTGGGTTTAGTGTAAAATAGATGGAAGGAGGAACGTTCCTTAGCCAATCTAAGTACATAAATGATATTTTGAAAAAATATAAAATGGACAATGCTAAGGCTATGAATACACCCATGAGCTCTAACATTCAATTGGATAAAGATCCCAGTGGGAAGTCTGTAGATCAAAAGAAGTATAGGGGAATAAGTGGATCACTTCTCTACTTGACTGCCAGTAGACCAGACATAATGTTTAGTGTGTGTCTCTGTGCCCGCTTTCAAGCTGACCCGAAAGAATCTCACATGACTGCTGTCAAAAGAATTCTTAGATATCTACTAGGCACCCCGAACTTAGGAATTTGGTATCCTAGACACAGCACTACTTTTGAAATCTTAGGGTACTCAGATTCAGACTTTGTAGGATGTAGGGTAGATAGAAAAAGCACGTCTGGTACTTGTCAATTCATCGGACATTCGTTAGTTTCATGGTCCAGTAGAAAATAGAATTCGGTAGCCCTATCAACAGCCAAAGCAGAATATATAGCGGTAGGTAGCTGTGTTACACAAGTTTTGTGGTTAAAATAACAACTGCTAGATTTAGGACTACCTGTAGGAACCATTCTAATCATGTGTGACAACACCAGTGCTATTTATATATCCAAAAATCCAATTCAACATTCACGAACAAAACATATAGACATTAGACATCACTTCATCAGAGATCACGTAGCCAACGGAGATATCGAACTGCACCACGTTGCTACTGAAGATCAATTGGCCGACATTTTCTCAAAACCATTAGATTATGACACATTTAGCACTTTAAGAATAAAATTTGGTGTCATAGACATACAAGCCTAAAACTAAATGAGAAAAGAAAAAAAAAATTTGTGTTTGTTATGATTAGTTTGTTTAAAAACAAAAAAAATAATAATAATAATAATAAATTGGTTTCCTAATCCTCTTACCTTGCTAATCACAAACCCTGAATTTCTCTGATAATCGTACTGTACGATCCTATTTCGTACTGTATGATAATATTCAAATCACTCAAATCTCAGCCGTCCACTCCCATTCACGGTCCAGATCTCTCATGTCTTGCACATATCGTACTGTACGACCTCCACTCGTACTGTACGATACACATTATTGGACATCGTATGGTACAAAACACCAATCGTACTATACGATCCATGTGGCAAGTGGATTAGGATGAATTTAAACTCGGCCGGTACGAACATTATTGTCTATCATACTGTAAGAATACATGTTCGTACTGTACGATTATATTTATCAAAGGTCGTTCAGATGACTCCTCGGGACGAACGCCTCACACTCACGTTCGTACAGTACGATTCTGATCGTACTGTAAGATTTGACTCACTTTTTTGAACGGTCGTCCAGACGACATTATTGCACCTATCGTACTGTACGATATTCAATCGTACTGTATGATAGTTCCCAAATCTATAAAATGGAGGGATTCTTTGCATACAATCACTCACTCTCACTCACTCCAAATTTTCTCCTCTCTCTCAAATCCCTTCTTCAATCATGTATGGTGCCAGTAAGTGCGGCCGAATGGTCGTCGAGAGTTCTTCCTCCTCCCGGCAATTCGACGATCATTTTTTCTCTGCTGCAGACGAGAAAGCTGACACTAAGTTCAAAGAGACAAAAATTACCCAGTCTCGAATGCTGAATCAAGCCGTTCTAAATTTCGAGGTGATGAACCTCTTTGCCTCCACCACTCCCCAATTCCTTTTAACTCTAGAATTTCCTTTCCACTCCGAACTCCTTTTTGAGTTTCTTGCCAATTTGAAAATCGACCTAGAGAACACCACTTTCACGTCCTACGTATGCAAACAGCATGTTGTTATCACCGTCAACGACATAGCTGCACACATTGGGCTGTCCACTGACGACCCTCATCCCCAATCTATGATCTCACATGATTATGATTGGACCTTTGTTAATATGACCATTAGAGGTGTCCCGTCCAATCAACACCTACCCCTTGTCCAAACTCTGAATCAGAATGCCCGCGTTATCCAGCATGTCCTTCTCACATCCATCATACCCAAAGATGGAGATCGCATCCATATTACTCCCCTGCTTTCTGTCGTCACATATCTAATCATGTCTGGAATAAAATTTAATGAAGCCCAAATGGTCTTTGATTACATCTATTCCCTGTCTGCATACCGATATCCCGGTGCCCGCCGAAAACTGAACCTTGCTTTAAGGCATGTCATAGGATACATCTTAGATGCCAAGTACCAACTTCATTATCCGCTGCCTCCAGATCATCTTGCTATCTTCTACTCAGATGCCTCCTTTCGCATCCTATTCCATCGGGGGGCCGCTCAAGCCGATCCCGATTTTGATGAAGAAGAGGCTGCTACTCCTGCTGATGACCCTTCACCACCACCAATCCACCCACCTGGTCTTGCTCCTCCCGACTACCCTCATGATGACATCATTCAACACCTTGATCGACTGGAGACTAGGTTGGATTCCCACATTGCTCAGCAACATCAGGAACATGAAACTGATATGAAATGGTTTAGGGAGCGCTTCACCTCCATTGATCACCAGTTTGCGTCCCTCCATCAGTACTACCAACTGTTTCCACGACCTCCACCACCACCTCCGGATCAGGATCCCGAGTTTTAAGTTATTGTTGTTATTTATGTTTTTTTTCTTGTCTTCGTAGTTGTCTCTTTGTTCTTCCCTTTTTGGTGCTGTTAAAAGGGGGAGATGTTTCTGTGTTCTGTGTTGTTCTATTTTTCTTACTATTAATGATAACGGGTGTTTATGTTTACTCTTTTGTTCTCACTGCATGTTTTTCTCTTGCTATGTTTTTTTAATATGTTATAATTAAAATAAATAAATAAATAAATATAACATTTTTTTCCTCTCCTCCTTTTTAAAAATTAATAAGTTATTCTTCTGAGGGGGAGCTAAGGAAGTAAGAACAACTGTGGCCATCAAAAAATATTATTTGACACCATCAAAAAGAGGGAGATTGTTGAAATCCAGGATCTCGAGCACTTAATTTTGATGGTGACAACTAATACTTACTGAATCCATATGGACTTCCTTTAGATTATAAATGCTTATCTTTGTATATGAGCACTAACATTTCAGGTCGGATGCACACTGCTCAAGGTTACTGGAGACTCAAACTGGGTAGAATAGTATGTTGAAAAGTCTATAATTTTTATTTCTTTATTTTTTATTTTCTTGAGTCTGCCACAGAAGCATGTATGTGAAAGGAGCAACCATGCACACACACAGGGGGAGATTTGGTTATAGCTTTTAATTTTTTTTTAAATCTATCGTACTGTACGATTTTAAATCATACTATATGATTAATTAATAATACTCAGGCTAACAGCTATTTTTCAGATGATTAACTTTATAATCTAATCGTACTGTACGAACATTATCATACTATACGATGAGATTCAATTGAATAACCCTAGCCACCAGAATAAGTTTGGTAAGTTTATATTACTGATTTTCTGAACTATTCGCACTATACGATCAAGATTGTTATGTACGATTAATTCAATACTTACCAAGATTATCTCCCGTAATCAGGAAATAAACGTTGGTTTCTTATTTTAAGTCAATCGTACTGTACGATTATATATCGTACTGTATGACAGACAGAGATGATTTCATTCGTCCCTTCAATTATACAAGACGAAACCAAGGTTTTTTGCTATGTTCGTCCTGGATACAGGACGATATCCTGAAATGAACTAATCATACTGTACGACCAGTGGAGTACTGGACGATTGACAGAGATGATTTCATTCATCCCTTTGATCGTACCAGACGAAATCGAGATCCTTTGTTCTATTCATCCTGGACAATATTCGTATCGTACAAGATGATATCCTGAAAACAAACTAATTATACTGTACGACTAGTGGAGTGCTGGACGACTGGCAGAGACGAATTCTTTCATCCCAGGGATCGTCCCACAAATCATCCTGTACGAACAGTAGAAATCAACATGATCGTCCTGTACGATATACATATCGTACAGCACGATATGTTTAAATTTTGATAACTGTTCGTCTGTGATCGTACTGGACGGATCTGTACTTAAACTGATCTTACTGTACGATCATATATCGTACTGTACGAACAGAAACGCAAAAGTTGAAATCTTTAGGGTTTTCTGAAGCCTGATATAAAAACAACTTAAAACCTTTTTCATAGGTTTTCGTTGATCTATTTTTCCTGCTGTGAGAAGCTTTGAGGGAGAAAGGGGATTCTTCAAGAAGAAGTTTTTCCTCGGAGAGATCTAGGGCTTGCGAGAGGAAGGTGAAGGTGAGCTTGAGCGTGAGGGAGAAGTAGTGTGAGGGGATCACACGGTGGCTCCAAGCTAGCTGAATGCTTTGCTCCTCTTGTGGCTTTGGGGAGTCTCGGGAAAGTTCTCGAGAGAAGAGTCACTTCAAGATCAACATCGCCAAGGTACTCTGCCATCTCTAGGAGGGAGTAAAAGGAGAAGGTCCGCTGCCATCACCAGGAGGGTGACATAGTATTTGGTATTCCGTCGCACCGAGGGAGGTGAAAGTGAGTATTGTAAAGGCTTCTCCGCCTTGCTGTGGGAGCAAAAGGAGAGTCAACTTTTACTAGTGCAAATTCCGGAGTAGAGGACTCCGGGGAGTGGACGTAGGTCAAGTGACCGAACCACTATAAAAATCTCTGGTGTGCTTTTTCTATTTTATCGTACTTTATTTTTCAAGCTTTTAATTAGTACTTTAAATTGCTTGGTGAAAAATCATTTCTAAATCCTGTGTTGTGTAAGGTACAATTGTATCATCAATATTGTCATTATGAACGTGTTACTTGCTTCCGCACTTTACTCGTTAAGTTATCCTTTAAAAAATTACAAAAAGTAGAACTCTTGTTTAGGGTTGATTTTTTAAAATACCAATTCAACCTCCCTCTTGGCACATCTCTAGTGCCACTCTTGGGAAGTGGATCATAGCTTTAACATATGGCAGTAATGATCATGTGAAGAGGAGAACATTCTGGAGTGATCTTGAAGGAATTTCAAAATTTAATCTTCCTTGTATCATAGGTGGGGACTTTAATTGCATTTTGTCTCAGGAAGAGAAGCAAGGAGGTAAGAAGTTCGTTATGTCTCAGGGAGTGCAAGATATGAGCTATTTTATGAATAATATGGATCTCCATGATTTGAGAGTTATAGGTCCTAAATTCACATGGTGTAACAACAAGAAGGGTGGTGCTCGGATTCTTGAAAGATTGGATAGATGTCTACTCAATTCAACTTCCTTGGATGTTCTTCAACTGCCTGTAGTTCGTCATCTTCCTCATATTGCTTCTGACCACTTTCCCATACTCATCAAGCTGCTCTTTTCTGGTTTTCGGAAGACACAGCTTTTGAGATTTGAAGAGGTGTGGTCCTCTTACCCGGCCTCGACTGCTATCGTTTCAAAGGCTTGGCAAAAAAGGGTGAATAAAGATGATGCTATGTCTCTCAATGTGAAATTCAGGAGAACACTGAAAACTCTTTTTTTCTAGAGTAAATCGAGGCATAAGGACTTGACTGAGTTGAAGGAGAAGCTGAAGGAGGAGATCGGGAATCTTCAAATGGAAGAATATGAATTGGGTTGCCTAACCGAAGAAAAGATGTTGTTGTTGCTATCAAAGGTTCATGAATTGAATGTTACTCTTGGTCGACTCAACACATGGTGGAGGCAGAGGGCAAAAGCTCATTGGTTAACTGATGGAGATTCCAACACACAGTTTTTCCATTCATATGTGTCAGGGAGAAGGAATGTTAATTGGATTCATCAGGTCAAAAACAAGGATGGGGTTAAGTTAGAAGATCAGCATCAGATTGAAGAGATTTTTAATGAATATTTTGGTGAAAAATTGAAGGAAAGACATTGTAAATTGAAGGGGTGGCCGAATCCTGTTCATGTGCTGGATGATCAAGACAGGACTTCACTTCTTGCTGATTTTAGGAAGGAGGAGCTGGACTTGGTGGTGGATCAATTGGAAGCAAATATCTCTCCTGGTATAGATGGTATCTCCTACTCTTTTATTAAAAGCTATTGGAAAATTATTCAAGGTGATGTGTGGAAGGCTATAAATCAGTTTTTTAGGACTGGTTTTTTAAGTCCTAGTTGGAAGGAAACCTTGGTTGTTCTTATTCCTAAAGTAGAGAATCGCTTGTCCCCGTCTAACTACCATCCTATCAGCCTTTGTTTATCGGTATATAAGTTGGTAGCAAAGTTACTTTTGAGGAGAATGATTGGTATGATCCCTCAGCTGATTTTGGAGGAACAAGTGGCTTTTGTCAAAGGCCGCTCTATGTCTAATCATATTCTCTTAACCCAAGAAGTGTGTAATAAGTTCAGATATTCTAAGTCCAAGAAAGGTCTCATGGCCATTAAAATTTATATGGAGCAAGCTTATGACAGCATGGGATGGTCCACTCTTAGACATGTTTTAGAAAATTTTGGTTTTCCAATCAAGTTTTCTAATCTTCTTCTTCAGTGTGTCTTGGACCCAAAGCTTTCTATCATTATCAATGGCAAGAAATCTAGTTGGATTGAAGCTAAGAGCGGGTTTATACAAGGATGTCCCTTGTCTCCTTTTCTTTTCATTTTATGCTCCCAACTCCTATCAGATGCTATTGCTCAGCAAGGGAGCGGTTTGGGTATTAAATTGTCTCCTAGTGTTGAGAGGATTACTCATCTACTTTACGAAGATGATGTTGTTTTGTTTGTGGAAGCTATTGGTAGGAAGGTGAAGAAGGCCAATAGTATCTTAATGGAGTATTATAGATGGACTGGTTTGAAGGTCAACATTAAGAAATCATCTATCTTTTTTGGTAAATCTGTCAGAAAGTCTAAAAGAAGGTCCCTTGCTAGAATTTGGGGGTTCAAAGTGGTGAAAATATTTTTGTACCTTGGTGTTAATATTTCTTTAAAAAGGGAAATGCTACAGATTATAACAATCTGTTGGGAAAAGCTACCAAGCATTTGAATGCTTGGGGAAATCGTTTCATGTCTCTTGTAGGGAAGGTTCTTTTAGCTAAAACGACCTTGTCTTCCTTACCTAATTTTCTTGCTACTCACTCTCCGGTCCCTATGGGTGTTCTTCATGCTTGGGATAGGATGTGTAGGGACTTCTTGGGGAACAAACATGATGGAAGTAGAGGGATTCACTATGTTTCTTGGGATGTTATATGCAGGCCGAAGAGGTTTGGAGGTCAAGGAATCCACTCGGTTGCTTCCAAGGTGGGCTGGTTGCGGGCTAATTTTGCTTGGAATTTTATTTCCAATGCTTCTTCCTTTGTTTATAGATTGTTGAGAGCTAAATATGGGCATCAAATCTGGGATATTTAGCTAAACAGGTATAGCTCCCCTATAATGAAAATTATTATTAATGGCTTTAAGTCTTTAAAGAATGTGGTTAGGTGGAGGGTGAGTGATGGTGTTTATATTAACACATTGAATGATATTTGGCTGTTGGATAAACCTTTAGCAAAATGGCCAACGTTTATGGGGAATTTGAATGATCCTATGCTTCGGCTTGATTGTTTTATGTCTAATGGAGGTTGGGATGAAGGTATGATACAGCAGTATTTTGGTCTTCAGCTGGTTGAGGCAATAATGCAAGTTCCTGTAATTTCGGAGGAGGGGGGGTGATCAGCTTGAACTTCTGTTGCTGTGCTTAGGTAAATCCTTATCTTCTTTAATCTCCCAAAGGTGAAGAGGGAATGAAGATGAAGACTAGAACTGACGTTGGAGAAGAACCCTGAAACTTAGACCACAAGTTGATATGTTTTGGTGGCATTTAGCCATTAATGCCTTACCTACCAAAGAATTCTTACTGCATAGGAGGCTAGTTTCGTATGCAGGGTGTCCCAGAGGCTGTGAGGCAATGGAGAATGTGGAGCATATTGTAGTGAATTGCTGTAAGCTTTTACAAGTTATCGATATTCTGCGGAGTTGGGGTGTTTCTATCCCGGTTCTCTCCTCCCTTGAAGACTATTTTTTGTGCTTGGATAGAGCTGCTGAGGCAGGTCTGTTTATTGGAAATGTGTATTGCTCAGTGGTATATTTTAGTTGGATGAGTAGGAATAAGGCTATTCACGGTGATAAGGAGGATAGCAGCTCAGTCATAGCTTCTTCAGCAGTGTGTATAGCTGCGGCTTCCTTCAAAGGAAATTCAGGACATTGGGGTACTAAACAGCTCCGGAATGGATTAAACTTAACATAGATGCATCACTCGGGAGTAATTACATTGCTGGAGTTGGGGGAGTTTTCAGGGATTATAAAGGAAGATTCTTAGGTGCCTTTGGTAAGAAATGTATGCATTGGGATTCTTCACACTTGGAGCTTTTTGGCATCTTGTCGGCAAGGAGATTTATTCAAGAATGGATGTATGATTACAAGGGGATCATCATTGAAGGAGACAACAGGAATGCCATTGATTTGGTTAATAAGATTATGAAGAAGCAACCCGTTGGCATAAGCTTTCCAAAGTATCAGGAGTTCTCTTTTCTAGATGGGTTTTATCAAGTTTTATTTCATAGTGTGAATAGTATGAGTAATAAGTTAGCGGATTTTTGTGCTAACTATGTTCATTCTTTTAATTTCTTTTGGGATAATGGTAGTATCAATAATGCTCCTCCCTCTTTTGTTTCTTTACTCAAGGGGGATTATGATTGTGGAGCAGTCACTTAGTTTGATTGGTTCTCTCTGATTAGTAATAAAATTGCTTATTGCATTTCTCAAAAAAAAAAGGAATCCCATCCAACATTCAAGAACCAAACACATTGACATAAGGCATCACTTTATTATGTACCATGTTACAAAAGTGGATATTGAGCTACACCATGTAGCAACTAAAAATCAACTGGCTGACATCTTCACTAAACTACTGGCCTTTGACTCATTTAGAATTTTGAGGACCAGATTCGGTGTGATTGACATAAATGCTAGATTCTGATGACTGATGATTTTTGAGCTTTTCTATTTTTATTTTATTTCTATTAGACTTTAGATTTGAGTGCCTATTTCCTATTTTATTTTTATTCACTGCTGATTTTCTTTTTATTAATTGGTGTTTTTCTGATTTGAGCATTTATTTTGATAAGATTTCCTACGTGTTTTTGATTCACTATTTTATCCCTTTAAAATATCAGATCACTGCTCACTACTGCTGATAAATTGAATTTCTTACTGAAAGTTTTGCCTTGTTTTTGGTTTGGAAGCTTGTAAGTAGTGATTGATTCCATTGGATCTGTTAAAGGGAAAAAATATTAATGATTGTTTCTCTTCCTCTAACTCCTTTAATAGGGTATTATTTCTTTTGGATAAAAATCTTCTTAAAAATTAAAAAGTTAGTTTTTAAAATAGAGATCTATTTTATCTTCCTACAGTAATCTATCTTATATAAATAGTATTTTCAAAGTTTTCAGTCTTTGTTATATTTTTTTGAACCAGGTGATTACACTTATCATATGATGTATGATTTTTGTTTTTTGAATTACTCTTCCTTATTGTAGAGAGTGAGTTTTGTCTTCTCTTATGTCTGGAAGGTAATTTCACAACTGAGATTCTTTAACAATTTTAAAAGGGAGCAAGCTTACAAAAGATGCGCAAAGATCGCCAAAATTAAAAATGGCACAAAATTAGCCCAAACTGAAAAGATGCGTAATGTCACCAAATATTGAAAGGATACACAAAGTGCATCAAAAATCAAAAGATGCGTAAAGCACTAAACAAATTAAAAAAAAAAGAGGCACAAAATGAGCCCATAAAAAAATAGGCTTTCTTCCCTTTCAGATCTTTAAATGTTTTAGAAATATCCATGCACCACTTCATATTTTCAAAAGCTTGAGATGAAAAAACATGATTTCTGATTCCTTACTTTGTAATACTATTATATCAGATATTTTTTTGGAACGAAGCTTGAAAGGATCACTTTTCAAATCTAATTTCTTTTTTTTTTGAATTTGACTTTTATTTTGAAAGGAATTTGAACCTATAAGGTGTCCGAGGTGGGAGTTACGAAAGTCGATTTTCCAACCTTTATGAATTTCAGTGCTGTCGTTCTTCTTGTTATTATTTTTTGGATTAAAAATCAAGGGAAAATTTTGAATTATTGGAGTTGATCAATTTTTAAAAAAATGTTGTTTTTAGTTGTATTTTTTCTCATTTTTTTAATCTGATTTTATTTGCCTTTTGTGTTGTGATGTTTTCTATTTGTATTATTGTGTCTGTTCTTCCTCCTTTTTGTGATGTCAAAAGGGGGAGTTGGTATTTTGAGTGACTAGTAGTTTCTTTTACTATTTTTGTGTTGTAATTATTTCCCTTATTATATTTTGGGTTTTGTGAAATTTGAAATGTAATATTATCTTTCGTATGTGCGTTGATTACTCCTGTCTATTTTATTTGAAACTACTGCATCAATGTTTGCCATCATCAAAAACGGGGAGGTTGTTACAAATCTGGATTCAAGAAGTATAGTTTTGATGATGACAAATATATTTGTGTTCTATTTTGCTTGGCTAATTATTTTAGGTACAAAAGATCAAATGCAATCTAAGCCAACTCAAGATGAGGTCCACGTGTGTTTAATTGTAATTCTTTTCCTTTCTTGAGTCAAATGTAATGTAATGGATCCCCTCGCTATGTAACCTTGCACACACACACTCAGGGGGAGAGTTTTAGTGAGTTAGAGTTTCTGTCTCAAAATTTTGTTCATATCATCCTGGACGATATTCATATTGTCCGGGATGATCCAGTGAAAATAGAAACCTTAATTAGGATGATCATGTTAAGTCAGTTTGATTAAGCTGATCGTCCTGGACGATCCCAATATCATATAGGATGATAGGCTTAAATCAAAAATTCTTAGTCGCCAGATCAAGTTAGGCAAGTTTTAATTTTTAGAGATTTTTAGGCAAGTCGCAATATCATACATGTATCATTCTAGATGATCTATTGCAATCATGCCTAAATTAATTTGGTGTTTAAGGAAAGTAATTAAGGTCTGATTGATTCGATCATATCATCTTGGACAATCACAGGATCGTACAGGATGATGTGTTAAAAATGTTGACCGTCCAGTGCCTATCACCTGTACATCCAAAGCTGTGTGCTGGATGATAATCCCATTTTTGAACTAATCATACGGGATGATACCCATATCATCCCAGACGATCAAGTCATTTTGAAATCGTCCAGCATGTTCTGACATGTACGTCAAGAGTTATGAACCAGACGATTTTGGCACTTTTTAAACTAATCATACAGGATGATAAACATATCATCCTGGACGATCAAGTCATTTTAAGATCGTCTAGCTCAAGTTCCCCTGGACGACCAGAGCTATCTGCTGGATGAAATTCTTGATTTACACTAATCATCCCAGACGATCACAGAATCGTACGGGATGATCTGAATAACTCTTTTCTACTAATCATCTAGAGGAACCAGATCATCCAGGCTGATATATGTGATTTTAAACTGATCGTATAGGATGATCGACCGATCATCCTGGACGATATTTGACGACTAGTTGAGATTTAGGGCAATTTTTGAGCCCTCCTATTTAAGATCTTTTTCTTCCAACAAGAAAAATCTTTTGCCACTTTTTTTTCCAGAGAAATCCTTTAGAGAGAGAGAGAGAGCTTGGGAGAGAGACAGAGAGGATGTTGTGAGGGAGAGTTTGTGAGGGATTCACAAAGGTTGCTCCAAGTAAGGATCAGAGTCATCTTCTCCATTCATTATCTCTTATCTTGTCAATGTTTTCTATGGGAAGATCGTCCGCAAGAAGATCGAGGTTCTCTGCCTGCTTTAGGAGGAAGCAAAAGGAGTCCAGGTTCACTGCCTGCTTCAGGAAGAAGCGAAAGGAGTTCAGGTTCTCTGCCTCATCGGGTTGGTGAAAAGGAGGTTTTATACAGACTTCTCTGCCTTACTGTGGGAGCAAAAGGAGAGTCACTTTTGTGTTAGTGCAATAGCCAGAGAGGAGGCTCTAGGGAGTGGACATAGGTTAAGTTGACCGAACCACTATAAAATCTGGTGTGCTCTTTCTGATTATTGTCTGCACTTTACTTTCCTGTTATTATCAGCTTGGGTGAAATTTGTGGTTGATCTTTTCATTTTTGTGTTTACTTATTTTCGCTGTAAATTATCAAAAAGAACTATCCTGTTGCTCATAAATTTATTAAAATAACCAATTCACCCCCCTCTTGGTTAGCCTCGGGACTAGTTCATCAGGGTTTAACAACCCTATTAAACTTTTAGGTTAGTCATTAAAAACCCAAAAAAAATTCAATCTTTTAGGAGTAGTTGAGTCCCCGTGCTTCTTACCTCCTAAGATCTTGACTAAATAATGGTGGATTTAAGCCTGTCAAACCCCATCCTAGTTAGTCACCCTCTAGTGTTTAAGGATAGGTATGAGTCCCTGTACTTTCATTCCATAGGATTAGAATTAAATTAGGTTAGATAGTTTTTTACCAAAATCCTTAGTGGTTTAGGTAGACTATCTCCTTGGCTACACCCCCTGGTTAGATGTGAGTCCCTGTACTTTCTAGCTAGGTTAGTCATTGAAAATCTAAAAGAAATTTGATCTTGTAGGAGTAGGTGTGAGTCCCCGTGCTTCCTATATCATAAGATCTCGATTAAATAGTGGTGGATTTAAGCCTGCTGGGCCCCATTATAATGCAATCACCATGTAGTCTTTTAAGGATAGGTGTGAGTCTCTGTGCTTCCTTTCCCTAGTTTTAAAATCTAGTGATGGAGTATGCCCTCGGTGGCATTATCCTAGTTTTAAAATCAAATTTGATCCTCTGTGTGGAGCAAGTTGCCTCCCTACATGATCACCTACTAGTAATGGAGCACGCTCTCTATAGCATCATCCTAATTTCAAAATATAGTTTCGATCCTCTATGTGGAGTAAGTTTTCTCTTATATGATCACCCACTAGTGATGGAGCACGCCCTCTATGGCACTATCCTAATTTCAAAATTAAATTTGATCCTCTATGTAGAGTAAGTTTCCTCCCCACATGATCATCCATTAATGATGAAGCACGCCCATTGTGGCACCATCCTAATTTTAAAATCTTGATTTAATCCTCTGTGTCGAGCAAGTTTCCTTCCAACATGATCATCCACTAGAGATGGAGTACACCGATTATGGCACCATCCTAGTTTCAAAGCTTAATTATGAACTTTTGTATAGAGCAAGATTTCTCTCCATAAGATCATCCTTTAGTGATGGAGCATGCTCTCTATGGTACTATCCTAGTTTTAAATTCCATATTTTACCTTTTATCTAGAGCAAGTTTCCCCTCTACGAGATCATCCTTTAGTGATGAAGCACGCCCTCTTGGGCACCATCCTAAATTCAAAATCTAGATCCAATCCTCTATGGGAAGTAATGCTTCCTTCCCATAGGGTCCTCCAATTTTTTTTTTTCGTAAGGAGAGATGTAAGTCATCATGATTTCTTTCCTTCCTTAGTATTAGATCTACAAGTGGTAGAGTACGCCCCTCATGGCACTACCCTAGTATCAATTCAAACCCGGTCCTCTATAGTTAGGAGTTCTTCCTTCCTATACGATCATTCAATCTTCTTCTCGTTAAAGTTAGGTTCTTTCCTTCGTTAGGATTAGATCTACTAGTGGTAGAGTACGCCCCTCATGGCACTACCCTAGTATCAATTCAAACACGGTCCTCTATAGTTAGGAGTTCTTCCTTTCTATACGATCATTCAATCTTCTTCTCCTTAAGGTTAGGTGCTTTCCTGCCTTAGGATTAGATCTACTAGTGGTAGATTATGCTTCTCGTGGCACTACTCTAGTATCAATTCAAATGCGATCCTCTATAGTTAGGAGTTCTTCCTTCCTATATGATCATTCAATCTTCTTCTCCTTAAAATTAAGTTCTTTCCTTCCTTAGGATTAGATATACTAGTGGAAGAGTATGCCCCTCGTGGCACTACCCTAGTATCAATTCAAACTCGATCCTCTTTAGTTAGGATTTCTTCCTTCCTATACGATCATTTAATATTCTTCTCCTTAAGATTAGATTCTTTCCTTCCTTGGGATTAGATCTACTAGTGGAAGAGAGCGCCCTTTTGTGGCACCATCCTAGTTTCAATTTCAAATTCCAAAATTAAGCTTCTTTCCCTTAAGGTTAGGTTCTTTCTATATGATTAAATCTACTAGTGGTAGAGTACACCCTTAGTAGCACTACCCTAGTATCTATTCAAAACTCAATCCTCTAGGGTAGGTCTTCCCTTCCCATAGAATCAAAATCCAGACTCGTTCCTCTATAGTTAGGAGTTTTTCCTTCTTATACAATCATTTAAGCTTTTTCTCCTTAAGGTTAGGTTCTTCCCTCCCTTAGGATTAGATCTACTATTGGTAGAGTATGCCCCTTTAGGCACTGCCCTAGTATTAAAATTCAAACTCAATCCTCTATAGTTAGGAGTTCTTCCTTTCTATACAATTATCCAGATATTCTTTTCCTTTAAGGTTTGGAATCTACTTTCCTTAGGATTAGACCCACTAGTGGTAGATTACACCCTCTGCGACACTTCCCTAATATCAATTCAAATCCGGATTCTTTAGTAATAGCTTTCTACTTTTCTTTAGAATCAAAATTCCAGACATAACCCTTCAATTCGGTCAATACTAATATATGTAATAGAATTTCATTCTATTACACATTTTGGGGGTCCATTTATTGACCTTATTTTTATATGAGGTCACTAGGGCCAAGCCAGACCCAATGATCTACACAGATCTTAGATCAATCCATATCAAATCTAGAAATTCAAATCAAAATCTAAGGTTCAAAGACCATATCTTGAAAGCTTTTCTAAGGATATTCCAACACTCCAAACCCTATTCAAATAATTCTTGATTCATGATCTATTAATTGCATATTGATAAAACATGTCTCTAGGATCTACCCTCCAAATTTGAGCTCAATCTGAGGCCTCTAACCCTAGAAATTTGATTGGAATCCAAAGGCTATAAAACCTTTAAATATTTACATCATATGCAATTGGACCTACTATCGTTTGGATTTTGACCTTGGAGCCTTCTCCAAACCCTTTTATCACATCCAAACTATTAATCATGATATGTAAAATATTAAACTCCATTTTAGTGGTCCCACTTTGACCCCTAGTTGACCAGGGGTCAAAAGGACCAAAATACCCCTAAAGGGCAATTTTGGAGTTTTCTCTAGACTCCAATATGACCTTTTTAAATCAAGCCTCAAAACCTCTTCCAATGCATCCTAATCAATATTATGAGTGCATAGGACTCAAACCCAGACCTTGATCAAGCTTGGTTAACCAGGTCAACCCAAAATACCCCTTAGGGGTGTAAATAGTAATTTTGAATCAAGTGACCCTATTTTTGGATGGAACCACTTCAATTCAACTCTAAATATTAAAACAAACCTGTTGGACCTAATCCTAGTCCCTGGGTCAACCATTGTTAACCCAAATACCCTTTATGGGTGAAATAGGTCAATTTGACCCAGATGACCTTCCTAGACCTTGGGACCACTTCCAATAGACTCAATATATCATTTTAAATCTGATGAGCTCATTCTTAGCTTTTAGGTCAACTTGGTTGACAAAGTCAACCTAGGTTGACCCATTAACCCTTTAAGGGTTCAAATGGGTTAACACAACCTATTTAATCAAATCAATTCAAATCAATGCTTTCAACCCCTAACGTTTATCCCATTTGATACTTCAAATATTTTTAGTCTCATCATGAGTCAAATAAAAATGGATTTGACCAAGTCAACATGATCTAGCTTGGTCAAACTCCCATATGTATGTGTTTACTCACTCAAATTCTAAGTGGATTGCTTTTAATCCTTTTAAAAACATCCTACTAGCATTTAAAACATTGTCCCATGCCACCTCAGCACCCCCTTAACTGTTGGCCAGTCAATCTAGATAACAAAGAGGTGGGGAGTGGTCAAAGTGGTCAAATCCCTTTGTTTAAGCCCTCCCCTCCATTCTAAATCAACTCCATCCCAATCCTCTAATTTTTGGTAGTCCTAAGGACACATGGAAAGCATCCAAGCTTCCTCCAAGTGGATCCTAGCCATCAAAATAAAGAAGTGAAGGATAAGTATTCAAACATCTTTCCAAAGCATGATCCACTTCTATTTCCAAAAAACTCAACCTCCAGTAACCTCCAGCTCTCCCAAAGCTTTCTCAAACATCCCTAGCCATTTCTACAGCTTTTTTAAGCTTTTTCCCTTGGTTTCTAAGCTCAAAACCATAATTTAATGAAGAGAGAGAGAAATAGTGAGAGAAAGAAGACTTCCAATAGTAAATTTAAATCCAACTGTCAAAAGTTCTTGAAGTCTTCAACAAAGTTGTAGAGGAATTCTCCATCTTTCCAACAAGCCTAAGAACATCAAAATCCAACCACAAGATTGTAAGATATCTTAACTTTTAGTTTAAATTTCAATTTGAAATTATAGAAAATCTACTATGTATTGAGCCTTCAAACTCTGGCATAGGAAGATTTGATTGTTATCAACCTATGTTTCAAATTTCACTGATTTGGTTGAGTATTTTGAATGTTATGGCTATTTAAAATTTTCACTTTAATTTGAACTGTTATGCTCTAGATGAATCAGAACCGTCCAATCTTCCCTTTTGTGCGATTAAACGGCTCCCATCTTGCCACGTCGCCCAAGACAGAACCGTGCATTCGGCCTGAGATTCGAATGCAAGCCATTTTGATCTCCTCAGTACACGTGGCACCATCTTGACCGTCAAGAGCCCGCCATTTGAATCCAACGGTCCAGATCTCCATCGATGTGGTTAAGTGGTAGCTTAATCGAGCGACATGTGTCCCAACACGCGTTAACCAACGGTGGTGGCAGCGCAATCATTCCACAGCCAATTTAATATTTAAATATTAATTAAAAATTATTTTAAATAGCCAGAATTTCATAAATTCATAGAAAATCTATTTTTTTATCAAATTTAGTGTTCTTGGGCTCATTGGAAAGGGCATGAGCCCTACTATTTATTAAAATTAAAACCAAAGTGTTTTGATGATAGGATTAAGAGTTATTTAAGATTATTTAAAATCTATTTTTAGTAATTTTCTCATAATCCTGTGGTCAAATTGAACCCAACTTTTGGTGAAATATTTTTGAGCATCTTAGGCATTCCCTGTATTTTTCTTAGCTCCAGATGCTTAAAGGATTTCTCTAATATGAATTTTCAAGGTAATGGGTCCATTTTGGACCCAAAATTTTTGAAAATTCTTAACTCTCTAAATTGATAGAATTAGGTTATTTGATTGTTGTGGTATGCTTAAATATATCCGAGGGTTAGGTGACCAAAATTTCAAATAGAATTGAACACTAAAGACATTTAGGAAAAATAATTAAGAAAAAGGTCTAGTTAATTTAGAAAAATTCTACAAAATTATACACACATTCAATAGGGGTGAAACATTAGATCATTGAACTTAGTGTAATTTTACACCTTAGGTCCAAATTTCACTAGATTTAGAGGTCATTTAGTTAGAAGAGTAAACTAATCAAAATTCAGCACTTTTTAGGACCCATAAACATCAAAACATTGTAATAAATCAAAATTAAATCCAAAAAATATAAATAAAATTTTAGACTGACCAAAACTTGACTCTCTATTTAGGAAAAATAAAAACCCTATCATTGGATTTTTAATTTAATATTAATTTAAGTTTTAATGAAAATTAATAATTATTTAAATAAAATAATTAAAAATTATTAAAAATCTAACTAAATTCGAAACTCCTGAAAACACTCCCATAGGTCATCCCTGACATTTGGGAGCAATTTTATAGAGTTTTAGATGAGTTTGAATTAAAATAATCTAAACCTTTTTAATTAAGTAATTTAAAAATTAATTAATTAACCAAACATTGAAAAACCATAAATAATTCTAGAAAACTCCAAATTGAGCAAACTCAAAGGCATTGCACTCCATGTAAGGTCTAATATTTATTAAAAATCTCAAATCATCAAAAATCACTTAAAATCAAAAAGTTAACTTTTTGGTCAACTCTAGTTCAAATTTTAACTTGAACTTCAAAATGTCATAATTAAATATAGAAAAATCTAATTCCAGCAAACTCAAAACCAAATTATTCATGTTTAGGTCTAGTATTTGAGAAAAACATCAAAGCTTTAAAAATTAACCTTAATCAAAAAGTCACTTTTTGACCCCTTTAATTAATATGTTTAAACAATTCAAATAATTCCAAAAAATTCAATAAAAATTCAAAATTTTAAAAAATATAAATTTGATTAATTAATTAATCAACCAACCCTTTAATACAAAATAACCACTCAAAAGATGAAGTTTTTAGGATGGACTACTCTGGGCATCAGGGCTAAGTGTCCTTAGGAGGCTTGGTTCCTCGAGCCCGGTGGCACAATGCCACAAACGAATTCAATAGGATGTAAAACTCTAAATCAAGTCATTATTGATTATTTATCCAAAATAAAATCCTTAATCCAACTACATCAACAAGGTTTTATGATGGACTATTCTGGACTATGGGGCTACATGTCCTTAGGAGGCCTGGTTCCTTGAGCCTGGTGGTTGATTAATTAATTAATCAACCAACCCTTTAATACAAAATAACCACTCCAAAGACAATGTTTTTAAGATGGACTACTTTGGGCTTCTGGGCTAAGTGTCTTTAAGAGGCTTGGTTCCTCGAGCCTAGTGGCACAATGTCATAAACGAATTCAATAGGATGTAAAAGTCTAAGTCAAATCATTATTGATTATTTATCCAAATTAAAATCTTTAATCCAACTACATCAACAAGGTTTTAGGATGGACTACTCTGGACTATAGGGCTGCGTGTCTTTAGGAGGCCTGGTTCCTTAAGCCTGGTGGTGCAACACCACAAACTGGCTGATAAAAAATATAAATTAATTTTATCTTTAGATTTAGCCATTAATTAATTTAACTAAATTTTTTTAATTCTTAATCTTTCTTTAGTTAAACTTATTCAATCAATTAATTTTTAAAACCTATCTTAAGTTAAACTCTAACACACTAATACTTAACTTTTAACTTGAATATTTCCTTTGACCTTAATAAACTTAAACTTTAGAAAACTTTAACAAATAACCCAGTTTAGGATCTACCCCAACCACATAACCTGCCTCACACACTTTAGATGATTTGTTAAGATAACCACTTCTAGACCTAGTCTAGGCCGATATTTATTTTTGTGTTATGTGCCAGAATTTTTGAGCTTTCACTGCATGCTGGTTGTTAATATTACTGTGATTTTTTATTTAATTTCTGCACTCTATGATATGATTGATGGGTGTTAGATTTACCCTTAGGATAGGGGTGATTTAAATGTTGATACAATCTTATACAGGTGGATATGGTCATACAGAGCATTGAAATTAAAGGGGGCAAAAGTTAAACTTTAAATTAATCAAATTTCTATAGGTGCTCCAGAATGCTAAGACTCCCTTTAAAAATTAAAAGAGTATAACCAAGTGTGGCTATTTTTAGTATTTTAAATTTAATTATTTTAATTACTTAGGATAATTTAAATATAATAACCTAGGATAAACCTACAGGTTATTCGAGTCTAGATTTTTAATTTTCATTAAACATAATTCAAATTTATTGAGTTGTAAATTAAAGTGACATTTGAGAGGGGATATATAAATATCCAACTTAGATTCCAAAAAGGAGAGAACACCCCTTAGGGGAGGGTTCTCCTCCATTTGGAAGACTAAGTTAGGATAAGTTTAAATATTCAAAGGAAAAAGAAAATACCCCTTTCGAGGGGGAGTTTCTTTTCATTTGGATATCCAAACCTGAAGGATCCAAGAAGTTCATAGAAAGACGAAGAAGTAAAGATCAAGAAGAATCCCATTTCTCAAATTCACTTGAGTCTTAGGAGTTGAATCTGGGCTATTGTTAGTGGTACTTGGCCACTTTACCTTATGCAGATCCTGAGTTATAATATTAAGTGGTACTTGCCACATCGACTTTTAATTTGAATATTAATTGATTTGATTAACTATTGATGTGTTTATTTATGATATAGGATTGTATTCTTTTAGTAGTTTTTTGGTGATTTTCATGTCGATCTTTAATTTTGCTTGGAACTTGATCAGAGGCTCATGAGGCATCGCTAAAACTTTTCTCACTTTAATTATATTAAAATTTATAAGACAATATTAAAACTCTAATGCTTTAAGAAGTAAGCCCGGGACCACTAGGAGTTCACATTGCATTTTGTTGCACTTTCTTTCCATTATTAGGCACCTCCCCGCTTGCGGGTTTTGGCAGACCACTTGGCCTATGAGGGAGCAGATCTGTCAAGGGAAATATGTGTAATATTTTAGGAAAAAAATTATTTTTAAGCCATTTTAAATTTGCTTCATATTTAATTTAAGCATTTGTTTAGTCAACTAGCATGTATTACATTAAAAACCTTAAAATGAGTCAAAAATTTAATAGCATTTACTTTAAGTTTTATACTACCCAACATAAGTTAAAAGGCCAATTAGGATCTACTCTAGATGTCAGCCATATCTCCTTAAACTCAATCTAATTAACATCCTTACCCATTCTTTCATAAAAGACTGAATACATGATTTTAAAGCTCCTAGGTGGTTAGATGGCTCCCCAATCCAGGCCAGGGTAAGTCCAAATCCTGTATTACATTAGTTAGGTTTGGGTTAGTAATTTTTAGTACCCAATTTAGACCTAGGTTCTGAAGCAGTCTCAGGCTATAAGACCTCAACCTTCGAGAATTGAATCCCAATTTTCTAATAAAATTGACAACTCAAACTTAAATATCTTTCAATCCCAATTTGAACCCAACATTTAGGATAGGTTAAGGTGCTTTTGAAATATTTTAGAATCCTAAAGAACCTCTGATATTTCTTCCTTTGGCCTCCAGAAATAAATGCTCACTTTTAATCCATTCCTTATTAAATTTCCAATCCTTGCTTCCTTTGACATCAAGCTTTGAAATCATCAAATAAAATTTCTATCGCTATTTTAATCGAGAGTATTCATAGGAAATTCTAATTTCTTATAATGTAGTTAACTATAAGGGCTTGCGCTCGTAGGAGATTTAGAAACCCAGATCAAATTTTTAAAATCAAAATTTTAAAACCCTAATTAATTACCTTTGGAAAAATTTAATTCAAAATTAGTGATTATTATCATCATTTTTAAAGGATCAATAAGGATTGATATCTTCTTTCCATAGAAAGATATATCAATTATTATCTTAACTTTGATTGCAAAGTTAATGATATTTCATCTAAATTATCATAATTAAATACCTGATTGAACGATCATTTTGACTGTTTGGGGTCATATATAGTTCTTTCCCGAATTTGACTATGATAATCGGGATGAACTTTCAATTCTATAAATTGAACCCATTAGGGAATGATATTTTTGCATTTTGGGGTAATTTATTATTCAAAAATAAAGGGAACTCTCCCTAAAGGGGTTGTTTCCCTTCTCTTTGGACTTCTAATTGGATTGTTAATATCCCAGCTTAAAATTCAACTTTCATAACTCAACTGAATTGAAATACATATTAAAAATTTTAAAGGACTCTAAAACAACATGCACATTTATCCTATGTAATTATATGTAAAAATATCCCAAGCAGTTATATAATTAAATTACTCTAATAAGAGAACAAATATGTTTGCCCAAACTCTTTTACTTTAAAGGGGGACTTGACATTTTTACCACCTACAGAAAATTTGTCAATTAAATTTTAAGTAACCCCCTTTTATTTTAGCTTTTCATGAGCATGGCCACCTATAGAAAAATCCTGTGAGCATCCACATAGTTCTTAACCTAGGAGTAGCTTAAAACTAGCATGTTAAAGTTATCTAATATTTTAATATTCGTTGTTGGCTTTAGAGATTTTAATTTGAGTTTAAGTGTTAGTATTTTAATGATAATTTTAAGATATACTTTAAGTGTTGAGTGATTACTGCTTTATTTACATTAGGCCAGTAAAGTTTATTTCACCTTCCTTGGGACTAAGTTAGTAGCCTCGTAGGCCCGGGTTACTTAGTAGTAACCTATAACATTTAATTAATTTAATTTGTTGAAATTAAAAGGTTGATAATTTTTAAATTAATCTACTGGTTCTTGATTTGAATCATTAAGTTAATTAATTTTGTTTTCCATCAACCGGTTTGTGGCATTGTCACAGTAAGCTCGAAGAACCAGGCCTCCTTAGGATACGAAGCCTTGTAGCTCAAGGTAGTCCATCCTAAAAACCAAGTTATTGTAGTTGAATTAAAATTTTTATTTTTATTAAATAATTAATAATCAATTAATTTTAAAGTTTTATACTCCATTGAATTCTTTCATGGCGTTGTCACAGTGGCTTGAGATAGTCCATCATAAAAACTTCATCAATGGAGTGGTTGTTGTGTATTTAGGGGTTGATTGATTGACATTTTTAATCAAATTGATGTTTTCTAAAATTTTAGTCAATTATTGAATTTTTAGAACTTTATAAATTATTTAATTCATTAAATTAAGGGGTCCAAATTTGACTTTTTTATTTAAGTTCTAGAGTTTTGATATTTTCCTAAATACTAGACCCTAAGATGAGTAAAAGGACACTAAGTTTTCTAGATTTGAATTTTTTGGATTAAGTTATGCATTTTTTAAGTTTGGGTTCAAATTAAACTAAAGTTGACCAAAATATTGACTTTTTATTTTGACTGTTTTTTGGAGATTTAATATTTTTAATAAACAATAAACCCCTAAAGGAGTATAATGCCTTTGAGTTTGCTCAATTTAAAATTTTCTTGAATTAATTATGAATTTTTAAAATTTGAGTATTTAATTGAATTATTATATTGCTTAATTAAGGAGGTTTTGATGACTTTGCTCCAAACTCACTCCAAACTTCTTGAAATCACTCCCAAAGGTCAGGGATGACCTGTAGGAGTGTTTTCAAGGGTTTCAAATTTATTTAAAATTTTTATAGTTTTCAAATATTTAAATTAATTAACTATTAATTTTCCTTAAAATTAATAAGCTCAAATTAGAGGTGCAATGATGGAACTTTTAATTTTCATAGGTAGAGGGTTTAATTCTGAACAGTTTGATATATTATTTTCATATTTTTTAGTTAAATTGGATTTATTGTGATTTTTTAAAGTTTTAGGGCCCCTAAAGTGGCTGAATTTTGACTTAGCTAATTTTTTGTCCTAATGGGCTCCAAATTTAGTAAGATTTGAAGCTAAGATGTGTAATGTCACTAAGTTTAATTTTATAAAGTTTCACCCCTATTTGGGGTGTATTTAATTTTTTATAATTTTTCTAAATTCCTAGATATTTTCCTTAATTTTTATCTTTGAGTGACACTAAGTCATATAGGTTTGAAATCAAAGTTTGCTAACCCTTAACATAAATATAATCATTCACACCATGCACGTCATTGACATTCATGTCACCTAAATCTAAGTGCATTGGAAGAGGTGAGTTTCTAAGCCTTTTAATTAACCCATAACCCAAACACCTAAAAATTCACCCATGGACAAATCCCCCATATCAACACTATTAAAGTGTTATGGTAAGGGAAGCACATACCATAACACTCACCAATCAAATTCAAATGTAATTCATGATATGCCTAAGAGATGTTTAAGCAAACTAAAGAGGAATATTATTATTGACCTCTTTTTTGTATGAGGTCACTAGGGCCAATCCAGACCCTAAGATCTACCTAGACCCTAGATTTATCCAAACCCTAGAATCTTCCCAAATCTTAGATCAATCTAGATAAAATCCAGATTTTCAGACCAAAATCTAAGGTTCAAAGGCCCTATCCTAAAAGCCTTGTCCAGTGATTTTTCAAACACTTCAAACCCTAGTTAAATAACCCCTGATTTATAATCTATAAATTACATATTGATTAGGCATGTCCCTAAGGTCTACCCTCCAAATTTGAGCTCATTCTAAGGTCTCTAACCCTAGAAACAGAAATGAAACCCAAAGGTTATGATACCTTCAAATATTTAAGGTCTATGCCATAAGACCTACTACCTAGTGAATTTTGACCTTTGATTATCATATGTTGAACAGTAAATTGCATTTTAGTAGACCCATTTTGACCCCCAATTGACTAGGGGTCAAAATGACCAAAATGCCCCTTAAGGGAAACTTTGGAGTTTTCTCTAAACTCCAACATAGCATTTTCAAATCAAATTCCAGAAACTTTTCCAATACATCCTAATCATCATTAGGAGTACATTGGACTCTAACCCAAACCTTGTTCAAGCTTAGTTAGACAGGTCAACTATAATGACCAAAATACCCCTTAGGGGTATGAATAATTATTTCAAACCAAATGACTCTCTATCTTTCGATGGAACCATTTCCATTCAACTCCAAATATTAAAACAAACCTGTTGGACTCAATCTCAGTCTCTGGGTCAACCTAGATTACCAAGTCAATCAGGGTTGAACCAAATTCCCTTTAAGTGTAAAATAGGTCATTTTGACCCAAATAACCTTCCCATACCTTGGGACCACTTCCAACAGACTCAAAATGTAAAACCAAACCCATTGAATTCAAACCCAACTTCTAGGTCAACTTGGTTGACCATGTTAACTTAGGTTGACCAAATAACCCTTTAAGGGTTAAATAGGTCAATGCAACCCATATAATCAAATCAATGCTTTCAACTCCTCTAGTTTATCCCATTTGATACCTCAAATGTTTTTAATCCCATCATGAGTCAAATCATGATGGATTTCATTAGGTCAACTTGATCTAGCTTGGTTAAGCTCCCATATATGTGTATTTATGCACGCAAACTCTAAGTCGATTGCTTTTAATCCCTTTCAAAATATCTTACCAGAATTTAAGACTTCTCCCATGCCACCTCAGCACCCCTTCGATTATTGACCATTCAATATAGTCAACAAAGAGGAGGGGAGTGGTCAAAGTGGTCAAATCCCTTTATTCAAGCTCTCACCTCCATCCTAAATCAATTCCATCCATATCTTCTTATTTTGGGAAGTCCTAAGGACACTTGGCTAGCATCCAAGCTTCCCCCAAGTGGATCCCAGCCATCCAAATAAAGAGGTGAGGGATAAGTATTAAAACATCTTCCCAAAAGAAATCATCCATTCCTATTTCAAAAAAACTCCATCTCCAGCAACCTCCAATTCTCTCAAAGCTTTCTCAAACTTCCCTAGCCATTTCTACAACTTTTCCAATCTTTTCTTCATGGTTTTTAAGCTCAAAACCATGATTTAGGGAAGAGAGCGAGTGATACTAAGAGAAAGAAAACTTTTAACAATAGATTTAAATCCAGTCATCAAAAGTTCTTGAGGTCTTAAGTAAAATTGTAGAGGGCTTCTCCATATTTCCAACAAGCCCAAGAACATCAAAATCCAACTACTGGATTATAAGATATCTTAACTTTTAGTTTAATTTTCAATTTGAAATTATAGGAAATCTACTATGCATGGAGACTCCAAACTCTAGGTATAGGAAGATTTGATTATCATCAACCTATGTTTCATATTTCATTTGATTTGGTTGAGTATTTTTTAAGTTATGGCAATTTGAAATTTTAGTTCATTTTGAACTAAAAACCTCAAGTTTGAAACTGTGCGGCACCTATAGGTTTCAAACCCTATAGTTTGAAACTGTGCGGCACCTATAAGTTTCAGAACCGTCCATTCGCACCTTCTACGCAATCGGATGGCCCAGATTCAGCTATATCGCCAAAATTGAAACTGTGCGGCACCTATAGGTTTCAAACCCTTGTCGTTTGGATAGCATAAAGACACATGGCTCAATCCGAGCTGCTCCTGGCTGCACCGCCGATCTGAGGGTTCTAATTCGATGCCACATAGTTAAGTGACAGCTTGACCACTCGATGCATATCCCAACACGTGTCTGACAATGGTGGAGGTGGTGCAATAATTGAGCTGCCATTTAAAAAAAGATTAAAAAAATCATTTTAAATGCCAAAAAATTCAAAAATTCCCAAAAAATCTAATTTTTCACCAAATTGAGTGTTCTTGGGCTCATTGGAAAGGGCTTGAGCCCTACTATTTATTTAAAATAAAATAAGGATATTTTGACCACTAAATTGGGAATTTTTTGGGTTTATTCAAAATCCAAATTTCTCAATTTTCTCACAATCCAGTGGGTAAATTGGCCTAAATTTTGGTGAAATATTTTTGGGCATGTAAGGCATCCCCAGCATTTTCCTAGGTCCAGATGCTCAAGGGATTGCTATGGGATGAGTTTAAAAAATAATGGGTCCATTTTGGACCCAAACTTTAAAAATTCTTAAAGATCTAAATTTGTAAAATTAGGTTATCTTATTGTTGTGGTGTGCTTGCATATGTCCCAGGGTTAAGTGACCAAAATTTCAAACCCAATTGAACACCAGTGACACGTAGAAAAAATAATTAAAGAAAAGGTCTAGCTAATTTAGAAAAATTCTAAGAAATTATACACACATCCAACAGAGGTAAAACTTCAGAACATTAAACTTAGTGATATTTTACGCGTTATATCCAAATTTTACTTGATTTGGAGGTCATTAGGTCAGAAAATTAATTAAGTCAAAATTTAGCCCTTTTAGGGACCGAAAGATTTTAAAAATTATAATAAATCACAATTAAATCCAAAAACAACAAATAATATATCAAATTGACTAAAAATGGATCCTATATTTAGGAAAAACAAAATCCTCATTAGTGGACTTTCATTTTAACATTAATTTAAGTTTTTCATGAAAATAACTAAATAATTAAATAAAATAATTAAAAATTTTTAAATATTCCAATAAATTCTAACCTCTTAAAAACACTCCCATTGGCCATTCCTAACAATTCAGAGTAATTTTATATAGTTTGAGATGAGTTTGGATCAAAATAATTAAAACCTTCATAATTAAGTAATTTAAAAAATTAATTAATTAACTAAACTTTAAAAAATTATAACTAATTCCAGAAAAATCCAAATTGACCAACTTAGTGTCATTCAACTCCATTTAAGGTCTAGTATTTTCTAAAAATAACAAATTAATAGAAATAGGTTAAAGTCAAAAAATTCACTTTCTGGGCAACCAAATTCAAAATTGGGTTAAAACATTAAAAATCTGTAACTTAATGTAAAAAACTGCAAATCAAGTAAACTTCAAGGCATTGTACTCCATGCAGGGTCTAATATTTATTTAAAATATTAAATCATCAAAAATCACTTAAAATCAAAAAGTTAACTTTTTGGTCAAATCTACCTCAAATTTTAACTTGAACTTCAAAAATTCATAACTAATTGTAGGAAAATCTAAATTCACCAAACTTACAGTCTAATTGCGCATCCTAAGGTCTAACATTTAATAAAAATATTAAATTTCTAGAATTCAACTTTAATCAAAAAGTCAAAATTTGACTCCTTTATTAATGAATTTAAATAATTCAGATAATTCCAAAAAAATTCAAAAATAATTTAAGTCCCTAGTATGCAATAAAGTTAGTAATCAATCAATATTTAAAACACACTATTAAATCAACTTTAAGTCATTAATACTTAAACTCAAACTTAAATCCTTTAAGCCTTCAACCAATCAAAACTTTAAACAACTTCAACCAATTGCCATACATAGGATAAAGCCAAACCACACAACCTACCTCACATACTTTAGATGGTTTGTTAGGAATACCAACTCTAGTCTTAGGCAAGGCCAGTGTTTTACTTTCCTGTTACTGTGTCTCAGGTTTTTTGAGCATTCACTGTATGTTGGTTGATATAATTACTTGATGTGACTACTCATTTAAGTTTAATGCAATCTGTGAATTGATGTATTGGCATTAGATTTACCTCTAGGTTAGAGATGATTTATGCTAATTCAATCTTATGCATGTAGCCATGCTCATACTGGACATTTAAAATAAAAGGGGGCAAAATCATAAATATTAAATTGCTATAGGTACTATTATTGTGATAATTCCTAATTTTAAAATTAAAAGAGCATGGCCAACTATGGCTGGTTTGGACATTTTAAATTTCATCATATTAACTACTTGGGTTGATTTAAATATAATTACTTAGGATAACCCTGTAGGTGATCCAAGTCTAGATTTTAATTTTCATTCAATATAATTTAATGTATTAGATTTGTAATTAAGTTAAGTGACATTTGAGATGGGACATAAATCCAATCTAAAATTTAAAGAGAAGGATGACATCCCTTAGTGTAGAGTCCCTCTTCATTTGAAGATTCAGAATAGGATACTTTGAGTATCCAAAGAGGAAAAAAAACATCCCTTCAGGGAGGAGTTTCTTTTAACTTGGATATCTGGATCCGATAATCCAAGGAGCCTCGTTGAACGATGAAGAAGTGAAGATCGAGAAGAATTCCATTCTCAAATTCACTTAAGTCTTAGAAGTAGAATCTAGGCTATTGTAAGTGGTACCCGACCACTTTACTTTCTATAGACCCTGGGTTGTAATATTAAGTGGCACTTGCCACATAGAATTTCAATTTCAATATTAATTTAATTTATTTGGTAATGATTGATGTGTTGATTATGATATAGGATTGTATGCTTTTAGTAGTTTTTTTGGATGATTTTACATGTCAATTTTTTATTTTGCCTGGAACCCAATCAGAGGCCCATTAGGGATCGTTAAAACTTTTACTACTTTAATTAAATTAAAATTTTTAAGATAACATAGAAATTCTAAAATTTTAAAAAGAAAGCCTGGGACCATCGGGAGTTCACATTACATTTTATTGCACTTTCTTTCCTTTATTAAGCACCTCCTCGCTTGCGGGTTTTGGCAGACCACCTGGCCTATGAGGGTACGGATCTGTAAAAAGGAATCTATGTAATCTCTAAGGAAAAGCCTATTTTTAAGCCTTTTTAAAATTGCTTCATATTTGATTTAAGCATTCATTGAGTAAATTAGCGTACACTATAATAGAAATAAATTAAAATGAGTCAAAAATTTAATTGTATTTACTTTAAGTTTTATATTACCTAACATAAGTCAAGGGGCCAAATTAGGATATGCTCTAGATGTCAGCACCAACTCCTTAAACTTAACTAAACTAAAATTTTGTTAGGGATTTGAAGCCCTTATGAACTAGCCCGAGGCTAACAATGAGGGGGGTGAATTGGTAATTTAAAAAATTTGTGAGCAAAAATGATTTAGAAAATCTTTTTAAATGTTTTAAAGCATTTACAGTTTTGCGATGATGTGTAGATGTTAAGCAATAATAAAATAATAATCACAATCACATGATCATTAATAAAAAAATAAATACATAAAATAATCAGAAAGAACACACCATATTTTATAGTGGTTCGGTCAACATGACATGCATCCATTCCCCAGAGCCTCCCCTCCGAGTATTACACTAACACTAAGTGACTCTCCTTCTACTCCCATAGCAAGGCAGAGAAGCCTATACAAAAATTCCCTTCCACCAACTCGATGAGGCAGAGAACTCGGACTCCATTTGTTTCCTTCTGAAGTAGGTAGAGGACCTCACCTCCTTTTGCTTCCTCCTGAAGCTGGCAGAGAAGCTGGATCTTCTTACAGACGATCCTTCCACAGAGACACCAACAAGATAAGAGACAATGATCGGAGAAGATAACTCAGATCCTTACTTGGAGTAACCTTTATGAACACCTCACAAACTCTCCCTCACAAGATCCTCTCTCTCTCCCAAGCTCTCTCTCTCTCTCTCTCTATCTCTCTCTCTCTCTCAAGGTTTTCACAGGAAAAGATAATGGCAAAAGATTTTTCTTATTACAAGAAAAAGGTCTTAAATAGAATGGCTCAAAAATAGCCTTAAATTATAACTTGTCATCAAAGATTATCCTGTATGATCAATGCAAAATTACTCATATCAGGCTGGATGATCTGGTTCCTCTGGATGATTAGAAGAAAAAATTTGTTCAGATCATACGGGATGATTCTGAGATCTTCTGGGATGATTAGTGTAACTCAGGAATATCGTTCAGAGGACAGCTCGTGTCATCCAGGGCAACTAATGCTAGATGGTCTCAAAATGACTTGATCGTCCAGGATGATATCTCTATCATCCTGTATGATTAGTTTAAAAGTGCCCAATTTTTTCCGACACATGGCCTGGGTCGTAAAGCTAAAACCTGCTAGATGATTATAAAATGACTTGTTCATCTAGGATGATATCTATATCATCCCATACGATCAGTTCAAAATCAGGAATATTGTCTAGAGGATACTTTAGGGTGTACAGGTGAAACACACTGGACGGTCATGATTTTTAATGATCGTCCAGGATGATCTTTCGATCATCCAGGATGATATGATTGAACCTATCTGACCTTAATTACTTTCCTTAATCACCAGACTAAATTAGGTATGTTTGTAATGGATCATTTAGGATGATACATGTGTCATCAAGGATGATCCGACCAAAAATATAAAAATAATAACTTGCCTAACTTGATCTGGCGGCTAAGATTTTCTGATTTGAGCATATTATCCTATACGATGAGTATATCATCCAGGATGATCTACTTAATCAGATGGACTTAACATGGCTGCCCTAATTAGGGTTTCTATTTTCAATGGATTGTCCAGGATGATTTGAACAAAAAATGAACAGAAATTCTAACTCACTAAAACTCTCCCTATGAGTGTGTGTCTATAATGTTACTTAGCTTGGGGATCTATTACATTACACTTGACTCAAAAAAGATGAAAAATTACATTGAACCTGAAAACACAAACAGACTGACTCAACCTTGAGCTGGCTTGAATTATAATTGATCATGTGAACCTGAAATGTTAGACACTCAAACAGAAATGAAAAGGTTTGCTATCATCAAAATCATAGTCCTTGAAACTAGATTCGCAACACTCTCCCCTTTTTTGATGATGGAAAATATTTGTTATTAATTCAAAATTTAATAAATAAATATGGTGAATATTTATGATTCAAGACACTAAATATTTCCAATGATAATTCAAAGTACTGAACTGAACCGAACTGAATATTTATAATGACCCATAATATAAACTACCCCCCCCCTTTTGACATCTCAAAAAGGGAAAACACAACATAAATATAGAAGAAAAGAAAATAGTACAAAATCTAATACAAAACATCAGCAAAAATAAATAAACTAGTAGAAAGGGAGATCCTGATCAGATGGAGGTGGAGGTGACTGAAATAGACTATGGATGGAGACAAACTATTCGCCAAACCAGGCCATGTCCTGGTCGTGCTGCTGCTGCTGCTGGGTTATAAAGGTATTGAAGCGATTGACATCCTTAGCATGCTGCTGCTCTTGGGCAAAGATGTAGGACTCAAAGCGTGCCTCCCACTAGTCAAACTTGTGCACTAGGTAATCTATCGGTGATTCTATATGGAGAGGGGCTGGTGCAGCAGGTTCAGGGATAGCTTCTTCCTCTTCTCTCTCAATATCTGTGCTGGGCTCCGGATGAAGTCTAGTACTGTGAAGAATATGGAAGGAGTTATTGGAGTAGAAGGAAGGAGGGACATTTGCTGGAACCGAATATTACAGATTGTATTTGGTCTCAAGACCATAGGCAATGATGTGTCCTAAGGCTAGATTTGAGTGTCTCCTATGGCCCGAATCCCTAATGCTAGTGAGGTATTCGATGTAATGAAAGAGGAGATCGGTAGCATTGAAATCACGATGGGCCATGATGTAATAGGTAGTCAGGGAGAGTAAGAGGGTCATGTGGATGCGGTCTAAAGCTTTTTGAATGATAGAAGAGTGAAGAACATCCTAGATGGTCTGAGCATCCTTAAGTAAGGAAGAGCAAGCATTATCATGATAGTGGATATTGGTGTTCCTAAGAAAGCAATTTGTGACACTCCAGTCAAAGTCAGGGTCAATGGAGATGAGATGGAGTTTATCACCAATAATTAGGAGTTGAACAATATTATGAAAATCTTGGGTGGTTAGTTTGATAGGACGGCGATTAACAAAAGATCAGAGGGCGGAGTAAGAGGAATTGATGTGAAGGTTCGCAAAAAAATACATAAAAGCTCAGTACTAAATGGAAAAGCTAGTGTCAGGATGAAGGTGAGGGAAGTGTGAGAAAAAAGATCTAATACTGGATATGTTAGAATGCGGGGATTGATGATTTTGGATTGGGTGTTCCCCACCTCAAGGTATCGCTAAAAGGCAGCCTAATCGACTGCTTCAGGAAAGCAGGGATCGACATTTCCCTGAGAGGAACTAGCACCTTGATGCCTAGATCGTTTGCCAAGAGCCATTGAAATGTGATTGGATTAAGGATTGAAAGAAGAGTGGTGAAAAATGGTGGAGAAAATTTCTGTTTAAATAAATTCATCCAGATCATCCATGACGATCGCAATATCATCCAGGATGATATGAGCAATAATGGCATACAGGTTGATTGGTCAAAAAGGCGATCAGATCATCTAGGGAAATCAGATATCATCAAGGATGATTAGATATAGATAATCATCCTGAGGAGACAGGCTAGATGACTTTTGACTAAAAGTATCATCCACGATGATTAGGTGGATCGTCCTAGATGATATGCAACAAATGAATTAGTCGACCAAATTTGAATCATCCTTCTTCTGCCACATGGATCATCCAGGATGATGAGGTGGATCATCCATGACGAATACCAATAATTAGTGCAGATCAGCCGTTGGATCAAGATGGGGATGATTTGATCATATCATCCAGGATAATGTATAGATCGTCCAGGATAATGTGACCCAAAAATTAAAAAATGATGCAGGATGGAGAGGAACGATCAGGGATCCCAAAACACAAAAAAATCAAAATCAAATTATAACAAAAAAAAAGAAAAATTAAAGATACGAAAAGATCAACAAAAAAATACTCTTTTTTTTAATTGATCAGCTCCAGTAAATCAAAATATTTTCTTGAGTTTCAATTCAAAAGCCAATAAGAAGAAAATCGACGACTCTGAAATCCATAAATGTTAGAAAATAAATTTTCATAAATCTTACCTCGGACACCTTACAGGTTCAAATTCCTTTCAAATAAAAAGTCTAGTTTAGAAGAAAAGAAATTAAATTCGAAAAGAGATCCTTTCAAGCCTCGTTCCAGAAAAATATCTGATAAAATAGTATTACAAAGTAAGGAATCAAAAATCATGATTTTTCATCTCAAGCTTTTGAAAGTATGAAGTGGCGCATGGATTTCTCTAAGATATTTAAAGATCTGAAAGGGAAGAAAGCTTATTTCTTTGTGGGCTCATTTTGTACCTCTTTTTAATTTATTTGGTGCTCTTTGCGTATCTGTTGATTTTTTGATACATTTTGTGTATCTTTTCAATTTGGTGATATTGCACATCTTTTCAGCTTTGGGCTCATTTTGTGCCCCCTTTTTTTTTCTTTTTGCAAGCTTACTTCCTTTCAAAATCTTTAAATAATCTTAGTTGTGAAATTACCTTCCAAATATAAGAGCAGAGAAAACTCACTCTCTTCAGTAAGGAGGATTAACTCACAAAATAAAATCATACTCCACATGATAAGGGCAATCACCTAATTAAGAAAAGCATAATAATGATTCAAGGCTTTGAAAACACTATTCATATGAGGTATATTACTGTAGAAAGATAAAATAGATCTCTATTTCAAAAACTAACTTTTTAATTTTGAAGAATATTTTTATCCAAAAGAAATAATACACCATTAAAGGAGTTAGAGGAAGAGAAACAATCATCAATTTTTCTTCCTTTTAATAGATTCAGAGGTGTCAATCACTACTTACAAGCTTCCAAATAAAATAAGGCAAAACTCTCAGTCAGAAATCTAGTTTATCAGCAGTAGTGAGCAGTGATCTGATTCTTAAAGGAATAAGCAGTAAATAACTAAAAAGAAGAACAACAAATAAATAAAAATTAGCAAATAAAAATTAGTAGGAAATAACCAAATCGGATGAGCAAATCAAATAAACAGAAATTAGCAGAGTAAAAATGCTAAAATGAAACATTCAATCAAATCAAACATAACACTAAACGAAAAATGAAAGACAGAAAAATTAGAAATCAATAATCATCAGATTTATGTATTTATGTCAATCACACCCAATCTGGTTCTTAAAATGCTGAATGAGTCGAAGGCCAGTGGTTTAGTAAAGATGTCAACCAGTTGATTTTCAGTTATTACATGGTGTAATATCCCCTATAGTAATAATGTCCCTAATAAAGTGATGCCTTATGTCAATGTGTTTGGTTCTTAAATGTTGGATAAGATTCTTAGCTATGTAGATGGCACTAATGTTATCACATAGAACTGAAATTGTGCCAACAGGTAATCCTAGATCCAGAAAGTATTGCTTCAACTAAAGGACTTGGGCCACATAACTTTCTATGGCAATGTATTCAGCTTCAACAGTGGAAAGTGCTACAGAATTTTATTTTCAATTGGACCAAGAGACTAAAGACTATCCTATAAATTGGCATGTTCCTGAAGTGCTCTTTCTATCCACCCAACACCTTATAAAATCAGAATCAGAATATCCAATAATCTCGAAAGAAGTGTTGTACTTAAGATACCAGATTCCTAAGGTTGGGGTGCTTAAGAGATATCTGAGGATTCTCTTAACTGTAGTCAGGTGGGATTCCTTAGGATCAACTTGAATCCTAACACAAAAATAAACACTAAATATGATATCAGGTCGGTTAGCAATTAGTTAAAGCAATGATCCAATTATTCCTCTAAACTTCTTCAGATTAACAGATTTTCCATTTGAATCCTTATCTAATTGGACAGTAGAACTCATGGGAGTGTTTATTGGCTTGGCTTTATCCATTATATATTTTTTCAAGATGTTCTTAATATACTTTGATTGATTGATAAAAGTTTCATCATCCATTTGCCTTATGCTAAACCCCAAAAAGTAGGACAGTTCTCTCATCATACTCATCTCGAACTCCTTATATATTATTTTAGAAAAATTATCACATAAGTTCTTATCAGAAGATCCAAAAAGTATATCATCAACATAGATCTGGACAATGAGTAAATCATCCCCTACTTTCCTTAAAAAAAGGGTGGTGTTTATGCTCCCCATAATAAACTCTCTTTCTAATAGGAATGTGCTAAGCCTTTCATACCACGCTCTAGGTGTCTGTTTCAATTCATATAAGGCCTTTTTTAATTTGCAAATATGATTAGGATATTGGGAACTCTCAAAACCTGGGGATTGCTCTATAAAGACATCTTCCTTTATTACCCCATTTAAAAAGCAATTTTGACATCCATTTGAAAAAGCTTAAATCCCTTATAACAGGCAAAGGCTAGTAGCACCCTAATGGCTTCTAATCTAGCTACAGGGGCAAAGGTCTCCTAAAAATTAATCCCTTCTATTTCTTTGTACCCTTTAGCTACCAATCTTGCCTTATTCCTAACTACCACACCAGAATCATTCATTTTATTCTTAAACACCCATTTGGTTCCAACTACATTTTGATCCTTAGGTCTTTCTACTAACTCCCAAACATCATTTCTCACAAATTGATTAAGTTCTTCTTGCATAGCTAAGATCTAAAATTCATCAAAAAGGGCTTGATTGATGTTGGTGGGTTCAATCATTGAGATAAAGGCAGAATGGTTTACTTCCTTCCTAAGTCCATACCTAATTCTAACACCTTCAGAAGGGTCTCCTAAGATCAGTTCCGTAGGATGACTCGAAGAATATCTTCAATCTCTAGGAAAAGTGTTTTGAGGTTTTACCCTTTCCTCCATATTTATATTTTCAACTCCTTGGGTAATCTCTCCTACTTCTTCTTCTTTCTCAACTTTAGACTCCTTAGGATCAGATTCATCAAACACCACATGAGTTGTCTCCTCCACCATTAAAGTCCTCTTATTAAACACCCTAAAAGATTTCCCCATATTAGAATAGCCTAAGAATACTCCTTCATCAGATTTGGGGTCAAATTTTCCTAAGGATGACTTCTCATTATTTAGAATGAAAACCTTACAGCCAAAGACATGGAGGTGCGATAGGTTTGGAGTTCTACCTTTAATAATCTCATAGGGTGTCTTATTCAGATTGGATCTAATATTCACCTTATTCAACACATAACAAGCTGTGTTCACCGCTTCTGCCCAAAAGTATTTTGGAAGTGAATACTCAGCAAGCATGGCTCTAACAGCTTCCACTAAGGTCATGTTCTTTCTTTCAGCTACCCCGTTCTACTGAGGGGTCCTAGCAGCTAAAAAGTTATGGCTAATCCCTTGCTCCTCATAGAATATTCCAAATATCACATTTTAACCTCTCCACCATAATCACTATGAATGGTCAGGATCTCACATCCTAACTTCTTCCGAATCTAAGTGGAGAAAGATTTAAATTCATTAAATAACTCAGATTTATGTGATAGAAATCTAATCTAAGTAAACCACGAGTAATCGTCAATAATCATAAATCCATAAACTTTTCCCCCTAACCTGGCAGTGCTAATAGGTCTAAAGAGATCCATGTGAAGGACTTCTAAAGGTCTAGATGTGCTGATGTCCTTAATTGAGTGGAAAGCAGATTGGACTTTCTTCCCTAGTCGATAGGTATCACACAGGTGGACCTTAGTGAACTTAAGCTTGGGGACACCTCCAACTAAGTCCTTTTGGGTGACTC
Organism: Dendrobium chrysotoxum; assembly: GCA_019925795.1. Classification (NCBI taxonomy): domain Eukaryota; kingdom Viridiplantae; phylum Streptophyta; class Magnoliopsida; order Asparagales; family Orchidaceae; genus Dendrobium; species Dendrobium chrysotoxum. The sequence continues at coordinate 58,144,397 of CM034312.1, forward strand.
TTCTAAGGGTTTTCATATTAGCATGACATAATCTTTCGTGCCACAACCAAGACTCATCAGCAGCAATTTTTAACTAAAATAAAGAAGCACATTCAATATTATTTAAATCAAGGATGTAGATGTTGTTGATCCTCTTACCCTACAAAAGAATATTGTTATTTAAGCTTATAATACAAGTGCTTGCTAGGAACTTGATGTTGAACCCTTTGTCACACAGTTGACCAATGCTGAGTAGGTTATGTTTTAGTCTATCTACAAGCAAAACATTTTCAATCAAAAGGTTCTTGGAGTTTTTGATTATACCTGCGCCCACCACTTTCTTGGTGGTATTATCTCCAAGAGTGACCTTGCCTCAAGCCCTAGCCTCCAACAAAATAAATTGATTTGCATCTCCAGTCATATGCCTTGAGCATCCACTATCTAGGTACCACATGTTCTCACAAGGCTTTGTGTGAGAGCACTCCCGCAAAATCTTCAAATGTCAGATTTAGGAACTTAAACAGATTTGGGTTCCTTCTTATGAAAAGAAGAATGCAATGCATGTGTGCTGTGCTGTGAAGTATGTAACTTGTGCCTCCACACCCAATGTGTACTACGGTGAATAGTGCAGGTGTGAGAGATATCTCCTAACATGCCACATGAAAAATATCTAACACCAAGAAAAGGATTAACTAATCTACGGGGGTGATAGTGCCTCTTCCTAGGTTTAAATGAAACATGCTGTAATAATTTTTAATGAGATTCTTTAAATGATGGAGGTTTATAAAATTGTGCAAATATAGGAGGTGTTTAATTTTTCTCAAATGCACTAATTTTTACACTTAGGAATTTATTATCCTTTTTAAGACTTCCGATTTCAAATTTTAATGTTTGTTCACTACTGTCTAAGTCACATGCCATGGTGTCTAATTCTTTAAAAGCTCTTTTTAAATTAATATGCGATATTTTTAATGAATCATGCTCAACAATTAGTTCAGAATGCTTTTTGTTTAACTCATCAAATTCATCAAGTAAGGACATATGATTACTATCAAGTGTAGAATGATCTTTAACCAAAATATCATGCTCTTTTTACAAATTCAAGAAATCCAATTTCAGGCTAGCTTAGGTTTTCTTAAATTTCCTATATGATAAATGAATTTTCTCAGAAACATCAAGCAATTGATTGTAAATTAAAGTACATACCTCTTCTTGCTCAGACTGACCAGGATGATCATCCGCCATCAAACACAAGTTTATAGTCTCCTCTTCAGCTTCATCCTTAGAGGCGTCGGATGCTAAATCCGCCCAAAAAGCCTTTTGGATCTTCTTCTTGTCCTTCCTGAACTTGGATTTCTCCTCACCCTTCTCCTTGCTTGGGTGAGCCTTAAGTATAAGACAATCAGGCTTTATATGTCCAGGCTTCCTGCATTCAAAACAAACTGTATCAGAAGAACCTTTAAAGTTTTTATTGGTCTTACCTTTGTTTAACTTCTAATAGTTCTTATGCTTTTTCCTTAGAAAGCTTTTGAATTGCCTAGTGATTAAGGCAACATCATCGCTTTTAGACCTAGAAGAATCAGAATCAATATCATTGGCCTTTAGTGCCACAATTTTCTCCGTCTTCTTCTTACCTGTATCAAATTATCTTTGGTTCACTCCTTGCTCATAAGCATTGAGTGATCCAAGTAAGTTATCAACAGATTAAGAATTTACATTCTTAGATTTAGTGATCGCAGTTATCTTGACATCATAGGAAGAAGGAAAACATCTCAAAATCTTGTTAACTTTCTAAAAATTAGTAAGCTCTCTTCCAAAGGCATGCAGGGAGGTGACAATTTGAGTGAACCTAGTGTACATTTCAGATATGGACCCACTAGGTTTCATGCAAAAGAATTCATAGTCATGAAGTAGTATGTTTAACCAAGACTTTTTAACTTTAGATGTAACTTCATAGGTAATGCATAATCTATCCCAAATTTCTTTACCAGTTGTACAAGTAGAGACACGCATGTAATCCTCAGATTTTAAAGCACAGAAAAAATAGTTAAAGTATTTTGCATTCAGTTGTGCTAAATCACGATCATCAAAGGTCCATTCGACAAATAAAAGTTTAGTTTTAATACCATTAACAAGTCTAAAAGGTGCTTCATAACCATCTTTAATAAGCATCCACATGCGATAATCAATAGATTGTAAAAACATGGATGTGCGAGTTTTCCAAAAATCAAAATATATGTTATCAAACAAAGGTGGACGAGTAGTGGAATTATCTTCAGCAATATTTCTATTACCAAAGTTAGCCATGGATCAAATTCAAAAGTTTTTCAAAACTAAATTTTATGAATCCCGCTCTGATACCACTTGAAAGTTCGTTAGAGATATTAAGCCATTATTAACTAGCCCGAGGCTAACCAAGAGGGGGGTGAATTGGTAATTTTAAAAATTCATGAGCAAAAATGATTTAGAAATTCTTTTTGAATGTTTTAAATTGTATACAATTTTATAATGCTGTGCAAATGTTTAACAATAAAAAAATAATAATCACAATCACATGATCATAAACAGAAAAATAAATGCAGTAAATAATCAGAAAGAACATACTAGATTTTATAGTGGTTTGGTCAACCTGACCTACGTCCACTCTCTGGAGCCTCCCCTCCAGGTATTGCACTAATACTAAGTGACTCTCCTTCTGCTCCCACATCAAGGCGGAGAAGCCTATACAAAATCTCTTTTCCACAAACCCTGTGAGGCAGAGAACCCAAACTCCTTTCGCTTCCTCCTGAAATAGGTAGAGAACCTTACCTCTTTTACTTCCTCCTGAAGCAGATAATGAATCTGGAACTTCTTGCCGATGATCCTTCCACAAGACACCAATAAGACAAGAGACAACGATCAGAGAAGATGACTCAGATCGTTGCTTGGAGCAACCTTTGTGAACACCTTACAAACTCCCCCTCACAAGATCCTCTATCTCTCTCCCAAGCTCTCTCTCTCTCTCTTAAGGTTCTCAAAGGAAAGGACAGCGACAAAAGATTTTTCTTATTGCAAGAAAAAGGTCTTAAATAGAAGGGCTCAAAAATAGCCATACAACTTGTCATCAAAGATCGTCCAGGACGATCTATCGATCGTCCTATACAATCAGTGCAAAATCACTCATATTAGGTTAAACGATCTGGTTCCTCTGAATGATTAGAAGACAAAATTTGTTCATGATCATCTAGGACAATTCTGAGATCATTCGAGATGATTAGTATAACTCAGGAATATCATCCAGAGGATAACTCGGGTCGTCCTGGACAACTTATGCTGGAGGGTCTCAAAATGACTTGATCGTCCAGGATGATATCTCTATCATCCTGTACGATTAGTTCAAAAGTGCCCAATTTCGTCCGACAGACAGCCCGTGTCATAAAACAAAAACCTGCTGGATGATTACAAAATGACTTGTTAGTCCAGGACGATATCTATATCATCCCGTACGATCAGTTCAAAATCAGGAATATCATCCAGAGGATACTTTCGGGGGGGTATAGGTGAAATGCACTGGATAGTCATGATTTTTAATGATCGTCTAGGATGATCTTGAGATCATCTAAGATGATATGATCAAATCAATCTAATATTAATTATTTTCCTTAATCACCAGACTAAATTATGCATGATTGTAAGGGATCATCCAGGAAGATATATATACCATCAAGGATGATCATACCAAAAATCTAAAAATAAAAACTTGCCTAACTTGATCTAGCGGCTGAGATTTTCTGATTTGAGCTTATCATCCTGTACAATGAGTATATCATCCAAGATGATCTGCTTAATCAGACCAACTTAATATGGCTGCCCTAATTAGGGTTTTTATTTTCAATAGATCATCTAGGATGATATGAATATTGTCCAAGATGATTTGAATAAAAAATGAATAGAAACTCTAACTCACTAAAACTCTGCCCTGAGTGTATGTGTGCAAGGTTACTTAGCTTGGGGATCCGTTACATTATACTTGACTCAAAAAAGATGAAAAGTTACATTGAACCTGAAAACACAAATGGAGTGACTCGACCATGAGTTGGCTTGAATTGCAATTGATCTTATGAACCTAAAATGTTAGACACTCAAACAGAAATGAAAAGGTTTGCTATCATCAAAATCATAGTCTTTAAAACTAGATTCAAAACATAAACAATATCCCTACCACACTCACATAAAAGACAAGGCTCATGGTTTTGAATCTCTTAAGTGGTTAGCTGGCTCCCTAATCCAGGATGGGTTAAGTTCAGGCCTATATTACATTAGCTAGGTTCAGGTTACTGATTTTTAGTACCCAATTTAGACTTAGGTTCTGAGATAAGTTCAGACTATAAGACCTCAACTTTTTGGGAATATAATCCCAACATCCTAATAAAATTGATAAATCAAAATTAAATCTCTTTCAATCAAAATTTAAGCGTAACACTTAGGATAGACTGGGGTACTTTTGAACTATTTTAAAGTCTCAAAGTACCTCCTACCTTTTATCTATTAGTCTCTAAAATAAAATCTCAAAGTACCTCCTACCTTTTATCTCAAAGTACCTCCTACCTTTTATCTCCATTCTAATAAAATCTCAAAGTACCTCCTACCTTTTATCTATTAGTCTCTAAAATAAGTATTCAATTTTTATCTAATCCCTATTGAAATTCCAATACTTGCTTCCTTTGACATCAATCTTTGAAATCTTAAAATAAAACTTCTACCGTTATTTTAATTGAGAGTACTCATAGGAAAATTCTAGTTTCCTACGATGTAATTAATTATAAGGGCTTGCACTCATAGGAGAATTAGATACCCAGATCAATCAAATTTCCAAAAATTAATTTTTCAAAATCTCAATTAATTATCTTTCAAAAAATTTAAGTCCAAATTAATGATCATTATCATCATTTGCAAATGATCAATAATGATTAATATCTTCTTTCCTTAGAAAGATTTTCAATTATTATTGTAACTTTGATTATGAAGTTAATGATATTTCATCCAAATTATCATAGTTAAATGCTTAATTGAATGATCATTTTTTACCCTTTGGGGTCATAAATAGTTCTTTCTCGAATTTGATTACGATAATCGGGATTAACTATCAATCCTATAAATTGAACCCATTAGGGAATGATATTTTTGCCTCTCATGGTACTATTTTGTTCATAATGACGTGTTCAATTTCAAGATAAAAATTTAAGAAATTAAATCACCTAAAGATAATTAATCTTTTCAAAAACTCTATACTTTTTAATCAAACAAAAAATGGTGACTCCGCTGGGGATAAATCTTTCTCTCCATCTTTAATAAAGGTAGAAATTTTATTGCATCGGTAGTTATGACTACCCTTCCTTCTATTGGTCACTTTAAATATTTTTTCCTTGGGTGTGTGTGGCCAACATCAATAAGACATGTCAAAAGAGAGGTGAGCGAGGAAACGTCTGTTAAAGTCAAACTTGGACATTTTACCTCCAAGTTAATTGGTACACTAACAGAGTCAAGCCAAATTATCTAAAATCCTTCTATAAATGTTGCAACCTCGCATGCTTAAAAATATCTCAAGCATGTTAAGTTTCATAAATTATAAAATCTCCTTCAGTTTCAAAATAAAAATTCAAATCTTTTAGCAAAACCCAGGCTTGGATATTTTGCCTCCAAGCCAAATTTTTTAAGTTCTTTCTGTAAATACTATAAACTCACATGTTCAAATAAATCCAAATATATGGAGTTTCATAATTTATAGAAGACTCTTCAATCTTAATGTCAAAATCCAAAACTCTCCAGTCAATTCTGGGCTTTGACATTTCACCTCCAACCTGACTAGTGGGATAAAAGAGTTATGCAAATCTCTTTGAGTTTTCTCAGTAAACTTGTAAACCCTTATGTTGAGCGTAAATTCAATATATTGATTTCAAGGATTTGAGAAAACTCTATCAATATTTAAAACCTTTAAAATCCTTTTCAAAATCACTCAAATTAGGTTTGATCTTCGTTGATATATGTTTCCTACAACATCCTCTTATAGTTTAACATATACAATGCAAATCTAATTTTCTTCAATGTCAATTTCAAGATTCAATCCTTCTAGTTAAATCTGGGTTTAGATATTTCTCCCCCATATCAATTGGTGGAGTGAAAGGGTCAAGCCATACCTTAGGATATTCAGGTCAATTTTGTTAACCTGCATATTCAAATGAGATTTAGTATGTTGAGTTTTAGAATTTAAGGAAGATCTGTAGAATCTAACTTCAGGCTTTGACATTTCACCTCCAAGTTACTTGGTGAAATGAAAGAGTCAAACCCAATCCTCAAGATTCTCATTTCAATTTTATGAACCCTCGTGTTGAGTGAAAACTCAATATATTGAGTTCCAAAATTTGAGAACAATCAATTAAGTTTAAATTCAAAACGTAAATTCAAAATCAATTAATTTAAATCCATATTTTTAAATTTTAAATCAATATCTTTTAACTTCCTTCAAGTTTAGGCTCAGACATTTCACCACGAAGTCACTTGGTGGTATGGAAGAGTCAAGCCAATTCTCGAGATTTTTGGGTCAATTTTGTAAACCTGCATAACTGAGTGAAGCTCCATATATTGAGTTTTTGAATTGATGAAAGATCCGTCAACTTCAAATTCAAAATCCAAAACTTCTACCAAAGTCAGGCTTTGATAGTTTGCCCCTAAGTCAATTAGAGGAGCAAAAGAGTCAAGCAAAACTATTTGGGTCTTCTTATTGATCTTGTAAACTTGCATATTCGAGTAAAACTCGATATATTGAGTTTCAAAATTTTAAGAAGATCCGTTCAATTTTAAACTCAAGCTCAATATTAACGTTAAGTCCAAATTCAATTTCAACCTCAAATTCAATTTAATTTCAACCTCAAATTCAACTTCAATGTTGATTTTAAATTCAAATTCGGGCTTTGATATTTCGCCCCAAGTCAATTAGCGGAATGAAAGACTTAAGCATAATTCTCCAAATTTCCTTGTCAATTTTGTGAACCCTCATATTGAGTGAAAACCTAATATGTTGAGTTTTAAAATTTGAAAAGAATTAATCAAGCCCAAAATTCAAATTCCATTTCAAAATCAACTAATTCAAATCACCTTCTTAAATTCAAGAAAATCGAGCATATTCAAATGGCTGGGAAACTCATCTTCTCTTTGGATAGAAACTTGAGAGTAGAAAAATCACCTCTAGTAACTCGATCTAGTTTGGAATAACATTTTAAAACTTTAACTTATCAGTCAATAGAGAAACCAGAATTGATCTATCTGTTGGGATGCAAAGGGATGTTCCCTTACTTGAGATAACTTTAGGGTCAGGAGTTGACTCAGCCATCTCTAAGATGGAGGCTATTATTGCCCCTTTACCAACTGTACCCTAGACTATGGAGGATAAGGAATAGAAACCAGTGATAATGGATGAGAGGTCATCTATGTCTAAGATTGGGTCAAGTTCTAGGACCACCTTTGCTAGTAAGAACCAGAAGAAGAATTACCTTCAAAATGTTAGAAAGAAGGTTGTTAAGGCTAGAAAGATTACTGAGTGAGAAGCCTGAAAGCAAGTCAAATCTAAGGCCACTTGAGAATTCATTGCTCCTTACACATACCCCCTCCATGGTGGAAATCTTTTTCACCCTCTTCCTATTACCCAAAGGAGGGAGGTTGTGAGAAGAGCAGCACGACCTCCACCGTACTCTTTTGACTATTGTACAGAAAGGATCAATTAAGCCAGAACTGAGCAATCACCATCAATAGGCCATAGGCCCCCAATTGAAGGATATGACCAGTCCACTCTAATATAAGATGTTAAATCATGTTACTACAAGTGCCACACTACATCATCTATATAGGAGGAGGTGTAAAAACCACTCGGGGTGCCACTCTCCTAACTACTAGGCCACTAGTAACAAGAGAGGGGGAATTAATCTAAGATTGTATCAGATAGTGATACCGTCAAAAATTAACTTTCAAAGGGGTCCTATCGTGATAAATTTTTTAATTAAAATGATGTAGCATCACCTAGAAATAGTGTAGACCCTAAGAAAGTCTCTTCCTCCTAAGAGATTGTGGAAAATATAGTTCCATATGGTTAAGGGTTATGCCACCTAGAGTTGCAATCTTTAAGTAAAAAATATTATTCCATAAATGTTTTGGGTCGAAATTTTTAAGATAGTTGATTCATCTTTTTAATGGAAATTGACCTCTACTTTAAGTCTTAAATAGAAGAAAGTTGTGATTGACACTACTCAATACTTAGGGTCCCTCCCTCCCACTGCTTATGTGAGCTAATTTAACTTTTGAATTAAATTCTATATCTAACATAAGTTGGCTTTAGAAATAAAAATCTTATCAATCTTCTAGCAATTTTCTATAAAATAGATGTCTCTTGCATGCTTAAAATTTATTCAATGACTTTCCTAGTTAAGTTAATATTCCTATAAAAAGAATGTGTTTGCCTTAAAGATTATATTTCCTCGCATAAGAGAAGGACTTCTCTTCCCTTCCACTTGAGGGACAATCTTGGCATTTGAAAGAGCAATCACTTTACAGTTTTAAAGAAAATGAAGCCTCTTATCAAGAAATCAAAATAAATTAAAAGATACGGAAAGCACGCCATAAATCAAAAGCTACGCAGTGTGCCCCACCAGAAATAAGAAAGAGGCTTCCTTCTTCTTAAATCCTTAAATCTCAAAAGAAAAACTCAATCAACTTTAATTACTTGACTTTGAAAATCTTGAATCCAGATTTTCTATCATGCATTAATTATCAATCAAATAGAAAATTTTCATGCAAGAGAATTGAAAAGATCAAATTTCTCTATCCAACTTAAACCTTTTTGAAATCAATTTTAATTAAAATTCATATAAGGGAACCCCTAGTTTAGTTTCTATGAAACTTAGTCTGGGTCAATAAAACCTAAGTCCTTGAACCTCTTCAGGTTACTTAGTGCCAATCCACTTCTCACTCTACTTGTAAATTTGTTCTTGTTTATCATTCTGATAAGGTCCAAATGGCTAGATGAAGATTTCCAATAAAATGAACAAATCCTCTACTCCTGATAAAAATTCGAATCTTATCCTTGAAGAATATGTGTGAGTCCTTGCATGTAAACATCTTTACAAATTTACCCTCTATGCTGGGTCCAAGGTCAATCCCACTAGAGGTTTGTTTTACTTCACTGGAAAATGCCACTCAAGACCAAATTACAATTGAGCAGAGTGCCTGAATCTAATTGGAGTAGCTCAAGGCCTCACAGAGCATCGTCTCCAAGGCTCAACAAAATTTAGAGTTGTACAAAACTTTAATGGTTTAAGCTTGTGATAAGATAGTGCGACTTAAAACTTTCCAAGTAGGAGAATTGATCCAAGTTATTCAGATGCCTATCTTATCCTACTAAGAGATCTTTGGGAGAGTTTGAACCCATATAAGAATGATCTCTTATCATAGAGACGATCTTTGAGAATGGTTTAAACTTTAATTAATCAACCCTGAAGGATGCCACCCGGTGTTTTCAAATGTTAAGGCAGCTCTTCAAGAAGTACCATACCAGATGAGTATCAAATTTAACATCAACAAACACTCTTCAAATTCAAAAAAATTTGAATTCAAAATTCTCCAAATTCAAATTCTTCCAAATTTATATTTTTATGTAAAATCAATATTTCAATCAATCTCAAATCAAATCAAATTTAATCAAAATCCAAAATTTAAAATTCATATCCAATTCAAAAAAAAAATCAAAATTCTCTAGTCTTTTAATGATAGGTGTGAGTCCTCGTGCTTCCTTTCTTTAGGATTAGATCTACTAGTGGTGGAGCAAGTGCATTATCCTAGCATCAAAAATTAAATTTGGGTTAATTATTTTGCCAAAATCTTTAGAGGTTTAGATAGACTGTCTCCTTGGCTAGTACCCCTAATTAGATGTAAGTCCTCGTGCTTTCTAGCTAGGTTAGTCATTAAAAACCCAAAAGAACTTTAATCTTTTAGGAGTAGGTGTGAGTCCCCGTGCTTCCTACCTCATAGGATCTTGACTAACTATTATTGGATTTAAGCCTACTAGGCCCCATCCTAGTTAGTCACCCTCTAATTTTTAAGGATGGGTATGAGTCCCCATACTTCTTTTCCTTAGAATTAGAATGAAACCAGGTCAGATAGTTTTTGCCAAAATCCTTAAAGGTTTAGGTAGACTATCTCCGTGGCTAGTCCCCCTAGTTAAATGTGAGTCCCTGTGCTTTCTAGCTAGGTTAGTCATTTAAAAACCAAAAGAAATTTAATCTTTTATGAGTAGGTGTGAGTCCCTATACTTCCTATCTCTTAGGATCTTGACTAACTAGTGATGGATTTAAGCTTGCTGGGCCCCATCCTACTTAGTCACCTTCTAGACTTTTAAGGATAGGTGTGTGTCTCCATGCTTCATTTCCTTAAGATTAGATCTACTAGTGGTAGAGCAAGTTCACTGTCCTAGCATCAAAAATCAAATATGGGTTAGATAATTTTAGTCAAAATCCTTACAGGTTTAGATAGACTGTCTCCTTAGCTAGTACCCCTAGTTAAATGTGAGTCCCAGTGCTTTCTAGCTAGGTTAATTATTAAAAACCCAAATAAAAAATTGATCATTTAGGAGTAAGTGTGAGTCCCTGTGCTTCTTACCTCATAGGATCTTAACTAACTATTGGTGTATTTAAGCCTACTTGGCCCCATCCTAGTTAATTACCCTCTAGTGTTTAAGGATAGGTACGAGTCCCTATACTTCCTTTCCTTCGAATTAGAATCAAATCAGATTAGATAGTTTTTGCCAAAATCCTTAAAGGTTTAAGTAAACAATCTCCTTGGCTAGTCCCCCTAGTTAGATGTGAGTCCACGTGCTTTCTAGCTAGGTTAGTCATTAAAAAATCAAAAGAAATTTAATCTTTTAGGAGTAGGTGTGAGTCCTTATACTTCCTATCTCCTAGGATCTCAACTGACTAGTGATGGATTTAAGCTTGTTGGGCCCCATCCTAGTTAGTCACCTTATAGTCTTTTAAGGATAGGTGTGAGTCCCCATGCTTCTTTTCCTTAAAATTTGACCCACTAGTGATAGAGCACACCCTCTATGGCACCATGCTAGTTTCAAATTTTAAATCTAAATTTGATCCTCTGTGTGGAGCAACTTTTCTGCCAACATAATCATCCACTAGTGATGGAGCACGTCCTCTGTAGCACCATCCAAGTTTCAAAATCAAATTTGATCCTTTATGTTAAGCAAGTTTCCTCCCCATAAGATCATCCACTAATGATGGAGCATGCCCGTTGCGGTACCATCCTTGTTTCAAAATCAAAATATTATCCTCTATGTAGAGCAAGTTTCCTCTCCATAAAATCATCCACTAATGATGGTAATGCCCTTTATGAAAACATCTTAGCTTCAAATTTCAAACTTGATCCTCTGTGGGAAGCAATGCTTCCTTCCCATAAGATCTTCCAGTTTTTTTTCCTTAAGGTTAGATGTGATTCATCATAGGATTAGATCCACTAGTGATGGAGCACGCCCTCTATGGCACCATCCAAGTTTTAAATTACAGATTTGACCTTTTCGTGTCGAGCAAGTTTTCTCCCCATGAGATCATCCTTTAGTGATGGAACACGCCCTCTATGGCACCATCCTAAATTCAAAATTTAGATCAAATCATCTATGGGAAGCAATGCTTTCTTCTCATAGGGTACTCTAGTTTTCTTTTCCTTAAGGACAGATATGAGTCATCATACTTTCTTTCCTTCCTTAGGATTAGATCTACTAGTGGTAGATTACACACCTTGTGGCACTACCCTGGTGTCATTTCAAATTTGATCCTCTATAGTTAGGAGTTCTTCCTTTCTATATGATCATTCATTCATCTTTTCCTTAAGGTTAGGTCCCTTCCTTCCTTAGGATTAGATCTACTAGTGGTGGAGAATGCCGCTTTATGGCACCAACCTAGTTTCAATTTCAAACTCCAAAATTAAACCTTTTTTCCCTTAAGGTTAGGTTCTTTCTTCCCTTAGGATTAAATCTGCTAGTGGTGGAGAACGCCCCTTCGTGGCACCATCCTAGCTTCAAACTTCAAACTCAAGAATTCAATCCTCTTTTCCTTAAGGGTAGGCCCTTTCCATCCTTAAGTTTAGATGTCCTATTGGTGAAGAATGCCCTCTGTGGCACCATCCTAGTGTCAATTTTAATTTCAAATTCCAAAATTAAGCTTCTTTTCATTAAAGCTAGGTTCATTCCTTAGGATAAGATCTACTAGCGGTAGAGTACATTCTTAATGGCACTACCCTAGTATCTATTCAAAACTTAATCCTCTATGGTTAGGTCTTCCCTTTCCTTAGAATCAAAACCTTGACTCGGTCCTCTATAGTTAGGAGTACTTACTTCCTATATGATTATTTAAGCTTCTTCTCCATAAGGTTAGGTTCTTCCCTTCCTTATGATTAGATCTATTAGTGATAGAGTATGCCCCTCTTGGAACTACCCAAGTATCAAAATTCAAACTCAGTCCTCCATATTTAGGAGTTCTTCCATCCTATAAGATCACCCAGATATTCTTTTCCTCTAAGGTTTGGTTTCTCATTTCCTTAGGATTAGATCCACTAGTGGTAGAGTACACCATCCACGGCACTACCCTAGTATTAATTCAAACCCTAATTATTTAGGAATAGCTTTATACATTCCTTTAGAATCAAAATTCCATACTTGACCCTTCAATTTGGTCAACGCCAATACGTGAATAGAACTTCAATCTATTCCACATATTGGGGGTCCATTTATTGACCTCATTTTTGTATGAGGTCACTAGGGCCAATCCAGACCCTAGGATCTACCTAGACCCTAGATCAATCCAGACCCTAGGCTCTACCCAGATCTTAGATAAATCTAGACCAAATCAAGATTTCCAGACCAAAATCTAAGGTTTAAAGGCCCTATCCTGAAAGCCTTTTTTAGTGATTTTTTAAAAACTTCAAACCTTAGTCAAATGACCCCCAATTTATGATCTATCAATTATATATTGATTAGTCATGTCCCTTGGATCTATCCTCCAAATTTGAGCTCATTCTAAGTCTCTAACCCCAAATACTGAATTGAAACCCCGAGGCTGTAAAACCTTCAAATATTTATGGCATATGCCACTAGACCTGCTACCCAATAGATGTTGAACTTCAAGCCTTCTCCATGTTGCAACTCGGGCTCACGAGTTCTTATTTTGATGATAACAAATATTATGGTTCATCTGCTAGTATTTGGAATATATATTTGTTTGTGTGTACTAACATTTCAGGAACAGCATACATCAATCCAAGAAAGATTCAAGACTCAAGAATGAGTAGAATATGCTTTGTTGTATTTCTCATTGATGTACTTTTTGAGTCAAGTCCTGGAAGGGTGTATGCTTATTTGTGACTATGTGTACACATACTCAGGGGGAGTGAGATCCTGTCAAAACCAGAAGTTCAACTTTTGAACAAATCGTACTGGACGATTTCTGATCGTCCAGGCCGATCTGTTCATTGAACTAATCATCATGGATGATATTTATATCGTACTGGATGATCCAATATGATCGCAAAACCCTAGCCGCCATGATAATTTATGCAAGGATTTAAGAGTAAAAATTTGTTCTAATCATCCTAGATGATTTGTGCAAAATTTGTACTGATCGTCCTGGACTATCCCAGGATCGTACGGGACTATCAGGTGAAATTCTGCACATCATCCAGGATGATCGTGCGATTGTCTGGGACGATGTTTGGTGGCAGAATTGAGTTTTTAGGGTTTTCTGAAGCCGTGTTTTGGAGCACATCATCCTGGACAATCCTGCGATCGTCCTGGACGATCCTGCGATCGTCCTTGACGATCCTGCGATAGTCCTGGACGATCTTTGGCGGCAGAATTGAATTTTTAGGGTTTTCTGAAGCCATCTTTTGGAGCACATCATCCTGGACGATCCTGCAATCGTCTTAGATGATCTTTGGCGGCAGAAGTGAGTTTTTAGGGTTTTCTGAAGCCTTCTTTTGGAGCACATCATCCTGGATGATCCGGCGATCGTCCTGGATGATCTTTGCCGCTAGAACTATTTTGGAAGGATTTTTAGAGCTCTTTATTTAAGCTTTCTCAAGGCACTTGATAGGTGTCTTTGGCAGCCATTGAGGCTTCGTTCTTTTTGAGAAAACTTGAAGAGAGAGCTTGAAAGGGAGAGAGGAAAGGGTGGAGTTTGAGAGGGAGAGGAACCTGGGAAGAGGGATTCGCGAGGGAGTGTGAGGGGGTTCACACGGTTGCTCCGGCAAGCTTGCACCTAAGTACCATCGGATTCAAGGGTCATCTCGAGGGAAGTTTTTGAAAGAAGAAGATCTCTTTGGTGTCAAAGGACCCGGCTGCTCCGTCGCACCGAGGAAGGTGGAAGTGATTTTGTAAGGGCTTCTCCGCCTAGATGTGGGGGCTGAAGGAGAGACACTATTTGGTTTAGTGCAATACTTGGAGGGTGCCTCCGAGGAGTGGACGTAGGTCAGGTTAGACCGAACCACTATAAATCCGGTGTGTTCTTTCTTATTATTTTCTGCACTTTATTTAACTCTGATTATCTGCTTTGGTGAAATCTGTGATTGATCTTTTTATCGTTGTTTTAATTCATTTCCGCTGCAAGTTATAAAAAGATTTTTTTTTTTGTTTCAAATATCCAATTCACCCCCCCTCTTGGTTAGCCTCGGGACTACTTCACTAGGGCTTAACATCCCTATCAAACTTTCACTCCAAACCCTTTAATCTCATCCAGACCCTTAATTATCATATGTTGAATAGTAAACTTCATTTTGGTAAACCAATTTTGACCCCCAGTTGCCTAGGGGTCAAAATAACCAAAATGCCCCTTAAGAGAAATTTTGGAGTTTCCTTGAAACTCTGACATAACGTTTTTAAATCAAATTCTAGAAACTCTTTCAATACATCTTAATCATCATTAGGAGTATATTGGATTCTAACCTAAACCCTGGTCAAACCTGGTTAACTAGATCAACCCAAAATGACCAAAATACCCCTTAGGGTTGTGAACGATCATTTCAAACTAAATGACCCTATCTTTAGACGGCATCATTTCCATTCAACTTCAAATATTAAAACAAATCTGTTGGACCCAATCCCAGTCACTGGGTTAACCAGGATGGCCAAGTCAATCAGGGATGACCTAAATGCCCTTTAGGCGTCAAATAGGTTATTTTAACCCAAATAACCAAACCCATTGAATTCAAACCTAGGTTCTAGGTCAACCTAAGTTAACCAAATAACCCTTTAAGGGTTAGATAGGTCAATCTAACCCATGTATTCAAATTAATGCTTTCAACCCCTCAGGTTTATCCCATTTGATACCTCAAATGTTTCTAATCACATTATGAGTCAAATCATGATGGATTTTATCAAGTCAACTTGATCTAGCTTGGAAAAACTTCCATATATATGTATTTACTCACTCAAAATCTAAGTGGATTGCTTCTAAACCCTTTCAAAATTACTTACCAGCATTCATGACTTCTCCCCTGCCACCTCAGCACCCCCTTGATTGTTGACCAGTCAATCTAGTCAATAAAGAGGTGGGGAGTGGTCAAAGTTGTCAAATCCCTTAATTTAAGCCCTCCCCTCCATCCTAAATCAATTCTAACCATATCTTCTAATTTTGGGCAATCCTAACGACACTTGGCAGGCATCCAAGCTTCCCCCAAATGGATCCTAGCCATCCAAATAAAGAGGTGAGGGATAAGTATTCAAACATCTTCGTAAAAGCAATCATCCATTCCTATTTCCAAAAAAACTCCATCTCTAGCAGCCTCCAATTCTCACAAAGCTTTCTCAAACTTCCCTAGCCATTTCTACAGCTTTTTCAAGCTTTTCCCCGTGGTTTCTAAGCTCAAAACCATGATTTGGGAAGAGAGAGAGTGTGTGATAGTGAGAGAAAGAAAACTTTCAATAGCAAATTTAAATCTAGTCATCAAAAGTTTTTGAGGTCTTCAATAAAGTTATGGAGGGCTTCTCCAGCTTTCCAACAAGCCAAGAACATCAAAATCCAACCACTAGATTGTTAGATATCTTAACTTTCAATTTAATTTTTAATTTGAAAATATAGGAAATCTACTATACATGGAGCCTCCAAACTCTGGGTATAGGAAAATTTGATTGTCATCAACCTATGTTTCAAATTTCATTTAATTTGGTTGAGTATTTTTGAAGTTATGGCAATTTGAAATTTTAGTTCATTTTGAACTAAAAACCATTTATTTGATCAAAACCATCCGATTACGCAGAAGGTGTGATCGAATGACCAAGATTTGGCCACGTCGCCTGAATTGAAATTATACGGTACCTACAAGTTTCAAACCTGCACCATTTGGTTAGCATAGAGACACGTCGCTCAATCTGAGTCATTCCCGACTACGCCGTTGATACAATGGTTCTGATTCACTGCCACGTGGTTATGTGGTAGCTTGACTGCGTGACACATTTCCTGACATGCATGTGATAATGGTGGAGGCAGTGCAATGATTTTAACGCCGTTTTAAAAAAACATTTTAAAAAAAATCATTTTAAATGCCAGAAACTTCAAAAATTCATAGAAAATCCAATTTTTCATCAAATTAAGTGTTCTTAGGCTCATTCAAAAATTAGGATATTTTGACTACTGAATCGGGAGTTATTCGGGTTTGTTTAAAATCCAAATCTCTTAATTTTCTCACAATTCAGTGGTCAAATTAGACCCAAATTTTAGTGAAATATTTTTGGGCATCTTAGGCATCCTTTGCATTTTTCATAGGTCTAAATGCTTAAGGGATTGCTGTGGGATGAATTTATAAAGTAATGGGTCCATTTTTTACCCAAAAATTTCAAAATTCATAACTCACCAAATTAGTAGAATTAGATTATCTAATTGCTAGGGTGTGCTTGCATATGTCCCAGTGTTAGGTGACCAAAATGTCAAACCCAATTGAATACTAGTGACACCTAGGAAAAATAATTAAGGAAAAGGTCTAGCAAACCTAAAAAAGTTCTAGGAGATTATACACACAGCAAATAGGGGCAAAACTTTAGAACATTAAACTTAATGACATTTTACATCTTATGTCCAAAATTTATTGGATTTGGAGGTCATTAGGTAAAAAAGTTAATTAAGTCAAAATTGAGCCCTTTTAGGGACCCAAAAACTTCAAAAAATTCTAATAAATTAAAATTAAATTTAAAAATTACAAATAATATATCAAACTTACTAGAAATGAATCCTCTATATAGTTCTTTCTTGAATTTGACTATGATAATCAGGATGAACTTTCAACCCTATAAATTGAACCTATTAGGGAATAGTATCTTCGGGTATTATATTATATATACTGACGTGTTCAATTTCAAGATTGAAATTTATGAAATTAAATCACCCAAAGATAATTATTCTTTTCAAAAACTTTACACTTTTAATCAAACAATTACATACAATTGTCCTAAACTTGCATTGAATTTGATAAATTTGACTTCACCTAAAGTCAAGCTCTATTTAATGATTTTAATTGAGGGTTTGATTGAATGGGACTAAGGCAAGTTTATAAATATAAAGTCAAATTGAACTCAAACAAACATAAAATCAATTAATAATATAATATGAGTTAAAATTCTTTGAAAAATTTATAGTAGACAAAAAATAGCATGGTGAACCACACTGCTAAATTTCAAAATATTTTGATGAGTTCTAAGGGAATAATTAAAGAAAATAATAAAATAAACATGTTGATATTATTCCCTAAATACCCATCATCTTGAGTTAAATATATTTTTAAATAATTAGTCTTGAAATTATGAATAATTTGTGTGGTTGTACATAATTTTTGGCCAAATAATTAATTTACTATGAATCATTTTGGACATTCTATGACTTGTTGAGCTTGTAGATTGTACATGATTAATCTCTAAGAAGAAATTAGTAGTTAAAAATGTCTGGATCAATGAATATTTGAGTTATACAGACTTTAAGGGCGTGGTGGCCGCTCCTCACCAATGGAGTTGAGCTAGGGAAATATAAAGGAGTGTGTAGAGAGCTAGAATAAAAAAAGAAATCACTAGTTAAAAATGTATGGATAGATGACTATTTGAGTTATACAGACTTTAAGGGCGTGGTGGCCACTCCTCACCAATGGAGTTGAGCTAGAGAAATATAAAGGAGTGTGTAGAGAGCTAGAACAAAAAAGGAGCTGGCTCTAGAGAGCTTAGAGGTTGAATATGGTTAAAATGAAGGTTTTGAGGCCCTTTAGCTTATCTTAGCATTAGGATTTGAATTGAATGGACCTGATGCATTAGGGCACTTATTTAGATGAGGGACAAATGTCCTAGCTGGTTAGGAGGTAGAGCCAAAGGCTAGCCAAGCCTCATGGCCATTGGATGGCTCTATATGGGAGAGGGACCACATCTTTCCCTTTTGGGTTAAACCATCTGTTGGAGTTTGTTGAGAGGGTTCTTTGGAGGGTAATGCAGCTCATGTGAATGGATTAACACAGTTGGTTTGGAGGGAAATGGGTTTAGGAAGAGTGGTTTAACCATTCTTGCTCATTTACATTATTTATTGACTGTTTGACTGGTCAAACAGTCAACAACACTTGATATGGAATCTAATTAATGGCTAGATGGTAGTGAGGTTGACTTTAAAAGGTTTAAAGTAATATGATTGAGGTTAAAATGAGTGGGTTGATTGTATGTTATAATGTTTGACAAAGTTTAATAGTTTGAGTTGGTCAAACCTTTTGAACTTGAATCATGAAAGGGTTTACAAGCATATGAACCACATAAGGTAATATATTTGAGGTTTTGATGAAGTTTGAATGGGTTGATTTGATTGAATGTACTGAGTTGACCCATAAGGATCAATTTTGACCAATCATGGGTCTAATTGACCAAGTCAACTATTGATTGGGTTAAGGTTGATTTAGAGCTTTAATTAAATATTGACATGTGATGATGTTCAATTGAGCTAACTTGGGTCATATTGGGTCAATCACTGGTTGAGGAGCCAGTGGTGATTAATCTGATGCATGGAGCTCTTAGTGAAGTGATTTGAACATAATTGAAGTAACACATGTAAATGCATATAGCTAAGCAATGCACTAAGCTCCAGAGGCTATGGTTCATGGTTTAATTAGTCAGCTACGTCAGACCAAGGGTTGGAGTTGGATCCAACATGTTTAACAGAGTAATTTGAGATCAGTGGATGTGGTCTTAAGCCATGAACTGGTCATTTAGCTTGAAATGGCCACTTGGACCCTTAAAGGGCAATTTGGTCAACATGAGTTGACTTGGTCAACCATGCATGACCAAGGATTCAATTTTAGTCCAATCCACTTCTAATGGTATTTATCATGCATTAGAAGGGGTTTTAAGGTTTGACTTGATTGTGCCATATTGAAGTTTGGAGGAAATTCCAATTTTCCCCTTAAAGGAACTTTTTGGTCATTTGGGCCACTGGTCAACTTGGGTCCACAAAAGTGAAATTTTATGTTCAACATATCATAATAAGGGTTATGGATATGGTCAAAGGTTTTGGAGAAGGTCTCAAGGTCAAATTCTAAAAAGTGGAAGGTCTAGGGGCATTTGCTATAAATATTTGAAGGTTTTACAACGTTGGGATTTTAATCAAGATTCTGGGGTTAAAGGTCTCAGATTAAATTTAAATTTAGTATATTGACCCTAGGAACATGCATAATAAATATGCAATTGATATATAATGAATCGGGGGTCATTTCACTAGGTTTTGAGGTGACTGAAAAATCACTCAAAAAGGGTTATAGGACATGGGCACTTAACCTTAATTTCTGGTCTGGAATTTTGAATTTAAATGCAATTTTAAGTTTGATTAATTGAAATTTAACTATCCACATCAATAGAAATCAATTAGTTGATTGTTAATGATTGGATAAAATAAATCAAGTGGTGATCACTAGGTGTTGTACACTGAGCAGGATAGTGAACTGAGTCATCTGGCTACAGTGCAGAGCTGTACCTCCAAGTGATTATAGATTGATATAGAATGGATGATTAAAGTTTGATTAGTGACTAGATGTTTGATGTTTGAATGGAGACTTGATTGAAGTTTGATTGAAGACAAGATTGAAGTTTGGTTGAAGACTAGCTATTTGTAGTGTAATTGAGTTCAAGATGATTCACAACTAGATGATTGTCAATCATCAAATTATTAGGCAAGAGTCTAGATGGATCCTAATGGCCACCTACAGAATTGATGTCAACACCTTCACTAGGAGGGTGAAAAAGCTTTCGGTACTCTGTCATATCGGGTTGGTGGAAGAGATTGTATAAGGGCTTCTCTACCTTACTATGGGGGCTAAAGGAGAGACACTAAGAGTTTAGTGCAATACCTTGAGAGGAGGGCTCTGATGAGTGGACATGGGTTATTGTTTGAACTAACTACTATAAAATTTGGTATGTTCCTTCTTTATTTATGGACTTTTATTTTCTGTATTTTAATTTCTTCCATGTTTATTATTATTGCAAATCTGTGTTTTGATTATTAATCTTTGGTTGTGTTGAATATTGTTAAAAAAGAAAATAAAAATTAAAAAAAATTTATTTTATCATTTACTTTTATTACAAAAATCAAAGGAGCAAAATTACATTATTTTTTAAATTCTTCCACTTGTATTGTTATTTAATTTAAAAATAAACATTTATTTCTTTGAGTGAATTTTTAAATAACCAATACACCGCTCTCTTGGTGTGCATAGGGCAGTTCAATAAGGCTTAACCACCTCACATAAATTTTAAGTAGGACACCTAATCTTTCACATATTCATGTCTTTGGGTGTAAATGCTTGATCCTTACTAATAAAAAATCTCCTCTAGGAAAGTTTGATCCTTTTTTTTAGGGGGGGGGGTGCGAACCCACATAGGGCCTATGCGTTAATTCAAGAAAAAGATTACAAAGTCCTTAAAGGGACCTCAAGCTTAGTAATGCTCACAAGAGCTACAAAAAGAAAGAAAAAAAAACCTAAGAGCTCGAGTTTTCTACTACGCAAAAGTACAATATAACCTAGGTACAATCTTCGATGTATAGGAAAGAGCACCCAAAAAAGGGGGACAAACCAAAATATAGCAACCAGCGCTATCTTCCCTTCCAAAGCGCCACCGCTTTGAAAACCTACACTAAGGAAATCTTGCAAAAATAGGTGATAAGCAATATAGAAATTGCACAAATAAAACCAGAAAATGCTAGGGTGATAGTCCAAACAAATATACACAAAGCAAGTAGCATAACCAAAAGAAAAGACATTCAGCCTCCAACCAACAGCTTTATAACACTTAGCAACATCACTCACAATGAAATGAGCAAGCACCATCCAACTGTTAGCTAAGCAGCCAAGAAACCCAACGGCAATCCCATAAAAAGTAGACCACAGGCCATAATCCATAATGACATAGACACAGGAAACCAAGATGATCAGGATATATAACCAATTCACATCCAACTTAAGATAGATAGACATAGCCTCCGAAAGAAGCAGCAAAATAAAACCATAAAATGTTTCATGAAAAGAAAATCCAAACAAACCAACAGTAAGTCTACGGCCCGACAGGATAACAGGAGAATTGGCCATCCTAGAAAAAATAATTAGAACCATAAATGCCAGCAAAATCACAAGCTAAGTGCCACTCCAGTCTATTGCCAACTCCAACTAAGCATAAAGGAACCATGACCAGATAAAAGAAACAGACCAAATGAGCCAAACACAGAATAATGAAACCAGCCAAACCCCACAAGAAACAAAGAGCACAGACACAGATGAAGCAAGTGATGTAGCTAGAAAGGGATAACCTCCAACATGCCAAGCAAAAGGCAACCCCCACAACAAAATAAAAATGAGGCCCAAGCTCCAACCAATAACAAAAAATAAAATCTAACATAGGGAAGATCAATTTTGTCTAATCTTAAAAGCCCTTTTAAGGGAGCAGGTAAGTTAGAAGCAAAAAAATCAGTAAAATAGACCAATTACACCCAAATATGGCAAGCCAATCAGCACATGAGACCGAGAATAATTAACAAAAATGAGCAATTGCTTAATATCCCTAATAAGATTAAAAAGATATGGATTGCACATAGTATCATCAATGTTATTTAAGCAATGAATACTATAAATAGCATCAACTTCAATCCAAATGTTAGAAATGCCAAGAGATATGCATAATATATTTCCATGAAGAATAGCCTAAAGCTGAACAATATTCACAGAACAATTATGTAAAGGGCTCACAAAAGCCATAATAACATTCCCATAAACATACCTAATAATCCCCCCACAACCCGAGATGGAACCTTTGACAACACCATCCACATTCAGCATATAGGTATTATTAAGGGGTTTGATCTAGTAAATAATCCTAGGTTTAGTATGAAAGTTCGATAGGGATGTTAAGCCCTAGTGAACTAGTCCCGAGGCTAACCAAGAGGGGGGGTGAATTGGTTATTTAAAAATTTCACGATAATAATGAAAATCTTTTTATAACGTGCAGCGGAAATGAATTAAAACAACGATAAAAAGATCAACCACAGATATTCACCCAAGCAGTTAATATCAGAAAAGTAAAGTGCAAAACTGAATCAGAAAAGCAAACCAGATTTTATAGTGGTTCGGTCAACTTGACCTACGTCCACTCCCAGGAGCCTCCCCTCCGGGTATTGCACTAAACAAAAGTGTCTCTCATTTTGCTCCCACAGCAAGGCGGAGAAGCCTGTACAAACACCTCCTTTTCACCACACGGTGAGGCAGAGAACCCGACCTCCTTTCGCTTCCTCCTAAAGCAGGCAGAGAACCTTCGAACTCCTTTCGCTTCCTCCTGAAGCAGGCAGAGAACCTTCGAACTCCTTTTGCTTCCACCTGAAGTGGGCATAGAACCCCGGATCTTCTTGCGAATGATCCTCCCACGACGAACACCGACTAGACGAAAGACGACGAGCGGAGAAGAGGACTCTGATCCGTGCTTGGAGCAACCTTATTGAATCCCTCACTAACTCCACCTCACAAGATCTTCTCTCTCTCCCAACTCTCTCTCTCTCTCTAGGGTTTCTCAGGGAAGGAAGGCAGCAAAAGATTTTTCCAAAAATTGGAAAAAGTTCTTTTAAAGGAGGGCTTAAAATTTGCCCTAAATCTCAACTGGTCGGCCAAGATCGTCCAGGACGATCGGTAGATCGTCCTGTACGATCAGTTCAAATTCAGCTGTTTTAGCCTGGACGATCTGGCTCTTCTGGACGATCAGTAGAAAAAGTTGTTCATATCGTCCGGGACGATTAGTGCAAATTGAGGGAAATCGTCCAGAAGACAGTTCGGGTCGTCCAGAGAAATCTGTGCTGGACGACCAAAAAATGACTTGATCGTCCAGGACGATAGGGTCATCGTCCTGTACAATTAGTTCAAAAAGGCCCAAAATCGTCCTGAACACAGTTCGGGTCGTACAGCTGAAATGCACTAAACAATCATGATCGTCCGGGACGATCCTGCGATCGTCCAGGACGATATGATCGTATCACCCAAAAATAAATTGCTTTCCTTAATTACCAGATTAAATTAGGCATGATTATACTGGATCATCCGGGATGATACACGTATCGTCCGGGACGATCAGACCAAGTATCTAAAAATAAGAACTTGCTTAACTTGATCTAGCGGTTGAGAATTTCTGATTTGGGCATATCGTCCCGTACGATCCGGAGATCGTCCAGGATGATCTGCTCAATCAGACCCTCTTAACTTAGTCGCCCTAATTAGGGTTTTTGTTTTAACTGGATCGTCCAGGACGATGTGGAGATCATCCAGGACGATCTGAACAAAAGTTTAACAGAAACTCTAATTCACTCAATCTCTCTCCCTGAGTGTGTGTGTGCAAGGTTACTTAGCTAGGGAATCAGTTACATTACAATTGACTCAATAAAAAGAAAAATCATACATTTGACACACTTGGACCCGATCTTGAGTTGGCTTGAGTGGCTCGCGGTCTTTTGTGCCTGAAACAGATTAGCCAAGCAAAACACACTGGAAACATATTTGTCATCATCAAAACCAGATTTGCAACAATCTCCCCCTTTTTTATGATGGCAAACATTTGTAAAGTAGTCTGAAAATAAAAGTAAACTAGGAGATCAAACAAAACAAACATTTTTTAAATTTTCATTTAACAGCTAAAATAATACAGGAAACATGACTCAGAAAATAGAAACAGACACGACTACAACTGACTCCCCCTTTTGACATCACAAAAAGGAGGAGAAAAAATATAACACGGAAATAAAACATAAAATAAAACATAAATAGAACAACTACACAACAAAAAACTAAAACTGAGGCGGATCCTGATCAGAAGAAGGAGGTGGCGGTGGAGGGTAGAAGTAATGGTGAATGGCCTGAAAGTGAGCTCCAAACCAGGCCATTTCCTGGTCGTGCTGCTGTTACTGCTGCGCAGCATAGTCTGCGAACCGTTGGATGTCCTCATTGTGCTACTGCTCCTGGGCAACCACGTAGGAGTCAAAACGGGCCTCCCACTGGTCGAAGCGCTTCACCAGGTGGTCAAGGGGAGTGGCAATGCGAAGGGGTGTAGGTGCCTCTGGTGCAGCAGGAACTGGAGCAGCCTCTTCCTCTTCTTCCTCAACATCCGGGGCAGGCTCCGGATGTAGCCGGGTGCTGTGTAGGACGTGGAATGAGTTGTTTGTGAAGAACGAAGGAGGGACATCAGGAGGGACAGGATACTGAAGGTCATATTTTGTCTCTAAGGCATAGTGAATAAGATGACCTAAAGCTAGATTTGGGCGACGCCTGTGGCCCGGATCTCTAATGGTGGTGAGGTGTTCTATGTATCGGATGATCAGATCAGAGGCATTAAATTCTCGACGGGCCATGATGTAGTAGGTGGTCAAGGACAGGAGCGGGGTAATGTGAATTTGATCCCCCGCCTTTGGAATGACGGAGGAACGAAGGACGTGCTGAATGGTCCGGGCATCCTTGAGAAGGGAGGTGCAAGCATTGTCGTGATAGGGTGCGTTGGTATTACGAATGAAGTGATTGGCGACACTCCAATCATAGTCCGGATAAGTGATAAGCGTGTGAATTTTATCGCCAGTGACAGACAAGTTGAGGATATTGTGAAAATCGTGGGTCGTGAGTTCCACGGGACGTTGATTGACGTATCGAAGAGTGGAATAGTCCGCAGAAATGCGCAAGTTGGCAAAGAAGATTCGAAGGAGTTCCAGATTGAAGGGAAAGGCTAAGGTCAGAATGAAGGTGAGGGAAGTGTGTGCGAACAAATCTAAGATGGGATAAGTGAGAGTGCGGGGATTGACAATCTTAGAGTGCGTGATCCCCACATTACGATAGCATTCGAAAGCCGCCTGATCGGCGGCATTCGGGAAGCGAGGATCGACCTGTCCCCGGGACGAACTGGCCCCCTTTTGACGAGATCTTTTGCCACCAGCCATTAGGAACCCAAAGAGGAAGAATGGAGAAGGAAAGTGGAGGAAAAACAGTGTGAAAAACATGAAGAAAACTGCTGTTTAAATAGAAAACGGACTGATCATCCCGTACGATCGCGGGATCGTCTAGGACGATTTGGTCATTTATGACATCCTGGACGATTGGTCAAAAAGGCGGTCCGATCGTCCAGGACGATTAGACACAGGCGATCGTCTCGAGGAGTCAGGCTGGATGACCGTTGATGAAAAGTATCATCCAGGATGATTAGGTGGATCGTCCGGGACGATATGCAATAAATATGTCAGACGGGCCGAATTCCAATCATCCAGCGGCTGACACATGGATCGTCCAGGACGATGAGGTGGATCATCCAGGACGATGGGCAATAATTGGTGCAATGTCATCCGTTTGATCAGATCAGGAAGATATGGATCATATCATCCAGGACGATGGAAGGACCGTCCAGGACGATCACCAATAATTGGAATTTTTCAGCAGTAGGAGCAGTGTGGGGATGATTTTGAATGAATCGTCCAGGATGATTTTTTGGATCGTCCAGGATGAAGTGGATCATCCAGGACGATAGTGGTATCGTCCAGGACGATGTGCTGAAAACAGAAAAAGGTGAAGGATGAAAATGATCGATCAGGATCCCAAAAACACAAACAAGAAATCAAAATAACACAAAAAACAATAGAATCGACCACAAAAACATATAAAAGCATTTTTTTTTAAGATGCTCGAGAAAATTAGAATTTTTCCTTGATTTTAGATTCAAAAACTAATGACAGGATGATTGACAGCGCTGAAATCCAGAAAAG
The DNA here is from genome assembly GCA_019925795.1 of Dendrobium chrysotoxum. Lineage (NCBI taxonomy): Eukaryota > Viridiplantae > Streptophyta > Magnoliopsida > Asparagales > Orchidaceae > Dendrobium > Dendrobium chrysotoxum. The sequence goes on from CM034312.1 coordinate 58,170,730, forward strand.
GATGGAAAAAATCAACTTTCGTAACTCCGACCCCGGGCACCTTATCGATGCACACCTCTTTCAACACAAAAATCCGATTCAAAAGAAAAGACATTAGATTTGAAAAGAGATCCTTTCAAGCCTCGTTCCAGAAAAATATCTGATATAATAGTGTTACAAAGTAAAAAATCAGAAATCGGGATTTTCAAAACTCAAGCTTTTTGAAAATATTAAGTGGTACACAGATTTCTCTAAGACATTTAACAATCTGAAAGGGAAGAAAGCTTGGTTTGGGCTCATTTTGTGCCTCTTTTTCAAATTGGTTGGCGCTTTGCGCATCTTTTGATTTTTGATACACTTTGTGTATCCAATTTGGCAATTTCGTATCTTTTTAGTTTTGGGCTCATTTTTTGCCTCTTTTTCAAATTATCTGTCGCACTGCGCATCTTTTATAAGCTTTCTCCTTTTCATAATCATTAAAGAGTCTCAGCTGTGAGATTATCTTCCAGACATAGGAGATGACTCTCCGCAGTAAGGAAGAACGATTCACAAAACAAAAGCCATACAACATATGATAAATGCAATCACTTAGTTTAGAAAATCAAACTAATGACTCAAGACTTTGAAAAACACTATTGATATGAGGCAGATTACTGTAGGAAGATAAAATAATCTCTATTTCAAAAACTAACATTTTAATTTTGAAGAGGATTTTTATTCAAAAGAAACTACACACCAGTAAAGGAGTTAGAGGAAGAGAAACAATTATCAATATTTCTTCCCTTTAACAGATTCAGCGAAGTCAATCACTGCTTACCAGCTTCCAAACCAAAATAAGGTAAAAACTCTCATTCAAAAATTCAGATCATCAGAAGTAGTGAGCGGTGATAAGATCTTGAAAAACATAAAATAGTAAGTGCAAGATATGAACCAGTAAATAAAAACAGGTAGAAAATCACAGCAAAGTAAATACTCAAATCAAACTAATAGTAAGGCTAACACAGAAATAAGCAGAAGACATAAAATCAACTGAAAGCAAATAATCCAACCAAAACTAACTAACAGAAGCCAGAAATCAGAATACCAAAACTAACTAACAGAAATCAGAAATCAGAATACCAAAACTAACTAACAGAAATCAGAAATCAGAATACCAAAACTAACTAAGAGAAATCAGAATACCAATCAGAACAATCATAAATCAGCAGTCATCAGAATCAAGCATTTATATCAATCACTCCTAATCTGGTTCTCAAAATGCTGAATGAGTCAAAGGCCAGTGGTTTAGTGAATATGTCAGCCAGCTGATTTTCAGTTGCTACGTGATGTAGCTCAATGTCCCCTTTTATAACATGGTCCCTAATGAAGTGATGCCTAATATCAATGTGTTTGGTCCTAGAATGTTAGATTAGATTCTTAGAGATACAGATGGCACTAGTATTATCACACAGAACAGAAATTATGCCAACAGGTACTCCTAAATCGAAGACTTGTTGCTTCAACCAAAGAACTTGGGCCACACAACTCCCTAAGGCAATGTACTCAGCTTCAGCAGTGGAAAGTGCAACTGAGTTCCGTTTTCCACTGGACCAGGAGACTAACGACTGTCCTATGAATTGACAAGTCCAAGAAGTACTCTTCCTATCCACCCTACATCTCGCAAAATCAGAATCAAAATATCCAATGATCTCAAAAGAGGTGCTTTGCCTAGGGTACGAAATTCCTAGGTTTGGGGTCCCTAAAAGATATCTAAGAATTCTCTTAACAGCAGTCAGGTGGGACTCTTTAGGATCAGCCTGAAACCTAGCATAAAGACAGACACTAAACATGATATCTGGTCGGCTAGCAGTCAGGTAAAGTAGTGAACCTATTATCCCTCTATACTTCTTCTGATCAACAGATTTTCCATTTGAATCCTTATCTAACTGAACTGAGGAGGGCATGGGAGTATTGATTGGCTTGGCTTTGTCCATTTCATATTTCTTCAAAATGTCCTTAGTGTATTTTGATTTATTGAGAAAGGTTCCATCATTCGTTTACCTTATGCTAAACCCCAAAAAGTAGGACAATTCTCCCATCATACTCATCTCAAACTCCTTACTCATTATTTTAGAAAACTCTTCACATAAATATTTATCAGAAGATCCAAAAATTATATCATCAACATAGATCTGGACAATGAGTAAGTCATCTCCTAATCTCCTCAGAAAAAGGGTGGTGTCTACGCTCCCCTTAATAAACTCCCTTTCTAACAGGAATGTGCTAAGCCTCTCATACCAAGCTCTGGGTGCCTGTTTCAATCCATATAAGGCCTTTTTTAATTTATAGACATGACTTGGATATTGGGAACTCTCAAAACCTGGGGGTTGTTCTACAAAAACATCTTCTTTAATTACCCCATTTAAAAAGGCACTCTTAACATCCATTTGAAACAGCTTAAATCCCTTATAACAGGCAAAGGCTAGTAGCACTCTAATGGCTTCCAATCTAGCTACAGGGGCAAAAGTCTCCTCAAAATCAATCCCTTCTATCTGATTATACCCCTTAGCCACCAATCTTGCCTTATTTCTCACCACCACACCAGAATCATTCATCTTATTCTTAAAGACCCACTTGGTTCCCACAATACTTTAATTTTTAGGTCTTTCTACTAACTCCCAAACATCATTCCTTACAAATTGATTCAATTCTTCCTGCATAGCTAAAATTCAAAATTCATCCGACAAGGCTTGATTGATGTTGGTGGGTTAAGTCATTGAGATAAAGGCAGAATGGTTTACTTCCTTCCTAAGTCCATGCCTAGTCCTAACACCTTCAGAAGGGTATCCTAAGATCAGTTCTTTAGGATGACTCGAAGAATATCTCCAATCTCTAGGAAACTCGGTTTGACGTTCTACCCTTTCCTCCAAATTTGTACTTCCTACTCCTTGGGTAACCTCAATAATCTCTTCATCTTCTACTTCTGATCTAGACTCCTTAGGATCAGATTCATCAAACACTATAAGGGTTGTGTCTTCCACCACCAAAGTCCTCCTATTGAACACCCTAAAGGATTTCCCCACACTTGAATATCCTACGAACACTCCTTTATCAGATTTGGGGTCAAATTTTCCTAAGGGTGACTTCCCGTTGTTCAGAATGAAAACCTTATAGCCAAAGACATGGAGGTTGGACAGATTTGGAGTTCTACTCTTAATGATCTCATAAGGTGTCTTGTTCAGTTTGACTCTCACATTCACCCTATTCAGCACATAACAGGTAGTGTTCACCGCTTCAGCCCAAAAGTATTTTGGAAGTGAATACTCGGCAAGCATGGATCTAGCGGCTTCCACTAAGGTCCTGTTCTTCCTTTCAGCTACCCCGTTCTGCTAAGGGGTCCTAGGAGCTGAAAAATTGTGACTAATCCCATGATTCTCACAAAAACTTCCAAATCTTTTATTTTTAAACTCCCCTCCGTGATCACTATGGATGGTAATAATCTCACATCCTAACTTCTTCTGAATCCAAGTAGAGAAGGATCTAAACTCATCAAATGACTCAAATTTATGTGACAAAAACTTAACCCAAGTGAACCTCGAATAATCATCTACAATCACAAAACCATAGACTCTCCCCCCTAAGCTGGTAGTGCTAATGGGTCCAAAGAGGTCCATGTGAAGAACTTCTAAAGGTCTAGAGGTGCTAATGTCCTTAACAGAGTGAAAAGAGGACTGGACTTGCTTCCCCAACTAACAGGCATCACACAGGTGATCCTTAGTGAACTTAAGCTTGGGCACACCTCTAACTAAGTCCTTTTGGGTAACTCTCCTAAGGGTTTTCATACTGGCATGACACAATCTCCTATGCCATAACTAAGACTCATCAGCAGCAGTTTTTAAGCAAATTGAATTATCAGATTTAATGCAACTTCCATCCAGCTTGTAGACGTTATTGATCCTTTGCCCCTGCAAAACAACTTCATCATTTAAGCTTAAAATGCAGCCAGTGGGCAGGAATTTGATGCTGTATCCCTTGTCACAGAGTTGACTGATGCTCAGCAGGTTGTGTTTCAGTCCATCTACAAGCAAAACATTATCAATCATAAAGTTCTTTGAATCACCAATTATACCTGTGCCTACCACCTTCCTGGTGGTGTTATCTCCAAGTGTAACCTTGCCTCCAGCTCTGGCCTCCAGCGAAATGAACTGATTTGCATCTCCAGTCATATGTCTAGAACATCCGCTGTCTAGGTACCACATGCTCTCACGAGGTCTTGTGTGAGAGCACACCTACAAAAGTATCAAACGTCAGTCTTAGGAAGCCAAATAGGTTTGGGTTCCTTCTTATAAAAAGAAGAATGCAATGCATGCGTGCTGTGCTGTGAAACAGGCAGTTTGGGTTTCCACACCCAATGTGTACTACGGTGAACAGTGCAGGTGTGAGAAATATGTCCTAACATGCCACATGAAAAACATCTAACACCAGGAAAAGGGTTAACTAATCTACGTGGATGATAATGCCTCTTCCTAGATGTATATGAAACATGCTTTGAAGAACTTGCAACAGATTTTTCAAAAGGTGGCGGTGCATAAAACTGTTCAAAAGTAGGCGGTGTTTTGTTCTTTTCAAAAGCACTGATCTTTACCTTCAAAAACTCATTTTCTTTCTTTAAACTTGCAATTTCAAATTTCAAGGTTCCCTTGCTACTTTCTACTTCACATGTCATTGTATCTAACTCTTTAAAAGCTCTTTCTAAGTCCACATGCGTAGTTTTCAATGAATCATGCTCAGAAACTAAATCAGAATATTTTTTATTCAACTCATCGAATTCATCAAGCAAAGACATGTGATTTGAATCAAGTGTGGAATGATCTTTAACTACAGAATCATGCTCTTTTTGTAAAGTTAAGTAATCTAATTTCAAACTAGCATGAGTTTTCTTAAGCTTCCTATACGATGTATGAATTCTTTCAAAAACTTCAAATAATTGATCGTAAGTTAGCTCATATACCTCTTCCTGATCCGACTGACCAGGGTAATCATCAGCCATAAGACACAAGTTTGTTTCCTCCTCTTCAGCTTCAGTCTCAGAAGAGTCGGATGCAGAGTCTGCCCAGAACGCCTTCTGAATCTGCTTCTTGTCCTTCTGAACTTTGGTTTCTCCTCACCCTTCTCCTTGCTTGGGTGAGCTTTAAGTGTAGGACAATCAGCCTTAATGTGTCCAGGCTTCCTGCATTCAAAACAAATAGATTCAGATGAACCCTTAAAATTTTTATTGGACTTACCCTTGTTCCACTTCTGATAGCTCTTATGTTTCTTCCTTAGAAAGCTTTTGAATTGCCTTGTGATTAAGGCAACATCATCGCTATAAGACCCGGAAGTGCTAGCATCTGAATCTTTGGCCTTTAGTGCCACTGTCTTCTCTTTCTTGCGTTCACCTGCATCAAGTTGCCTTTGGTTCACCCCTTGCTCGTAAGCAATGAGTGATCCAAGTAAGCTGTCAATAGAGTAAGTATTTAAATCTTTAGATTCAGTAATAGCAGTAATCTTAGCATCATAAGAAGCAGGCAAACATCTAAGATTTTGTTCACTCTTTCATAGTTAGTAAGTTCTCTACCTAGAACATGCAAAGAGGTAACAATCTGAGTGAACCTTGTGTACATTTCTGAAATAGTCTCACTAGGTTTCATGCGAAAAAGTTCGTAATCATGTAACAAGATGTTTAACCTAGACTGTTTGACTTCAGTTGTACCTTCGTATGTTATGCATAATCTATCCTAGATTTCCTTTCCCGTTGTACAAGTAGAAACACGCATATAGTCTTCAGATTTTAAAGCACAAAAGAAACAGTTCAAGCATTTTGCATTTAACTGTGCTAAATCACGATCATCAAATGTCCAATCAGTAAAAGGCAATTCAGTTTTCACATTGTTAATCAGTCTAAAAGGTGGTTCGTATCCGTCTTTAACTAACATCCACATGCGATAATCAATAGATTGCAGAAAAGTAGACATGCGTGTTTTCTAAAAATCAAAAGGAATATTATCAAACAACAGTGGTCTTGTAATAGAATATCCTTCAGCAGTATTACGATTATTATAGTTAGCCATGGATCAAATTCAAAAGTTTTTAAACCTAAATTTTGAATCCCGCTCTGATACCACTTGAAAGTTCGATAGGGATGTTAAGCTCTAGTGAACTAGTCCCGAGGCTAACCAAGAGGGGGGGGTGAATTGGATATTTAAAAATTTCACGATAACAATGAAAATCTTTTTATAACGTGCAGCGAAAACGAATTAAAATAATGATAAAAAGATCAACCATAGATATTCACCAAAGCAGTTAACATCAGAAAAGTAAAGTGCAAAACTGAATCAGAAAAGCAAACCAGATTTTATAGTGGTTCGGTCAACTTGAACTACGTCCACTCCCCGGAGCCTCCCCTCCGGGTATTGTACTAAACAAAAGTGTCTCTCCTTTTGCTCCCACAGCAAGGCGGAGAAGCCTGTACAAACACCTCCTTTTCACCACACGGTGAGGCAGAGAACCCGACCTCCTTTCGCTTCCTCCTGAAGCAGGCAGAGAACCTTCGAACTCCTTTCGCTTCCTCCTGAAGCAGGCAGAGAACCTTCAAACTCCTTTTGCTTCCACCTGAAGCGGGCAGAGAACCCCGAATCTTCTTGCGAATGATCCTCCCACGACGAACACCGACTAGACGAAAGACGACGAGCGGAGAAGACGACTCTGATCCGTGCTTGGAGCAACCTTAGTGAATCCCTCACTAACTCCCCCTCATAAGATCTTCTCTCTCTCTCCCAAGTCTCTCTCTCTCTAGAGTTTCTCAGGGAATGAAGGCAGCAAAAGATTTTTCCAAAAATTGGAAAAAGTTCTTTTAAAGGAGGGCTTAAAATTTGCCATAAATCTCAACTGGTCGGCCAAGATCGTCCTGCATGATCAGTTCAAATTCAGCTGTTTCAGCCTGGACGATCTGGCTCTTCTGGACGATCAGTAGAAAAAGTTGTTCATATCGTCCCGTATGATCCTGCGATCGTCCGGGACGATTAGTGCAAATTGAGGAAAATCGTCTAGAAGACAGTTCAGGTCGTCCAGAGAAATCTGTGCTGGACGACCAAAAAATGACTTGATCGTCCAGGACGATAGGGTCATCGTCCTGCACGATTAGTTCAAAAAGGCCCCAAATCGTCCTGAACACAGTTCGGGTCGTACAGCTGAAATGCACTAAACGATCATGATCGTCCGGGACGATCCTGCGATCGTCCAGGACGATATGATCGTATCACCCAAAAATAAATTGCTTTCCTTAATTACCAGATTAAATTAGGCATGATTGTACTGGATCGTCCGGGACGATCAGACTAAGTATCTAAAAATAAGAACTTGCCTAACTTGATCTGGCGGCTGAGAATTTCTGATTTGGGCATATCGTCTGGTACGATCCGGAGATCGTCCAGGACGATCTGCTCAATCAGACCCTCTTAACTTAGTCGCCCTAATTAGGGTTTCTGTTTTAACTGGATCGTCCAGGACGATGTGGAGATCGTCCAGGATGATCTGAACAAAAGTTTAACAGAAACTCTAATTCACTCAATCTCTCTCCCTGAGTGTGTGTGTGCAAGGTTACTTAGCTAGGGAATCAGTTACATTACAATTGACTCAATAAAAAGAAAAATCATACATTTGACACACTTGGACCCGATCTTGAGTTGGCTTGAGTGGCTCGCGGTCTTTTGTGCCTGAAACAGATTAGTCAAGCAAAACACACTGGAAACATGTTTGTCATCATCAAAACCAGATTTGCAACATAGTAGAAGAATGAGCACCCTCCAATGTGATACCCAATTTAGAAGCCAGAAAGAATAATTCTTAAAATTTTTAACAGAGAGCAGATTAACAGAAAAAAGCTGCAGAACCTTGTCTTACACATTCTTAATAGTTCTATGATGGTCCATACTAATACCATTAAAATGGGAATTATTTCTATCCAGCCTTAAATACCATAAGATAAGAGAGGGAATAACATTTCTGATATCACCTTTAGACTTAATAAACTAAGAGTTAAGCATAACATTAATAGACAACATAGCATTAAAGCAATTTAATCTAAAAATATCATCAAATACATCCAAGTTTTAATAGCTAAAGGACCTAAAAGAAAGACATGATGCATGTTCTCCGCATGAAAGCAACATTGGAATTTGAACGGTAAAATAAAGCCTCTTTTAATTAAGTTATCATCAATAGGAATGAACTTATACAAAATCCTCCAAATGAAAATAGCAACAGTGGAAGGAATACTTTTATGTCAAATCATAAAAAAAAAATATTAGTGACATCATTCTTAGTTTTGAAGGCATGCCAAGCATCCTTTAATCTGAAAACCCCCATCTTTAGACAAATTGCATAATAATAAATCATTAGAATCAGTGTTAAGGGGAAGGTTCATAATTTGTTTAATAATTGACTAAGGAATAGCATTAGCAAGTTTATCATAATCCCAACAGTTCTCAGTAATGAAGTAATTCACCTTAAACGCCATAGTGGAAGTGGTATTAATGATGGAATCAATAGACTGAGTTCCCAGCCAATGATCTTGCCAAAAGAAGATGTTCCCAACACTAAGCCCCTAACTAATGTTGGGCTCAACAACCCATTTAAAATAACAAACTCTTTGCCACATGTCAGAATCACCTTTGTTATAAAAACATATAGTCAGGTGCTTACCCACACAGTACTTAGAAAACAAAAACTTAGCCCAAAGACTAACTTTAGCATGAAAGGTGTACCACAACTTGAAGGAAAAAGCATAAACCAAATTATACATACTCTTACAACCCAAGGCACCCTCATTCAAAAAACCACAACACTAATCTTAAGAGGACCAAATAATTTTAGAATTTCTATTGGTTCCTTTCCAAAAAAAAATTATTAAAAAGTTTATCAATTCTGTTACAAACCGCATGAGTAGGTTGAAGAGTTTGGAAGGTATAGATAGGAAGAGAGCAAAGAACACTTGTAATGATAGTTAATCTACCCCCAAAACTAAAAAAAACTAGGATCCCGGGATAAAAGCTTGTTATACACAGAAGTAATCAAGTTATTAAAAAGAAAAGTACTCTTCCTACCTTTAAAAAGAGGGACACTAAGGTACTTAATAGGCAAGTGACCTTGCACAAAACCAGTAAGGCCTTTGATAGCCATAATACAGTCATTAGGCACTTTGTTGGAGGCAATAAAATAACTCTTATGCTTGTTCAGAGAAAGCCCACTAACCTTCTCAAACTTATGAAAGAAACCATAAGCCTATTAATCCTATTTAAAGAAGCATTAGTAAAAATGATGAAATCATTAGCAAAACATAAATGAAAAATAGGAAAACCACCCAAAGTCCTAAAATAGAAGCTAGGGAAATTCTCAAAGAGGTTAGCAATACCTCTATATAAGTACTCAGCAGCAATACTAAAAAGGGCAGGAGAGATAGGATCACCCTGTCTTAAGCCATGAAAGGATTTAAAAAAACCAGTGCTTTTGTCATTCACAATGATAGAAAAATAGGATCCTTCAATGCAATTTCTGATGATATTAATAAAAATTGAATTAAAACCAAACAAATACATAACATTGTAAAGAAAATTCCAATCAATGTTGCCATAAGCCTTGGAAATATCAAGTTTCAAAATGATGTTGCCACTTCTCACTCTAACTTCAAGATCATGACAAAACTCTTGGGCCAAAAGGATATTATCAGAAATAGCCAGACCCTTGACAAAATGCATTTGATAAGGAGAAATAATTTTAGGAAGGAGAGAAGTTAATCGATTCATAAGAATTTTTGAAATCAACTTACTAAAAAAGGTGCATAGATTATAGGTCTAAAATCATTCCAATTACTAACAGAAATGCTCTTAGAAATGAGAACAATAGAAGTGGAAGTGAAGAATTTAGGAATAATGTGACCAGAAAAAAAATCCAAAACAGCAGCATAAAGATCATTACTAATAATATACCAAGCTTTATGGAAAACCTTAGTCGTAAAGCCATCCGACCCAGCCACAGAATCAATATTCATATTATGAACAATCTCTTTGATTTCTTCTAAAGTACGGGGTTTAGAGAGAAAGTCATTATCATCTTGAGAAATGAGATTAGGGATAACACAAGGGTTATCAATAAGGGAAGAGGTAAAATCTTTGTTGAGGTGATTATGAAAATGTTGAACAGCCAAATTAGCAATTCCCTCAACATGCTCAGTAATAGAGCCATCATCATGAGTGATTTTATCAATGGAATTTTTGGCACGATTCCTCTTGACCAACGCATGAAAATATTTGGTGTTATTGTCACCTTCAATAAGGTGCTTCGTAGCCACTTTCTACTTCCAAAAGGCTTCCTCCTAAGCTTGTAATTTAAAGAGGTAATCTTTAGCATCCCTAAGCAAACTAAAATTATTATTAGAAGGAAATAATTGACAGTTAAGCTGAATAGTGTTCACTTTATCTTCAATATTCAAGATATTGGTAAAAATATTTTTAAAAACATTTCTATTCCACCAATTGATTTTCTGCTTAAGTCTTTTCAATTTAAACCATTATCTATTCATACCAAAAATAGAGTTATTAAGGTACAAAGGGGCATGCCAATATTTTTGAACCAAGTCAAGAAAAGAATCATGAAGTAACCACATATTTTGAAATCTAAAATGAGATGAAGAACCCACATGCCTAGTCTTGAGGCTAATTAAAATAGGTGAATGATCAGAAAGAGGTCTGCTAAGATGTTCAACAGAAATAGAATTAAACGAGTTAATCCAGCTATTATTAAACAACACACAATCCAAACGTTGCCATAAATTACCATGATTCCAAGTAAATTTATTACCAGAGAAGCCAATGTCCACTAAGTTACAATCCAGAATCATATTATTGAAGTCCTCCATAGAATGATATACAGGATAGATCCCCCAATACGCTCATAGGGACTAGAAATAGTGTTAAAATTACCACCAACAAGCTAGGGCAAGTTACAAATATTGTGGAAGTTATTGAGTTTCTCCCATAAAACTTTTCTACTATTACGAGAAGAAGCAACATACACAAAAGAGGCACAACAGTTCAAATTTAACAATTCAATATTACAATGAAGAACTTAAGTAAAATCTCCAATAACATCTATCAGAATAGGATCCTTCCAAAACACCCAAATCTTATTGGAGGAATTCGCAATAGAATGCTTAAAACCCAAAAATCTAGCAGTACTGAGTAATTTAGCAGAAGTAATAAGAGGTTCAAGTAAAACAAGAATAGAAACATTGTGAATACAACATAAATTCTTAACCCTCAACCTAGAGGAGGGGCATCAAATGCCCCTAACATTCCAAATAATAGATTTAAACATAGGAAAGAGGCTAATGACTAGTTTATGAATGAATGGTCCTAGGTGATTGTAATATAATGTTCTTATTTTTCCTATTCTTCCTATTTTGAAACTTAGTATAACTAGTGTCATTATCATCTTTGGCAAAACATTTAGCCACAAACTCCATATTCTCAGTGTTAGTAAAAGCATCACTATGTTGATGAGAGTTTTTAGAATGCTTACTAAAATTGTGCAGACCTGCCTGCCTTACCTCTTGAGGTAACTCTCCATCCTCGAAGGTGTAACCTTCTTCCAAAATTTCTTTACTACCCATGTCTATACCAGCATTAATCAATTCTCCTTCCTTTAATATGAGCTGCCTATCATTCTGATCATTCATAATAGGTTGAGAGGACAAAGGATTAGCACAACTATTATTGATTATCATAAAATCTATATCAGGAAACTTTTTATTAATAACACAAGGACTAAGAGGAGATGATGTAATAATATTATGGTTAGTAGTAATAGCCAACATTTGCTCATCCACATTTTCAAAACCATTAGCTAAAGAATAATTGGAGTTATTAATAACTTCCTGTAAAATAATAGGATCCTCGATAATGGTAGAGGGCGGTTCACAATCAACGGTGGATGGTTGTATTGGGTCCTTGGTATTGTCCTGAGGTTTTGCCATAGTTTCCTCAACCAATCCCTGAAGAGGGATCTCATTATCATGAGTTGTCGAAGGAACAGAAATAGTATTTCCCTGTGATTATATGGAAGAATCCTTCTGCTTATGAAGATGAGGGTGTAACAAATAACATTCATTTAAACCATGACCATGTATTTTACAATGAGAGCAGAAAATGGGCAAGTTTTTAAATACAACTTTTTGGAAATAGCCATTTAACTCCAACCCAAGCCAGATCTCATTAGGATGTTTTTTAGAAATATCCAACTCGACTAAAACATGAGCCACCGATGGACGGGATATCAAAGCCGTAACCTGGTCCGTCTGTAGAGGCCTACAAAAAATCAAAGCAAGAGCAAACAAAAATTAGGAATTAAAGAAATGAAGTCTCAGGTTCAGGAAGGAAATCCACACAGGAGCTATAGGAGACTCCTCACGAACATCAAAATCTAGAGTCTATTTGAGTAACCACATCTGGCAAGCTTGGATATAAAATGCCTTCCTAGAAAATATGCGACTATAATCAAGATCATTAGAAAGTTGGATCGCAATGTGTCTCTAGTCCAACAAGATAATATGAAATGAACCAAAAATGTTTTAGATTAACAAAAAATTTGCATATGACATCTAGATTCAGTCGGCATAAGACAAACTTTCCAACCAAAGTTAAAGTAAAGGGTGCAGCCAGTTGAGAAATCATGGAATCATCAAACATCAAAGCATGCCAACCTTTAAATGAGGTTTGAATGAATTACATTTTAGAAGACGAGGAAGATGAACCAGTCAAAACATATTTAAAAGAGCGAGACTTGCCATCAGCGAATAAAGAAGATAAGGGGTTCGATGACGATGGCCTCATCATCACCTAAAGCCATAAAAATGGAAAAGAAAATCTAAACAAAACATAAAATAGACAAAGAACATAGAAAAGAAGCAAATCAAGGACAAATGAGTAGCAAAACCCTACCACAGAGAGAGAAAATGGAGATAGCAAGTGAAAACCCTAGATTGCTAGAGAGTCGCCAGAGAGCATCGTCTCAACGAGATTCTTAGGGGAAAAGAAATTTTGATCCTAAGGCTAATGAAGAGGCCTTATTAAGCTATTCCTCTATAGGTAAAGCTTATAAGATATTTAATAAGAGGACCTTAGTTTTAGAGGAGACCACCCTTATTGTGTTTGATGAATCTGTTAAATCTGGTGAGCCTAGGCTAGAAGAATATGAAGAGGTAGAGGTTACTTAAGGAGTAGAGTCTATTGACCTAGAAGATAGAGAAGAACCTCATGAGCCATTGCCTAGAGATTGGAGATACTCATTTAGTCATCCTAGGGAGCTCATCTTAGGAGATCCTTCTGTAGGAGTTAGAACCAGGCATGAACTTAGGAATGTGGTTAATCATTCTACCTTTATCTCTAGTGTAGAACCCATAAATATAAACCAAGCCTTATTTGATGTATTTTGGATCCTAGCTATGCAAGATGAGTTAAAAAAATTTTTTAGGAATGATGTTTGGGAGTTGACTAGCAGACCTAAGGACTAGAGTATAGTAGGTATCAAGTGGGTATTCAAAAATAAGATGAATGATTCTATACTAGTGGTTAGGAATAAGGCTAGGTTAGCTGCTAAGGGGTATAATCAAATTGAAGGTATTAATTATGAGGAGACCTTGGCCTCTATAACTAGATTACAAGCCATTAGAGTATGGTTAGCTTTTGCATGCCTTAGAGACTTCAAGTTACATCAGATGGACATAAAATGTGCTTTTTTAAATGGGGTTATCAAGGAAGATGTTTATGTGAAATATCCTTCAGGATTTAAAAACTCATCCTTTCCCAACCATGTGTACAAACATAAAAAGGCTTATTTGGGTTGAAGTAAGCACCTAGGGCATGGTATGAAAGTCTTAGTACATTTCTCCTAGATAGATCTTTTGTCAAGGGGGTAGATACCACCATATTACTTAAGAAAGTAGGAGATGATATACTTATTATTCAAATATATATGGATGATAAATTATTTGGATCAATAAATAAAAATCTTTGTAATGATTTCTTAAAACTATGAGTAGAGAGTTTAAAATGAGTATAATGGGTGTGCTATCTTATTTTCTTAGATTTAGTGTGAAGTAGAGGGAAGATGATACCTTTCTTAGTCAAGAAATTCTAAAGAAATATGATATTGAAGGTGCTAAAGCAATAAATACACCAATGAGCTCAACCATTTAATTAGACAAGGGTGTGGATGGAAAATTAGTAGATCATAAAAGGTATAGGGGAATAATAGGATCACTTTTACATTTGAATGCTAGTAGATCATATATGATATTTAGTGTTTATTTATGTGTAAGATTCCAAGCTAATCCCAAAGAATCCTATATGACTGCAATTAAGAGAATTCTTAGATACCATATGGGCACATAAACTTAGGTATTTGGTATCCCAAGCACAACTCTTCATTTAAAGTTATAGGATATTCAGACTCAGACTTTGTAGGGTGTTGAATAGATAGGAAAATCACTTTTGGGACATTGGGCAATCATTATTTTCCTTGTCTACTAGAAAACTAAATTTAGTAGCCCTATCTACTATTGAGGTATAATACATAGTACTAGGAAGTTGTGTTGCTCAGGTCTTATGGCTAAAGAAATAAATCCTTGACTTTAGACTTTTTGTAGGCACTATACCAATCATGTGTGAAAACACTAGTGCTATCTATATTTTCAAAAATCTAATTCAACATTCTCACACATATTAGCTATTATTTTATTATAGATTATGTAGCCAACGGAGGCATAGAGCTATATCATGTAGCTATAGAAAATAAATTATCTTACATTTTCACAAAACCCCTAAATTATGACACCTTTAGCACACTTAGAACTAGACTAGGTGTGATTGATATTAATGCATAAAAGAAAATTGGTTTTGGATATGATTATAATTTGTATGTTTAATTGCATAACTCATATGTTTTTTCATATGTGTATATCTAGATATTTATGTTTATTTGTTTATGAAATTTTCTTGTATGGTTTTTCTCTAATCATAACATAAAATCAATTTCTCTGCACATCATACTATATGATATTCTTCGTATGGTACAATATTAACAAATCTTTACATTTTTTCTATTTAGGCAATCCAACGACCAAAATTTAGTCAGTTATCGATCATCGTACTGTACGAACACACCCTTCATACCATACAATCCATCTATCAATGACCAGTGGGGATTCAATTTGGTCGGTATGATATTTAATTATAAATTGTACTGTATAAATACCCATTCATATGGTACGAAGTATTTAGTTAAAGATCATATAGGTTGACTCCTCTGGATGAGGATTTTTATGAAGATCATCCAGTATGATTCCCATCATACTGTACATATTGACTTACATTTTAACTGATCAATTAGAACAAATCAAATTTATAAGATCATATAATGCAATATGCTCCAGCCTATATAAAGAATAGAATTCTAAAGCTTTGAATGAAAACAATTAATCTTCTTCCATTTCTTTTTGCCTATTGTCCTTAGTTTTCACATCACTAGTGGAAAATGTGTTAGAGGTATAGCAGGGAGTTCATCCTGATGACCTATTAATGATGATTTCATCATTGCCAAAGATGAGGTAGCATATCATCATCACGAGACTGCAACCATCACTCCCTCTCGAGTCCTCAATTATGATATTATAAACTTTAAGGTTTTAGATTTCTTTGTAGGCACTTCTCTATAATTTCTCCTCACCTTAACCTTCCCATTCTATTCAAAACTTCATTTTTGAATTGTTTTTTTAGTTATTTTCCAGCTTTAGAGTCAATAGTGACGGCACTACACTTTTAATCCTCTATTTGTTGAAGACCTATAAAGATTACCTATGAAGATTTTGATCAAATCCAACATCTTTCTACTACTGGCCTAAAAGCTCACACCATAGCCTTTGTCCCTAATAATGATTGGACCCAAGCCACCCTTAAGAATACTCCATTAAACACTCACCCTCCTTTAGTTTGCACCCTTGTTCAAGATGCATGCATAATTCAACATATCCTTTGAAACTCAATCATTCATAATATAGGCAATAGGGTCAACATCACAACCCTTCTATCCCTCATCAGATATTTCATTATGATAGAAACTGATTTGAATGCAAAAAACCTGATTATTTACTACATTAAAAACATGACAAGTATTAGAGATCAGAATAAATGCAAGTAAAACCTAGCACTAGGATACTTCATAGCCATTATTATGGAATTAAAATACAACCTATAATATCCTGCACCACCTGATCACCACCTAATTATCTACTCCAATAGCTCTTTTCACATACCCCATAGTGATAAATGCCACCATAATTGTTGTGTGGTGGATCCTAAGCCATAAGTGGCAAGGGGAGGTCAAACATCAAGCCTAGCACCAACTCCTATCCAAAAATTTTGAAACTATGACTCGATTATAAAGCGACATGATCGCCTAGAGATGTGAGAAGCAACATAATATCAAGAGATGACTCAACATTTGGGAGTGGCTCCACCAGCAGCATGAGCTGCTTCAATAGCAGCATGGTCAGCTTCAACAATAGCATGAGGGTGATAGAGAGTGGTTCAATGAGTTGTTTACTGCTCTTCACTAGTACTTCAAGCCACCACCACCACCAGATCAATGGCCTTCTTACTTCTAGAATATGTGTTATGTTGTAGTATTATTTTTTGTCATTTATTTATTTTTCTTCTTACTTGGTTATCTCTCCTCTTTGGTGATATCAAAAATGATGCAAATTTGGTTCCAAGTCTAGTGATTTTGATGATAATAAATATTATTATATTATTTACTATGGTATCTCCTATTTATGTTATTATTGCACATATGTTTTCTTGTGCACTAACATTTTAGGTCCACCGTATACTGTGCAAACTGATCAGCTCAAGACTAGGTAGAATAGGGTTAAGTGTTCTGAAGAGTCTGTAATTTTGCTTTTTCTTATTTCTATATTTCTTGAGTTAAATCATGTATTAGGTGGATGCTAAACTTAGTGACCTGCACACACACACACACTCAAGGGAGTAAGTAGTGAGAAAATTAGGAGTATAATTTTCTAAACTAATTATATTGTATGATCCATATCATACTGTATGATCAGCTATTCAAAAAATCATTAAAATAGCTAATTAAGATAATTAAGTCAATTAAACTATTCATATTATATTACATATATCGTATAAGATGATCAGTTGAAATCAAGATCCTAGCCACCAATCAAAATTTAGGCAATACTTTAAAATTCAAATTTTATACTAGTTGTACCATACGATAGGTATCGTATTATATGATATAATTATTCCTAAATTAATACTATAATTAGGGAATAATTTTGAAATAATTGATCTAGTCAGATCATACAAGACGATTGCACCCAATCTTTTATGGGAAGATATTTTATCATCGCCAATCATACGGGATGATAATCCAAGTTATTTGAACTAATCATACTAGACAATCAACATAATTTATTGAACTGATATTCAGCACCTTATTCTTCTTACAGTACTAAATGGGTTGTTTAAATTAATTGTACTGTATAATCTTGTATCGTACTGTATGATTTGTATCGACAGAATTAAATTCTAAGGTTTTTTGTGAAGCCTTGTATTTAATATCTCTAATTAGACTTGTTTCAAGTTTTTTGTTTACTGAGTGTTCTAGAGAGAGCTTGGATAAAGGATCAAGGAGAGCTTTGGGAAGATGAAAAGGAGAGCTTATGTGTGAAGGAGAAGTAGTGTGAGGGGTTTACACAGTTGCTCAGAGCAAGTGTTTTGCCTTGTTTCCTCTAGGTATATGTCTAGGTTTCTTTGGTAGCTCTAGGAAGAGGTTCTTTAGCTCAAAGACCATTGAGATTCTCTGCCTTCAACAGGAGGGTAAAAAGGAGGTTCAGGTTATCTGCCTTCACTACGAGGGTGAAAAAGGAGGTTCAGGTTCTCTGTCGTCACCATGGAGGTAAGAAAAAAAGGTCAATATTCTCTACCATCATTAGGAGGGTGAGAAAGGAGGTCAAGGTTCTTTGCAGCATCGAGTTGGTGAAAAGATTATATAGGCTTCTCTGCCTATCTCTGAGAGCTAAAGGAGAGATACTAAAGTTTAGTGCAATACCCGGAGAGGACTCTAGGTAGTGGACATACGTTATTATTTAACCGAACAATTATAAAATTTTTGGTGTGTTCTTTTTAGTTCTTAATTTTTGCACTTTATATTTTTTGTATTTTATTTCTATGATAATTGATTGTTAAAAATCTGTGATTGATGCTTCATTGTGTTGATTAGAATATCATCATCATTATTGTAACTTTTGATAGTGCATTGTGATAAGTGTTATTATTTTAAGTTGTTAAAAATCCTAAAATCAGAAATAATTTTGTGTTTTCCAGTAGGATTTTTAAAACTACCAATTCACCGCCCCCCCCCCCCCCCCCCCCCCCTTTCCTCCCCCTCTTGTTGTGCCTAGGGATAGTTCACTTAGGCTAAACATTCTACATCGAATTTTCAAAAAAGGGAGAGTAGGGTGTTCGTTGTACTTATTTGATAGATTTAATTTAATTTTTTTGTTTATCTTGTTATTGTGTTGCTATGTTCCTGAACTTAAAAATAAAAAAAATTTTCCCCTAATCTTAAAGAAATTCACTTAGTGAGGAGGAGATTAGGAGAAAATACAACCAACTAGAAAATACAACCAATAATATTTTCCATCATAAAAAAGTGGAGATTATTGCAATTTAGGATCCTGAACTTGGATTTGGATGATATTAAATATTATTGATTGCTACATTACTTATCCTAGTATATGTATTGCATATTTGCTTTTGTGCACACTAATATTTCAGGTACATCATCACCGTGCAATGAAGATTCAAGTCTCTAGACTAGGTAAAATATGGTGATGTTTACACGTGTCTGTAATTTTTATTTCTTTATTTTTTTATATTTCTTTAGTAAAAGTCATATAAGGGTGTATGCTAGCTTAGGGACCATGCAAAAACACACAGGGTAGTGAAAATATGAAATTCATATTTTTTTTAAGTTTAGACTATATGATCTAGATCACACTATATAATTAGTTTTTCAAAAAATTAATTAAAATGGTTAATTGACTAATCAATACTTTTTGAACTAATCATATTGTATGAACCCGATCATATAAGATGATCAATTTAAGATAAAATCCTAACCTCCAATCATAAATTAGGCAACATTTTGATATTCAAAAGTAGAGCTAATTATACTTTACAATTATGATTGTATTGTACGATTATGATTATACTAGATGATCTAGTTATATTTATCCTAATTTAATCCTATAAATAAGTAACAGATTTGGATTAATTGAGATTTCATATCATACTATAAGATATCCTAATTCATACAATATGACCTGATTAGGCTGTGGGATGATATTTAACTGCCAGCCATCGTATTGGACAGAAATCCTATTTGATTAAACTCATCATATTGTACGACCCTTGATATCGTACTGGATGATTAGTTCAAATATTTGAACTAATTGTACAAACTCTATTTCATTGTATCGTACTAATAGGATGCATTGAACTAATCATATTGTATGATCCACGATTGTATTGTAGAACAGAAGTCGATTAACTTAAATTTTACGGTTATTTTTTAGCTTCATTTAAATTGCATCCCTAATTCATCTTAAAAGGAATTTTGCCAATTTTTTTAGAGTGAGCTTCTATGAGAAGGCTTTGAAGAGGGAGTGTTACTTTGGAGAGAGAAAAGTGAGGCCTTGATGAAGAAAATTCTTATGGGAATAAGAGTGTGTGTGAGAGGGGTTTCTATATATGGTTGCTTAGTGATCGTGTGGCTTCTACCACCAAGGTCAATATCTTTGCTTGAGAGAAACTCCAGGAGGTATCTGTTCATGGGAAGGATCCATCTTCTCCATGGCACTAAGGAGGTGAAAGGGATTTGGCTACCCCTCCACATCGAGAAGGCAAAATGGATTTGGTTACTCCACCTCACCTAGGAGGTGAATGGGATTTAGTTTCTCCACCACACCGAGGAGGTGGAAGTTATTTATAAGGGCTTCTCTACCTTACTATGGAGGAAAAAGGAGAGTCGCTGAGTTTTTATCTGCTTTTACTTTTTTGCACTTTATTTTCTTACATTTTACTTATTGCTAAATCATTCATTTGTGAGCTTTACTTTGCAACAAAAAAATAAAAAATAAAAAACAACAAAAATATTTTTCTTTGCAAGATTCCCTTATAAAAATCAAAAGAAAGTTTTTATGTGATCAGTGTTATCATTTTTTTTTTTTTTTGACTAAATCATAATCTTTCAAGAAAAGATAATTTTTTGAAGGGAACTTTTTAAAACACCAATTCACCTCCCCCTCTTAGTGTGCACTTTTAGTTCAAGTCAGTCTAACAACCCATATTTGAACTTTCATATAAATCTCTGATGTGTGCTTTCTCATTTTTATCATACTTTAAATTTCTTGAAATTTTACTTTCATGAAAGTTCACTTTTTTTGCAAATCCAACTTGAGAATGTTAAGATGTGTTTGGATTCGATTGTTTGTTAGAAAAGAAAATTAAAAATTAGAAAAGGAAAAGGATATTTATTTTCCTATACAATTAAAACTTGAAAAAGTAGTATTTGTGTTTTCATATCATTAGCTTTCACACAACAAGATCTCAATTTTATCTTAAGTTTTGAATTTGGTATTAAGTTTTTCAAAAAAATATTTTTGAAAAGAATTTTTTTAGAAAACAACTATTGACCCCGCTCTTGGCTTGTTATTGTAGTTCAAGTGGTCTAACACCCACAAATTAAACTTTCAAAAGAATTTCAACTACTTACTGTGAAATAAAAAATAAAATATTTAATAACAAAAAGAATGATTAGAAAATTGCAAATCAATTTTGAAAGCAAATCCTTATATTATTTATTTTGAATATATTATTTTTTAATGCAAAAAATTAGGCCATATAAAATGGGAAAGTCCAATGCAGATCTTAACTTAGAGAGAAAAGTTAAAAGAGAAAGGTAAATTTAGAAAGCCTACAAAAAAAAGTGTAAACTGATATTTGGATAAATTCTATTAGTGACACAACTAAAAGCAAACTTGAAGAAGAAATGAATTACCATTAATTGATAACAGAAAATGAGTTAAGCATTTTTTTACATAATGTAGATATACCTCCATAGTAGGGTTGATAAGTGTGATGTACAATATATAGGATAATTATGGTAGAGGCGATAACTTGATTGGTGTCCTATTAGGGTGGTAGTGGAAGGGTTATTTGATGATGGTGAAATGTGTATTCTTGGTTTTTCAAAATTTGGTGCTAAAATTCTAATATCCTTAGAGGGAAATGGGAAAGAAATCAATATCAAAGTTTTGAGAAGTTAGAAAAGTAATGGTAGTAATTTTATGGATTTTGTATCATTGTTAAGGAGTTGTGATATTTTAAATCTAGTTGTTCATAATAAAAAAATTTATCTTTATATAGGCTTTTAGATAGGATATCCTCGAAGTATTAAATAGTTGATGGCTTGGGAGATTATAAGAGATGCTAGAGAATATTTGAGAGAATATTTGAGAGAATAAAGAAGAGGTTAGATTTTTGGGGTTGAGGCAAGATTTGTTTCATATTGTGTGGATGAGGTGAGGATTTTATTAAGAACAAAGAGGAATGGGGATGAGAAAAGAAAATAAAAGGCTCACCAAAGCCCTAAGAGATTAGCCACAAAATTTTACTGAAGAGAAAGCTGCTACCAAGCCCTTCAATATAAAATTTTCTCAAGAAAAATATAATTTTTATTCAATGAATCATAAAGTACAACCAAGGTCCAATTTAGAGTCCTTTTGTATGCTTAAACAACTTTAGAATGTCTAGGAGGCATATAGAACACTATTATATGGATTGATGACTTATTGTTATACATTAAAAAAAAGAAAAGAAGAGAAATAAAATAAAATTTAAATCTTCCAAATATATGAAAATCCATATTGATCAAATAAGGCTAGTAGAGTGGTCCTATAATCAAGTTATGTGATTTTTTGTTTCCTTGATTAATAAATCTTAACAACCCATTAAGGTAGCTTAAATTATACTTCTTATTTATTCTTCACTAATTTTAAAGAAATTGTGAGCCACCCATTTGCTTGCATCATCAAGAGTTATGCATTATAGCCTAAATCTTAAAGTAGAGCCTTACTTTTTGAACATATCTTTGACAATTGTATTTATACTACATCAACTCCGTTGGACCTTATATAACTCGACTTTACAAAGTTAAAATTCATGTACTCATCAATAAGACCTTGGAAAAGCTTCTCTGTGTGTTCTTTTGGCCATTTAAGTGTCCTCTAAAGGAGGCTAGTTTTCTCGTCTAAACAAGAATCTGGGTAATGTTCATGTTAGAAAGGAGAGTTCTTTTGAAATGATTTCATCAAAAATCAAAAACCAGAGGTCATGATGAACATATAAAATTGGACTTATGTCTCCTATAATAGTGTTACTTTATAAATATTAAGGTTTAATAATTCCCTAATAAGGCAGCATATCATTAACATTAAAATAGGGTTTTGTACATACGAGAAGGTAATTCAAGGAGACAAGCATTTGATCTAAGTTTCTTAAGATATTTGAATGAGATAAGAGCCCTAGCATGAAGTTGCTCTATTTGGTGGGCTAATGTTATGGTTGAATTTGAATTAATATATGATCACCATAATTATACTCCTTAGAGGTACATTTAACAATTTAAATTTGTATGTTTACCTTAATTTATTTTATTTTCTACAATACCTAATCATGTAGATCATGAATTTTTTTGTGAAGGTGAATGTAAAATCTAAAAATTGAATGATGGAGAAATTTCCCTAATCAATTTGTTTCCTTAGGTTTTAAATATAAAAGAATTTAAAAGGTATTATATGTAAAATCAGAGTACATAGATGCAAGACCTACAAATAAATAATTCTTACCTATAAGGCACCTTAATAAGTTAGCTAAGGATCTATTAACAACTTCTGTCAACTATCTATTTTAAGCTAAAATGTAGATACAAATTTAAATATCTTCCAAATAATTTTCATAATATTTTTCAAAAATATGAAATAAACCTAACATCCTCATTTAAAATTAATATTGAGGGTAACCCAAATTGATATGCAGGGTGTAGCACTTTTTTTTACAATTAATGAGAGAACCAATGGAGGAATTAGTTTTAGATGAGTGAGAGGAAAAGAGAATATATATGTGTAATAAAAATGAAATTGTGGCTAAGAGAAACTCTAGGAAGGTAGAATTATAAGAACACCTGCACCCCAAACTTTACTTATAAAGTTTAAGTTTTTTGATAAAGCTGTATTTAGCATTAAAAATAAATAGTTTAGAATAATAGATTATGTACATGCAAAAAAATTATCTTTTATAAATTTTGCAAAGCAAGCAATCTTTTTAAGAAGTATAATCTTTCTAAAAGTATAAACAAAACTTCTAAAGTTCAAATAATGATCACAAAATTATAATTTCTGGGTATCTTGATTTAATTCTAATTCAAGGTAAGAATTTTATTTCTAGAACATGTCCTTTTTATATATGAAATATGAAGATAATTTTATGATATGATAGGTTCATAGAAATGTTAGGCTAGGTCTTCTTTTAGTGGTGGTAATAACTTAGATAAATTCAAATTTTTAAAGAGTTGTCAATTAACATGCAGTTTTATAGTTATTTATAAATACAAAATAAGAAAAATAAGATTTTGGATAACAATAATAACCATTCTTCTAGAAGAAATAAAATTTAGTTGCAAGATATCTCAAATTATTTCAATATTGAAAAATTAAATCCTACCTCAAAAGTTTTTATTTCTATCATGTGTAATGTGTACCTTCAAGATCCTTGACCTATACTTTTTTGAAGTCCTTGGTTGTAATTCCAATTTGATGTAGGTTCTATAAGTTGTTTACAGTAAATTCAATTACTTATTTGGTGTCCCCATAGGGGGATGGAGAAAGGGCTATTTGGGTGCATTGAAATTGGTATTCGGGATAGATTTCCTTGGCAAAATTAGGAAAACAAACTCCAGATCCATATTTTAGGATGTTATAAAACGAATGGAGTGAAAGTGTACCATAGACAAAAGAGAAGGATGAATTTGTGTGTATTTAAAAACTATAATTATTTAATGAAAGCTTTAAACACTAATTTTAAATCATCTTTTAGAAATAGAAAATATAAAAAATTTTCCTTTAGCAAATACATAAAAAATCCTTTTTCAAAAATTATGCATCAAAAGATAAAAATACTTTATTTTAACTTTTTAATGTTACTTAGCATTTTCAATAGCAACTCAAATCTTCATTCCAACATTGATATCACCACTACACATATAACTAAACACGAATTTGTGGTGCAAGAAAGTAAAAATAAAGTCTAAAAAATAAAAACAAATATTTTGTATACAAGTCAATTTATAGTTGTTTAATGAACACGCCAATGCCCACTCAAACCTTGTACCTAAGAATTTCACTAGCACTCTCTCCTTCCCAACAATGTAGAGAAACCTCTCTCCTTCACAAGGCAACGAGCCAAGCCTTAACACCACTCTGTCCTTCTACTCCTAACAAGGTGGAGACACCTCCTTCCTTTATGGGCAACATAGAAACCCTCTACACCACATTCCTCTTTGAAAAGCACATAAATCCTAGTTGCTCTTACTAGATTCATAAGGTACACAAGACCTCAATAAGATTTCCATAGCCTTTATAATAAGATTGAAAAAACTCTCCACCAAGAGCTCCAAACTACAGAACTATAGGAAATGAAGGATATTAATAGGGAACAACCAAATTGAATCCTCACATAAGTTTTCAAAAGAAATCTCTAATGAAAATTCCACTCATGTTTCTCAAATCACTCATCTCTCAAATCTTTGAAAATGTTTAGCAAATCAACCAAAAACTCTCTAAGGTTTCTTAGAGAGTAATATTTATAAGGTGGCTTCATTAGAAACCCTAAAAAAGTCTATTTATTAAGATAGTCAGTTTGATCAAAGGACTGTACAACACAATTAGTATAATTAGATTGAAACCCTAAACAACCTTCTCTATTTGTTTGGAATGTATGATGATGATCATAAAATATAATTATTTTACTTTCTTCCTCTAGGTCATTAATTTATTTTTATAATTTAGGATTATAACAATATGCTCTCTAATTCTTTGGACTGTATAATATGATTCATATAATTTGATATTGAAAGTGGTTTGATGTTAATCAAAAATGTATGCCACACAAAGAGATGTGGCGCGGTGGGAGGGATTGTGTGTTCTAAAAAAATTTAAAATTTGTGTAGAAGCTATGAAAAATAAGGCAACAATAAATTTTTTTATTTTATTTTGAAATGAACTAGAGTAGACACAATAATTAGAACTATTAAACATCCTTTCTGAAATTAAATAAAAAATACTTGCAAATAATTAATATTTTGAATTTTTTTTTAATTATTTTATCAAGATAAAATTGAAAGAGGCTTTCTTTCAATAGTAATCATTTTTCATAAGTCATTCAACTATCACAAGTAAGAAATAAACTATACAATAAATAAATGCAGGAAAGTAATAAAGAAATACGAAATCATTTATATTGTTCAGTCACTATTGACCTATGTTTACTCTCTGAGTCCTCTAATCAAGAATTCCACTAAATCCCTCTTTCTTCTTACAAGGTGTAGAATCCTCTCTCCTTCTGCTCCTAGTAAGGGGGAGAAACCACTCTCCTTCATGGGTGATGAATGAACTCTACAACACCTTTCTCACTCCCCATCCTCCTTAATTAGATTTGAGTCTTCTCACAAAGACTTGATGGAATTCATCACATAATAATTTATACAACAAATCAAGAAAATAAGGAAGATATTATACTAGGCAACCTTTGGTGAATCTCTCAATCACTTTTTTGCTCCTTAAAAGATCTCTGAAAACCGCTCCAATTTTTCTCCCAAAATCTTCATGAAAAAGATTCTCTACAAAAGCTCTGGCATGCTCACAATCCAAGTTGAAATACTCAATAAAAAAGTTCTTTCATTTTCTTATTTATTGATATTAATACTTAGGTTTCAAAAGAAACCCTAGATATGTTATTTATGAAAATTGTCAACCTATTCGTACAGTGTGGTCAAGGGATCATGTAATACTATTAGCAAAAATAACCTAAAGCCTTCTATGTTTAATCATCGTATACAATATAGATCTTACAATATAGTCAAATCAAGTCTTTGACTCAGGCTTATTTAAATGAGGACCATCTAAACAAGCTCTCTATTTATTTGACAAGTATAATATGGGTCATATCATATAAAAGATACTTTAATTTGAATCCTTAACTTTTTGTTCTAAAATAGGCAAATATTTAATAAATAATTAAAATTTTTTCTAATAGGAATCATGTTTGCATAGTATGAATAATTCAAAATTTGAATTTACATATTTTTGGAAATATAGAAAACTGACAATTTTAATTTTAAATAGTAGATCATACAGAATGCTATGAATCATAAAGTGTATATTGTTATTTCAAATTTTGATTTTAAATTTTTGTTAATTTATATCATTTGATTTTCTTAATTTTCAAAAAAATATCATAATAATATCTTACAATATGACATAGATTTTACAGTATAATTTATAAGAAACCAAATGATATTTTCTTTAATGTTTTCCTACTATTCTATGTGTGTGCTTGGTTTTTTGGCCAATTTAATCCTATATGAAAAAAGGAAAAAAAAAGTTACAATTTGACACATTTGCTTTTTTTGAGTTCTTTTTGTTCTTGATGTCTTTATTTTTACAGCTTTGAGCTAAATCAACTCCTTTTCCTAATCCCATCTCTTATGCCCAAGATATCATTTTATCTAAAGTGTTAGTTTAAAGTGAAAGGCTTGCATATATAATTACAATTTATATTAACATAATCAATAATTTAATGATCATCAAAACCTCACTGTGAGCACCATCCTCATGGGGTTCAATAATCTCCACTTTTTTTATGAAAAATACTTTTTGTTAAAATTATATTCCAAAAAAATCAGTATAACTTTTTTTGACCCCCCTCACTTTATGTCAACTATATAATATAATATAAAAATGACAGTTTTTTTTTTTATTTTGATTTAACATTAAAAAGGAGTTGAAGTACATTTTCTACACAACCAATACACTTCTCCCCATTTTAACATCTCAAAAATGAGAGAAAAAGAAACAAAGGAAAAAAAATAAAAGACACTAAAGGAAAAAAAATAAAAAAAAGACAGCACATATAATACAATACAAAATAATAAAATCAGTAGTTAGAAGGTCATTGTATATGTGGTGGTGGCCATGGATGAAAGTGACCATGAAGAAGAGAAAATTTCCCATGAAACAAGGAGTGATTTTCCGCCACTGATGCATCATTTCTTTCCATTACTAATTTGACTGTCTAACATAATCATTCAAGCAAAGTGGTCAAGCCATACATCATATGGGTACTAGTTGTTGGATCTCAAGAACCTAGAGTACACCAGGGTTTTGATAATCACAAACATTATTCGTTAAGCTAATCCATATGTTAGCCTTGTGTGCATGTCATTTTCCTTATACTAATATTTTAAGTAAATGACACAAAGAAAAATAATATTCAATAAGAGTCGGGAAGAATAAATGGAGATCAAATTTGCAAAAGAAAAGACTAACAAAGATTATTAGTGTGTGCACATAATTTTCTTTTCTCCTTTTTTTCAATATTATTATAGGTGCAAAATGGTTAAACAATCAAGAGCACACTTACAAGTGAGAATCAAAAGATAAAAAAGTTTAAAATTAATTAAAATCACTTGATTTCCTTAAGAAATAAATCTATATGATCTTGATAGTATTATATGATCATTTATAACATTCATAATAAATCAAGTGATATTAATTAAATAGATCAAAACAAAATTAAAACATAACTAATTGTATTATACAATTTGTTATTTCAAATAAAACTTGCCCTTTTTTTAAATTTCCATAAACATGTAAATTTGAATTGATCATACTATAAAAATATTTATAATATTTTTCTATATTAGATCCTTAAATCTAAGAATTGAATCAGGATCAAATCAAGCTGAATATTCATACAGTATGATACATAACATTTAGTCTACGAACAAATAGTGAGCCTGTTCGAACCATTCCCATTTTGGATAGGATGATCCATTAATCTCCTAAATTGAGCATATTATTCTTTAATGATCAAGTAGTCGGATCAAACAGAGAAGTTTTTTTAGTTTTATTAAGAATAAGCTAAAGGTAATGTATAAATTTGTTTTCATGTTGTATGATCTAGGTAATAAAAATAAAAAAATTAGGGCCTTATTTAAATATAAATCTTTAGGGTTTTATAAGAGTTAGTTCAAGTAGTTATTATAAAGAGTTTTATAGGGTTCTTTAGAGAGAGAGAGAGAGGGAGTCTTTCATATCGGTGCTTATGTAATCATTTCGAAGGTGAGAGAAAGATTGAGGGATTGTGAGGAAGGTTCCCTGGGTGTAGTCCACGGAATTGTGTGAGGTGATTCACGTGGTGATTTCTATATTCTTCACTTTATTCCTTAAAGTTGTCGAAGTGAAGAGCTCTTTAAATGGAGCTCTAAGAATCTTTATTAAAAGGCTAGAGTCTTGCCAAGGAGACAAGGAAGACTACATCTCCATTGTGCTAGGAAGTAAATAGAGGGAGTTTGATAATTTTTGAGGAAAAGAAGTGGTGTACAAGGTTTTTCTTTGCATGTGAAAGGATGAGGGCTTCTCTGCCTTAATAGGAGCAAAAGGAGTGGCTTAGTGGAATTCCCAAGGAGGATGACTTTGGTTTGTAATTCAGAAGAGTATTCTGGTAAGGGCAAAGGTCTGTTGTCCATTGATAATGGTTTTTCGTCAAAGAAGGTTGTCCCTGAGGATTATAAAATTCATAACAATGATTATGAGGCATCTTACTCTTCTAGTGCTAAATTGTTCGTTAACTGATTCTCTAAACTGGTTAATGGGCGCCTTGATGATAGTAAGAATTCTTCTTATGTGCAAGCAGTTCAAAATTCTGGTTCTGATATTTCAAATGTTGTTGTGATGGATTCTTTAAGCAATAAAAATTCCAATCGTATTTCTTCTTCGAGGATTAATGCTCCTAAGAATAATAATGAGGATAATGTTATTAAGGATTCATAAGTGAATCCGATGGGGGAGGCAAATGCTTGGAGGAGGCAACCTAATATCAAGATTGTTAACTTAGTAAATAATGTAGAAATGTCTGAGGATGGAGTTGCAGTTAAGTTGCACATTGAAAATGAAAAATCTAATATCCATAGACTCCGCAAATTTGTGGTTGTTAAAGTTTTTAGAAATTTTGTTCCCTTCTAGGTTACCAGCACTGATTTGAGGAAGCAATGGAGCCATTTGGGTGCTTTCCATCTTACCAATTTAGGAATGAATTGGATGATGTGTTCATTTCATTCCTTTGTTTTCAAAGAAGCAGTGCATAGTGGAGGACCTTGGTTTGTAGGCAAACATATTATCAGAATGAAGAATTGGAGTCCTGAATTCTCCCCATTAACTATGAAGAATTTGTTTTCTCATATATGGATTAGACTCCCACATCTTCCATTATTCTGTTGGGATGAGATTAACATCACTAGAATAGCGTCTATGGTGGGTACACCGATGTATTTGGATGGCAATTCAATTGGGGTAGAAGAGAATTTGCAAGGGTATGAGTTCATATAAAGCTGGATGAGAAACTCCCTCAAGGCATTTGGTTGGAAGGCAATTTTGGGAGATTTTTTTCAAAAGATTCAGTATGAAAAAATTGCCTCATTTTGTTATAAATGTGGTAGGGTTGGTCATGATCAACTTAGGTGCAATAAGATTGATAATTCCCTAAAGAATGTGTCTTCAGTTCCTAGTGGGAAAGTGGTTAATAAAGTAACTACTGACCAAGGTTATTTTGCAAAAGTTGTAAAGGAAGCTAGGGTGATGAAGACTTGTTCTGTTAATGATAAAGATAATGGGAAGGATTCTAAAGAGTATGGTCCCTGGATTCATGTGAGCTATGGAAGGAAAAAATCTTATACAAGTTACAAACTGAGAAGTGTTGTTGACCCCATTGCTAGAAAGTTTGTAGGTAAGGCAAAAGCTAGTGTTTATAAGCCTGTTTTTGTTAACCAGGTTGCTAATGCTGTAGTTGTGTCTGGTGATAAGACACTAGCAATTTTGGAGAAACCTGTTATTATTATTGCCCAAGCTAGGTCAGATGACATAAGTGTAGCGAATGTTGGGATGATTCAAGCTGTTTCTATTGAGGCTAATGCTAATATTATTTCTGGTAATTCTGTTAAAGTAGACAGTTTGGAATTTTTTGTAGAGGTAAATGCTTCTGATTTTGTTGTTCATGTTGCTACTAATTCTATTGATTAGAGAATTGTTCAAGATAAGGTTGAGAAGGAAGGTTATTTCGATAAAAATATTAGTGCAGTAGATATGTTGAAGGAGGCTAAAGAGGATGGTGAGCTTGTTTCTAATGATGAAGATAAAAGTGTTGTTGTTAAGTGTTCTACTGCTGTCAAGGCGAGTTTCTCATAAATTTTATCAGCACAGCTTTTGGCTGTTGGTGAAAATTGCCTGGGTAATATTCTTATATAATCTAGTGCTGGTGTAGTAGATGTCGCTGAAGGTATTTCTAGTAAGGCGAAGACTTATCTAAAGAATTCTTCATCATCATACTCTGGTAATCAAAAGAAGAAAATAAAGAAATATGGTAGTATGTTTGGTCCTATAAAAGATAGCCTTAGAGGTAGAAGAGGTGACGGTAAGCTGAATAGTGTTGGGGGCTCATCCCCATTGGTTTCCTAATGTCTTCATTACTATTTTAGAATTGTAGGGGAGCTAAGAAAAAAGAAGCTTCCCATTACTTACATAGTGTTGTAGTTGATTATGGGGTTTTTTTTATTGGTCTAATAAAAAGTAAATTAGACTCATTGGATAGTAATGAGGTGAAAAGAATTATTGGAAGTGAATGGGATTATTTTCATTTTGACACAAAAGGAACATCTGGTGGTATTCTTGTGTTGTGGAGAAGTAAGATTTCTTCCTTTACTATCTTAAATTCATCTAATCAATGTGTTATTGGTTATCTAAAAGCTCCTAATGGTATTCTATGGAATGTATCCATTGTCTGTGGTAATAAGGATAAGTATGAAAGGAGGAAGTTATGGGAGTTGATAGAAGTCTACACTTCTAATTATATGCCTTGTATTATTGGAGGAGATTTTAATTGCATTCTTTCCAAAGGGGAAAAAAAGGAGGTAAGAGGTTCATGTTCTCTCAAAGGCCTCAAGAGATGAAGGATTTTCTATTAATATATATTGGGTCTATCGGTCCCAAATTCACTTGGTGCAATAATAAAGAAGGTCTAGCTCGGATTTGGGAAATATTAGATAGAATTTGTCTTAATTCCAAAGCTTTATGTTGGATTTCGTGTTCTTCTAAAAGCAAACGGGTTTTGTGTCCGACGGCTACATATGGAAGCTCTTGCCTATTAGGTTTTCATTAAATTTCACTTGGAGTGAATCAAACACATTTGGAATGAGAGAGTAAAATGTCAGTCATCTTTGGAAATTTCTGAAGCCGGTGTTCTCTTCCTTTCTCGGCCTCATCAGATGTCAAATATTCCGTCGACATTTTCCTCAAGCTCTTCCAAATTCTACATGGGGGATTGTTTCCCAAAGCTTGAAGGAAAAATATTACTTCTTAAATTGGTTATGAAAGGTCTCAGCTGCGCATAAACGCACATGAATACCATTTCAGTTGGAACAGCTTGTATTGCAATAGTTGCTCATGCATCTAGAGTTCCTGTTCTGATATGCTGTGAGGCATATAAGTTTCATGAAAGGGTGCAACTTGATTCAATATGCTCTAATGGACTTGGTAACCCATATGTAATCTCAAACGTTCCTGGGAAAGAAGATGTGAATCATCCGGCAAATTGGGTTGATCATAATAATCTTCAGCTTTTGAATCTTTTTTATGATGCAACTCCTTTTGACTATATATCGATGAATGTGATAGAGCATGGAATGACATTTGATACACTTCGAAAAGAATCTCACAAGTCGTAAGTAAAGTTCAAGAAGTTCTTACTTGTGCTAGACGATATTTCGGATGATGATAAAGAGCAAGATTAAAAAAAAAAGAGCGACAAAATTTAAAAAATGATGTGAGGAGAAAATCCACAAAAAAAAGGAAAATAGATTACAAATAAAAAAGAAAGTTTTGTTCATCATCATCGCCATTGGCACCAATCATCACGCAGGTATAACCTTCTAAACTCAAGAGCCTCAAAACCCCGCATTCGGCGTTCGCGGCACCTCGGAAAACCGCGCATACCCAATTTTCTCTAGCATGGTGGGAAGGAAACCCGGTGCGACGCCTACGACGAGGCAGGTGGGCCATATACGCACTTTTCTCTAGCACGGCAAGGACAAACATAAGTACTCATAGATGCCTCAGTGCTTATGGGGAAAACAACTGCGCATTTCAAACAGATCCCTTGAAGACCCATACACGCCTTTCTCTGGCGTGGCGGGATTGAAGATTTACAGTCACAGTGCTATCCGACACCTATTATATACTCTTTTCTCTAGCGTGGCAGGAGGCCCATACTCTTGAAATTTCCCCTGAACTGGGGAGAAGCCGAGAGGCTGTCGAATTTTACAGTGACAGGGGACCTGAACTTAAGCAAATGAAGACGAACTGAACTTAAAAGAATTTAAATAAATGATAATGAACTGAACAAAGGATTTGAATCAAATTTAACCATAGGGGACTTGAACGATGACAAAGGATCTAGACTTAAATGAGCGCAGGGCACATAAATCTAAATGAATGTATACATGGAACCAAACTTAATTCAAATAACAGGATAGTGGTCTTTAAATTGATAAATGCACAGTCAAAATAAAAACATCAATACTAAATAACAACTATGATCGCTCATGCAAACAAACAGGGAACTCGTTGCATCCGAAGAACAATGTGCGTATAAGGAAATGTAATTGCCTGCATATGATCATGAATACGAACATGACACTTGCATAAGTACAACAGTTCATTTACATAAGGAGGAATACTTGGATAAGCACATAACCACATTTGCCGACAATGGAGGGAGACAAGATAATTGCAATAAATATCATAGTGTGTTCATGAATAAAAACATCGAAGCTCACACACAATTGATGTCACTTAAGTGTAACCAAATACACTAGACCCCCGCAAGTGACGACAATCAACACATATGAAGAGATGGATGATAGGGAACATAGCTCAATAAATAGTCAATAATGACATGCAAATGAATGCATCAGCCTACGTGCAGATGACAACAAAGAATGCGCTGCAGGCACCTACGAACTAATGTAGAAGGTCTGCAAAGTGCACAATGAATTTGGCATGTCCAGGAGTGAACAACAAGGAGTATGTAGCGACAATTTACTAACAGCATGTACTGTGAATATAACATTTCTATAAAAGAAAAAGAAAGAAGGTCATAAAGGAAATAATCTCCATGCTACCAATGTCAATCAATTTGCAAACAAACATATAAACCACCCACAAATAGAAGAGATCGATGTGCAGTAAACACATCAATTTTCCCACAAACAACCAACTCTCCTGCAAACATATGCATTGCAGTATAGAAGGAGCACTAACACCTGCCTACAAGGACCAAAGATTTGCCATATACACGACAAGCCTATGAGTGGTGATCAACAACAGGCAATGGATGCTATGACACCCTTGCAGTCAATAACCATTCAACGCCAGGCAAATACACTGATCCCCAACAGGTAAGGATGAGTGACAGGCAACAGATGTGAGCTCCTAGGAACCGTTGTAGAAGACTCATCGTGCACTTAACATGTCACCTATGGGCCAATACAGAAGGGCTATGATAAACACAAGCTTCTATGAGCCATTGTAGAAGACATATCATATATCCAAAAATTCCCCCACATATGCACTACAATGTGTATACACAAAAAACATAAGAAAATACATGTGCAATCATACACCCACATGAGCCCTGAAGAGCGTGCCGTATTTACACACGCGACGTCTGAGGATGCTGCCCGGGTCAAAAATAAACTCAAGTTTGAGCCTGATCCTTTCATGTGGATAGATAGGAGTTGACACGACTCGAACTATCAAACAAACATACGGTCATGGTGTCGACCAGGATATTTGTTTTATAGTTCATATTAGGCCTTCAAGGCCCATAACAAAGCAAATTCGCTCATAAAGATATAAAGCCTACGAAGAACTTGATCCTTGTTGGCAAGTAGACAAAGTCGACAAGATTCAATCAACAAAATAAAATTATCCATTAATACCTCGATGATGGCCGCGTTGACAAAAAATCTCAACCGGAGGGGTCTACACAAATCTCAAAGAAATGCCTCCCAAACGCCCATAAAAATCCAAAATTCCAAAACTCATATAAAATTCAAAATATTTAAAATTGAAATCAATCATCAACCATTTAAAGTAAAATCCGTCCATCCTCCGCAATAGTTTGACAAGGTGAACAAATTTAAATATCACTTCGGCTCACAAAGAGCTAGTGTCTGGTCAAGAATATTACTAGGATTCATTCTCAAACTATCTCTTGTCAGCAAGGACGTGGCACATGTCCTCTAACTGGCAGTTTTGCCGCTAAATGGCACCGCAGGTAAACGGTTATAATCGGGGCCCTCTAAACCTGGTGGTTTGCCGCCAAATAACACCACTAAATTATGGACATGGCCAGAGCCCATATGCTCCCCAATGGTACTAAATTCTTGAGATATAAATCAATAGGTTATGATTGATAGGGCACAAAGCCCTTTGTCAGCTAAGGTGGATTCAAATTTGTCCCCTTAAACAAATAATCACCCCAGGTCTACAAGATACCCTTAAACGAAGGAACCCATGACTGCCGACAAGGATCCTTCTATCAGGTTGGGTCAATTACCTCCTCTTAACTCGATTACCTCCTCTTAACTAAGTAGACCAGGGAACATGATGGCTCGGGATGATGGAACCATGGGATCTTGATTGCTCTATCATTTATTCCCCCATCATCTGCTTTAAGTGCAAGATGGTGATATTTTTAATTTTAAATATCAAAATTTCAACAATACCACAACCCATGCTACTAATATACGCCAGATACCATGTATTTCTACGTATCTGATTGACGACAAGCCTTAATCGAAAGCTCTCTCTCGTTATCGAGAGAGGTAATTAACTATAGGGGCATGCACCTATAGGAAACAAAAACTCAGATCATAAAGTCCTCGAAAAATGAGGGACAAATCTTTGGGTGGTGTCTTATTTCAAACCCAATCTGCCTTCTGAAAATTTACCCCGGAACCTAATATATTAAAACTCTCCCGAAAGAGGAGAGAATGGGGCGCAAATTGTTGGAGCCCACAATTACATAGAGCTTTCTTTTCCAAACATTGTTTTCATTTTGTCTCCCACCAAGGTATGATACATTCTAAAAATGTTCATCAAATTATTTATGATGGTCACTCTGAATTCTTCATTATATCTTTTTTGCCATCAACCTTTTACAACTGCACGATCAATTTTGTTGCAATAGAAATTAAAGTGTCGGATGATGCCACATGGAAAATTTTCACAGCCCTCTCTTCCTCTTTTCCTTCTCTCAACCTTAAGGACAATGTTGGTTTCCATAATGAGGGGAATGTTATATGGGTTCAAATATATAGTAAACACTAGTTTATTTCTTTTATTCTATTTTTAATTTATTTTAGGTAGATCGATTCTATATCGTAAACTTGGTCTACCCAAATATTATAAATACACCTCATATTATAAGAAAAGATATTAAATGAATAATTTCTAATTTCTCCCTTTCTAATCATAATTATTTCCTTAAAGAGTCCACACCTACTCAAAAGATGCATTCCCCTTCTTGATGTAGATCAAGAAGAATAACATCACCTCACTCAATTCTACCTACTTACATCCACTCACTCAATTGAAGGAAGGGGTTTGAATAAAGCACTCCAAAAATAAGACTGTTGAGGATTTTTTTTTCTTTGTAATAATTGAAGGTTGGAATAAAATTTGTCTGCTTATCATTATGTGGAACCTTGTCTCTTTTAATATTATTTATTTATCTCACTTTCAATTCAGTCTACATGAGTGTTATGCTTCTTGGTGATTCAAGAAGCTTTGGTACCTTTCGAGTAGGTGTAAACTTCCAAGAGAAATAGAAGACATAAAGAGAAAGAGAGGAAAGCTAAAATTCTATTAATTTTATAACTTTTTCTTACAATAGGATGTGTATTTATAATACTTGGATAGACCAAGTTTACAATATAGAATCAGTCTAACTTAAACAAACTAAAGAAATACTAGACTAGTGCATTATTACATATGTTGACCCATTTGTCATTTATGAAATATCATATGTTGATGTATAACACTCTCACCACCATGAAAAACAACATTGTTCTCAAGGTTGAGAGAAGGAAAAGATGCAGAGAGGGGAAAATTTTTCCATGAGGTATAATTCGGTAATTTAATTTCTATTGCGACAAAACTTAACCACGAAGTTCAAAAAAAGTAGAAGGAGAAAAAGGCATAAGGAGAAAATCATAATTACCGTCATGAATAGTTTGATAAACATTTGTAGAATACATCCTAACTAGCTGAGAGGTAGAATGAAAATGAAGCATGAAAATGAAAGTTCTATGCAATTCATATGAAGATTCATATACTATTAGAATAGGAAAATTATCTTAAATGGCAAGTATATTAAGGGCTCTAGAATTAATGCAAAAATGTTAAGTATCATCATATTTTTGAAAATGTGTAGAATAATAAGGACGGATGTTAATAGGTTCAGATAAGAATGGAAGATAAATATGATGATCAATGGTGTACAAGTTTGAGGTAAAACTTTTGGTGGTTGAAACAAATGTTGAGATTGTTTGAATAAGGTATAATTGGATAATGATAGATGATGTGTAAGAAAAGAGAAGCCTGTCGAAGAAGATGACAATTGTGAAGGGATTCGACTGGTGAAAGGGAAGTATCTTGATGGAGTGGAGTATGTGGACAGTCAATACTTAAATTATCAAATTTATTGTCTATGAAATCCATGGAAGCAAATTGAACATCCGCTAGTTGTAGAGATTTTTGTATTTCAGATAATTGTAATTCTTGCTTGGTTTGCATTGCCCGGATGATTTCTAGCAAATATGTGTTCTTCATTTTGGTTTGATATTTGTGGATAGAGTTTGCGAAAGATGTGGTACTAAATATCACGAACTGGTACCTAATGCATTTTTTAAAGATGGATCATGTAGGACAACAGTTGGCCACTGGAGAATTTGCAAAAATGCTATGTTGGAAAACAGATGGTGGTGCTTGGAAGCACGAATGGATGGCTAGTGGGACGACTGGTCTTCAAATAGCAGGTCTTCAACTGCTTAATCTCGAAAGAAGCAGAAAAGTTGATGTGAGAGAGTTGCTGTTCTGGAAAACAGCAGTGCATTGGTGGCTAGTGGGCTGAAAAAATGTCTGCAGCATGTGGATGATTGAAAAAACTTCTTTATGTGAAGAGTGCTTGTTGTTCTTGGGGTTCTTGAACAAGAAAATGTGGTCAAATCAAAGACTGTTGTTGTTCTTATGTGAAGACTGATGTGGTTCTTGTGTGAAGACTGGTGCTCCTGATGGCTGAAAATTCCTCCTGATTCTTGATTGCTGCAGGATTCTGTATCGGGAGATAAAATGTGCTGAAATCTGATGCTAGACAGGTTCTTGCAGCTGATTTCTACAGAGGGCTACAGGTGAGGCTGCGATTTAGTTATGATCTGTGGAGTGGAAGAACAACAGACTGTTGTTTTCTGTTGGAGGGATGAGGGATCCTGCTGTTGTTGTTGGAGTTGAAGAAGAACAGCAAGTTGCCGCTATTGGTATTGGAGAGGGATGAGGGGTGAATGTCAGAGCACTAAATGTTATGCTTCTTGATGATCCAAGAAGCTTTGTGTGGGCTCCGAAAATTCGGCCCCGGCCTCCGCCCGACTTTTTTGGTTTTCGAGGGATGAGTTTTAACGAACTAAGTTCCGGGGTAAATTTTGGAAGGCAGATGAGATAGTAGATAAGACACTACCCAGAGATTTCGCCCTCATTTTGCGAGGACTTTATGATCTGAGTTCTGGTTTCCTATAGGCGCAAGCCCCTATAGTTAATTACCCCTCCCGGTCACGAGAGAGAACTTTCGATTAAGGCTAGTCGTCAATCAGATACGTAGATATACATGCATCTGGCATATAGTAGCAGCATAAGTATTTGGAATGATCAGAGAATTTGGGAATTTGGAAGATTTGATATTTTAAAAGTAAAAATTTCACCATCTTGCACTTAAAACAGATGGTGGGGGAATGGATGATAGACCCGATCAAGATCCCATGGTTCCGTCGTCCCGGGCCATCATGGTCCCTGGTCTACTTAGTCAGAGGAGGTAGTCGACCCAACCTGACAGAAGGATCCTTGTCGGCAGCCATGGGTTGCTTCGTCCAAGGGTACCTTGTAGACCTGGGGTGAATATTTGCCTAAGGGGACAAATTTGAATCCACCTTAGCTAACAGAGGGCTTTATGCCCTATCGATCATATCCTATTGATTCATATCTCAAGGATTTGATGCCATTGGGGAGCATACGGGCTCTGGCCATAACCATAATATAATGGTGCCATTTGGCGGCGACCACCTGGTTCAGAGGGCCCCGAGTCATAACCGTTTATCCTGCAGTGCCATTTGGCGGCGAAACTGCCGGTTAGAGAACTCGTACCACGTCCTTGCTGGCAGGAGATTGTTTGAGAATGGATCCTAGTGATATTTCGACTAGGCACTAGCTCTATGTGAGCTGAAGTAAATTTTAATTTGTCCACCTCGGCAAACTGTTGCGGAGGGTGGATGGATTTCATGCTTTGAGTTTTTGATGGTTTAGTTTCAATTTCAAATATTATAGACTTATGGGATTTTTGACATTTTTGGAGATCTTGGATTTTGAGAATTTTTATTGAGTTTTGGAGTTTTGGTAGGGTTTGGGAGGCATTTGGGATGATTGATATAAACCCCTCCGGTTGAGACTTGCATTCAACACGGCCATCATCGGGGTATATGAGGTCATTTTTATTTTGTTGATTGGACCCTGTCGACTCTACCTACTGGTCGATAGAGGATCGGGTTTCATAGGCTTTGAGCCTTTGTTAGTGAATTCTCTTGATTATAAGCCTTGAAGGCCTAATATGAACTATAAAATAAATATTCCGGTCGATCTCGCGACCGCATATTTATTTAATGGTTCGAGCCGTGTCAACCCCTTTCTACCCATACAGGAGGATCGGGCTCGAACTGGAATTCACTTATTGACCCGCGCAGCATCCCTAGACGTCACGTGTGTACCAATAACACGCTCGCCGGGGCCCATGCGGGTTCATGATTATATTTTCCCCTTTTAGTGTACCTATGTATATACAAATTAAAGTGCACACGTGTGGGGATATTCTTGGAATATTTGTACACGCCTTCTGTCCGCTTGCATGAAAGTTGCAGATCCGGTGGCGTGGCGTCGTACAATCTCCACAACTGTTGCTGGTAGGCAGGTAGATATTTTCATTCATAGATTGGAATTGGCTTCAGGATACTGCATTTACTGAAGTCTTCTCGCATATACCCGCGAGTGACATGTTTTACATACACCTGTACTCGTAGAGAGATTGTATGTATTGCAGATCTTCAAGCATTTTGCTTGTAGGCAATATATTTGATGTATCACTGATCTCCTACAGCAACTCGTAGGAGCTTTTATCTATTGTCAATTGATCACCATTTGACTTTCAAAGGAAGTTGTATGTTCATTTGTGGATTAGTATTGGTCGTTAGATGAATGTCGTTCATCGATGATTCTGTTCCGTTGGTTGATTGATAAGTGATTGCACTTGTCATTGGCTTCTTTATGTACGCTTGGGTTCAAGTCCAGCTTGATGTGCAAGTTCATGTTCTAGTTCAAAGTCTTCTGAAATCTTTGGAAATTCAAACCTCTTGTAGTTCAATTGAGTTCAGGTTCTAGGTTATCTTATTCAAGCCCCCTGCTGTCCTTTTAAGTTCAAGTATAGCCGGTTGTCATTTGATAGTTGTTGATCATAAGCAAGCCATCAACACATATCAATCATCGTTACTTGTTGGTAAGGTTGTTGCATATTCATCACTAACCTTCTCATGCATACTGGTTAGTGAGTTAGTATATTCCTTGCACATTGACTTTCATGATATTATAGTGAGCTATGGCCTACATTTGACATTGGAAGGGGTGTCATAGTGTTCCTCATTCATCAAACTTATCAAATGGTCGTACTCATAGGATAGTTGGTATTTGTTGGTGCTGATGTTTCTAATCAGGCATGATAGTTCTCCAACATTCATAGGGCATTTTAGCTTGTTGGTTGGAGATAAGTCATCGTTTTCCTTCCTTTGCTTGTATGTTGATCTCGACTGCAGGGAATTGTTGCATCAATTGTGTATTCTTTATAACTCAGTGAATGCATCAAATCACTAGTCTTCCTCACTTGCAAGGTGTTAATACAACAGCTTGTATGTCAACTTATGTTGATTATGAGAGTGTTACTCTCCAATGTTTATCATAAGTCATTTATATTTACTCGTGTCATAGCTTCCATCAGAATCTCCTTGCCTATGTTTGCAGGGTGGATCAAATGCTATTATAAGTCCTGCTCTTCGTCTTCAAGACAAACACTTGTATTATGGATTCCTTTTCCTTGCTCATGGCTTGATTGACATGAGCACTATGAGTTCCACCTCATTCATTTATTAGTTTTGAAGTTCAACTCCACATAGTCAACTTGTATATTCAATTCAAGTTCATATTTACTGTGTTTAGTTCAAATCAAAGTTCCTTGTTCTTCACTTGAGTTCGAGCTCAATGTCATGTTGTCCAAATCACATTTGAATATTCAAAAGTCCACTGTAGTCCGAAGTCGATTCAAGTTTGATTTCAGTTCATTGTGATTTGCACCAATTAAAAATCATTTGATTTCAATTTAAAATGTTTGTCCACTTTAGGTTCATTTGTGTTCATTCGAGTTCAAAGCACAAGTTCTGGTCCTCTTCCTTTGAGCTCAAATAGGTCCAAGTACAGTCATATGATCACCCGAAATTTCGGCAGCATTCCGGCATCTCCCCCGTTTAGGGGAAATAACGAAAAACTGGGCCTTTCCCACCACGCTTAAGAAAGCGTGTATGGTAGATGCCCTCTTTCGAGGACACCGTGGCCGTGTAAAGTCTTCAATCCCCCACCA
Organism: Dendrobium chrysotoxum; assembly: GCA_019925795.1. Classification (NCBI taxonomy): domain Eukaryota; kingdom Viridiplantae; phylum Streptophyta; class Magnoliopsida; order Asparagales; family Orchidaceae; genus Dendrobium; species Dendrobium chrysotoxum. Next base: position 58,212,258 of record CM034312.1, read on the forward strand.
CGCTTAAGAAAGCGTGTATGGGTCTTTGACGTACCTGAAAAAGCAAAGCATTTGTTTCCCCGCAGGTACAGAGCCGCATACGGGTACTTAAAATTGTCCCCACTACGCTAAAAAAAGCGTGTATAGGGCCTACCCGCCTCGCCATAGGTGTCGCACCGGGTTCCCTTCCCACCACGCTTAAGAAAACGTGTATAGGCGGTTTGCCGGCTCGACACGAACGCCGAGGATAGGATTTTGAGGTGATTACCCGCCTCGTTGTAGGCGCCGCACCGGGGTCCCATCCCACCACGCTTATGAAAGCGTGTATAGGCGGTTTTCCGGTGCGCCGCGAACTTCGAGGGCGAGAATCTGAGTTAGAAAATTATACCTTTGCAAGCGTCGAGGTTGGCACGTAGATCGAGGCAAGAGATATTTTCATTTCTTTTTTTTTTGTTTCCTTTTCTCTTATTTTTCCTTTTTTTTTTTGAATATCTCCTTTTTTTTTTTCACATACACACACACATAAATATATAAATACATAAATAAATATATATATATATACTAATAATAATTAGTAATTAATAACTAAATAAATTAAGATAATATAATACTAATAACTGTTAACAACAATTAATGACTAAAACTAAGATAAATCTATCTAATTACCAAGATAGGTCAAGTGAGACAGGCGGTGGACTGCGGCTGGATCAGATGAGATTTATGCTCGGGTAGAAGAGGATGGGTCAGAGCTCAGTTGGGTTTGTTCGGCTATAGCAGAAGATCGGGTAGGTTGAATGCTCCCTCCCTCTTTCTCTCTCTCTCTCTCTCTCTCTCTCTCTCTCTCTCTCTCTCTCTCTCTCTCTCTCTCTCTCTCTCTCTCTCTCTCTCTCTCTCGACCGACAGAACAGGGAGGAACGTCGCGGGAGGGGCGAAGTCGATCGAGTGAAAGGCGTCGGGTAAGAGACAAGAGGCAGGGATCGGGTTCGATTCGAAGCTCGGAGAAGATCGGAGCCGCTGGATGTCGGAAGGTAGGCTTGCGGTTTGCAGGCTTCGGTCGCGACTAGGACCAGGGATCGGAGGTAGCCCGGGCAGGAGCTTGACTAGGGCAGTATGTTATTTAAGGACAAGGGGGGAGGCTCCGGCGATTGTAAGAGATGGATGAGGGATTTCGACTGGAGGCTTGGAGTCGGATGAGGGCAAGAGGTCGGAGAAGCAATGGAGGCCGAAGCTTTTGCGAGTTGAGTGGGTAAGTCCTGAAGTCGAAGCCTCTTCCTTTTATTGACGTTGCGAGGAGCGAAATCGAGGCTTCCGCGAAGGATTTCCGGGATCTGATCGTTTCGGCGCCGGCTCAGCGGGGTCTCGGCGGGATTCGCGGGATTCAGGTACGAGGTGTATTTTCGTTTGGAGATCCAGTGGTCAACAAATGCCCCCCAACAAATGTGGTTCACGTCTAGAGCGAATCACGTTTGTTGTATGCTGATAGACTTTATGGATCTCTAGATATTTTTTCTAGATGTCACACAAAGGTCTTCATTTAGTGGATCTCCAAAAATTTGCTTGGATGTCACACTAACATTATCGGTTAATGGATCTCCAAAAATTTGCTTGGATGTCACACTAAAATTATCGGTTAATGGATCTCCAGAATCCATTTCTATGCCTTCGTGGATCTTTAGATGCATTTGTAATCATCAATACGATTGACATGCTGGCTTTAGTTAGGTAGAGATCCAAAAGATACTGATAGAGCATTTTATACCCAACTCCCTAAAGTAGCACTTTGTAGGTTGATGATAGTATATAGTAATGCCACTCTCTGTTCTTCTTTTGACACTACTGCTTTCTTAGTTTTCAGTTTTGATTTTATAACTGTACTGACAATTCTTTGTTTCTTGTGCAGGTCACTACAGAGATAGGATCCAGTCAGTCAGCTACCACTGGAGATTTGGCTCTGGTACGTTTTTTAGTTTGTTTGTTCTGTTTCTCTTCTTTCTTTGGCTGCTTACTGACCCTTGTTGCCTTGTGCAGGTTCCAGGAGGAGCGAGACACCAGTTCGTGAGCTACTACAGGAGACCTTGGCTTCATGTATACTTTTCTTTTTAGTAGCATTTTCATGCACTTGCGTAGTCTTTGATTTTTGCTGATACTTCTGTTGCTTCGTGCAGGCTCCAGAAGTGCAGAGTGCCTGGTCTTTGGAAGAAGCAGAGCAAAGCTGTTGACTTCCTCTTCAGGCATAGCTTAGGAGGCAAATTTGTAGTCCTCTGCGAAGGACATTGTACTTTTCTCCCTTTTTTTGTTGATGTAAACTTGTAAAAGAGAACTGAGAATTTATATATGGATTCTGAATTAATAAAATGAAGCATTTTTTGTGAATTCTACTGTTGATGAGCTCTCTTTTTACTGCTCCTGTGATTTCTGTGGTTGTACTTCAAGTTGTGTTGATGATGAAGTAAATAATTTTAAATATTTATTTGGGGATCTTGGCACGCAGCGCGATATCGACCCAAATAAATATTTAAAAATGCCCCCAGCCTTTAGGGACACTTGTAGATGTCGTTCGGGATACCTCTTTCTTGTAGCTTTAGTTTCCCTGGGATTTTGGTTCCTTCTGTCCTGTGCTTTATACTGCAGACATTGACGGAGAATTACCTGATTTTGTCTTTACTGACTTGTCAGGAGATTTGTACCTTCTGCCCTATGCTTCTTGCTTTGGCGAGCTTGATGAAGGAGTAGATGCCGGTGACCTAGACGTATTAGGTCGTTTTAGGTCAGTGGCGAGAAGTCATCGGTCCAGTGCTTTGTGCATAACGGACTTGTTGATGACGGAATCCTTTTAGTTCAGCTTTAAGCTTTTCATGAACTTTGGGATAATTTCTTCGGTCCTTTGCTTTGTGCTTTGGTGGACTTGTTGAAGAAAAATTCCTTCGATCCTAGCTTTGTGCTTTACGGATTTGTTGAAGGATTTATAGGTTTTAGATTTGGTTGATAGTACCAATAATGAGTAGTATCTTGATCCTTAACCACTTGAGGAGACTTTAATCTGAGTCACTTGAGTTCATCAGATCGGAAGAGCTGGGATTTGATAGCTCTTCGTCCTCTGGTTGCTGAGATGGGGGTCCCTCTACTACGGCCTTTCTTATGGCGTATTGAGTAGATGGAACTGCCAGCGATCCGGCCATATTTGGGCGTGTTGGATCCGACCTCTTACACCCATTCAGGCTTCAGACTTGAGCTAAGGGAAATGTGCTTCCCAATGCTGATTTTGCTGAAGTTGATAGATTTGGAGTCTTCCTTTATGGTTAAAGATTTGGAGCCTACGCACATTCGGTAGTTGCTCGAGATCTCTCCTTCCCACAGGAACCTTGATTCTCCGGTCAATTAGGAGGATTTAGTAGACTACGCTCACTTGAACTTGTCGAGTCAAATTTGCCTTCGTACTTCTTACAGTCCCTACTGACGGGTTGGCGAAGTGGGGGTTCCGCTACTACGGCCTTTCTTATGGCGTGTTGAGTAGACGGAGCTGCCAGCGTTCCGGCCATATTTGGGCGTGTTGGATCCGACCTCTTACACCCACTTGAACCTTAAGCTTCAAGCTGCAGAAAGACTTCAGGCTGGTCTGGCTCAATTTGTTGGAGCGTGTAGTCATGAAAATCTCTTTCTTGACTTTTGAAATCTTCGTTTGTTGGAGAAGGCGGTGTTTCGATCTTTTGGAAGATCACCTGCATTCACTTTGAAAAGCATTCATTGTATTCTTCAGTATAAAAGAATATTTGCGTTGGTGATTTTAAATATTTATTCGGAGATCTCGGCATGCAGCGCGATGTCGACCCGAATAAATATTTAAAATGCCACCTGTCTTGCAGGGACATTTCAGAATAAGACAAATTTGGAATTTTAATATTTTAAATATTTATTTTGGGGATCTCGGCGCATAGCACGATGTCGACCCAAATAAATATTTAAAATGCCCCGTCTTGCAGGGACATTTTGAAATGCATTCTTGCAACAAGAGAATTTCAAAACGTGAAGGTGTATGTGTTAATAATCATGCACAAAATACATAACACATTAAACATAGCATTTTTTGACAATCTTATGCATGGTACTTCTTCAGATGTCGACCGTTGATCGGCGGCATGGGCCTCTGACCGTGCAGGTCGATGAGTTGGTAGGCTCCTCCTTGGTATACCTTCTCGATGACGAAGGGGCCCTCCCAATTGGATACGAATTTACCACCAATTTTTCGGTGAGGGATGATTGGCCTTCTCAGCACCAGCACCAACTCCCCTTCTTGAAATGTCCGAGGACGCACCATCCGATCAAATGATTTTGCCATCCTTCCTCGGTAGATTTCTAGATTTTGTTGGGCTTGTAACCTTATTTCGTCGAGTGCATCGAGCTCCTCCATTCTCAATCGAGCATTTTGTTCTTGAGTGAGATCGTGTTGGATCGCTACTCGAAGTGACGGTAATTCAATTTCCAGAGGCAGCACTGCTTCAGCTCCGAACACTAGTGAGTAGGGAGTGGCTTTGGTTGGTGTTTTGTAGGTTGTACGATACGCCCACAGTGCTTCTGCCATCTTCGTATGCCACTCTCTTTTGTTCTTGGTGAGGATCTTCTTCAACAACTTCACCAACGTCTTGTTGAAGGCCTCTGCCAAGCCATTGGCTCTTGGGTTATATATTGATGAATACCGCCAATCGATCTTGTGCCGGTCGACGAACTTGTAAATTTTAGTACTCTTGAATGTTGTGCCGTTGTCTGAGATTATGCGGCGCGGTACACCAAATCTGTAGACAACGTTGTGGGTAAAGAAATTAATTATATGCTCGGACGTAACTTTCCTGAATGGAGCCGCTTCTGCCCACTTAGAAAAGTAGTCTGTAGTTGTCAGTATAAATCGATGTCCTGCCGAAGACGGCGGATCTATCGGTCCGATTATATCTGTGCCCCAGCATTCAAATGGCCAGGATGCTACTGTTGGGTGCAGTGGATTTGGCGGTTGATGTATAACATTACCGTGGATCTGACACTCGTGGCACCTCTTAGCATGGTCAATACAATTTCTCACCATTGTAGGCCAGTAATAACCCATTCTTTTGATTTTAGTGGCCATCTTGGGACCTGACTGATGCGCTCCACAGAGTCCTTCGTGAACTTCCGCTACCACTTTATCAGCTTCCTTGGTCCCTAGGCACCTTAGCCACATTTGATCAAAAGCTCTTCGGTACAATGTGTCATTGACAAACGCGTATCGTAATGCTCTTTTTCTAATTTGTGCGGCCAGAGATTTATCTGTTGGAAGTTTGCTTTCTTTGAAGTAGTCGACGAATGGTTGCCTCCAATCGTCTTCGACTTCAATATCTAGGCAATCCAACCACGACTCTGAGAATCTACCAGTTCTTCGTCTTATTACTGCTGGACGTTCCCCTGGTTGATTTTTAATAGTGATTTGTTGGGGAGGTTGAGGATCAACCGGGGCTGCATCCTGTTGGCTCGAACCTGGTATTCCCTCTGCTTGCGGGAATTGTAGGGTTGCTGGCTCTAAGACCCGGCGATTTTCAACCGCAATGAATATAGGTGGCCTCTTATCCTCATTTGCAAGCTCCTTGGCCAGTTTAGCTAGACAATCTGCTTTTGCATTCTGTCCTCGAGGAACCTGAGTCATCCTGACATTCGGTATTTATTTTAGAAGCTCAAGAGCTCGTCGGTGATAGTGGGCCAATTCAAGCTTGCAAATCTTGTAAATGCCCAGGACTTGATTTATCACAAGTTGAGAATCACCAAAAATTTGAAGATCTGTAATTTGGATATCAATTGCAATCTCCAGTCCTGCTATTAGAGCTTCGTATTCGGCTTCATTATTGGTCCGAGGTTCAGTTAGACTGAACGAGAATCTCATGATACCTCCCTCGGGTTCTATAAAGACTAGACCGATGCCAGCTTGGGCCTTTGCAAGATTTGGAGGTTTGGGAGACTTGATAGACGATGCCCCATCAAAGTACATCTCCCAAAACGGTACCTTTTCTTCTTCATCAACTTGCATGATTTGTTCATCTGGCAAATCATCATTGAGCGGAGAGTCAGCTGGGATTGGATGTGCGGCGAGAAAATCTGCCAAAGCTTGTCCCTTTACTGCTTTCTGTGGCATGTACACTATATCAAATTGCAGTAATAGCACTGCCCACCTTGCAAAACGACCTGTCAACGCTGGTCTTGTCATCAAGAACTTCAGCGGATCGATCTTTGATATCAAGGTGATTTTGTGGGAGAGCATATAGTGGCGGAGCTTCTGGACTGCAAAGATCAATGCCAGACAATGTTTCTCAATTGGAAAATATCGTACTTCTGCTCCGATTAATCTCCGACTGATATAGTAGAGTGCATTTTCTTTTCCTTTCTCATTGTGTTGGGCCAATAATGCTCCGAGGGACTCTTCTAGTACTGCCGTATACAGTATAAGAGGCTTCCCCGGAATTGGCGCTGTGAGAATGGGTGGATTCAACAAGTATCTCTTGATGCTGTCAAACGCTTCCTGGCATTCTGCATCCCATTTGAAGCGGACATCCTTCTTCATTAATTTGGAAAATGGTTGGCACCTACCCGACAGATTCGATATGAATCGTCGAATGAAAGTCAGTTGTCCTTGCAAGGAACGGAGTTGACGGAGGCTTCTTGGCGGTGGCATCTCAATGATCGCCTTGATTTTGTTGGGATCGACTTCTATGCCTCGATGACGAACGACATAGCCAAGAAATTTACCGGAGGAGACCCCGAAAGCACACTTAAGGGGATTCATCTTTAGGTCAAACTTCCTGATTCTTTCAAATACGATCCTCAGGTCGTTTAAGTGATCCTTTCGGTCTATGCTTTTGACAACAAGGTCATCTACATAGCATTCGACCTTCTGATGTATTAATTCATCAAAGATATGGGTCATTGCCCGCTGGTAAGTGGCACCGGCGTTCTTCAATCCGAAGGGCATGACCGTATAGCAGAAAATGCCGATGGGCGTTCTGAATGACGTATGCCTTTCATCCTCAGAAGCCATCTTGATCTGGTTGTATCCTGACGATCCATCCATAAACGAGAACATGTCATAATTTGACGTGTTGTCTACTAGGAGTTCGGATACAGGCAGCGGAAAATCATCTTTTGGACACGCCTTGTTGAGGTCCCGAAAGTCGATACAGATACGAATCTGTCCATTCTTCTTCTTCACCGGGACGATATTGGCGATCCAGTCAGCGTATTTCTCTTCACGGATGAAGCCCGCTTCTATGAGCTTTTTGGTTTCAGCAATCACCTGTTCTTCAATCTCCAATCTCATTCTCCTTGGAGCTTGTTTGACGGGTGCGACATCCGGTTTGATTGCCAACCTATGAACTGCTACCTCAGGGGATAATCCAAGCATTTCAGCATATGTCCAGGCAAAGCAATCCCTGAATTCACAGAGGAGTTCTTTTATCTCTTCCGCTTGATCTTCTGGCAAAAGGGAACTAATGAATGTTGGGCGAGGGTCATTCTCGGTTCCCAAGTTGACTTCTTTTAGCTCGTCCATAGTGGCTGCCTGTCCACCCTCTTCAAGCTCTTCTGGTGCAGGCTTGGCCTCTAGAGGCTGATCATCGTAATCCTCAGCTTCGTAGGCTTCTTCATCAGGAACATCATTGGATTCAACTTCCCTGCAAGTGATGGCTCGGCAAGTCTCCTTCCGGATGCATTTTCGCTTGACGAATCCAATACCTTTATATGCATTCATCTCCTTCCGCCGCATTGGACGTGGATTCCTTCCATACCAGAGACTTAGGCACATACGAAGTTGTCGCTTGGGGGTGGGAACATTGATCCACTTTCGCAACATTCTTTGAATACCTTTGGTATTAAACCTAGGTAGCCTCGTAGGTAGTAATTCTTCAGAATCGATGAAGACATGGTCCCAATCACGATTCACTTCTTCATCCTTTCCTACGAAGTAGAATATATTCCCTGACTCGATCCCCTTTCTGATTGGAGGCAGATAAAGGGTCACAAGTTCTTCAACTTTATGCACATCTCGTTGAATTATTTCTTTAAAATACTGTAGGGGAATACGAGTGACTACGAGCACGCTATCTGAGATTGACAGGCTATCTATTCTTCTAGAGAATACCCTTGTACCGTGTTCATATAGATAGAGTCGTAGTCATAGTCATCATTTGAATATGCGACCTCCCTACTCCATTCGTCCATCGAACGACATACCCTCTGGGATTTTGTAGGGGTGACATTATCTTCATCTGTGTCGCTCCCAAGGTGAGGTACACGTTTCCTTTCTTTAGAAGTGACAGTGGTAGCTTCTTTGGGAAGAGTCGGCGTTGCCTTCTTTCTCCCCACCTGCTTCCTCTCACCTTTCTGTTCAGGTTGCTTTGCACTCTTTGGGTTAGATGCTTGAGCCTTTAGAGATCTTGATAACTTTTGCTTCTTTGGCATGAAGTACTGCGCATCTTCATAGACTGTCGCTTCATGGACTGCAAAGGGCTGAATATCACCAGAGATCCTGAATTCTTCCCCATCCCTAAGGTACTTCATGCACTGGTGTAGTGTTGATGGGACGATGCCATACTCATGCAACCAGGGGCGACCCAGGAGCGCCTTGAATGAAGTGTCCGCATCAATCACATGAAATTTAGCTTCTGTATGGAATTCTCCAAATACAAGAGGGAGCATAAACGATCCAAGGATTTTCTGCCCTTTTTCGTTAAAGCCATGTACCATAAGCTTATTTGGCCCGAGGTGCTCTACGTTGAGGCACAACGAACTTAGTGCTTTTAAACTCATAAGGTTGATGGAGGACCCAGGGTCAATCAGAATTCGACTGATTACCAAATCATCACTCTCTGCAGTAACATACAGAGGTCGGTTGTGGTCTGTAGTCCCGAGCATCATGTCATCTTCGGTGAACGTGATGAATGGTTCGTTGCGAGCTTGCAGGACCTCAGTCAGATTGCGTTCAGCAAAATACGCCTCGTACCTCTCGGGGTCCTTGAGAGCCTGAATCAAAGTCTCCCGAAGATCCTTAGACATTACCAGAGCGTCGTATATGCTGAGCTGGGCAGGAATCTTCCTCAGATGGGATAAGATATTATAATCTATTCCCCTGACTGGAGTATCTTTCTTCTTGGGATCCTCGGAGATAATGTCTTCGTTGATAACTATCTCTTTTCCCTTATCCTTATTGGATATTCCTTTCTTTGGCGGAGGTGGCAGTATCTTGCCACTTCTCAGCTGCACTTGAGCGATCTCTTCTGGCTCAGACTCATTTAATGGAATTTCTTCTTCAGAGTCAGCCATTATTGTGTCTAGAGATTCATTCGTTGATCCAGAGTCACTTCCCAGATTTACATGCCCTATCTGCGACGCTATATCGGGATCAGATTCATCTGTCTTTGGAAAATACAGATCCTCCTCTGAGCTGTAGTCCATTGACGATGTTGCCAGACAGGTTTCAACGATCATCTCTCTGACATATTTTTCTTTTGTCAGAGTTATTGGCGTTGCTGAAATGACCCGACAGACTTCTGTGGGAAGAGGATCCTCATCAGCCTTTTCTGCTTCGTCAATCTTGAGCTCTGACATAAAATCAGCAAGCTTAATAGGACGCCTCGCGATCTGGTAGTATTCATCCAGACTATCTATAACCCTTTGGGTTGCTGTTTTCTTTTCCTTGGGCTTCTTCAGTTTTGTCTTCTTCTTGGAGGACTTTTTCTTTCCAGACTTTGAAGTTCCAACTTGGTTGATAAACTGTTTAGAAGCAGACGCTCGCACCACGGGCAGAGCCTTGGGGTCTATCACCGGCTCAGTGGGAGATTTCCATTTTACACATGGAACTTCTTCAAGCTGTTTCAACATTTTCACAGTTTTCTTAGAGACCACAGTCTCCCACTGTTCTTCTGGAATCGGCTTCTTCCCTTTTCTCCTTTCTTCAATCGGGGGTACGGAAGAAGTCGTAACTACCCGAGTTGACTCTTTTCTGGGGTGAGTCAGCACATTATCGGACAATGTGAGCTCTCCTCTTCGATATTTTCTTTCAAGCCAATCTTTAAAGACATAGCAATCTTCGATTGGATGACTCATCACCCGATGATATGGGCAGTAGTTTGGGTCGCCATTATGTTTTGACTCATCGGGTCTCTTGCACTCTGGCAGTTCTAAACCCGCTTTCAAAGCCTGTCGAAACAGCTTGGCAACGCTCTCCCTTTTAAATGAATATTCTTTATTCATTTTATCTTTGAGGGAGGGGAATGTTCGATCACCAGTTCCCGTTGCTTGTCTCGGGCGTTCTCCACCGCCCTGATAAGTTCGTGGTTTATCATTGCCCCCAAGTATCAGCTTCGGCTGGGGGTTAGGGTTGTAGACTTGCTTAGGCTTTTCTTGATATTGCATCGGCTGCTTGCCTTTGTCTACGTTGTACGTCATCTGTTTCTCCTTATCAGCTCTGGAGAAAAATATGGAGTCAGCCTCACCTCTTCTAGCACCTGAGGCTTTAACCTTTTTGGGTTTATCAGAATAGTTCTCTGTTTTTGACAAGTTTAGTTTCTCGAACTTTGCCACTCTATCCAGCAAATCTTGAAATGTGGTGATAGTAGCCATGCACAGGAAGGGTTGCATTTTATCATCAATGTTTCCCATTAACAACTGTACGGCATATTCTTCTTCAAGTTGTTGCTCACATTTCATGCTTAGATTGCGCCAGTGAGTGATGTATTTAGTCACTGATTCTTCCTTCTTTTTCTTATTCAGAGCAAGGTCAGCGATCGTTATCTTCTCGGTCGCACTGGCAAATCTCTTCACAAACATATTTTCTAACTCTGCAAATGTCTTTACAGAGTTATTTGGTAGTTCGGCGTACCATTCGAAAGCAGCTGCTGTCAAACTGCTAACGAATTGTCGGAAGAGTAGAGCATCATTCCCTCCAGTATTCCCGTAGGTGGCTTTGAACTGCGCCAGGTGCTGTCTGGGATTTTTGTTTCCATCAAAAGTATTGAATTTTGGCACAGAATATCCCTTCGGGTATGGCACCTGATCATACTCTGCCGGGTATGGGCGACCTTTACCCACTAGCTTCTCTACCTGATCAATAGCTATAATAGCCCTGATCCTCTCTGTAATGATCCCTTCAAGCTGTGCAGCAGTCACAGGCTCGGAGGTACTTGCGATATTCTGCGGAGTAGGCTGGCGAGTGGTATTCTGAGCCTCGTGGCCACCTTCAGGAGTGTCCCGTACTCCTGAGACTTGCGGCACTTGGAAGTTTGGAGGATCAGGGGGAGGATTGGGCATAGAACCAACTGCAGCATTTCTCTGCATGATCTGCATCATTGCCGTCATTTGGGTCATCATCTCTGTCATTTTCTCATGCAACTGAGAGATTTCCCTATCCTTGGCCCTCATTTGACGTTTCATTTGTCTCTGCATTTCTGCGAGCGTGACGTTCTCGTCAGCAAAGGGATTATCCTCAGCCTCTTCTCGCTCTTCTTGGGAATGGACACCTCTGCCAGTGGTGGACCCGGCTTCATGGCGGCGCCGATATACTTGTCTAGGCGGTGGTTGCCAATGATCGTCATCTTCATCATCGTCGTAGTAGGCCTCCTCTTCGACATTGATGTGTCTCACCATGTAGACCACTTCCATGTCCAAGGTGTTATTTACCTCTTCCAAGTCTTCTTCTATGTATTCTTTCATATTTTCTTCTCCTATATCTTCTTCTCCTTCTTCTAGTACTCGGATCTCCGAGCGGCGGCGCCACTGGATCTCTGGTTCTTGGTTAGGCAGGAAGATCTCTTCGACCCGTGGGCTATGGTCGAAGTTAGACTCTTCCTTGGGAGGAGTTGGTAAGCGACGGGATCCCCTGGAGGATTCTCCAAGGTGTCTACCGTTGGGAGGAGCGTCATCGTGGGCCTTCTTTTGGACCCACTTTTGACGTTGTTTGTAACTGGGGGCGGATCTCCGGGAGGCAGTACCGGATGTCACGCCCAGATCAATCTTTCTTTCGTTCTTTTCTTCTCTGCGAGGCCCTGGCCTCCAGATTTATTTTCCCTTCCACCGGGACCTTTCGGCGGTGGATCCCTGAATGTGTAGTTCAGGTGTCACACCCCGATGTTCACCGTGCGGGATGTATTTTCTTTCCTTTCTCTCCACAGCAAGAGACAGACGCTCTCTTGGTGGAGTTCTTCTTGTTTCGACCGTCAGTGGCCGCTGGTACCTCCTCTTTTTCAGTCCTCTCTCCTTCACGGTCTTCAGGACTCTATAGACTCGAGCTGAGAGAGTTTCAGGCTCCTTCTTCTTTTGAGGAGGTGGGACCTCAGGCCATTGCTCCCAGAATGATTTCTTTAGCTCTCCAAAGGAGCTATTTCTTTTTACCCACTTCAGGTTCGCAAACCCGTTCCGGGTAGGAATTGTAGCTTCTGGCTCTTGAGCCGGCAAGTTGGATGGGTGGACAGAGAGTTGTTGTTGAGCTCGGAGCTCAGCATTCATCTTCCTTCTCTGCCTCCTGGTGGGCCTTCCTCCAGATGAGGAAGCTTCAGCAACGTTCCTCCCAGGTACAGATGATCCCATTGGCAGCGTAGTGGTCCTGGTAGGTACCACTGAGATTTTCCCATCAGTTACTATCCTTCTGGTGGTTGGAATCTCAGATTGAGAAAGTCGTTCGAACACAGAAATCCTCCTTTGAGGGTCTTTGACAGCAGGTCGTGGCGTTGACAAATGCACACGACGGGTAGCAGTTTCAGTGGAGTGGGGCCTCCTAGCATGCCCTTCAGATTCAATGCCGCATGGAGGAGCAGTGGCAGCCCTTGCAATGACTGCAGGAAAGTCAATGCTACCAAACTGGATGGTAGCTCCGGATCTTCCAGTGTTGATCAGAGTATTTGCTAGCTGGATGCTAGCACCACGTCCCAGCTGGACAGTAACAGAAGCGTTCTGTAGATCCATCTGCATGAATGAAAGATAAGGGTTAGTAATCAGAATCTGATACATCACCCCACACTTTCAAGATGCAGAGACTTGCACAGAACAGAAGATAAAAATAAAGTAGATAACGTTAGCAAGCAAATAAAATAAATATATAAATCCTGCAAAACATGTTATCTCGATGAATTCATTTGAGCGATCATTTTGAGAGATTCAAAATTTTGATTCACTGAATGATCATTTTGAGAGATTCAAAATTTTAAATCTGCGTTGATTTGACTGCTACGATAGTACTGAGATGACTAGCCAAAGATGGAAAGAGAAACCAATCCCCAGCGGAGTCGCCAGAAATCTGTGGGCTCCGAAAATTCGGCCCCGGCCTCCGCCCGACTTTTTTGGTTTTCGAGGGATGAGTTTTAACGAACTAAGTTCCGAGGTAAATTTTGGAAGGCAGATGAGATAGTAGATAAGACACTACCCAGAGATTTCGCCCTCATTTTGCGAGGACTTTATGATCTGAGTTCTGGTTTCCTATAGGCGCAAGCCCCTATAGTTAATTACCCCTCCCGGTCACGAGAGAGAACTTTCGATTAAGGCTAGTCGTCAATCAGATACGTAGATATACATGCATCTGGCATATAGTAGCAGCATAAGTATTTGGAATGATCAGAGAATTTGGGAATTTGGAAGATTTGATATTTTAAAAGTAAAAATTTCACCATTATGCACTTAAAGCAGATGGTGGGGGAATGGATGATAGACCCGATCAAGATCCCATGGTTCCGTCGTCCCGGGCCATCATGGTCCCTGGTCTACTTAGTCAGAGGAGGTAGTCGACCCAACCTGACAGAAGGATCCTTGTCGGCAGCCATGGGTTGCTTCGTCCAAGGGTACCTTGTAGACCTGGGGTGAATATTTGCCTAAGGGGACAAATTTGAATCCACCTTAGCTAACAGAGGGCTTTATGCCCTATCGATCATATCCTATTGATTCATATCTCAAGGATTTGATGCCATTGGGGAGCATACGGGCTCTGGCCATAACCATAATATAATGGTGCCATTTGGCGGCGACCACCTGGTTCAGAGGGCCCCGAGTCATAACCGTTTATCCTGCAGTGCCATTTGGCGGCGAAACTGCCGGTTAGAGAACTCGTACCACGTCCTTGCTGGCAGGAGATTGTTTGAGAATGGATCCTAGTGATATTTCGACTAGGCACTAGCTCTATGTGAGCTGAAGTAAATTTTAATTTGTCCACCTCGGCAAACTGTTGCGGAGGGTGGATGGATTTCATGCTTTGAGTTTTTGATGGTTTAGTTTCAATTTCAAATATTATAGACTTTTGGGATTTTTGACATTTTTGGAGATCTTGGATTTTGAGAATTTTTATTGAGTTTTGGAGTTTTGGTAGGGTTTGGGAGGCATTTGGGATGATTGATGTAAACCCCTCCGGTTGAGACTTGCATTCAACACGGCCATCATCGGGGTATATGAGGTCATTTTTATTTTGTTGATTGGACCCTGTCGACTCTACCTACTGGTCGATAGAGGATCGGGTTTCATAGGGTTTGAGCCTTTGTTAGTGAATTCTCTTGATTATAAGCCTTGAAGGCCTAATATGAACTATAAAATAAATATTCCGGTCGATCTCGCGACCGCATATTTATTTAATGGTTCGAGCCGTGTCAACCCCTTTCTACCCATACAGGAGGATCGGGCTCGAACTGGAATTCACTTATTGACCCGCGCAGCATCCCTAGACGTCACGTGTGTACCAATAACACGCTCGCCGGGGCCCATGCGGGTTCATGATTATATTTTCCCCTTTTAGTGTACCTATGTATATACAAATTAAAGTGCACACGTGTGGGGATATTCTTGGAATATTTGTACACGCCTTCTGTCCGCTTGCATGAAAGTTGCAGATCCGGTGGCGTGGCGCCGTACGATCTCCACAATTGTTGCTGGTAGGCAGGTAGATATTTTCATTCATAGATTGGAATTGGCTTCAGGATACTGCATTTACTGAAGTCTTCTCGCATATACCCGCGAGTGACATGTTTTACATACACCTGTACTCGTAGAGAGATTGTATGTATTGCAGATCTTCAAGCATTTTGCTTGTAGGCAATATATTTGATGTATCACTGATCTCCTACAGCAACTCGTAGGAGCTTTTATCTATTGTCAATTGATCACCATTTGACTTTCAAAGGAAGTTGTATGTTCATTTGTGGATTAGTATTGGTCGTTAGATGAATGTCGTTCATCGATGATTCTGTTCCGTTGGTTGATTGATAAGTGATTGCACTTGTCATTGGCTTCTTTATGTACGCTTGGGTTCAAGTCCAGCTTGATGTGCAAGTTCATGTTCTAGTTCAAAGTCTTCTGAAATCTTTGGAAATTCAAACCTCTTGTAGTTCAATTGAGTTCAGGTTCTAGGTTATCTTATTCAAGCCCCCTGCTGTCCTTTTAAGTTCAAGTATAGCCGGTTGTCATTTGATAGTTGTTGATCATAAGCAAGCCATCAACACATATCAATCATCGTTACTTGTTGGTAAGGTTGTTGCATATTCATCACTAACCTTCTCATGCATACTGGTTAGTGAGTTAGTATATTCCTTGCACATTGACTTTCATGATATTATAGTGAGCTATGGCCTACATTTGACATTGGAAGGGGTGTCATAGTGTTCCTCATTCATCAAACTTATCAAATGGTCGTACTCATAGGATAGTTGGTATTTGTTGGTGCTGATGTTTCTAATCAGGCATGATAGTTCTCCAACATTCATAGGGCATTTTAGCTTGTTGGTTGGAGATAAGTCATCGTTTTCCTTCCTTTGCTTGTATGTTGATCTCGACTGCAGGGAATTGTTGCATCAATTGTGTATTCTTTATAACTCAGTGAATGCATCAAATCACTAGTCTTCCTCACTTGCAAGGTGTTAATACAACAGCTTGTATGTCAACTTATGTTGATTATGAGAGTGTTACTCTCCAATGTTTATCATAAGTCATTTATATTTACTCGTGTCATAGCTTCCATCAGAATCTCCTTGCCTATGTTTGCAGGGTGGATCAAATGCTATTATAAGTCCTGCTCTTCGTCTTCAAGACAAACACTTGTATTATGGATTCCTTTTCCTTGCTCATGGCTTGATTGACATGAGCACTATGAGTTCCACCTCATTCATTTATTAGTTTTGAAGTTCAACTCCACATAGTCAACTTGTATATTCAATTCAAGTTCATATTTACTGTGTTTAGTTCAAATCAAAGTTCCTTGTTCTTCACTTGAGTTCGAGCTCAATGTCATGTTGTCTAAATCACATTTGAATATTCAAAAGTCCACTGTAGTCCGAAGTCGATTCAAGTTTGATTTCAGTTCATTGTGATTTGCACCAATTAAAAATCATTTGATTTCAATTTAAAATGTTTGTCCACTTTAGGTTCATTTGTGTTCATTCGAGTTCAAAGCACAAGTTCTGGTCCTCTTCCTTTGAGCTCAAATAGGTCCAAGTACAGTCATATGATCACCCGAAATTTCGGCAACATTCCGGCATCTCCCCCGTTTAGGGGAAATAACGGAAAACTGGGCCTTTCCCACCACGCTTAAGAAAGCGTGTATGGTAGATGCCCTCTTTCGAGGACACCGTGGCCGTGTAAAGTCTTCAATCCCCCACCACGCTTAAGAAAGCATGTATGGGTCTTTGACGTACCTGAAAAAGCAAAGCATTTGTTTCCCCGCAGGTACAGAGCCGCATACGGGTACTTAAAATTGTCCCCACCACGCTAAGAAAAGCGTGTATAGGGCCTACCCGCCTCGCCGTAGGTGTCGCACCGGGTTCCCTTCCCACCACGCTTAAGAAAGCGTGTATAGGCGGTTTGCCGGCTCGACACGAACGCCGAGGATAGAATTTTGAGGTGATTACCCGCCTCGTTGTAGGCGCCGCACCGGGGTCCCATCCCACCACGCTTATGAAAGCGTGTATAGGCGGTTTTCCGGTGCGCCGCGAACTTCGAGGGCGAGAATCTGAGTTAGAAAATTATACCTTTGCAAGCGTCGAGGTTGGCACGTAGATCGAGGCAAGAGATATTTTCATTTCTTTTTTTTGTTTCCTTTTCTCTTATTTTTCTTTTTTTTTTTTTTGAATATCTCCTTTTTTTTTTCACATACACACACACATAAATATATAAATACATAAATATATATATATATATATATATATATATATATATATATACTAATAATAATTAGTAATTAATAACTAAATAAATTAAGATAATATAATACTAATAACTGTTAACAACAATTAATGACTAAAACTAAGATAAATCTATCTAATTACCAAGATAGGTCAAGTGAGACAGGCGGTGGACTGCGGCTGGATCAGATGAGATTTATGCTCGGGTAGAAGAGGATGGGTCAGAGCTCAGTTGGGTTTGTTCGGCTATAGCAGGAGATCGGGTAGGTTGAATGCTCCCTCCCTCTTTCTCTCTCTCTCTCTCTCTCTCTCTCTCTCTCTCTCTCTCTCTCTCTCTCTCTCTCGACCGACAGAACAGGGAGGAACGTCGCGGGAGGGGCGAAGTCGATCGAGTGAAAGGCGTCGGGTAAGAGACAAGAGGCAGGGATCGGGTTCGATTCGAAGCTCGGAGAAGATCGGAGCCGCTGGATGTCGGAAGGTAGGCTTGCGGTTTGCAGGCTTCGGTCGCGACTAGGACCAGGGATCGGAGGTAGCCCGGGCAGGAGCTTGACTAGGGCAGTATGTGATTTAAGGACAAGGGGGGAGGCTCCGGCGATTGTAAGAGATGGATGAGGGATTTCGACTGGAGGCTTGGAGTCAGATGAGGGCAAGAGGTCGGAGAAGCAGTGGAGGCCGAAGCTTTTGCGAGTTGAGTGGGTAAGTCCTGAAGTCGAAGCCTCTTCCTTTTATTGACGTTGCGAGGAGCGAAATCGAGGCTTCCGCGAAGGATTTCCGGGATCTGATCGTTTCGGCGCCGGCTCAGCGGGGTCTCGGCGGGATTCGCGGGATTCAGGTACGAGGTGTATTTTCGTTTGGAGATCCAGTGGTCAACACTTTGGCACCTTTCGAGTAGGAAACCATGCATTTGATAAACTTTTCTTACAATAGGTGTATTTATAGTAGTTGGATAGATCAAGTTTACAATAGAGAATCGGTCTACCTAAAACAAACTAAAAGAAAGACTAGACTAGTATTTTATTATATACGTGAACCATTTTTCATTTATGAAATATCATATGCTGATGTCTAACAATGATTAAGCTGCTTATTAGGTTCTCTATCTCTCTTAAGATTATAAACAAAAGCTTGCAAATTATTCCTACTATAGAATTCATTTTTTATATGCTTCATATGGCTATTTAATCCTCATGAAATGGCACCATAAAAAAAAAGAAATCATCCGAATAAGAAATTACTAAAAGATCGAAGGACTTATTGATAACTACACCTAAGAATCCTAGAAAACACTATCACACTAAACTTGGTACAAAAACAAATAGCCGCAAGGAGCAAAGCATGCGAACAGTCCTAGATGAGAAAACATTGACTCTTCTATAATTTCAAGAAGCAGCTACAAAAGAAGGGTCTACGGAAATAGAAACAGAACACCCAAAACAAACTCCACATACCTAAGAACCCACAACACAATTCATGATACAAAACCAAAAATTTAAAATGAAAATTCAAATTAATTTATTCAATTTTCAAAATGATCATCATAACATAGACAGTTTGAGTTCCCAACAACTGTAGACTTTCTGATTCATAATAAAACACAAATTGTAAGTTCAATATAACCATGCAATCAAATGTTTCCTCCTAGCTAAATTTTTTTATCAAACCCAATCAACAAATAAATGAAATGCTTTAAATCCCATACCTGGTTAACGTTAAGAGATGTAACTGGTCATGTCAAGCATGTAGGGATCAAGTCAATGCAGTTAGAAGATACCGCTCAATCAATAAGTCTTCAGTTGTGCTACTGCATGTTTATACCGACTGGGCATTGTTAAATAGATATGGCACTTAAGCGTTGCACAGCCCAGTTTTCACAGGACATATAGTCAGATAGGCATGCAAACCATTCGTGATAACTGCAAATTAAACGGCTCATTATTATGTTCAAAATCATGGGCAACTAATTGTAACTATAATAGGTTGAACCATCTAAATTTGACCCAGAGCAGACCCTCAAGTTGTCAAAGCACTCCTATTAAATTTAGTGGACTATCTACATAACTAGATGTGCTACAAAATCCTGCCTCACTAAAATTGTGGTTGCCTTTCTCTGTAATTAATAAGTACAAAAGTAATTTCAGTAAGCAACTTCTACCGGTTGCTTCTAGTCTGCACCGCAAAACAAAAACTCCTCTAAAATTTTTGTTGCCTCTGAAACTTCATGATTAGCAGTTCCTCCAGTATGAGTAACAGGCGATCCCTTAGTGATATTATCTGAAACCTTGGAGGCAAAGCCATTTGAAGGAACATCACCAACTAATCCAGTGGATTTCATAGACATCTTGGAAGGTAAAGCACTGTGGTGACCATGCACCAGCCAATTATCTTGCTTCTCGTGATTGTATGCTCCAGTGTGACAAGACTTGTTTACAGGCAAGCTTTCTTTAAGCTTATTAGTAAGTTCTGTCTGCACTGTCCCAAATGAAATGAAACGTATACCTTTTGGCACTTGATTAGTTTCTTTCAATGGCTTATGCCTTAATGGCAGTGTGTCTTTAGTTTTAACATCAAAATAACCTTTGTCAAGTGGAGAAGCACGAATCCCAACAGGCTGGTTTCTTAACTTCAGCTGTTCTGAACATAAATGTAAATCTATTTTACTCACTGTTAACGGAGAAGAAGCATCAGTGGTTGGTATCTGAAATCAAGGACATATTGAGTTGGTCAAGAGATTAAATATGATATCTTTTGGAGCTATGAACCATGCGGTCCATAAACAACCACAAGATTATTAGAAATGACAGTTTCCATAGTTCAATAGATACCTGATGAGAAAACTTGCATCTATCTGCTCGGTTACAACAGCCCGTGGACATGTAGTTGTGGCATGGATACTTGGAAAGTTCATGATCAAATGGGCAGTCATCTCCTTTCAAGCAAGAATTACAAGCAAAGTGCTTGCAAGGCTGCAATTCAAAATATTTAAGAACGTACAAACACAAAATATCAAGCACATTAATTTTTTTTTAAGAATGCAAAAGCAATATTATTAAAAAGAAAACTATTACAAACAACCAATCAAATCGCATTCCTCCTTTAACTAAAGGAAAAAGGAAGGGGGAATACTACCCAAACTAATATCATCGCAAAAGAAAATCATAGCTAAGAGCAATGTTAGCACAAAGATCGGCTAACTTATTACAACCCCTATCAACACAATTAAAAATAACATAGTTAAAGTCTCTAAGACAAATAAGATCCTCCAACTGGTTATCAACAACGTCACCCTTTGAATTTTCCAAACCACTTTGAAGAAGCTTAATGATATTAGCATTATCTCCTTCAACTATGATTCCTTTATACTCTAACATTCACCTCTACAAGAACCAACTCAAGGAATGAACAGCTAGCAACTCCAATTGGCATACATCCTAATGAAGCCCACTGAATCTGAATGCAAATAAGAACCTCCCTTTATGATCTTTGAAAACACCTCTAATACTAGCCTTGTAGGACAAAAGCAAACAAACATCCACATTCACTTTGATCCAATTGGGAGGGGGAGGATGCCAAGATTTCTTCAACAGCCAGTACGGATGATTAGCATCCCAGATGCCCGATTTTAAATTACCAAAAAATATAGAAGCAACACTAATAGTGTTAGATGCTATTAACAAACTACTTTCTTCGTTTTCACCGTAAATTCCTTTGCTTCTCGACTTCCATGACAGAAATACCGCAGTGCAATAGATCCTTCCAAAAAAAAAAACTGATTGAAAGCATTCCGTTCCAGCCATTCACAGCAATCATTGAAGGAATCAAAAACAGGAATTGCAAACCCCCATTTATTCAGAATCAGAATAATCCGAACCAATTTCAAACAACCCACTACCACATGCTCACAATCCTCAACCTTCAAATAGCCTCTAGGACAAGAATTGTTTTCTTTCAATTTCCTATGCACCAGAAATTGAAAAGTAGGAATGGCATTGTGGAATATCCTCCACCAGAAATTTTCCACACGAGGATTTAGTTTCAGCTTTTTAATCCATCCACAATACTGTTTCACAGGTTTGTGACAAACTGAAGCATCAAAAGCTAGTACATAAATAGTCTTATCCGAAATTTGATGCATCATAACTTCGAAGCACTTCTATGTTTCAACCTCAAAATGAACTTTTCCACCATCAAATCAGGGCCAGCATTATTCGAAACAAACGTTGGCCAGTTAATCAGGCTCTTATCCAGTACCCATACATCATTGAGAACATTAATAGATCTACCATCCGCTACTCTCCATCTGATAATAGGATTTAGAGCTTTAGCACCATCCTAAACTATCTTCCATGCAGTAGAAAATCTTTTCTTCGAACCAAAATTTGAAATCCTTGATCCGTATCAAGTAGACAACATCTTATAGACTAAAGAATCTTTATCAGTAAGATAATTCCAGGCCAACTTTACTCTCACAAGACCCACTTTATCCATACAAGAATGTAGTCCACGTCCACCAATATTAATTGGTTTGCACAAGACATCCCAATTAACATAATGAATATCATTCTTCCCATCCTTTTTATGCTATATAAAGTTCCTACAAATCTTATCAATATCACAAAGAATACTCTTAGGAATAAGAGAATGAGTGCATTGAAAAATGGGAAGCGATAAAATAACTGATTTAAGAAGAATAAATTTCCCCAGCAAAGAACTAAACTTATTTCCCCAAGCATTAAGTTTCCCCAAGGATTTCTCTAAGATACCATGAAAATCAGCATGAATAAGTCTTCTCAAAGCAATCTTCACACCCAAATAAGTCATCTCTTTAACAGGTCTAAGACTCATCAAACGGGCTACAGTTCTCCTCTTCCTCTTCTTGACAGCTTTACCAAAAAGAACTACAAATTTCTGATAGTTAATGTTTTGACCCGACCAGTCACAAAAATCCACAAGGATCTTCCTTACCTCCTTCACCATCTTTATACTAGTATCAAAAAAGATGACAATATCATCGGCATAAAGCAAATGGGAAATTCTTGAGAAATTTGGATGCAATTTGATACCAACCATATCACCTTTCCAAATTAAAGAAGTACATAACAGCTGAGAACATAAAATGAACAAAAATGGTTGATAGTGGACAGCCTTGCCGGAACCCACTCTTAGCCATAATCCACTTAGAATAATTTCCATTAAGCAAAACAAAAAACTTAGCATCCACTATGCATTCCATAATAAGTATAGAAAACTTCAAGGGAAAACTGAAATACCTCAAGACTTGCTCCAGAGTAGACCACCCCATACTATCATAAGCTTGATCCATATTGATCTTAAAAGAAACCAAGCCTTTAGTAGATTTAGAAAATCTAAACCTATGAAAAACTTTTTGAGCCATCAAAACATGTTCCTAAATAGACCGCCCCTTCAACAATGTTGCTTGTTCTTTGGAGATGAGTTTAGGAATCATACCAAACATTCTATTCAGAAGAATTTTAGCCACCAACTTATAAATTGACTTACACAAGCTAATAGGCCTGGAATGAGCAGGTGTCGAAGGATTCTCAACTTTTGGAATAAGCACAACAACCGTTTTCTTCCAATCCACATCCATAAAACCCGTAGAAAAAACTTGATAGATTGCATTCCAAATATCATTTTTAATAATAGACCAATAACTCTTAATGAAAGAATAAGAGATGCCACCATTACCTGGGGATTTATGTCCCCTAAGATCACATACCACTCCCATCACTTCCTCCCATGAAAGCTCTGCCTCCAACATATTCCTGTCTTCCTCATCCAGAACGGTCAAAGTGGAAGGCCAGCCCTCCAACCTACAGTCCCTATGCCGCCATTTTTTACTAAAAAAATTGAAAAAAGATATCCTCTATTTGATTTTGGTCCTCAACAATCAGCCCATTGCCATCTTTAATCATAGAAATCCAGTTCGAGTTTCTCCTACCATTAGCATAAGAATGAAAAAATCTTGTATTGTTATCTCCATCAGACAACTAATTGACCTTAGCCCGCTGTCTCCACCATGTATTCAACCGAGCCAAAGTACTACTAAGTTCATTCACCTTTGATCTGAGCAGCACAATCTTATCTTTTGAGAGCCCACCATCACTAGCTTCCTCCATTTGCAATTCCATAATTTCTTTTTTAAGACAATCCTTCAATGCATTAAGATCTTTTAGTTTAGCTTTAATCCAAAAATATAACGATTTCAAAGTTCTCTTAAACTTGGCATTAAGGATTTCATAATAGCTCCCAAAAGCTTTCCTATTCCAGGCTTTAAACACAATAGCAGCCAAAGCATGATAAGATGCCCATATATCTTCAAATCTAAGTACTTTCTTGGCCTTAGGAATTTGACTCAAAAGATTTAGCATAATAGGACAATGATCTGAAGCAATCCTCGCAAGATGACGCACCACCATCAACTTAGAATAATCGATTGCAGAAGAGTTCAGATAACACCTATCCAATCTTTCCAAAATCCGAGCTCCACCCACCTTGTTATTGCACCAAGTGAATCTAGGACCCAGAAAACCGGCTTCATGAAAATCATTATTTGTCAAAAAAGCTTTCATCTCCTTGGAACCTTGGGAAAATATAAATCTCTTCCCACCCTTCTTATCACCTTTGGCCAATAAATAATTAAAGTCCCCAGACAAGTCCACCTCCCTTCTGACATCATCCACAGCCTCCTTCACACCAACGCCCGTCTGAAATCGAGATCTGGATCTCCCCCTCTGCCTTCCCAGATTTTTAACTTTACCTCTACCATAGTTTACATTGGATCCATGGACCATACCCAGCCACTTGCTCTATAGCACCTCCAGGCTCTCCATGAACATCAGCTCCCAACAAAGAGTCTACTACAGGAACTTCTTTACCAATCTCAGGAATAACTTTTGGAGCAATCAAAACTTCATATGTTCTTGAAACCGGACAATTGTTCTTAACATGGCAAATTTTGCCACATTTAAAACAAAAATTCGAAATCCTTTCATATTCAATTTTTTGAAAAAATCTACCAGCACTACCTTCCACCGAAACACCCAGAGGAAGTTGATTATCCAAGAGAATCCGAACACATACCCTCGCAAATTCTCTCCTCCCCCATTAAAACATATTCCCATCTAACCTATAAGGTTTACCAACCTGAGAAGCAATCCTACACACATTAACTTCATCTCAACACTGTAAAGGAAGATTGGGCATTCTGATCCATACAGGAGCTGATAAACCCTTCAACGAAGTAGGAGAAAAACTCGATGACCACTTATGAATGCCGATAATGTGGTCATTCACGTACCAAGTCCCTTTAGATAAAACTGATTCCAATGCCACTGAGTCAAAAAACGAACAAAGGACCGAATCTAAGCCCAACATAGTAAGGTGAAATTTGCCGAACCTACTCCACTATCTCCTTAATTCGATGCTGATCACATGAAAAGGGACATTTTCACCAAACACCTTAACTACCAAAGAATTCTGCAACTTCCTAGAGTTTTCACATTCATTCTTAGCATTCAATTTCACAGTTTATCCATCCTCCATTAAAAAAGAACCCAATTCCAGATTGTCTACTTTAATATTTGGCTTCCTATTCCACACATTAGGCATTACATTACCTGATGTATCGTCTTTTGAAGGTAAGGAAGTTGGATTTGTCTCATGAGCACACAAATTCAGCTCCCCCGAATTACAATCATGAACTACATTACGATCTTCATTTGAATCCTTCTGCGAAACAGGATCATCCTTCACAGAATCAGAAACATATGCTCCTTCGCACTTAGAATTCCGCAGTTCATCATTATGCTCCCTCTTTACCAAATATGTTGACAATTATTTTCAGGGGCGTGGAGGAAGATGCTCCATAATCAAAAACACCTTCAGGCTTTTTAGCTTTTAGGATTTTCGAGAATTTCGGGCTCTTGAAATCTCCTTCTACAGCAGTTTCTTTTCCTTTTCCAACAATATGAGCAACAGGCTTAACATTAGATAATCTACCTTCGTTAATAATCAAAGGCTTTTCCTTGAAAGAATTGTTCCGGGCATTCAGAATTGACGAACATTCATGGGAACCACTGACCAAAGTCCCGAAAGAACGAACAGCTGGCTTAAAATTTGAACGAAATTGACCGTGTAAATTCTCCGACGAAGGCCAATACTCACCAAAAGGACCTGGCTGAGAACCACCGGAGGAAGGTCGGCGACCATCCACTGCCATGACGGTGGCCAAAACCGAGGGAAGAAGGAATATGAAAAACTGATTCTCCTACTAAAAAAACGGACACTCTCTCTTCTCTCAAAAACTTAGTTGATTATCAAAAAGAACATTATAAACTCATTTAAGTTTTGCTGATGATTTTTCTCAAGCACATTAATTTGGCCAGTAAAAACAACACTATAAACTCAGAAGACAGAAACTTCTTCGTTTAATTTTTTATCAGTGCAAAATTTAGTGGTTGTTGAGAAAGTGCCAAGAGGAAGAGCAACTAGACATATATACAATTTATGAGTGCCGTCTATAGGTCATTGTCTTTCAGTATGCAACTTAGAATAGAGAAATTGTGATGCAAAAAGAACAAGGCTTTCCATGCTTTCAGATCAGCTTAGTCACCAAAACCATGCAGACAGCAAAGCATTTCCAAGAGACAAATTACAATAACACTAGTTGATATGGAGTTGGTATTAAAAGCAATGAGTGGGGAGTACGGCAAGTATGAAAACCCAAACATATGCCCCGTTAGGCAATGCTTTCTAATATCTACTTATTGGACAAGGGAAGCAACTTCGTAAAACTTGCTTATGCTTTTTAGACAAAAGAATCAGTTTTAAGGCATTTGGTGAAGGATGAGCAACTGCTATATGGAGAAGTTCACCTGTATGAAAGCTAAAATAAGAGACTTATCAAATCAAACATGCTTTCTTGGAACATAATTTTGTCAAAAACAATTTTGAAATTTCTTTAAAAAAAATGCCCTTCCCGAAACATAATATTACCCAAAAAATATTATTTTCCTTTTTCTATTGACACCTGAGAGGGCTTCCTAAATCGCACATCACATGGAATCTAAACATGTTCTCCTCAGGGTAATATTTTAAAGGAAGGCCTTCCTAAAGCTTCTTCCTCAGTCAAAGAAAGAGTCTACTATTCTAAATAAATAATTCAATAACTAATTAATTAGTATTGTAATTAACTTAATTCATAAATGCAAAATTATTAATTATTAATCTTACATTAATTATGATAAACAATACATTCTTTAAAATAATGCAGTGGATGGCATTTATTAATAAATCATGTTTTTGTTGATCAGTTAATCAATGTACATTATTATCAAAGTGGCTTTCATATGTCATAGCACTTACAAAAGTAAATTTATGAGTAAATTTATCAGTCATTTACTTTATTTGACTCACACAACAGCATGAGTCAACATTACAAATAGGGTTTAAGCCACCATGAAAAATTCACAGCATGTCTAATTATATAAAACTCATTGAACTGACCGAATGGTTAAATGAACGTAAAAATGTGACTAACTGGGAAACTATAGCAAAACGTTGGTCACCTATATGGGAATCTTACTTCTTTTTTTTTGAGAAGAATGCAAATTTGCATTAAAAACAAAGCCTTATTACAACCAACTCAAAAAGAACCTAAAACATCACATTCCTCCTTCAAACAAGACAGGAATGAAGGAGGAATCTCCACATCATTAAGATCAAACCAAATAAAGGAAGATTCCACACCCAAATTAGCACAAACATCCGCTAATTTGTTACACCCTCTATTACAAAAAGAAAACAATACTTGGTTGAAGTCCTGGTAAAAAGACAAATTATCATCTATTCTTCCTTTATTCTTCCAATCCTTCAAAGCAGCTTGAAGAGTTTTAATAACATCGAGGTTATCACCTTCTATCATCACTCCTTGAGATTCACACATCCAATCTTGCATAAAATTCTTCAAGCTATAAACAGCCATCAACTCCACTTGAGCAATATCCCAATGCATGTACTGAGCACCAAATGCTAACAAAAACCGTCCTTTGTCATCCCTAATCACTCCTCCAATCCCAGCCATGTTGTTACTCTTCAGTGCAGCATCTACATTAATCTTTATCCATCCGGGTGGAGGAGGTTGCCAAGAATACGACAGCTTGCGCTGGTTGACATCCCAGTTGTCCGAGGAAAGATTAATAAAGTTGCTCACCGTAGTCATAGAAACCGAGTTAGCTGCTATGGTAATATCCGAATCTTCCATTCCTTCATGAACCAGCTTACATCTACTTTTCCAAACAAGGAAAACAGATGTACAATAAAGATTTGCATTAAATGATCGGTAGCCTGCATACCTCATTAGCCCATCCAAGCAAGTTTTGACATCTTTAAATATCGGAATTTGAAATCCCCATCCGTTGAGCAGGGTGACCACGTTCTGAAGCTTAGCACATCTCCCCGCTATATGACAGCAGTCCTCATCCTCATGACAACCTCTCGGGCAAGCAGCATCCACACTCAATCTTCTTTTCACCAAAAATGACTTTGAAGGAATAGCTTCATTATAAAGTCTCCACCAAAACATTTCAACTCTCGGTCTTAGTTTTAATTTCTTCATCCATGACCAATGGTTAGTAGCTGTATTACGTTCCATCAGAGCTTCAAAGGACATAGCTGCAATTGATTTTCCAGAATTCTTTGTTTTCAGTTCCATTTGATCTCTCTCATTGTTAGCAGCAATCGGAATTTGGGTGATGAGATCCACCAGATGTTCTCAAAAGAACACCTGCAGCTGATTTAAATTCCAAACTCCATCCAAAATAAACTTGCTTAAACTGAAGTTGGAATACTCAAGATTATTTACAAAGGTCGACCACTTAGAGAAGCTTCTGTCAAGAACCCAAGAGTAAAGCATCCAATTAATAGATTTACCATTAGCAACCTTCCATCTCACAATGTTCCTCAGATAGAGAGCCCCCATAGTAATAATCTTCCAAGTAGGAGAGCAAGCATTTCTCACCGGTTCATTCCAAATATCATCTCCATATTTATTTCTAAGAGCATTATAGAGCAAAGAATCATTCTTCATGACAAAATCTCAAGTAAACTTTGCTCGAAGATGTCCAATCTTTGAAAGTGCAGAAAACAGGCCACGTCCCCCTTCATTTTTTGGTTTGCAAAGCAACTCCCAAGAAGCATAGTGCAGCCCAGTATTACCATTCTTCTTATTCCACAAGAATCCTCTACACAACTTGTCAAACTCTTTAAGAATGCTCAAAGGAACCAAAGTAACGGATGATAGAAACATTGGAAGAGAAAGAAACGCAGATTTAACGAGAATTAACTTTCCTTCCAATGAGATACAATGCTTCCCCCAAGTGTTAAGTTTATTATAAGCAGCCTCCAGCAAATTTTGAAAATCCAAAGCAACCATTCTCCTTAATGTTAGCTTCACACCAAGATAAGTAATCTCATTAACAACTTTGTACTTGAGTAATCTTCCAATCTTCTTCAAGCAGATTCTGGTATGCTTGCCAAACACTATCATAGATTTGGAATGATGAACACATTGACCCGTCCACTTGCAATATTGGAAGATAATGCTCTTCAATTCCTTAATCTTCCTAACATTAGCCTCCGAGAGTATTAAAACGTCATCAGCATATAGTAAGTGTGATATTTTGGGAGCACTAGGAGTAATAGAGATCCCAAAATAATTTTTCTTCTTGTTTATAGCGTCCGAAAAAACCTGGGAACAAAGAATAAACAAATATGGAGACAAGGGACATCCTTGTCTAAAACCACACTTACCTATGATCCAATCCGACTTCTTTCCATTAATCAAGATGCAATATTTAGGGTCACAAATGCATTGCATTAAAAGATCCCTAAATTTGGTAGGAAAATTATAATGACTAAGAACTTGCCTTAGAGCTTGCCACCCCATGCTATCATAAGCTTGCTCCATGTCCAACTTGATAGCCAATAGTCCTTTCTTAGCTTTAGAATACCGGAACTTGTTGAAGAATTCCTGAGCAAGTAGCACATGCTCAAACAAGGATCTGCCTCTGATAAATGCAGCTTGATCTGTCAAAATGATCTTGTGAATAGCCCTCTCCATCCTGTTCAACAACATTTTTGCAATGACTTCGTAAATAGTCATACAAAGACTAATTGGCCTGAAGTTAGCAACCATCTGAGGATTTTTTATCTTAGGAATTAATACAATCATTGTTTCCTTCCAAGAATGATGCATCACTCCAGAAGAAAGAAAGTGACTAACAGCCTGCCAAACATCATTCTTAACAATCTTCCAAAAATCATTGACAAATGAGAAAGTAATCCCATCCAACCCGGGTGAGATGTTTGATCCGGCCTTGTACACCACCTCCTGCAATTCATCCAGAGTAAATTCTGCATCCAGCATGCTACGATCCTCTTCCCCAATCACATTAGAAGGAGTCGGCCATCCTGAAAGTTCGATAGGGATGTTAAGCCCTGATGAACTAGTCCCGAGGCTAACCAAGAGGGGGGGTGAATTGGTTATTTAAAAATTTGAGAGCAACAGTGAAAATCTTTTTTATAATATGCAGCGGAAACAAGTAAATACTCAAACGAAAAGATTAAACACAAATTTCACCCAAGCAGATAATCAAAGAAAAACTAACGTGCAGAAAGTAAACAGAAAGAACACACCAGATTTTTATAGTGGTTCGATCAACTTGACCTACGTCCACTCCCCGGAGCCTCTCCTCCGGGTATTGCACTAACTCAAAGTGCCTCTCCTTTTGCTCCCACAGCAAGGCGGATAAACCTGTACAAAACTCCTTTCCACCGACACGATGAGGCAGAGAACCTAACCTCCTTTTGCTTCCTCCTGAAGCAGGCAGAGAACCTCGGACTCCTTTCGCTTCCTCCTGAAGCAGGCAGAGAACCTTAACTCCTTTTGCTTCCTCCTGAAGCGGGCAGAGAACACAGATCTTCTTGCCGACAATCCTCCCAAGAAACACTGACAAGACCAGAGACGACGAGCGGAGAAGACGATCTGATCCTTGCTTGGAGCAACCTTCGTGAACCCCTCACGAACTCCCCCTCACAAGATCCTCTATCTCTCCCAAACTCTCTCTCTAGGGTTTCTCTGGAAAGGAAAGTGGTAAAAGATTTTTCTTGTTCAAAGAAAAATATCTTTTAAAGGAGGGCTCTAAAATTGCCCTAAATTTCAACTAATCGGCAAGAATCGTCCAGGACGATCTAATATCGTCCTGTACGATTAGTTCAAAATCAGATGTTTCAGCCTGGATGATCTGGCTCTTCTGGACGATCAGTAGAAAAAAATTGTTCAGATCGTCCCATACGATTCTACGATCGTCCGGGACGATTAGTGTAAATCCAGGAATTTCGTCCAGAATACCGCTCTGGTCGTCCAGAGGAACTTGTGTTGGACGATCCAAAAATGACTTGATCGTCCAGGACGATTAGTTCAAAAAGGGCCAAAATCGTCCTGATGACCTCTCTGGACGTACAGCTGAAACACACTAGACGATCCTGATCGTTTCGGACGATATGATCGTATCAATTAAATATTAATTATTTTCCTTAATTACCAGACTAATTTAGGCATGATTGTATTGGATCGTCTAGGACGATCAGACCAAATATCTTAAAATAAAAACTTGTCTAACTTTAATCTGGCGGCTGAGAATTTCTGATTTGAGCCTATCGTCCCGTACGATGTCGGGATCGTCCAGGACAATCTGCTTAATCAGACACACTTAGCTTGGTCGCCCTAATTAGGGTTTCTATTTTTACTTGATCGTCCAGGACGATGTGAAAATCGTACAGGACGATTTGAACAAAAATTGAACAAAAACTCTAATTCACTCAAGCTCTCCCCCTAAGAGTGTGTGTGCAAGGTTACTTAGCTAGGGAATCAATTATATTACAATTGACTCAAGAAAAGGAAAACAGTACATTTGGACATGAATTACAATACAGACTAACTTGTTCTTGAACTGGCTTGAACTTGCAATTGATCTTGAGTACTTGAAAGATTAGGCAGTCAACAAGAACCAGAGATGTTTGCTATCATCAAAATTATAGTCCTTGAAACCAAATTCGCAACAATCTCCCCCTTTTTGATGATGGCAAATATTTGTTAATTAATTTCAAAAAACAGGAATTTAACAACGGGTGAATAATACAAAATCACTGAACCTAATTAAAAACGCAAGACTGACTACTCCCCCTTTTAACATCTCAAAAAGAAAAAGAAAACATATAAAACTAGTAAAACCCGTAGAATTCCAAAACGGCAAGACTGACTACTCCCCTTTTTTTTTATCAATCTACTCCAGCAAAAAGAATTTCTCCTAATTTTCAATTCAAAAGCCAATAAGAAGACGATTGACAGCGCTGAAATCTAAAAAAAGTTGGAAAATCGACTTTCGTAACTCCCACCTCGGACACCTTATAGATGCAAATCCCTTTCAAGACAAAAATCCAATTCAGAAGAAAAGAAATTAGATTCGAAAAGAGATCCTTTCAAGCTTCGTTCCAGAAAAATATCTGATATAATAGTATTACAAAGTAATAAACCAGAAATCAAGATTTTCAAAAAATAAGCTTTTGAAAATATTAAGTGGCGCACAAATTTTTCTAAGATATTTAACGATCTGAAAGGGAAGAAAGCTTGATTTGGGCTCATTTTGTGCCTCTTTTTTAATTTGATTGGCGCTTTGCGCATCTTTTGATTTTTGATACACTTTGTGTATCTTTGAGTTTGGCGACATTTCGCATTTTTTCAGCTTTGGGCTCATTTTGTGCCTCTTTTTCAATTTATTTGGCGCACTGTGCATCTTTTGTAAGCTTTCTCCCTCTCAAACTCGTTAAAGGATCTCAGCTGTACAATTACCTTCCAGGCATAGGAGACGCTCTCCACAGTAAGGAAGAGTAATTCACAAAATAAAAGTCATACGTCGTATGATAAGTGCAATCACTTGGTTTAGAAAATCATAATAATGACTCAAGACTTTGAAAATACTATTCATATGAGGTAGATTACTGTAGGAAGATAAAATAAATCTCTATTTTAAAAACTAATATTTTAATTTTGAAAAATATTTTTTATCCAAAAGAAACAATATACCAGTAAAGAAGTTAGAGGAAGAGAAACAATCATCAATGTTTCTTCCCTTTAACAGATCCAGTGAAATCAATCACTACTTACAAGCTTCCAAATAAAACAAGGCAAAACTCTTAGTCAGAAATCCATTTTTTCAGCAGTAGTGAGCAGTGATCTAATTTTGAAAGGAATAAAATAGTAAATCAAAAAGCAAGTAGGAAAGCACATCAAATTAAATACTCAGATCAAACTAACAAGACTAAAATGAAAATCAGCAGAAAAATAAAAAATTAACATAATCCAGATAATCAAACCAAACAACCAACTAACAGAAACAAAATGAAAAATAGACACATTAGAAATCAGAATTCATCAGAATCAAGCATTTATATCAATCACACATAATCTGGTCCTCAAAATGCTGAATGAGTCAAAGGCCAGTGGTTTAGTAAATATGTCAGCCAGCTGATTTTCAGTTGCTACATGATGTATCTCAATGTCCCCTTTTATAACATGGTCCCTAATGAAGTGATGTCTTATATCAATGTGTTTGGTTCTAGAATGTTGGATTGGATTCTTAGAGATGCAGATGACACTAGTATTATCACATAGAACAGAAATTGTGCCCACAGGTAATCCTAAATCCAAGACTTGTTGCTTCAACCAAAGAACTTGAGCCACACAACTCCCTAAGGCAATGTACTCAGCTTCAGCAGTGGAAAGTGCAACTGAGTTCTATTTTCTACTGGACCAGGAGACTAAAGACTGTCCTATAAATTGACAAGTTCCAGAAGTGTTTTTTCTATCCACCCTACACCCTGTAAAGTCAGAATCAGAATATCCAATAATTTCAAAAGAGGTGTTGTGCCTAGGGTACCAGATTCTTAAGTTTGGGGTCCCTAAAAGATATCTAAGAATTCTCTTAACAGCAGTCAGGTGGGACTCTTTAGGATCAGCCTGAAATCTAGCACAAAGACAAACACTAAACATGATATCAGGTCGGCTAGCAGTCAGGTAAAGCAGTGATCCAATTATTCATCTATACTTCTTCTGATCAACAGATTTTCCACTTGAATTCTTATCTAACTAAACAGAGGAGCTCATGGGAGTGTTGATTGGCTTAGCTTTATCCATTTCATATTTCTTCAAAATGTCCTTAGTGTATTTAGATTGATTGAGAAAGGTTCCATCATTCATTTTCCTTATGCTAAACCCCAAAGAGTAGGACAACTCTTCCATCATACTCATCTCAAACTCCTTACTCATTGTTTTAGAAAAATCATCACATAAATATTTATCAGAAGATCCAAAAATTATATCATCAACATAGATCTGGACAATGAGTAAGTCATCCCCTATTCTCCTCAGAAAAAGGGTGTTGTCTACGCTCCCCTTAACAAACTCAATTTCTAACAGGAATGTGCTAAGCCTCTCGTACCAAGCTTTAGGTGCCTGTTTCAATCCATATAAGGCCTTTTTTAATTTATAAATATGATTTGGATATTGGGAACTCTCAAAACCTGGGGGTTGTTCTACAAAAACATCTTCTTTTATTACCGCATTTAAAAAGGCACTCTTGACATCCATTTGAAACAGCTTAAATCCCTTATAACAGGCAAAGGCTAATAGCACTCTAATGGCTTCCAATCTAGCTACAGGGGCAAAGGTCTCCTCAAAATCAATCCCTTCAATCTGATTATACCCCTTAGCCACCAATCTTGCCTTATTCCTAACCACCACACCAGAATCATTCATCTTATTCTTAAAGACCCACTTAGTTCTCATTATACTTTGATTTTTAGGTCTTTCTACTAGCTCCCAAACATCATTCCTTACAAATTGATTCAATTCTTTTTGCATAGCTAAGATCCAAAACTCATCCGAAAGGGCTTGATTGATGTTGGTGGGTTCAGTCATTGAGATAAAGGCAGAGTGGTTTACTTCCTTCCTAAGTCCATGCCTAGTCCTAACACCTTCAGAAGGGTCTCCTAAGATCAGTTCTTTAGGATGACTCGAAGAGTATCTCCAATCTTTAGGTAGTGTGGTTTGAGGTTCTACCCTTTCCTCCATTTGCATTTCCAATCCCTTGGGTAATCTCCTCTACCTCTTCTTCTTCCTCAACTCTAGTCACCTTAGGATCAGATTTATCAAACACCACATGAGTTGTCTCTTCCACCATCAAAGTCCTCTTATTGAACACCATAAAAGATTTCCCCATACTAGAACAGCCTAAGAACACTCCTTCATCAGATTTGGGGTCAAATTTTCCTAAGGATGATTTCCCATTGTTCAGAATGAAAACCTTACAGCCAAAAACATGGAGGTGAGACAGGTTTGGAGTTCTACCCTTAATGATCTCATAAGGTGTTTTGTTCAGATTTGATCTCACATTCACCATATTCAACACATAACAGGCAGTGTTCACTGCTTCAGCCCAAAAGTATTTTGGAAATGAATACTCAGCAAGCATGGCTCTAGCGGCTTCCACTAAGGTCCTGTTCTTCTTTTCAGCTATCCTGTTCTGCTGAGGGGTCCTAGGAGCTGAAAAATTATGACTAATCCCTTGCTCCTCACAGAAACTTCCAAATTTCACATTCTCAAACTCTCCACAATGATCACTATGAATAGTCAAGATCTCACAACCTAACTTCCTCTGAATCCAAGTGGAGAAGGACTTAAACTCATCGAATGACTCAGATTTGTGTGACAGAAATTTAATCCAAGTGAACCTCGAGTAGTCATCTACAATCACAAACCCATAGACTCTCCCCTCTAAGCTGGCAGTGCTAATGGGTCCAAAGAGATCTATGTGAAGGACTTCTAAAAGTTTAGAGGTGCTAATGTCCTTAACAGAGTGAAAGGACGACTGGACTTGCTTCCTTAATTGACAGACATCACACAGGTGATCCTTAGTGAACTTAAGCTTGAGCACACATCTAACTAAGTCCTTTTGGGTGACTCTCCTAAGGATTTTCATACTGGCATGACACAATCTCCTATGCCACAACCAAGACTCATCAGCAACAGTTTTTAGGCAAATTGAATTTTCAGCTTTAATGCAACTTACATCTAGCTTATAGACATTCTTTATCTTTTGTTCCTACAAAATAATTTTGTTATTTAAGCTTAAAATGCAGCAAGTGGGTAGGAATTTAATGTTGTATCCTTTGTCACAGAGTTGACTAATGCTCAGCAAGTTATGTTTCAGTTCATCTACAAGCAAAATATTGTCAATCATAAAACTCTTTGAATCACCAATTATACCTGAGCCTACCACCCTCCTGGTGGTGTTATCTCCAAGTGTAACCTTGCCTCCAGTCCTGGCCTCCAGCGAAATGAACTGATTTGCATCTCCAGTCATGTTTCTAGAACATCCACTGTCCAGGTACCACATACTCTCACGAGGTCTTGTGTGAGAGCACACCTATAAAATCATTAAATGTCAGTTTTAGGAACCCAAATAGGTTTGGGTTCCTTCTTATGAAAAGAGGAATGCAATGCATGTGTACTGTGCTATGAAATAGGCATTTTGGGCCTTCATACCCAATGTGTACTATGGTGAACCATGCAGATGTGGGAAATGTGTCCTAACATGCCACAGGAAAAGCATCTAACACCAGGAAAAGGGTTGACTAATCTACGTGAGTGATATTGCCTCTTCCTAGGTTTGTATGAAACATGCTTTGATGATTTTAAACCAGATTCTACAAAAGGTGGAGGTGCGTAAAACTGTGCAAACGTAGGAGGTGTTTCATGTTTCTCAAAAGCATTGATCTTAACTTTCAAAATTTCATTTTTTC
The DNA here is from genome assembly GCA_019925795.1 of Dendrobium chrysotoxum. Taxonomy (NCBI): domain Eukaryota; kingdom Viridiplantae; phylum Streptophyta; class Magnoliopsida; order Asparagales; family Orchidaceae; genus Dendrobium; species Dendrobium chrysotoxum. Next base: position 58,248,329 of record CM034312.1, read on the forward strand.
TTTAAACTTGTAATTTCAAAGAACCATTGCTACTCTACACTTCACATGCCAGATTGTCTAATTCTTTGAAAGTTTTTTCTAAATCAACATGCGTAGTTTTCAGTAAATCATACTCAGTAGTCAGATCAGAATATTTTTTGTTTAATTCATCAAACTCATCAAGTAAAGACATATGATTTGTGTCAAGTGTGGAATGATCTTTAACTATCGAATCATGCTCTTTTTGTAAATTCAGAAATTCTAGTTTCAGGCTAGCATGAGTTTTCTTAAGCTTCCTATACGATGCATGAATTTTTTCAGATATTTCAAATAATTGATCGTAAGTAAGCTCACATACCTCTTCCTGGTCAGACCGACCAGGATGATCATTAGCCATCAGACACAAATTCATTTCCTCCTCTTTAGCTTCAGTCTCAGAGGAGACAGATGCAGAATCTGCCCAGAACGCCTTCTGAATCCGCTTCTTGTCCTTCCTGAACTTGTGTTTCTCCTCACCCTTCTCCTTACTTGGGTGAGCTTTAAGTGTAGGACAATCAGCCTTAATGTGTCCAGGCTTCCTGCATTCAAAACAAACAGTGTCAGATGAGCCTTTAAAATTTTTGTTGGACTTACCTTTTTTCCACTTCTGAAAGTTCATGTTTCTTCCTTAGAAAGCTTTTGAATTGCCTAGTGATCAAGGAAACGTCATCTCTATTAGACCCGGAAGAACTAGTATCACTCTCATTGGCCTTCAGTGCCACTGTTTTCTCCTTTTTCTTCTCACCTGCATCAAGCTGTCTTTGGTTCACCCCTTGCTCGTAAGAAATGAGTGATCCAAGTAAGCTATCAATAGAGTAAGTATTCAAATCTTTAGACTCAGTGATTGCAGTTATCTTAGCATCATACGAAGAAGGCAAATACCTAAGAATTTTGTTCACTCTTTCGTAGTTTGTAAGTTCTCTTCCTAAGGCATGCAAGGAAGTGACAATTTGAGTGAATCTCGTATACATTTCAGAAATGGTTTCAGTAGGTTTCATGCGAAAAAGTTCATAGTCATGAAGCAAAATGTTTAACCTAGACTGTTTGACTTCAGTTGTACCGTCGTAAGTGATGCACAATCTATCCCAAATCTATTTACCAGTCATACAAGTAGAGACACATGTAATCTTCAGATTTTAAAGCACAGAAAAAATAGTTCAAACATTTGGCATTTAATTGTGCTAAATCACGATCACCAAAAGTCTAATCAGTAAAGGGCAGTTCAGTTTTCACATTGTTAATCATTCTAAAGGTGGTTCATATCCATCCTTAACTAGCATCCACATGCGATAATCAACTGATTGAAGAAAAGTGGACATGCGAGTTTTCCAAAAATCAAAAGGAATATTATCAAACAATGGCGGTCGTGTAATTGAATATCCTTCAGCAGTATTACGATTACCAAAATTAGCCATGGATCAAATTCAAAAGTTTTTCAAAACTAGATTTTATGAATCCTGCTCTGATACCACTTGAAAGTTTAATAGGGATGTTAAGCCCTGATGAACTAGTCCTGAGGCTAACCAAGAGGGGGGGTGAATTGGTTATTTAAAAATTTGAGAGCAACAGTGAAAATCTTTTCTACAATATGCAGCGGAAACAAGTAAATACTCAAACGAAAAGATTAAACACAAATTTCACCCAAGCAGATAATCATAGAAAAATTAACGTGCAGAAAGTAATCAGAAAGAACACACCAGATTTTTATAGTGGTTCGGTCAACTTGACCTACGTCCACTCCCCGGAGCCTCCCCTCCGGGTATTGCACTAACTCAAAGTGTCTCTCCTTTTGCTCCCACAACAAGGCGGAGAAACCTGTACAAAACTCCTTTCCACCGACACGGTGAGGCAGAGAACCTAACCTCCTTTTGCTTCCTCTTAAAGCAGACAGAGAACCTCGGACTCCTTTCGCTTCCTCCTAAAGTAGGCAGAGAACCTTAACTCCTTTTGCTTCCTCCTGAAGCGGGCAGAGAACCCGGATCTTCTTGCCGACAATCCTCCCAAGAAACACTGACAAGACCAGAGACGACGAGCGGAGAAGACGACTCTGATCCTTGCTTGGAGCAACCTTCGTGAACCCCTCACGAACTACCCCTCACAAGATCCTCTCTCTCTCTCCCAAACTCTCTCTCTAGGGTTTCACTGGAAAGGAAAGTGACAAGATTTTCTTGTTCGAAAAAAATATCTTTTAAAGGAGGGCTCTAAAATTGCCCTAAATCTCAACTGGTCGGTAAGAATCGTCCTATACAATTAGTTCAAAATCAGCTGTTTCAGCCTGGACGATCTGGCTCTTCTGGACGATCAATAGAAAAAATTGTTCAGATCGTCCCGTACGATTCTGCAATCGTCCGGGACGATTAGTGTAAATCCAGGAATTTCGTCCAGAAGACTGCTCTAGTCGTCCAAAGGAACTTGTGTGGACGATCCAAAAATGACTTGATCGTCCTGGACGATACGAATATCGTCCAGGACGATTAGTTCAAAAAGGGCCAAAATCGTCCTGATGACCGCTTTAAACGTACAGCTGAAACACACTAGACGATTCCTGATCGTCCCGGACAATCTTGCGATCTTCCCGGACGATATTATCATATCAATTAAATATTAATTATTTTCCTTAATTACCAGACTAATTTAGGCATGATTGTACTAGATCGTCCAGGACGATCAGACCAAATATCTTAAAATAAAAACTTGCCAAACTTGATCTGGCAGCTGAGAATTTCTGATTTGAGCCTATCGTCCCGTACGATGTCGGGATCGTCTAGGACGATCTACTTAATTAGACACACTTAATTTGATCGGCCTAATTAGGGTTTCTATTTTTACTTGATCGTCTAAGACAATGTGAAAATCGTCTAGGACGATCTAAACAAAAATTGAACAGAAATTCTAATTCACTCAAGCTCTCCCCCTGAGTGTGTGTGTGCAAGGTTACTTTGCTAGGGGATCAGTTATATTACAATTGACTCAAGAAAAGAAAAACAGTACATTTGGACATGAATTACAAAACAGACTGACTCGTTCTTGAACTGGCTTGAACTTGCAATTGATCATGCGTACCTGAAAGATTAGGCAGTCAACAAGAACCAGAGATGTTTGCTATCATCAAAATTATAGTCCTTGAAACCACGTTCGCAACACATCTCTCCAGCAAGCACTCCCAATGCTTCCATTTTTTAATGAAAAAATCTACAAAGGTTTTCTGAATTTCAGCTATATCCTCAGTAATCGACCCACCAAGTGTTCTGATATGGCTAATCCAATTCTGATTTCTTCTAGCATTAGCAAAAGCATGAAAAAAGGAAGAATTGGTGTCTCCATGTTCCATCCACTTAGCTTTAGCTCGTTGCCTCCACCAAGCATTGAGCCGTGCCAATGTAACATTGAGCTCATTGACTTTAAATCTAAGGAGCTGCAGATTCTCTAAAGATAAATCCCCTTCGGCTTCCTTCATTTGAATTTCCAAAATCTCTTCCTTCAATTTATCCCGTACTAAGTTCAGATTTTTAAACTTAGCTCTACTCCAAAAGAAAAGAGCTCTTAGAGTTCTTTTAAATTTCAGGTTGAGAGACAAGGCCGGGTCATTCCCACTGTCCTTCCACGTTTTCTCCATAATAGAAGCAGCCCCATGGTAGGACGCCCACACATCTTCATAACGTATTCCTCTATTAGAAATCTCCACAGGTTTCAAAATTTCCAAAAGAATTGGACAATGATCCGAGGCTATCCTTGAAAGGTGTTTCACCAGTGCAAGATGAATGGAATTCAAAGCAGAAGAATTAATAAGACATCTATCCAACTTTTCTAAGATCCGAGCACCTCCCGATTTATTATTGCACCAAGTGAACTTGGGACCCATAGACCCTACCTCATGAGATTATTATGAATCATAAAATTCTTCATATCCATAGAACCTTGAGACATTGTGAATCTTTTCCCGCCTCTTCTTCCTCCTGAGATAACACAGTTAAAGTCTCCACCAACCACCATTGGACAATCAACAGAACAATGTCTCTCCAAACACTCCCATAAACCTTTTCTAATTGCAGCTTTCGGACTTGTATAAACAGACGCCACCCTCCAACAGCCCTTATTAAGGATTTCCAAACTTCCAATTATCCCTTGAGCAGAATGTTCAATCACCGAGAATGTAGCTAGATCCTTTCTCCATAACACCATCAAACCACCAGAGAGACCTTCAGAAGGAACCATAAACGATTCCCAATTACTTCCCAATAATTTTAAAATGTGAGAGTTATCCACCGAGCTCAACTTTGTTTCCAACAATCCCACAAAAATAGCATTGTTATCCTTCACCACCTCCTTGAGATATAGAGCGGCCTCCCCTTTCTTGGCCCCTCTAGAATTCCAAAAAATCAAGGAAGTCATTTTTAAGAGTGAGGGTAGCACCCCCATTCTTCTTAAGATTTTGCACCTTCCCACTTCCTATTTTGATCAATGATATTAGATGGGCCGAGGGATTTAAGCTCCTTTAGTAGCTTTACTTTTTTTCCAGCAGAAATCCCTGGCTCCTCACGAGTAGGAAATACCAAGTGGCTTTTACCACCCAAATCCTTGACAACAATTTCCCCTTCCTCAGCACCATCTACCTCCAATACACTCTTAACTCCCAAATTAACCTTCTCAGCAGCACTAACATTCATAGTCTGTAAACTAACAGAATTAGAATAGGGAATACCTGAGTTCGCAAGCAACCCATCAGGATTTGCTTGAGTTCGCAAGCAACCTATATCAGCATAATCATTTGCTAAGACTGGAGACCAGCCGCTCCAAATCCAGCATCTACAACACCACATCCAGAAGCAACATCCTTATTGTTGCAATCAAGCTCCACCAAAGACGTTTCAATTATTGTTTTATTATTTAAATTCACCAAACTACTATTGTTAGCCATATTTACAGCAGATTCCACCACACTATTAGCAGCCAAACCTTTATCATCAGCAGGTTTCTGAATTTCTTCCTTATCCTGGACAACACGCTCCCTCTCCGGGACAGCCAACTTCTGAACCGGCCATAGAGACAGTTCAAGAGAACTTTTATTCTTTGCAAATTTCACATTAGGAGTATTGACAAAATCTCTGCGATGGTTACTACATCTTCCCTTCTTACGATTAACAAGTACCCAAGGGCCGTAAGAAACAAAATACAACACCTCAGACTTCTTTCCAACTCCATTTTCCATCCCACCTTCCTTGCTAGCATCCTTCTTCTCCGAAGGAACAGAATTCTCCTTTCTACAATCCGTTTTCTCATGACCAATCATCCCACAGTGGAAGCAAAAAAGAAGAGATTTTTTCATATTCAACTCTATGAAAAAATCTCCCCGAAATACTCTCTACCCAGACCCCTACAGGAAGCCTTTGGTCAATCTTCACTCTCACACAATCTCTGGCAAATTCTCTTCTCCCCCATTGAAACAAATTTCCATCCAACATAAGGGGAGTGCCAATCCTGGATGCAATCCTTGCAATATTCTGCTCATCCCAGCATTGAAGAGGAAGGTGAGGCATCCTGATCCAAATAGGAGAAGTTAAACCCTCCATAGACAACATAGAAAAATCTAGTTTCCATTTTTCCATGCCTATTATGTGATCATTCACGAACAAGGGTCCACCTGAAAGAACTGCCTCCATCGATTCATAGTCATTGAACGAGCACAAAAACCAACCATTTCCAAGTGTAGTAAAGTGAATTTTGCCAAACTTATTCCATTGGCGCCTTACTTCCCACGCAACCAAGTGTGATGGCATCTCCTTACCAAACACCTTAAATACCAATGAGTTCACCAACCTATTGGCATTAAGTTTTTCTGTTTCTTCGCATAACTTCACTACCACGCCATCAGCAGCCATCACCACATCTTCTGCCTTGAAGTCTAACTTGATGTAAGGTTTTGTATTCCCATTTGTATCACCATGGAGCTTCTTCTTAGGCAAAGCACCAGTAACCTTGTCCGCAAACGAGATTTCCTTATCTACCAGAGCAGACTTGAACCCTGGTGGATTGACCTCTACTCTAACAGGATTAGCAGGAGTAGGCAAGCAGTCACCTAAATCTGCAGATACACATTAATTTCCTAACTTCCAACATATCCGAATTTGAATCCCCTTATTTTCCAAAATTACCGAATCACTACAGCTGGCCAACGTGACAATACGTCTCGCTGTTGAAACCGGCGACTTATTAGGGGAATGAAATTCTTTGCTCACCGAATTAAGGGAATTCACGTTTATCTTGCTGTCAGGGACAGAGATTGCACTTGAATTACTAAACCGATTCATAAAAATTTTCATTCCAGAGGATGAAGCCCCCGGATCAGGAGAGAAATTTTGTAAAACCGTAGGCCCAGCAAAATTATTATCAGAAGACGAAGCCACCTTCATTCCCTTACCTTCGACCAGGGAAACCTTTTCTTGCTGCACAACATTCCCTTCGGAAATGACCAGCTCTCCTCTTGACCTTCGACGATGATCAATATCATCTTGAATATCCAATACTGCACGATGCCGGAGTTCAGGAGACTTCGACGAAGGCAAAGATGATCGGCGGCCTTCCGCCGCCATGACCGAGCACTCAGCCGCAACAAACGACTGAAAAATTGCAAACTAGAAATTTGAAAAAAAAAATGAACTTTCTCTCTCTAGAAATCACAAACATTCTCTCTCTCAAATTCATATGGGAATCTTACTTGAAGCCGCAAGAGTTTTCCTTTCTTAGAGATTTTAACCAAGTTTTATTTCAATTTGTGAATATGAGTTGTAATAAGTTAGCGGATTGTTGTGCTAACTATGCTTGTTCTTCTGATTTTATTTGGGATAATATTAGTTGTAATAACATTCCTCCTTACTTTGTTTCTTTGTTAAAAGAGGAAAGTGATAGCACCCTTAGAGCTTCTTTCTGAATTATCAATAAATTTGCTCTTTGCATTTCTTCAAAAAAAAAAAATTCCAAAATCCATAGATCCTATTTCGGAATTAGAAAATTCAAATTAACAGCCAAAATTTTTAAAGGATGAGAAAGTAGGCCCAATCCTATAAATTGGGGGGTTGGTTTTATAGCCAGAGAAGAGCTGTCCCATGGAAAATAAACATAATCCCAAACATGAAAGATTTTGGAGTTAGTCTTCCTCAGTGTATAAAAAACTTCTACAAGCTTCAGGCCTTTCTTGCCACCTCTCTAGCCATGAAATAGTTATTCCATGGAGAATAAATGCATTCCCCAAACGGGTCGTGTTCGACCAGAACTCTGCATAAAAAATTTATATGCTTCAGGTCGTACTTCCTGCATCACCACTCAACTCCATCGCTTTCTCAATCCATTAATGGGCAGAAAAATTCAAAGAACTTGCTCCATCCACATGATTAGTGCCATACTCCCACATATGTTAAGGACAAAAGAGATCCTAATAAAGATTTGTGCCAGATGGCAATGCAATGTGTGTTTGCTCAAACCTATCTCATCATGATTACTCTCATACAGCCACTGATTTTTTTTTTTCTTAATTGTATCCTCCATGGCTGCTCAATATCTAAGAATCAAAAAGAATAATTTTTGCGGCAATTTTATGTTCAATTATTTATTTTCAACAATGATCTAAACATTTATACTAACTTAAGCTCATAAAAGCTGTGAAACTTTTAAAATTTTTTTGCTGCTATATCTAGATTTACTGTTATTTATGGATTAATTAAAGCTACAAATTCCTTCACCTTATGTCAATCAACCTAACTTAAGGAGGGGAAGTAAGCCACAATGTAACTCTGAAGGGTGAATCCAAAAAAATTAGAATGTCATTTATAGAAATGTGGTGAGATGTGGAGGGAAATTTGCCATAAAATATCCAAGCGTGGAAGCTTGGATTATGGTCCCAATAATAATTTTATGGTTGAGCCATCAAGCACTCAACGAAGAAGCCCACCAAGCCATACAATTAAATAAAGCCATAAAAAGCAATCCATTTTCATTCTTATTTCTTTCAAAAGGAGTATATGGGGGTTTGGGGGGGTCAACCAAAATAACAAATATGTAATAAAATAACATTCCATTAAATTTCTCTTAGTTTTTCTATTGCTTGGGAACTTGCTTGGCTAAGCTTTTCAATGCATAACTTGCATTAGCCACTCCAAATGGTTAACTTCGCCTTAGCTGAAACACCACAGATGAAAATATAGATTATTCCCATTTTGAAAACTTGCTTTATCTTTAAATATTCTTCATATAAACTCTCAAAAAATCAATTTAGAAGATGGACAATGCCTCTTGATCTTCCTTGGCTGGCTATCCCACACATGGGAAGGAGCAATGGATATATATATATAACAAATGCCATGAAAAATAATTCAAAGCTCTGTTAAGGCTTATAATTTTGCATTGTTGATATTGATAAATTTAACACTCAAAATGATTTTACTACTCTAATAAAACTCACATAAAAATAATATTCAAGCATATCAAGTAGCTAGTTATATTAAGAATATTGCATAAGATGTGCTTGAAGTATCAAAAGAAAAAGCTCCGAATAGTAAAATATTTGGTGGTGCAATCAAAATGTTCAAGTAAAAATCAGAAATAAGAAGCTTTGTTATAAAAATTAATTTAAATGTAAAAGCTTGAAAAATTGTAAAAGATAAAAGAGGCTTGTAAGAAGTCTAAGAAAGCAATATGCAATACAAGGAATTTAGCTTTTAATAATTTATATAATAAATTGGATACTAAGAAGGTAAAAAGATTTATATGTAAGTTAGTCAAGCATAGAGATGGGAGAAGTAAAGATTTAGTTCAAGTGAAATTTATTAAGAATAAAGATTAAAAAGTGCTTTTATTAGAAAAAACTATTCAACAAAGGTGGTTGAGATATTTTGATAAGATTTTCAATGAAGATTGTGAGAATACGATTGACTTTAGTAACCTTAGCACCTTAAATAAAAATAGAAATTTTTCTTTTTGTCGGCGTGCTAGTAAAACCGAAGTTAAAGAGGCTTGAAAGAAAATGAAATGTGGAAAAGCAGGTGAACCTGATAATATTCCAATAGAGGTGTGGAAATGCTTAGGAGATGAAAGAATTTCTTGGCTTACAAAACTTTTCAATATCATTTTGAAGACTAAAAAGATGTCAAATGAGTGGAGAAAGAGTGTATTGATCTTTATTTTTAAGAATAAAGGTGATGCACAAGTGTGTGCCAATTATAAAGGAATTAAGTTAATGTGTCATACTTTAAAACTATGGTAGAGAGTTATTGAGCATAGGTTACGACGTGATACTAAAGTTTCTCAAAATCAATTTGCATTCATGCTGGGTAGGTCTACTACTATGGAAGCTATACATTTATTGAGAGGTTTGATGGAGAAGTATAAAGAGGAGGAGGATCGATATATGTTATTTATTGATTTAGAGAAAATACATGATAAAGTTCCAAGAGAATTGCTCTGGATAGTTCAAGAAAAGAAAGAGGTTAATAATGGTTATACTTAAGTCATGAAGAATATGTATGTAGGAGCTGTTACTTGTGTTCAAACACAAGGTGGTTTGACCAAAAATTTTTCAGTTGGATTACATCAAGGATTAGCTTTAAGCCAATATCTTTTTGGTTTAGTCATGGATGTTCTTACTACACATTTGCAAGAGGATGCACCCTGGTGTTTGCTTTTTGCTTGATATTCTTCTTGATAATAAGACTAGAGAGGGAGTTGAAGGAAAACTTGAATTATGGAGTTCAACTTTAAAGTCTAAAGATTTTCATTTGAGTAGATCTAAAACTGAATACATGGAGTGTAATTTTAGTAGTAATAGATCTAGTGAGGGGATTGTGAGTTTGGGTGATCAAGTCATTAATAAGAGTACACGGTTTAGATAGCTCGGGTCTATTGTTCAAATTGATGGTGAAATAGATAGGAATATTATTAGTAGAATTCAAGTTGAATGGTTGAAGTGGAGGAATGCATCGGGTCTGTTGTGTGATAGAAAAATATCCCTCAAACTTAAGAAAAAACTCTATAAGATGTTGGTGAGACCTCCAATGCTTTATGGCACAGAATGTTGGCCATTAAAAGAGAAGCATAAAATTAAGTGTTGTAGAGATTAGGATGCTTAGGTGAATAAGTGGCTTCACTCTTTAAAAAACAAATCTGAAACGAGTATATACGTGAAAAGCTTGGAGTAGCTCCAGTGGTAGATAAGATCAAAGAGAGTTACCTTAGATGGTTTGGTCACATTAAACATCAACCTTTCGATGACCTGGTTAGGAGAGTAGATGTATTAGATCTGTCCTATGTTAAAAAAGGTAGAGGTAGACCTAAAAAGGCATGGTTAGAAAATATTAGAAGTGACAATTTTTTTATTAAATGAGAATTTGACTCTTAACAGGACAGAATGAAAAAAAGGATTCATGTAGCCGACCCCATGTAATGGGATATAAGGCTTGATGTTGTTATTGTATCTAATATTTCCCAACTCTCAACATAACTTCAAGATATTATTTTACATCAGCAATTATCTTTGAGCCCTCACGAGAAAGTAACAAAAATATTTTCCAATTTTTTGAATATTGTGTTATATAATAATTTTTATATTCACCACATAGAGTTATTTAGAAAGCATAATATTGATAAATTAGTATGTAATTTAATAATATACAACAACAACAACATCAAGCCTTTATCCCACTATGTAATTTAATAATATGAAAAACTAAATTATTAATTTTATTAACACGCTTCACAAATAATTCATTTTAATTGATTTTAAAAAGTATCAAATTTGAGATTAGATCAATAATTAAAGTCACATTTTAATGTAATTCCAACAATAGTTAAATTTGCCTTTAAAATTCATGTCATCCTTTTCCCAGTCAGTATTGATACACAACTCTCTTCAGTTTAATTATTTATATTAAGCAACTATAGAATGGATTATTTAAATAATTAAGTATAGATTATAATATTCATTAAACAATCTCTTTTGAAATTAATTTTTGCACCATATGTAAAAATTTAATCGTGGAAGACATTATCATTTTTGATCAATTAAATATTTAAATTGTTTTAAATCCTTAAGTAAAAAAATAAAGATAAAATCAAATTGATTAGTTATATTAATTAATTGAAAGAGAATGCAATAATTAGAAGAGAAAATGATATACGGACTATATTAGATATCAAATAAATTAGATAGATGTGGTTTGACCTTTTTCATGATAACTTTTACATTTATATAACTTTCCTTTCCATCAATAGAATAAAAAAATTGTGATTTTGGAGAGAGCTTTTTGAAATAGAGCCTATGATGCACCGACACTCCGTTTTAAGAGGGTATACAGTGTCGGACACGGACACGCGTCCGACACGGCGGGGACACGTGTCGGACACATTATTAGTGTGTCCCATTTAAAATAAAAAAAAATCAGACATGCGTGTCTGGCTATTTGATAATTAAATTTAAAAAAAAAAAAGAAAAACTCTAGTCCCGCTATTTTATATTAGCCGATTCATGCCCGAGTCTTCATCTTCGCCCTAATCCCGTATTCCTATTCGTATTCGTGGTCTTCCCGAGCGATTGAGGCGAGCAGCGGTCAACTGTAGATCTTTCACGCGAGCAGCGGTTGCCTGGAGATCGCACCCTTAGTCTTCCCTTCTGGCCGCAAGCAACAAGCCTTCCTCAGTTTCTGTGCGCAGCCGAGGAAAGGCGACACCAAACTGCATAAAAATTTTCAAACCTGTAAGTTGACTTCGCCATTTTTTCTCCATTCATCATTTCTATCCATTTAGATGCCTTTTTACTACGCTGAAGCTGTCCTTTTGCAAAAGCGCAACTAAAGCGCAGCAAAAGGGCAACTAAAGTGCAACAAAAAGAGTAAAATATTTTCCTTAACTGCGCTTTAGTTGCGCTTTAGCTGCGCTTTAGATACGCTTTAGTTGCGCTTTAGCTACACTTTAGTTACGCTTTTGCTGCGCTTTAGTTGTGCTTTTGCTGCGCTTTAGTTGCGCTTTAGCTGCGTTTTAGTTGCACTTTTACTACGCTTTAGCTGCGCTTTAGTTGCACTTACAATAAAATTTTTGCATGTAATAACAACCTTACAGGTTATGTAATTTAGGTCGAACCCCGCCAGGGGGCAGCGCCCCCTTGGACCCCCAGTTGCCCGGCATATTGTTGTATTCATCATCTTTAGGATAAGTGAAACATTATGTTTAGGGGTTTGATATATTGCACTAATTTATTAAGCCTTTATTTTTTCCATTTCACTAGTGAGTTTGAAAGCAAAATGAGCTCTGCTGTTGGTGGGAGTGGATTAGATGACGGTTCAAAAGAGCCATCTGTAGAAACTGATAAGCCCTAATGGATTCATATTACAAAGTTAGGAAAAACTTCTGAAGGAGGTAATGTGTCATTCAAATGCAATTATTGTGGTGGCACCTACAAAGGATCTTATTCTAGGGTGAAAGCACATCTACTTAAGATTTCTGGTCATGGAATTAAAATGTGTCATAAGATTACTACGTCGCAGTTGATTGAATTGAATAGACAAGTTGATGAAGCTGAATTTAGGATCAAAAGGGCACTTCCTAAAGAGATACCTTTGCCATCTACCCATGGTTCATCCCACACTTCTTCCTCATCTGTTAGAGTTGATCATTCATTATCATATAGAAGTAAAGGATATGATTCAAAGAAAAGAAAAGGAGTTGCCAGTAGTGCTTTAGAGAAGGCTTTTAACATGCAGCAGCGAGAGGAATTGGATGGTGAAATTGCAATGATGTTTTTTTCAGCGGGACTTCCTTTCAACCTTGCAAGAAATCCTCATTACAAGAATGCATTTACTTTAGCATATAATAATAACATTGCAGGTTATGTTCCACCTGGCTACAATGCAATAAGATCAAAATTATTGGAAAAGGAAAGAACACATATTAAAACATTGCTTGAACCAACAAAAGAAGTGTGGAAAGAAAAAGGTGTCACTTTGATATGTGATGGTTGGACTGATCCTCAAAGAAGACCACTCATTAATTTCATGGTTGTTATATAGAATTGCCCAATGTTTATTAAAGCTGTGAATTGTGAAGGAGAATACAAGGATAAATATTTCATTGCCAATTTGATTAAAGAGGTGATAGTCATTATTGGGCCTTCAAATGTTGTGCAGGTTATTACAGATAATGCACCGGTGTGTAGAGCTATAGGATTATTGGTGGAGCAAACTTATCCTCATATTTTCTGGACTCCATGTGTTGTTCACACTTTAAATCTTGCTCTAAAAAATATTTGTGCAAAAAAGAATACAGAAGCAAATGAAATTATATATGCTGAATGTCATTGGATAACAGTGGTTGCAGATGATGCTGTTTTGATCAGAAATTTCATTATGAACCACTCAATGAGACTTTCAATGTTTAATAATTTCTCACATTTGAGAATGTTAGCTATTACTGAAACTCGTTTTGCCTCTGTAATAATCATGTTGAGAAGATTCAAACAAATAAAAAAAGCTCTTCAATCTATGGTGATTAGTGAGAAGTGGTCTTGTTATCGAGAAGATGATGTTGGGAAGGTAAGGTATGTGAAAGAAAAGGTCTTAGATGATTTGTGGTGGGATGATGTAGATTACATTTTGGCTTTCATTGATCCGATTTATGATATGTTGAGAGAGACTGACACAGATAAATCATACCTACATTTGATTTATGAGATGTGGGACTCTATGTTAGCAAAAGTGAAAGAAATTATATACATACATGAAAGAAAGTCACATAATGAAGACTCAAAGTTTTGAAGTATTGTCTATACCATTCTTGAGGATAGGTGGACCAAAAGCAATACACCTCTGCATTGTTTGGCCCATTCATTAAATCCAAGATACATTTGTATTCACCTTTTAAATTAATTTTAAATTTCTTAGTAAATGAATAAATAATTTTATATGCTTTGTATTATTTGAAGGTATTCAAGTAAAGAATGGCTTCAACAAAACCCTCAACGTATCTCACCACAAAAAGATTTAGAAGTGTCAAACATGAGAAAGATATGCTTGAAACGATATTTTTCAAATGAGGAGGAGAGAAGAAAGATTAATATAGAACTTGCAAAATTCTTTGGATATCTAGAGGATTTTAGTGATCAAGAATCTTTGGTTGATAGATGGAGGATGGATCCAAAAATGTGGTGGTTGATTCATGGAGCTTCAACACCGCTTCTTCAAACAATAGCAATAAAACTTCTTGGTCAAGTATCATCCTCTTTTTGTTGTGAGAGAAATTGGAGCACATACTCATTTATTCAATCGATGAAGAGGAATAAAATAACTCCACAACGAGCTGAAGATTTAGTTTATGTGCATACAAATCTTCGTCTTCTATCAAGGAAGACCTCACTTTATATGATAGGTGATAACAAGATGTGGGATGTTGCTAGAGATGGGTTCGAGTGCCTCGATGATATGAGATTATTGGAGGTTGCAAATCTTTCTCTAGATGAACCAGAATTAGAAGCAATTATATTCAATGATGATGATATTGAAGGCCAAAGACCAACCTCTGAATCTAATTCTATCATTCCCTCTATTGAGTAGTTGAACCTTCATGTTGTACTAAATGATTTTTTGCTTATATTTTTGTGATTGTACTAAACATTTTAATGTTATAAGCTAAACAAGTCCTCATGACATTGATTTATTATTGCTTATCATTTCCAATATGGTGTCACCTTTATTTCTATATATTATATTAAAAAATTTATTATGCCGTGTCCACGCCGCACCCGTGTCCTATATTTCTAAAAAATGTCGTGCCCTGTGTCCGTGTCGTGTCGTGTCCGTGTCGTCGTGTCCGTGTCGGTGCATCTTAGAATAGAGCTCTCTTAGTGGTTTGGAGTTTTAAATGGAACTTTCTCTCACATTTTAGTTTAAAAATGTGTATAATGATTACCTGCAACTAAGATAAATCTTACTATTTCATAATATGCCAATAAATGTATGATCAGTATTGAGTCTCTAGATGGAAACATTTTTTTTATCACGAACTTCCACTATGAGCCTCACGGAAGATAAGCTACATGGCAACCTCTATTCCAACCCCCCTCCCAAAAGCCCTTGCGCACAACAAAACTTCTTCCTCCCCCTTGTTCTTTCTATCCACCCGTATTTCTTGTTGAGTGGTGAAAATTGGTCAATGTTACATCATAATTATGTCACCATGCTGCAACAGACAAGCTAATATTGCCTCAATCTTACCCATTTAAAAACCATACCAACTAAATGTTAATCCCTATTTTGCACTTGTAAGGTCAAGAAAATATGAAAATAGTAGGGAAATTTGACGTTTAATGGCTCGTAATGTATGTAAGTGGAGAAATATCCCCGCTATTTATTTTCTTCAAAAAATATGCCTAAAAGTTATTTAGGATAAAAGTACTCTAACAAGGGATCACCTCTTGTATACCCAGACTACTTTTCGAAGTAAAAGCATATTAAATTTATTCAAACATATTTGAGTTTGAATCAGATTTAATCCTAAATTTGAATCTTATTTAAACCATATTTAAACAGGGTACAAACAAGGTTTGAATTTAAATTTGAACATAGAATTGAACAATAAAATTTAAACATCACATATCAATGTTCTTTCATCGATGCCTTCTTGCAGCAATCTACTGTTGCAAATGTCTCTTCTCCTTCACACGTTTCGATCCCGTCAATGCCTTCCCTCAACAAGCATCTATTGAGAACCCTTCAATCCTTCACACATCATCAGTCCCGTCAATGCCTTCCCCGAATGAGCTACCATCACAAACTCCTCCCTCCTTCACACACCAATAATCCTGTCGACACCTTCCCCAACAATCTCCTCCCACAAACCCCTCTCTCCTTGACAAGTCATTAGTCCCATCAATGCCTTCCCCTAAAGAGTTGTTATTGCCAACCCCTATCTCCTTCACACGCCAACAATCTTGTCTTTGTCCTTCCCAAGCAAGCTTCCGTCACAAAACCTCTTCTCCTTCACACTCCATTGGTCATGTCAACACCTTCCCTCAAGAAGCCCTCATGCAATAGGGAGACATCCGAAAATTTTATTCGATTTCAAGTTCTAACCCAAAATCGAACCAAGTTTAAACCCTATTTGATTTGAGGTTCAAACTAGTTTCCAAATAGGTTCCAATGTGGTTTGAATTTGGGTTTAAACAAGATTCAAACCTAGATTTGAATCAGGTTTGAATTTGAGCATGTTTGAACTAACTTCAGATAATTCTACTTAAAAAAATAATCTTGCCTGAAAGAAACTTTTTGGTATATTTTTTCAAGAAAACAAAGGGATGTTTCTTCAATTACATGCATTATGAGTCATGTAAAATCAATTTTCCCAAATAGTAAATATGCAACAAATCAGATAATATTTCAGAAGCATGTCTCTGAAAAGACAAACTTTATGGAAGCAAGGCTATATTTATAGATCTTAGATAACAACAAAATTTTAACAAAAATTTCAATAAAGAAATCAGTAGTAATTCGAAACTGATTCTAGAAAAGCCTTAAGACAATGCAAATATATATCATATTTACAGCGGATGATGGTGAGAACACACAGCTTATGATAGTTAATAAAACAAATTTTAAAAAAAGGACTAGTACAAGAGCGGATACCTCCTTAGGCTTTCTTAAATTGACAAAATAACACTTTACTACTGAAACTATAGGATACCATCTAGAATGTAAAACGTGTCAATGTCCCTTAAGCAATGCAAGAATCGGCTTCAACAGTTGCATGCATTACTACAACATTGGCAATATGTATAACACCAATGAAAAATAAAAATAACTATAACATTATAAATTTGGAAGCAGCATCACAAATTTAAGTGCTAAAAGGAAACAGTAACAAAATAATTACCATGGATTTTGTCAAAGGAGTAATATCATGAGAAAATTTGCACAAGTCTCCCTGGAAAGAGAAAATGATCCTTCATCAAAATTCTGTACAAAAAGGCAAATGCAAAATGGATATCAAATAGGAAAGGGAAAATAATATTTTTCACCATATTAACAAAGAATTTAGACTTGAAAATGCATCGCAAAATTCCAACACAAAAAAATCCATAAATAGCCAAGCAATATTATGCATATAGAGCCAGTAATCTCACAAATCCAACTTTAATTATTTGCTGAATCAGCCACGTGGTGACCTGGGACTCTTGTGATAACTTTGTGCATAAACATCACGTACTATTTTTTATGGAGAATTACGTGTTTTCACTCAGAGAAAAGTTGATAAAAAAAAATATCAAGACTAAATTTATTTCTAATAGTTTTATTTAATTTATAATTTTTTAAAAATTTAGATAGTTTAGGCATGTCAATGAAGAATGCCAATGAGAATAGGAAGTGTTCACTATTAATTTAATTCCCAAGTGCTAATTCACTTCATATTTTGTCATTGCATTAGGGGATTTGGTTCAATGCCACAATAATTGGATTGCATTTTGGTTTTCTAGGAATTGGCATCTATCGGCTGCTTTGTTTTTTGGGTCTTAAAATGGGTTTTTCATATGGACCTTTCAAGTATTCTGCAAATTGGTCCACTTGGAATCATCATTTTCAGCGTTGTTATGTTGTTTGGTCTCTTAAGATGCTCTTTTTGATTTGAGCTTTACAAGTGTTACCCATCCATCACGAGCAAATGTGTTGTTTCAGTGGTTTGATTTATCATTACAATTGGTTATCTTGGGAACTTATGTTCCACATGCAGGGTTCATGGATGGGAATCTGAGAGGAAGTAGATGCGATTGCAGCAAAAATCAGTGAACGGCAATAAGAAATTCGGAAGAAGAATACACAAATACTCTTTTAATTGTAAGATATATGAAGAAAAATAGAAAGATATTGTTGGATCTTCAATTGAAGAGGAAGATCCGGCTCTCCCAAATTCCTAGCCGTCGGCTAGGGCCCTCTCAACCTAAGAAAAACTAATTTCAGCAAAAAAAATAAGCATAACGAAAAAACTAAACACTAGAAAAAAATTTACTTAAAGCATACAATTCCCTAACAAAATCTCAAAACACCCCTTCCTTTTCCCTCCTAGCGGCCGCTCCTCCCCATTCAAATTCCTACCCTGGGCCCACCCCGAAGGGGCGGGGATTCAATCCAAGCGGAATCTCTGCCTGCTATAGACCAGTGCCGGTCCAAGTGGGACCAGCTTGACCAGCCCAGGTGGGACCGATCTATCAGAATCATTTCACGCAAATTGGTTATGTAGTACGACTCAATACTAAGGCTTCATAATGCAATTAATATGATGTGTAAAATAGTTTCACGCAAAAAAAATAAAGATTCACAGATTATTGGTCATCAATCAAGCCAACAACTCACTCTCTTTAAGAGGACGTAGGAAGCATCAGGTATGATCTAGACCAGAATAAATAGTTCTCAATATGCCTATATTATCTTGAGGGTTAAAAGTCATTTTCATTATGGATAGGCCAGTATTTATCGAGATGTATGAATTTGAAAAATATCTCATATTATGATTGATTTTTCCAAATCTTGAGTCTAATCATGAATACTCTTAAAGCCACAAGATAGCTCTAATGGGTGGTGATAATAAATAAGCTTATATAACCAAAGGAATGTCGAAACACATGGTTATTGCTTTGTCTTTTACCATGTAGAATTAAAGGCTTTAATTTTTTTTTTTTTGAAGAAATGCAAAGAGCAATTTTATTGAACTTTAAAAACAAGCTCTAAGTGATAGAAACCCTATCACTTTCCTCCTTTAACAGAGAAACAAAATAAGGAGGAATATTATTACAATCAATATTATCCCAGAAAAAATCAGAGAAAGAAGCATAGTTAGCACACCAGTCTGCCAACTTATTGCAATTTCTATTCACAACTTGAAAGATAACTTGGTTAGAGTCTCTAAGAAATGACAAATCTTCTCGTTTGAAGAAAGGAATCTTCAGTTCTTCGTTATTCACCATGCTTTGGACATACTTCATTACATTGACATTATCTTCTTCAATTATAATACCTTTCATTTCAAACATCCATTCTTGCATACATTCTTCAAAAAAAGAATTGATTTGAACTCCAACTCCGAGTGGTCCCAATGTAAACAGGAATAGCCAAAAACATACAAAAACCTTCCTTTAAAATCTCTTATCACTCCACCAACTCCGCCCTTATAATAGCTCTTCAATGAGGCATCAACATTAAGCTTGATCCACTCGGGTGGAGGAGGATGCCAAAATAAGTTAGACAGCTACTTCAGCTGATTGACATCCCAGTGATCCGAGCGAAACGAGGCAGCAGCATAGCTTACGGCATTTTCAGCTGTTACAATGATGCTTTCTTCCCTCTCACCATGCTTGAGTTTATTCTTGCTTTTCCATGAGAGATACACAGCCGAGCAATATAAATTCCCTATAAAAGAATTAGAATTTGAAAAAATCAACAACTTCCGATTACATTCTTCCATATCTACAAACGTAGGGACCATAAATCCCCACTTGTTAAGCATTAACAAAACCTGGACTAGATACACACAACTAACTGTTATGTGGGTCGAATCTTCAGCTGATTTGCAACCTCTCGGACAGCCATTGTAATCCTGTAATCTTCTATACACTAGGAATTCATCAGCTGGAATAGCCTTATGAACAAGTCTCCACCAGAAAATTTCAACCCGTGGCCTAAGCTTCAGCTTTTTCTTCCATTCCCAATTCAAATCTTCAACATTATTACTGTTCATCTTCTCAGAAATCATGGCTGCTATGGACCTACCCGAGTATTTAAAACTCAGCTCCAATTGATCACCTTGTAATTCAGAATTGATTGGAACAGCCGCAATAACCTCCACTAAATCAGGACCAAATACCAGCTTCAGCTTGTCCTCATCCCATCTTCCATCTCGTATAAAGTTCGAAAGACTAGAACTTGTTAGATCTGGTACAGCAGCAAATGTGGGCCAACAATCAATACTCTTATAAAAAATCCAAGCATCTTTAAAAGTATTGATATTAGCACCATCCGAGACCTTCCATCTTACTACTACTTTTAGATACAAAGCTCCGTTCTTTAAGATTTTCCAAGTCAGAGAGGCATAACTTCTTACTTGAGAATTCCAAATGTCATCTCCATATTTAGCCCTCAGGTTCCTGTTAAGGAGTGATAGAGGCTTAGAAACGAAACTCCAAGCAAACTTGGCCCTCAACGGCCCAGTTGAATATGCAGCTGAATGCACACCTTGACCACCCATCTTTTTGGATCTACATATCGTATCCCATGCAACATAATGTAGACCCTTACGCCTATCACCTTTTTGACAAAGAAAATCCCTACACATCCTATCCAAATCATTCAATACTCCCTTAAGAACAAGTGAATGTGTAGATAAGAATGTATGAAGAGAAAGTAGTGAAGACTTAATAAGAAGAAGTTTCCCTGGAAGAGAAATAAACCGATTATTCCAAATATTAATTCTGCTAAAAGCCTTTTCTAATAGATTTTGAAAATCCGAAAAGACTAATCTTCTTAGCGCCAACTTGATGCCAAGGTAGTTGAGTTCTCTTACCACCTTAAAACTGAGAACATTAGCAAGGTCCACAGCCTTTCTTCTTCCAACAGATTTTCCAAAAAGAATTGAAGATTTCTGGGCATTGATTTTCTGACCCGTCCACTTCTTATAATCCTTCAAGATCTTGTTTATTTTCTTAACATGATTGTGGTTTGCCATAGAAAAAATTATAATGTCATCAGCATATTGGAGATGTGAAATCTTATCTGCATTAGGAGCCATTTTGATACCAATGTTGCTACCCCTTTGAGAGAATGCATCAGAAAGCAGTTGAGAGCACAATATAAAGAGATAAGGAGACAAGGGGCAACCTTGTCTAAAACCGGTTTCAGCTTTTATCCATGATGAGCTGCTGCCATTAATCAAAAAAGAAAATTTTGGGTCAATCACACATTGAATTAACAGATTAGAAAATTTTCCTGGGAAACCATAACAATCCAACACTTGCTTTAAGGTGGACCATCCCATGCTATCATAGGCTTATTCCATATCCACTTTGATTGCCATCAAACCTTTCTTAGCTTTGAAAAATCTGAACTTGTGTATTAGCTCTTGAGAAAGTATAACATGTTCAGATAAGGAACGTCCTCTAACAAAAGCAGCTTGATCTTCAAAAATGATCTTAGGTATGAACCAAACAAGTCTATTCAACAACATTTTAGTCACAATTTTATAAATTGATAAGCAAAGACTAATGGGGCTATAATTGGAAGGATACATAGAATTCTTAATTTTAGGAATTAGGATCACTAAAGTTTCCTTCCACTCATCCACACATTTCACCAGAAATAAAAAAGGAGTAAACAACTTTCCAAACATCCTCCTTAACTATTTGCCAATAGGATTTCATGAAAGAGTAAGTGATACCATCCAAACATTGAGAAATGTTTGATTCAAGACGGTTAACAACACCTTCTAGCTCCTCCTTAGTGAAGTCAGCCAACAACAAGCTTCTATCTTCCTCTTTCAGAACAAAAGAAGGGTTCGGCCAACCCTTAAGAACACATCTCCTCCCTTTCCACTTATCTTTAAAGTATTCATAAAAAACCTGTTCAATTTGCCTTTGCTCCTCAAACAAATTACCATGGAAGTCTTTGATTTGATTAACCTGGTTGCAATTCCGCCTATAAGACGCAAAAGCATGAAAATATTTTGAATTGGTATCACCTTCTTCCAGCCACTTGATCTTCGCCCTTTGCCTCCACCAGGTGTCGAGTCTCCCGAGAGTGGAATTAAGCTCCAAAACTTTAGCTTTCAACAAACAGAGCTTAGAATTTGATAAGCCGCCCTTTTCAGCTTCTTCCTTTTGTAACTCAAGTATTTCTTTCTTGAGACACTCTTTCAACTCCTTAAGATTCACAAGCTTCGATTTGCTCCAAAAAATAATGCCTTTAAAGATCTTTTAAATTTAATGTTAAGAGATTGAGTTGCATTACCTCGCACTTTCTTCTCCCAAGATTTCTCCACAATCTTATAGGATGCTGGATATGAAGACCAAACTTCTTCAAACCATTGCAATTTACTTCTCTGAAATCCAGACGGTACAACTTTAATCAGCAAAGGACAATGGTCAGAAGCTATTCTAGCAAGATGACGAACCACAGTCGGTTGAATAACATCTAACGCCAATGAGTTGAGAAGTACACGATCCAACCTCTCTAAAATCTGGGCTCCACCACTTTTATTATTACACCAAGTGAACTTAGGTCCTACAACCCCCACATCATGCAAATCACATATTTTCATAAACATATTCATGTCTTGAGTGCCCTGAGAAAACATGAATTTCTTACCTCCTCTCTTCTCCTCTTGTGACAGGATGCAATTAAAATCACCCCCTACTAACAACGGAATATCCAACTTTGAATATGCTTCAAGGCTACTCCACAAAAGTCTTCTCTTATAAACTTCTTTGCTGCCATAAACCGTGGCAATCAACCATACTCCTTTATTAGGAATGTTAAGTTCTCCAACAACCGTTTGAGGAGATGAAAATTTAACTGAGAAAGAGACAATGTCCGACCTCCAACATATCATCATACCGCCAGACAAACCCTCAGCGGGATGCAGGAAGTAATCCCAACAAGGTTCCAACATTCTATTGAATTCTAGTTTAATGACTGAATTAATCTTAGTCTCAATCAACCCAACAAAAAATATATCAAATTCTCTATCCAAATCCTTTAAATAATGGGAGGCTTCATGTTTCCTGGCCCCCTACAATTCCAGAATATAGTAGAAGTCATTGGATATTAGAGTTGGGATTGCTCCCACCCCTACTACTTTTTAACAAACTCCCTTTCCTCCTTGTAAGAGTAATATTATCCTTACCCAAAGATCTTAATTCTTTTTGAAGCTTGAATTTCCTGCCTCCCGAGTCTTCTTCCACCACTTTTGAAATCAATTGCTTCCCATTTACTGCAACAATTTCTCCTTCCTCTAGTTCTCCAGCCGAAGGTTTAAGTGGCTCAGAATAATCTTCCTTAATACTCTCCAGCACTTTAAACCTATTCAAATCTGCCAAACCGGAAGGAGTGAGCGAATGTCTGGCACCAACAGCATGTGTATCTGTAGACGAAATTATGTTTGCAACATCACATTTTCCAGAAACCGAATCAGCACCACTTGAGACAACCTCTATATTAGTAGAAGGCACTTGATTATGCATATCAACTCTGACATTGATAGCATCTTTCTCCCCTCCTTTATCAGAATCTGGTTTTTTCGTAGCTAGGAAAGAAGCAGCCTTGGGAAACTGCTTGCCTATCATACCCCTTCTTCTTCTATTTTTAACATGGACCCAAGGCCCATAAGTAGAATCTAGAACAATTTCTGCAAACGAAACTTCCTTAGTGTTGCAACCACCATCTCCCAAATCATGAGCAACAACCTTCAAAGCTGCATGATCATTTACCTTACATTCATCAACTAGGTGACCAACTTTCCCACAATTGAAACAAAATGAAGATACTTTTTCATATTCTACCTTTTGAAAAAACCTCCCACATAACCCCTCAACCCAAACTCCAGTGGAAAATTGTTTGTCTAGACCCATACGAACACATACTCTAGCATATTCCCTCTTGCTCCATTGGAACATATTACCATCAACCCATAAAGGTGTTCCTATCATAGAAGCTATTCTCACTACATTTTCCTCATCCCAACACAACAGAGGAAGAAGAGGCATCCTTATCCAAATTGGGGAAGATAATCCTTTAAACGAAGTGGGAGAAAATTGAGGAGTCCATCTATCCAACCCAACAATGTGCCCGTTAACATATCAAGGTCTACCCTCTAAAACCTTCTCCACATCCTCAAAGTTGCTGAATGAGCATAGAACCCATCCTAGTCCAAGAACAGTTAAATGAAACTTCCCAAAATGCGCCCACTGACGTCATAATTCAATTGCAATCAAATGAACCGGAGTCTCTTTCCCGAAGACCTTAACCACCACAGAAAACTTGAGCTTCTAAGAATTTATTATAACCTTTGCTTCATTCAATTTGATTGCCTTCTTATCTTCAGAGTGATACGAATCCTCCATGGTGAAATTGACTTTAATATTAGGGCGCCTTACCCATGGGTTAAAGACGTTTTGAACAAGTATAGCTTCCTGTTCCAAAATCACATCCGTCTTCTTTGAACTAATTCCTCCTGAGGCATTAACACAAACATCTGAATGCCTAGAAATACCATTATTCGACACAGCACCGTCACATACATTTACCAACTCAGGCAAGTCTATGTTATCGCTATCAGGTCACACCATGCCAGTAATATGAGCATCTTTGTCATCATTATTCAAGAAATTCGCATTTATCCCTGACCTGAGGTCAGAGATTGCATTTGAATATCTGAACTTGTTAACAAAAATCTTCATATCTGACGAAGAGGCTACACATTCATTGGATTTCAGAGGCAATAAAGCCACAGACTTCGACTGCCGAGGAGTAAAACAGTTAGATGCATCCAAAATACCCTTACCCTTTCCTTCCACCAAATTGACTTTCGTCGGAGGAATAGAATTATTAACCTCTTTGATAATCAATGGGCGTGCAGCCGTCCTCATCCGCGAATCACTTGCTTCCATTCCTTGATTCATCTGACGACTTGGCACATCTTCTCTAATTCGATCACTAATACCAACGAGTTGCTGTCCAGCAGAAATTGCCGCCGTTGATGGCCGGCAATTATCCGCCGCCATCGCCTGAAGAGCGACGATGAGGCCGGATAAAAAGCCAGGAAGACAGTAATTTGAAAATTAGGTAGTTTCTCTCTCTAACGGGAGTTTCTCTCTAAGCCTAGAAACTCTTAATTTAAGGCTTTAAAAGAGAAGAAAAATAAGTTGTCGGAGTGGCCCAAGGCATTCCTGAGGTGATTCGAGCATTAGCTGAGTTAAGGGTTCCCCGAGGAGAATCAAAAGTTGCCTAAGTTAGGTTGCTCCTGAGAAGAATTCTCCAAGGAGCATTCCCAAAGAGAGTACCAAGGTGCATCCGACAACAATTCAAGTAGACTCTTAATGCATTCAAAGATGGTTAGGATATTTTGAATTTTTATGGATTTCATATCTTCCACATGTAGGACTAAAATTGATTCAGAGGTTCACAAATTTTAAAGATTATACTTTCACCCAATTTTGAAAGGCTATATAAAATGAAGTGAAATAGGGTTTTGAACTGTAAACTACCATTTAGACAACAATTCTTTCTTTATATCTATTCAAATGCCCCTTTATTATTGCCTCAAAATATTCAACATCAAGAAGTAGAAACAAAGTAAGATCACTTTAATGGTGAGGGGTAACTATTGAGGAAGTTTTGAAAATTGCTATTGCAAGTGATGTGGGAGGGGAAGTGTCACTAGGTGATAGTGAAAGTAACATAAAATAAAAAACACTGCAATGAAGACCATTGTTGTAGCTCTCCTAGAAAATTGTGAACCTGCCTTAAACAAACTTGTGATGGGAGAAAAAGCCATCATTCTTCTAGAGAATCCTGATTTTGTTATGAAGGAACCCATCTTGGAAGAAGTCGCAATCGAAGAATGAGCTAAACTTACTACATCATCGAATGGCTAAGGGAAACAACATGAAGTACAGAACAATGTAGCCACCGTGGAGGGAATGGAAACAAAAAACTTTGTTTCAAGTAAGAAGAGTCTCTCATTGTAAACAACTACCTCGTGTTAGGAAGAGCCTCTCGCTATAAATGAAGAATGGTCTCCGACACATGAAGGACAATGTCCCAAAAGTACTAAGAATGGTTCAAGCTATTGGGACAGTTCTGCTAATGTTCGACGAGATAGATGCTACTCTACTTAAGGGTTCAACGAGTGCACCTACCTAGCCATTGTAAATGAAATGAATGCCTTGGCACAAACAATTAAGGAGCCACAAGATTTATTTGTTCCTTCTCACCCTGTGAATGTCAATTATTCTTGACAGAACCACATAAATCATGGTATTTTTTTCTCGATGTTTGTTTTATTATTTCTTTATCAAAGTCATGTGTGTCGAGCAAATTTTGCTCTTAATTTAATTTATTCAATCTATTTGGCACTCCTAAAGAGGTGACCATGGCACTTCCATCGCAACAAATTAGCATCACAATAATTTCGCTGAAGGTAGGAGATAGCATCAACAAAGCTTTTTGCTAGCAATACCAAAAATGAGTTTCAGAATTTCAATGGAAACATTAATTTCAACACCTAAGAAAAAAAGATGTGAGCATTTTTCTCTAAGAAGGGTTAGCTTAAGAATTTGAAGGAGATGGATTCCCAAACTCACGCAAAGGAAGCGGAGAAGGGTATAGAGCCTTTAGTTTGATCATTCTCAATTTTGGAGACAAAGTTATTTGTAATGTAGCAAAATAGAGTATCATATACAAGACAAGGGAACGGTTGAAATCTCTCTACATAACAAAGTCAATTACTATTCATTTCTATTTAAAGTGACAATCATTTGCATTTCATATGAAATATGGTCATCACCACAAGAGCACTTTGATGCCCAAAACAAATTATTTTTGGACCTAACAAATTTAAATGTAAAACATGAGTATGATAAAGCGTTGACCTTGTTATGCTCTAAACAATCAACATTTATGAAGACATTGTCACCACTTTATTATATGGAAAGGACACTATTATCATGATAGAGGTGAAGAATGACCTATCAAATGAGTTGAGGAAGAAGATACAATGAGAAACCACAACTGAGAGCACATTTATGAAGATAACTACGAGCTTGGAGAAATCAAGAAAGAAAGAGGAAGATCAAAAGTAAAAGGAAGAAAAAGTGATTGTGCCAATAATACAAGAAACTTGGACAACGGAAATAAGATTGAAGACTATTATGAGGAAATATTAAGAAATAAAATTATCTGAAAAGCAAATTTAACACTAAACATTACAACAACAACAACAACAATAACAAGCCTTTGTCCCACTACGTGGGGTTGGCAACATGAATCCTTTTTCTCCATTGTGTCCGGTTCAAAGTCAAATTCTCGTTTAAATCTAATAGAGAAAGATCATTTCTAATATTTTCTAACCAAGTCTTTTTAGGTCTACCTCTACCTTTCTTAACATAAGTCAAATCTAATACCTCTACTTTCCTAACTGGGTCATCGGAAGGCCGCCGTTTTATGTGACCAAACCATCTAAGGCGACACTCTCTAATCTTATCCTCCACTGGAGCTACTCCAACCTTTTCACGTATATGCTCATTTCGTATCCTGTCTCTAAGAGTAAATCCACTCATCCACCTAAGCATCCTCATCTCCGCAACACATAACTTAGTATTGTGCTCCTCTTTTAATGGCCAACATTCTGCACCATAAAGCATTGCAGGTCTCACCACCATCTTATAGAATTTTCCCTTAAGTTTAAGGGGGACTTTTCTATCACACAACAAGCCCGATGCATTCCTCCACTTCAACCATCCAACTTGAATTCTACTAATAACATCCCCATCTATTTCACCATCACTCTGAACAATAGATCCAAGATATCTAAAACGTGTACTCTTATTAATGACTTGATCGCCCAAAGTCACAATCCCCTCACTAGGTCTATTACTGCTAAAATTACACTCCATATATTCAGTTTTAGATCTACTCAAGCGAAAACCTTTAGACTCTAAGGTTGATCTCCAGACTTCAAGTTTACCTTCAACTCCCTCTTTAGTCTTGTCAACAAGAAGAATATCATCAGCAAAAAGCATACACCAGGGTACATCCTCTTGTAAATGTCTAGTGAGAACATCCATGACTAACGCGAAAAGATATGGGCTTAAAGCTGATCCTTGATGTAATCCAACCGAAATAGGGAAATACTTGGTCAAACCACCTTGTGTTTGAACACAAGTAGTAGCTCCTTCATACATATCTTTAATGATTTGAATATAAGCATTATTAACTCCTTTCTTTTCAAGAACTCTCCATAGCACTTCTCTTGGAACTTTATCATATGCTTTCTCTAAATCAATAAATATCATATGTAGATCCTCCTTATTCTCCCTATATTTCTCCATCAAACCTCTCAATAAATGTATGGCTTCCATAGTAGACCTACCAGGCATGAATCCAAATTGATTTTGAGAAACATTAGTATCACGCCGCAGCCTACGCTCCATAACTCGCTCTCATAGTTTTAAAGTGTGACACATTAACTTAATTCCTCTATAATTCGCACAATCTTGTGCATCACCTTTATTCTTATAAATAGGAATCAATACACTCATTCTCCACGCATCTGGCATCTTTTTAGTCTTCAAAATATTATTAAAAAGTTTAGTTAGCCAAGAAATTCCTTCATCTCCTAAGCATTTCCACATCTCTATTGGGATATCATCAGGTCCAACAGCTTTTCCACACTTCATTCTCTTTAAAGTCTCTCTAACTTCGGTAATACGCCGATAAAAACAGAAATCTTTATTTTCATTTAGGATGCTAAGGTCACTAAAGTCAATTGTATTCCTACAATCTACATTAAAAAGTTTATCAAAATATCTCATCCACCTTTGTTGAATATCATCTTCTAAGAAAAGTACTTTTTGATCTTCATCCTTAATACACTTCACTTGAATTAAATCCTTACTACTCCTATCTCTTTGTTTGGCTAGCTTATACATATATCTTTCTCCCTCCTTAGTATCTAATCTATTATATAAATCATTAAAAGCTAAGATCTTTGCATCACATATTGCTTTCTTAGAATCCTTACATGCCTCTTTATATCTTTCCCAATTATCAAAATTTTTACATCTAAACCAATTTTTATAACAAATCTTCTTATTTTTTATCTTTTCTTGCACAATTGGATTCCACCACCAGCTATTTTTACTATTAGGGGCTTTTCCCTTTGATACTCCAAACACATCTTTAGCAATATTTTTAATATCACTAGCCACTTTTTCCCACATAACATTAGCATCCTCATGCACAAATAAAATCTTAGAATCTAAAATCTTACTCTCAAAAATATTTTTATTACTATTCTTTAAATGCCCACATCTAATCCTAGAAAATCGCTTTACTTTATTTTTTATTTTCTGTCCTTTCACTAAACATTAATTAAAGTAAAATAAAATATAGGTTTGATCTAGCTCTGACAGCTACAAATGATTTTGTTTCTTCTATTGAAGCCAAGATGCTTGATTCTAAATGATTCATATCACATTGACCTTCATAGAACTTGCTTTTCATCTTATAGATCTACAAATGGTGAAAATGTTGCCATGGGCAAATGACGAGCTATGAAATTATTGGGATGTGGACGATTCATATCAGAAAATATGCACTCGTGGGGACTTTGAGAGCTGTTAGATATGTGCCAATTTTAGAGAAGAATTTTGTCTTCGTGCTAATTGAACTCCAATGGATGCAAATTCAATGTTGACGGCAGAGTTTTATATGTTTTCAGGGTCACATATTTTTCATGAGGAAAAGAATTTAGTCGTCACTATTTACCATGGTTATAGGTGCGACATAAGTTTCTTCAACAGAAGATCTAACTATGTTATAACAGACTTGGGCATATGTCTAAGCGGAACCTATTAGAGCTGAGAAAAAGATGTTTGCAAGAAAGTTGGAGTTTAGAGTTCTGTGAGCATTGCAATCGACTAAGCATTACAAATTAAAACTTCTTATTGGAGTTAATAAAAACAATGATACTTTAGCTTACATTCATTCAAACTTATGGTTCTACTAGTGTTAGACCAGTGATCAAGAAACATGCTTTATAAATGATTTTGAATGACGGTATGACTTTTCATTTTTAAGCAAAAGAGTGGTTTTTACCACAGATTGAGAAGTAAATAGGCAAGAAGATCAAGAGAACGGGGATGGACAACAACTTAGAAATCCATTCTTCTGAGTTAAAGACTTTAATCTAGATTTTAAATCCATTCTCCCTAGATTTTAATCTAGGGAGAATGAAGCATTGTTATATCAATGAGAGTATTTTGGTAATTACCATTAACCATAATTTTATAATCGAATTCTATGAGTTATACAAATTGGAACAATCTATGCTCCCTGAACTGATTCTTTATGGGGGTATCATACAAATATAGAGGAGCATGTGCAGTGCTATATTTGTTTCTCCAAAGTTAATTTGTTTGATCTCTTAGCGCTCCCAAAGAGGTAGATTGGACACTCCTATTAAAGCAACGCCATCTAAGTACTAATTTATCCTTTATGACAAGAACTTTAAAAATAATATGGGACCAAGATCAGGAGTATTCATTCAAGATTGTAGTCTAGGATATAGGTCAGGAGTATTCATTCATGCTTGCATGTTTCATGCATGTTAATTTAACATGAAGTTTATTAGCTTTTATACAGACTGAAAAATCATTAATTTCTTTAAAAATGGATTGATATGCATCACTTGAAGTTTAAATGTGTTGAGGTCATACCAAATGCAAGTTTCCTATACATTTTTTATTTCATTCAGTAATCCCAAGCAAACAATTTCACGTTTGTATGAGAATTAAGTAAAAAATTGTCACTAAATTTATGTCTAAAACATCAAC
This sequence comes from Dendrobium chrysotoxum, assembly GCA_019925795.1. Taxonomy (NCBI): domain Eukaryota; kingdom Viridiplantae; phylum Streptophyta; class Magnoliopsida; order Asparagales; family Orchidaceae; genus Dendrobium; species Dendrobium chrysotoxum. The sequence goes on from CM034312.1 coordinate 58,278,969, forward strand.
AAGATGTAAAGTTGAGGTTGAACTTTTAGTTCCTATATTATTTCAAAATATGTTGATCGTTAATGACAATTGGAAGCAAAAATCCAATGCCTCAAAGATATTTTGTTGTGTACTTGTGTCAAGAAATGCCTAAGAAAAATGAAAGAAATAAATCAAAAAGGAAACAAAACAATTTTCATAGCTAATTCCTGCTTATCCTCCTCCACTTCCTCTACCACCACGACTGGCTCCCTACTCCTTCATAACTACTACCAAGCCACCACAAACATCTGACTAATTCATCAAAAAAAAAAAAAAAAGCAAACTTCTTGTTCTTTTGCTTCCACTACAACTACCTTCAAATCATGATCTTCTTTGAACATATGATATTCGTTGTATCTCCCTTCTACAATCACCAAAAGAACCGTTCATTCCTTTGCAAAGCTGATTGAAACAACATCAACGTCTGACCTACAATGTCTTGACTCAGGCTTGATCTCAAGCTCCACATTTGGAAGCCAATGAAAGTTTAATCTCTAATGAGATGAAGCATGCTAGTCAATATATTAGCCTAAAACAAAATTAGAAGCATATGCAATCTTTAAACAGTGCATACTAGACAATCTATTAGCCTCAAATAAAATTAAAAGTATGTTAGTACAGCCTTTTGTTAGATGCAATCCTTAAACATTGCACAATGTGCAGGCTGTTTGGTACGGCAATAAGATTTCTTCTCTTTGCTTTGGTAATTTGCTAATGTGTACTTGCTGACTAAACTAACCATCATATTCTAAGAGTGATGTGTTCAAAAAAAAAATTTCTAACCATTTTGGATTCTCAAAGGCATGTCAATGTTGCCTTGTAGTTAACAACGAGAGAATTTTAGCTTAAACAAGGAAAAAGAAATCTTTTGGAAGTAATCTAGGTAACATCTGAAATACAATAAAGAAACAAAACCTGCTGACATCTTCCCATCCGGTAAAAGTTGCAATATTTTACTTCTTTTGGTTTTACAATTGCATGTAGCTTCAATTTCTTAACACCTTGTTCTCTATTTTTCTGTGCTCTTTTCCTTTTCTTTGCAATCTGAAAAACCAAGCAAAATTGTACAAGAAAAATAAGTTTTTCTTTCCCTTTAAAAATCTTTTCATTCAAACTCAACCTATGTGCAAGAAAATATTGATAATGTACATAGAGTTGCATATGTATAGGCAGAGTTGTATAGCTATCTATTTTTGGTTGTGTGAGAACGAACATAGGTACATAGTTTCCGACTATACCGTACACAACTCTGTGTATGTTATCTGGACGCAATAATAATAAGCAGGGGATACAATGCAAACCTTCTTCTTAGCTTTTCTTTCCTCAGTCAAAGTGCTACTCTTCTTCTTCTCCCTAACTTTCACGACCTGTAGCATGCTACATTGTTTAGATACTCCCAAAGAAGTACAAATAAATAAATATTGATTATAGCAGTAACATAATTAAGAGAAACAAAACGTGCACCAGACAAAGCTGCAGCTAAAAAAACATTCAACTAGAAGCTTAATCAATGTATGAGATACCTTTTGTTTGTTATGGTTTGCTATATATAGTGAATCCTTTTCTGATGTATCAAGTAGACTAGCCCCAAGCTCACTAACTTCTTTTTTACGAATATAATTCGTAGTAAATGCAACCTCGTTGAAATCATCCCTGCTTCGTCTAAAATATCAATTTAGTTTAGGAAAGAAAGCCAATCCGATATTTGTGCAGTTAGGAAAAGAAAAGCATATCTAATTACTGACCCTTCTTTTCTGTGATCCTCTGGAACTTCCACGATGTCATTAATATCAGCCAGGTCTTCTAAATCCTGGGCGTCATCAGAAATTTCACCTTCTTCCACCTCTGCCCCGTCAATTTGATGTGGTAAAGTGTGTGATTGGTCTTCTTTCAAGTTTCTCAAAACTGAATAATCCACAAAAGAAATGGAAGAAACATTTGTTTGTTGCTTTGTTCGTTCTCCTTTTTCTTCGGCTCCTTTGGAATTTCCATCATGCGTTTCAACCAGAATTCCCTTCCCATAATCAGCACCCTCTAGTGGCTCACTACTTACCGGATCACCAACGTCCTCAGCTATTTTCCTCATATCTTCCGCTTCGTTCAATGAATTAGTATTAGGAACTATCCCCTCTCCCTTAGCAATTACCGAAACCTTCACTATATGAGAAACTCCTTCCTCTGCACCATGAACTAAAGCCCTTTCGATCTCCTCATGGCCAGCCTGTACATTCCCTTCGTGCGATTCCCCACTTCGCTCCTCGTTAGACCGGTCAATTAAGCTACCGCATTCAAGCATGACACTGCGGAGCTCTTCGCTGTTAACACACGCCTCAATCTCCTCATCAAAAGAGCTGAGGTCGAGACCAACCAACTCGGCAGCGGCAGATGAAACTCTCTGAACCCCACAATCAGCACAGCAATCACCCTCTTGCCTCCCGCCCAAGGTTCTTTCATCGTTGTTTGCACCTGCCACCTGATCTTGATGAAGTTCACCTTTTCCGTGACTTGGAATTGGGTCTTTCACGGAGAGGATTTTCTCCGGCGCTGACGTTGGAGTAACGAGAGAGTGGTCAATACAATGGGAGAGGATGCGAACCAAAGAACGGTACGATGAACTATCAAGATGGATTCGGCGCGGCATGTAAGAGGAGAAGCTTGAGAATTTTCGCGTTTGAGGGTTTAGGGCTTCCAAATCGATCTCTGTTCTCCGGAGCACGGATTCCATGTCAATGTGACAAGAGTGCGAGTGAGAGGGATGACGGTGATCAGCAAAGGGCAAGCGTCGAGATCGAGTGCGAGCGTGTGGCAATGGAGCGGTCGGGAACCGGGAGTGCAACAACCGGCCGAAAAGAAGAAGACTACAGCCGCATCACTACGTGAATTGAATAGAATGTAATTTGATATTTTTTTATTAATTGATTTAATGCAGGATGAATTCATGAAATTCTTTTTGCTTGCTTAATTATAAAATAATATTATAAAATTTATCTAGATATTATCCGATTCAAGTTTATCCATGAATGATACACAATTTTATTATGAAGTTTAAAAGGTTATGTCTTAAGAACCTATGATGAGTATGGAAATCGAAGAAAAAAGTTTGGGGTAAATATCTCACTAGTGCAAAATCTATCTTTAGAAAGAAAACATCCAAAATAATATTCTGCATCATTTATTCATAGGAGTAGAGGGCCATAGGAAAGACTTCATAAAAATTAAAATATAAAAAGTATAATAATAATTGGCCCTTAATACGAATTGTCCTGGGCACATGAAATGTTCGGACCAGGCCACTGAACGGCTACATCATTTATTTCAACTCCTCTATCTTGGGACAAGTTCCCTTATCTCAAGTGCTCACAGGCGAGTGGACATGGGCGAGTCCAATAATTATTGTTGAGCTAAGAAGGCTATAGCTAATGAGTTCTCTGAAGTCATTAGCAACCCTTTTTTAGGCGAGTCTATTCAAGTCGTAGGAGAAGGGACTCCATAGTCGATTATGTGTAGTGATGCGAATAGGAACTCTCTTAGAAAGGGCCTTTTCCTATAACTTGGATGAGTGAATGTCATTTATAGCACTCCGCAATGGGTGCCAACAAGTGGCTTCGATGGGTGCTTCTCGCTACGGCACAACTTTCATTCAAGGCGATCCATGTGAACCCTTGGCTTTCCTATGGAAGGTGACACCTTTCTAACCACTTTATCGAGTCAAGGGTGATGACCCTTATGTAATTTTTTATTTTTGAGGACCACAATGTATGAGTTCACCTATTATGTCCTATCAACTACATATTAAAAACCTAAAAAGGCATATGCAAGTGTACATTTAGTTTCCTAATTCACTTAACCCTTTAGAAGACTAGTAGTGAAAATGATAAGTGAATTAATGACGAGCATTTAATATGGCTTCCAAAAAGTTAAAGGAAAGTAAATGTAATGTTATTGTTCTAGTTTTACTATAGCCTCGATTGTCACATAAATCCCCCATGATGACAGTGATGTGATGCTACTTTGATCCAACTCCGATTAGAATTGATTCATGCTTGAGCTCCTCACTCTTAACATTTAATTGAACAATAGCGTACTCTAAGTGTCATAAGATGGACCCTATCAAGCTTGCAATGTCCGATGCAAAGCTTGTGAGGAGAGCGACAATTCACCTCTCTAAGGGCAAGAGAATTGAGAAGAGGATGAGTGGCTCTTCAGCGATCAAGGAGAAAGATGCTGACAGGGGTCCTCAAATAATTCAAGGATCTACTGAGCATGTCGCCCCTTCTCCTAGAAAAACAATGAAGATGTAGTTGGGTGTAGCAAAGGTATATATGGTACTGCCAATAATGACTACAAACCCCCATAACCTACAACTACGAGTGTAGTGGTTAGTCCGAGGAGAATGACATATTCCTTGAGTTTCGAGGACACCCCCTCACTCTGAAGTTGACAAGATGAGTTACAATAAGGTGTCCAATGGAGGCAGCACCAACAGAGGAGTTAACCTCCATAAAGGTCATGACTACCTCAATAGGAGACAAGTTGGATGCTCATACCAATGAAAGTATGAATTATTTGAGATCAATGGAGAGGATTCTCTCTAGTGGTATGGCATCTTCCTCTACTAGCGATCCTATTGTATGCCTCTCCTTGAGCTAGTTGTAGCTTTATTCACTAAGCGAGTTCGAGGCATTAGTGTTGACATAATGGTTGCTTGGGTTATACACTAAGATGGCATTGCTTCATAACAGATTATTAGAGGTTCCTTTAATTTTTTTGGATATGAGTTTATTTATTGCCAGTGCTTTATTATTTGCCACAAGGATTCCTCTTACAATAAAAAATATACATGTCACCAAACTTATAGTTGGGAAAGAGCAAGCAATAAGGGTTGAGCCGAGCAGGAGAGGTGCCACTAATGAAGGAGATCCCAGCTTCCTAGCTCCCCATGGAATGGGACACTAGGAAAGTTGTTGTTCTCACTCTCATTGGGCCCATATGGTGATGGAATTCTAAGTCAGGGGCAACTAGGCTTGAGAAATTGGCTGAGTGAGTTAATGTGATGGAGAAAATCCTTAACTTGTATGGGATAGTTGCTGAAAGAGGGAGATCCATAAGGGCACTACTGTAGAGATAGACATCCTAGTTAGGAGGAATGTGGTAACTCTACAGGTTAAGAAGATGGTGTCCCATTTCTACTGAGGGTGAGTCCATTCATTGAAAGGGGGAAGTTCCTCCTAATATATATGTAAGAGTCAGGGTTATTAACACTTAGAGTTGTGGCTGACCATATATTTCAAATTTTTGGTCATGATGAGTAGCAACACCCCACTTTTTATTTACTTGCATGTATAAAAAAATGATGTTAAAAAAATTCTATTAAATTAATTTTTAGTGCTTGAGAGAGCACTTTTAGATTTAATTATCTGTATTGTATTATTATTTTATATTTTATTATTATGGCAAGTACTTATATGTGTGTTCTGGATATTATGATAAGGGCAAAAAAGACTTAATACTTTCATGCTTTTTATTTTTCTTTTTTCATTTTTTGTGAGTTAGTGGCTTACCTTTGAGTAGTGATTTCATTGCTTACCTATCGATGACGACCTCATACTATTCAAGATGATGATTTCTCTATTAAGAAGACTCTCTTGTGGGGTGTATGGTATGTCTGTCATGGGTGAGTTTCAATGTACATAAGTGGTGACTATTCATTAGGACATGTGAGAAAGCATTAGCCATATCCTGAGCTAATGATTAAAATTATTGGGAAAATCTAGGCACTTAACAGAGATGTGACTCATGCTTTGATATTCATATCTCTCCACCTTTTATAAATATCTCCTTCACACATTGATAATCCTTATCCTCAAAGTAAGTGTTAAGAGATTCCATGGTGGCTTTCCATAAATGTGTTATCGCCTTCATAAATGTCCACTATTGATAGTAGTTATGGGTATCTTTCTTCACTACTTCTATGTGAACTCCAAATAGTGAGTTTATATGCCCTCAAATAGTGATGGTGGGAAATGAGGTAATTTCTTGGATGCGTGAATGATATGTGTTGGGTTGAAATATGCTTAAGTTTTTTTGATGTAAATTACCCACTAAATATGCAAGTGCATGTATCGATCAAGTAATAAAGTGATATGATAGAGTATCGATCCCATAAGAAATCATTCTATTAATATGCAAATAAATTAGTGCTATTTATTATAGCTATGATGTTTATCCTAGCGAACAAAAATTAGAGTTGAGATTTTATCTCTAGTTAAATATATACCAGAAAAGAAAAATACCAAATAATTAAATATTTTGGACTAATGATAGTGAATTATCTAAGTTTTTTTAAGTAGACTCTTTTATGTTTAATGTAAATCAGAGTATATGTATCCCTAAATCTCTATCGAGCTTGTACAAATATGAAGGAAGTTCTATGGCATTTATACAGTTGTTATATCTTCATAGAACCTAGGATACTAAACATCCTATGTCTAGGCATGCATGAGTTCAATTATAATTATCTTAATTGTTATAATATTCCTCTATCGAGGCAATATATCATACTAAATTTTAACTACACACATGATCATTATATGGATTAAATTAGGAATGGGAGATATTAAAAATATCACTTATTCATTTAAATCACAAGAGTCTACATTAGTACTCTTATAGCTTTCCCATTATTAGCCCAAAACTAGGAAATTAGCCATTCATAAAAATAAAAGAGAACAATCTAGAATTCATTGCTTGCATATAAGAGAAAGTACAAGAGTAAAAATGTAATTAGATGTCATCGGGATAATACAAATGTACTTTTCACACTTCTTTCTCCTCTAAATGTTTGATTGCTTATAATAAGCTAGGCTAATAATCTACAAATGTAATATCTTTCTCTCTTCTAGTCTCTCTTAGACTTGACTCTAAGGGGGTACTACACTTAAGAACATAAGAATGAAGAAACTGTGATAGCCCTCTCTAAAAATGACAGAATCTCTATTTATATTAAGTACATAAATGGACTCAGGCACCGTAACACTCAACAGGTTAGCATTATGGCATTAAAGAATGAACTGACATCTTGGTGCAGTTGTGCTTGCTCTATTGTGGCTTTGGACTAACCTAATGTGTTTATTGGCTGAACTGGTATGGCTTTTGGCTGAGTTAGCATGGCTCTTCATTTCGGCAACAGGTCCCCCATGGTGCTAAAAAAGGTTGAGCACTGCGGCATGCTATAGTTCGACACTTTGGTGCTTAAATGACATAGTGAATAGTGCTTTAAGCTATTATTTGGCATTGTGGTGTCACAAGTGCTACAACCCTAACCTTGATTTCTATGGGGCACTAGCTTCCATATAAAATTCCAGAAGTATCAGTAATGCAATATTGGATTAGGGCATGGGGCATTGTGAATGATAACACTACGGCGCTTACGTTTGAAGCACTGTGGCACTATCTCATTACTTATAAATTTTTTTCCTTTCCTTAGACATTCTTGCACAATAATAATTATAAAATAATATATTTATTGATATTTAAGATAGTAAAATGTCATAAAATTTATACTTGATAAATTCCTCCCAACTTAAGCTCTTGTTTATTCTCATGCAATGGTGTAATCATCCATTGATTAGGTTATTAACCCAAATAAAGATTGACAATTTAAAATTACCAAAATGTAAGAAAATATATCACCATTTAGATGTACTTTAGAATGATCAAAATTAGATAATTTTAATTTGAATAATAATAAGTAATTATCCTAATCAATCACCCTAGTTATTGCTTAAATTAAACTTATCCACTATAAGTGTAAGTGCAATATTGTATCCTAGTTTTAGATATGAATAATATATCATTTAAAAATTTATTTGTTCTTGTAATTAAATTAGAAGTTCATTAATAAATCTTCATATGTGTTATTTTACTTACATTCTCCTATTTTATCTAAGTATTAGAATATTTTTAGGAATTGAGCTTTATGAGATACTAATTTTTAAAGTACTCATCTTTCTTTTTATTTTGCTTCCTTTTTTTATTTTCATGTTTTTGTTATTTTCATAATTGAGTACATAATAATGATTTTAAATATCATATTATTTTTTTCCTTCAAGTAACCCTAAATTGAATTAATGTAAAGATGTTAGTAGGCTCACTTTGTATATTCAAGTTTACGGTGATTTTCATAATTTAATCAACACACTCCTTTTCTCTATACTTAATTATTCAATCTGTAAATCATTAGTCAATACATAAGTCTGTAGCTTTTAAGTTCAAAGCAAGTCAATGACTTAGATGATTTTCTTTAGTTAATTACTATGATTTTTAAATTAAAAATTATGGTACTTTATTCATCCAATTATCACCAAGAGTTTTGTTTTATTTCTAATTTTAAATATTTTTAATTGCTATTTTTATTTTGGCTAAATGTGTAATCAAAGTGCAAGCATTATGAGATATTTCAACAGTTAAGCAATTATGGAAATTTTACTTAAATGTAAATTGAACTAACAAACACAAGTACAAATAAGGCATATTCCTACCCCCATCATACGATCTCCCAATTTCAATCCTCTATAATGGGTATATTTTGACCCCATTATACGATCTCTCAATTTTGATCCTCTGTGATGGACATATTCCTACCCCATCATACGATCTCCTAGTTTTGTTCCTCTATGATGGGCATATTCCTACCCCATTATACGATCTTCTAGTTTTGATCCTCTGTGATGGGAATATTCCATCCCCATCCTATGATCTTCTAGTTTCGATCCTCTGTGATGGGTATATTCCTATCCTATCATACGATCTCCCAGTTTCGATCCTCCTTGATGGGCATATTCCTATCCCATCATATGATCTTCCAATCTTGATCCTCTGTGATGGGCATATTCCTACCATATCATATGATCTCCTAGTTTTGATTCTCTTTAATGGGCATATTTCTACCCCATCATACGATCTCCTAGTTTTGATCCTTTGTGATGGGCATATTCCATCCCCATCATATGATCTCCTAGTTTTGATCTTCTGTGATGAGCATATTCCTACCCCATCATATGATCTCCTAGTTTTGATCCTCTATGATGGGCATATTCCTACCCAATATTATGATCTCCTTGTTTCAATCCTCTCTGATGAGCATATTCTTACCCCATTATATGATCTTCTAGTTTTGATCCTCTGTGATGGGCATGTTACTAGCCCATCATAAGATCTCCCAATTTTGATTCTCTGTGATAGGCATATTCCTACTGGATAAAAACTAAAAGCATGTTTTTCATTTCATAGTGATACAAGGTTCATAAGGCATAAAGATGCAACTACATGATTGAAATATATAGTTCCTAGTACACTATCTTCTATCAAGACTACAATGAAACCAACTACTACATCACAACATCATCGGTTATCATAGCCCTTCATAAGCATCAGATCACCACAAGGATCTCCCCCAAGAAAAAAAAAAGAAAAATAAAAAGTTCAATCATTAACATAAATAAAAGATACCATCTCATCTCTATCTCTCTCTCTCTCAAACCAACAAGCCAATAAAGAAACAAAGAAAAATAACAACCATAAATGTCATTATGAATCCCTGTCCTCCTCAAGATCATCTTCATCATATCATAACAATGCTAAATAAAAGATTGGTATTCAAGGGTATTAGGGAAATAAAGTTGATATGGATTTTTAACAAAGAAGTTCCGTTTGAACATTCCTACTAATGCTTCATTGAAATTGATAATGCAGTGGTAATGTTTCTCCCACATTCTTGAGTAATAAGCATGCCATTCTGCACTCTCATCATAAAAATTAGTAACTCTCTCCATCTGCTCTCTCAACTCCACCACATACTCACTTAAGGGTTTTGGGGTCTTGGCACTTCCACTATTACTGGGCCTGCTTATCAACTTGAGATCACTGGGTCCTTCCTCTTCTTCAACACAACTCATTTTCAAACTTTTTATTTTCCTTTTAGTTAAAGAAGTAATGGAAATAATTGCTCCTCAGTAGAATCACCACTTACACAGAAAGTAATACAAAGAGTATAGATTAAAGAAGGGTGTCCAAAACCTACAGAAGTGGTTCCCTTAATGATATAGATCAATGAAGAATGGATCAATTTCCCTACATCAATAGAGCAACCAACTTGAATAACATAATTCAACATTGCCCTATCCTTGGTCACTTTACTAATATTTTTGCTGGTAAAAAAATAGTTGAGATAAAATAATGCCAAGCCTTAAAAAATTTGGGTTAAGTAAGATGCAGGAAAATTAATTACCTTATCATCCCTCTTCTTCCAAATAGCCCCACTTCGAGGTCCACACAAAACTCTAAGCAACTCATCAAGATCAAAAGGTGCTAAACTAAAGGGAGTATACTCATCAAACTACATATTCCTAAGTTCATGGAGTTGGTTAATCCTAGAGGGATCAAATGGTACCCACTTACCCCTCACATAGCATTTGTTTTCTACAACCTCCTTAGAATTTGCAAAAAACTTTTGAATAATATTTACTACAGCAGCATGAGGCAACTTACATAGTAATTCCTAACTATAGTTTACTATCATTTATATGATTGCCCCTCCCATGTTTAAGAAACCTTTAAGGGATCAACTGCATACTATAGATATGAATATATTCCTATCATAATACAAGGATGCACTCTTCTTACTTCCAAACATTTTAGGGGCCATTGCTCACTTAAACTCACAAGCATAAAAGATACACACAAATAGAATAGAAAGAAAGCTCAAAACGTTGTGAAGAAAATGAACAAGCACACTTCATTCTCAATCCCATGAGCACTCTTTTCTCCAACAAAATTCAAATCATGCTTTTCCAATTACATAGGTGATCCTGATCCTGAACTAACTTCAAAAATATTTATTTTCTTTAAAATAGTAGCTACTTGAGCAGTTAAAATTAACAAAATATCTGATTCATAAACACCAGCTACTCTCTTATGATTCACCCTATCAGAAGGCCACTTAAAATTATTTATCATCTTCTCCTCAATTAATGTATATGTATCATTAAATGACTTAGAAATTAAATATCCTCCAAATGCTACATTAATTATTAACATAAGGGATCCTACCAGCCCATTATAGAAAGTCTGAATAACCAATCAATTAGACAAAGCATGATGAGGGCATTTTTTAAGCATCTTTTTAAATCTCTCCCAACTTTCATAAAGTGGCCCTCATTAGGTCTATTAATACTATTGTGAATTCCATTCAATATAAGATTGATATACTCCCTAAGAGGTATAGGATGGTCATGATCTTGAACTAATTAAGCCATACCTAAAGCTAAAGTCACCTCTTAATCTCTAAGTCAAATAATAAGGGCTCCTTACTAGAACTCTTATACATGCAATAACAAAAAAGAAATTAAATAATATAAAACGAAATAACAACAATAGGATAAATTTTTTTTTCAAATAATTTTAAATAAAATAACAAGTAAGATACATGTAGGACTAAATATATCACAAGTTCAATAATGTAAATTAAATTTTAATACACACATCACCCTTCCCCGATTATATCCCCATAAGTTTGTTGTTGGACAACGAGGTAATTGCTTCGATGCATGAATAATATGCATTGGGTTGAAATAGGATTAGGTTTTCATTCATGTGAATTACCCACTAAATATATAAGTGCACTTGTCGATTAAGTAATAAAGTGAAATGAGAGAGTGTCTATCCCAGATTTCTTTACCAGTAGTGCAAGTAGAAACACGCATGTAGTCCTCAGATTTCAGTGCATAGAAAAAACAATTCAAGCATTTTGCATTCAGTTGTGCTAAATCACAATCATCAAATGTCCATTCAGTAAATAGAAGTTCAGTTTTAATGCCATTAACAAGTCTAAATAATGTTTCATAACCATCTTTAACAAGCATCTACATGCGATAATCAATTGATTGTAAAAAGGTGGACATGCGAGTTTTCTAAAAATTAAAAGGTATGTTATCAAACAAAGGTGGTCGGATAATTGAATAGCCTTCAGCAGTATTACGATTACCAATGTTAGCCATGGATCAAAATTCAAAAATTTTTAAACTTAATTTTTGAATCCTGCTCTGATACCACTTGAAAGTTCGTGAGGGATGTTAAGCCCTTGTGAACTAGTCCTGAGGCTAACCAAGAGGGGGGGTGAATTAGTTATTTTAAAAAATTTATGAGCAAAAATAATTTAGAAAAATCTTTTTGAATGTTTTAACATAATCATAGTTTCACGATGATGTGCAGATGTTCACGATAATGAAATAATAATTACAATCACACAATTATTAACAAAAAAATAAGTGCAGAAAGTAATCAGAAAGAACACACCAGATTTTTTAGTGGTTCGGTCAACTTGACCTACGTCCACTCCCCGGAGCCTCCCCTCCGGGTATTGCACTAACACTAAGTGACTCTCCTTCTGCTCCTACAGCAAAGCGGAGAAGCCTATACAAAACTCCTTTCCACCAACTCGGTGAGGCAGAGAACCTAGACTCCTTTCGCTTCCTCCTGAAGTAGGCTGGGAACCTAGACTCCTTTCGCTTTCTCCTAAAGTAGGCAGAGAACATGGATCTTCTTGCAGACGATCCTCCCACAAAGACATCGATAAGACAAGAGATGATGACCAGAGAAGATAACTCAGATTCTTGCTTGGATCAACCTTTATGAACACCTCACAAACTCCCCCTCACAAGACCCTCTCTCTCTCTCCCTTAAGGTTTTCTCTAAAAAGGAAAGTGATAAAAGATTTTTCTTGTTGAAAGAAAAAGATCTTAAATAGGAGGGCTCAAAAATTGCCATAAATCTCAATTGGTCATCAAAGATCGTCCAGGACGATCTGTCGATTATCATGTACAATCAGTTTAAAATCACATGAATCAGCCTGGACGATGTGGTTTCTCTAGATAATTAGTAGACAAAATTTGTTCTGATCGTCCCGTACGATTCTGCGATCATCCGGGACAATTAGTGTAAATTAGGATTTTTGTCCAAAAGACAGCTCGGGTCGTCCAGGGAAACTTGTGCTGGACAATCTCAAAATGACTTGATCCTCTAGGATGATATGTATATTATCCTATATGGTTAGTTCAAAAACGAGAATATCATCTTGTACACAGCTCAGGTCGTACAGCCAAAAACATCATGGACGATCTTAAAATGACTTGATCATTCAGGATGATATTGCGATCGTCCCGTACAATTAGTTCAAAAATGGGAATATCATCCAGCACATTTCTTTAGTCATCCAGGTAAAGGGCTCTAGACGGTCAGGATTTCTAATTGATCGTCCAGGATGATCTTGCGATCATCCGGGACGATATGATCAAATCAATCAAATCTTAATTACTTTCCTTAATCACCAAAGTAATTTAGGTATGATTATAATGGATCATCCAGGATGATACACGTAACATCCGGGATGATCAGATCAAAAAGCCAAAAATAAAAATCGCCTAACTTAGTCGGGTGGCTAAGATTTTTTGATTTAATCCTATCGTCCTGTACGATTGGTGTATCATCCAAGACGATCTGCTTAATCATACCGACTTAGCCTGGTTGCCCTAATTAGGGTTTTTATTTTCAATGGATCGTCCAGGATGATGTAAATATCATCCATGACGATCAGAATAAAATTTGAACATAAACTCTAACTTACTAAAACTCTCCTCCTGAGTGTGTGCGTGCAAGGTTACTTAGCTAGGGGATCAATTTCATTATATTTGACTCAAGAAAGGAAAAAAATATAATTTAAACAGATGCGGACCTGATCTTAAGTTGGCTTGAATTGCATTTGATCTTTTATACCTGAAATGTTAGTCAATCAAAACAAAACACAGAAATATTTGTTATCATCAAAATTATAATCCTTAAATCCAGGTTTGCAATAATCTCCCCCTTTTTTATAATGGCAAACATTTATTTAGTTGTTTCAAATCAATCAGATTGCAGTAATTAAAGCATAGGCGGGAGAAGATAACTTTTACTAATCATTGAGAACTAGTGACATTCAATACAATAAATGAAACTATTAAAATACAAAAACAACAAAAGAAACTACTAGTAACACAAAAATAACTCTCCCTTTTGACATCACAAAAAGGAGGAATAGAAAAGACAAAACAACAACAATCTAAAATATTACAAGAAACTGAAACAAACAACCTAATAGAGAGGCAGATCCTGATCAGATGGAGGAGGTAGTGGTGGATGAAAGTAGCTGTGAATGGTGGCGAACTACTCACCAAACTAGGCCATGTCCTGGTTGTGCTGCTAGTGTTGGTGAGTCACGTAGGAGTCAAAGCGAGCCTCCCACTAGTCAAAGCGATGCACTAGGTGATCCAGTGGGGACTCTATCTGGAGAGGAGCAGGTGCATGTACCGGATCAGCTTCTTCCTCTTCTCCCTCCACATCCGGGGTAGGCTCCGGATGAAGGCAAAAACTATGCAGAACATGGAAGGAATTGTTGGAGAAGAAGGAAGGGGGGATATCGGGTGGTAACGGATATTACAGATTGTATTTTGTCTCAAGAGCATATGCAATAAGGTGTCCTAGAGCTAGATTTGGGCATCTTCTGTGGCCCGGATCCCTATTGCTAATCAGGTGTTTGATGTATCAAAAGAAGAGATCGGTAGCATTGAATTCACGGTGGGCCATGATGTAGTAGGTAGTTAGTGAAAGTAAGGGGGTAATATGGATGCGGTCTCCAGCTTTTGGAATAATAGAGGTGCGAAGGACATGCTGGATTGTTCGAGCATCCTTAACTAAAGAGGAGCATGCATTATCATGATAAGGGACATTGGTTGCCCTAAGAAATAAATTTGCAACACTCCAGTCAAAATTAGGGTCAAAGGAGATGAGATGGAGTTTGTCGCCAGAAGTTGAGAGTTGAAGAATATCGTGGAAGTCTTGGGAGGTTAGCTCGACAGGGCGGTGATTGACAAATGATCGGAGGGCGGAGTAATAGGAGTCGACGTGAAGGTTCGCAAAGAAAACTCGTAAAAGCTCAGAACTAAATGGAAAGGCTAAAGTCAAAATTGAAAGTTCGATAGGGATGTTAAGCCCTAGTGAACTAGTCCCGAGGCTAACCAAGAGGGGGGTGAATTGGTTATTTAAAAATTTCACGATAACAATGAAAATCTTTTCGATACGTAACAGCGGAAACACATAAACAAGAACGAAAAGATCAACCACAGATATTCACCCAAGCAGTTAATATTAAAAAAGTAAAGTGCAAAACTGAATCAGAAAAGTAAACCAGATTTTATAGTGGTTCGATCAACTTGACCTACGTCCACTCCCCGAAGCCTCCCCTCCGGGTATTGCACTAAACAAAAAGTGTCTCTCCTTTTGCTCCCACAGCAAGGCGGAGAAGCCTGTACAAACACCTCCTTTTCACCACACGGTGAGGCAGAGAACCCGACCTCCTTTCGCTTCCTCCTGAAGCAGGCAGAGAACCTTCGAACTCTTTTTGCTTCCACCTGAAGCAGGCAGAGAACCCCGGATCTTCTTGCGAACGATCCTCCCACGACGAACACCGACTAGACGAAAGACGACGAGCGGAGAAGACGACTCTGATCTGTGCTTGGAGCAACCTTAGTGAATCCCTCACTAACCCCCCCTCACAAGATCTTCTCTCTCTCTCACAACTCTCTCTCTCTCTAGGGTTTCTCAGGGAAGGAAGGCAGCAAAAGATTTTTCTTATTTTGGGAAAAAGTTCTTTTAAAGGAGGGCTTAAAATTTGCCCTAAATCTCAACTGATCGGCCACGTTCGTCCAGGACGATCGATAGATCATCCTGTACGATCAGTTCAAATTCAGCTGTTTCAGCCTGGACGATTAGGCTCTTCTGGACGATCAGTAGAAAAAGTTGTTCATATCGTCCCGTACGATCCTGCGATCGTCCGGGACGATTAGTGCAAATCAAGGAAAATCGTCCAGAGGACAGCTCGGGTCGTCCAGAGAAATCTGTGCTGGACGACCAAAAAATGACTTGATCGTCTAGGACGATTGGGACATCGTCCTGTACGATTAGTTCAAAAAGGCCCCAATTCGTCTTGGACATAGTTCGGGTCGTACAGCTGAAATGCACTAAACGATCATGATCGTCTGGGACGATCCTGCGATCATCCAGGATGATATGATCGTATCAACCAAAAATAAATTGCTTTCCTTAATTACCAGATTAAATTAGGCATGATTGTACTGAATCGTCTGGGATGATACACGTATCGTCCGGGACGATCAGACCAAGTATCTAAAAATAAGAACTTGCCTAACTTGATCTGGCGGCTGAGAATTTCTGATTTGGGCATATCGTCCCGTACGATCCAGAGATCGTCCAGGACGATATGCTTAATCAGACCCTCTTAACTTAGTCGCCCTAATTAGGGTTTCTGTTTTGGCTGGATCATCCAGGACGATGTGGAAATCGTCCAGGACGATCTGAACAAAATTTGAACAGAAACTCTAATTCACTCAAGCTCTCCTCCTGAGTGTGTGTGTGCATGATTACTTAGCTAGGGGATCAGTTACATTACAATTGACTCAATAAAAGGAAAAATCATACATTTGACACACTTGGACCCGATCTTGAGTTGACTTGAGTGGCTCGTGGTCTTTTGTGCTTGAAACAAATTAGCCAAGCAAAATACACTGGAAACATGTTTGTCATCATCAAAACCAGATTTACAATAATCTCCCCCTTTTTGATGATGGCAAACATTTATAAAGTAGTTTAAAAATAAAAGTAAACTAGGAGATCAAAACACAAATATTTTTTTTTCAAATTTTCATTTAACACCTAAAACAATACAGGAAATATGACTCATAAAACAGAAACAGACATGACTACAACTGACTCCCACTTTTGACATCACAAAAAGGAGGAGGAAAAACAGAACACAGAAATAAAACATAAATAGAACAACTACAAAACAGGAAACTAAAACTGAGGCGGATCCTGATCGGAAGAAGGAGGTGGCGGTGGAGGTTAGAAGTAATGGTGAATGGCCTGAAAGTGGGCTCCAATCCAGGCGAGGTCCTTGCCATGCTGCTGTTGCTGCTCCGCAGCATAGTCAGTGAAGCGCTGGATGTCCTCGGCGTGCCGCTGCTCCTGGGCAACCACGTAGGAGTCAAATCTGGCCTCCCACTGATCGAAGCGCTGGACCAGGTGGTCAAAGGGAGAGGCAATGCGAAGGGGTGCAGGTGCCTCTGGAGCAGCAGGAACTGGAACGGCCTCTTCCTCTTCTTCCTCAACATCCGTGGCGGGCTCCGGATGTAGTCGGATGCTGTGTAGGACGTGGAATGAGTTGTTTGTGAAGAAGGAAGGAGGGACATCAGGAGGGACAGGATACTGAAGGTCATATTTTGTCTCTAAGGCATAGTGAATAAGATGACCTAAAGCTAGATTTGGGCGACGCCTGTGGCCCGGATCTCTAATGGTGGTGAGGTGTTCTATGTATCGGATGATCAGATCAGAGGTATTAAATTCTCGACGGGCCATGATGTAGTAGGTGGTCAAGGACAGGAGCGGGGTAATGTGAATTCGATCCCCCGCCTTTAGAATGACGGAGGAACGAAGGACGTGCTGAATGGTCCGGGCATCCTTGAGAAGGGAAGTGCAAGCATTGTCGTGATAGGGTGCGTTGGTATTGCGAAGGAATTGATTGGCGACACTCCAATCATAGTCAGGATCGGTGATAAGCGTGTGAATTTTGTCGCCAGTGACAGACATGTTGAGAATATTGTGAAAATCGTGGGTCGTGAGTTTCACGGGGCGTTGATTTACGTAGGATCGAAGAGTGGAATAGTCTGCGGAAATGCGCAAGTTGGCAAAGAAGATTTGAAGGAGTTCCAGATTAAAGGGAAAGGCTAAGGTCAGAATGAAGGTGAGGGAGGTGTGTGTGAACAAATCTAAAATGGGATAAGTGAGAGTGCGGGGATTGACAATCTTGGAGTGCGTGATCCCCACATTACGATAGCATTCGAAAGCCGCCTGATTGGTGGCATTCGGGAAGCGTGGATCGACATGTCCCCGGGACGAACTGGCCCCCTTTTGACGAGACCTTTTGCCACCAGCCATTAGGAACCCAAAGAGGAAGAAAGTAGAAGGAAGGTGGAAGAAAAATGGTGTGAAAAAGATGAAGAAAACTGCTATTTTTATAGAAAATGGACTGATTCGTCGATTGGGTCATTTATGACGTCCTGGACGATTGGTCAAAAAGGCGGTCTGATCGTCCAGGATGATCAGAGATCGTCCAGGATGATTAGACACAGGCGATCATCCCGAGGAATCAGGCTGGACGACCGTTGACGAAAAGTATCGTCCTGGACGATTAGGTGGATCGTCAGGGACGATATGTAATAAATATGTCGGACGGGCCGAATTCCAATCGTCGAGTGGCGGACACGTGGATCATCCAGGATGATGAGGTGGATCGTCCAGGACGATGGGCAATAATTGGTGCAATGTCAGCCGTTTGATCAGATCAGGAAGATATGGATTATATCGTCCCGGACGATGTAAGGATCGTCCAAGACGATCACCAATAATTAGAATTTTTCAGCAGCAGGAGCAGAGTGGGGACGAGTTTGAACGAATCGTCCAGGATGATGTTTGGATCATCCAGGACGAAGTGGATCGTCCAGGATGATAGTGGTATCGTCCAGGATGATGTGAAGAAAATAGAAAAAGATGAAGGATGAAAGATGATGGATCAGAATCCCAAAAACATAACCATGAAATCAGAATAACACAAAAACCAATAAAATTGACCACAAAAACATATAAAAGCATTTTTTTTGATTAAGATGCTCGAGAAAATCAGAATTTTTCTTTGATTTTAGATTCAAAAACCAATGACAGGACGATTGACAGCGCTGAAATCCAGAAAAGGTTGGAAATAATCAACTTTTGTAACTCCGACCCCGGGCACCTTATCGATGCAAACCTCTTTCAAAACAAAAATCTGATTCAGAAGAAAAGACATTAGATTTGAAAAAGTGATCCTTTCAAGCCTCGTTCCAGAAAAATATCTGATATAATAGTGTTACAAAGTAAAAAAATCAGAAATCGGGATTTTCAAAACACAAGCTTTTGAAAATATTAAGTGGCGCACAGATTTCTCTAGGACATTTAACAATCTGAAAGGGAAGAAAGCTTGGTTTGGGCTCATTTTGTGCCTCTTTTTCAAATTGGTTGGTGCTTTGCACATCTTTTGATTTTTGATACACTTTGTGTATCCAATTTGGCAATTTCGCATCTTTTCAGTTTTGGGCTCATTTTATGCCTCTTTTTCAAATTATCTGACGCACTGCGCATCTTTTATAAGCTTTCTCCTTTTCATAATCATTAAAGAGTCTCAGATGTGAGATTATCTTCCAGACATAGGAGATGACTCTCCACTGTAAGGAAGAACGATTCACAAAACAAAAGACATACAGCATATGATAAGTGCAATCACTTGGTTTGAAAAATCAAACTAATGACTCAAGACTTTGAAAACCACTATTGATATGAGGCAGATTACTGTAGGAAGATAAAATAATCTCTATTTCAAAAAATAACATTTTAATTTTGAAGAGGATTTTTATTCAAAAGAAACTATACACCAGTAAAGGAGTTAGAGGAAGAGAAACAATTATCAATGTTTCTTCCCTTTAACAGATTCAGCGAAGTCAATCACTGCTTACCAGCTTCCAAACCAAAACAAGGTAAAAACTCCCAGTCAAAAATTCAGATCATCAGAAGTAGTGAGCGGTGATCAGATCTTGAAAAGCATAAAATAGTAAGTGCAAGATATGAACCAGTAAAGAAATAAAAATAGGTAGAAAATCACAGCAAAGTAAATACTCAAATCAAACTAATAGTAATACTAACATAGAAATCAGCAGAAGAAATAAAATCAACTGAAAGTAAATAATCAAACCAGAACTAACTGACAGAAATCAGAAATCAGAATACCAAAACTAACTAACAGAAATAAGAAATCATAATACCAAAACTAACTAACAAAAATCAGAAATCATAATATCAAAACTAACTAACAGAAATAAGAATACCAATCAGAATAATCATAAATCAGCAGTCATCAGAATCAAGCATTTATATCAATCACTCCTAATCTGGTTCTCAAAATGCTGAATGAGTCAAAGGCCAGTGGTTTAGTGAATATGTCAGCCAGCTGATTTTCAGTTGCTACGTGATGTAACTCAATGTCCACTTTTGTAACATGGTCCCTAATGAAGTGATACCTAATATCAATGTGTTTGGTCCTAGAATATTGGATTGGGTTCTTAGAGATACAGATGGCACTAGTATTATCACACAGAATAGAAATTGTGCCAACAGGTACTCCTAAATCCAAGACCTGTTGCTTCAACTAAAGAACTTGGGCCACACAACTCCCTAAGGCAATGTACTCAGCTTCAGCAATGGAAAGTGCAACTGAGTTCTATTTTCTACTGGACCAGGAGACTAACGACTGTCCTATAAATTGACAAGTCCCAGAAGTACTCTTCCTATCCACCCTACACCCCGCAAAGTCAGAATCAGAATATCTAATGATCTCAAACGAGGTGCTGTGCCTAGGGTACCAAATTCCTAGGTTTGGGGTCCCTAAAAGATATCTAAGAATTCTCTTAACAACAGTCAGGTGGGACTCTTTAGGATCAGCCTGAAACCTAGCACAAAGACAGACACTAAACATGATATCAGGTCGGCTAGCAGTCAAGTAAAGTAGTGAATCTATTATCCCTCTATACTTCTTCTGATCAACAGATTTTCCATTTGAATCCTTATCTAACTGAACTGAGGAGGGCATGGGAGTATTGATTGGCTTGGCTTTGTCCATTTCATATTTCTTCAAAATGTCCTTAGTGTATTTTGATTGATTGAGAAAGGTTCCATCATCCGTTTGCCTTATGCTAAACTCCATAAAGTAGGACAATTCTCCCATCATACTCATCTCAAACTCCTTACTCATTGTTTTAGAAAACTCTTCACATAAATATTTATCAGAAGATTCAAAAATTTTATCATCAACATAGATCTGGACAATGAGTAAGTCATCTCCTAATCTCCTCAGAAAAAGGGTGGTGTCTACGCTCCCCTTAACAAACTCTCTATCTAACAGGAATGTGCTAAGCCTCTCATACCAAGCTCTGGGCGCCTGTTTCAATCCATATAAGGCCTTTTTTAATTTATAGACATGACTTGGATATTGGGAACTCTCATAACCTGGGGGTTGTTCTACAAAAACATCTTCTTTGATTACCCCATTTAAAAAGGCACTCTTGACATCCATTTGAAACAGCTTAAATCCCTTATAACAGGCAAAGGCTAGTAGCACTCTAATGGCTTCCAATCTAGCTACAGGGGCAAAAGTCTCCTCAAAATCAATCCCTTCTATCTGATTATACCCCTTAGCCACCAATCTTGCCTTATTTCTCACCACCACACCAGTATCAATCATCTTATTCTTAAAGACCCACTTGGTTCCCACAATACTATAATTTTTAGATCTTTCTACTAACTCCCAAACATCATTCCTTACAAATTGATTCAATTCTTCCTGCATAGCTAAAATCCAAAATTCATCCAACAAGGCTTGATTGATGTTGGTGGGTTCAGTCATTGAGATAAAGGCAGAATGGTTTACTTCCTTCCTAAGTCCATGCCTAGTCCTAATACCTTCAGAAGGGTCTCCTAAGATCAGTTCTTTAGGATGACTCGAAGAATATCTCCAATCTCTAGGCAACTCAGTTTGAGGTTCTACCCTTTCATCCAAATTTGTATTTCCAACTCCTTGGGTAACCTCAATAATCTCTTCATCTTCTACTTCAGATCTAGACTCCTTAGGATCAGATTCATCAAACACTACATGGGTTGTTTCTTCCACCACCAAAGTCGTCCTATTGAACACTCCTTCATCAGATTTGGGGTCAACTTTTCCTAAGGGTGACTTCCCGTTGTTCAGAATGAAAATCTTACAGCCAAAGACATGGAGGTGGGACAGATTTGGAGTTCTACCCTTAATGATCTCATAAGGTGTCTTGTTCAGTTTGACTCTCACGTTCACCCTATTCAGCACATAACACGCAGTGTTCACCGCTTCAGCCCAAAAGTATTTTGGAAGTGAATACTCGGCAAGCATGGCTCTAGCGGCTTCCACTAAAGTCCTGTTCTTCCTTTCAGCTACCCTGTTCTGCTGAGGGGTCCTAGGAGCTGAAAAATTATGACTAATCTCATGATTCTCACAAAAACTTCCAAATCTTTCATTTTCAAACTCCCCTCCGTGATCACTATACAACAACAACAACATCAAGCCTTTATCCCACTACGTGGGGTCGGCTACATGAATCCTTTTTCTCCATTGTGTCCTATTAAAAGTCAAATTCTCATTTAAATCTAATAAAGAAAGATCATTTCTAATATTTTCTAACCAAGTCTTTTTAGGTCTACCTCTACCTTTCTTAACATAAGTCAAATCTAAGACCTCTACTTTCCTAACCGGGTCATCGGGAGGCCGCCGTTTTACGTGACCAAACCATCTAAGGCGACTCTCTCTAATCTTATCTTCCACTGGAGCTACTCCAACCTTTTCACGAATATGCTTATTTCGTATCCTATCTCTAAGGGTAAAGCCACTCATCCACCTGAGCATCCTCATCTCTGCAACACTTAACTTAGAATTATGCTTCTCTTTTAATGGCCAACATTCAGCACCATAAAGCATTGCAGGTCTCACCACCATCTTATAGAATTTTCCCTTAAGTTTGAGGGGTACTTTTTGTTGAAATCCAGGATCCCGAGCACTTAATTTTGATGGTGACAAATAATACTTACTGAGTACATATAGACTTCCGTTAGATTACAAATGTTTAATCTTTGTATATGAGGACTAACATTTCAGGTCAGATGCACACTGCTAAAGATTGCTGGAGACTCAAATTGGGTAGAATAGGATGTTGAAGAGTCTGTAATTTTTATTTCTTTATTTTTTCTTTTTGAGTCTGCCACAGAAGCATGCATGTGAAAGGAGCAACAATGCACACACACAGGGGGAGATTTTTCTTTTAAAATGATTAATTTTTTTTTAAACACATCGTACTGTACGATCTTGGATCGTACTGTATGATTAATTAAAATACTCAGGCTAACGGCTAATTTTCTAATGATTAAGTTTACAAACTTATCGTACTGTACGATCCATATCGTACTGTACGATAATATGTAATTGTGAAACCCTAGCCGCCAGAATAAGTTTGGTAAGTTTTCAAATTTGATTTTCTGAACTGATCGTACTGTACGACACTATTCGTACTGTACGATTAATTAAAACTTGCCAAAATTATCTCCCTAATCAGGAAATAAACGTTGGTTTCTAATTAATATGTCAATCGTACTGTACGATCGTATATCGTACTGTACGACTGACAGAGACGATTTCATTCGTCCCAGAGATCGTCCCAGACGAAACCAAGGTTTTTTGTTCTGTTCGTCCTGGACGATATTCATATCGTACAGGACGATATCAAGAATTGAACTGATCGTACTGTACGACTGGTGGAGTGCTGGATGATTGCTAGAGACGATTTTCTTCGTCCCAGCGATCGTACCAGACGATCCCAAGAAATTTTAAACTGATCGTACTGGACGATATTCCTATCGTACAGGACGATATCATGAAAAACACTATTCATACTGTACAATTCAATGAGTGCTGGACGACTGACAGAGATGAGTTCTTTCGTCCCGAGGTTCGTCCCACAGTTCGTCCCGTACGAACAGTACGAATCAATAGTATCGTACCGTACGATATACATATCGTACTGTACGATATGAATAAAATTTGATACCTGTTCGTCTGTACTCGTACTGGACGGAGCTGAAATTATACTGATCGTACTGTACGATTATAAATCATACTGTACGAACAGAAACGCAAAAGTTGAAACTTTTAGGGTTTTCTGAAGCCTGATATAAAAAACAACTTATAATTTTTCTTTAGAGGTTGTTGATCAATCCTTTGCTGTGAGAGGCTTGGAGGAAGAAGGGGATTCGTAGAGAGAAGTTTTTGGAGAGATCTAGAGCTTGAGAGAGGAAGGTGAAGGTGAGCTTGAGCGTGAGGGAGAAGTAGTGTGAGGGGATCACACGGTGGCTTCAAGCTAGCTGCATGCTTTGCTCCTCTTGTGGCTTTGGAAGCTTCAAGAACGTTCTCGAGGGAAGAGTCACTTCAAGATCAACATCGCTAAGGTACTCTGCCATCTCTAGGAGGGAGAAAAAGGAGAAGGTCCGCTGCCGTCACTAGGAGGGTGACATAGCGTTTGGTATTCCGCCGCACCGAGGGAGGTGAAAGTGAGTATTGTAAAGGCTTCTCCGCCTTGCTGTGGGGGCAAAAGGAGAGTCAACTTTTATTAGTGCAAATCCCGGAGTAGAGGACTCCGGGGAGTGGACGTAGGTCAAGTGACCGAACCACTATAAAAATCTCTGGTGTGTTTTTTCCTGTTTACCGTACTTTACTTTTCACGCTTTAAATTTGTGCATTTTTAATTGCTTGGTGAAAAATCGGTATTTAAATATTGTATTGTAAAATCCAAAATTGAACTGTCAATTTCGTAGTTATGAACATTATATTTGCTTCCGCACGTTAGTCGTCAAATTATGTTTTGAAAATACAAAAAAATTAGAACTCTTGTGTAGGGTTAAATTTTTAAAATACCAATTCACCCCCCCTCTTGGCGTATCTCGTACTTTCAAGTGGTATCAGAGCGGGGTTTCAAAATAGTGTTTTAGAAAACCTAGAAACGTAAGATCCATGGCTTAATTTGGTAACCGTAACACTACGGAGGGTTATTCCATAACTCGTCCACCTTTGTTTGACAACATACCGTTTGATTTTTGAAAAATACGCATGTCTACATTTTTACAGTCCTTAGACTATCGCATGTGGATGTTAGTCCAAGAAGGTTATTCTGCACCATTTCATATGTTGAATGGAGTTAAAACTGAACTGTCATTTAATGAATAGAGCATTGAGGATAGAGAATTTGCACAACTAAATGCTAAATGTCTAAACTGTTTCTTTTGCGCATTAAAATCAGAAGACTATATGCGAGTATCAACGTGTACTACTGGTAAACAAATTTGGGACAAACTGTGTATCACATACGAAGGAACTAGTGAGGTCAAACAATCTCGGTTGAACATACTGTTACATGATTACGAACTATTCCGCATGAAACCTAGTGAAACTATAACTGACATGTACACTCGATTCACCCAGATTGTAACATCACTGCATGCTTTAGGAAGAGAGTTGTCTAACTCGGAAAAAGTAAACAAAATACTGCGATGTTTGCCTAGCTCATACGAGGCTAAAATCACTGCAATAACTGAGTCAAAAGACCTAAATGTTTATTCTATTGATAATTTGCTTGGGTCACTCATTGCCTACGAGCAAGGAGTGAGTCAACGACAAAGTGATGCAGGTGAAAAGAAAAAGGAGCGAGCAGTGGCTTTAAAAGCAAACAATTCTGAAAGTGACAGCTCAGCATCGGAGGAAGATGACGAAATAGCTTTGATGACTCGTCAGTTCAAAAATTTTCTGAAAAGAAAGTAGCGCCATCATCAAAGCAATTGGAACAAAGGTAAGAACTCAAAGTATACTAAGGTTGCATCTGAAATAATTTGCTTTGAGTGCAGGAAACCCGGTCATCTCCGAGCTGATTGCCCCAACATCAAAACTCATCAAACCAAGGAGAAGGGTGAGGAAAGATCTAAGTTCAAGAAGGGCAAGTTTAAGACTCAGAAAGCTTTTTGGGCCGACTCTGCCTCAGAATCATCGGAAGAAGAAGCAGAGGAGGAGGTAACGAATCTGTGTCTTATGACTAATAATAATCTTGATCAATCAGATCAAGATGAGGTATGTCAACTGTCTTATGATGAACTGCTTGTTATTTCTGAAAAAATCCATGACTCGTATAGAAAATTGAAGAAAAAGCATGTTAGTCTAAATACTGAGCTTAGTACTTTACAAAAGGAGCATGCTAGTGTAGTAAAAAATTTTTCTGACTTAGATAGAGATCATATGTCGTTGCTTGATGAATACGATGCATTAAACAAGAAGCATATTGAGTTAAACACTGCACACGAAACCTTGAAGTCATCACATGTTGAATTAGATAATGCATTTAAGGAACTAGAAGAACTATCAGGGGAACTTAGTAGTAGCGAGCATGCATTGAGATTCAAATATGCTAGTCTTAACCAAGAGAACAAATTCTTAAATGAAAAACTTCATGTATATGAGAATAACAAAAAACCTCCCACGTGTGCTGAATTCTTTCAGCCTCCACCATGTGAATCATCTCATTCAAAACCAGCACGGCATGCATCATCCAAACCCAGAAATAGACACTACCACCCTCGTAGATTAGTGAACCCATTTCCAGGTGTTAGATGTTATTCTTGTGGCATGCTAGGTCATATAGCTCACACGTGCTCAATTCACTATAGGACACATCTAGTGTGGAGACCAAAATCGCAATCATCACAGCATAACATGCATATATTTCATTCATATAAGTGTGATGTGGAACCCAAACTCACTTGGGTTCCCAAAGCTAATCCATGATTGACATTGTAGGGATGCTCTCACAAAAGACCTAGTGAGAGCATGTGGTACCTGGACAGTGGCTGCTCAAGACACATGACTGGAGACATGAAGTAGTTCGTGACACTGGAGGCCAGGTCAGGAGGCAAGGTAACTTTGGGAGACAACACCACCAGAAAAGTGGTGGGCTCAGGTAACATTGGAAATACTAAAAATTTAATTATTGAGAATGTACTTTTAGTGGATGGTTTAAAGCACAATCTGTTAAGTATAAGTCAACTATGTGACAAGGGTTTTGATATAAAATTTCTGTCTAACAAATGCATGATTAGTTTAAATGATTCACTTGTGTTAGAAGGAAAACGTATAAATAATGTTTACATGTTAGACTTGAACTGCATTGAAACCTCAAATTCCTTGTGTCTGAAAACAATAGCAGATGACTCTTGGCTATGGCATAGGAGACTATGCCATGCTAGTATGAAAACACTTAGGAACATCACTCAGAAAGACTTAGTTAGAGGCATACCAAAGTTAGACTTTACTAAGGACCATCTTTGTAATGCTTGCCAATTAGGAAAACAAGTTAAATCTTCATTTCATGCAATCAAGGATATCAGCACCACTAGGCCACTAGAAACTCTCCACATGGACCTGTTCGGACCTGTTAGTACAGCCAGCCTAGGAGGGAAGTTGTATGGGTTTGTAATAGTAGATGACTACTCTAGGTTTACTTGGGTGAAATTCCTAGCTCATAAGAGTGAGTCATTTGAAGAATTTAGAGTTTTCTCCACTTGGATTCAAAGGAAATTAGGATGTGTAATTTCAACAATTCATAGTGATCACGGTGGGGAATTTGAGAATGATAAGTTTGAATCGTTTTGTAAAGAGGTTGGAATAGAACATAATTTCTCTGCCCCTAGAACTCCTCAACAAAATGGAATAGCAGAAAGAAAGAATAAAACGTTAGTTGAAGCTGCTAGGGCTATGTTAGCTGAATACACTCTACCTAGATACTTTTGGGCAGAAGCAGTAAATACCGCATGCTATGTATTAAATAGGGTAAATGTTAGATCCAAACTTAATAAGACACCCTATGAGTTGCTTAAGGGTAGGACACCCAATCTTTCCCACTTACACGTTTTCGGGTGCAAATGCTTCATCCTAATCAATGGCAAGTCACCCTTAGGAAAGTTCGATCCTAAATCTGATGAAGGGGTTTTCCTAGGCTACTCATCTGTAGGTAAAGCCTATAGAATATTCAATAAGAGAACCCTAGTAGTAGAAGAGTCCACTCATGTAGTATTTGATGAATCCAATAAGACATCTGAACCTAATCATGAAGAAGAAGAAGTTGAGGTTATACGGGGAGTAGAAACCATTACCATAGAGACTAGAGCGGAACCTCAGGAACATCTGCCTAAGGATTGGAAATTTTCTTCTAGTCATCCTAGAGAACTGATCTTAGGAGACCCATCAGAAGGGGTAAAAACTAGGCATGGACTTAGGAAAGAGGTTAGCCATTCTGCATTCATATCTATGATTGAACCCACGAGTATAGATCAAGCCTTAGGAGATGAATTTTGGATCTTAGCAATGCAAGAAGAGTTGAACCAATTCGTTAGAAATGATGTATGAGAGTTAGTCAAAAGGCCTAAAGAGCAAAGTGTGGTTGGAACTAAGTGGGTCTTTAAAAATAAGATGAATGACTCAGGAATAGTAGTAAGAAATAAGGCTAGGCTAGTAGCGAAGGGGTATAACCAAATTGAAGGAATAGATTTTGAAGAAACCTTTGCTCCAGTAGCTAGACTAGAAGCCATCAGGGTACTGTTAGCTTTTGCTTGTTTTAGGGATTTCAAGCTGTATCAAATGGATGTAAAGAGTGCCTTCCTGAATGGAGTAATCAAGGAAGATGTGTATGTGGAGCAACCTCCGGGGTTTGAAAACTCACAATTTCCAAACCACGTGTTCAAACTGAAAAAGGCACTGTACGGGTTAAAACAAGCACCTAGAGCCTGGTATGAAAGACTTAGTACGTTCCTACTAGATAGAGGCTTTGTAAAGGGTTGTGTGGACACCACCTTATTTTTGAAGAAGGTAGGAGTTGAAGTACTCATTGTTCAGATTTATGTAGATGACATATTGTTCGGATCGACGGAGAAAAACCTATGTAATGAATTTTCAAAAACAATGAGCGACGAGTTTGAAATGAGCATGATGGGTGAACTTAGTTACTTCCTTGGATTTAGTGTAAAACAAATGGAAGGTGGAACGATTCTTAGCCAGTCTAAGTACGTCAACGATATTTTGAAAAAATATGAAATGGACAATGCTAAGGCTATGAATACACCCATGAGCTCTAATATTCAATTGGATAAAGATCACAGTGGGAAGTCTGTGGATCAAAAGAGGTATAGGGGAATAATTGGATCGCTTCTCTATCTGACTGCCAGTAGACCAGACATAATGTTTAGTGTGTGTCTCTGTGCCCGTTTTCAAGCTGACCCGAAAGAATCTCACATGACTGCTGTCAAAAGAATTCTCATATATCTTCTAGGCACCCCAAACTTAGGAATTTGGTGTCCTAGACACAGCACTTCTTTTGAAATCTTAGGATACTCCGATTCAGACTTTGCAGGTTGTAAGGTAGATAGAAAAAGCACTTCTGGCACTTGTCAATTCATTGGACAATCATTAGTTTCATGGTCCAGTAGGAAACAAAATTCAGTAGCCCTATCCACCGCCGAAGCGGAATATATAGCGGTAGGTAGCTGTGTTGCACAAGTGTTGTGGTTAAAACAACAGCTTGTAGATCTAGGACTACCTGTAGGAACGATTCCGATCATGTGTGACAACACTAGCGCAATTTGCATATCCAAAAATCCAATTTAGCACTCTACGAACCAAATTAGGTGTCATAGACATTCACGCCTAATGTAACAAAAAAAAAAAAAATTTTGTGGTTGATTTGTTTTTTGTTTAAAAAAAAAAAAAAAAACCAAACAAAAAAAAATTGGATTCCTGATCCTCTTCCCATGTTGCTCACAACCCTTGATCTTCTCTGACAATCGTACTGTACGATACACTATCGTACTGTACGATCAGGTTCCAATCACTCAAATCTCAGCCGTCCATTCCCATTCATGGTCCAGATCTTTCATGTCTTATACCCATCGTACTGTACGATTCACCACTCGTACTGTACGATAGTAATTATTGGTCATCGTACTGTACGAACATACCAATCGTACTGTACGAATCCATGTGGCAAACGGATTAGGACGAATTTAAATCGGCCGGTACGAAAATTATTACCCATCGTACTGTACGAACACCTGTTCGTACTGTACGAACACTTTTGGTTAAAAGTCATTCAGCTGACTCGTTGGGACGAATGCCTTACACTCACGTTCGTACAGTACGATACTGATCGTACTGTATGATTTGACTCACTTTTCTGAAAAAGTCATCCAGACGACATTATTGCGCATATCGTACTGTACGATGATAAATCATACTGTACGATATCCCCCAAAGTATATAAAATGGGAGGGATTGTTAGCCATTTATCCTCACCTTCAATCCCTCTGAATTTCCTCACTCATCCACTCCTTTCTTCCAAAATGTCTGGGTCCAGTAAGCGCGGTCGTATGATTGTCGGGAGCTCTTCCTCCTCTCGGTGCTTCGACGATCATTTTCTCTCCGCTGCGGACGAGAAAGCGTATATCAAAATCAAGGAGGCAAAGTTCACTCCCTCCCGCATGCTCAATCAGACCGCCCTAAATTTTGAGGTGATGAATCTATTCGCCTCCACTAGCCTTCAATTCCTTCTGACTCTTGCTTTTCCATTCCACTCCAAACTATTGTTTGAGTTTTTTGCAAACATCCGAGTCGACCTTAAAAACACTACCTTCACATCCTATGTCTGTAAACAGAATGTCGTTATCACCGTCAACGACATTGCTGAGCACGTCGGCCTGTCCACTGACGGCCCTCATCCCCAATCCATGATCTCCCATGACTATGATTGGACGTCCGTAAATATGACCCTTCGAGGTGTCCCCTCAAATCAACACCTACCACTGGTCCAAACCTTAAATAAAAATGCCCGCGTTATCCAGCATATCCTACGCACATCTATTATACATAAGGCTGGAGATCGCATCCATATTACTCCCCTACTGTCTGTCGTCACCTATCTCATTATGTCGGCCACAAAATTCAATGAAGCCCAAATGATGTTTGACTACATTCATACCTTGTTTGCCTTCCGCTATCCCGGTGCCCGTCATAAATTGAACCTGGCCTTAGGGCATGTCATAGGCTACATTCTAGATGCAAAATACCAGCTTCATTATCCGCTCCCTCCTGATCACCTTCCTAACTTCTACTCGGATGCCTCCTTTCGTATCCAGTTCCATCGTGGGGCCGCTCCCGCCGATCCCGAGTTTGATGACGAGGAGGCTGCTGCTCCTGCTGACGCACCTCCGCCACCACCAATCCAACCACCTGGCCTTGCTCCTCCCGACTACCCTCACGACGACATTATTCGACGACTTGATCATCTGGAGACTCGGTTGGATGCTCACATTGCTCAGCAGCATCAGGAGCATGACACGGATATGAAATGGTTTAGGGAGCGCTTCCAATCGATCGATCACCAGTTCGCCTCCCTTCATCAGTACCACCAGCTGTTTCCCGACCCTCCACCACCACCTCCGGATCAGGATCCAGATTTTTAGATTGTTGTAGTTGTTTCTATTTTCTGTTTGTTATCAGTGTACTTGTTTTTTCTTTTTTTCTTCCCTTTTTGGTGTTGTCAAAAGGGGGAGACTTTTCTGTGTGTTCTGTATTATGTTTTTACTTACTATTAATGTTATTGGTTGTTTATGTTATCACTTCATTTGTTTTTTTTTCTTTCTCTTGTTGTTTTATGTATGTTATAATAAAAAAAAATAAATATATATATTTTTGTAGAACATCTGTCCGTCAGAAAATATTATTTGACACCATCAAAAAGGGGGAGATTGTTGAAATCCAGGATCCCGAGCACTTAATTTTGATGGTGACAAATAATACTTACTGAGTACATATAGACTTCCGTTAGATTACAAATGTTTAATCTTTGTATATGAGGACTAACATTTCAGGTCAGATGCACACTGCTAAAGATTGCTGGAGACTCAAATTGGGTAGAATAGGATGTTGAAGAGTCTGTAATTTTTATTTCTTTATTTTTTCTTTTTGAGTCTGCCACAGAAGCATGCATGTGAAAGGAGCAACAATGCACACACACAGGGGGAGATTTTTCTTTTAAAATGATTAATTTTTTTTTAAACACATCGTACTGTACGATTAATTAAAATACTCAGGCTAACAGCTAATTTTCTAATGATTAAGTTTACAAACTTATCGTACTGTATGATCCATATCGTACTGTACGATAATATGTAATTGTGAAACCCTAGCCGCCAGAATAAGTTTGGTAAGTTTTCAAATTTGATTTTCTAAACTGATCGTACTGTATGACACTATTCGTACTGTACGATTAATTAAAACTTGCCAAAATTATCTCCCTAATCAGGAAATAAACGTTGGTTTCTAATTAATATGTCGATCGTACTGTACGACTGACAGAGACGATTTCATTCGTCCCAGAGATCGTCCCAGACGAAACCAAGGTTTTTTGTTCTGTTCGTCCTGGACGATATTCATATCGTACAGGACGATATCAAGAAATGAACTGATCATACTGTACGACTGGTGGAGTGCTGGACGATTGCCAGAGATGATTTTCTTCGTCCCAGCGATCGTACCAGACGATCCCAAGAAATTTTGAACTGATCGTACTGGACGATATTCCTATCGTACAGGACGATATCATGAAAAACACTATTCGTAATGTACGATTCAATGAGTGCTGGACGACTGACAGAGACGAGTTCTTTCATCCCGAGGTTCGTCCCACAGTTCGTCCCGTACGAACAGTACGAATCAATAGTATCGTACCGTACGATATACATATCGTACTGTACGATATGAATAAAATTCGATACCTGTTCGTCTGTACTCGTACTGGACGGAGCTGAAATTGTACTGATCGTACTGTACGATTATAAATCATACTGTACGAACAGAAACGCAAAAGTTGAAACTTTTAGGGTTTTCTGAAGCCTGATATAAAAAACAACTTATAATTTTTCTTTAGAGGTTGTTGATCAATCCTTTGCTGTGAGAGGCTTGGAGGAAGAAGGGGATTCGTAGAGAGAAGTTTTTGGAGAGATCTAGAGCTTGAGAGAGGATGGTGAAGGTGAGCTTGAGCGTGAGGGAGAAGTAGTGTGAGGGGATCACACGGTGGCTCCAAGCTAGCTGCATGCTTTGCTCATCTTGTGGCTTTGGAAGCTTCAAGAATGTTCTCGAGGGAAGAGTCACTTCAAGATCAACATCGCTAAGGTACTCTGCCATCTCCAGGAGGGAGAAAAAGGAGAAGGTCCGCTGCCGTCACTAGGAGGGTGACATAGCGTTTGGTATTCCGCCGCACCGAGGGAGGTGAAAGTGAGTATTGTAAAGGCTTCTCCGCCTTGCTGTGGGGGCAAAAGGAGAGTCAACTTTTATTAGTGCAAATCCCGGAGTAGAGGACTCCGGGGAGTGGACGTAGGTCAAGTGACCGAACCACTATAAAAATCTATGGTGTGTTTTTTCCTGTTTACCGTACTTTACTTTTCATGCTTTAAATTTGTGCATTTTTAATTGCTTGGTGAAAAATCGGTATTTAAATATTGTAGTGTAAAATCCAAAATTGAACTGTCAATTTCGTAATTGTGAACATTATATTTGCTTCCACACGTTAGTCGTCAAATTATGTTTTGAAAATACAAAAAAATTAGAACTCTTGTGTAGGGTTAAATTTTTAAAATACCAATTCACCCCCCCTCTTGGCGCATCTCGTACTTTCACTTTTCTATCACACAATAAGCCCGATGCATTCCTCCACTTCAACCATCCAACTTGGATTCTGCTGATAATATCCCCATCTATATCACCATCACTCTGAACAATAGATCCAAGATATCTAAAACGTGTACTCTTATTAATGACTTGATCGGCCAAAGTCACAATGCCCTCACTAGGTCTATTATTACTAAAATTACACTCCATATATTCCGTTTTAGATCTACTCAAGCGAAAACCTTTAGACTCTAAGGTTGACCTCCACAATTCTAGTTTACCTTCAACTCCCTCTCTAGTCTTATCAACAAGAAGAATATCATCAGCAAAAAGCATACACCAAGGTACATCCTCTTGCAAATGTCTAGTGAGAACATCGATGACTAAAGCAAAAAGGTATGGGCTTAAGGCTGATCCTTGGTGTAATCCGTGATCACTATGGATGGTAATTATCTCACATCCTAACTTCTTCTGAATCCAAGTAGAGAAGGATCTAAACTCATCAAATGACTCAGATTTATGTGACAAAAACTTAACCCAAGTGAACCTCGAATAATCATCTACAATCACAAAACCATAGACTCTCCCCCCTAAGCTGGCAGTGCTAATGGGTCCAAAGAGGTCCATGTGAAGAACTTCTAAAGGTCTAGAGGTGCTAATGTCCTTAACAGAGTGAAAAGAGGACTGGACTTGCTTCCCCAACTAACAGGCATCACACAGGTGATCCTTAGTGAACTTAAGCTTGGGCACACCTCTAACTAAGTCCTTTTGGGTGACTCTCCTAAGGGTTTTCATACTGGCATGACACAATCTCCTATGCCATAGCCAAGACTCATCAGCAGCAGTTTTTAAGCAAATTGAATTATCAGATTTAATGCTACTTACATCCAGCTTGTAGATGTTGTTGATCCTTTGCCCCTACAAAATAACTTTATCATTTAAGCTTAAAATACAGCCAGTGGGCAGGAATTTGATGCTGTATCCCTTATCACAGAGTTGACTGATGCTCAGCAGGTTGTGTTTCAGTCATATGTCTAGAACATCCGCTGTCCAGGTACCACATGCTCTCACGAGATCTTGTGTGAGAGCACACCTACAAAAGTATCAAACGTCAGTCTTAGGAACCCAAACAGGTTTGGGTTCCTTCTTATGAAAAGAAGAATGCAATGCATGCGTGCTGTGCTGTGAAACAGGCAGTTTGGGTTTCCACACCCAATGTGTACTACGGTGAACAGTGCAGGTGTGAGAAATATGTCCTAACATGCCACATGAAAAACATCTAACACCAGGAAAATGGTTAACTAATCTACATGGATGATAATGCCTCTTCCTAGATGTATATGAAACATGCTTTGAAGAACTTGCAACAGATTTTTCAAAAGGTGGCGGTGCATAAAACTGTTCAAAAGTAGGCGGTATTTTGTTCTTTTCAAAAGCACTGATTTTCACTTTCAAAAACTCATTTTTTTTCTTTAAATTTGCAATTTCAAATTTTAAGGTTCCATTGCTACTTTCTACTTCACATGCCATTGTATCTAACTCTTTAAAAGCTCTTTCTAAGTCCACATGCGTAGTTTTCAATGAATCATGCTCAGAAACTAAATCAGAATATTTTTTATTCAACTCATCGAATTCATCAAGCAAAGACATGTGATTTGAATCAAGTGTGGAATGATCTTTAACTACAGAATCATGCTCTTTTTGCAAAGTTAAGTAATCTAATTTCAAACTAGCATGAGTTTTCTTAAGCTTCTTATAGGATGTATGAATTCTTTCAGAAACTTCAAATAATTGATCATAAGTCAGCTCACATACCTCTTCCTGATCCGACTGACCAGGGTGATCATCAGCCATAAGACACAAGTTTGTTTCCTCCTCTTCAGCTTCAGTCTCAGAAGAGTCGGATGCAGAGTCTGCCCAGAACGCCTTCTGAATCCGCTTCTTATCCTTTCTAAACTTTGGTTTCTCCTCACCATTCTCCTTGCTTGGGTGAGCTTTTAGTGTAGGACAATCAGCCTTAATGTGTCCAGACTTCCTGCATTCAAAACAAACAGATTCAGATGAACCCTTAAAATTTTTATTGGACTTACCCTTGTTCCACTTCTGATAGTTCTTATGTTTCTTCCTTAGAAAGCTTTTGAATTGCCTTGTGATTAAGGCAACATCATCGCTATCAGACCCGAAAGTGCTAGCATCTAAATCTTTGGCCTTTAGTGCCACTGTCTTCTCTTTCTTGCGTTCACCTGCATCAAGTTGCCTTTGGTTCACCCCTTGCTCGTAAGCAATGAGTGATCCATGTAAGCTGTTAATAGAGTAAGTATTTAAATCTTTAGATTCAGTAATAGCAGTAATCTTAGCATCATAAGAAGTAGGCAAACATCTAAGAATTTTGTTCACTCTTTCGTAGTTAGTAAGTTCTCTACCTAGAGCATACAAAGAGGTTACAATCTGAGTGAACCTTGTGTACATTTCTGAAATAGTCTCACTAGGTTTCATGCAAAAAAGTTTGTAATCATGTAACAAGATGTTTAACCTAGACTGTTTGACTTCAGTTGTACCTTCGTATGTTATGCATAATCTATCCCAGATTTTCTTTCCCGTTGTACAAGTAGAAACACACATATATTCTTCAGATTTTAAAGCACAAAAGAAACAGTTCAAGCATTTTGCATTTAACTGTGCTAAATCATGATCATCAAACGTCTAATCAGCAAAAGGCAATTCAGTTTTCACATTGTTAATCAGTCTAAAAGGTGGTTCGTATCCGTCCTTAACTAACATCCACATGCGATAATCAATAGATTGCAGAAAAGTAGACATGCATATTTTCCAAAAATCAAAAGGAATATTATCAAACAACGGTGGTCTTGTAATAGAATAACCTTCAGCAGTATTTCGATTATTACAGTTAGCCATGGATCAAATTTAAAAGTTTTTAAACCTAAATTTTGAATCCCGCTCTAATACCACTTGAAAGTTCGATAGGGATGTTAAGCCCTAGTGAACTAGTCCCGAGGCTAACCAAGAGGGGGGGTGAATTGGTTATTTAAAAATTTCACGATAACAATGAAAATCTTTTCAATACGTAGCAGCGGAAACACATAAACAAGAACGAAAAGATCAACCACAGATATTCACCCAAGCAGTTAATATCAGAAAAGTAAAGTGCAAAACTGAATCAGAAAAGCAAACCAGATTTTATAGTGGTTCGGTCAACTTGACCTACGTCCACTCCCCGGAGCCTCCCCTTCGGGTATTGCACGAAACAAAAAGTGTCTCTCCTTTTGCTCCCGCAGCAAGGCGGAGAAGCCTGTACAAACACCTCCTTTTAACCACACGGTGAGGCAGAGAACCTGACCTCCTTTCGCTTCCTCCTGAAGCAGGCAAAGAACCTTCGAACTCCTTTTACTTCCACCTGAAGCGGGCAGAGAACCCCAGATCTTCTTGCGAACAATCCTCCCACGACGAACACCGACTAGACGAAAGACGACGAGCGGAGAAGACGACTCTGATCCGTGCTTGGAGCAACCTTAGTGAATCCCTCACTAACTCCCCCTCACAAGATCTTCTCTCTCTCACACAACTCTCTCTCTCTCTAGGGTTTCTCAGGGAAGGAAGGCAGCAAAAGATTTTTCTTATTTTTGGAAAAAGTTCTTTTAAAGGAGGGCTTAAAATTTGCCTTAAATCTCAACTGGTCAGCCACGATCATCCAGGACGATCGATAGATCATCCTGTACGATCAGTTCAAATTCAGCTGTTTCAGCCTGGACGATTAGGCTCTTCTGGACGATCAGTAGAAAAAGTTGTTCATATCGTCCCGTACGATCCTGCGATCGTCTAGGACTATTAGTGCAAATCAAGGAAAATCGTCCAGAGGATAGCTCAGGTCGTCCAGAGAAATCTGTGCTGGACGACCAAAAAATGACTTGATCGTCCAGGACGATTGGGACATCGTCCTGTACGATTAGTTCAAAAAGGCCCCAAATCGTCCTGAACACAGTTCTGGTCGTACAGCAGAAATGCACTAAATGATCATGATCGTCCGGGACGATCCTGCGATCGTCTAGGACGATATGATCGTATCAACCAAAAATAAATTGCTTTCCTTAATTACCAGATTAAATTAGGCATGATTGTACTGAATCGTCCGGGACGATACACGTATCATTTGGGACGATCAGACCAAGTATCTAAAAATAAGAACTTGCCTAACTTGATCTGGCAGCTGAGAATTTTTGATTTGGGCATATCATCCCGTACGATCCAGAGATCGTCCAGGACGATATGCTTAATCAGACCCTCTTAACTTAGTCACCCTAATTAGGGTTTCTGTTTTGGCTGGATCGTCCACGACGATCTGAACAAAATTTGAACAAAAACTCTAATTCACTCAAGCTCTCCCCCTGAGTGTGTGTGTGCAAGATTACTTAACTAAGGGATCAATTACATTATAATTGACTCAATAAAAAGAAAAATCATACATTTGACACACTTGGACCCGATCTTGAGTTGACTTGAGTGGCTCGTGGTCTTTTGTGCCTGAAACAGATTAGCCAAGCAAAACACACTGGAAACATGTTTGTCATCATCAAAACCAGATTTGCAACAAGAATGAATGTGAGAGCAGTGTGGGTGAAAAGATTTAAAATAGGATAAGTTAGAATGCAGGGATTGATAATTTTAGATTGGGTGATCCCCACCTCAAGGTATCGCTCGAAGGCAGCCTGGTCGGCTACTTCATAAAATCGAGGATCGATATTTCCCCTAGATGAACTCGCACCCGGATGTCGAGAACTTTGCCACCAGCCATTACAAAAGGATTGGAGGAAGTATTGGAAGAGAATGTGTGAAAAATTCTAAAGAAAATGGCTGTTTAAATAGAATTCGGCCGGATTGTCCAGGACGATCTCAATATCATCCAGAACGATAGGAGTAATAATAACGTCCAGGCCGATTGGTCAAAAATGTGGTATGATCATCCAGGATGATCAGAGATCATCTAGGATGATTAGACACAGGTGATCATCCCGAGGAGTCCAGCCGAACGACTTTTGACAAAAAGTATCATCCAGGATGATTTGGTGGATCGTCCAGGATGATATGTAATAAATGAATTAGATGGGCCAAATTTAAATCATCCAACTACTGCCACGTGGATCGTCCAGGACGATGAGGTGTATCATCCAGGATGATGAGGTGTATCGTCCAGGACGATCACCAATATTGGTGCATACCAGCCATTGAATCATGGTGGGGATGATTTGAATTATTCGTACAGGATGATGTATGGAGTGTCCAAGATGATGTTTGATCATCCAGGACGATGTGAGGATCGTCCAGGATGATGTGAAGAAAAATAGGAAAAAGATGAATGATGGAGAGGAAAGACCAGGGATCCCAAAAACACACAAAAAAGAAAAATCCAAAATCAAATTAAATAAAAAATAAAAACTAGAAAAAATAGTGAAAACAACGATTTTTTTTAATCAGCTCCAGTAAAACAGAATTTTTCTTAATTTTCAATTTAAAAGTCAATAAGAAGAAAATTGATAATGCTGAAATCTAAAAAAGTTAGAAAATTAACTTTCGTAGAGCTGAGGGGTCATGTTCTTCCTTTCAGCTACCCCGTTCTGCTGAGGGGTCCTAGGAGCTGAAAAGTTGTGGCTAATCCCTTGCTCCTCACAGAATATTCTAAATCTCATATTTTTAAACTCTTCACCATGATCACTATGAATAGTCAAGATTTTACAACCTAACTTTCTCTGAATCTAAGTGGAGAAAGATTTAAATTCATCAAATGACTCAAACTTATGTTACAGAAATCTAATCCAAGTGAACCTCGAGTAGTCATCAATAATCACAAATTCATAGACTTTCCCTCCTAAGCTGGCAGTGCTAATGGATCCAAACAAATTCATGTGAAGGACTTCTAAAGGTCTAGAGGTGTTGATGTCCTTAATTGAGTGGAAAGAGGAGTAGACTTGCTTCCCTGATTAATAGGCATCACACAGGTGGTCCTTAGTGAACTTAAGCTTGGGGACACCTCTAATTAAGTCTTTTTGGGTGACTCTTCTAAGGGTTTTCATAGTAGCATGACATAACCTCCTATGCCACAGCCAAGACTCATCAGCATTAGTTTTTAAGCAAATAGCAACATCAGCTTTAAAGCAATTTAAATTCAGTATGTAGACATTGTTGACTCTTTTTCCCTGTAAAATAATTTTGTCATTTAAGCTTATAATATAGCAAGTAGGCAAGAACTTAATGCTGAAGCCTTTATCACATAGCTGGCTGATGCTGAGCAAATTATGTTTCAGTCCATTTATAAGCAAAACATTTTCAATCAAAAGGTTCTTTGAGTTTCTGATTATACTTGCACCTACCACTTTCCTGGTGGTATTGTCTCTAAGAGTGACCTTACCTCCAGCCTTGGCCTCCAGCGAAATGAATTGATTTACATCTCCAATCATATGTCTTGAACATCCGCTGTCCAGGTACCACATGCTCTCACAAGACCTTTTATGAGAGCACTCTTATAAAATCATCAAATGTCAGATTTATGAACCCAAACAGATTTAGGTTACTTCTTATGAAAAGAAGAATGCAATGTATGTGTGCTGTGTTGTGAAACATACAATTTGGGCCTCTACACCCAATATGTACTATAGTGAACAGTGCAGGTGTGGGAGATGTGTCCTAACATGCCACAATAAAGACATCTAACACTAGGAAAAGGGTTAACTAATCTACGTGGGTGATAGTGCCTCTTCGTAGGTTTGAATGAAACATGCTTTGATAATTTTGAATTAGATTCTTCAAATGGTGGAGGTGCATAAAATTGTGTAAAAATAGGAGCCATTTCATTTTTCTCAAAAACACTAATGTTTACACATAGAAATTCATTCTCCTTTTTAAGACTTGTAATTTTAAATTTCGATGCTCCCTTACTACTCTCTAAGTCACATTCCATGGTGTCTAATTCTTTAAAAGCCCTTTCTAAATCAACATGCGATATTTTCAATGAATCATGCTCAATAATTACTTCCGAATACTTTTTGTTTAAATCATCAAATTCATCAAGTAAAGACATGTGATTACTATCAAGTGTAAATTGATCTATAACAAAAACATCATGCTCTTCTTATAAATTTAAGAAATCCAATTTCAGGCTGGCATGGGTTTTCTTAAGTTTCCTATATAATGAATGAATTTTCTCAGAAACTTCAAGTAATTAATCATATATTAGCTCACATACCTCTTTTTGGTCAGACTGATCAGGATGATCATCTGCCATCAAACACAAGTTCATAGTCTCCTCTTCAGCTTCAGTCTCAGAGGAGTCGGATGCTGAATCTGCCTAGAAAGTCTTTTGAATATTCTTCTTTTCCTTTCTGAACTTGAGTTTCTCCTCACCCTTCTCCTTGCTTGGGTGAGCCTTAAGTGTAGGACAATCAGCCTTTATATATCCAAGCTTCCTGCATTCAAAACAAACAGTATCAGATGAACCTTTAAAATTTCTGCCACTCATACCTTTGTTCCACTTCTGAAAGTTCTTGTGTTTCTTTCTTAGAAAGCTTTTGAATAGCCTAGTGATAAAGGCTACATCATCGTTATTAGACTTGGAAGACTTAGTGTCAGTATCGTTGGCCTTCAGTGCCATAGTTTTCTCCTTCTTCTTCTCACCTGCATCAATTTATCATTGGTTCACTCCTTGCTCGTAAGCAATGAGTGACCCAAGTAAGTTATCAATAGAATAATTATTCAAATCTTTGGATTCAGTAATTATAGTTATCTTGGCATAATAAGAAGAAGGCAAACATCTCAGAATTTTGTTAATTTTCTCATAATTAGTAAGCTCTCTTCCTAAGGCATGTAGTGAGGTGACAATTTGAGTGAACCTAGTATACATCTTTTTAAATCTCTCCCAAATTTCATAAAGTGGCCCTCATTAGGTCTATTAATACTATGGTGAATTCTATTTAATATAGGATTGACTTACTCCCTAAGAGGTATGGGATGGTCATGATCTTGAACTAATTAAGCCATACCTGAAGCTAAAGTCACCTCTTAATCTCTAAGTTAAATAATAAGGGCTCCTTACTAGAACTCTTATACATGCAATAACAAAAAAGAAATTAAATAACATAAAATAAAATAACAATAACAGGATAATTTTTTTTTCAAATAATTTTAAATAAAATAATAAGTAGGATACATATAGGACTAAATATATCACAAGTTCAATAATGTAAATCAAATTATAATACACATATTACCCTTCCCCGATTATATCCCCATAAGCTTGTTGTTGGACAATGAGGTAATTACTTCGATGCATGAATAATATGCATTGGGTTGAAATAGGCTTAGGTTTTCTTTCATGTGAATTGCCCACTAAATACATAAGTGCACTTGTCGATTAAGTAATAAAGTGAAATGAGAGAGTGTCTATCCCAGATTTCTTTTCCAATAGTGCAAGTAGAAACACGCATGTAGTCCTCAGATTTCAGTGCACAGAAAAAATAATTCAAGCATTTTGCATTCAATTGTGCTAAATCACGATCATCAAATGTCCATTAAGTAAACGAAAGTTCAGTTTTAACACCATTAACAAGTCTAAACGGTGTTTCATAACCATCTTTAACAAGCATCCACATGCGATAATCAATTGATTTTAAAAAGGTGAACATGCGAGTTTTCCAAAAATCAAAAGGTATGTTATCAAACAAAGGTGGTCGGGTAATTGAATAACCTTTAGTAGTATTATGATTACCAAAGTTAGCCATGGATCAAAATTTAAAAAATTTTAAACTTAATTTTTGAATACCGTTCTGATGCCACTTGAAAGTTCGTGAGAGATGTTAAGCCCTTGTGAACAAGTCCCAAGGGTAACCAAGAGGGGGGGGGGGGGGGGGGGGGCGAATTGGTTATTTTAAAAAATTCATGAGCAAAAATAATTTAGAAAAATCTTTTTGAATGTTTTAACACAATGATAATTTCACGATGATGTACAGATGTTCACGATAACGAAATAATAATCACAATCACATAATCATCAACAAAAAAATAAGTGTGGAAACTAATCAGAAAGAACACAATATATTTTATAGTGGTTCGGTCAACTTGACCTACGTCCACTTCCCAGAGCCTCCCCTCCAGGTATTCCACTAACACTAAGTAACTCTCCTTCTGCTCCCACAGCAAGTTGGAGAAGCCTGTGCAAAACTCCTTTCCACCAACTCGGGGACGTAGAGAACCTAAACTCCTTTCGCTTCCTCCTGAAGTAGGCAGAGAACCTGGACTCCTTTTGCTTTCTCTTGAAGCAGGCAGAGAACCTGGATCTTCTTGGGAAAGATCCTCCCATAGGGACACCGATAAGATAAGAGACGACGACCAGAGAAGACGACTCAGATCTTTGTGTGGAGCAACCTTTGTGAACACCTCACAAACTCCCCCTCATAAGATCCTATCTCTCTCTCCCAAGCTCTCTCTCTCTCTCTCTCTCAAGGTTTTCTCTAGAAAGGAAAGTGGCAAAAGATTGTTCTTGTTGAAAGAAAAAAGATCTTAAATAGGAGGGCTAAAAAATTACCCTAAATCTCAACTGGTCATAAAAGATCGTCTAGGACGATTGGTTGATCGTCCTATACGATCAGTTCAAAATCACATGAATCAGCCTGGATGATCTGGTTTCTCTTGACGATTAGTAGATAAAATTTATTCTGATCGTCCCGTATGATTCTATGATTAGTTCAAAAATAGGAATATCATCCATCACATTTCTCGGGTCATCCAGGTGAAGGGCTCTGGATGGTCAGGATTTTTAATTGATCATCTCGGACGATCTTGTTAATCAAACCTTAATTACTTTCCTTAATCACCAGACTAATTTAGGCATAATTTAATGGATCATCCAGGATGATACATGTATTGTCCAGGACGATCAGATCAAAAAGACAAAAATAAAACTTGCCTAACTTAGTCTGACGACTGAGATTTTTTGATTTGAGCTTATCATCCAGTACGATTGGTATATAGTCCAGGACGATCTGCTTAATTATACCGACTTAGCATGGTCACCCTAATTAGGGTTTCTGTTTTCAATGGATCATCCAGGATGATGTGAATATCATCCAGGACGATGTGAATATCGTCCAGGATGATCAAAACAAAATTTGAACGAAAACTCTAACTCACTAAAACTCTCCCCCTGAGTGTGTATGTGTAAGGTTACTTAGCTAGGGGATTAATTTCATTACATTTGACTCAAGAAAGGGAAAAATTACAATTTAAACAGACACGGACCCGATCTTGAGTTGCTTAAATTTCATTTGATCTTTTGTACCTGAAATGTTAGTCAATCAAAACAGAACACAGAAATATTTTTTATCATCAAAATTGTAATCCTTAAATCCAGGTTTGCAACACCCTCCACCAATTTGGCCAAACTCGATCGTGAGTATTATATCATTCATCTTCTTTTTGTTAATGCATAAATTATCATGGACATTGATGTTGTTCTGCCATGTCCTTATAGTGAAGGCATTCAAAGATGGTTGTGTATAATTTTCTTCCAGTATGTTGTAATAAGGCAGCGTAGTGAATGAGGTACGGGACTACCAAGACAAGTTTGTCTTCATTTATAGTTCGAGTGAGTGGTTTGTGTCAACTAGTCCTCTCCCATTCCCATAGAGGAAAATGAAATCCCTGCACTTAATGATGATATGAAGAAGGCAATAAGTTTCCTCTTAAAGAAGTCATTAATTGTACAATACTAACTTGCCTATAGGCACCTTTATAGCATCTTATATAGTAAGAATTCTAAACTCACCATGGTTTTTAAAAAAAAATTTGCTAAGTATTTTGGTAGCCCTAATATGTTTCCCTTCTATATGCATATGGCATGTCGGGTTGTTCCTTCTCCATTAACCTTGTAATATTAAGATACCATAGCCAAATCACTCCCTCAG
This sequence comes from Dendrobium chrysotoxum, assembly GCA_019925795.1. NCBI lineage: Eukaryota > Viridiplantae > Streptophyta > Magnoliopsida > Asparagales > Orchidaceae > Dendrobium > Dendrobium chrysotoxum. The sequence goes on from CM034312.1 coordinate 58,323,543, forward strand.
GAGAGGAAGGAGAACGTGAGCAAGGGGAAGAAGGACCAAATATGAGTCCCACACAAGAGTCAGGTTCCAAGAAAGAAGATAAGCTTTGAGGTGGAGGATCCAACTCACCAGAACGAACTAATAACAAAGATGGTTGTGACAATTGCTAAGCCACAAGTACCTGTTGACATCATTTTTGTGTGAGGTCAAAACTCTAAATCCTATTCCAATATGTTTTTTGCATAGTAATCCAATCATCAAACTCTAAATCATTCATTTGACAATCACTTTTTTATTGTCATTTGGTTCTCTACTCAATAACTAACCATCACTTAGATGATTACCCATGATATGAGTATCCAAAAATAAAAAAATCCTTCAATCATTATTAAACTTCAGTCTCAAAACCAAATCCAAATTCAAAATCCAACTTAAATCTCAAATCCAAAAATCCTATGTTCAAAGTCAAAACCTAAACCCTTTGAACTTTTCCTTATGTTAGGGGAATTTATTGATCTCAAACCTTATCAAATGACCCTGAAATCATGTTTAGTCAGTTACATATTGATTATGCATGTCCTTAGAGTCTTCCATATCATTTTAAAGGTATTCATTGCCCTCTAAACTCCAAAATCCAAAGCATCCTCTGAGGTTATGAAACCTTCAAAAATTTACATCTCATGCCATTAGACCTTGCATCTTGTGGAAAATCATCTTGGAAGCTTTCCTAAACAATTAAATATGTTCATAATCATTATCATATTGATTTTAAACTCCTTGAGCCCTTGGTGGACCATGGATGAGCATGGTTGACCAAGAGAACCCATAAATCCTAAATCACCTAAATTAAATTTTCAATAAACTTCAACATGGCTCAATTAAACCAAACCATGAAACTTCTTCCAACAAACTCCAAATCTTATTTGGATTAACTTGGACACTAACCCAAGCCTTGGTCAAGGTTGGTTGTCCAAGTCAACCATAGTTGACTAAATGGACCCTTAAAATCCTAAACTTGCACTAGATATAAGGAGACCTCACCATTGCATGAGACCTCATCCAATAAGTTCCAAATGTGATTTGGAATGAGTTGAACATAAGCCTAACCCCTGGTTAAACCTGGTTGACCAAACCAAACCTAAATATTTTCAAACTTAAATTGAATCTCAAAGCTTTGCCAAACCAAATTGATTTGGAACTACCCATTGGGCCCTTAGGAATTAATCCTAAGTGACCCAAACCTTGGGTCCACTTGGGCTAGTCACAAGGCTTGTCTCAAGTGTTCAAAATTTTCCTTCCATGAGCCAAATACAAACATGAATCAAATTAGCCTACGCTAACCCCTACATTGCATGACCCTAAATCATATGCACCTACCAAGGTCAGCCCATTCCATGGGCTGACCTGGGTTAGTTAATTAGGCTACCCAAAGTGTCAAAATCAGTAATTCTAAGAAAATTTACACACCCAAGCTTGCCCGAGGAGAAATTTAACATTTGTATTGCATTCAAGAAGCTTCCAAACACTCTTCCATGTTTGCTCCCCCCATGTGGTGGTTAGAGCTAGTTGGAATCCCAGAAACCATCCGTATGACCCATTTGTTCAACAAAAATTTGCAAACCATGTGACTCTAATCCATGGAACTCTCTATAAGGCTTCCTAATGTCACATGCGACCATCCTAAGGTGGTCTGAAAGGGTGGGGAGGGATATATTGAGCCAATTAACTAGCTAGGTGCATTTTTTAGAGCTTATAAATACTCCTAAAAATTCTTAATAATGGTTATTTGATTCATTTCAAAAAGACTATAGAGCTTTTAGGATTAAATCTCTAGCTCCTCAGCCCCTCTCACTACTTCCTCTAGTGATTTCAAGCGAGCTCCGGTGATCCCTCTGCAACCAAAACTTTAATTCTCATGCACTAATCCTCTAACCCTACTTCTTGAAGCATAGTTGCTCCTTGGTCCAAGACAAATTTGCCTAAAAAAAAGCATTAGAATTTGGAAACTGTCAAAGGTAAGTGATCAATCCTGAGCACTTAAGTTAGGAGTTCTAGTCAATTATGTAAGGAACCTCAAATCCAATAGAATTTGACTGTTGGGTTGAAGGTTATTGATTGGATGATGCTCCCTAACAAATTTTAGTACGATTCATTGAGTCGATCTCTTAGATCTTGCTGTAAATACTTATTATTAAGAAAAGGAATTGGAGGTTGAAGATAAAATTAGAGCCATTGATTTTGATCCATAGCTCTGATTAGATCTTAAGATGATCTCGTGATTACATTCAGCTTATATCACGATCATTCAATTTTGGATCGGACGATCATGGTTAATTATGCATTTTTCCATTAATTTTAAACAATTATCGGACCAACCAAACAATGCCACGTAGAAAGCACCAATTGACTATGTAATTGGTTGAGTAAAAAAATTATGTAAATTACCCAATCTTTAAACATAACTCGTTACATAATTGTCCAATTAGGGTATTCTTAGGCTTTATGGATTTGTCTTGATAAATAAAAAAAAGTATAAATATTTGAAATAAAAATTCTTAATAAATTAAAAGTAAAATTAAGAATACTCTCTGGGGTATTCTTGTAATTTTCATTAAATATAACTCACAATGACTTTAATTCAAAGGGGTGAAATTTGGGAATGTTTTACAACAACAAGAACATCAAGCCTTTATCCCACTACGTGGGGTCAGCTACATGAATCCTTTTTCTCCATTGTGTCCTATTAATAGTCAAACTCTCCTTTAAATCTAATAAAGAAAGACCATGTCTAATATTTTCTAACCAAGTCTTTTTAGGTCTACCTCTACCTTTCTTAACATAAGTCAAATCTAAGACCTCTACTTTCCTAACTGGGTCATCGAGAGGCCGCCATTTTATGTGACCAAACCATCTAAGATGACTCTTTCTAATCTTATCTTCCACTAGATCTACTCCAACCTTTTCACGAATATGCTCATTTCGTATCCTATCTCTAAGGGTAAAGCCACTCATCCACCTGAGCATCCTCATCTCTGCAACACTTAACTTAGAATTATGCTTCTCTTTTAATGGCCAACATTCGACACCATAAAGCATTGCAGGTCTCACCACCATCTTATAGAATTTTCCCTGAAGTTTGAGGGGTACTTTTCTATCACACAATAAGCCCAATGCATTCCTCCACTTCTACCATCCAACTTGGATTCTGCTGATAATATCCCCATCTATTTCACCATCACTCTGAACAATAGATCCAAGATATCTAAAACATGTACTCTTATTAATGACTTGATCGCCCAAAGTCACAATCCCCTCACTAGGTCTATTATTACTAAAATTACACTCGATATATTCCATTTTAGATCTACTCTTTGGGAATGTTTTACACATGTAAAAAATTTTTCCTGAGAATTTAAAGTGTTTAAGGGTTTTAATTGATTGACCTAAGTTCATGGATCAAAAAATAACCTATAAATTAAAATTGATGTATATGCAAATTCATATAGAATTAAAGATTAGTTTACTATGGTTATTATTTCATGTTTCAAGGGTTAAATGGCTAATGATTTTGCCCCAACCCAATGGTTAGATCTCCATAAATAAATTCCAAATGTGTAGTGGTATTTACTTTAATAGTTGATCAAAATAGTATGAGGGCTTCAATTGCCTTCAAATTTTTTGTGATTGGACCTCTGGTTCTGGTGAATCAATAATTTAAATTTTAAGAAATTTAAAGGTCATTTGGTCTATTAATTAGGGAACTCAAAATTACCATACATAACTGACTTAGAAGCTTCTTAAATTCATAATAATATCATAAGAAATCCTAAAAAAAAAAAATATTTCATTTAGTCAAAAATTAAATGTTCTTTCATGAAATAATAAAAGCCCCATCAAAATTATTAAAAATAAAAATAAATTTAGAATTTAAGAAAATATAATAATTAAAAAATTATATATATATATATATATATATAATTTATAAATAATTTTAAACACTTTCAATCACCTTTAGAAGTCATTGTTAACGGTTGCAAATCTAAATTCAAGCGCTATAATTTTGATGATAACAAACATCCTGTTTCTCTATTAATGTCACTACTGCACTTCTGTTTTAGTTGCCATACCTACTAACTTTTTAAGTCTGCAAGATCAATTACAATTCAAGCTAGCTTAAGATTTGATAGATTAGGACTGGTCAATCTATAATTTTAATTCTAATGATTTTTACCTTTTCTTGAGTCAAATATAACAAGGTGGATCCTGATGCTAAGTAACCTTGTACACACACACTCAGGAGGAGAATTTGGTAAGTCAGAGAGTTTTCTATTTTTTGATCATATCGTACAAGGCGATCCAATATTATCTTGGACGATTAGTTAAAAATAGAAACCCTAATTAGGGCATCTGGGTTAAGTAAACCTGATTAGGCAAATCACCCTGGACGATCCTCCCATCATCTTGGATGATATGTTTAAAGCAAAAAATACACAACGGCCAAACTCATTTAGGAAAGATTTTATAGCTCAATATTTACACTAATCATATAGAATGATCCAGATCATCCTGGATGATTCATTACAATCATGCCTAAAATAATCCCTTAATTAGGAGACTAATTATGGTTAAATTGATCAATCACATCATACAGGACGATCGTTCTGATCATCCTGGACGATTCTTTATATTTTGTGGGATGATCTCCAATAGTCCTAGATGAAAACCATAATTTTTTTGATCATCTAATATATCATCCTGGACGTCCAGAATAGTTGGTTGGGTGATTTTTTGATTGCCCCGCAAATTAAACTAATCATCCAGACGATCGTGTAATCATCCTTGACGATATGTAGAAATTATTTCTTCTGATTGTCCAGACAATAGCAATCATCTTAGCTTAAAGGCTATTTTTATTCTGATCATACAGGATGATTGACAGATCATACTGGATGATCTTTAACGGCAAGTTAAAATTTAGGGCACTTTTTGAGGCCTCCTATCTAAACTCTCTATTTATCTCATTAAAAAATCTTTTGCTCTTTTTTATCAAAAGGGATCTTAGAGGAGAGGGAGAGTTTGGGAGAGAGAGAGAGAGGATCTGATGAGGAGTTTGTGAGGGATTTCATAAAGGTTGCTCCAAGCAACGATTCGATCGTCTTCCTCCTTCTTCATCCTTGGTGGCTCTGGGGAGACGATCATCAACATCAGATCTAGGTTCTCTGCCTACTCCAAGAGGGAGTAAAAGGATTGTTAGGTTCTCTGCCTACTCCAGGAGGGAGTAAAAGGATTATCAGGTTCTCTGCCTACTTTTGAAGGGAGTAAAAGGATTCTGAGTTCTCTTCCTTCACCAGGAGGGTGAAAAAGGGTTCAAGGTTCTTTGCCTCATTGGGTCGGTGGAAAGATTTTATAAGGGCTTCTCCGCCTTATTGTGGGGGCAAAAGGAGAGACACTATAGTTTTAGTGCAATACCTGAAGGGGAGGCTCCGGGGAGTGGACATAGGTTAAGTTGATCAAACCATTATAAATCTAGTATGCTCTTTTCATTTACTTTTCTGCACTTTAATTTTCACATATTTTTTGATCTGATCTATGTTAAAATCATTGGTTTTGATTATTTGCTTCGACTTAAATTATTTGTGTTTAAAATATTTAAAAGATTTTTCTACTTAATGAAATTTTTAAATACCAATTCACCCCCCTCCTTTTGGTTAGCTTCGGGACTAGTTCATAAGGGCTTAACAACCCTAACAAACTTTCAAGTTGTATCAGAGCTGGATTCATAAAATCAAATTTTAGAAAACTTTTGAATTTTGATCAATGGCTAAGTTTCATAATCGCAACACCATGTAAGGTTATTAAAGCACACGACCGCCTCTATTTTATAATATTCCTTTTAATTTTTGGAAAACTCGCATGTCCACCTTTTTATAATTAATTAATTATCGCATGTGGATGCTTGTTAAAGAAGGATATTCTGCACCTTATAGACTTGTAAATGGTGTTAAAACTGAAATTTGTTTTGCTGAATGGACAATTGATGATAGAGATCTGGCATAACTGAATGCTAAATGCTTGAACTATATTTTTTATGCATTAAAATCTTAAGATTATATACGTGTTTCCACTTATTCTACCGGTAAAAAAATTTGGGAAAAACTTTACACTTCTTATGAAAGAATAAATGAAGTTAAACAATCTAGGCTGAACATCTTACTTCATGATTATAAACTTTTTCACATGAAACCTGGTGAAATAATTTCTGAAATGTACACAAATTTTTACATCCCTGCATGCCTTAGGAAGAGAACTTATAAATTATGAAAATGTGAATAAAATTCTGAGATGTTTACCTTCTTCCTATGATGTTAAAATTACTGTTATTATTGAATCTAAGGACTTGAATATTTATTCGATTGATAACTTACTTTGATCACTAATTGCTTACGAGTAAGGAGTGAACCAATGGCAGCTTGATGCAGGGGATAAGAAAAATGAGAAAACTGTAGCCTTGAAGGCTGATGATTCTGACACTAATCCTTCTGGTTCTGATGATGATGATTTTGCTTTAAAAACAAGACAATTTAAGCACTTTTTAAGAAAGAAAATAAAGCATCATCAAAAGTGGAATAGTGGTAAGAACAATAAAAATTCTAAAGCTTCATCTAATATTATTTGCTTTGAATGCAGGATGCCAGGGCACCGAAAGCCAGATTGCCCAACTCTAAAAGCTCACCCAAGCAAGGAGAAAGCTGAAGAAAATCCTAAGTTCAAGAAGGATAAGAAAAAGATCAAAATGGCTTTCTGGGATGACTCAACATTTGACTCCTTTGAAACTAAAGCTGAAGAGGAGATAACCAACTTGTGCTTGATGGTAGATCCTCTTGATCACTCTGATCAAGAAGATGTATGTGAGCTTACGTATGATCAATTATTTAAAGTTTCTAAAAGAATTCATTCTTCATATAGGAAACTCAAGAAAGCACATGCTAGCCTCAAAGTTTAATTTTTAAATCTGTAGAAAGAGCATGAATACTTATGAAAAGATCACTCCACTTTGAATAGCACCACATTGTTTTATTAGATGAATTCAATGAATTAAATAAAGGACATTTTGATTTAACCACTGAGCATGATTCATTAAAAATATCGAATGTTGAATTAGAAATTATATTTAAGGAATTAGAAACTCTTACATCTGATTTAGAGAGTAGGGAGCATACATTAATAATGGAAAATTGAAATTTTGAAAGTTCAAATAAATTTTTTAATACTGAATTAATTACTTTCATGAAAAATAAATAACCACCATCACTTGAAGAATTTTATACACAATCATCAAATCATGCATTATCTAAACCAAGGAAGAGGCACCAACACCCACGTAGATTAGTTAGCTATTTTCCTGGAGTTAGATATTTTTCTTGTGGCATGCTAGGACATATCTCCCACACTTGCACCGTTCATCATAGTACACATTAGGTGTGGAGATCAAAAGTGCAAAATTCACAGCATAGCATGCATGCATCTCATTCTTCTTTTCATCACAAGGGACCCAAACCTGTCTGGGTTCCCAAATCTGACATTTGATGATTTTGTAGGTATGCTCTCACAAAAGGCCTTGTGAGAGTATGTGGTACCTAGATAACGGATGTTTAATGTATATATTTAGAGATGTAAATCAATTCATTTTGCTGGAGGTCAGGGCAGGAGGCAAGATAACACTTGGAGACAACACTATCAAGAGAGTGGTGGGATCAGGTATAATTGGTGATTCAAAAAATTTCATCATTGATAATATTTTACTTGTAGATGAACTGAAATACAATCTGCTCAGCATCAGCCAGCTCTTTGATAAAGGCTTCAGCATAAAATTCCTGCCAACTTACTGCATTATAAGCTTAAATAATAAAATTATTTTGTAGGAAAAAATGATCAACAATGTCTACATGCTGGATCTAAATTGCTTTAAAGATTATATTGTTATTTTCTTAAAATTAATTACTGATGAATTATGGCTGTGGCATAGGAGATTATGTCCTGCAAGCATGAAAAGCCTTAGGAAGATCACCCAAAAAGACTTAGTGAGAGGTGTCCCTAAACTAGAGTTCACTAAGGACCACCTGTGTGAAGCCTGTTAGTTAGAAAAGCAAGTTAAATCCTCCTTCCACTCAATCAAAGACATTAACCTTAGTAAACCCTTAGAAGTCTTTCACATGGATCTCTTTGGATCTGTCAGCACTTCAAGCTTAGGAGGGAAAGTCTTTGGGTATATGATTGTTAATGATTATTTGAGATTCACCTGGGTTAGATTCCTATCTCTTAAAAGTGAATCATTCAAGGAATTTAGATCATTCTTCACTTAGATTTAGAGAAAATTAGATTATGAAATTCTGACTATTCATAATGATCATGGTGGAGAGTTTAAGAATAAGAAATTTAAAATTTATTATGAAGAGCAAGGGATAGATCAAAACTTTTAAGCTCCTAGAACCCCTCAGCAGAATGGGAAAGTTGAAACGAAGAATAGGACCTTGGTAGAAGCTGCTAGAGCCATGCTAGTTGAATACTCACTTTCTAAATACTTCTGGGCAGAAGTGATGAATACAACCTATTATGTTCTAAATAGAGTAAATCTTAGATCTAAGCTGAACAAAATATCCCATGAAATTCTTAAGGGTATGACATCCAACCTCTCTCACCTTCGTGTATTGGGATGTAAAGTGTTCATTCTGAATAATGGGAAGTCTCAACTAGGAAAGTTTGACCCAAAATCTGATGAAGGAGTGTTCCTAGGTTAATCAAGTGTTTGGAAATCTTATAGAGTCTTCAATAAGAGAACCCTGATTATTGAGGAGACCACTCATGTTGTGTTTGATGAATCTGAAGTTACACTACCTAGAGAATGGAGATATTCTTCGAGTCATCCTAAAGAATTGATCTTAGGAGACCCTTCTGAAGGTGTTTGAACTAGGCATGGACTTAGAAAAGAAGTAAACCACTCTACCTTCATTTCAATAACTAAATCCACCAACATCAATCAAGCCCTTTCTAATAAATTTTGGATCCTAGCAATACAAGAGGAATTAAACTAATTTATTAGGAATAATGTCTGGAAGCTGGTAGAAAGACCTAAGGACCAAAGTGTTGTAGGAACCAAATGGGTCTTTAAGAATAAAATGAATGATTCTAGTCTGGTAGTTAGGAATAAGGTAAGATTAGTGGCTAAGGGATACAACCAGATAGAAGGGATTGACTTTGAGGAAACTTTTGCCCCTATAGCCCAATTGAAAGCCATTAGAGTGTTACTAGCCTTTACCTATTATAAGGGATTTAAGCTTTTCCAAATGGACGTCTAGAGTGCCTTTTTAAATGGGATAATAAAAGAAGATGTATTTGTAGAGCAACCCTCGGGCTTTGAGAATTCCCAATTTCCAAATCATATTTTTCAAATTAAAAAAAGCTTTGTATGGATTAAAATAGGAACCTAGAGCATGGTATGAGAGGCTTAACATATTTCTACTTGAAAGAGAGTTTGTTAAGGGGAGTGTAGACACCACCCTTTTTCTAAGGAGAGTAGGAGATAAATTACTCATTATCCAGATCTATGTTGATGATATACTTTTTGGATCTTTTGATAAAACTTTATGTGATGATTTTTCTAAAATAATGAGTAAGGAATTTGATATGAGTATGATGGGAGAATTGTCCTACTTTCTGGGATTTAACATAAGGAAAATGGATGATGAAATTTTTCTTAATCAATCAAAATACATTAAGGACATCCTGAAGAAATATGAAATAGATAAAGCTAAGTTAATTAACACTCCCATGAGTTCCAGTGTCCAGTTAGATAAGGATTCAAATGGAAAATCACTGACCAAAAGAAGTATAGAGAAATAATTGGATCACTTCTTTACCTGATTGCTAGTAGACCTGATATTATGTTTAGTATTTGTCTCTATATTAGATTTCAGGCTGATCTAAAGGAGTCCCACCTGACTGCAGTTAAGAGAATCCTTAGATATCTCTTAGGAACCCAAAACTTAAGAATCTCGTATCCTAGGCATTACACTACATTTGAGATTATATGATATTCTGATTCAGACTTTTTAGGATGTAGGATGGATAGAAAGAGTACATCTAGAACATGTCAATTCATAAAAAAATCCTTAGTCTCCTGGTCCAGTAGAAAATAGAACTCACTTGCACTATCCACTGCTGAAGCTAAATACATTGCCTTAGGAAGTTGTTTGGCCCATGTCCTTTAGTTAAAGCAACAAATTCTAGATTTAGGACTTCCTGTAGGCATAATTCCTATCCTATGTGATAACACTAGTGCCATCTGCATTTCAAAGAACCCAATCCAACACTCCAGAACCAAACACATCGACATCAGGCACCACTTTATTAGGGACCATGTTATCAAAGGAGACATAGAGCTACATCATGTGGCCACTGAAAACCAACTGGTAGATATCTTCACAAAACCACTGGCCTTTGAAACCTTTAGCACCTTAAGAATCAGATTAGGTGTGATAGATATTCATGCTTGAAATTGATGCTTTCTGTTTATGTTTCTACACATAGTTTTTGTTTGATTTATTTGTTTATTTTTTATGTGTTTTTTATTTTTCTTATTTCCTGTTGTTTTTCTTTATTTTTGTTTGATTTGTTTGTTTATTTCTTTTTATGTGTTTTTTATTTCCTGATTTTATTTGGATTTAATTAATTTGTTTTATATTTAATTATTTAACTTAAATTTTATTTATTTATTTATTTATTACTAATTTTATTTTAGTTTTTTTTATTTATATTCTATTTTTATTATATTTTATGCCTTTATTAAATGGTTTGGCCAACATTTGACTTTTTATTTGAAATTTTAAAGATTTATTATTTTTATTAAATTCTATATTTTGGTTGGAGTTGAATGCAATTTAGTTTCTTTTTTTATGATTTTTATTTAATTAGTTATGATTTTAATAAAATTAGCCCAATTGATTGAATTATTTAATTAAAGAAATTAGGATAGCTTCAAATTTTATTCCAAGTCAACTCTTATCTACTTGAAATCAGTAGCGAGGGCCATGAATGAACTCAAATCATGATCGTAAGATTTTAGGATCATTTGGGATATTACTAGTATTTTTAATAATTTAATTTAACTATTTATTAAATTTCCTTTAATTTTTAATTTAATTTAATTTTGACATTTTATGTTTGGGCTTTAATTTTTCTTTTAAATTATTATTGATTTAAAGTCTAATTTAATTTACTTTATATTTTTATGATTTATTTTGAATTTTTAGTGAATTAAAAAAATTCATTATTTTTATTTTTAAATTTTTTGTTTTTTTATTTTTTTAAATTAACAAAATTCATATTTCTTATTTTATTTTTAATTAACAAAATTCATTTTCTCAAAAACCCATAGAGGGGCCTACATGTTGATTAGAATAAAAATTACAATGTCCTTATAAGGGATCTCGAGCTCATTACTGCTCAAAAGAACTACAAATAAAGTAAGAAAAACCTACGAGCTCAAGATCCCTACCAATCAACAATACAAAAAAGCCTAGGTACATTCTAGGGTGGAAAGAAGCCAAAATCCAAAAATTAGGAAAGAAAACTTGATTGACTTTATGATCCATATCTCCACCAAAAAAATCAGGAACCAAAATAACTACATTGAAGGGAACCGGCAAAATATTAATAAGACAAAAATAGCTCTTACACCAAACACTCTTGCTAGTTGAATCACCTGCAAAGGTTAAGGTCATAGCAAAAAAAGGGTTGCCAAAAATTTAAAAAAAAAATGAAAGAGATAGCTACAGTTCAAGAAAAAACCAACTTGCTCACTTAGCACATGAGCTATATGTCTAGAAATTTGATTAAATAATAAAGTATAATTAGTACAGAAAAGAGGCATCACCAACTTGACCAATACCATCAGCCTCGGACATATGATAAAATGATTGATATTGAAGTGACAAAGAGAAATCAAGTAGCAGCAATAGCCCAGCTTCAAATACCCAGATAAAGCACAAAATCGACAGTGTAGGCATTGCAATAAATAATGCAACAATCATAAGGAATAATTCACGGAAGAGATATTAGAAGGATATTTGCAAAGGTAGCTCATTAAACACTTCATATTAATCCACTAAGAAGGAACCCAGAACATCAAGGAAAGGAGTAGCAGATTTAAAACTATAATTATAGAAAAGGCAACACTAGATTTAGAATTATCATGAACAAATAAACCATAAACTCCCCACAAATAGAACCAAATGATTAAACTACCAGGAAGAAAACTTAAAGGCATTGAACATAGCATGAAGGATCGAAATCCAATTGATAAAATGGCTCAGGTGTGTAGTATCTAAATTATCATGACTAAATTTAAACTTCTGCTACTCAAATCTAAACCACTTCCAATTGAAATGATGAAACCAGCAGATGGAGTAAGAATAAAAGCCAACAATATAGCAGATAATCAAACCTAATAAGAACACCTGTAAGGAAGCATTGGTCCAAACATACAGATCCCCATCAACTAAGAAAATAGTATATTGGATATAGTAACAATAAATCCTTAAAAAGTTAATAATAGGTCCATAAAATCCACTTTAATCTAGAGATACCAAACAACAATCCAACATAGATTGTAACCATCCTGAACCATAACTCTCAACCCACCAACACAACCACTTAGCCCTCTAAGGAGCAGAGGAGGAGAAGATGAGCAACATAGGTGAAAAAAGTCATACTCTAGAAAGAAACAATCATTGCCAAACCAAACATTTCTTAGGTTAACCCAAAGCCAAAGCAGAACAACTGGAAACTTATCATTGGACTAAAAAAACACCTTAGTAACCAAATAAATCGGAAGAAAGGAACCCAGAACACTAGGCAAAATCACCAAAAAAATGAATTAGAAATTGCAACACATAAATCTCCAAACAACAGAAAGGATTCCATCCCAAACACCAATAGCATTGCACAATTACACAATGCACCAGACCACAAAGAAACAAAGGCCAAAAATCCATAGCAGCCAACAAAAAAACCAGCTATAACTAACATAAATAGTAAAACAAAGAAAACCACCACCGTTAAAAAAATAAACCAAAGGCAATAAAACCCAAATAAAGAACACCCAATTAGGTGGACCGAACATAAGGTAGACCAGAACGGTCCAACCTAATCAAACATCTTAGCATTCCAGGTAATGATTGCTTAATAAACTTAGTAAAACCATTTAAGTTTTGACCAAATTTAGCTAAGTAGTCAACCACAACATTACCCTTATGTAAAATATGAGAAATAGAAATAAATAGAAAGAAAGCCAATATTTTATATCTCTAATCATATAAAAAATAGATGGAGTGGTAATAGTATTACCCTCAATATAATGATAGAAACATAACATCCACGTCAATCCAAATGTTAGTGATACCTCAGAAATGCACAATTAAAGATCGTAGAGAAGAGCTTTTATCTCAGCCTTAATAGCAATGTTAGCATTACTAGAAACCATAAAGGCAACAATAACTTGACCATTAGAATCCCAAATAATACCACCACAACCAGCATTCAAAATGTTAAAAGAACCATCAGTGTTAAGCTTAAAATAACCATGATGGGGTTTCAACCATCTAAAAGTTCTATCTTTGATAACAAAAGAAGATAAAGGAAAAGATAAGCCAAAATCTATAGCAATATGATAAAAGCCTTTGAATGAGTTCACTTTCACTAAATTAGCCACACATATGCAAAATTTTATCCTTGACTTTAGAAATAATACTTAAAGCATTCATTCTAATTTCCACATGCTTAGACCCATTCCTTCTCCTCCACAAAAATCAACATATAATGATAGGTAAAACATTCCTAATTTGGCCTTATGTAGGAACAAATAGATCGTTAAGAATATTAGTGATCGAAGTATAATTTTCAGAAGACTGAACATTAAACATGTTGTCAAAATATAACCAAACTTGCATAACAATAGGGCCTTGAATAAAACCATGATTAAGGTTTTTAATATGGTAACAACACTAGCATTTTGAAATAATATAAAAACATTTTTTTAATAAAATAGAATCAAGAGGCAAATAATTATGCAAAATCCTCCACATAAGAATAAAATAAGAGGATGGAATGCTACAGTGCCAAATTACCTAATAAAGCAATGCATTTGGACGAACTTGCCTGATAGAATTCCAAACTTGCTTAAGAGCAAACTTACCATTACCGTCATTAGAAAGATTGAACAAACTGCAATCCTCATTATCCAACTGAAAGGGAATATTAAGGATAAGATTAACAATAAAATCAGGAACATAATCAGCAAGAAGATCAACATTCTAAACCCCATTATCAATAAAATCCTTGACTTTGCAAGCAAAAGTGGACTCCATGTTCAGTAAGTTATCAAAAGAAAGATTACCTAACCATTTATCCTACCAAAAGAAAATATTAGCAGCCCCCATACCCCATTTGGATAAATTGCTCAGGCTCCAACTTAATGGAGCATAACCTTTTCCAATTAAAAGAATCACCTTGTTTAAAATAACAATTGAGGGGGTGTTTACTAGCACAATATTTAGAGACCATAAAATTAGCCCACAAACTTTTCTTAGATCATAAAGAATATCAAAGTTTGTGGGAAAAATCTTGAGACATATCTTTCATGTTCTTAAAACCTAATCTACCTTCCTCCACGACCCCAGAACAATTGCTCCAATAACCCCACAATATATCATGCTTACCATTTTTTGCACCCCAAAAAAAATTATTGAACAATCTCTCCATTCTATTACAAACATTAACAATGGTACATAAAGTATGAAAAAGATAAATAGGAATAGAACATAAAACATGTTTAAAAAGCACTAATCTACCACCAAATGAGAGGAAAATCCTTGGTTAAAAGTTTCTTGTGAATGGTCATAAAAATGTCATCAAATTAATGAGAGTGCGTATTACCTTTATAAAGAGGAGTACCCAAATATTTCATAGGTAAATTTATTTTAGCAAAACCAACTTGTTTTCAATAATTGTAATTCTCCTTTGGGATATTGATTTAGCCAGAATGAAGCAACTCTTGGAAGGGTTAAAAATCAAACCACTAGCAAGCTAAAGTTTATTGAGAAATCTAAAAAGGATGTAAAGCATTTTGATAGAGCCATTAGTAAAAAGAATGAAATCATTATCAAAGCTCAGTGGGTTATAGGAAAGCCACCAGTAGTTTTGAATTGCAGATTAGGATGAGACCTAAATAACTCATTAAGACCTCTAGACAAATATTCTATAGATATGATGAAGTGAGTAGGGGATATAGGATCCCCTTGCCTAAGCCCATGAGTGGATTTGAAATAACCATGAGACTTACTATTGATAATAATAGAAAAGAAATAATTCTCAATAATATTCTTGATCAGATTAATGAAATTCATATTGAAACCAAAAAGCATTAATATAGTGGAAAGTAACTCCTATAAATTGACATATGCTTTTGTAATATCAACTTTAAAGATAATATTCCATTCAGTAATATTAGCCTAAAAATCATGAACTAATTCCTAGGCAAGCAGAACATTATCAAAGATAAACTTACCTTTAACAAAACTCATTTGCTCCAAAGAAATAATTTTAGGTAAGAATAAGGATAACCTTCCCATAAGTAATATGGCATTGAGCTTGTTGAAAAAGAATATAAAATCGATAGGACAAAAATCATTCCAAAAATTGTTGACATTATGCTTAGGAATTAAAGTAATAGAGGTTGAAGTGAAAAATTTATGGTAATGATTACACAAAATAAAATCCACAACCGCATTCACAAGATCACCTTTAATAATAGGGCACGACTTCTGAAAAAATTTAGTGGTGAACCCATCAGGGCTAGCCATAGAATCAGTGTTCTTACCTTTAATAGTCTATCAAATTTCTTCTTCAAAAGGAACCTTAGTAAGAAACAAATTATCTTCCTCAGAAATGATAGTAGGAACAAAAGAAAATCTAAGGTTCAAATCGAGACGAAAAACTTTATTGAAGCATTTTTAAAATACTCAATGCCAGAATCACAATCAAAGAGGGGTCATCAATGGAAGAACCATCAGGAGAAGTGATTTTGTGAATATGACTAATCACCTGTTTGTGGTTAGCAATATTATGAAAAAAATTGGTGTGACGATCACCCTCCACAAGAAATTTAGAAGATGCCTTTTGTCTCTAGTAAGCCTCTTCTTTTTCCTGGAGTTTGAACAAATTAGTCTTTGCTTCATTAAGAGCTAATAAATTCTCAAAGGAAGAATCATGCATATAAGTATTATCAGCAAACTACACCTTATTTTCAGCTGGCAAAATACTAGTGAAGATATTCTAAAAAATACATTTATTCCACCAAGATAATTTTTGTTTAAGTCTCTTAAGTTTAAACCATAATCTAGTCATACCCCCAACATTATCAAATGAATAAAGAGGAGTATGCTAGTTACTTTGTAAAACATTGAAAAAGGTATCATCGAGGAGCCACATATTTTGGAATCTAAAGGTTGATAAATATTTCTGCTATTCATAAGTATACTTAATAATAAAGGAGAGTGATCATATAAGGTTCTGATTAAATGATCAATATGGGTCATCAGGTAAGAAGAAATACATAAATCATTAAAAAGAGTATGATCCAATTTTATCAAATTTTACCCTTATTCCAAGTAAAAATATTTCTAGAAAAACCAATGTCATGTAAGTTGCAACTCAAAATCATATAATTAAAATCTTCCATAGCTTGAAAGTTAGGAGATTTACCCCAAATCTTTCAGTAGCATTGGTGACAGTGTTAAAATCACCACCAACCAACCAAGGGGCCATAACAGTCATGGAAAAGTCAGGGAGCTGTTTCCACTGAATTTTCCTACGAAATCTATAATAGGATGCATAAATAAAAGATGCATAACAAGAGAACTGAAGAAACTTAATGTTAGTTTACACAGTTTGAGGTAGATCCATAATAATATCTAAATAAATAAAATGCTTCAAGAAAATCTAAACTTTATTAGTGCAGTTACTAAAGCCTAAATCAAAATCAAGTTTTATATGAACCGAATCAAGCTTAGCAGAAGAAATTAAAGGCTCAATTAAAACAAGAAAATTGATATTATGAATCCTACATAAATTCTTAACTCTTTCCTTAGACAAAGAATCCCCCATGCCCCTAATATTCCACACAAGAGCTTTAACCATTAATAGAAGATGAAACATTTAAAGCTCGAATGATCCTAGGGGTACCACTTGTTTGATTTTTATTAATCTTGTTTTTGTTTTTGGAAACAATTATAAAACCTTCCTCATTAATTTTGGCTTTTCACTTAGGAGATGACATAGAGATACTAGTATTACTCTCTTGAATATCCTTAGGAGAATAAGTACATGAAAAGCAATTTCCCCCTTCTCCATAGCATCATCCCTAACATCAAAAGACAAAGTTTGATTCTTAGTAACATGATCTATAATGCTTTTGTAGATATCCCCACTAGTTTGGTTTAAAGCACAGTGGTTCTGAGGTTCTATCCTAATATCACCATTGAGATGATTAGTTAATTCCCCCTCAATCTTATTGTTCTCCTTATTATCATAGTCAATTATAGTGTCACATATAGACTGATTATTTTCCTCATCAATTCCCCCCCCCCCCCCCCCCCCCCCCCCCAATAATGGCTCAATCGAGTCAACTAAAGCAGGACCCTCTATCGATTCCATGGTAGCATCAATTTTATCAGATTCATTGTTGCCCTCATTCAAGTTCTCTACTTCCCTATTGAATTTATCAGAAGGGTCAATCTCTATGTCATCACCACATGCTTGAGGCTCATCAATATCCACATTTTGAGAATCTTCTTGATTTAGAATATGAACTCCCTTATCAGATGGTTCCCCAACATTTGACTCAACCATTAGTTTGGAGCTCTTACTATTCTTTTTAAGATAAGGATGGACCACAAAACATTCATTAATTGATTGTCCATGAACTTTATAATGAATACAAAAATTTGGAATGTTTTCAAATTCAACTTTCTATAAATAACTAGATTTTTTAGAATCAAGACAAATAACTTTTGGATGCTTCTTAGTGATATCCAATTCCATAAGAATCTGAGCCATAGAAGACCTTAATCGAGAGACTGTGGCTTGATCCAACTAAAGTGGCCTACCAAAAAGGGATCCCAAAGCATGTAAAATATGAGGACTAAAAAATGTAAGCATAAATTAGGGGAGGAGATCCAAATTGGAACTATTGGTGATTCTTGATGTCAAAATAAGGAGTCCATTTTAACAATCGCATTTGACAATTGTTGATATAATATGTCCTCCTAGCAAATACATGACTATAATCCAAATCAATAGAAAGTTGAATTGAAATATATCTAGCATCAAGCAAGCTAATAAAAAAAACATCGGTTAATTTCAAGTTTCCAAAGAAAAGCTGAATAGTATCTAGATTAGGTCTGTGAATGAAAAACTTCCCAACCAAAGTAAATTGATAAGGGGTAGTAAGTTTCATGATATCTTCATCAGACATCAATAAAGCTAGAAAACCTTTAACCAAAGACTTCGTAAATGAAAATGCCTTCTCTTTTGAAGAAGAGGCACCCATATGCACATCATGAAAAGATCTAGATTTAGGGGTAGAAGAGTTACCATTACCATCAAAGAAACCATTCTCAGGAGCCACCAGAACCAAAGGATGATTACCCCAAGGATATGGCGATGAAGATGACAGACTAGAAGCCTTCAAGGAAAAATGAGAACCCTAAGGCCAAATCACCCTTAAAGCAAAATAAAAGAACTAAAAACCAGAATTATGAAATAAAAGAACAGAATCGTAAGAATCGCACAAGCTTTATAGTAGAAACCACAATCACCAGAGAAATAGAGCACAAAGAGGAGAGATAAGAGAGATGTTAGAATGTTTTTTAAAGTTAACAAAATTCATTTTTTTGGGGAAAACTCACAGAGGGGCCTACGCATTGATTAAAATTGAATTACAAGGTCCTTAAATGGCCCTCGAGCTCACTATTGCTTAAAAGAGCTATAAAAAAGAAGAAAATAAAACCTAGGAGCTCAAGGTCCATATTAGGAAAAAATACAAAGCAACCTAAGAGTAATCTGGGTGGCAAGAAGCAAAAACCCGAAAAAAGGAAAGGAGCAAATGATAAACTTTGAGCACCATCCTTCCACACAAAAAATCAGGATCCAGAATATCATAATTAAAAGTAATCCTGCAAAAATAAGAGGCAATCAAAAGAAAAAAAACACAAACAGAAGAACTAAAATGGAAATTGGACATGTTAGAAATTTTGCAATATAAGAAACCCATGATATACCAAATAGCATAACCATAAAGATAGAAGAAAAGGATACTACCGCATGTATATTAAAACCATAAGACCTATTTGTAATAATGATCTTAAGTAGCTGAAGATAATAGCAGAGATTCAGAGTAAAATAGGTGACAAAGTCCCTCCCAGTAGTTTGTTTCCTTCTTATAAACCCAACATCCAAAGAAAAAGAGAGACTACTGGGACAACATAGTAACCACATCAGTAATGGACCAATTGACCAAATTATTAAGAAGGAACTAATTAAAGAGAAAGGAATAAAGGAAAAGATATGAATAGGCAAGTGTAAAAGAAACACACACCCAACACTTTCATTTAAAGGCAGTAACCCCAGCTCAATAACCCACATAAACCAAGAGGGATAGGCAATCGACCCCCTATCCTCCCATACAACACCAACAATATATTAAATGTAGAATGGAACCGATTAATCCAAAGAGCCATCCACAACATGACACCATAGAAAGAGACAAAATGTTGCATAAAACCATAAAAAACTAATAAAGCAATGCTAGACTCCCCCAAGCAGCAAGGGGATGAGCAAATAAAATCTAAAATCTAAGAAAGAATACCATAAAGTAAGAGGTTCACGGACCTAGAGAACCCCCACCCATAAAAGTCCACTCCAAAATTGTAGTTAAATAAAGGATACAACACATCAATCCAATATTTGTAAGGAAAAACCAAGAAACAATTAAACCAACACTAGCATCCAAAAATAGGGACTAAATAGGCCAGAACCCAAAATAGGAAACTCGAAAAAAGATTAGGGCCATTTGAGCTCAGGAATATAACCCAAAGCAACCATCATTTAAAAAACCTCAATGCCACTCAATTGTAAACCCAAATGCTCTCAGGCACATCACCAAGAATGTGTAAGGGATGTGAGTAATAGAAAAGAAATTCAGGCAATAGGGTAATACAACCATAATGATAGCACCAGTACACTTCCAGTCCCAACCAAATAACTAGTAGAATGAAGAAGAATCGTAAAGCCTACCAAGAATAACCCACAAGAAAACTAAAAACCCCCAGCATTATAACCAAGGAGGCTAAAATAGCCTACCCAATAATAAAGATGGGCCATAACCCCAACCAAATAGCCCCAGGAAAAAACACAGCCAACCAAAATTTTTACCCCCAGGAGAAGAAGAAAAATAAATAGGGTTTAAATCAGGGTACCAATGATTCCAATCATAGCTCAATCCCTTCACATCAATACACTAGGCAGTGTTGAAAAGAAGAAGAAAATATAAATAGAAATTACTATCAACAGATAACACCAAACTCAGTAAAATAAAAGAAAAAACCATAAAACAAAGCCACCTAAAAACAAATAGTAAACCATCATAAACAACAACATCAGGACAAGCAACAAACCAACAAGAACCAAAGAAAGATAGAGCCAAACGGGCCAAGGACAAAAAAAAATACTAAATTCTGATATAAGGTAAACCCATTTTGTCCAACCTAACCATGCTTTTCAATAAATTAGGTAAATTGGTAGCAGTGTAGTCAATGAGGCAATCTAAATTGCAACCCAAATTAGATAACCAATCAGCATAAGCAATACCTTTCCTATGAACATGAGAAATAGTAATGTTAACAAAAATTAAGGGCAGATTAATTTCTCTATAGAAAAGATTCGGGTTGTAAATACTATCTGTTTGCTTCACAAGGCAATGAATACTAGAAGTGGCATCCACCTCAATCCAAATATTAGTAATACCAAGTGAAAGATATAATTTTAGACTATTAAAATAACAGAAAGCTCATCCATCACCACAGAGCACTTATCCAATGGGCCAGCAAAAGCCATGATCATTTTCCCATGATCATCCCTGATAATGCCACCACACCCAAAAGCACCATTTTAAACTAACCCATTAGCATTCAGTTTAAAAGTATTAAGGGAGGTTTGATCCAATAAACAAATTTAGGATCATCTAAAGTGCTGCTAATCTGCAGCGATATGCCAAAATTATGAGTAACAAAATAATAATTCCTAAAATTTTTGGAGGTCACAAGATTATTAGTGAAAAGTTTAAACATTTTATCTTTAATTTTTTGAATAATATGATGGTAATCCATATGACTATTAATGAACAAAGAGTTATTTCTAGCAATCCACAAAAACCACATAATCAACGAAGGAATGACATTTCTGATATGCCCTTTAGAATAATGAACCAGGAATCAAGCAAAGTGTTAATATACATATGAGCACTAAATTGATTTAACTTGAAAATATCATCAAAGTAAGCCCATGTTTTAACAGCTATCAGACCAAAAATAAACACATGATGCATATTCTCCTCATGAAAGCATCATTGACACTTAGAAGTTAAAATAAAACCTCTCTTTCTCAAATTGTCATCAATAGGAATATAATTGTGCGTGATTCTCCAAAGAAAAATAGAAATTGTCTTATTAGTACTCTTATGCCAAATCATAGAGAAAACTTTCTTTACACATTTCTTCTCTCTAAACTCATGCCAAGCATCCTTTAAACTAAACATACCAATATGAGACAAATCATATAATAATAAATCATCAAAATGAATATTAATGGGCAGATTGAAGATTCTAGAAATAATAGCTTCAGGAAGAATGTTAACAAGTTTATTATAATCCCAAGTGTTGTCGGTGATAATGATAGCACTTTAGTAGTGGTCGTGGAGGAAGAATTAAGCATCCTACTATTTGCTACTATAATAATAGTGATTCCAGGGTGTAGAAAAGGCTTTGCAAGATCAAGTGGAGTGTTGAACCTCATGTTTAATGGAGGAATAAGCACAATGGAGGTGGAAGAGAAGAACTTAGGCATGATATTACCAGCAAAGAAATCTAAAATAGCATTGAAAGATCAATGTTAACAATGTCCCAAGTTTTTTTTATGAAACTTAGTCATGTAACCATCAGGTCCAGCAACAGAGTCAATATTCAAATAAAAAACCATTCTTGACTTCTTCCAAAGTAGGAGAAGCAGTAAGAGCCAAATTATTATCCTTGTTAATGTCATGAGGAATAATATAAGGATTATCAATAAAAGAAGGAGTAAAATTTTTATTAAACAAAATTTTAAAGAAATCCACTTCAAAAGAAGAAATTTCCCTAACATCTTCAGTAAAAGAACCATCAACATGAGTAATTTTATGAATCCAATTTCTAGTTCTATTCCTCTTGACTAAAGCATGAAAATACTTAGTGCTATTGTCCCCTTCAATAAGATGCTTAGAAGCCACTTTCTGCTTCCAATAAGCTTCCTCCTGAGCTTATAAGTTAAAAAGATAATTTTTAGCATGTTGTAGATGAGTAAAATTAGCATCAAAAGGATTATGTTGATAAATTTGCTCCAAAGAGTTAACTTTCTCCTCAACAGAAACAATGTTAGTGAAAATATTTTTAAAGAAATTATGATTCCACCAATTAATTTTTTTGCTTTAATCTTTTCAGCTTAGGCCACAGTTTATTCATACCAAAAATAGAGTTTTTCGGGTTAAGGAGAGCTTGCCAATTCTCCTGAACCACATTAATGAAAGAAGAATGAAGAAGCCACATATTCTAAAATCTAAAGTTAAAAGCAGAGCTGTCAAGATTCAACTGAATAGAAATAAGCATAGGGGAATAATCAGATAAACTTCTACTAAGGTATTCAACATTCATTGAAGTAAAGGAGTTAATCCAACTATCATTAAAAAGAACACGATCCAACCATTGCTAGATATTACCACGATTCCAAGTAAAATTCCTAGCAGTATAACCAATATCAATGAGGTTGTAATCCAAGATCATATTATTAAAAACCTCCATAGAATGGTAAACTGGGTTGGACCCCCCAAGCCTTTCAGCTGGGGAGGAAATAGTTTTAAAGTCACCACCCACCAAATAGGGAGAGTTAAGAACATTATGAAAATGAATAAACTGGCCCCACAAATTCCTTCTAATAATCCGAGAAGAAGCGGCATAAACAAAGGAGGCAAAATATTTATAATGTAGAAAACTAATACTGCAATGAATCACCTGGATATAATCATTCACAATATCAATAATCATAGGATCCTTCCAAAGAACCCAAATATTATTTGAAATATTAACCACAACATGATTGAAACCCAAAAACCTTTTAGTATTATCCAATTTAACATGACAAATGAAAGGTTCAATCAAAATAAACAAAGATATATTATGAATATGGCATAAATTTTTAACTCTAATTCTAGTAGATAGACAACCAATTCCCCTTACCTTCCAAAAAAAACATACTTAAACATAAGAGTGTAATTGAGAAGTTTGAGATCGGGTGGTTCTAGGGGATTGTAACACAATATTTTTATTTTTCTTATTCTTTCTAGATTGAACTAGATTAAAGTCACCATCCTCCTCACCCACACCTTTATTATCACCATCCAGATGTTCATGGCCATTAGTAGAAATAATATTTTGAAATAAAGTTTGAGAATACTTACGACCCTTTTCCAAATTAATACCATGATGAATAGTACAATCCACATTATCACCTTACACTAGTTCTCCTTCTTCAGAGTTATGCTCCCCAATATCTTATTCATGAGATGTAGAGTTAGAATTAATAGGATGAACTACCTCATTATTATTTAAAGTAGAATCAAGTTTAGATAAATTCATGTTAGTAGAGTAAGGAATTTTCAAACAAGTTAAAGTGTTGTTATGCTCAGCGACCATAACATCCATTTATTTCTCACTATTGATAGCCACCCTTTGGTCTTCCACATTAGGAACACCATTAGATACACAATTAATAGAGTCAACAATACCCGTAGGAGACTCCTCAATCACTCCCTTAGCTCTTGAGGGCTTGAGTACCTCAATAATACTTTCATCTCTAGCATAACCGACCTCACTAGGAACAAAGGATTCATGAATTCCATTCCCAACAATATTCGAGGCGTTAGAGATGATCTCCCGATGAGAGTTTGGCTCCTCTTTCCTTTCCTGCATAGGGTTTGAAAAAATTTTCCCTTCCAAATCTTTATGTATTTCCTTATGCTTACGTAAATGAGGATGTAAATTGAAACATTCAGAATTGCAATGCCCATGCATTTTACAATAAGTGCAAAATATAGGCAAATTTTCAAAATAAACTTTTTGTTGATACTCATTAAGCTCAGATCCAATCCATATTTCCTTGGGATGTTTCTTGGAAATGTCCATTTCAACCATAATTTGAGCCACAGACAGACGGGTTATAGATGGGGTCGCTTGATTCGTCTGTAAAGGTCTATTAAAGTTGGAAGCTAAAGTACGTAAAATTTAGGAATTAAAGAAATGAATCCTTAGATTCAAAAATAAAATCCAAATAGGGGCTATTGGAGATTCTTCTCAAACATCAAAATCAGGTGTCCAGTTAAGCAAACGCATTTGACAACCTTGAATATAATATGCTCTTCTTGCAAAAATGTTGTTGTAATCTAAGTCATTTGATAGTTGTATTGCAACATGGCGTTGGTCCATCAAACCAATAGAGAATGTACCAAAAAATTTGAGGTTCATAAAAAAATTTCAGATTACATCCAGATTTTACCGACATAAAACAAATTGACCCACAAGAGTAAAGGCAATGGGAATGTCAGGATGAGAGATCACTTTATCGTCAAACATCAAGTCTAGTAAATCTATGGAGGAGGTATGAACAAAATCCAACTTGAATTCAGAAGTAGAAATACTTCTAGTAAAAACATCCTTACTAGAATGAGATTTACCAACCGCATTCGAGGCGAGCCAGGGGTTTAATGATGACGAACAAATAAAAAATGAAAAGGAATCTAGAAAAAGGATGATCTACGATGAAGAGGAAATGAGCACTAAGAATGAAACTCTGGAATCGCCTCACAGTAGCCAGAGCATGGGAGAGCTTTATCCAGAGAATGCTTTATATGGGTTTCAATTAACAGATTCATAGGTCATTTATGGATATGAAATTAGAGTTTACTCTTTAATAGACAAAATGAACTCCAAATGGCCTAAAATTTAAATTTAAGTCAATAATTACCTAAAGTTTAAACCCTAAAAATTGGGCCTCATCAAAGCCTTCCTAGGATTTTTAATAAAATTTTAAAATAAATGCATATATATTTTAAAATTTTAGTAAATGGTTAACTAGACTAAGCATTGGGGTCAAATTAATGGTTAACTAACCTTTGTATATTACTCAACCACACCATGAAAGCACAACCCTTTAAGATTTATGGATTTTGATTTATTAAATTTTAAATTCCTAGGTTAAAATTTAACCTAAGAATTTAAAATTGCAATTAAGCCCTGATATGGATTCAAATTGATCTAAATATTTTTTGACATGTGTGAAACATGTTCAAGTATATTCTCTAAAAAATTTAACCCAATTGGATATACTTATAGAAAGTAATTAAAGAAATATAAATAAATATTTTTCTTAAATTAATTTGAATCTAATAGAAATTAAACATTTATACCATAGGGTTTTAAAATACTCAAGATAAATAAGTACAACTATTAAACCCTTAATTTGGCTAATTAGTTGAGCTATTATGATTTTTATAATTTTAAGTAATTTCTATATTTAATTTCCTTGGATTTAAATACATACACAGTCAGCTAGTTGATTTTGTATGCACTTTTAATGCACAACCATGATTGATTGGACCTAGAGATAGTGGTGGGCCCTCACAAATAACATGGATTATCCTTAGTATTTTAATCAGAGTTCAAACATCTTGGATATAATGACTCAGAATTATAGATGGATGGATGAATTTAAAATTGACTCCTTAAGAGCCCTAGGTTTAATTATAATTAAATAGATGGCTATAATTTCATCTCTTACCTCCCACTCAATTTCTTAGTCGTGAATGGTTTCTTGATGGATCCATAGAATCTAATCCATAGATCTTGCTCAAGCCTACTCCAGAGCATCATCTGGAGATAATCTTTAAATTAAATGGCTAATTTGCAATGGATTGGAAGTTTACTTCACACTTGACCTAACCTAATGCATTTGAATCTTGGGTTCAAAATTACCTTCACTAAGAGTTTATTTGAAGGAGCTTTTACTTTAGGAGGATTTTCTTAGACTTGAAGCATTATTCTCTTTTATATTTCAAAGGCTGAGGAGCAAGGGGTCAAGATCTTGACATTTAGACATAAGGGGTGGTCAGAGCTTGGTCGTCTTTACACAAAGGGGGATCTAGAAAAATAAGGTAGCTATAGGAGTGATTTGGGAACTCTAGAGAATATTTTGGAGCAAGATTACACTCTAAAAATTGGAGTATTTATAGGGATAAGCTAATAGGTTTTAATTCAAAATTAGGCCAGTCCAGGTGGCACCTAACAACATTATAAGTTATGCTTGGTCCATTTGGATCCAAGCAAGTCACTAAAGTAGCTAGATGAAATATGGTTTGCTATTGGGGGAGTTGTGAGTGAACCAATAGGATTGAGCCACTATTTGAAAATTCAGGGAGGTTGTAAGACCTAAATGAACTAACCTGAGGTGCACCAAGGGGGGAGGGGTAAATTTGTACTTTTAAAAATAATTACTACAATAATAAAAATTCTTACTAAAGAATGATTTTGAAAAATAATTTTGAAAGAAATAATTATCCTAACACATGTAGAAGCAAATCATGGTTTAAAATATTTTTTGTTTTAAAGCCTGAACATATTAATCAAGATATGAATTTTTTTCTTTTTTTAAACCACAAATTAACCTAATTACAGTTGATACAAATAATGAGATTCATGTAGTAAGCTTAAATTACAAAAATAAAAAGTGTAGAATAGTAAAAATAAGAAAGAACACACCATATTTTATAGTGGTTTAATCAACCTTGACCTACCTCCACTCCCTAGAGTCCTCCTCTTCGGGTATTGCCCTATTCACTATAGTGTCTCTCCTTTTGCCCCCACAGCATATTGGAGAAGCCCTTATAAGAATCCATTCCACCAAACTTTATGTGATGGAGAACCAGAAGCTATGCACCTTCTTGGTGATGATAGTGAACCTTCAATCCTTTTTCTCTCTCCTGGAGACGGCAGAGAACTATAATCCTTCTTCTCCCTCCTGGAGATGACATAGAACCACAATCCTTTTTCTCCATCTTAGAGAGGGTAGAGAACCACAATCTTTTTTTCCTCTTGGAGAATACAAAGAAACACAATCCCTTTTCTCCCTCCTGGAGAAGGCAAAGAACCACAATCCTTTTTCTCCCTGCTAGAGAAGGTAGAGATCCCATTACCTTTCTATTGGAGCTCGCTCGAACTCATGCCTAGAGGGGTTTAAAAGTTTACAGAATGATGGAGCATTTTATTTTCTCTAGGGAAGCTCTGAGAACTCTCAGGAAGTAATGAGGATCAATGTATGTGAAAATAAAGCTGATTTCCCTCTTTTGGTACACCTATCTTATTTAGCTAATATAGGCCACTAGAGATGGCTGGGATTGATCTAAACCAAAACCTATGATGCTTACAAGAGGACTAAATTGGTTAGGGGCAGAGTAGTAGAGCATTGGATTGATTTAAATCATTTTTAGTTTCTATAGGCTAGGTTACCTTTTGGGTTTGGAATAGAATGAGGCCATATGGTTCACCTGTTGTAAGGGGTGACTTGGAAAGTGGTATGAAGCATTTCGAATAAAATGCAAGAGTTAGAGTTTAGTGGTTTAGGGTGGAAAATTATTTTGGCCCATATGAGTGCCTATTAGGCTAGCCCAAAGGTTGACCCATATTAACCGTTGGAGTAGGTTAGCTAGGGTAGGATGCTTAGAATGTGTCTTCACTATTGGCTTGGGTCTAGGTTAAAGGGTGCACATGATTTAAGTTTAATTAAAAGATAACGGATTACATTTCACATATGAGTTTTAGGGTAGACTTGGTTAACCATGGTCAACCATGGAGAGCCAAAGGCTCCATTGGTTTTAGCAAGTCCAATTAAATGATTTAAAAGCTTGAAACACCATCCTAAAGTTCATATTAAGTTAAATAATAAGGAGAGATGTGTAGGTCAAAGATGTTACACATGATTAACTTTGTCAACCATGATAAAACATATTAGGTTAAGTGTTTAAATGGCCTTTTATGGCTTTAATGAAGTGTTTTAGAGGTTTGGGGCATGGATCTAAGGTCTAGGTTGAACTTGGTGTTGAAAAGCTTGGTGTTATATACATAAGAGTATTTTGGTAATTTTTCCTATATGCATAGCCAAAGAATAGATCATGACCTAATTTGGGTTTAGAGTATCCCAAATACCCATTTGAGGAATACAAAGTGTAATGACTAAGTTTAACGTTAATAGATTAGTCAAAATGCCAATTTCTTTAAATTTATGTCATATTGGGTATTTTGATAAATGTGGATCAAACCAAGGGAGTATAAATATCCAATTATCAAGGATAGAAGAAATCCATTCAAGGGTAGTCTTGGAATGGTTTAGTTCAAACTCAAGGCCATAGACATAGGTTTGGTCAAGTTCTATGATGAAAGGCATGGTTTGTAATTTATGTTTGAAGAATTAGATTTAAGTTTGATTCAGCTTTGGGTTTCAGATTTTGGATAAAAGGTTTGAAAATGTCATTAGCAAGTCTTCTAAGAGTGTAATCTTCCTAAATCTTGGTCCTTTGGTCAGCTCCTAAAGTCCCTATAGCCTTGGAAGACTAAAGTACTAAGGAAGAGAAGTAGGAAGAAGAACTTAGCCTCATACAAAAATGAGGCCAAGAATCCTTCTAATTGACATCATATAACCTTATATAACATATGTATTATATTTGTAGTAATGTACTGTTATGACACATGATGGTATGTAATGTTACTAATTATATATTGATGTCAATACATGAATGCAAGGATATGCTTTTACACATGTTGAAATGATTTGCTTCAAAGATATAAACCAATGAAGTAATATATTTATTATATAACGCCCAAACATAGTATGAATTCAATATGATAGTCTTGGTCATAATAAAATTGAAGTTAAAATGGCATTAAAGAAAATGAAGTGTGGAAAAGCTATTGTACCTAATGATATTCCAATAGAGGTGTGGAAATACTTAAGAGATGAAGGAATTTCTTAGCTTACAAAACTTTTCAATATTATTTTGAAGACTAAAAAGATGCCATATGAGTAGAGAATGAGTGCGTTGATTCATATTTTTGAGAATAACGGTGATGTACAAGATTGACCAAATTTTAGAGGAATTAAGTTGATGTGTTATACTTTAAAGCTATGTGAAAGAGTTGTGTAACATAGGTTACGACGTGATACTAATGTTTCTCAAAATCAATTTGGATTCATGACGTGTAGGTCTACTATGGAAGCTATAAATTTATTGAGAGGTTTAATGGAGAAGTATAGAGAGAATAAGGAGGTTCTACATGTGATATTTATTAATTTAGAGAGAGCGTATAATATATAAGTGCTATGGAGAGTTTTGAAAAGAAAGAGTTTAATAATTCTTACATTCAAGTCATTAAGGATATGTATGTAGGAGCTGTTATTAGTGTTGAAACACCAGGGGGTTTGTCCAAGTATTTTTCTATTTCAGTTCAATTACATCAAGGATCAACCTTAAGCTCAAATCTTTTTTGATTTAGTCATAGATAATATCACTAGACATTTGTAAGAGGTTGTACCGTAGTATTATGGGAAAATAAAATTTATACTTACATCCCTGCTTTGACGAGGGGAGTAGTGGTAGGAAAGTTTCAAGGCATGGCAATTTTTTTGAAGGTTTTGGAAGGAAAGGATTCTGAAGCTTATGAACCCCTAATTTTGTGATTAATTATGGCATAGATAATATCATACTATCTTATAAAGAAGTATGGTGAGGTGGAATTCTCGTCGATCTTCTCTCTATCCGATAAGGGGAGTGGTGGTAGGAATGCTTCAAGACATGGCAATTTCTGAAAGGTTTTAGAAGGCAAGGAGTCTGAAGTTTGTGAAAAGGCTTTGATGGCCGCCAATGTCTCCTCTGAGGAACTAGAGCAAAATTTCATCTCCGTCAATTATGATTATGATTCTTCTTTGGGGTCCGATCATACATCCTTCGGACCAAAACTAGTGTCATGTGAGCCATTTCTTTCTAGTTCTCCATTCGTTCAGCATCTGGATTCTTCATTTGGTCTTCATTCCCTTGACTTCTCCCTTTGCAAGTAGGATGGGGAGATCAAACCTTTGCCTGTGGGAAAGGTCCTGTGCAACTCTAATCAGGCCCAACCAAGTCTGAATGTGGTGTTGGAACCTCATGATTCTACTTTAGTGAATGATATTTCTGCTAGTTTGCTTACGTTGCCTGCCATTGCTAGACTGGGTACTAAGTTTGTAATAGTTTTGAGCAATTATGGAGATGTAATTACAAAGGAATGTAGGAATTTCATTTCTCCTTTGAATTTTACTGTTGGTTCTGTGTTTGATTGCAGGTGTGTAAATCTAACCCATGCAACTATTCATGATAATTCAAAATCTGTAAACTGCACTTCATGTGTTTGCTTAAGCGCCTCTACAAAACTACTTGTTGGAATGGCCAAATTGCTTCTCTTTAATAGCCCTCCTAGCAAACTTTTGGTACTAAACTTGGCCAAGACTTCCCCAATACATGGAGTAGGATGGAAGTATTGAAAATTGATGATGTCTCTAAGGCAACAGTTATGTCAGAGGATGGTTGTTCTGTCACTTTGAATATGGAGTTCATCCATGCCAACTTAGCCAGGCTTGAAAGAGGGCTAGTGGGCAAGCTTATTGGAAGAAGATTACCTTTTTTGTGCTAAGAAACAAATTGAAGTGAAAATGGTTAATGTTTGGAGTTTTTTAGCTCCTCTCCATCTCTCCAGATGCTTTCATTTACCTCTTTGAAACTGCCAAGGTCTGTGATGCTATCCTTATGAGGAGATTCTTGAAACTGCCAAGTTCCCTCATGGAATTTTAAACTATGGGCTTCATGGAAAGTTCTTCGAAAGAGCAGAATATGAGGGGATCACTCACCTTTGTTTCCATTGTGGCTTTGTAGGGCACAACATATTTCATTGTCCCAATGTTCCTCAAGCCTCCAAGCAGCCCTCATAACAACCTCAAAGAAAATCTACTGAATTGCATGACAAATATTTTTGTGTAAGGATAGCAGCACCCCGCTTCTAGTGACCCTATTATCACTAATAGCTACCCTCCTATGATGAATATTGACCCAAATTTATCTTCCACGGTCCAATAAACTCTCTATCTACCTCATATGGAAAGTGAGCACTCTCTTTCTACAATGCAATGTGTGAAAGAAGGGAAAAGACTTGAAAGCTATGGGCCTTGGAGTCTAGTTACTTCTAGAAAATCTTGGAGACAAAAGAAGAAGAATTCTAATGTTGGTATTGGAGGACAGAAGGCTACTCCCCCTTCCTTACAAGTCACAAGTGGGGAAGTTAGTGAATGGCCAAGCAAGTTGCTTCATCTAGGGATGATGATTTCTCTAACATTCCATTTAAGTTCTCCATTTAGGCTTTCCTCTTGCGACTAAGGTATTCTGGCCCAAGGAAAGATAGAGTCTTTATGACTCGATTTGCTAAGAAACTTCAACACTTGGGCTAACTATTGATCAACCAAAGAAGCATAAGAAGGATGGTGGTGTGGATAAATCCCATTAAGGTGTTCATTGAATGTATGGGATGTTTTAGCTTAGTCTATGTTTCACTCTTCTTTGTTTTAGATTGTTGAGGAAGGCTTCTTTTTTATGCCTCCTCTTTGTTGGTACTCATTGTATACTTTTTGACTTTATTTTAATGAATTTTTCTTTTTGTTGAAAAAAAATTACCTAATTTTGTGATTGATAATGACATTGATAATATCAAACTATCTTAAGAGACAGACACAATATTCTATAATAAATTCAAAGACCAAATTAGGGTTTTGAAAAATATTCATTTTTTTAGTTAAATACCAAAAGAATATCATATTTTCTTAAAAGGTAGACACGTCACTTTAGAAAAGTATTTAAAAATAAAAATGGAGTTTTAGAAAATTATCATTTCTGTAAATAAATATAGCAGTGAGATTATCATTTCACCTCAAAAGATGAACATGATATTTTATAAAGGTATTGTAATGCAAAAATGGATTTTATTTTTTTTTTCATTTTTGTAATCAAATATAATAGAGAGAATATCATATTGCCCCAAAAGATAAACATGGTATTCTACAAAGGTATTTGAATGTAAAAAAGGGTTTTGAATAATTATATATATTCCTAGAGAATTTTCTCCTATCTTATGGGAACAAGAAGGGTTTATTTGAATTTAGAGTTATAGGTTTCCCATAAAGGCAATCCTTTATGATTAATTACATCCTAAGAGATGTGAATCTCTCAAGAACACTCTTGATTATAGTAATGAAAAATAATTTCTTAGACTTTAAAGCATAAGTCAAGGATAAGAGGTTTTGAAGTTATCAAAGGGGATCAGTTCAATATTGAACAGTTTTTTCTCGAGGTCAAAAGATCAAATGTGGGGAGCGCAAGGATTTTGAGACCATCTAGAAGTGCTCTAGTTTATCCTATATTAGGCTTTAATATTTTAGGAAGAAATTCTTTAGTTTAGTTGATATTTTATTATAATTATGATTATATTCCTGAAGCGTAAGGAATTATGATTTAAGGTTTGCCTCAGAACCTATATCTAAGTTGGGTGCTATTGAGTAGTAAGCCAAACCTCTTCTAATGAGAAGAATCTTTTTTGGACTTATATCTTTCCTAGAGTAGAATGTCAGCTAAACCACTTAATCGATTTTAAAACCATGCTATCTGGTCTTATGAAAGATGGGTAGGCTATTATTATTTAAGATTTTGAAATATAGGGCTAACATCTAATGAAATTCCTAAGTGACCCTGAACTTATGAAGGGTATTTATGATTCTAAAGTCGAATGCAATTAATTTTATTTATTTTTAATTTATTTCTAATTCTATGCATGCTTGTTGACACTTATTCAATAATCAACATGTAAACTTTTAAAAGACATAGATAATAGATTTTATTATAAAAGAGAAAAACTCCATTGAGATAAAACTACACCATCATAGGTCAGGTGGTTTGCTTCTATCTGCAGGCAGGAAGGTGCCTAAAAAGGTAGAAAGGATGGATTTGCTTTATGCCTTAGATGAGGTCAAGATTATTTTCTAATCCAATTATTTTTCTATGTTATCTTACAATTTTTATTTGGTTATGAGTATAAAATTTTTTGTTTCCTGAGAGTCTTGCAAAATATCCAGTCACAAGCACATGTAAGAAAGAAACATATAAAAAGTAGATAATTTCTAAGCATAATCAGTTATAAACAAACATTCAACCAATCATAAAGTAAAGTAGAGAACGTCTAAAGCCCATGTGGTAAGTGCCACTTAATATAAACTAGGGTCTACAAAAAGAAAAGGTGGCCAGGCCCCACCGATAATAATCTGGATTCTACTCCTATCAAAATGATGCAAGTCTATTTCTAGAATTCAATTTTTTTTCTCTTCAAGCATCATGTTTGTTCATGTTCTTTTCTTCAGGCTTCATATTTGTTCTTGTAGCAAGGCTTCCAAATAAAAAGAACTTTTTATTGATGGTAGTTTTTCCCCTTTGGCTGCCTAATCCTTTTCTTGGAGAAAATGCATCATTTTTAAACTTTCACAACTCTTTTTACAAATTTTTGTTAATTGAAAAGCAAAATGACTCTATACTCCCCACGAGTTAGTAAAGTAGTTTATATATAAGCATATCAAATCACATCACATTTCATCACATAAATATTTGCTAATTTTTTAGTAACATATAAGCTTGGCCCAAACTTTAATAATTAAGGTGGCTAAGCAACAGAAGAACTTGTAGAAAGTTTGATTAGTTTATACTTTAATTAATTTTTAGCACCCTTTTAATAATATCCCTACATTAACATGGCCACCTGTAGAAATTTCTGATTAGTAATAAACATCCAAATCACTCCTAACCTAAGAAAATCTTGACATCCATCACAAATTATAAATGAGTGCATTAAAACATAAGCATCACAGAGCATATCATATCTAACCATAACGAACAAGACCACATCTACACACCAATATAGAAATAATTCCACATTATAGAAATGTATAATAGAATAACGGCCTAACCTAAAGTTAGAGTTGGTTGTCCTAACAAACAATCCATAGTGTGTGTAATTTGATGTGTGGTTTGGATATGTCCTAAGTTTATTGTTCTTTAAAGTTTTCTATAAATTAGACTTTGTTTGTTTAAAGTCAATGGAGATTTAGTTCGGATTCATGTTTTAGTGTTTTAATGTTTTAGGATTTATTTTTAGATAAATTTTAAATGTTGTTATTAATTAATGATTAGTTACCTAAAGCCATTTCATTTTTTTTATTATCCATTTTAGTCCTTAAGCCTTATAAATCTAATACATTTATATCCACCAAATGGAATCTAGCATAAGGTATAAAAGCTTCATTTTATGATTTATTACTAATTACTTAGGCAAATTGGTAATTTCCATTGTTATACTAATGGCACGAGGCCTATTTCATCTTCCTTCAGGCCAGTAGCTCTGCATGCCTAAGTTTCTAGAAATTATACCCTTACTCTTATCTTAGTTTTGGTTACTATTTTTGTTTTGATTTTGATTCATTTAATTGATTAAATATTGAATTTTTTGATAATGGAATGAATTCTATTAATTTTTAATTATTATTTATTAATTAAGTTTGACTCAACTTTAACTTTTAAATTTATTAGAGATTTTGAATGTTTTTGAATTTTAATAAATATTAGATTTCATTTTGAGTTCAATGCAATTGAGTTTGTATTTTTCTGATTTATTTATTTAGTTATGATTTTTATAAATTCAATCAATTAATTACTTTAATTAATGGGTTAATTAGAGTTTTTTTAGTTTATGCACTAAATCAACTCGAAACTTCTAGAAATCTCTACTAGAAGTCAATAATAACTTCTAAAGATGAGTGTAAATATTTAAAATTAAACCTTAGGAATTAAATTTTTATTTTAATTATTTTATTTAATTAATTAAGGAATTTTCTTAATTTTCTTAATTACATTTTATTCTTCAAGATTTTGATGAGGCTTTTATTTGGACATGAAAGAAGATTTAATTTGTGATTGAATGAAATTTATTTTTCTTTTTTATGATGTAATATGGATTTATTATGAATTAAAAAAAGATTCTAAGTCAATTATACAAGGTGATTTTAGGTTCCCTAATTGATAGACCAAATGATCTCAAATCTTCTTGAAATTTAAACCATAAGTTCACCACAACCATGGATCCAATCCCTAGAGGTTTGAAGGCCATTGAAACCTTCCTAGAGTTTTAATCAATTTCCATAGTAAATATAGCTATACATATGGAAATTTACCCGAGGCAATCTAAATTTGGATGGGGGAAAAATCAGTTGCCATCAAACCCTTCTTACATAAATTAACACACCATAGAAAACAAACCGCTAGCTACGCATGGATTTATATATACATCAATAGATGATATAGGTCATTTGACCTATGAACATAGGTCAATCATTTAAAGCCTTTAAGCACTTCAAATCATCAGGGAAAATTTTGGAGATGTATAAAACTTTGCCATGATTCATCCCTGTGAATTTCAAGTCATGATTAATTGAATTTAATGAATAATTCCACAAATACCCCAAGGAGTATTTTTGAAGTTACTTTTAATACAATGAGTTGTGGCTTTAAACCTTAGGGCTTTGTTCTCATCACCAAGATAAACCCATAGAGCCCAAGAATACCTAACAGGACAATTTTGTGAGGATTTATGATATTGGAAGTTAGGGTGATTTTTCTAAATTTTCCTTAACCATTTACGCTCTCACCTGCGCTTTTATATGTGGTGTTATCCAACTGGTCAGGAAATGATTAGCAACTAATGGTATAATGCAATTTTAGCCATGTCCATTCAATCCAAGATCATATGTGTTGCAAATATGGGTCCAAGGACTGCAATTTTTATGATAACAAACATTATTGTTTTCTTATCATTATTATTATTGTATATTTATTTTGTTGCCCTGCTTACTAACATTTCAGGTCCACAAGTCCACTGGTATCATTAATCAGCTCAAGATTGGGTAAACTGGGGTTGAGTCAGTTTATAATTTCAATTTTTATGTATTTTTATCTTTCTTGAGTCAAGTCATATATTTGGTGGACACTAAGCTGAGTAACCTTGCACACACTTACACAAGGGAGTGAGTTGGTGAGTTAAAAAAGTTTTGGTTTTTTGAACTAATTATAGAGTACAATTTATAATATACTGGATGATCCATTAACTAGAAAACCTTAATTAGTACAACCTTTATTAATTAAGAGTGAATAAACTAACCATGCCATACAATTAATATCGTACAGGACGATAAGTTACAATCAATAAAATAGCCGCCAATCATAATATATGTAATATTTTAATATTCAAAATTTGTGTCTAATTATATCTTATGATCTGTATCATACTTTATGATATATGATAATCATGCCTAAATTAATCCTATAATTAGGTGTTTAATTATGGTTAAATTATTAAATCAGATTATACATGATGATTGGAGGCGATCGTACTGTACGACCTGATTCTTATATGGGTCTATAAATAAATATTGCCCATTGTCTAGGATGATTAGTTATCATTTTATACTAATCATACGAGATGTTGTTCTCAATCGTACTGGATGATCAATATAAACACTACCAATCATACAGTAGGGTGGAGTTCATACTAATGGTAAAGGCAATTTTGAACTAATCATACAATACGATCTTGGATCGTACTGGACGATCAAAAGTACTAAATTGAAAATTAGGGCTTCTTTTGGAGTCTCTCTATTTAAGCTCTCATATTGTCCTTGAGTAAATCTTTTGCTGAGGAGTTGATCTGAAAGAGAGCTTAGAGAAGGAAGATAGAGAGAGCTTGGGAGAGAGAGAGAGATCCTTGTGAGGGGGAGTTATGAGGGATTCATAAAGGTTGCTCCAAGCAAGGTTTCCACCATCTTCTTCAAGCTGCTTTTCTAGTTCCTTGGTAGCTTTGGGGGAGACTTTCATTAGCATCAGATCCAGGTTCTCTGCCTTCACCAGGAGGGTGAAAAAGGATTCTAAGGTTATCTGCCTACCCTAGGAGGGAATAAAAAGATTCCAAGGTTCTTTGCCTACTCCAGGAGGGAGTAAAAGGATTTCCAAGTTCTTTGCCTACTCCAGGAGGGAGTAAAAGGATTCAAGGTACTCTGCCTCACTATAATTCTAGTGTGTTCTTTCTATTTACTCTTCTACATTTACTTTCCATATTTTTCTATGATTTGTTTTGTGTTTGAAATCTCTAATTTTTTATTCTTGTGAAATTAGTTTTGCTTCCACATTATGGGATAAAATTGTTTGTTTTAAGATATTCAAAAAGATTTTAAAAATAAATTTTCTTTTTACGTTAAGAGATTTTTAAAATAACCAACTCACCCCCCTCTTTTTTAGCCTTGGGCTAGTTCTTAGAGGTTTAACAACCTTCTCAAACTTTCAAGTGGTATCAGAGTGGGATTCATAAATTAAGTTTTAGAAAACTTTTAAAAAATGATCCATGGCTAATTTTGATCATCGTAATACTGCAGAAGGATATTCAATCACATGACCACCTTTATTTGATAATATTTCTTTTAAATTTTAGAAAATTCACATGTCCACTTTCTTACAATCAATTAATTATTACATGTGGTTGTTAGTTCAAGAAGGATATTCTTCACCCTTTAGATATATAAATGGCGTTAAAATTGAAATATCTTTTTTTGAATGGAGTATAGAAGATAGAGATTTAGCCCAACTGAATGCTAAATGTTTAAACTATTTTTTCTGTGCTTTAAAAATTTAAAGATTAAATGCGTGTTTCTACATGTTCAACTGGAAAAGAAATTTGGGATAAACTATGCATAACATATTAGGGAGCTAAGGAAGTAAAATAATCTAGGCTGAATATTCTGCTTCAAGATTACGAACTATTTTGCATGAAACTAGTGAATCAATTTCTTAAATTCATACTATGTTTAATGAGTTTGTTACTTCCATGTTTGCCTTAGGAAGAGAGCTTACAAATTATGAAAAAGTTAACTAAATTCTTCGTTGTTTATCTTCTTCCTATGATGCAAAAATCACTGCCATTACTGAATCTAAAGATCTAAATATTTATTCCATTGATAACTTACTTGAGTCACTCATTACCTACGAGCAAAGAGTGAGTCAAAGGCGGCTTGATGCATGTCAAAAGAGAAAAGATAAAACTATAGCCTTAATGGCTAATGATTATGGTAGTGACTTTCTAGACAAGATGATGATGACATTACACTGATGACTAGGCTATTCAAGAGATTTTTAAAGAAAAAGCAAAAATGTCATCAGCAATTGAATAAAGGTAAGAATAGTAAAAATTCTTAAATTTCTTCTGATGTTATATGCTTTGAATGCAGGAAGCCAAGGCACCTGAACTCTGATTGCCCAACTCTTAAAGCTTACCCAAGCAAGGAGAAGGGTGAAAAAAAACCTAAATTCAAGAAGGCTAAGTGAAGGAATCAAAAAACTTTATAGGCAGACTCAACATCTGACTCTTCTGAAATTGAAGCAGAAGAGGATGTAACCAACTTATGCTTAATGGCAGATGATACTCTTGACCATTCTGATCAGCAGGACATATGTGAGCTTACTTATGATCAATTATTCAAAGTTTCAAAAAAATTCATATTACATATAGGAAGCTTAAAAAATCACATGCCAGCCTTAAATCTGACTTTTCAATTCTGTAGAAAGAGCATGAATGCCTAAGGAAAGATTATTCTACTCTAAATAGTAATCATATGACTTTGTTAAATGAATTTGATATTTTAAATAAGAGCATTCTGAATTAACTGCTGAATATAATTCCTTGAAAATATCACATGTTGAATTAGAAAATGCACTCAAGGAATTAGAATCTCTTATATCTCAATTAGATAGTAGGGAGAAAGCATTAAAGATTGAAAATTCAATTCTTGAAAGTGCAAACAAGTTTTTACAAGTAGAACTAACTGCTTTTAAAGAAAACAAAACACTTCTTACACATGCACAGTTTCATAACACACCTTTACAACATGTATTCAAACTAAGGAAGAGGCACCATAACCCACATTAATTAGTAAACCCTTTTCCTGGAGTTAGATATTTTTCTTGTGGCATGCTAGGACACATCTCCCACACTTGCGCTATCCACCGTAGAACACATTTGGTGTGGAGGCCAAAATTGCATAATTCAAAGTATAGCATGCAAGCATTTCATCCCACATTCTATAAGGTGGAACAAAAACTTATTTAGGTTCCCAAATCTAACCACTGATGATTTGTAAGAGCGCTCTCACAAAAAGCCTCGTGAGAGCATGTGGTACCTAGAAAGCGGATGTTCAAGGCACATGATTGGAGATGCAAATTAATTCATTTCACTGGAGGCTAGGGTAGGAGGTAAGGTGACAATTGGAGATAACACGACGAGGAGAGTGGTGGGATCAAGTATAATTGAAAACTGAAAAAATTTTATTATTAAAAATATTTTATTGGTAAATGGATTAAAACATAATCTGGTCAGCATCAGCCAGCTTTGTGATAAAGGCTTTAGTATAAAATTTTTGTCTACCAACTGCATAATAAGCTTAAATGAAAAAACTATTTTATAGGGAAGGAGAATTAATAATATTTACATACTTGATCTAAATTATATTAATTATGCTACTACTCTTTGCTTAAAAATAATTGTTAATGAATTTTGGTTATGGTACAGATGTGTGTGTCATGCAAGCATGAAAAGACTTAGAAAAATCACTCAAAAAGACTTAGTGAGAGGAATTCCCAAACCTAGAGTTCACTAAGGACCACCTGAGTGATGCCTGTCAATTAAGAAAGAAAGATAAATCCTCTTTCCACTCAATTAAAGATATTAACACTAGTAAACCCTTAGAAGTCTTTCACATGGATCTCTTTGGACCTGTTTGTTACAAATCTGGATTTAAAAAGTATAGTTTTAATGATGATAAACATGTTTGTATTCTATTTTGCTTGGCTAACCCATTTTAGGTACAAAAGATCAAATGCAATTCAAGCCAACTCAAGATCGGGTCTAAGTGTGTTTAAATATAATTTTTTCCCTTTCTTGAGTCAAATATAATATAATTGATCCCCAAGCTAAGTAACCTTGCACACACACACTCAGGGGGGAGAGTTTTAGTGAATTAGAGTTTCTATTTTCAATTTTTATTCATATCATCCTGGACGATATTCATATCGTCCTGGAAGATCCAATGAAAATAGAAAGCCTAATCAGGATGACCATGTTAAGTAGGTTTAATTAAGCTGATCATCCTGGATGATATATACATCATACGGGATGATACGCTCAGATTGGAAAATATCAACCGCCAGATTAAGTTAGGCAAGTTTTATTTTAAGACATTTAGTCTGATCGTCCAGGATGATTTGTCACAATCATGCCTAAATTAGTCTGGTGATTAAGGAAAGTAATTAATATTTAATTAATATGATCATATCATCTGGGACGATCGCAATATTGTCTGGGATGATCATGACCATCTAGTACATTTTGCCTATACATCCAGAGCAGTGATCAGGATGATTTTGGGTGTTTTTGAACTAATCGTACAGGATAATAGAGATATAATCCTGGATGATTAAGTCATTTTGAGATCGTCTAGCATGTTTAACCTATACGCCCAGAGCGGTGCGTAGGCTGATTTTGGGTATTTTTGAACTAATCGTACAGGACGATAGAGATATCGTCCCGAACGATCAAGTCATTTTGATATCGCCCAGCACAAGTTCCCCTGGACATCCAGAGCTGTCTCCTGGATGAAATTCTTGAATTACACTAATCATCTTGGGCAAACGCAGAATCGTACGGGGTGATCAAAAAAATTTTTTTCTACTAATCATCCAGAAGAACCAGATCATCCAGGCTGATATATGTGATTTTGAACTAATCATACAGAACGATCTAGCGATCATCCTGGACGATATTGGCCAACCAGTTGAGATTTAGGGCAAATTTTGAGCCCTCCTATAAAAGATCTTTTTCTTCCAACAAGAAAAATCTTTTACCACTTTCCTTTCTAGAGAAACCTTGAGAGAGAGAGAGAGAGGATCTTGTGAGGGGGAGTCCAGTAAAAATTTTAAAGGTTCATCTGATACTATTTATTTTAAATGTAGGAAGCCTGGACACATTAAGGCTGATTATCCTACACTTAAAGCTCACCAAAGCAAAGAGAAGGGTGAGGAGAAACAACCCAAGTTCAGGAAGGACAAGAAGCAGATTCAAAAGGCATTCTGGGCAGATTCTGTATCCGACTCCTCTGAGATTGAAGCTGAAGAGGAGGAAAGTAACTTGTGTTTGATGGCCAATGATCATCCTGGTCAGTCTGACCAGGAAGAGGTATGTGAGTTTACTTACGATCAATTATTTGAAGTGTCTGAAAGAATTCACGCATCGTGTAGGAAACTTAAGAAATTGCATGCTAGCCTGAAATTAGATTTCTTAATCTTGCAAAAAGAGCATGATTCTATAGTTAAAGTTCATTCTACACTTGATAGCAATCACATTTCTTTACTTGATGAATTTGATTAATTGAATAAAAAGCATTCTAATCTGATTACTAAGCATGATTCATTGAAAGCCTCACATGTTGATTTAGAAAGAGCTTTTAAAGAATTAGAAAACATGGCATGTAACGTGGAGAGTAGTAAGGGAGCATTGAAGTTTGAAATTACAAGTCTTAAGAAGGATAATGAATTTCTAAAAGTAAAAATTAGTTCTTTTGAGAAAAATGAAATACCTCCTACTTTTGCACAATTTTATGCACCTCCACCTTTCGAAGAATCTATTTCAAAATCATTAAAGCATATTTCATACAAACCTAGGAAGAGGAATAATCACCCACGTAGATTAGTTAACCCTTTTCCTGGTGTTAGATGTTTTTCTTGTGGCATGTTAGGACACATCTCCCACACCTGCACTATTCACTATAGTACACATTGGGTGTAGAGGCCCAAATTGCCTGTTTCACAGCATAGCACACATGCATTGCATTCTTCTTTTCATAAGAAGGAACCCAAACCTGTTTGGGTTCCTAAATCTGACATTTAATGATTTTGTAGGTGTGCTCTCACACAAGACCTCATGAGAGCATGTGGTACCTGGACAACGGATGTTCAAGACTCATGACTGGAGATGTAAATCAGTTTATTTTGCTGGAGGCCAGGGATGGAGGCAAAGTTTCATTTGGAGACAACACCCCCAGGAGGGTGGTAGGATCAGGTATAATTGGTGATTCAAAGAATTTCATGATTGATAATGTTTTGCTTATAGATGGATTGAAACATAACCTGCTGAGCATCAGTCAACTCTGTGACAAAGGATACGACATTAAATTCCTGCTCACTTGCTGTATTTTAAGCTTAAATGATAAAATTATTTTGCAGAGATAAAGGATCAATAATGTCTACATGCTGGATGTAAGTTGCTTTAAAACTGATATTTCAATTTGCTTAAAAACTACTGCTGATGAGTCTTAGTTGTGGCACAGGAGATTATGTCATGCTAGTATGAAAACCCTTAGGAGAGTCACCCAAAAGGACTTAGTTAGAGGTGTCCTCAAGCTTAATTTCACTAAGGACCACCTGTGTGATGCCTGTCAATTAGGGAAGCAAGTCCAGTCCTCCTTTTACTCCATCAAGGACATTAGCACCTCTAGACCTTTAGAATTCCTTCACATGGATCTCTTTGGACCCATTAGCACTGCCAGCTTAGGGGGGAAAGTCTATGGTTTTTT
Organism: Dendrobium chrysotoxum; assembly: GCA_019925795.1. Taxonomy (NCBI): domain Eukaryota; kingdom Viridiplantae; phylum Streptophyta; class Magnoliopsida; order Asparagales; family Orchidaceae; genus Dendrobium; species Dendrobium chrysotoxum. The sequence continues at coordinate 58,366,830 of CM034312.1, forward strand.
GATTATTGATGATTACACGAGGTTCACTTGGATTAAATTTTTATCACATAAATCTAAGTCATTTGATGAATTTAAGTCCTTCTCCACTTGGATTCAGAGGAAGTTAGGTTGTGAGATCTTGACTATTCATAGTGATCATGATGGAGAGTTTGAAAATGTGAAGTTTGGAACTTTCTGTGAGGAGCAAGAGATTAGTTACAATTTTTTAGCTCCTAGGACCCCTCAGCAGAACGGGGTAGCTGAAAGGAAGAACAGGACTTTAGTGGAAGCCGCTAGATCCATGCTTGCTGAGTATTCACTTCTAAAATACTTTTGAGCTGAAGCGGTGAACACTGCCTATTATGTGCTGAATAGGTGAATGTTAGATCCAATCTGAATAAGACACCTTATGAGATAATTAAGGGTAGAACTCTAAACCTGTCCCACCTCCATGGCTTTGGCTGTAAGGTTTTCATTCTGAATAATAGGAAACCATCATTAGGAAAGTTTGATCCCAAATCTGATAAAGGAGTATTCTTAGGCTATTCTAGTGTGGGGAAATACTTTAGGGTGTTTAATAAGAGGACTTTGGTGGTAGAAGAGATAACTCATGTGGTGTTTGATGAATCTGATCCTAAGGAGACTAGAGTTGAGGAAGAAGAAGAGGTAGGGGAGATTACCCAAGGGGTTGAAAATACAACTCTAGAGGAAAGGGTAGAACCTCAAAACACCTTGCCTAGAGATTGGAGATGTTTTTCGAGTCATCCTAAAGAACTGATCTTAGGAGACCCTTCTGAAGGTGTTAAGACTAGGCATGGACTTAGGAAGGAAGTAAACCACTATGCCTTTATCTCAATGACTGAACCCACATACATCAATCAAGCCCTTTCTAATGAATTTTGGATCTTAGCTATGCAAGAAGTACTGAATCAATTTATAAGGAACAATATTTGGGAGTTAGTAGAAAGACGTAGGAATCAAAGTATAGTGGGAACCAAGTGGGTCTTTAAGAATAAGATGAATGATTCTAGTGTGGTGGTTAGAAATAAGGCAAGATTGGTGGCTAAGGGGTGCAATCAGATTGAAGGGATTGATTTTGAGGAGACCTTTGCCCCTGTAGCTAGATTGGAAGCCATTAGAGTGCTACTAGCCTTTGCCTATTATAAAGGATTTAAGTTATTTCAAATGGATGTCAAGAGTGCCTTTTTAAATGGGGCAACAAAAGAGGATGTCTACGTAGAGTAACCCCCAGGTTTTGAGAGTTTCTAATATCCAAATCATGTTTACAAATTAAAAAAAGGCCTTTTATGGATTGAAACAGGCACCCAGAGCTCGGTATGAGAGGCTTAGCACATTCTTGTTAGAAAGAGAGTTTGTTAAGGGGAGCGTAGATACCACCCTTTTTCTAAGGAGAATAGGGGATGATTTACTCATTGTCAAGATCTATATTGATGATATACTTTTTGGATCTTCTGATAAAAGTTTATGTGATGATTTTTCTAAAATAATGAGTAAGGAGTTTGAGATGAGTATGATGGGAGAATTTTCCTACTTGTTGGGGTTTAGCATAAGACAACTAGATGATGGAATCTTTCTCAATCAATCTAAATACACTAAGGATATTTTGAAGAAATATGAAATGGATAAAGCCAAGCCAATCAACATTCCCATGAGCTCCTCTGTTCAGTTAGATAAGGGTTTAAGTGGAAAATCTATTGATTAGAAGAAGTATAGAGGAATAATTGGATCACTACTTTACCTGACTGCTAGCCGACCTGATATTATGTTTAGTATTTATCTTTATGTTAGGTTTCAAGCTGATCCTAAAGAGTCCCACCTAACTACTGTTAAGAGAATTCTTAGATATTTTTAGGGACCACAAACCTAGGAATCTGGTACCCTAGGCACAACACTTCTTTTGAGTTTATTGGATATTCTGATTCTGACTTTGTAGGGTGTAGGGTGCATAGAAAGAGCACTTCTAGAACTTGTCAATTCATAGGACAGTCTTTAGTCTCCTGGTCCAGTAGAAAATAGAACTCAGTTGTACTTTCCACTGCTGAAGCTGAGTACATTGCCTTAGGAAGTTGTGTAGCCCAAGTCCTTTGGATGAAGCAACATGTTTTGGATTTAGGATTACCTGTTTGGACAATTTCTATTATATGTGATAATACTAGTACCATCTGCATTTCTAAGAATCCAATCCAACATTTTAGAACCAAACTCATTGATATAAGGCATCACTTCAATAGGGACCATGTTATAAAAGGGGACATTGAGCTACATCATGTAGCAACTGAAAATTAGCTGGCTGACATATTTACTAAACCACTGGCCTTTAACTTATTCAGCTTTTTGAGGACCAGATTGGGTGTGATTGACATAAATGCTTGATCCGGATGACTGATAATTTCTGAGTTTGATTATTTTCTTTTGTTTCTGTTAGTCTTTTAATTTAGTTATCTATTTCCTGTTTTATTTCTCTTTCTCAGTGCTGATTCCCTTTATTGTTTGTTGTTTTTCTAATTTGAACATTTATTTTGATGCGATTTCCTACCTTTTCTTGATTTACTATTTTATTCTTTTCAAAATCCGATCACTGCTCACTACTGCTGATAAACTGGATTTCAGACTCAGAGTTTTGCCTTGTTTCAATTGGAAGCTTGTAAGCAGTGATTGACTCTTCTGAATCTGTTAAAGGAAAGAAATATTGATGATTGTTTCTCTTCCTCTAACTCTCTTTAATGGTGTATTATTTCTTTTGGATAAAAATCTTTTTTAAAATTAAAAAGTTAGTTTTTGAAATAGAAATCTATTTTATCTTCTTATAGAAATCTACCTCATATAAATAGTGTTTTCAAAGCTTTGAATTAGTGTTATATTTTTCTTAATCAAGTGACTGCACTTATCATATGATGTATGGTTTTTATTTTGTGAATTACTTTTCCTTATTATGGAGAGTGAGTTTTGTCGTCTCCTATGTCCGAAAGGTAATTTCATAGCTGAGACTCTTTAACGATTATGAAAGAAAGCAAGCTTACAAAAGATGCGCAAAGAGAACCAAAATGAAAAGAGGCACAAAATAACGCCAAAGCTAAAAAGATGCGCAATATCACCAAATTGAAAAATACACAAAGTGTATCAAAAATCAAAAGATGCGCAAAGCGCCAAACAAATTGAAAAAGAGGCATAAAATGAGCCCATAAAGAAATAAGCTTTCTTCCCTTTTTGATCTTTAAATGTCTTGGAGAAATCCTTGCACCACTTAATATTTTCAAAAGCTTGAGATGAAAAATCATGATTTCTGATTCCTTACTTTGTAATACTATTATATTAGATATTTTTCTGGAATGAGGCTTGAAAGGATCTCTTTTTGAATCTAATTTTTTTTCTTCTAAATTGGATAGTTGTTTGAAATGAATTTGTACCTATAAGGTGTCCGAGGTGGGTGTTACGAAAGTCAATTTTCTAACTTTTTCTGGATTTCAGCGTTGTCGATCTTCTTCTTATGGGGTTTTGGATTAAAAATCAAGGGAAATTTTTTAATTTGATGGAGCTGATCGATTCAAAAAAAAAAAATAGTGTTTTTCAGTTTGGCCTGCTCATTTTTATTTGTATTTAATTTTGTTTTTGGAATCGCTGATCTTTTCTCTCCATCCTTCATCTTTTTTATTTTTCTTCACATCGTCCTAGATGATCTCCACATCATCCTGGATGATTCGTTTCATCTCGGATGATCCTTACATCATCCTAGACAATCCATTCAAATCATTCCTATCATGATCAAACGGCTGAGATGCACCAATGATTGGTGATCATCCTAGACGATCCTCACATCATCTTGGACGATATGATCTAATTTTCTCGATCCTGATCAAGTGGCTGACAATGCACCAATTATTGGTCATCATCCTAGATGATACACCTCATCATCCTGGATGATCCATGTGGCAGCAATTAGATGATTTAAATTCAGCCCCACTCGAGTCATTTATTAACTATCATCCGGGATGATCCACCTAATCATCCGGGATGATACTTTTCATCAACTGTCATCCAGCTAGACTCCTCAGGATGATCGCCTGTCTCTAATCATCCTGGATGATTCGACTGCCTTTTTGACCAATCATCTTGGCCGTAATAATTACTCATATTGTCCTGGATGATCCTGCGATCGTACGGGATGATATGGACGATTTCTATTTAAACACTCGATTTCTCCATTTCTTCTCATCCTTCTTCCTTCAATCCTTCATCTCTTGGTATTCTAATGGCTGGTGGAAAGAGATCTAGGCATCACGGTGCAAGTTCCTACTAGGGAAATATCGATCTCCGCTTTCCAAATGCAGCCGATCAGGCTGCCTTCCAACGCTATCTTGAAGTTGGAATCACATAATCCAAGATCATCAACCCCTGCACTCTTACCTACCCTGTCCTGGATCTGTTTGTGCATACCTCCCTCACCTTCATCCTCACCCTGGCCTTCCCCTTTAACAATAAACTTCTCAGGGTCTTTTTTGTAAATCTTTGCATCACCGCTGACTACTCCACCCTTCACTCCTTCAGCGACCTGTAGAACTCATCGCCCACGATTTTCACCATATCCTTCAACTCTCTGTCACTGGTGATAAACTCCACACCCTAGTTTTTAATCCTAATTATGATTGGAGTGTCGCCAATCGCTTCCATAGAAATACCAATGCCCCCTACCATGACAACGGTTGCTCCTCCCTACTTAAGGATACCCATACCATTCAACATGTCCTTCGTTCCTCCATCATCCCAAAGGCTAGGGACCACATCCACATCACAGCTTTACTTTCCCTGACCACCTACTACATCATGGCCCACCGAGAATTCAATGCTACCGATCTCCTTTTTCGCTATATCGAGCATCTCACTAGCATTAGGGATCCAGGCCATAGACGATGCCCAAATCTGGCTCTAGGACACATTATTGCATATACTCTGGAGACCAAATACGATCTGTAATATCTAGTCCCTACCAATGTCCCTCCTTCCTACTTCACAAATAATTCCTTCCATGTACTCCATAGTACCCGGCTACATCCGGCGCCCACCCCGGATGTTGAGGAGGAAGAGGAAGAAGCTGTTCTTGTTCTTGCTGCACCTGATGCACCTGCTCCCCTTCGTATTGCATCCCCTTTTGATCATCTGGTGTAGCAGTTCGACCAGTGGGAGGCCCAGTTTGATTCTTATGTGGCTACCTAGGAGCAGCAGCACACTGAGGATCTGCAGCGCTTCAATGACTACGCTGCTCAGCATTAATAGCAGCACGACTAGGACATTGCCTGGTTTGGAGCACATTTTACTGCCATTCACAGTTACTATCAATCACCACCTCCTCCTCCTTCTAATTAGGATCTGCCTCCTTTTTAGCTTTACGTTTTCTGATATTTTCTGCTTGTATTGTTGTGTTTGTTCCTCCTTTTTTTGTGATGTCAAAAGGGGGAGTTGGTGTTTTAGTGACTAGTAGTTTGTTTTTCTATTTTTGTATTGTACTTGCTTCTCGTATTATATTTTTTGTTTAGTACAATTTGAAATGAAAGGTTTTCTTTCGTATGTGCGTTGGTTAACTCCTGTTTATTTTATTTGAAACTACTGCATCAATGTTTGCCATTATCAAAAAGGGGGGATATTATTACAAATCTGGATTCAAAAAGTATAGTTTTGATGATGACAAACATGTTTATATTTTATTTTGCTTGGCTAACCCATTTCAGGAACAAAAGATCAAATCCAATTCAAGCAACTCAAGATCGGGTCCAAGTGTGTTTAAATGTAATTTTTCACTTTCTTGAGTCAAATGTATTGTAATTGATCTCCTAGCTAAGTAACCTTGTACACACACACTTAGGGGGAGAGTTTTAGTAAATTAGAGTTTTTGTTTTCAATTTTTATTCATATCGTCCTGGACGATCTAATAAAAATAGAAAGCCTAATCAGGACGACCATGTTAAGTAGGTTTAATTAAGCTGATCATCCTGGATGATATATACATCGTACAGGATGATACGCTCAGATTAAAAAATCTCAGTCGCCAGATAAAGTTAGGCAAGTTTTATTTTAAGACATTTGGTCTGATCGTCCAGGATGATACATGTATCGTCTAGGATAATTTGTCACAATCATGCCTAAATTAGTCTGGTGATTAAGAAAAGCAATTAATATTTAATTGATATGATCATAACGTCTTGGATGATCATAATATCATCCAGGATGATCATGACCGTCCAGTGCATTTCACCTATAAGTCTAGAGCGGTGATCAGGATGATTTTAGGTATTTTTGAACTAATCGTACAGGATGATAGAGATATCGTCCTAGACAATTAAGTCATTTTGAGATCGTCCAACATGTTTAACCTATACACCCAGAGCGGTGCACAGGACAATTTTGGGTATTTTTGAACTAATCGTATAGGATGATAGAGATATCGTCCCAGACGATCAAGTCATTTTGAGATCATCTAGCATAAGTTCCCCTGGACATCCAGAGCTGTCTCCTAGATGAAATTCCCAAATTACCCTAATCATCCTAGACAATCAGAACAAATTTTTTCTACTAATCATCTAGAAGAACCAGATTGTCCAGGCTGATACATATGATTTTGAACTGATCGTACAGGACGATCTAGTGATCATCCTGGACAATATTGGCCGACCAATTGAGATTTAAGGAAAATTTTGAGCCCTCCTATAAAAAATCTTTTTCTTCCAACAAGAAAAATCTTTTGCCACTTTCTTTTCCAGAGAAACCTTGAGAGAGAGAGAGAGCGAGAGCTTGGGAGAGAGAGAGAGAGGATCTTGTGAGGGGGAGTTTGTGAGGGATTCAGAAAGGTTGCTCCAAGAAAGGATCAGAATCATCTTCTCTGTTCATCATCTCTTGTCTTATGGGTGTTTTCTGTAAGAGGATCACTCGTAAAAATATTTGGGTTCTCTGCCCGCTTCAGGAGGAAGCGAAATGAGTTCAGGTTCTCTACCTCCTTTAGGAGGAAGTGAAAGGAGTCCGGGTTCTCTGCCTGCGTCAAGAGGAAGCAAAAGGAGTTCAGGTTCTCTGCCTTATCGGGTTGGTGGAAAGGAGTTTTGTACAGGCTTCTCCGCCTTGCTGTGGGAGCAGAAGGAGAGTCACTTTTGTGTTAGCGCAATACCCGGAGGAGAGGATCCGGGGAGTAGACGTAGGTCAAGTTGACCGAACCACTATAAAATTTGGTGTGTTCTTTCTGATTATTTTCTGCACTTTACTTTTTTATTATTATCTGCTTGGGTGAAATCTGTGGTTGATCTTTTCATTTCTGTGTTTACTTATTTCTGCTGTAAATTATCAAAAAGGTCTTTCCTGTTGCTCATAAATTTTTTAAAATAACTAATTCACCCCCCCTCCTGGTTAGCCTCAGAACTAGTTCATCAGGGCTTAACATCCCTATCAAACTTTCAAGTGGTATCAGAGCATACCCACTTGACTTTCATTATTAGCACTGCAAGCCTAGGAGGGAAAGTCTTTGGGTATGTGATTATTGATGATTACTCGAGGTTTACTTGGATTAGATTCCTATCTCATAAAAGTGAATTATTCAAGGAGTTTAGGTCTTTTTTCACTTGGATTTAGAGGAAACTAGGCTGTGAAATTTTAACAATTTATAGTGACTGCGTTGGAGAATTTAAGAATGATAAATTTGAATCTTACTGTAAGGAGCAAGGGATAGATCATAACTTTTTAGCTCCTAGAACCCCTCAGTAGAATGGGATAGCTGAAAGGAAGAATAGGACCCTGGTAGAAGCAATTAAAGCCATGCTAATTGAATACTCACTTCCTAAATACTTCTAAGCAGAAGCGATAAATATAGCCTATTATGTTCTTAATAGGGTTAATGATAGATCCAAGCTGAATAAGATACCCTATGAAATCCTTAAGGGTAGGACACCCAACCTCTCTCACCTTTATGTCTATAGATGTAAAGTGTTCATTCTAAATAATGGAAAGTCTTAATTAGGAATGTTTGACCCAAAATATGATAATGGAGTGTTCCTAGGTTACTTAAATGTTGGAAATCTATAAAGTCTTTAATAAAAGAATATTGGTAGTAAAAGAGACCACTAATATTATTTTTGATGAATCTAATATTTCTGAAGTGTTTAGGGTGGAAGAAGAAGAAGTAGTAGAAGTCACCCAAGGAGTAGAATCTATAAATATGGAGGATAAGGTAGAACCTAAAAATACAATGGAGATACTATTCAAGTCATCCTAAAGAACTGATCTTAAGAGACCCATCTAAAGGTGTTAGAACTAGGCATGGACTCAGAAAAGAAGTAAACTACTATGCCTTCAACTCAATGATTGAACCCACCAATATTAATCAAGCCCTATTTGATAAATTCTAGATCCTAGTCATGCAAGAAGAGTTAAATCAATTCATGAAAATGATGTTTGGTAACTGCTGAAAGACCTAAGGACCAGAGTGTTGTTGGATGTAAATGGGTTTTCAAAAAACAAAATGAATGATTCTGGTGTAATGGTTAGAAACAAAATAGGATTAGTGGCTAAGGGTATAACTAGATAGAAGGGTTTGACTTTGAAGAGACCTTTGCCCCTGTAGCCAAATTGGAAGCCATTAGGGTGCTACAAGCCTTTACCTGCTTTAAGGGATTCAAACTGTACCAAATAGATGTCAAAACTTCCATTTTGAATGGGGTAACAAAATAAGATGTGTATGTTAAACAACCGCCAGGATTTGAAAACTCGTAATTTCCTAATCATGTATTCAAATTAAAAAGGCATTATATGGACTAAAATAAGTACCTAGGCATCGTAAGAAAGGCTAAGCACATTCCTACTAGAAAAAACCTTTGTTAAGGGGAGTGTAGACACCACCCAATTTCTGAAAAAAGTAGGAGATGAACTACTGATTGTCTAAATTTATGTTGATGATATTTTATTTGGATCTTCTAATAAAAATCTATGTGATGAATTTTTGAAAATAAGGAGTAAGGAGTTTGAGATGAGTATGATGGGAGAATTGAAATACTTTCTATGATTTAGCATAAGGCAGAAGGATGATGGAATTTTTCTTAGTCAATCAAAATACATTAAGGACATCCTTAAGAAATATGAAATAGATAAAGCCAAGCCAATAAACACTCCCATAAGCTCCACTGTTTAGTTAGATAGACTCAATTAGAAAATCAATTGATCAAAAGAAATATAGAGGGATAATTAGATTACTGCTCACTTCTGATACCAAATTCTTAAATGACATTTTTTCCTTTGTTTTGGTTTTAGAAATTAGTAAGCAGTGTTTGACTCCTCTAAAAAAATTAAAGGAAGAAACATTGAAGATTGTTTCTCTTCCTCTAACTCCTTTAGTTGTGTATTTTCTTTTTGAATCAAAATTTATTTTAAATTAATAGTTAGACTTTGAAATAGAGATCTATTTTATCTTCATACAATAATCTATCTCATATAAATAATATTCAAAGTCAATGAATTTCTTTCAAATTTTCTTAATCATTTTATTTGCATTTATCATATTGATAGGATTCTATTTTGTGGCTTACTCTTCCTTATATAAGAGAGGAAATTTTTCTCTCATATATGAAAGATAATGTCACAACTGAGAATCTTTAAAAATTTTGAAAGAAGGAAAGCTTGGAAAAATGACAAGAGGTACAAAATGAGCCCAAAATTGAAAAAAAAATTTTACGCAATGACAACTAAATATTTGCAAGATACACAAAGTGTGTCAAATTTAAAAGTTGTGTAAAGTGTTCCAAATAACCAAAAAGAAGCACAAAATGATCCAACAACAAATTAAGCTTCCTTTCATTTCTAATCTTTAAACTCTTGGAAGACTTCATATGTATATTGATATCTCCTATACTTGAATTTGAAAATCATAATTTTTGATTCATTGCTTTATAATATTATTTCTAATAGATATTTTTTTGAAATGAAGTTTGAAAAGATCACTTTTCCTATCTAATTTGTTTTCTAATTTAGATTTTTATTTAAAAGGATTTTGACCAGTAAGGAGTCTTAGCTAGGGTTAACAAGATCGATTTTCTAACCTTTCTTAATTTCAGCATTGTCAATTTATTTCTTACTGATTTTTAAATATGATAATAAGGTAAATTTATCATTCACTGGAGCAGATCGATTAAAAAAAAATAGATATATTCTAATTTTTTAATGTTACTTTTATTGGTTTTTATTTGTTTTATATTTTTTTTCATATTTTTATTTTTTTAACCATCCTGATCATCACATTCCATTCTCAAACTTCTCCAAATTTTTATTCACATCACCCAGGATAATCCACATCATACTGTATGATCTTAGCAAAAATTAACCTCTCCGATCACAGCATATCCAATAGCTAATATCAACCAATTATTGGTGATCGTACTATATGATATACTCTTCGTACTGTACAGTCCATGTGGCAAGAGTTATTGGACGATTTGAATACAATCAGTATGATCCTTTATGAAAAATCATCCAGTATGATCCACCTTCATAATGTATGGTGTAGTCATTCAATGATCATACAGCCTGACTCCTCAAGACGATCGCCTTGTACCTAATTGTCCAGTACGATGTCTGATCGTACTATATGATATGAACACCTTTTTTGACCAATCATTTGGATGAATTGAATGCACTAGATTGTCGAGTATGATTTCATGATCGTACTGTATGATTTATGGAATTCTATTTATATAGCCAAAATTATTCAATTTCTTCACACCATTCAAATTCTCTAATCCTTTACTTCTCTCTTGACCTTCTCTTTGTAAAAGCTGGTGGAAAGTATTCCTAAGCCCTCATAGGTAGTTCCTCTAGGAGAACCATCGATCCTAGATTTACTAAAGAAGTTGATGAAGCAGCTTATCATCGCTACAAAAATATTGGCATTAACTCATCCAAAATAGTCAACCAAGAGGTGCTTGAACGTTTTACCCATACTACTCTTGGATTCATCCGTACTTTGGCCTTTCCCTTTAATTCTGAATTACTTTTTGAATTTTTCATGAGCTTAAGAATCAATAGCGAGGGTACTGCCCTCCAATCCTTTGCTAATAGGAGGCCAATAGAGATTACCTACCAAGACCTACATGAATTTCTCCATCTTTCAACTACTGGTAAAAAAATTCACATTTAAGCTGCAAATTTTGGATTTGATTGGACCCAAGCCAACACAGTTTTGAGAGAATCCAATATTAACTATTACATTTATATTGTTAACACCTTAGTACAAAATGCTAGGATCATCCACCATATTCTACGCAACTCCATAATTCCAAAAGCTAGTGATCAGATAAATATTACCCCTCTGTTGCCTCTTATAACTTATTTTATAATGGCTAAAATTGACTTTAATGCAGATGACCTTCTTATTCGATACCTTGAAAATTTGATAGTTATTCAAGATCCCCATGATAAGAGATTACCCAACCAAGCTTTAAGACATCTCATTTCCTATATCCTAAAGTCCAAATATAACCTTCAATATCCTGCCGCACCTGATCACTTTCTAGTCTTCTATTCTAATAGCTCCTTCCACATCCTTCACAGTGCTCATCACCACAATATTCATTATTTTGATCACCCAGAAGAGGGAGAGGAAGAACAACCCCAAGCACCAGTTCCTATCTACCAGAAGTCTCCTATTGATCAGCTGGTTCAAAGGTTTGATCGGTGGGAGGCTAGATTTGACTCTTATGTAGCTAAGCAGCAACAACAACATGAATAAGACTTAGCTTGCTTTGATGCCTATGGAGCCCAACAGCAGCAGCATGACCAAGATATACCCTAGTTTGGGGAGCAGTTTGCTTCCATTCGTCATTTCTTTCAGCCACCACAACCACCACCTCCTCCACCTGATCACGATGCTTCCTTTTTCTAATTTGCTCCTTTTTATTTGTTTTGTTTGTGCTATTCTTTACTTATGTACTTTGTGATGTCTTTTTTATATTTTGTTTGCTTTTTTGTTGTTTCCTCCTTCTATGATGTCAAAAGCGGGAGTAGTAGTTTATTATTAATTACTTGTATAATCTATTTTAATGAAGTTTGTGACCTATTTATCATTCTGCATTTTTAAATAATAAATAAATTTAAAAAAATTTAAATAAAAAAATAATAAATAATAAATAATATAAACTATCCTTTAAGAATTTCATCTTTCAAGGGAGAGTTTTAGAGAATGTTAAAGAGCTTTGAAATTTTTTAACAACAATATTTGCCATCATAAAAAAGGGGGAGATTATTCCAAATATAGGTCTAGAGGCTATAATTTTGATGATAACAAACATTGTTATTTTCTTATCACTGTTATTATTATATATCTATTTTATTGTCCTGCTCACTAACATTTCAGATCCATAAGTTCACTGGCAACATCAATCAGCTCAAGATAGAGTAAACTAGGGTTGAGTCAATCTATAATTTCAATTTCTATATATTTTTATCTTTCTTGAGTTAAGTCATGTATTTGGTGGACACTAAGCTGAGTAACCTTACACACATACAGACACACTCAAGGGAGTGAGTTGGTGAGTTAGAAAAATTTCTAGTTTTTTAAACTAATCATACAGTATAATTTATATCATACTGAATGATTTATTAACCAAAAAACTCTAATTAGGGCATCCTCTATTAATTAAGAGTGATTAAACTAATCATACTATATGATTAATATCATACAGGATGATAAGTTACAATCAGCAAAATAACCATTAATCACAATTTTGGTAATATTTTAATATTCAAAATCTTTCTCTAATTGCATCATACGATCTATATCGTACTGTACGATATATGACAATCATGCCTAAATTAATCCTATGATTAGGCATTTAATTATGATTAAATTATTCAATCAGATTGTATAAGACGCTCGTACTGCATGACCCGATTCCTGTATGGATCAATAATTAAACGCCACCCATCATTTGGGATGATTAGTTATGAGTTTGTACTATTCGTATGGAATGATGTTCTCAATTGTACCAAATGATCAATATAAAAACTTATACTAATCGTACAGTTGGGTGGAGTTAGAACTGGCTATAAAGGTGGTTTAGAACTAATCATACAGTATGATCTTGGATCATACTGAACGATCAGATGCACAAAATTGAAAATTAAGGCTTCTTTTGGAGGTTCTCTATTTATGCTCTCATATTATCCTTGATTAAATCTCTATAAAGTTGATCTGAAAGAGGGCTTAGAGAAGGAAGAGAGAGAGCTTGGGAGAGAGAGAGAGAGATCCCTGTGAGGGAAAGTTGTGAGGGATTCACAAAGGTTGCTCCAAGCAAGGTTTCCATCATCTTCTTCAAGCTGCTTTTCTGGTTCCTTAGTGGCTCTGGGGGAGACTTTCATCAACATCAGATCTAGGTTCTTTGCCTTCACTAGGAGGGTGAAAAAGGATTCCAAGGTTCTTTGCCTACTCCAAGAGGGAGTAAAAAGATTCCAAAGTTCTCTACCTACTCCACGAGGGAGTAAAAGGATTTCTAGGTTCTCTGCCTACTCCTGGAGGGATTAAAAGGATTTAAGATACTCTACCTCATTGGGTCGGTGGAAATATTTTGTAAGGGCTTCTCCACCTTACTGTGGGGGAAAAAGGAGAAACATTACTTTTAGTGCAATACCTAGAAAGGAGGTTTCTAGGGAGTAGATGTAGGTCAAGTTGACTTAACCACTATAATTCTGGAGGGTTCTTTCTATTTACTTTTCTATATTTAATTTCTGTATTTTTTTGTGATTTGTTTTGTGTTTGAAATCTTTAATTTTTATTATTGTGAAATTAGTTTTGCTTCCACATTATGGGATAAAATTGTTTGTTTTAAGATATTTAAAAAGATTTCAAAAATAAATTTTCTTTTTGCCTTAAGAAATTTTTAAAATAACCAATTCACCGCCCTCTTAGTTAGTCATGGGCTAGTTCTTAGAGGTTTAACAACCTTTACAAACTTTTTGTATGGTCATGATATAACCCAGATTAAAATGCAGGATAATTTCAAAATCTAATCAGAGCCGTTAATCAAAATTGATGACTTTAGTTTTGCCTTCAACCTTGCTCTCCATTTCTCACCAGTAAGCAAATTCTGACATGATCTAATTATTTGGTTAGATGGATCGTGCCATAATTTCTAAAAGAGTGTAACTAAATTAAGAATCTTTAATCTAATGATCAGAATACATTGAATTGGAAGTTCTCTTCATAATTAAACACACTATACAATCTAGTTGCTTGGGATTAGGAAATGACCTCAGTCAATGCTCCAATTACTTAAGCTTGAGTTCAGGTAGATTCATTTGAGTCTAGGGAAGAGATTTGATTCAGGAAGTAAAGTTAGAGGAGCACAAGTGCTCACTTGAACTCGCCAGAGGAGGTCACAGTAGGGGATGTAGAGCTGGAGGGTCTTATAAATTGAATGAAGGAACCTCTACTTAATGGAATTCAGAGTAGTTATAAGATTTTGAAGTTATACCTAGCTGGCTTATTGGCTTAATACACCCCTCCTCAGGCCCTCTGGGCTACTTTGGATGGTCATATGTGGCTAGGGAAGGATTTTAGAGAGTTCTAAGGCCTAAATTTACATGGTTTGCAAGTTTGGATTGAACCCATGAATCACATGGGTAGTTTTTTGGATTGTTGTTAACTCTAACCACCATAGTGGATGGTGTGAAGTGGCAAGAATTCTGGAAGTTTACTGAATGCAATGTGTTGACCTTAATTTTTACACATTTCCCTCGATCATGCTTGACCAACTTGATTGAACCTCATCAAACCCAACTCAACTTGAGTTAGTGCTGATTTGGGTTTACTTGCATCGAATCAGCTCAATTGAATTAAATTGAACCAAAATGAAATGACATAAAGCCAAATTGAGTTTGATTTGGATCCAATTTTAGCCTAATCAATTCAATTTAACTCCAATTAAACTCTAATTAACTTTTTGAGCAATTCAAATCATTTTCTAAACTGGGAAGCTCAATCAATTGGTTAGAATTGAAGTGGTAGGAAGCTCTATGCCTTTTCCTAGATATTTATAATCTCAAATAAGGTGATCATGCTCTATTTTATGTGTTCAAATCTCTAAGATGATGGATGGAATCAGGCGAGCTTCCATTTTTGTGAGGTGGCATACTTTTCCTTCAGCTAAGAGAGGGATTGATAGACAGAGCACTCTTTTCTCTCTCACATTGGCGTATAGGCCCCCTCATAATATCTCCCTCTTAGATCCCCTAACCAAAAACTCCCCTTCCTCCTCACTCTCTCTTGTTCAGAACTATCAGACAATGGAAGTGAATCCCCACCCTTAAGTTACTGTTTCGCACATAAGGAGGGTCGGAGCCCCTTCTTCTGTTTGATTTGCACACCCCCTTGCCTGACTTCTCCAGCCTGATTTAACTCATATTCCTGACACTAGGCCCAAAGTTGACATCCTATCAACCTTTGTCCTATGCTTGACTCTGAGCTCTAGCCTCCCTCGATCGATCTCTTGCTCTCATGCATATATGACGAGCTACCTGCTTGACCACCTATCTGTCTAACATGCAGATCTCACTGACCCCAACCCACACTCATCTGACCCAGTCTGATTTGACCACCTTTACCACCAGCCCTATCCATCTCTAGATCCTAGATCGTATCGCTAGCTTGTTCCTAAATCTAGTACACACTCCCCATCGCTAGTCTCTACCGGTCAGATCTCACCATCGGTGTTACCTCCAACATGTTTGTCCATCCCTTCTTCCTAGCTAAGGCTAGCAGACCCTCTTAGATGCTTATGGACATCCTTTAGTAAACACATCAACTTGTTGTCATGAAGGAAATGATCTTCCCCCTCACAATCCTCGAGTTAAAATTAGAGAAATGTGAAGTAATAAGAAACTTATTATTGTGCATGCATTAACACTTATTTTTTCTCCATTTGTTAGATGCATGAATGATATATATATATATATGAATGAGATATGCACTCATCATTTTTTTAAAAAATTGGGGAGATAACATGTTGATTCAAAATCCATTAGAAAACCTAACCAAGTACGCATCTCCATTTCATGCTTGTCCCTTGCATACAATTGTATTCTAGCATGCCTTTAATCTGAGCCTTTCATGTCTTTCCACATTTTGTTATCATTATGTGTTTACATATGCTATTCCCCCAAATGCTATATCTACACGTTTAATATGAAGGATGATAACATATTAAAAAATGTAAGATTCTTGAAAAGGAGTAACTCGCAATTGCTTCTTTCATTCAATATGCTTTTAACATAATCATGTAAGTTGAGTCACAAATCTCATCAAGTGTTTGGATTAACTTCATTAGAAGATTACATGTTTATTTATCTCATGATTTTGACCGTACATCTCATGCACCATCTTGCATTTTAGCCACTTTCTTGTGTATTATGCTAGGTGATGATTTAACTTTGTCGGTCTATATCCATTATTCAATGTGTAAATCATTTCATACCCCTTGTGTTGCCTCACTTTTTATCAATCGCATGTGTGGCATTAGTATTCATTTTAGTGCAGAGTCTTGAATGTAAGCCCATAATCTGTTAATCATGGCTATATTGAAGAAAGTTATGTGTATCTTTAAATTTTGACACTATATTAGTATTTGATATCAAAGGCTTGAGTACTTTTTGGAAAGATCACACGCATATCTAAATTGCAAAATCATATGTTTAATACAAAAATTTTATAGTCTTATTGAATGTATGTATACATATGTTTTAAGCTTCAACACTATGTAACATTATTAAGGGAATACGATGCTTGTTATGACTTGCAAAAGGTTGCGCTTTTTCTTTATCTGATTAGAGATTTTGAACACATGATTGTGTTTTTGACAATACATACAAAATCTTATTTTAGCACATTTTAACTAGTCATGTGACTGTGGACAAATTAAATGACATGTCCACTGATTTGGGATTTATTGTCTCTTTAGACAAATCTATATAATTTGCATTAATTACTTGGAAAGACAAACTAACGCTATATTATCAACTTGAGAAAAGAAATAATTTATTTTTGTATTTAAATTTGACATAAGGGGAATTCATTCAAGAGGAAAGTATTCACATACACCTATAGTTTTAAATATGAAACTAACTTAGGATTAACTTTAGTAGACATCCAGAAGATTTTTCCCCTAGCTTAGTGAACTAAGATAGGGTTTATTTTATACTGGGAACTTGGGTTCCTAAAGGGGCAAGCCCCTACAGTCAATAACAACTTTGAATAGAAAACTTTTGATTAAAGTGAAGGCTAGACTCATTTTGGATTTAAAACATACGATAGTTGCCATACATATTTCAAAAATATCAATCACTTATTCGAAAATACCTTTAAATTTTACAAATTCTCCTTAAATTCTTTATACTTTTTATAAAAATGAGTTCAAGGATACTGTTACTTGGCATGTGCTACCGTCTAATGAACTAGGACACAAGCAATCACCTTAGATGTATTACATAATAAGATCAACTCTATCCTAACAGATCAAAGGATGAATCAGACTCTGAATCAATGCCTTGAGATGAATAATTTTAACTTTATATTCAAATGACACTAACGAGATGGCTCGCTAAGAACTCTATATTTTATCTTATCTAATTATCCTAATTAAATTTTCTAACTCCCATAATTTCAAAGAAAGTTTTACAGATCTAACCATAAGAGAACTATGAAGCCCACTACCTAGGCCCCTCATACCTTGTCATTCTCTTGTGTGCTGGGATAGTGTACGTTGTAGAAAATAAAATGCATGCATGTATGCAAATCAGGGTAAAGGTGTTTGTATATATATTACCCAATACCATATCATCCTAGATATAGTATACATGTTCCTACAAAGTCTGGAAGATGTATACTGAGTAAAGCCTAAAATAATTGCTATCCACTAATGGAAACTACCACCCATATGATGTAATTCATGATACAATGTAATAAAGAAAAGACCATTATATATAGAAGAAATTTTATTCATTTATTGATTTAAATGTTTACAAAAAGACTCAGACTCTACAGGAAAGTACGGTGGCAAGGCTCTACCACAATGATCCTGGGTTTCAAAGTCTATCACATGCATAGGTTTAAATATGTCTGCTTAAGGTCTTCGAGCTCCAAGTCTTCTATGGAATTCCAGATGACAGTATCTTCCAAAAGTTAGGATATTATCTTTTGGAGCCCCATTTGCATATATAAGTAGGTGTATTTGACCCTTTTATAATTAAAGGCATTATAAAACTCTATATATATACAATCTATAATTTATAGGGACTCATACAAGTACATCATTCCTTGGTACATTCTACTTTAACGATTACAAGAAATATAAAGTAATAGAAAAACATTAGCATATAAAAATAAAGTTTAGGAGTAGTTGTGTATTAACCTAACATGTCTAATATATTCGATGATGGAAAACCCTAATTTCTTTCTATTTGGATGAAGGTGAGGCGGAGTGGCTCTTTGGTGGAAGAATGATGAGGAGGAGTGCCCGTCGGTCTTCTGCCCACTTCGGCGAGGGTAGTGGTGGTAGGAATGCTTCTAGGCATGGTAATTTTTGGAAGGTTTTGGAAGGTAAGGAATCAAATATTCATGAACAAGCTTTGATAGCTACTGATGTCTCATCCGAGGAGCCCTAGTAGACTTTTAACTCATTCGATGATAAACCCCTTCACAACTATTCTTCATTGGGTTTCGATCATTTTACAGTCAGAAATGAACTGGTGTCGGGAGATTTCAATTTTCCATTCACTCCTTAGCCGGATACTTCATCTGGTCGTCATCCCTCCACCTCTCCCTTTGTGAACTCAAGTAGGTTGGGGTGTTCGAACCTCAACAGGTTAATGTCCTGTGTGGTTCTGATCAGGCCCATGCCATTGGTGGACTGACTACTGATATGCAATGATTTGAGCAATTGTGGAGATAAAATTGGAAAGGAATGTAGGGATTATAATACACCTTTGAATTCCATTGTTGGTTTTGTCTTTCATTATAGGTGTGTAAAGCCAACTGATGCAACCATTCATGAGAATTCAAAATTTACAAACTGCACTTCATGTGTTTGCTTAAATGCCTCATCAAAAATTGCCTATTTGAATTCCCAAATTACTTCTCTCCAACAGCCCTCCAAGCTTCCTTTGGGTTCAAAAACTGGCCAAGCATCCCCCAATGCAAGAAATAGGTTGGAAGTCTTCAATATTGATGATGTCTCTAAGGAGGCAATTATTTTAAAGGATGGTGGTTCTGTGACTTCGAATATGGTGACCATCCATGCCAACTTAGCTAGACTTCAAAGAGGGTTAGTGGGCAAGCTTATTGGACAAAGATTTATTTTTTTGTGCTAAGCGATGAATTAAAGTGAAAATAGTAAATGTCTGGAGATTTTTAGCACTTCTCCAGACATTTTCATTTGCCATTTTAAATCTGTTGAGGCTCGTGATACTGTCCTTATGGGGGGACCGTGGGTTGTTGATCGATTTATTATTGGTTTAGATTGTTGGTCTTCTTCCTTCTCGTCCCAATTAATGGTGGGCCTATCTTATCCTGTTTGGATTCGCTAGGCTTACTTGTTGCTTTTGTATTGGGACAACACCAACCTTGTAGGATAGCTTCTTTCTTTAATTAACTTCTTTGGGTTGATGCTCAAACTAACTCTTGGGGGAGAAATGCTTTTGATTGAGTTTACGTGTGGATGGATCTTGGTGCCAAGTTCCCTCCCGGAGTTTGAATCTCTTGGCTTCATGGAAAATTCATCCAAAGAGCTGAATATGAGGGGATCACTCACTGTTGCTTCAACTGTGGCTTTGTTGGGCACAACATTAGTTAATGTCTCAATGTTCCTCAAGCCTCCAAGTAGCCATCACAACAACCCCAAATAAGATATGCTAAATTGTGTGAAAAATCTATTTTGCTCAAGGATAATAGCACCACCTCTTGAAGTGAGATGAATATTGACCCAAATTCACCTTCCACGATCCAATTAGCCATCCACCCATCTCATGTGGAAAGAGAGCACTCTCCTTTTATAATCATGCAATGTGTGAAAGAAGGGTAAAGTCCTGAAAGCTATGGACCTTGGAGTCTAGTTACTTCTATAAAAATCTTGGAGAAAAAAGAAGAAGAATTCCAATGTTGGTATTTGAGGACAAAAGGCTACTCGCCCTTCCTCACAACTCACTAGTGGGGAAGTTAGTGAACCGGCCAAGCAAGTTGCTTCTTCTAGGGATGGTGATCTCTCCAACATTCCATTCAAGTTCTCCTCTGAGGCTTTCCTCTTGCATCCTAGGCATTATGGCCTAAATAAAGATAGAGTCTCCATGACTCATTTTGCCTATTACTCAACATCCAAGGAATCATAAGAAGGAAGGTGGCGGGGATGACTCCCGTTAAGGTTCTCATTGCATGTTTGGAAAGTTTTAGCTTGGTTTATGGTTCTCTCTTCTTTTTTTTTTTTTGTCTTGTTTAGGTGAGCTTCCTTGTGATGCCTCTTCTTATTTGGTACTCTTTGTATAGTTTTTGACTTTAATTTTGATGAATTTTGTTTTTTTGTTTAAAAAAAAGAGCCTAAGTTCACAAAGAGGAATTAAAATGTATGACATTCAGAGTTGCATAAAATAAATAAAAATAAACACAGGGTGCTCCTGAATCAAAGCACTGGGAAAGCAATTCAACAAACCATCAAAGTGTGTGAAGGAGGTTGAGTGGCTTTGATATGTCCTATAGGAATTGAATATTTAAGTTGCATAAGTTTAGTATGTTTGTTCATTAAGGTTAAAAGAGAATTTTTAATTAAAATTTACCTTGTATGAATTTGGATTTTATTATTTAAATTTTAAATGGTTGAAGTTGTTTATTTTATTTTAAAGAATTTATAAGTTAATAACTCGAAGTGGGGAGCTACTAACTTGCAAATCCTAAGGCTTATAATCATAATGCAATCATCCTGCATAAAGGATAGATGATTGCATAAAGTCTTTAGAGATTTTTTGGTGATTTATTAAGGGATAGAGAAGGGTCCCTTTAATTCAATGCACATGCTCTCCAAGTGGAATAAATCAAGATGTATAAGATCATTGATTATTAATGATTGATTAAGAGTTATAAATCCCATACAACTATGCCTTCCATAAATGGGGGCAAGCATAGTGTATAAAACCCTTAATTTGTTATTAAAATTTATTAAAATCCTTTAATCAAACATGTATGTGCTCTCCTAAAAGGAATTAGACACCACATAAAGGGATTATTTGGTGATTTAAGATGTATTAAAGACCTTAAAAAGTATTGCTAAAATGCCCTCTAAAAGGAAGTAAGCGTTAAGCATTAAAGGTCTTTATTATTTAATTAATATTAATTATCAAATTTATTTGATTAAAAATAAATTTAAAAAAAAATTTATCAAATTAATTTTCTTTTTTTATTTTAAATTGTTGTTGAATTTTTCTGATTTTTAAGAAAATATTTAAAATTTTTCATTAATTATTGTTTTCATAATTAATTTTAATCAATTATTAATGAATTATTAATGAATTGTCATTAAATTTTACTAAACAAACATTTTGATCTAAATTCAATTAATGATCTCTGACTTTATATTATTTTATTTAAATTTATTACATATATTTTAATTATATTTATTATTTTTATTTAATTATATGTGAAATTGGTCATTTATTGAATTATTTAAATAGCCTAATTATGTACATAAACTTAGGCTATTTAGTTTTGATATCAAACTACTCCAAAATTTATGAAATTGATAAAATTGGTTAAGGATAACCAATGGATTAATCCTTGCAATTTTGGGATTAATTTGATTTGTATTTTATTTTTAATGAATTTATTTGATTAATTTTTAATTAAGGATTAATTAACTATTAATTAAATTTTGATGAAAATTAGTTCTGGATTTCATTTTTCCTTGATTATAGAGATTAATTAGAATTGAGTGAAATTTTATTTGTATTTTTATGAATTTTATTTAAATTATTATATTTTTTGGAAGAATCAACCCTTATTTAAGGGATGATTTTCATTTAATTTTGTTTTATGATCAATTAATGTCAAATAAAGGTACAATTAATTCTTGGGGTGTAAAATATGTTTATGTTTACTAGTATAAAGTTTAATCCCTCTTGGATGTGTGCATGAGTTCCTAAGACTTTTTTAAGTTAACTAGTCGTTGTCCTTAATTTTTGTTCTTAGGTGTCATGAAGACTTAAATTGGCTTAACAATCAGTATAACTAACCCTTGCATACATACACAATCAAACCACATCTATTTAGTGTCTTAAGTCTATATGGGTAGAGTATATTTTATTTCTAATTACTATGGTCAAATTGTGACTTAAGCACTTAGAAATTTATTTAACGTCAATAGGTAATTCAATCACGATTGGGAAAATTGCAGGATGTGTGTAATATCCTATAATTATTCTCTGCCAAATTTGAATCCATTTTTAAGAATGGCTTAAATTTAATTAAATAAATATAAAAAAACTAATAATTAAATTTAAGCTTGAACCATCCATCATATTACCTTAATTTTAATTTTAGTAAATAGTACTCTTCAACCTAAATCCATAAAGGTACTATATGCCTAATTTGGATAAAAAATGAATTTACTGGAATTTTTAAAGTTCTAGGTTTAAAAATAATTATTTAACCCCAATTATTTAGGCATCACTAATTGTGCAAGTGACTTTACACACGATTGCTGACGATTAAACCATATAGAAGGTGGCGGTCAAGTGAGCCAGCTCACTTAACCAGTGCGGTAGTGAACGTAACTATTTGATCTACCCTGGTTCTAATCCAATGGTCCCAATCAAATCTTATGGTATAGACTAATCTGAGAGATCAAATGGGATTAGAAGACAGTAAGATCTTGACCATCCAAATTAAAATAGAATAAGTGAATGGTGGAGATTTCGTCTTCTTTACATAACAACAAAAAAAACCCAAGGTTTACCTTTCATTTTGCATCATCAATAGGGATATCCAAATGATGTAAAACTTTAGAAAGTGGTACATTAGAATGAAAGGAATAATGGAGAAATGTATTTAAAAGCTTTCATGGAATTTTCTAAATTCTATTTTGAATCCAAGGTAAACTCCTAGAGTTTACATTTTACCTCTACAACAACAATTTTAGAAGTTATTTGAGAGCTCATTTTCTTTATTAAGAGATGCTCTAGAACTTTGCTGAATATAACACAACTGGAGGAAGCATGGAAAGTGATTTTGAATGGTGAGCATGGACAAGCTTATGGTACTCCATCTATCTCTTTGCCAATGAGGTCCAAATGCTAGGAAACACTAGGGACATGTTTAGGAGCTTATGGGAGAGAAAAATGGAATGAGAATGAGATTGGAGGAAGTCTATAGAGTGAGCCTAGGTGGAATGAAGGTTTAGTTATATTTTGCCTAATTCAGGTACTAGAGCTCATCTGGACAACTAGGATTGATCAGGTGGATTGCTTGGATGTTTGACAACTCTTTTAGGTTGTTAGGGAGTTAGGGGGAGTGGTTACTCAGGGTGAGAATGCTTGGGTCATTCCAAAAGGGAGGGGACTACTAGGCTCTCTCAAGAAAAATAAATAGTTATGATTTGCTCGATGATCTTTAAGAATGCTCTAAAAGAGGATTGAACAATTAGGATGGTTTGGGATGGGAAGAATTGAGAGTATGACTAGCTTTAACCATTTGAATTAATTTGAGTTTTTGTTAATTGGTTTGACCAGTCAAGAGGTCAAATTTGTTGAGTTGGAGTCTATAGGTTGTGTGGATGCTGGCGAGGTGGATTGGAAGGGGTTTAGAGCAATGGTTTGAGAGTTTAAAGGAAGGGTTGAACCTAAAAGGTCTCTTTGGGGCTTGAGTTGACTATTTGACCATTTAATTAGTCAAATCAACTAGGATTAACCTTATGAGGGTTTTAGATGTTGATTAAGATGAAATGCAAGATGGTTAAAGTAATGAGAATGATGTTTGAATGGAACATTAGACGTATGAATAGATTTGATAACGTTTAATGTGTTGACTTGGTCAAAGTCATCATGACTTGACTCATAAAATGTTTTAGTTATATTTGAAACTTATAATGGAGTAGGTTTGAGGTTTTTATGGTTTTGAATTGGGTTTATATAATAGTTTGACCCAATTAGGTCTGATTTGACCAGACCTAGGTTCAGTTGACCAAATCAACTATTGAATGGTCCAAGGTGATCAGTTAGATCCAATCCATTAAGAATAAGGTCTAGAGAAGTTAGGTGAAGATCATAACTAACTTGGTGTTCAATTGGTGTTAATTGGGGTTGATGATTAATTGAGCCAACTTAATTGGGTCAAATGAGCCAAGTAATTGTTAAAAGTACCAGTGATGGATGGTTTGCTATATGGAGCTCCTAGTGAAGTGGTTTGGATGATGAATGAGGTAGAATGCATTGGGTCAGTTGATTGCAATGCAGGGTTGGAATTTCTCAAATAGCTGTAGTTCAGTGATTGTACCCAATGATTTTGATTATTGATGGTAATTAAAATTTGGTTGAATATGAATCAAAGAGCTATTAAATAGTGATTATAAGCTAGTTGATTGACAACTCGGTGATTGTCAACCATAAGATGATAATTAGGAGCTCAATGATCAAGATGACCTCATACAAAAATGAGGTCAACAAATGGACCCCTAACGGGTGTGATGAACTCAAAAAGTAAATCACTCATAATGGAGTTGATAGAAGTGATCAACTAAATCCATAAAGAAATTGGGAATTTAAAGTTTGCTTTATAAATTAGAGGATACTCTGCTAAATATGACTAAGCGAATTAGCACATTTAGCAAACCAACTATATGGAAGGATGAATAATTATAGAGATTTGATTATAATTTGAATCTAAATGAGAGATTGATTCTGAAATAGAAGGATGTAGGTGACAACTTGATTGAAAAATTGATTTTCAAACAAGAAAATGGAGGGCCTAACAAAGAGATCAATTCTTAAAGAGGGAAATTTAAACCTTGAATGGGAGATCAATTCTGAAGCAAAGATAGATACTCAAATCAAAGATAAATTCTGAATGAGCGAATTTAAGACCTATTTGAGAGATCAATTCTCAGCTAGGAAGGTTTAAACTTTGAATAAGAGATCATTCCCAAACAAAGAAGGATACCCAAATGGGAGATCTATTCCCAAATGAGTGAATTTAAGACCTAACAAAGATATCGATTCTGGAACAGGAATATTTAAACTTTGAATGAAAAATCTATTCCCAAATAAAATGGATACCTGAATGCGAGATGAATTCCCAAATAAGTGAATTTAAGACCTGACGAGAGATTAATTCTTGGATAGGAAGATTTAAAATTTGATTGTGAGATCGATTCCCGAATAAAGATATATATCTTAATGGGAGATCGATTCCCAAATATGCAAATTTAAGACCGAACTGATATATCAATTCTCAAATAGGATGATTTAAACTTTAAATGGGAGATTAATTCCCAAAGAAGCAAATTTACCACCTGTCTTTCTATGAGCCAAAATGAGTCTTCGTAGAACTTGCACTAAGTCACATACTTGGAAAGTTCTCAGACAAACCAATTTATCATGAGCTTTGATCATTTTAGCATTATACAACTAAAAGTTTTGTTAAGCTTATAGACACTTCTATTCCAAACCTTTGAGCTCTTCTAAGTAGAGTTTAGCATTCTAATATGAAGTTATCTTGTAATTTATAGCAACTGTAAGTTAAGGTAGATGCAGTTCCAAAGGAATAATAAATTTTGCATAAAAAATTAAAGCATATGACATAGATTAAGTTAGAGTTCTAAATGTCATTTGGTATGCCCACAAAGCTTCAGCCAACTTCTCATGCCAACGACACTTATTATAGTCTAAGATTTTTTTAATATCCAAACCAAAGTTTTATTAAAGGCCTTTACCAATCCATTTATCTAAGGGTATAGATGGTAGAGTATCTTTAATCGATGTTGTGATGTTTAGCTAAACTATTTATCTTAGTACTTTTGTATGAAGGACAATTATCAGATATAATTTGGTGAGGATAACTGAATATATATATATATATATATATATATATATATATATATATATATATATATATATATATATATATGATATTTTCTTTGAAGAATTTCAAAACGTGATGAGATTTAACTTTTCTCAACGGAATTGCTTCTTCCCATTTTGAGAAGTAATCTATAGCTGTTAATATAAGTTTGTGACCTCTGGAAGATGGGTGATTTATCAGACTGATGATATATGTACCCTAACTTTCAAAAGGCCATAAAGCAATGGTTGGATGTAAGATATTTTGTGGCTGATGTGAAACTACATCATGTACTTGACATTGATGACAATAATGTGCAACATTCATGAAGTCATCTATCATCGATGGCCAATAATATCCCATTCATGTGATTTTCATCTTCATTTTTGGCTCAGATTGGTGTGCCACACAATCCAACACGCACTTGTTCTACAATCTTCTACATATCTAATTTATTTAAACATTTCAACCATATCTAATCGAATGAACTTCTGTATAAGGTGTCGTTAATCAGAGTATAAGACAGCAATCTTCTTTTGATTTGATCTACAACTGATTTATAATGAGGGAGCTTATTTTCTCACAAATATTCAATGAAAGGTTTTCTCCAATCCACCATTTCATCATCTATTGTTAAAACAATTTTTACCTTAGTTGATAATTTTCTATTTATACGTTCAAAATAAATGGATGATAAGATTTGATGACCTTGTACTTTTACCAAAATCAAATTCCTTCTAGGCAAGCCAGAGCTTTGACTAGCTTTGCTAAGGCATCTGCTGTAGAATTCTGTCCACAGGGAATCTTGTAGATTGTCACATTTAAAATATGTTCTAGCAAATGCATCATATAATGATGACAAGGAATCAAAGTTTCTTTTAACACTTTATAAATTCTAGCTACCTGATTAATCACAAGCTACCAATCTACATAGATTTTGATATCTTCGAATTCATTTAAGATTGTCAATTCTAAGATAGTTATCAATTCCTCAAACTCAGCTTCATTGTTTGTATATGGTTCTAATATATGGTAAGAGTAATACATCAAATCTTTATCTGGAGTGATGACTACTATACAAATACTGGCTTGCCCTGGGGAAATATCACCTGAAGCTCCTTATTGGCTAGAAGTACCACCATAAAAAAAATCCCCAATAGACTTTTCATTTGATTATAATTCCATAATTTATTCATCTCATAATTCATCATTTATCGGGCAATCATCTTGCACTAGATTAGCTACTAAATAATCTGTGATTGATTCTTTTCGCTACTCATAAATGGATGAATGTAATCTCAAATTGTGATAGAATCATTGACCATCAAGCTAATCTTCCCAATAATGTTGGTCAAGTTATAAAATATTATAGCAAGTTTCTCTTAATAACATGTAGTGCCTCAACTTTTGAGTAGAGAATATCAAGGCTAAACAATACTTCTCGATTGAAGGATAATTTAATTTAGTGGAAAGTAAACATCTGCTTAGATAATAAAGTGCTCTATCTTTTCTTTTCTCATTAGCTTGAGCTAACAAAGCGCCAAGAGATTCACTTAAAGCTTTGGTATATAAGATATGCAGCTTTCCTGGAATGGGAGATATAAGTACTGAAGGATTTGTTAAATATATATTATATTATCAAATGCTTTCTGGCAATTCGCATCTCGTTGAAATGTAGCATTTTTCTTGCATAATTCTATAAATGGTTCACATCTACTTAAAAGGTTTGATATGAATCTTCTAAGGTATGTTAATTGACCTTGGAAAGATCTCAATTGGGTAAGACTTTTAGGTGGAAGCATTTCTATTATCTCTTCAATTTTCTTTGGATCAATTTTGATTCCACGGTGTCACAATACATACCTAAAAATTTCCCTGAAGTGATGTTGAAAGCACACTTCAAAGGATTCATTTTTAAATTATATTTATGTAATCCTTTGAAAATAATTCTCAAGCCATATAAATGATCATCTCTTTTGAGACTTTAATGACTAGATCATCGACATAACACTCCACTTGGTGGTGGATAAGTTCATAAAAAGTTCTCGTCATTACTCATTGATAAGTTGCTCTAGTGCTCTTCAATCCAAAAGACATAACTTTATAGTAGTAGATCCCTATAAGCATGTTGAATGTTGTATATTTTTTATCTTCAGGATCCATCTTGATCTGGTTGTATCTAGATGAATCATCTATAAAAGAAAATATAACATGAGAGGAAGCAATATCTACCATGAGTTTTAGTATAAGAAGCCAAAACTCATCTTTAGGATAAGATGCATTCAAATCTCTAAAATTAATACAAATACATATCATACCATTTTTTTTCTTGTTTGGAATGATGCTTGCTAACTAAGTTGGATATTCCTCTTCCCTAGCAAACCCAACATCAATTAACTTATTAACTTCCGCTATTACTTACTGCTCGATGTTGAGTCGCATCCGTTGAGGCACTTATTTTTTTGGAATCATCTCTGGTTTGATCGCCAACTTATGAACTACTATGTCTGGAGATAATCTAGGCCTTTCTTCAAAAATCTAGGCGATGTAATCTTTGAATTCTGATAATAACACGATCATGTTGTTCACCTCATCTCATTCAACAAAGAGATTATGAAAATTGAACGAGCATCTTCTTCAGTACCCAAATTTATTTCTTTTAGATTGTCGATTATAGATTTAATCTCCTCTAAAGTTCAGGAGGTACATTCCTGATTTGAGAGACATCTTGATTATCTGAAGTTTTTAAACAAAGTTCATTAAAAGGCATAATGTTCATCAAAAAGAGACTATCATACTTTAGATTATTTGATATAACTAAGAAATATTCATCATCATTAAATGAATTTAGAGTACTGAAGCCAACACCCAATCTTAATATATATTTATGGTATTTTGTAATCCATAGGTGTTCAAATTGTTAGGCTTTAGCTCCAATTAAATTTGAATGCATTAAACCTTGCTTAGCCAAATTTACTTACACAATTCAAGTACCAATCAAAAGGAAGTTCTATTATCTCATCCATCAATGGATCATTAAGGTTACATCAATTTTTGGGAGTTTACAAGTGGAAGGTATAAAGGTATTGGGTTTGCAATCTGGATCTAAAGGAAGCAAGGTTTTCACCTCTAACCTCTTTACATCATTTTGGAATTGTAGGGTTTAGATAATATTTTCCACATACCTTTTTTAACTTCTCCATGGTAGACAAGTCTGAATTATCTTCTCTAGTGACTTGGACCTTACCCTCATCACTATCAATTTCTATAAAAGTTTAAAAATTTGGCTGATTGATAAATTTCATATATTCTACAGCCTATGGATCTTTCTCAAATGCATAAACTCTTCATCTAAACAAGATTCCGAATAAATATGTATTATAAGCTCCCTTACTTGTATATATTACTCTTCATTTTCTTGTATCTCTTGATTTTCTCATCCTTGACCTCTTCCTCTAGATCATTGTGTCAATATACCATCCCTTTGTGAGGTAGGGGTAGGTGATCAGTGAACATTATGTTCGAGATCAAAATATTATCCTTTTTCCTTTTATTCTTCTTTTTCATTTCCTTTTCTTTATTTTGCTTTTACTTCAATTAGTTTGAGAGTTTTAGAGAAAATACTTTGTTTCTTAGGCAGATAGTATGAAGCATCTTTGTATATACATACTTCATGAATTAAAAATGGTTGTGAATCACCCTTAATGAAGTGCTTTACCCCCTCTCGAGAGTATTGGATACACTAACAAAAGGTTGAAGAAATTGTTTTGTATTCATGGAGCAAGGGTCTACCTAGAAGAGCATTAAAAGAAGCTTCAGAATCTATTATATAAAATTTAGCTTCATTTTTTAGGGTTTCTATTTCTAAAAGTAAGGTTATCAAACCCAAAGTTCTCTCGCCTTTCTCTTTGAATCCTCGCAACATCATTTTATCAGAACTAAGTTTGTAAGTATCCACTTTTAAATATACAAGAATTCTACGTGTTATAAGGTTGAACGATGCACCCAGATCAATAAGTACTCAAGATAATTTGAAATTATATATATTCATAGAGATGTATAATGGATGATTATGATCCGCCATTCCAATTAGCAAATCTTCATATGAAAATGTGACTCTAGGGACTTCTTTAAAGTATAGTACTTCTTCTGATTGTGTTGATGCTAGTTGAGCCATACAGATCTCTAGATCAAGTAAAGCTTTGACTAAATCCTCCCTCATTTCTTTAGAAAGAACCAAAGCATCATAAATACTTAGTTTCACTAGTAGCTTTCTATGGTGAGCTAACACATTATACTCCACTTTAGGAATTTTGGTATTCTCTATATCTAGCTGTTGAGCTTATTGAGGTTGATCAGAAATGTCTGGATTATCTATAACTTATTTCCCTTTATCAGTAGCTATAGATTATAGAGGTAAAACTTTATAACTATTAAGATTGTCACGCACTACTTCTTCAAGAGAATGATCTTCATTGGGTTTTGATTATTGATCATCGATTATCATTTGATTTTCTTCTACTGGACTATTTGAATTAGAGATTTCTACTTTGATATTGATAGGATCACCTTACACATCAAGTATAGGAGAATCACTATCATAGTAATATTGTAGTTGTTCATCTACGTCATTTATATGTATTTCTTTAGAATTATTTTCATCATTATTTGAATTTTCATTCAGATATTGATCAGTGGAAATAAACATGATATATGAAATATCTTTTTTGATTACTTTCTTAGTATTGGGTGAGATGAAGTAAGAGTCATACCGGGTTAATGGTCTGAGATACATATGCTCTCCATTTGTAGAAATAATTATTTATCAAAACCTAATTCTATTTTATTCTTCCCTTCCTCCCTTGATACTACAGAATCTTGAATAACTCGCCTTCCTTAGGTTCTTTAGTTGAAACTTTTTTCTGCTCCTCGTCATGAGCTACCAAATCAACCTAGGTTGGATTATGTGTTCTTGGGGGGTTCTTGGAAAGATGAATGATATAGTTCATTAATGATTCTTTTAAAAGAATGGGATAATTCTCTACACCACCTGTCATCATATTTTGAAATAGAAGAAGGTGTAGAAGGATCACATAATATACACTTAGCAGATGCTTGACCTGAATCAACTAAATATTCTTTGGGTATCACAACTATCCGATCTCTATAATTTTTGTCCATACATTCTTTGAAAGTTATGCAATCTTGCAACTCATGGATAAGCATTTCATGATATGGACAATAATTGGGTTGCCCTACTTTGCTCACATATTCTTATTTCTTAGGATTAAGAAGCTTAAACCCTAGCTTCTATGTGAGGCTTTTAAAAATCATCTTAATGTCCACTCTTTTAAATGGATATATATTGCTCTTAAAGCAGTCAAATTTTTTTGTTCTTTATTTAGGAGTTAGATAAGGTTGGGGTCTAGACTTTTGATCACTCTGGGGTCTATTATAGTGCTAATATTGAGGAAGTCGACTCGGATTCTCTACCTGAATCTATATTAGCAGTTTCCCCTTATCAACTATAGAGATTGTTCTTGATTTCTTCTCTAAAGCTTATGAGGTTTTGCTTTCTTTAATTATAAAAAGCATTGATCTTTTAAGAATGTTAGTTGAGAAGCATCCTCTTAAAGATTGGAATCCTTGCTTAATAACTTCTAAAAAGTTTTGTTTGTGAAGCCTTTGAGTAGAAAGGAAATAGGACCAAGAATATTTTTCAGAAGGAGATTGCAATTGGTGATGTGATGCTTTGCACCAACAAATCTCTTCACAAACATAGTTTATAGCTCATTGAAAGTATGGATTAACCCATTGGGAAGTTCAATAGACCAATCAAATGTAATACAGGATAAGATGCTAATGAATTACCATAATATAAGGGCATCGTTGCCACCAGCTTTGTAGTAACAAGCTTTGAAATTCATGGGAAGTTATTTAGGATTACCCGTACCATCAAAAGTTTTGAATGAAGGAGGCACAAATCCTTTCGGATAAGGGACTAAGTTATATTCTTATGGATATGATATACCCTTTACAACAGAAGAAGTACCATGAGATTTATCTAGTGCTTCTTTGATTTGTTGCTCAACCATCTTCTTGTTATCTATTAATTGCACTGACTCTGCTTATAATTTTATTAGTTTATTTTCCTTATGAAGTGTTTTTCCCTTGACATTAACTTGCACTTATTCACAGCTAAGGATTTGACTTGTATATCTGGTGTAGGGGATACTTTGCCTTACATGATGACAATCCTAGCCATCATCTCCTCTAACTTCTTCTCCATTCTCAATATCTACTCATCTTTCTCACTAAATTATACTAAAAGTTAAAGAGTTGAATCCACCGTATCATACTCATCAGCTTGATCATCAGCAGCTCTTTCTTCACCTTTACCCTTTTCCTTCTCTCTTTGTAGTGATGAACGAGTATCTACTATGTTTACAATGCCAAAAATCTCTTCATCATGAAATTTTTTTATGCATTTTCTATAGCTTCTAGCTCATTGATGCAATAGATACTCTATTTTAGATGTTCCATCATTTCTTCTAATGACTTTTCTTACACATGATGCAGATCCATTGGAGTGTACTCTCTAGTATGAGATAACTCGATTGCAAACTTCCCTTTTCATGTTTATTCCTCCACTGCATTACTTTTATAAGAACTAGATGTAATTGGAGTGGCTACCATCGTAGGCTGCCAAATCTTCTTACCAGCAGATAATGAAGTTGGCTGATTTGCAAAATTCAGCCTTCTTATATCAAAATGAGATGACAATTGGCTACCTTTAAAGTGATGTCTATCAACTCTAGGCGAGTGATGATTTCAAGAGTGACGAGGAGTTTTACTTTGATAATCTCTATGATAATTTGATATATGTGGGGACACTGGATTATCACATCTTTAAGTTAACACTTAGTATCCTAAAAATCTTTTATGATTTTATTGATTTTAATAACTACTAGATGCTGATCTATCACTAGCTTTTGGAAAATTCTTCGATCCTCAAGAGCATTCTGCATTCACAGTTGACTTATGGAGCTACCCTTTCTCTACATTATTGAGGTTCAGCATATCACCCCTTTAACATCCTTGTAAAATTTAGTATTTAAATGTCCATAGCTTGTTGCACGCTCACAGACTAAACCATGAAATAATGATTTAAACTTCCTCTTCTTCTCATATAAGGTGGGAAGAATTAGTTGTTTGTACAGGGCAAGAGGGGAAGAATTTACTATCCAAGTTATGATATCTTGTCCAGCAATAATTGATAGTGGGTGAAATCTACTACCTCTTAGCTATAGAGAATTAATATATACTTTAGGAACTTCAAAATTTGCTTCCTTTGCTGCTTTAGTTGTAGTGGTAATCAGAATGTTCTCTTCTACTAGCTTGGCTTTTCAACCCTCCTGCGCATACGATGGTTCATGTTACAATGTTGAGACTTAGTCATCTCATCGATTTCAAAAGATGACCTTAAAATTTCTAAATACATGTCCTTCAAAAATGATTGAAGACTTTCCCTTATCACAGACAGTTGATTGTGGAAAAGTTAAGCAAGAAAAGATTGAAGGTTTAGTAGCTGTAGGGATAGCTACAAACCCACCCTCAATGTTGATCTGTGTTTGAATTGAAATTATAGAGACTTCTACAAATTTGACCACTTTAGCTTGTGGTCTAGGGAAAGTGATATATTATCAAAACCTGACCCAAACTGAATCTGGGAGCCCTTTGAAGACTAAGCTGAGGTGATGTTGAAGTTGAAGATTAACTTGCCTGATATTTTTTAGAATTTAAAAGGAAATCTATATTAGTGACTGAACTTAATGAACTCAAATTAGATGCTGAATCAGAAGATCATACTAAACCTAATTTATTAACTCTCTAAGGAAATTCTAGATAATTGATGATGGAAGTGAGATGATTTTGATGATGGACCCCGAACAAAGAAGAACCTGATTTTGGACTATGGATTTAGAATGAGGATTAATTGAGAATTGAAGTTGAACATGATGATATAGTGAATGATTGAAATTATATTTTTATTATAATGATTGAAAATAGGCAACTCATTCACATAAATTATTATATTATGAATTTAGAGTATAATCTCCACTAAAATGGAAAGTAAACCCAATCCTTAAATTAAATGGTATGACCACTAGTTTGGGATTTAGTGTTCATTATTTTATAACTCAAAATTTTGAAAGATGCATTTTTACCTAGAACAATCAAGAATTTATTCAGGAGTCATTTTAAGCCCAAATAAAAAATCATCTTCACCATAACATCTTTATTGTTGTGTTTTAGTTTCGCTAATATTTTATAATTTATTGGCAATGGTGAAATTTCCTAAGGAATTAACACCTATCGGTACAAGTGGGATTTTGGTACTATCAGGTGTCCATTTTGTAAACATATTTCAGCAAAATTTTCTAAATAAAATAAGTTATTTTATGGTAGTTTTTCTATAATTTTTTGACTTCCTAAAAGAATTTTTATGAATTTTATAGTAAAAAAATATTATAATAATATTATTATATTATTATTTTATATAAAAATATATTTCCACTAATTAAATTTTTTAAAACCTCATTTCTTAAACCCATTTTTGTTAACAGAGAAATGTTAGAAGAAATACGAAGAAAGAGAGGAGAGAGAAGGAAGGAAGTTAGGTTTTGGCAGCTATGGAGTGATTTTTGTCCATAGGTCCAATTAGAAATTTTGCTCTTCTCAAGGTGGGATTCTGTTACCGAAGTGTTGTGAAGCCAGCGCAGTAAACGACCGAGGTGGGCTTTTGCTACTAAAGTGTTGTAATTCCAACGCCATTGGAGACCGAGGTTAGATTATGTTATGCCAGTGCTAGTGGGTAACCGAGGTGAGATTTTATTATGCCGGTTCTACTACATGTCGTGGTGGGATTTTGGTGAATATATAAAAATTTGGGCTTATTAGCTATATTGATAATCATTATGAAGTGTTTGTTTATAATTTAGTTAATTTTTGTATTTATTTAACTATATTCAATTCAATTTCAGCAAATGATTCAGTTTAGAGTTCTTTTGGCTTTAATTATTAATTTCTATTTTAGGCTGCAATAACCTACTGAGTAATGTTAGCTCATCCTTACTTTTGCTTTTATTTTCAGGCCCGGGGAAGGGTACAGAGCGAGCTGAGTAGTTTGGATAGCAAGCTCGAATTTGTGTTGTAGGTATGTTTTGGTTAGTTTTGATTTTTGTAGGAATGGCTTTTATTTTGTTATTCTCTATATTGCTAAGAACTATTGTGGATAGCCTTCAGATTATATATTTTTTGATGATATATAAAAAAATTATTTTGAGATTCAGTAGACTTTCACTTTATATTACATACAATAGTGTTCTTACACTCCCTTAAAACCCACATGGATATTCTCCCTCACTTACAACCTCACCCTTTCTCTCCCTTGATCAAAGTGCTCTCTTCAATGCACTCTCATAGAAGACTCAACCCTCTGACTGCTAAAAAATTTCTATAAAGTCTACTAAGAATGTTTAAATAGTGGGCTCCAAAAGCCCTAATTACTTAATTCTATCGACTTTGTTCATACAGTACAATAAAGGGGTCATACATTATAATTAGTTCAGCACCATCAAAGATCATTTAGTATGATTATAAATCTTCCAGTATGGCTATAAATTATTTTAACTATTCACTTGCTCATTTATTTCTAAATAATGTACATATACAATCAATTATGTATAGAAAATAATGCACCTTAATTCACCCAATCATACCTAATTCACTCACAATCAATTCCTACAACTCTAGTGATAATTTAATTCTTCCAACAAGCATGCTCTTATACTAAGTTTTTGATGCCCCAAAATAAAAATTAGAAAGAATTGTATTTTTTACCTTTTAAAATAACAACTAAAGCTATTTACTTTATTTCAATAATATAAATATGAGCAAAAAAAAAATCTTTTGATCAAAATATCAATATACATCATTATCCAAAAATCATGTATAATAGTCTAGAGTCATATAAATATAATATACTATCCACTCACACCTCACTACAAAGAATATATAAAAGATAAAAAAGAGATAAGATAATAGAAAAACTTTAAGAATCCTATAATTAATATGTCTCACTCTCCTGATCCTCTTCCCTAACGTAAAATTATTTAAAGCACATATAATTAACTAAAAAACCAGGCAGGTCACTAAAATCTTACTACTCAACTCAAAGCATGAAAAGAAGTTGTATGAAGAAATCACTCGATTCATAAAAGTAATAGTCAATATGATTATTTATTTATGCAAAAAATAGAAAAATACATGCAATAATAGTAAAACACATAAAATAGTAAACTGGTATGGTATTGAGGCTAGCAAAATAGTGTAATAAAATTAGAAAAATATGTAAACTAGTAAACTACTAAAAATATTAAAATAATAAAGTAGTAAACAGTCATTTAATCATACATCATATTAGTTCTATCCAATCAATAAAGAAATCTTATAAATTAGTAAAACATAAGCATCTATGAAGTGTTAGAATTTATAACAATACAATACTTTCAGGAAATCATATAAGAGTATACACATAATGTTCAATTAGTTTATATCAATATGAGATCAGTATCATATATCACATACTTAGTAATAAAAATCATGTGCTCAGTAATAGTAAATCAATATAATGATAGGAATTAGGTACTAAATAACAGGAAGTGCATCCCAATAATCACACTAAATAAGTAAGGTGTTCCAACTTGCATGGTGTTTTCTGAGTAATCAATAAATTAATAACTATTAGTTTAGTAAATAGAGTCATCATTTTTTTCCTGTTGGCAAAGTAATTAACTTCTTATAACTCCAAAATTTGTGCATCACATGAAGTTGTAGAGGATAACACTAAACCATAGTATTTAAAGAAAACCTATCAGCCCACCATCATATACATGTTTAAATTAGTCTTTAGGCAATGTTAGTAAACCATCCTTTACTTATATTCATATATATTATTGCAAAGGTAATAGAAACCCACTATTAACCAATCACATATCCATTTTCATTCACAATGCTTATATTAATAATATGCTTGTATTAAAATGCCAAAATTACTATTCTATGTAAATAATATAAAACATAATAATTATCATTTTACTCGATAAAATTATAAAATTAATTAGTAAAAATGTCTAAAATAATCAATACTATGACATATAAAATGTTATAAGAGCAAAATTCACTAAATCCAAAAAATGTAAAAAAATCAATTTGGGAGAAATCAAATGGTCAAAATGAAAATCATTAAAAATAGAAATATGAGAGAAGTAACCTATAACGATTTGAACAAGACTAAGGATTATAAAAATGAAAATTTGATAAGTTGACTAAGAATTATCCCCACTATTATTATGGTTAGCTGTCATTTTAAATAGCTGATAAAAGGGTGCCAGCTGTAAAGTGCATGTAAAATTAACATTGTTAATTTTGTAATTCCTAAATCCTTGAATTAAATGGTCAAAAATCACCATTTAATATCCCCTCACACATTTGTCCAAATTTAGAGTTCTTAGGCTCTATGGATTTATCATAAGGAGTGCATCACAATCACTATGGTTTTGAAGTCTAATGTTAAATAAATAAAAAGTAATTTAAAAATACTCTATAGAGTATTTTGGAAATTATTTATTAAATATTATTTATCTTGAGCTTAATTTCATTTGCATAATTTTAGGAGATATCTAAAATTATTCATCCCTATTTAAACTTAAGAAGGGCTTCAAAAATAATTTTTTATTTATATGTTACATAAATAACCTAAAAATTATTGTCGTTGCCAGGTCCCAACTCCTAGATGAGAAAAGTTGAGGGTTGCATTAGGTAGTCGACAACCAATATAAAAATTGTCAAATAATGCTAGGGCGTCCCCTAGAAGTGACGTGTTATATGGCCTAAATACAGTGACAAGTGTACAAGGGTTGCTGCACCGGCTCCTAGGTGTAGTGTTAAATAAGCAAAGGATAGAATTATAGTTTTAAAGATTATTGTTGATGTTAAGATTATTAATATTATTAGTTCTTGTGCTCCTCAAGTAGGTTTGGATATGGGTTAAAAATTAATATTTTGGAATGACTTAGAAAAATTAATATAAAAGATACCTCTTGAATAGAAAGATTTTATTAGAAGAGATTTAAATGGACATGTTGGTAGAGAGATTGACGATTTTAAAAGCATTCATGGTGGCTATGGGTTTGGAACGACAAATGAAGGTGGTAAGACCATATTAGATTTTTCTTTAGCTTATAATTTTTTAATTGCGAATACTTTATTTAAGAAAAGAGATTATCATCTCATCACTTATAAAAATGGATATAATATAACTCAAATTGATTATTTTCTTATAAGAAAATTTGATCATTTAGATTACAAAGATTGGAAGGTTATTCCAAGTGAAACTTTATGTACCCAACATCGATTATTAGTTTTTGGACTTTAAGATAAAGGGGCTAAAAAAAAATAAACTAAATGATATTCTAGGATTAGATGGGGGCATTTAAAGAATATTAACAAAATTATTTTTGAGAGTAAGATTTTAGATCTTAAGATTTTGTCTGTGCATGAGGATGCTAATGTTATGTGGGAAAAAGTGGCTAGTGATATTAAGAATATTGTAAAAGATGTGCTTAGAGTATCAAAGGGAAAAGCTCCTAATAGTAAAAATAGTTGGTGGTGGAATCCAAATGTGCAAGAAAAAAAAGATTTATTATAAAAATTTGTTTAAATGTAAAAATTCTGATAATTATGAAAGATATAAAATGACATGTAAGGAATCTAAAAAAGTAATATGCGATGCAAAGATCTTAACTTTTAATGATTTATATAATAGATTAGATACTAAAGAGGGAGAAAGATATATATATATATATATATAAGTTAGCCAAATAAAGATATAGGAGTAGTAATGATTTAGTTCAAGTGAAGTGTATTAAGGATTAAAATCAAATAGTACTTTTCTTAGAAGATGATATTCAACAAAGGTGGATGATATATTTTGCTAAACTTTTTAATGAAGAATGTGAAAATATGATTGACTTTAGTGACCTTATCACCCTAAATGAAAATAAAAATTTATGTTTTTATCGACGTATTAGCAAAATCAAAGTTAGAGAGGCTTTAAAGAAAATGAAGGGTGGAAAAGCTATTGGACCTGATGAAATTCCAATAGAGGTGTGGAAATGCTTAGGAGATGAGGGAGTTTCTTGGCTCTCTAAACTTTTTAATACTGATTTGAAGACTAAAAGATGCCAGATGAGTGGAGAATGAGTGTGCTAATTCCTATTTTTAAGAATAAAGGTGATGCACAAGATTATGCGAATTATAAAGGAATTAAGTTAATGTATCATACTTTAAAAATATGTGAACAAGTTATGGAATGGAGTTTGCGGCGTGATACTAATGTTTCTCAAAATCAATTTGGATTCATATCAGGTAGGTCTACTATGGAAGCCATACATTTATTGAGAGGTTTGATGGAGAAATATAGAGAGAATAAGTAGGATTGACATATGATGTTAATTGATGATTTAGAAAAAGCATATTATAAAGTTCCAAGAAAAGTGCTATAGAGAGTTCTTGAAAAGAAATGAGTTAATAATGCTTATATTCAAATCATTAAAGATATGTATGTAAGAGTTATTACTTGTGTTAAAATGCAAGGTGGTTTGACTAAGTATTTTCTGTTGCAAATCTGGATTCAAGTGTTATGATTTTAATGATAATAAATATTTTTGTATTCTGTTTGAGTGCATAACCTTTCAGGTTCACTAAATGAATTGTAATTCAAGCCAGCTCAAGATCGAGTCAGTCTATTTGTGTTTGAGGTTTAATATAATTTTTTCACCTTTCTTGAGTCAAGTGTAATATAATGGATCTCTAAGCTAAGTAACCTTGCACACACACACTCAGGGGGAGAATTTTAGTGAGTTAGAGTTTATGTTCTAATTTTATTCATATCATCCTAGATAATAATCATAGCATCCTGGATAATCCATTAAAAATAGAAACCCTAATTAGGGCAGCCATGTCAAGTCGGTCTGATTAAGCTGATCATCCTGGAAAATACTCCCATCGTACAGGATGATATGCCCAAATCAAAAATTCCCAGTAGCCATACTAAGTTAGGTAAGTCTTTATTTTTAGTATTTTAATCTGATCGTCCTGGATAATATGTATATTGTCTTAGACAATTCATTACAACCATGTCTAAATTAGTTAGGTGATTAAGGAAAGTAATTAATATTTGATTATTCGATCATATCATCCTGGATGATTGCAAGATCATCCTGGAAGATCAATTAGAAATCCCCTTCATTCAGTGTTTTTCATTTGGATGACCCGATCAGTCTACCGGATGATACTGCCATTTTTGAACTAATCATCCAGGATGATAGAGATATCATCCGGGATGATCAAGTCATTTTTAAATCATTCGGCATAGTTGCACTAGATGACCTGAACAATGTGCCGGACAATATTGGGCACTTTTGAACTAATCATACATGATGATATACATATCGTTCGGGAAGATCAAGTCATTTTCTTTAAATCGTCCAGGCTTTTCTCCTTGACATCCCGAACTGTCTTCTAGATGATATTCCTAATTTAAACTAATCATCCAGGATGATCGTAGAATCGTCCTAGACGATCTGAACAACTTTATCTTCTAATCGTCCAGTGGAACCATATCGTCTAGGCCAAAAGGGGCTGATTTATACTAATCATATAGGATGATCTTTGATGGCAAGTTAAAATTTAGGGCTATTTTTTAGCTTGTCAATTTAAGATCTTTTTCTTGCTACTATTGAAATCTTTTTCCACTGTCCTTTCCTGAGAGAGCTTTGAAAGAGAGAGGGAAGGCTTGGGAGAGAGAGAGAATCTTGTGAGGGGGAGTTTGTGAGGTGTTCATAAAGGTTACTCCAAGCAAGGATTCGAGTTATTGTCTCTAGTCGTCGTCCCTTGTCCCTTGGTGCTCTGAAGGAGAGATTGTCTGTAAGAAGATCAAGGTTCTCTGCCTGCTTCAGGAGGAAGTGAAATGAGGTAAGGTTCTCTTCCTGCTTTAGGAGGAAGCAAAACGAGTCTGGGTTCTCTGCCTCACCGGGTTGGTGAAAAGGAGTTTCATAAAGGCTTCTCTGCTTTGCTATGGGAGCAGAAGGAGAGTCACTTTATTTTAGTATAATACATGGAGGGGAGGCTCAAGGAGGTGGACGTAGGTCAAGTTGACCGAACTACTATAAAATCTGGTATGTTCTTTCTGATTATTTTCTACACTTTACTCTTCTATTGATGATCGTGTGATTGAAGTTATGGTTTTATTTAAATATCTACACATCATCATGAAATTATATTTATTTTAAAATATTCAAAAAGGTTTCAAAATTGGGTTTTTGCTTAAGGATTTTTAAAACTACCAATTCAACCCCCCCCCCCCCCCCCCCTCTTGGTTAGCCTTGGGCTAGTTCATAAGGGCTTAACATCCTTAATGAACTTTTAAGTGGTATTAGAGTGGAATTTATAAAATCAAGTTTTAAAAAACATTTGAATTTGATCCATGGCTAACTTTGGTAATAGAAACACTACAGAAGGATATTCCATTACTCGACCAACCTTGTTTGATAACATACCTTTTGATTTTTAGAAAACTCGCATGTCCACATTTTTACATTCTATAAATTATCGCATGTGAATGCTTGTTAAAGATAGATACTCTGCACCATTTAGAATAGTTGATGGCGTTAAAACTAAACTTCTTTTTACTGAATGGACATTTGATGATCGTGACTTAGCACGAATGAATGCAAAA
Organism: Dendrobium chrysotoxum; assembly: GCA_019925795.1. NCBI lineage: Eukaryota > Viridiplantae > Streptophyta > Magnoliopsida > Asparagales > Orchidaceae > Dendrobium > Dendrobium chrysotoxum. The sequence goes on from CM034312.1 coordinate 58,408,793, forward strand.
TACTTGAACAATTTTTTCTATGCTTTAAAATTTGAGGATTACATGCGTGTCTCAACTTACACGACTGGTAAAGAAATCTGGGATAGATTGTGTATCACTTATGAGGGCACAAATGAAGTCAAATAGTTTAGGTTGAATATCTTGCTTTTCTACAATGAACTCTTTCGCATGAAACCTAGTGAGTCAATATCTGAAATGTATACTAGGTTCACACAAATTATCACCTCCCTGTATACCTTAGGAAGAGAACTCACCAACTCTGAAAAACTTAATAAAATATTGAGATGTTTGCCCTCTTCTATGATGCCAAGATAACTGCTATCACTAAATCAAAAAATTTGAATAATTATTCAATTGATAACTTACTTGGATCACTAATTGCTTAAGAGCAAGGAGTGAACCAAAGGCAGCTTGATGTAGGTGAGAAGAAGAAAGAGAAGACTGTGGCACTGAAGGCCAATTCAAAAGCTTTCTAAGGAAAAAATACTATCAGAAATGGAACAAAGATAAGAATAGTAAAAATTCTAAAGTTTCTTCTGATATAGTTTATTTTGAATGCAAGAAGCTAGGACATATAAAAGTTGATTGTCCTACACTTAAAGCTCACCCAAGTAAGGAGAAGGGTGAGGAGAAATCCAAGTTCAAAAAGGACAAGAAAAGGATTCAAAAGGCTTTCTGGGCAGATTCTGCATCTGACTCCTCTAAGACTAAAGTTAAAGAGGAGACTACAAACTTGTGTTTGATGGCGAATGAACATCATGGTCAATCTGACTAAGAAGAGGTATGTGAACTAACCTACAATTAATTACTTGAACTTTCTGAGAAAATTCATTCAACATATAGGAAACTTAAGAAAATGCATATTAGCCTAAAATTGGAACTCCTGAACCTGCAAAAAGAGCATAAAGTTTTACTTAAAGATCATTCTAAACTTAATAGCAATCACATGTCATTACTTGATGAATTTGATGAATAAAATAAAAAGCATTCTGAATTAATTGTTGAGCATGATTCTTTGAAAACATTGCATGCTGATTTAGAAAAAGTATTTAAAGAACTGGACAACATGGCATTGGATTTAGATAATAGTGAGCATATATTAAAATTTGAAATTGTAAGTCTTAAAAAAGAAAATAAATTTTTAAGTGTAAAAATTAGTGCATTTGAGAATAACGAAACACCTCCTACATTTGCATAATTTTATAAACCTCCATCACTTGAAGAATCTCATTCAAAATTATCAAAACATGCATCATTCAAACCTAGGAAGAGGCACTATCACCCCTGTAGATTAGTTAATCCTTTTTTTGGCATTAGATGTTTCTCTCATTGCATGTTAGGACATATCTCCCATACCTGCAATTCACCATAGTACACATTAGGTGTGGAGGCCCAAATTACATGATTCACAGCATAACATGGATGCATTGCATTCTTCTTTTCATAAGAACGAACCCAAACTTGTTTAGGTTCCTAAATCTAACCTTTGATGATTTTGTAGGGGTGCTCTCACACAAGACCTTGTGAGAGTATATGGTATCTAGACAGCAGATGCTCAAGGCATATGATTGGAGATACAAATCAATTCATTTTGCTGGAAGCCAAGGCTGGAGGCAAGGTCACTCTTAGAGATAACACCACCAGGAAAGTGGTGGGCGCATGTATAATCGAAAACTCAAAAAACCTTTTGATTGAAAATATTTTGGTTGTAGATGGACTGAAACACAACTTGCTCAGCATTAGTCAACTCTGTGATAAAGCGTTCAGCATAAAGTTCCTGGCAAACACTTACATTATCAACTTAAATAGTAACACTATTTTGCAGGGCAAAAGGATCAATAACGTCTACATGCTTGATTTAAATAACATTGAATGTGCTGCATCATTTTGCTTAAAAATTAATGTTGATGCATCTTAGCTATGACATAGGAGGTTATGTCATGCAAGCATGAAAACCCTTAGAAGAGTAAGCCAAAAGGACTTAGTTAGAGGTGTCCCCGAGCTTACGTTCATTAAGGACCACTTGTGTGATGCCTGTCAACTAGGGAAATAAGTCCATTCTTCATTCCACTTAATTAAGGACATCAGCACCTCTAGACCTTTAGAAGTCCTTCACATGGATCTATTTGGACCCATTAGCACTGCCAGCTTAGGGGGGAAAGTCTATGGATTTGTGATTGTTGAAGATTACTAGAGGTTCACTTGGATTAAATTTCTATCACACAAAATTGAGTCATTTGATGATTTTAAAACCTTCTCCACTTGGATTCAGAAGAAGTTAGGTTGTGAGATCTTGACCATTCATAGTGATCATGGTGGAGAGTGAAAATATGAGATTTGGAACTTTTTATGAGGAACAAGGGATTAGCCATAACATTTTATCTCCTAGGACCCCTAAGTAGAACAGGGTAATTGAAGGAAAGAATAGGACTTTAGCGAAAGCAGCTAGAGTCATGCTTGCTGAGCATTCACTTCTAAAATACCTTTGGGCAGAAGCGATGAACACAACCTATTATGTGTTGAATATGGTGAATGTTAGATCCAATCTGAATAAGACACCCTATGAGATCATTAAGGGTAGAACTCCAAACCTGTCCCACCTCCATGTCTTTGGTTGTAAGGTCTTCATTCTTAATAATGGGAAATCATCCATAGGATAATTTGACCCCAAATCTTATGAAGGAGTGTTCTTAGGATATTCAAGTGTAGGGAAATCCTTTAGGGTGTTTAATAAGAGGACTTTGGTAGTGGAGGAGACCACTCATGTGGTTTTTGATGAATCTGATCTTAAGGAGTCTAGAGCTAAGGAAGAAGAGGAAGTAGGAGAGATTACCCAAGGAGTAGATAATGCAAATCTAGAGGAAAGGGTAGAACCTTTAAACACTTTGCCTAGAGATTGGAGATATTCTTTGAGTCATCCTAAAGAACTGATCTTAGAAGACCCTTCTAAAGGTGTTAAAACTAGGCATGGACTTAGGAAGGAAGTAAACCATTCTTCCTTTATCTCAATGGCTAAACCCAGCAACATCAATCAAGCCCTTTCTGATGAATTTTGGATCTTAGCTATGCAAGAAGTACTTAACCAATTTATGAGGAATGATGGTTAGGAGTTAGTAGAAAGACCTAAGAATATAAATGTAGTAGGAATCAAATGGGTCTTTAAGAATAAAATGAATGATTCTGGTGTGGTGGTTAGGATTAAGGCAGTATTAGTGGCTAAGGGGTACAACCAAATATAAGGGATTAATTTTGAGGAGACCTTTACCCCTGTAGCTAGATTGGAAGCCATTAGAGTGCTACTAGCCTTTACTTGTTATAAGGGATTTAAGCTTTTTCAAATGGATGTCAAGAGTGCCTTTTTAAATGGGGTAATACAAAAAGATGTCCTTGTAGAGCAACCCCTAGGTTTTGAGAGTTCCCAATATCCAAATCATTTTTATAAATTTAAAAAGGCCTTATATGGATTAAAATAGGCACCCAGAGCTTGATATGAGAGGCTTAACAAGTTCCTACTAGAAAGAGAGTTTATAAAAGGGGAGCGTAGACACCATCCTTTTTTTTTAGGAAAGTAGGAGATGATTTACTCATTGTATAGATCTATGTTGATGATATACTATTTGGATCTCCTGATCAAAAGTTATGTGATAATTTTTTTAAAATAATGAGTAAGGAGTTTGTGATGAGTATGATGGGAGAATTGTCCTACTTTTTGGGATTTAGCATAAGGCAAATGGATGATGAAACTTTTTTTGATCAATTAAAGTAATTAAAAACAACTTGAAGATATATGAAATAGATAAAGCCAAGCCAATAATCACTCCCATGAGCTCCACTATCCATTTAGATAAGGATTCAAAAGGAAAATCTATTGATCAAAAGAAGTACAGAGGAATAATTGGTTCACTGCTTTACTGGTCTGCTAGCCGACCTGGTATAATATTTAGTGTTTGTCTCTATACTAGATTTCAAGCTGATCCTAAAGAATCCCACCTGACTATAGTTAAGAGAATTCTTAGATATCTCTTAGGGACCCCAAACTTAGGAATCTGGTATCCTAAACACAGCACTTCTTTTGAGATTATCGAATATTCTAATTTTGATTTTGCAGGATATAGGGTGGATAAAAATAGAACTTCTAGAACTAGCCAATTCATAGGACAATCCTTAGTCTCCTAGTCTAGTAAAAAATAAAACTTTGTTATACTTTTCATTGCTGAAGCTGAGTACATTACCTTAGAATATTGTGTGGCCCAAGTCTTTTGGTTGAAGCAACAAATTCTGGATTTAGGATTACCTGTTGGCGTAATTTTAGTTTTATGTGATAACACTAGTGTCATCTGCATCTCTAAGAATCCTATCCAACATTCAAGAACCAAACACATTGACATAAGGCATCACTTTATTAGGGACCATGTTACCAAAGGGGACATTGAGCTACACAATGTAGCAACTAAAAACTAACTAGCTGACATCTTTACTAAACCACTGGCCTTTGACTTATTCAGAATTTTAAGGACCAGATTGGGTGTGATTGACATTAATACATAAATTTGATGATTAATGATTTCTGAAGTTTCTATTTTTCATTTTTCTTTTGGTTTTTGTTTGATTTGATTGTCTGTTTCTTTTTTAGATCTTTTATTTTCTTATTGATTTTTGTTTGTTTGATTTGCTTATCAGATTTAGTTATTTATTTTTATGGGCTTTCCTCTTATTTTTGATTTATTTTTTACTCTCTTCAAAATCAGATCACTACTCACTACTATTGATAAAATGGATTTTTAACTGAGAATTTTTGTCTTATTTTTATTTGGAAGCTTGTAAGCAATGATTGACTTCTTTGAAATAGTTAAAGGGAAGAAATATTGATGATTATTTCTCTTCTTCTAACTTTTTTAATAATGTATTATTCCTTTTGGATAAAAATCATTTTCAAAATTAAAAAATTAGTTTTTGAAATGGAGATCTATTTTATCTTCCTACAGTTATCTATCTTATATGAATAGTATTTTCAAAGCATCGAATCATTGTTATATTTTTCTTAATCAGGTGATTGCACTTATCATATGAAGTATGATTTTATTCCATGAATTACTCCTCTTTACTGTAAAGCATGAGTTTTAATTCTCTTATGTTTGGAAGGTAATTTCACAATTGAGATTCTTTAGAGATTATGAAAGGAAGCAAGCTTGCAAAAGAACTAAAAAGTGGTACACAAAATGGGCCAAAAAATGAAAAGATGCACAATGATGGCAAAAAATGGAAAGATACAGAAAGTGTATCAAACAACAAAAGATGTGTAAAGTGTGCCAAATAAATTAAAAAAGATGCACAAAATGAGCCCACCAAGAAATAAGCTTTCCTCCCTTTCAAATCTTTAAATGTCTTAGAAAAATCTAGGCACCACTTAATACTTTCAAAAACTTGAGATTAAAATCATGATTTCTGAATCCTTACTTTGTAATATTATTTTATCAGATATTTTTCTAGAAAAAGGCTTGAAAGGATCTTTTTTTAAATCTAATTTCTTTTCTTCTAAATTAAACTTTTATTTGAAAATAATTTGAACCTATAAGGTGTCCGAGGTAGGAGTTACAAAAATTGACTTATTAACTTTTCTGGATTTCAGCGTTATCAATTTTCTTCTATTGGCTTTTGAATTGAAAATTAAGAAAAAAATTTTATTTACTGGAGCAAATTGATTAAAAAAATACACATTTTTATCTGCTTTGAGTGATGTTTTTGTACTATTTTGCTCTGATTTTCAATGATGTTTCTTTTTTGTTTTCCCCTTTTTGAGATGTCAAAAGGGGGAGTAGTTTGAGTAGTTTGTAGTCTGGGTTATTGTACAGTTTGACTTATTAATATTCAGAGTTCTTGTACTATTTTCCTGGCTAAAAGAAATTGCATTCCTTAGTTTTATTGCTCTATATTTTATTTATTAAATTTGAAATTATCAAACAAATGTTTGCTATCATAAAAAAGGGAGAGATTATTACAAATTTGGATTCAAGGGTTATGATTTTGATGATAACAAATATTTTTGTATTCTGTTTAAGTGCATAACCTTTCAGGTTCACAAGATCGATTGCAATTCAAGCCAGCTCAAGATCGGGTCAGTTTATTTGTGTTTGAGGTTCAATGTAATATTTTCACCTTTCTTAAGTCAAGTGTAATGTAATAGATCCCCAAGCTAAGTAATCTTACACACACACACTCATGGGGAGAGTTTTAGTGAGTTAGAGTTTCTATTGTAATTTTGTTCATATTGTCCTAGATGATCCATTAAAAATAGAAAACCTAATTAGGGCAGCCATGTTAAGTTGGTCTGATTAAGCCGATCATCCTGGAAGATACTCCCATCATATAAGATGATATGCCCAAAACCAAAATTTTCAGCCGCTAGACTAAGTTAGGCAAGTCTTTTTTTTTAGTATTTTGGTCTGATCGTCCTGGACGATAAGTGTATCATCCTGGATGATTCATTATAATCAAGCCTAAATTAGTCAGGTGATTAAGGAAGTAATTAAGATTTGATCATATCATCTTGGATAATCATAAGATCATCCGAGATGATCAATTAGAAATCCCCTTCGTCCAGTATTTTTCACTTAGACAACCCGAACATTTTACCGGATGATACTGCCATTTTTGAACTAATCATCTAGGATGATAGAGATATCGTCTGGGATGATCAAGTCATTTTGAAATCATCTAGCATAGTTGTCTTGGATGACTCGAACAGTGTGTTAGATGAAATTGGGAACTTTTGAACTAATCGTATCAGACGGTATACATATCATCGGGGATGATCAAGTCATTTTCTTTAGATCATCTAGGCTTTTCTCCTGGATGTCTCAAACTATCTGCTGGATGATATTTCTGATTTAAACTAATCATCCAGGATGATCGGAGAATCATCCCGGATGATCTAAACAACTTTGTCTTCTAATCATCCAGTGGAACCAGATCATCCAGGTCAAAAGGGGCTAATTTACACTAATCTTACTGGATGATCTTTGACGACAAGTTAAAATTTAGGGTTATTTTTTAGCCCTTCTATTTAAGATCTTTTTCTTGCTACTGTTGAAATCTTTTGCCACTGTCTTTTCCTGAGAGAGCTTTGAGAGAGAGAGGGAGAGCTTAGGAGAGAGAGAGAATCTTATGAGGAGGAGTTTATGAGGTGTTCACAAAGGTCACTCCAAGCAAGGATTCGAGTCATCATCTCTAGTCATCATCCATTATCCCTTGGTGCTCTGAAGGAGGGATTGTCTGCAAGAAGATCAAGGTTCTCTGCCTGCTTCAGGAGGAAGCAAAATGAGGTAAGGTTCTTTGCCTACTTAAGGAAGAAGCAAAAGGAGTCCAGGTTCTCTGCCTCACTGGGTTAGTGAAAAGGAGTTTTGTAAAGGCTTCTCTGCCTTGCTGTAGGAGCAGAAGAAGAGTCACTTTGTTTTAGTGCAATACCTAGAGGGGAGGCTCCGGGGAGTGGACGTAGGTCAAGTTGATCGAACCATTATAAAATATGGTGTGTTCTTTCTGATTATTTTTTTCACTTTACTTTTCTATTGATGATCGTGTGATTGAAGGTATGGTTTTATTTTGTTAAATATTTAGACATCATCGAGAAATTATATTTATTTTAAAATATTCAAAAAGATTTCAAAATTAGGTTTTTGCTTAATAATTTTTAAAACTACTGATTCACCCCCCCTCTTGGTTAGCCTGGGCTAGTTCATAAGGGCTTAATATCCCTAACAAACTTTCAAATGGTATCAGAGCGGGATTCATAAAATCAAGTTTTGAAAAACTTTTGAATTTGATCAATGGCTAACTTTGGTAATAGAAACATCGTAGAAGGATATTCCATTACTCGACCACCCTTGTTTGATAACATACCTTTTGATTTTTAAAAAACTCACATGTCCACATTTTTATAATCTATAGATTATCGTATGTGGATGCTTGTTAAAGATGGATACTCTGCACCATTTAGAATAGTTGATGGCATTAAAACTGAACTTCCTTTTACAGAATGGACATTTGATGATCGTGACTTAGCACAATTGAATACAAAATGCTTGAACTATTTTTTCTGTGCTTTAAAATCTGAGGACTACATGCGTGTCTCAACTTGCATGACTGGTAAAGAAATCTGGGTAGATTGTGTATCACTTATTATAGCACAAATGAAGTCAAGGATCAGCCTTAAGCCCATATCTTTTGGCTTTAGTCATGGATGTTCTCACTAGACATTTGCAAGAGGATATACCTTGGTGTATACTTTTTGCTAATGATATTCTTCTTGTTGATAAGACTAGAGAGGGAGTTGAAGGTAAACTTGAATTATGGAGGTCAACCTTAGAGTCTAAAGGTTTTTGTTTGAGTAGATCTAAAATAGAATATATATAGTGTAATTTTAGTAGTAATAGACCTAGTGAGGGGATTGTGACTTTGGGCGACCAAGTCATTAATAAGAGTACGTGTTTTAGATATCTTGGATCTATTATTCAGAGAGATGGTGAAATAAATGGGGATATTATCAGCATAATTCAAATTGGATGGTTAAAGTGGAGGAATGCATCAGGCTTGTTGTGTGATGGAAAAGGCCCCCTCAAACTTATGGGAAAATTCTATAAGATGGTGGTGAGACCTGCAAAGCTTTATGGTGCCGAATGTTGGCCATTAAAAGAGAAGAATAATACTAAGTTAAGTGTTATAGAGATGAGGATGCTCAGGTGGATGAGTGGCTTTACCCTTAGAGATAGGATGCAAAATGAGCATATATGTGAAAAGGTTGGAGTAGCTCCAGTGGAAGATAAGATTAGAGAGAGTTGGTTTAGTTTGGTCACATAAAATGTTGTCCTTTTGATGACCCGGTTAGGAAAGTATAGGTATTAGATGTGACCTATGTTAAGAAAGGTAGAGGTAGACCTAAAAAGACTTGGTTAGAAAATATTTGAAATAATCTTTCTTTATTAGATTTAAATGAGAATTTGACTTTTAATTGGACATAATGGAGAAAAAAGATTCATGTAGCAGACCCAACGTAGTGAAACAAAGGCTTGATGATGTTGTTGTTGTATAAATAACCTAGAAATTAAGAATTCCATAAATACATCCATAGGCAATCTAGGACATTACTTGTGTGGTGTGTTAAATTAGTGTATGAATGTTAGTTAACCACTGATTTGATCCAATAATCTCGTCTAGTTAGCCTAAAACATAATTTCTAAAGTATAGTTAAATTTATTTTGGAAATTAATTAAAAACCCTATGAGGAATTTGATATGTCATAATAGGTAGGGTTTAAACCTTAGGTCATGATTGACTTAGGGTTTAAATTTTAAGTTATTAGGATTTCATTTGGTCTATAAAATAGTAAACCCTAAATTCATCAACATTAATCACCTAAAATTTTGAATCTTTAAAATAGTAAACCCTAAACTGTTGGTCTGGTATTCTTCTGTTTGTGGTATTTTGGATCTACCAGGTCCCAATTTGTAATCTTAGTAGGTCTGGTAATAATGTTTTTTGGTTGATTTATTGTCAACATTGGTGTGGTTATCAGTTCAACATCATTCTGGTTTTTTCTTTTGTCGCTAACCGTGGGTTTGGCCTGTTTTGAGCAATGATTGGAGAAAAAATTATGATGTTTAATACTTATTATGTTGCTCGTCTACTCTCTTGGTTGATTCAAATTAGATTTATATCTTCTAGATTAATTCATCTATCTATTTGTGGCACCTCTGCTCTATTTCTTTGTGGGTTATCGTTATTATGATAGATTTTATGGCTTTCATTCGGCATACTTGGACTCTATGTTAGGGGATTCAGGTGAATGCGTATGACAGTGTGCTTTTCCCTTCTTCGCTTAACTATGTTCCACTCTATTGCTGTGGTTGTGTCTCCTTCCTGTGCAGGAACCTTGTGAGCCTGGGTGGGTTTGGGAGTAGGCTGGAGTGGCATGTGAGTGTTGTATTTGGTAGCATCACGTATACTACTCGCCTGAGCTTAAATGGCAATCCTTTTCGATTTTGCATGGTATATTCTATTAATTTTATTTGGCTATTGCATTTAAAAGTGGAATATTGCTATGTGATTAATTCGAGGTTTGCTATTCGATTCGGCCTGTATGCTGCTCCTTATTTATGTAGTTGGAAGGTCCTGCTTATTATCATTTGTACTTTTGTATTGTTGATGGTTGTGTTCTGCCGGGTTACTACAAAATCTGTATCCTTTATTTTTTTATGTTGATTAGTTATAATCATGCACATTTCATGTTATCTATGTGTTGGTTTTGCAGCCTGATTCTCTTGCAGATTGAAGGGATCGAGATTTCTGGGGATAAGCTAGATAATTTTGGTAGGAAGACGGTGTCGAAAGTGTTAATTTTTTTCTTCCTTTTTGGGTTCTGTCCTCTGGCAGAGCTAGAATGCTATTAGGTTATTTTGTAAATTGTAGAACTAGGAACCGTCGACTCTTAGCTTTACTTTTGATTTATTTTGTAGGTCTTTCGAGTAGTAGCGAGCTGAAGGTTCCCTTTAAGGACCTTGTAATCTATTTTTTAATTAACACGTAGGCCCCATTACAGGTTTCTCCTAAAAAAATATTTTGAATCTTTATCAACGACTACATTCTCTCTCATACACTCTTGGCTCTGGCGATTTAGATTCTCCCTGTAGCTTTATGTGGTTCTTACCGTAGTTTCTTCTTGATTTTAACTTATGATTCCTTTTGATCATATTTTCCTTATCTTTATGTCCTGAGGCCTATCGGCCTTAGGTGTTTGCTTTGGAGGTTTGGAGGCGGGTACATCTTCTATGAATCCTAACCCTTGGGGTGTTCCTCCATTTGATTCTATAGTGGCTAAAAAGGTTTCTTTGATAGTGAAGGTAATGTTAATATCCCTAATCTCGATCATTTCGTGATGTGCTTGCTGGTCCTCCTCTTCGAAAGAGCCAATTTTTGCTTTTACTAAATCCTCTATTAAGGGTGTTCCAACTTTATTAATTTTTTATGAGGATATAGTGAAGTTGGCTAGTCTCTACCAGTTCACTTTGGTTTGGAAGTTCTCTTTACGTCACCCTAACCTCGATTCTATTCGATCTTTTTTCGGTAATCTAAAACTTTCTGGGGTTTTCTCAATAGGATTACTAGATGCTAAGCATGTCACTATTTAACTTTCAAATGATTTGGATTATAGTCGGGTTTTTGCTAGAAGAACGTATTACATAAATAACTGCCAAATGGGACTACTGAAATGGACTCCATTTTTTGACATTAAAGAGGAGTCTCTTATCGTTCCCATCGGGATTTCATTTTCAAATTTGCATTTACATTTCTTCAATTCCCACATTTTACATGCTTTAGGTTCTATATTTGGTAGGCCCTTAGAATTGGACCAAGCTACTGCTTCTAGGTCCAGACCTTCTATGGCAAGAATTCTGATAGAAATGGATATTACCAAAAAACATCCAAAAGAGGTCTGGCTAGGATCAGAAGCAGCTGGATATTTATAAAAAGTCGAATTTGAGAATGTTCCTAATTTTCATACGCATTGTAAGGTTCATGGCCATTCATAAATTGATTATTTTGTGTTTCATCCACATCTTAAGCAAGGAGTTAAGGGTGTGAAAAATGTGGTAGTTTCCTCTGATAATGGAGATGATGTTCCTATTCAGTCAAATCACATCACCATGGCTTTTGGGGATAACATAAAAATAATACCTTTGAAGATATCTGATCGAGGATTAGACAAAATGCATGAAAAAATCATAATATGGAAGATCATGTTGTCCATTAATCGGGTAGTGTTCCTCGAATTTAGAGGATAAGGAAGAGAATCATCATGAGGTTGATGCTATTAGAAACATGATTAATAAGGACATTTTGGATTTAGAGGGAAAGGAAGAGATTCATCTTAAGGATGTTATTATAAAAGAAATATCTCAAGACAAGTGTGCTGTAAATCATACATCTAGTGAGCAATCCAGAAAAGAAAGTTTTGCTAAGGAGGAAAATGTGGAGGAGGGTGAGATTGTGTCTCATACTAAGGACTCTCTAGGGGATAATCAAGAAGGTATTGATAGTGTTTCTATTACATCCCTTTCTTCTAAAGAAAAGGTCGATATAATTGAAGGATGTTTTTCTATAGCTGGTAAAAAGAAAAGTAAGACTTCTAAGAATCTGGTCGGTTGGACACCAAGAACCACTCGTGCTTGAAATGTTTCTTCTTCTTCTAATGGTTAAAGGGCTTGTGTGCAACATTAGGGGTGTGGGGCGTTCTCTGTCTAAGGATAGAGTGAGGAACTTATGCAGGATTCATAATATTAATGTGCTTGTTTTACTTGAGCCACTAATCACTTCCAATAAGCCTGATTCGGTTCATATTAAACTTGGTTTTGATTTAGCTTTTGCCAATTGCTTTAATAAAATTTGGATTTGGTGGAAGCAAAGCATCTACTTAGATATTATTATGGATTTTCCTCAAACTGTTCATACTAACATTAGTTATCTTCATTTTTTTGTTATGGATCTTTTGTTTATGCATCTTGTTCTAAAAATGAAAGTTAGTACCTTTGGGATCAACTTTCAATTTTCTCTTCCACCATTAATTATTCTTGGATGGTGGGTGGTGACTTTAATATTATCTCTAATGTTGGTGAAAGACTAGGAGGTAATCCTCCTAATTTTCAAGCTATAGAAGAGTTCAATGACATGATTTTAAGATGTAATTTACGTGATATTGCTTTTTTTGGGAATGTTTTTACTTGGAACCAAGGTACCATGTGGCAAAGACTTGATCGTATTCTTTTTAATGATGCCTAGATTTCTTCTTATCACATGACTCATGTTGAGCATTTATCTAGAATCTTATTTGATCATTCTCCTTTATTGTTAAGTATTTTCTTGAACACTAATCAAACTTTCAAACCATTTAAATTTCAAAATATGTGGCTTCTTGATGATTCCTTTTTCAATGTTGTTCAAAGTAATTGGCATGCTCCTCTTTTCCCTTTTGATAATGTTAGGTGTATGACTATATTTTGGTTCAAACTTAGGAGACTTAAACAAAAGTTGACTTAGTGGAATAAATGTTGTTTCAAGAATAAATTTTCAAGCATTTTGCACGCTGAGAACAATGTTGCTATATTGGATAACAATTATATGTAGGATGCTTCTTTTACTAGTTTATCTACTCTTAATGCTACTAAGACTAACATGCTTAAACTTCAAGAAAAAGAAGAGATTTTTTGGAGACAAAAGGCCTCTTCCAAATTCTTGGTTGAGGGGGATAGAAACACCAAATTTTTCCATAATATAGCTAATCATAAAAAAAGTCATTTGTCATATTCAGAAAATTATTGCTCCTGATGGTTCCTCTATTGATGAGCCCTCCTTGATTTATGATTATGGTATTGAGTATTTTAAAATGGTGTTCAATAAAGATTTTTTTACCAAACTTGGATATTGATTTCTCTTCTATTCCGACTATTATTTCTGAGAAGGATAATTTGTTCCTGACAAAGGTTCTTTCTGAAGAGGAAATTTGGTTGACTATTAAAAGTATGAATTCTAACTCTGTGGCAGGCCCTGATGGGTTCACTAAATAATTTTTTCAGAAGTCTTGGTCAATATTAAAGATGATTTAGTTAATGAGGTTGTGGACTTCTTTTGGGGTAACCCTTACCCTAAAATTTTCACTTCCCCCTCAATTGCTTTAATCCCTAAGCATAATATGATCAATTTCTGGAATGATTTTTGTCCTATTAGTTTGTGTTCATTCTTCAACAAGCTCATTGCAAAATTACTTACAAGTAGGTTATCACTTTTTCTCCCTAAAATTATTTCTTTAGGACAAACTAGTTTTGTCAAAGGTAGATCTTTTTTTCACAATATTCTTCTTGCCCAGGAATTAGTTCATGATTTAGAGGCTTACATTCCTGGGGGAAAATATAGTTTTTAAAGTTGACATCACCAAAGCTTATGATAATTTGAACTAGGATTTCCTTTACACTATGCTTAAGCGTTTTGGATTTAATATGGTTTTTATTCATCTTATCAAAAATAGCATTGAGAATTATTTCTTTTCTATTATTATCAATGGTAAGTATCATGGGTATTTTAAATCCTCTAATGATCTTAGGCAAGGGGATCCCTTGTCTCCTACTCTATTTATTATTGCTATTGAATCTCTTTCTAGAGGGATTAATGAATTGTTCAGGATTCATCCTAATTTGTAGTTCAGAACTGTAGGTGGCTTTCCTATAACTCATGTCAGCTTTGTAGATAATTTCATTATATTTACTAATTGTTATATTTAAATGCTTTACATACTTTTTATGTTTCTCAATAAATTTCAACATGCTAGTGGACTTTTTTTTAATCATATGAAGAGTTGTTTTATCCCTACTAAGACTATATCTCAATGAAGAATTTCTATTATTGAAAACAAGTTTGGTTTCACCAAAAAGATTTTACCTATGAAATATTTAGGTACCCCACTTTACGGAGGAAGAAAGCGCTCTCACTTATTTGATGACATCTTTCCTATTATTCATAAAAAACTTTCTACCTGGGCTTTTAATTTCATCACTTTTGGTGGTATATTAATGTTAATTAAACATGTTTTGTGCTCTATTCATATCTATCTTTTTCATACTCTTTGTCCTACTTTAAAGATGTGCAATAGAATGGAAAAGATGTTCAATAAATTTTTTTGGGGTGTTAAGGATGGCAAACCGGCTATCAGGTGGGCCTCTTGGAATAACTACTCCGAGGTTCATGAGGAGGGTAGGTTAGGGTTTAAGATTTTTAAAGATATGTCTCAAGCCTTCTCTCATAAGCATTGGTTTGCTTTAAGATCTAATAAGAGTTTATGGGATAATTACATGATTTCTAAATATTGTGCTGGTAAACATCCGCTTATCGGTCATTTTAAACAAGGGGATTCTCTTACTTGGAAATGGCTGAGTTATATAAAGTGGGAAGATGAGGAATTTATCCAATGGGGTATTGGGGCAAGAAATATTTTCTTTTGGTAGGATAAATGGTTAGGGAAATTTTTTACTGATAATCTTCTAAATACTCACTCCATAGCTGCTTGCAAAGTCAATAATTTTTTTTGTGAATGGAGTTTGGAATGTGGATCTTCTATGTGATTTTGTTCCTAATTTTGTGGTTAATCTTATCCTCAACATTCCTATTCAGATGGAGAATGAGGATTGCATGATGTTTAATCATTCTAATGATTTGGTAATAAACAAGTTTGGAATTCCACGGTTTTGCATAATTATATACCTATTGACTCTATATTAGTCAAAAGAGATTTTTATATTATTTCCAAATGTCAATGTTCTTATCATATTGAAAACATTAATCTTGTTTTCATTCAAGGTCTTATTGCTATGCAAGTCTGGTTATATTTTGACAATAAATTTAATATTCAAATGTCTGCTAATTAAAATTCTATTTACAATCTTTTATAAGATTGGTTTGTTCCTACTCAAGGTCATATTAGGAATATTTTGCCTATCATCATCTGTTGGTTTCTTTGGAGGAATGTATCTAAGCATGATAATAATAAGATGATTGCTTTTAGTATTATTTCAAAAGTTAAAGATAAAATTAAGCATCTGGTTATGGCAAACTTAATTAAAGTTAATTCTTTCAAAGGCTTTTATCAAACTATTATTGATTTCGACATTTCTTATCAACTCTCTCCCACTATTATAAGAGATAGAGTCGTTAGATGGTTGAAGCCTCGTAATGGCTGCTTTAAGCTTAACACTGATGGCTCTCTTAATAATTATAATGCTGGTTGTGGGTTCTTGATTCTAGTGGCCAGACCATTATTTCCTTTGTGGAACTTAGTAATGCTAAAACTAGTATTCAAGCTGAGAAGCTCTTCAGTATGGTATTCAACTTTGCATTTCTTTAGGCATCACTAACTTATGGCTCGAAATTGATGCTATGCTCCTGATTCATTATATAAAGGGTAATTCTATCTCTAATCCATCTAATTTTTATATGCTTAGTGATATTAAACATTCACTATCTATGATTTCCTTTTCCATTTATGATATTTTACGTGAAGGAAAAGCTGTTGTAGATTATTTAGCTAAACTGGGTTGTAATTTACATGGCTTACCTAGTTTTAACCCTTATAGATGGATCTCTTAAGATGAGCTCCCTAGGGATACTAGATGCGTATCTTTACGAAAACTAAGTTATGCGTGATGATCAGGGATAGATCAATAAGTAAAGATATACACAAAAATTTTAACACAAAACATGAAGAGTCAACAAAATAGTGAAAGGGATACAAAAGCAATACTAAAGACATAATACCATACAACATAACATACCTACAAATAGAAACTAAAACACATAATCAAACATAAAACTTAACTATAAACTAACACATTAAACAGACACATAAATAACCTACAAAGAACATAACTACTTTTGTAAATGCCCTAATTTTCTATGACTTATGTCAATGGCACCAACTCTAGTCTTGAGCATACTAAACTTAATATAGTTCAGGGGTTTGGTGAAAATATCTACTAGTTGATTTTGAATATTGACATGTAATTCTACAATGCCCTTGGCTAAATGATACCTAATGAAGTGAAATCTAATATCTATATGTTTAGTGTGGGAATGCTGAATGGGATTTTTGGAGATATAAATTGCATAAGAATTATCACAAATAATAAGAATTATTTCTACTGGGAGTTCAAATTTAGAATCTATTGCTTCAGCCAAAGGGCTTTGGCTATATAGCTTCTTACAATAACATCTACTTTTGTGGTGGACAGGGCTATGGAGTTTTGCTTCCTAGTAGACCAGGAAACCTTAGATTATCCTATAAATTGGCATGTTCTTGAGGTGTTATTCCAATCAAATATACTTCCAGTAAAATCTAAATATGAGTATCCAACAAAGGAGCTATTTGGTTGGCCAAAAAGGAATGTATTATAAAAGGAATACAATGTAAAGGAATGTAGTGTAAAAGTAATACTTTGGAGTTATTTGGATGAGTGTAAAGTAAATTCAGGTGAATATTTTTTTTTATTTGATTTGAAGTAAAATAAATGTAGTGTAAAGTTTAAAAAAGGTAACTGGCGTTGGGTAATGGTGGTGGGTAACGGTGATGGTAGAGCATGACTACTATCAGAGAGTGGTAATGGTGGTGGCCACCGACGATCGATGATGGTGGTGGCTTCCTATGGTAGGCTTGGGTGGTGGCTTTTGGTGATCGTGGTAGGAGGGTTATAGTGGTGGTGGCCGATCACCAACATTGGTGGTCGGTAGCCATAGATGGTGGTGGTCGAATAGTGGTTGTGGTGGTGATCGATGGGTGGTGGTAGTGTTGGCTAGTGGCCAATGGCGTTGGTGTTTAGAGGGTAATAGTGCTAGTGGTCAGAGGGTAGCGATGGTGGTGGCTGGTGACATCAATGATGGTGGCTGGTGATAACGACGGTGGTGGCTAGTGGCAATGGTGGGGGTGGCTGGTGGGTAGCATTGGTGGCTAACGCCGGTGATGGTAGGAAATAATCAGTGGTGGTCGACGAGTGGTAGTGGTGGTGGCCAACGAGTAGCAACGATGGTGGCCAATGGGTAGCAATGATGGTGGCCAATGGTAGATGTGGCTGACATGTGGCATTGATGGTGGCCAGTGGTAATGGTGGCTGATGGGTGGTGGCGATGGTGGCCAACTGTGTGGTGGTTGATGGGTGGCAATGATGGTTGTAGGTGTGGTTGATGGTGGTCAAGCGAGCTTGT
This sequence comes from Dendrobium chrysotoxum, assembly GCA_019925795.1. Taxonomy (NCBI): domain Eukaryota; kingdom Viridiplantae; phylum Streptophyta; class Magnoliopsida; order Asparagales; family Orchidaceae; genus Dendrobium; species Dendrobium chrysotoxum. The sequence goes on from CM034312.1 coordinate 58,426,583, forward strand.
TTGTAGTGGAAAGACTTCTCTATCAAAACTGGGTGAGTTTGCTTTATCTCAAAAATGAACTAGAATGATTTACACTACATTTACTTTACTTTGAATTCCTTTTTCATCCAACTAAACACTAAAATTATTAAAACCCTTGAATTTTGAATACTTTACACCGTAAAGTATTCAAATTAAATAACCCCTAAATAAAAGTAAAACTATTCCTTGGATACCAGATAGTTATAATTTTTTTTGCCTATGAGATATCTTAAAATTCTTTTAACAACGATCATGTGAGATTCGTTTGGGTTAGCTTAAAACCTAAGATATAAACAAACATTGAACATAATATATGGCCTACTTGCGGTTAGGTAAAGCAAGAAACCTATAATCCCTCTATATTTCTTTTAATCAATAGATTTTGGATTTTTCCATCAAAATCTTTGTCTAACTGGGTGGTCAAGATCATCAGTGTATTCATGCTTTTACAATCTTCTATATCTTTTTTTTCAAAATTTTCTTGATATATTTTGTTTAACTTAGGAATGTTCCATGTTCTCTCTACTTAACATTGAACCCTATAAAATAAGTCAAGTCACCCATCATGCTTATCTAAAATTTGCTACTCATAGTGGTAAAAAATTCATTATATAAATTATCATTTGTATATCCAAAGATAATTTCATAAACTTACATTTGTACTATGAGTATATCTTCTTCAACTTTCTTAAGGAATAAACTGTTGTCTACACTGCCGTTAACAAATGATTTATTTAATAGAAGATTGTTAAGTCTATCATACCATACCCTAGGAGCTTGCTTAAGGACATAAAGTTCTTTCTTAAGTTTATATATGTGATTGGGAAAAGCTTAAATTTTAAAACTTGGGGGTTATTCTACATAAACATCCATTTTAATAACTCAATTTAAAAGGAAAATTTAACATCCATTTAACATAGTTTAAATCATCTAAAACATGCTAAGGCTAACAACACTCTCATCACCTCTAACTTAACTATGGGTATAATGGTTTGTTTGAAATCTATTACTTTTATTTAATTGTATCCCTTAGTTATTAGCCTGTCTTTATTTTGAACTACTGATCCAAAGTTATTTAATTTATTCATAAATACCCATTTCATCCTACCTATACTCTAATCAGAGGCTCTTTTTACTAATTCCCACACATCATTTCTTATTAAACTAATTAAGCTCTTCTTACATAGCTAAAATACAAAATTCATTAGCTAAAACTTGATTTATTCTAGTGGGTTCAATCATTGAAATATATATTGTGTGGTTAACTACATTTTAAACACCTTACCTAGTTCTAACCCCTATAGATGGATCTCTTAAGATGAGCTCCTTAGGGAGACTAGATGTGTATCCTTATTCTCTAGGAAAAGGATCTGAAGTTGCTTCTCTATTTTACATATCAACATTCTCTATTCTGCGAGTAATTTCAGCTTCATCATCATTATTTATCACAGTCTTAGTGATTTTATTTGATTCATTAAATACCACATGGGTGGATTCCTCTACCACTAAGGTTCTTTTATTAAATACTCTATAAGTTTTTCCTACTAACGAATACCTTAAGAATACCGCTTCATCTTCCATAGCATCCATCTTTTCTAAATGAGATTTTCCATTAATAAGCACAAAACATTTACACCTAAAAATATATATATGAGATAGGTATGGTATTCTACCCTTAAGTAATTTATAGGGTGTTTGTTTAATTTGGATCTCATGATCACTTGATTTAGCACATAATAGGTAGTATTAACTATCTCTACTTAGAAATATTTTGGTAAATCATATTCCCCTAATAGTGCTCTAGATACCTTTAACAGCATTCTAGTTTTTTACTCCATTCTATTATGGGGTCATAGTGGCAGAGAAGTTGTGACCTATTCTAGATTCTAAACAAAATAATTCAATATTTTTATTTTTAATTTCACCTTCATGATCACTATGAATGGTTGAGAATATATATCCTATTTTCCTCTTAATGCAATAAAGGAAATATCCTAAACTCTTTAAAAGATTCACTTTTATTCAGTAAGAATTTGACACAAGTGAACCTAGAGTAATCATCCATAATTACAAATCTATATATCTTACCACCAAGGCTAGTTGTACTAACGCATCCAAATAAGTCCATATAATGGATTTATAGTGGTATAGTGTTTATAATGTCTTTAATTGAGTGAAACGATGACATAGTATGCTTCCCTAATTGATGTGCATTACATAAATGATCTTTAGAGAATTTTAATGTAAGGGTGCCTCTAACCATATCTAATTGAGTTATTTTCCTTAGCACTTTTATATTTGCATGGCATAGTCTCCAATGCCATAGCCAATATTCATTTACAGCAATATTCAAGCAACACACATTATTAAATGCATTAATATAGTTTATGTAAGGCATATGAATGTTGTTTATTCTCATTCCTTCTAAAACATTTTTTCTATTTAAAATAATTAAGCATTTGTTATAAATTAATTTAATGTTAAAATCTTTCTCACTTAATTAACTAATGCTTAAAAAGTTATATTTAAATATTTCAACTAATAAAACATTTTCAATTGTAAATCCACTTGTTTTGTTAATGTTACATGTACCTACTACTTTCCTGTAGTATTATCTTCCAAGGTGACTTTACCTCCACTTATGGCCTCCAATATGATGAATTTCTTTAGATCTCTAGTCATATGCCTCGAGCATTTGATGTCTAGGTACAACATGCTCTCACTGAACCTCTTGTGAGAGCATTCCTACAAAATAATCATAGGTTAAGTTTAGGAATTGAAGTGTGTTTAGGTCTTGCCTTATGCTGGAATGTATGAATGTTATGCTGTGATAGTGTTTTGGGCCTCCTAATCATATATGTTTTGCAGTGTATTCAGAGTGTGCAAGTGCATGCAATATGACCTAGTATGCCACAAGAAAAATGCCTAATCCCTGGAAATGGATTTACAAGTCAATATGAGGGATAATGCTTTATATTGGAAAGTGAGGGTGCATGTTGTGTCCTAATTAGTGGCTCTCTACTATGTGTTGGTCCATATGCATTTTGTTTAAGTGTAGTGATCTTTTTATTTAGTATTTTATTTACACTTTTGTAAATTCTAACTTCCACCTTTAATGCATACTCATTAATATCCATTTCAAATGCCAACTATTCTAGTCATTTTAATGCTTGCTCTGGCTTAAGATGCTCTTTATTCAAAGAGTTGAGCTTTTCTTATAATTCAATATGCTTATTGCTTAATGTATCATGTTATTCCATTAATGGTTCATGCTCCTTATTTAATGTAATGTGCTCAAATTATAAGCTTGAATAATTATTTGTTAAATTTTTAGCTCTCTTTTCAAGGTGGAATATTCTCTTTTTAAATGCGAGTGCTATTTTTTTAACTTTATATAAGAGTCATGCATTTTTTTATACAAAGAGAATAATTCATCATATGATAGCTTGTATACCTCAACTTTTTCATAGTCCCCAATGCAGTATTTTACCATTAAGCATAAGCTGGTGTTAACTGAAAATATGTAATATTTTATTATGTATTCTAGTGAATATGTTTATGTAGGGATTTATTAGGAAATTAAGAAAATGTCACAAGTATTGAGCCAGTGCCACAGTGGTAGAACCATCAGCATCGTAACATCATTAACGCCCCGATGCCATATCAAGACATCTTAGCACTAATGTGTTGAGAAAATTTCCATTTAATTTAGCATCCTGGTGGAACCAAGGCAAGCACCAAGAAGTGCCAAAAATCAATATTGTAGCACAAGTATCTTGGGAAAATTGTATAATAATTCAATGCCAAAGCTTCAACCTTAAAATCGCAATAGTGCTGAATGACATAAGTGAGCATCGTAGCACCATCATGAAGTAGTTAAGAAAAAGAAGCATTGCGCCAGATTAGTTAAATGTCATACTAGATTAGCAAAAACCAAGCCAGATTACCAACCATTATAACGGAGAACCTTTAGCAATGCTAATGCATTATTTCATATTATAACACTACGACACCACCTTATCGAGCACCATGGTGCCTAAGAAATTTTTATAATAACTATAAATAGTTTTTCTATTTTTGTGTGTGAGAGTGTTGAAGTTCTAAATAATATTCTTAGATAAGAGGCTAGAAAAGAGTAAGGTATATACTTAAGAGTGATTAGCTAACATTATAGTGAGCAAGTAAACATTTGGAGAGGAAAGGAGTGTGGATAGCAAATTTATAAGGGGAGAGTCTTTTTGGGATGGGTTCATCTACAAGATCGGTTTAGGATCCTTCATTCGGGGTGACATCTTTCTACTCTTTTCAACTTGTACTTTCTTTCTTTAGTAATAAATGGAAATTTTATTATACTATTTTATTCTATGGCCGGCTAAACTCATAGTTTTGGACTAATGTTGTGAAAACCTAAGTAATTACTCATGTAGACTCTTGTGCTTTAAATTATGAATGGTTGTTTTCAATATCTCTTGTTCTTAATTTAATCTATGTAGTGGCAAAGTATAGAATTAAAACCTAGTGTGATATATTATCTCGATGAAGAAATATTAACATAATTAGGAGAATTGGAATATAATACTTGCTTGCCTAGATATAGGATGTTTAGCCTTCTAGGATCTATGGAGAAAGAATAACTATAGGAAGGACTTAAACCTTTTTTCACATCCTTACAAACTTGATAGAGATCTAATGATACACACGCTCTGATTTAAATATAATTTAGGAGAGTCTATTAAATAAATCTTAGGATATTTCACTATTATTAGTACAAAACACTTTATTTATTGGTATATTCACTTTTCTTTTGCCATTCTCATTTTAGACAGAATATAACCCTGATTTGGATGTGTAGGATACGCTTTATAGCTTAATGTAGATAGTATTAGAATAATTGTGTGGAGTAGAACACTTCTGTGTAGGATCGACACTCTCTCATAAACACTTTTATTACTTGATCAATATATGCACTTATATTTTTAATATAGGTTTATATTTGAATATACATACTCATAGACCAATGTAAGATCACTCCACAAATATCCTATCAAGTTTTTAGCAACATTGTAGGTGAAGTATAATGTGTTCTTGTAATTATTTCTATATTATTCAAAAAATCTGTATACTTAATCCTACTTGTATCTTCCTTAGTTACCATTATTCTTTTGTTAATTTATGAATATGTGACTATTTATAACTTGCAATTTTTATTTTGTTAACTACATTTCAATTTTTAGTTATTATTGGTGTATGCATAGTAGAGCTACTAATGACCCAATGTTGTTTGATTTTGAGATTAAAAAGTCCCTTACAAAAATAAGAAAATCAAAAAAAGACTTTATCATTAGAAATGGCTGAATAGAACCCAAATCAAGACCATCCTATACCTCTTAAGGAGTATATCAATCCTGTTATAGATGGAATTCATCAAAGTGTCAATTGACCTAATATCCAACTCAATAACTTTATGTTGAAAGCCGTCATATTTCAAATGGCTCAGAATTCTCTTGGGGGAACTCTTGTTAAGGATCCCAACTTATACATAACTACTTTTTTAGAAATCTATGCAACATTTGTTAGTGATGATGCTATTAGACTTCATTTGTTTCTATTTTCTTTGAGGGATAAAACTAATATGTGGTTGAATTACTTGCCCTTGGGCTCCATAACCACTTGGAATGGGTTGGCACATAAGTTCCCAGCAAAGTAATTTTCACCTTCTAAAATTGCTTCCTTTTCCCAGTTTGAACCTGAGTCAATCTATAAGAGCTGGGAAAGATTAAAGGAGATACTTAGCAAGTGTCCTTATTATACTTCACCTAATTGGTTGGTAATTCAGAATTTTTATAATAGGCTTGTAGGATCCCTTAGGTCAATAATTGATGTTGTAGTTGGAGGTTCATTGATATCAAAGCCTTTTTATGAGGCTTATGCCTTGATAGAGGAGATAAAAATAAATAATTTTTAGTGGCCTTCTAATAGGGTGAATCCTAAGAGAGCAGCAAGTGTTTATGAGTTTGATGCTTCATTGATTTTAATAACTCAGGCAGCAGTAATTTCTAACAAGTTAAGCAATTTTGGAGTGTCCGGGTTCAGGATTACATATACATTTGGAGGACCATGATTTAAATTTGGCTAGTGAGTCTTGTACTTAAAGGATTAAGAATTTGAATTTAATTGAATGATAAATTAATCCTTATTCAAATACTTATAATTCAGTCGGGAGGAACCACCATAATATTAATTGGAAAAAATTAATGGTGGAAATTAATGGAATGCAAATCAATCAAACCTAGTAATAAATTAGAATAATCCTCAACCACCTTTACTTAACCCTAGACCTTATCCCCCAAGTTTTAATCAAAATAATCTATTTATAGATGGAAAGGCACCTTTAGAAGACTTAGTGATTCATATGGTAAACCAAAAGCGGATTCAAGCTGCTTCTATTAAGAATTTGAAAAATTAATTAGGACAGCTTGTAATATCCTTTAGTAGTAAGCCCAATGGCACCTTACCCAGTACTACTCAAGTTAATAAAAAGGAAAAAGGGAACATATCTTGGAAAATTTGAGGAGTAGTAGTAATACCACCCAACCAAATGAATTATTTAGTCAAGTCTAGCTGAAGACTAAAACTTAGCATTTTGTTGGGAGGCAATCCAATTTTGTTGATATTAGGTCTTAGCTTTGTTGTTGAAATTTTTGTTTATTTGTGTATTTATGTTGCTTTTATTTCATAGTTATGAAAAAAAGTTTTGTTATTTATTAGTTACTAAGCATGGTTATGAAAAAAATAATGACATGCTTTTTTTTTTTTGAGAATTTATATAAATTACAAATTTGAGCTAGCACCGTAGAGTTAGGTCTTAGAGGACTGTTGTGTTTGATTGCCAAGATCCTTAGAATCTATATTGGGTGTTGCTACATTAAAGACCCAAGAGAAATAGTGTAATAGAATGCCACAATACTGTATATTTAAGTGCTATAGTGCTACCTCACACATATAACACTCTAGTGCTCACCGATTTAACAATGTGGCACTAAATCCATTATTTCTATAGTGCCACAACATTTTATTCAACATTACTGTATGGTGGACCTGCTTCTATTATAAAACTTTATTAAGTGCTATAGTGTTGTCCACAATGTTGCATTATTTGGTCAAAACCATAACTAGTGGTTATAGCACCACAGTGGTAGTCTTTCTTGAGTGTCGTAGTGTTTGTACGTATCAGGTGTCATGATAGTGGTTTGGTCAAAAAGTTTGTGGGTCATTTTCCCATGCTACACCTAGTTCCACATGTCATGTCACACTACAACATTTTATCAATCTGACTATTTATCATTTTGCTCTTTTCAAGCACTGCGATGATACTCTTTGTAGTGTCATAGCGCACATAGAGTCTATAAATAGGAAGGTCTGTGTTAGTTGATTTTCAAAAGACCTTGAGTATGATTTTCTTTTCTCACTGCGTGAGTTCCTTGCTTTCTTCTAAAAAACTTTTAAAATTGCTCCTAAGTTTTAGGATAGCAAAAAAAGAGCAGCTTCCTCATTTAACCAGATGAGGTTCATTTCTACTGAAGTGGAAGAGATATATATGCCCAACTAGGAAAACACTTAATACCTAAGTAGGATTTCTAAATCATGGTGGACCTGTGATGCAAATTATGGTGAACTGGGGTAGTGAGAGAATTTTTACTAATGCCAGAGAAGCCCAAAATAATAAATGTTTTGTGAGAGAAAAGTGGGTGCCATTTGATCGCCAAAGTAAAAACTGCATTTGTAAACTTAGGGATATGGAATTTGATGACTACTTTGCCTTTTGTAATTTAGCCATTGACCTTCAGGGGTTATTGAGAGTGTTTTGTAGACCTCAGAGTGCGACTATCTAAAAAGATAGAGATGAAAAGGTAATAAATTTTCCTGCATCCTATTTGACCCAGTTAGCCAAAGTTTAGCAGTATTTTATCTTCGCTCATTTTTTGATAAGTAAGAATATTAGTGACTTGACTTGTGAGATAACTATTTTAAACTATGCAATTTAGGTGGGTCACACAATAAATGTAGGGAAGTTGATTTCGTCATCTTTGATGTATGTTAAATATAAATTTTGTAGTAATCTATATCAGTAAAAATATTATTTTTAGTTGATATTGTGCATAAAATGCTTAGGAGAAAGCAGTAAAATTTAAAAGTTTTGAACCAACACCGTAGTGCTCCAACTACCAGCGCTGCAACATCTACAACGCCTTGGCACCAGATCAGGAAATCGCGGTGTCAGAGCCTCAGAGAAAATGATAATTACTTCAGTGCCCTGGTGGAGCCAAGGTCAACGTAGTAGTACTAGAAATTAGTGCCGCATCACATTAGTCATAGGAATTTGAGTGATGGAGTATTGAGCATTACAACATCGTAGCATCTGATTGTACATTTAAGCACCCCAAAAATCAACTTTGTAGCATTACGACATAGTAATTGATAAAAGATAGAGGTGCTCCAAATCAGTCAAACAATGTACCGGTTCATCCAATAGATACGTCAACTCAATGTAGCACCATAGTGGAGTAAACCTATAAGAATTGAGGCACTAGTTAGTGTTATAAGTCTACAGTACGACCATGTCGAGTGCCTGACTGGAAAATCAAAACATCGGATCCTCAATAAATGGAAAATAATTCAACATCTCGACAAAGCCAAGGTCAGCATTGTAGTACCATAAATTAGCAATGTAGCACATGAGTCTCATAAATTTGAGTGTTGTAGCGCTGAACATTATAATGTCGTAGCATCAAATTATAGATTCAAACACAACATGCTCAACTTTTGTAGTGCTATAGAGCTCAACTTTGCAGCACAACGGTATAGCAGTTGATGAAAGATGAAGCTGTGCCAAATCAGCCAACAATGCACGAGTTCAGCCAATAAATACACTAGTCAGTGCAATGCTGTAGTATAGCAAGCTTAGTAGCACTAAGGCTCTAATTAGTCTTATAATGCTGCGACATAACTATGTCGAGTGTCATGGTGCATGTTGTTAATCTGGATTAAAGGACTATAATTTTGATGATAGCAAACCTTTTTATTTCTGGTTCAGTGTCTAACCTTTCAGGTACAAAAGATCAGATGCAATTCAAGCCAACTCAAGATCAGGTCTATGTGTGTTTAAATATACTTTTTCACTTTTCTTGAGTCAAGTGTAAAGTAACAGATCCCCAAGCTATGTAACCTTGCACACACACACTCAGGGGGAGTTTTTGAGTGATTTAGTATTTCTCTTAAAGACAATCATACTGTATGATTTCTTCATCGTACTGTCCGATAGGTCATTAATATTTAGGCTCACAGCTAATTCTAAGTGATTAGTTTTGAGAACTAATCATACTGTATGATTCATAACGTACTGTACGATTGGAAAACACCCTAGCTGCCAGGACTATTTTGGTAAGATTTGAATTTTGAATTTTTGAACTAATCATATTGTACGATTATAATCATACTGTATGAACATTTTAAATCCTACCAAAATTATCCCCCGTGATCGAGCAATCAAATCTTGGTTTCTTAATTAATTACAGTCATATAGTATGATATTGGATCGTACTGGACGAACAACAGAGACGATGTCAGTCGTCCCATTGATCGTACAAGATGAAACTAAGGTTTTTTTATTCTATTCATCTCGAATGATATTTGTATCGTACTGTATGATGACCTGAATTGAACTATTCATATTATACGAATGGTGCAATACGGGATAATGGATAGAGATGAATTCGTTCGTCCCAAAGATCATCCCGTACAAACAGTTAAGAATAAGTTGATCGTACTGTACGATCTACGGATCGTATTGTACGATGTTTGTAAAATTTGTAAACTATTTATTTACATTCGTACTGGATGAAACTATTTTTGAACTGGTCGTATTGTATGATATTAGATCGTACTGTACAAACAGAATCATCAAATTGAATTTTAGGGTTATTTTTGAGCCCTCCTTTTTAAGATCTCTTTTATTCAATCGTTAAAATTTTTTGCCACTTTCCTTACCAGAGAAAACATTGGGAGAGAGAGAGAAAGAGCTTGGGAGAGAGAGAGAGAGGATCGTGTGAGGGGGAGATTATGAGGTGTTCACAAAGGTTGCCCCAAGCAAAGATTTGAGTCATCTTCATCGGTCATCGTCTCTTATCTTATTGGTGATTCTGTGGTAGGATCATCCGCAAGAAGATTCAGGTTTTCTACCTGCTTCAAGAGGAAGCAAAAGGAGTCCAGGTTCTCTGCATGCTTCAGGAGGAAGCGAAAGAGTCCAGGTTCTCTGCCTGCTTCAGGAGGAAGCGAAAGGAGTTCAGGTTCTTTGCCTCACCGGGTTAGTAGAAAGGAGTTTTTGACAGGCTTCTCCTCCTTGCTGTGGGAGCAGAAGGAGAGTCACATAGTGTTAGTGCAATACCTGGAGGGGAGGCTTCGGGGAGTGGACAAAGGTCAAGTTGACCAAACCACTATAAAATCTAGTGTGTTATTTTTTATTATTTTCCGCACTTACTTTTCTGTTGATGATTGTGTGATTGTGATTATTATTCTGTTATCGTTGAACATCTACACATCATCGCGTAACTGTAAATGTTTTAAAATATTCAAAAAGATTTTTTAAATCGTTGTTTGCCTATGAATTTTTAAAACTACCAATTCACCCCCCCTCTTGGTTAGCCTTAGGACTAGTTCACAAGGGCTTAACATCCCTAATGAACTTTCAAGTGGTATCAGAGCGGTATTAAGAAAATCAAGTTTTTAAAAACTTTTGAATTCGATCCATGGCTAACTTTGAAAATAGAAATACTGTTGAAGGTTATTCCATTACTCATCCACCTTTATTTGATATATACTGTTTGATTTTAAAAAACTCGTATGTCTACCTTTTTATAATCTACTGATTATCGCATGTGGATGCTTATTAAAGATGATTATGAAGCACCTCATAGACTTATAAATGGCATTAAAATTAAAATTCCTTTTACTGAATAGATATTTGATGATCGTGATTTAGCACAATTGAATGCAAAATATTTGAACTATTTTTTCTGTGCTTTAAAATCTGAAGATTATGAAAGTTCGATAGGGATGTTAAGCCCTAGTGAACTAGTCCCGAGGCTAACCAAGAGGGGGGGTGAATTGGTTATTTAAAAATTTCACGAGGAACAGAAAAAATCTTTTCGATACTTTGCAGCGGAAATAAGTAAACAAGAATGAAAAGATCAATCACAGATATTTACCCAAGCAGTTAATATCAGAAAAGTAAAGTGCATAATAGAATCAGAAAAGCAAACCAGATTTTATAGTGGTTCGATCAACTTGACCTACGTCCACTCCCCGGAGCCTCCCCTCTGGGTATTGCACTAAACAAAAGTGACTCTCCTTTTGCACCCACAGCAAGGCGGAGAAGCCTGTACAAAAACCTCCTTTCCACCACCCGGTATGGCAGAGAACCTAACCTCCTTTTGCTTCCTCCTGAAGCAGGCATAGAACCTTTAAACTCCTTTTGCTTCCACCTGAAGCGGGCAGAGAACCCCGGATCTTCTTGCGAACGATCCTCCCACAACGAACACCAACTAGAAGAAAGACGACGAGTTGAGAAGATGACTCTGATCCGTGCTTGGAGCAACCTTAGTGAATCCCTCACTAACTCCCCCTCACAAGATCCTTTCTCTCTCTCCCAAACTCTCTCTCTCTCTCTAGGGTTTCTCTCGGAAGAAAAGTGGCAAAAGATTTTTCTTATTTCAAGAAAAAGTTCTTTTATAGGAGGGCTTAAAATTTACCCTAAATCTCAATTGGTCAGCCAAGATCGTCCAGGAAGATCGATAGATCGTCCTGTACGATCAGTTCAAAATCAGCTGATTCAGCCTGGACGATCTGGCTCTTCTGAATGATCAGTTCAAAAAGTTGTTCATATCGTCCCGTACAATTTTGTGATTGTCCAGGACGATTAGTGTAAATCGAGGAATATCATCCAGAAGACAGTTCGGGTCATCCAGAGCAGACTGTGCTGGACGACCAAAAAATGACTTGATCGTCCAGGACGATTAGGGTATCATCTTGTATGATTTGCTCAAAAAGTGTCAAAATCGTCCTGAGCACAGTTCGGGTCGTACAGCTGAAATGCACTAAACGATCATGATCGTCCGGGACGATCCTGTGATCGTCCAGGACAATATGATCGTATCAATCAAATATAAATTGCTTTCCTTAATTACCAGATTAATTTAAGCATGATTGTACTGAATCATCCGGGATGATACACGTATTGTCCGGGACGATCATACCAAATATCTAAAAATAAAAACGTGCCTAACTTGATCTGGCGGCTGAGAATTTTTGATTTGAGCATATCGTCCCGTACGATCCAAAAATCGTCCAGGACGATCTGCTTAATCAGACCCTCTTAACTTGGTCGCCCTAATTAGGGTTTCTGTTTTTACTTGATCGTCCAGGATGATGTGACTATCATCCAGGACGATCTGAATAAAAATTTGAACAAAAACTCTAATTCACTTAAGCTCTCCCCCTGAGTGTGTGTGTGCAAGGTTACTTAGTTAGGGGATCAGTTACATTACAATTGACTCAAGAGAAAGGAAAATAGTATATTGGACACACTTGGACCCGATCTTGAGTTGGCTTGAGTTGCTTGTGATCTTTTGTGCCTGAAATGGGTTAGCCAAGCAAAACACAATAGAGACATGTCTGTCATCATCAAAACCAGATTTGCAATGATCTACCCCTTTTTGATGATGGTAAACATTTGTACATTAGTCTGAAAAATAACTAGAAGATTGAAAAATAATTTTTTCAAATTTTTATTTAACAACCAAACTAATACAAGAAACATAACACATAATAACAATAGAAACGACTACAACTGACTCCCCTTTTTGACATCACAAAAAGGAGGAGGGTAAACAGAAATACTAAAATATCAGTACAAAACAGAAAAGAAAACAACTACAAAATAGAATTCTCCCTTGATTTTTGATCCAGAAACCAATAAGAAGACGATTGACAGCGCTGAGATCCAAAAAAAGTTGGAAAAATTGACTTTCGTAACTCAGACCCCGGGCACCTTATCGATGCAAACCTCTTTCAAAACAAAAATCCAATTTAAAAGAAAAGAAATTAGATTCGAAAAGAGATCCTTTCAAGCCTCGTTCCAGAAAAATATCTGATATAATAGTGTTACAAAGTAAGGAATCAGAAATCAGGATTTCCAAACTCAAGCTTTTGAAAATATTAAGTGGCGTATGGATTTTTCTAAGACATTTAACAATCTGAAAGGGAAGAAAGCTTGGTTTGGGCTCATTTTGTGCCTCTTTTTCAATTTGGTTGGCGCTTTGTGCATCTTTTGATTTTTGATACACTTTGTGTATCTTTTAGTTGGCGATATTTCGCATCTTTTCAGCTTTGGGCTCATTTTATGCCTCTTTTTTAATTTATTTGGCGCACTGCGCATCTTTTGTAAGCTTTCTCCTTTCATAATCATTAAAGAGTCTCAGCTGTGAAATTATCTTTCAGACATAGGAGATGACTCTCCATAATAAGGAAGAATGATTCACAAAATAAAAGCCATACATTATATGATAAATGCAATCACTTAGTTTAGAAAATCATAATAGTGACTCAAGACTTTGAAAATACTATTCATATGAGGTAGATTACTGTAGGTAGATAAAACAAATCTCTATTTTAAAAACTAATGTTTTAATTTTGAAAAAGATTTTCATCCAAAAGAAACCATATACCAGTAAAGGAGTTAGAGGAAGAGAAATAATCATCAACGTTTCTTCCCTTTAACAGATCCAGTGGAATCAATCACTGCTTACAAGCTTTCAAATAAAACAAGGCAAAACTCTTAGTCAGAAATCCATTTTTTTTTATTTTCAAACACATAAGACAGTAGATAAATGAGATGAATCAGTAAATAAAATAGGTAATAACTAAACCATATCAAAATAAATACTCAAATTAAACTGACACTAAAGCTAAAATAGAAAGTAGAAGAATAAAACTAAAAACAACTGAAAGAAAATAATCAAATAAATTAACTAATTAACATGAACAAAAATAAAGACCAGAGAAATCAAAAATTAGCAGCCATCAGAATCAAGCATTTACATCAATCACTCTTAATCTGGTTCTCAAAATACTGAATGAGTCAAATGCCAGTTGTTTAGTGAATATGTCAGCCAGCTGATTTTCAGTTGCTACATGATGTAGCTCAATGTCCCCTTTTAGAGCATGGTACCTAATGAAGTGATGCCTTATATCTATGTGTTTAGTCCTAGAATGTTGAATTGAATTCTTAGAGATACAGATGGCACTAGTATTATCACACAGGACAGAAATTGTGCCAACAGGTAATCCTAAATCCAAGACTTGTTGCTTCAACCAAAGAACTTGGGCCACACAACTCCCTAAGGTAATGAACTCAGCTTCAGCAGTGGAAAGTGCAACTGAGTTCTATTTTCTACTGGACCAGGAGACTAAAGATTGTCCTATAAATTGACAAGTACCATAAGTGCTCTTTCTATCCACCCTACACCCCGTAAAGTCAGAATCAGAATATCCAATGATCTCAAAAGAGGTGTTGTGCCTAGGGTACCAGATTCCTAGGTTTGGGGTCCCTAAAAGATATCTAAGAATTCTCTTAACAGCAGTCAGGTGGGACTCTTTAGGATCAACCTGAAACCTAGCACAAAGATAGAAACTAAACATGATATCAGGTCGGCTAGCAGTCAGGTAAAGCAGTGATCCTATTATTCCTCTATACTTCTTCTGATCAACAAATTTTCCACTTGAATCCTTATCTAACTGACTAGAGGAGCTCATGGGAGTATTGATTGGCTTGGCTTTGTCCATTTCATATTTCTTCAAAATGTCCTTAGTGTATTTAGATTGATTGAGAAAGGTTCCATCATCCGTTTGCCTTATGCTAAACCCCAAAGAGTAAGATAATTCTCCCATCATACTCATCTGAAACTCCTTACTCATCATTTTAGAAAACTCATCACATAAATATTTATCAGAAGATCCAAAAATTATATCATCAACATAGATCTGGACAATGAGTAAGTCATCCCCTATTCTCCTCAGAAAAAGGGTGGTGTCTACGCTCCCCTTAACAAACTCTCTTTCTAACAGGAATGTGCTAAGCCTCTCATACCAAGCTCTGGGTGCCTGTTTCAATCCATATAATGCCTTTTTTAATTTATAAACATGATTTAGATATTGGGAACTCTCAAAACCTGGGGTTTGTTCTACAAACACATCCTCTTTTATTATCCTATTTAAAAAGGTACTCTTGACATCCATTTGAAACAGCTTAAATCCCTTATAACAAGCAAAGGCTAGTAGCACTCTTGTGGCTTCCAATCTAGCTACAGGGGCAAAGGTCTCCTCAAAATCAATCCCTTCAATCTGATTATACCCCTTAGTCACCAATCTTGCCTTATTCCTAACCACCACACCAGAATCATTCATCTTATTCTTAAAGACCCACTTGGTTCCCACAATATTTTAATTTCTAGGTCTTTCTACTAACTCCCAAACATCATTCCTTACAAATTGATTCAATTCTTCCTGCATAGCTAAGATCCAAAACTCATCCGAAAGGGCTTGATTGATGTTGGTGGGTTCAGTCATTGAGATAAAGGCAGAATGGTGTACTTCCTTCCTAAGTCCATGCCTAGTCCTAACACCTTCAGAAGGGTCTCCTAAGATCAGTTCTTTAGGCTGACTCAACGAATATCTCCAATCTCTAAGCAATGTGGTTTGAGGTTCTACCCTCTCCTCCAGATTTGCATTTCCAACCCCTAGGGTAATCTCCTCTACCTCTTATTCTTCCTCAATTCTATTCACCTTAGGATCAGATTCATCAAACACCACATGGGTTGTCTCTTCCACCACCAAAGTCCTTTTATTGAACATCTTAAAGGATTTCCCCATACTAGAATAGCCTAAGAACACTCCTTCATCAGATTTGGGGTCAAACTTTTCTAAGGATGATTTCCCGTTATTCAGAATAAAAATCTTACAGCCAAAGACCTGGAGGTGGGACAGGTTTGGAGTTCTACCCTTAATGATCTCATAAGGTGTCTTGTTCAGTTTTGTTCTCACATTCACCATATTCAGCACATAATAGGCAGTGTTCACCGCTTCAGCCCAGAAGTATTTTGGAAGTGAATACTCGGCAAGCATGGCTCTAGCGGCTTCCATAAATTGTGACTAATCCCTTGCTCCTCATAAAAACTTCCAAACTTCACATTCTCAAACTCTCCACCATGATCACTATGAATAGTCAGGATCTCACAACCTAACTTCCTCTGAATCCAAGTGGAGAGGACTTAAACTCATCAAATGACTCAGATTTATGTGACAAGAATTTAATCTAAGTGAACCTCGAGTAGTCATCTACAATCACAAATCCATAGACTCTCCCCCCTAAGCTGGCAGTGGTAATGGGTCCAAAGAGGTCCATGTGAAGGACTTCTAAAGGTCTAGAGGTGCTAATATCCTTAACAGAGTGAAAAGAGGACTGGACTTGCTTCCCTAACTGATAGGCATCACACAGGTGATCCTTAGTGAACTTAAGCTTGGGCACACCTCTAACTAAGTCCTTTTGGGTGACTCTCCTAAGGGTTTTCATACTGGCATGACACAATCTCCTATGCCACAACCAAGACTCATCAACATCAGTTTTTAAGCAAATTGAATTTTCAGCTTTAATGCAACTTACATCTAGCTTGTAGATGTTGTTGATCCTTTGCCCCTGCAAAATAACTTCATCATTTAAGCTTAAAATACAGCCAGTGGGTAGGAATTTGATGCTGTATCCTTTGTCACAAAGTTAACTGATGCTCAGCAAGTTATGTTTCAGTCCATCTACAAGCAAAATATTGTTAATCATGAAATTCTTTGAATCACCAATTATACCTGAGCCTACCACCTTCCTAGTGGTGTTATCTCCAAGTGTAACCTTGCCTCCAGCTCTGGCCTCCAGCGAAATGAACTAATTTGCATCTCCAGTCATGTGTCTAGAATATCCGCTGTCCAGGTACCACATGCTCTCACGAGGTCTTGTGTGAGAGCACACCTATAAAAATATCAAACGTCATTCTTAGGAACCCAATTCTTATGAAAAGAAGAATGCAATGCATGCGTGCTGTGCTATGAAATAGGCAGTTTGGGCCTCCACACCCAATGTGTACTATGGTGAACAGTGCAGGTGTGGGAAATGTGTCCTAAAATGCCACATGAATAACATCTAACACCAGGAAAAGGATTAACTAAATGTCGTGAGTGATAGTGCCTCTTCCTAGATGTATATGAAACATGCTTTGATGAACTTGCAACAGATTTTTCAAAAGGTGGCGGTGCATAAAACTGTTCAAAAGTAGGTGGTTTTTTGTTCTTTTCAAAAGCAGCAATTTTCACTTTCAAAAATTCATTCTCTTTATTTAAACTTGCAATTTCAAATTTTAAAACACCGTTGCTACTTTCTACTTCACATGCCATAGTATCTAATTCTTTAAAAGTAGCTTCTAATTCAACATGTCATATTTTTAATGCATTATGCTCAATAATTAAATCAGAATACTTTCTATTCAGTTCATCAAACTCATCAAGTAAAGGCATGTGATTACTATTAATAGTGGAATGATCCTTAATCAACACATCATGCTCTTTTTGCAAAGTCAGATAATCCAGTTTCAAGTTAGCATGGGTTTTCTTAAGCTTCCTATATGATGCATGAATTTTTTCAGATACTTCAAATAATTGATCGTAAGTAAGCTCACATACCTCTTCCTGGTCTGACTGACCAGGGTGATCACCAGCCATCAGACACAAATTTATTTCCTCTTCAGCTTCAGTCTCAGAGGAGTCAGATGCAGAGTCTGCCCAGAACACCTTTTATATTCGCTTCTTATCCTTTCTAAACTTTGGTTTCTCCTCACCCTTCTCCTTGTTTGGGTGAGCCTTGAGTGTAGGACAATCCGCCTTTATGTGTCCAGGCTTCCTGCATTCAAAATAAATAGATTCAGATGAACCTTTAAAGTTTCTACTGGTCTTACCTTTGTTCCACTTTTGAAAATTCTTATTCTTCTTCCTTAGAAAGCTCTTGAATTGCCTTGTGATTAAGGCAACATCATCGCTATCAGACCCGAAAGTGCTAGCATTTGAATCTTTAGCCTTTACCGCCACTGTCTTCTCCTTCTTTCATTCACCTGCATCAAGTTGTCTTTGGTTCACCCCTCGCTCGTAAGCAATGAGTGATCCAAGTAAGCTGTCAATGGAGTAAGTATTTAAATCTTTAGATTCCATGATCACAGTAATCTTAGCATCGTAAGAAGAAGGCAAACATCTAAGAAGTTTGTTCACTCTTTCATAATTAGTTAGTTCTCTTCCTAGAGCATGCAAAGAGGTAACGATTTGAGTGAACCTTATGTACATTTCTGAAATCGTCTCACTAGGTTTCATGCAAAAAAGTTTGTAATCATGTAACAAGATGTTTAACCTAGACTGTTTGACTTCAGTTGTACCTTCATATGTTATACACAATCTATCCTAGATTTCATTACCCGCTGTACAAGTAGAAACACGCATATAGTCTTCAGATTTTACAGCACAAAAGAAATAGTTCAAACATTTTGCATTCAACTGTGCTAAATCACGATCATCAAAAGTCCAATCTGCAAACGGGAGTTAAGTTTTAATACCGTTAACAAGTCTATGTGGTGCTTCATAACCATCTTTAACTAACATCCACATACGATAATCGATTGACTGAAGAAAAGTAGACATGAATATTTTCCAAAAATCAAAATGAATGTTATCAAACAATGGTGGTCTTGTAATAGAATAACCTTCAGTAGTATTACGATTGTTATAGTTAGCCATGGATCAAATTCAAAAGTTTTTAAACTTAAATTTTGAATCTCTCTCTGATACCACTTGAAAGTTCGATAGGGATGTTAAGCCCTAGTGAAATAGTCCCGATGCTAACCAAGAGGGGGGGTGAATTGGTTATTTAAAAATTTCATGAGGAACAGAAAAAATCTTTTCGATACTTTGCAGCAGAAATAAGTAAACAAGAACGAAAAGATCAATCACAGATATTCACCCAAGCAGTTAATATCAGAAAAGTAAAGTACAGAACAGAATCAGAAAAGCAAAACAGATTTTATAGTGGTTCGATCAACTTGACCTACGTCCACTCCCCGGAGCCTCCCCTCCGGGTATTGCACTAAACAAAAAGTGACTCTCCTTTTGCTCCCACAGCAAGGTGGAGAAGCCTGTACAAAAACCTCCTTTCCACCACCCGATGAGGCAGAGAACCTAACCTCCTTTTGCTTCCTCCTAAAGCAGGCAGAGAACCTTCGAACTCCTTTTGCTTCCACCTGAAGCGGGCAGAGAACCCCGGATCTTCTTGCGAACAATCCTCCCACAACGAACACCAGCTAGACGAAAGACGACGAGTGGAGAAGACGACTCTGATCCGTGCTTGGAGCAACCTTAGTGAATCCCTCACTAACGCCCCCTCACAAGATCCTTTCTCTCTCTCCCAAACTCTCTCTCTCTAGGGTTTCTCTCGGAAGGAAAGTGGCAAAAGATTTTTCTTGTTTCAAGAAAAAGTTCTTTTATAGGAGGGCTTAAAATTTGCCCTTAATCTCAACTGGTCGGCCAAGATCATCCTGTACGATCAGTTCAAAATCAGCTGATTCAGCCTGGACGATCTGGCTCTTCTGGACGATCAGTTCAAAAAGTTATTCATATCGTCCCGTACGATTTTGCGATCGTCTGGGACGATTAGTGTAAATCGAGGAATATCATCCAGAAGATAGTTCGGGTCGTTCAGAGCAGACTGTGCTGGACGACCAAAAAATGACTTGATCGTCCAAGACGATAAGGGTATCGTCCTGTACGATTCGCTCAAAAAGTGCCAAAATTATCCTGAGCACAGTTCGGGTCGTACAGCTGAAATGCACTAAACGATCATGATCGTCCGGGACGATCCGGCGATCGTCTAGGATGATATGATCGTATCAATCAAATATAAATTATTTTCCTTAATTACCAGATTAATTTAGGCATAATTGTACTGAATCGTCCGGGACGATACACGTATCATCCGGGACGATCAGACCAAATATCTAAAAATAAAAACTTACCTAACTTGATCTGGTGGCTGAGAATTTCTGATTTGAGCATATCATCCCGTACGATCCAAAAATCGTCCAGGACGATCTGTTTAATAAGGCCCTCTTAACTTGGTCGCCCTAATTAGGGTTTCTATTTTTACTTGATCGTCCAAGACGATGAGACTATCGTCCAAGACGATGAGACTATCATCCAGGACGATCTGAACAAAAATTTAAACAGAAACTCTAATTCACTTAAGCTCTCCCCCTGAGTGTGTGTGTGCAAGGTTACTTAGTTAGGGGATCAGTTACATTACAATTGACTCAAGAAAAAGGAAAATAGTACATTAGACACACTTGGACCCGATCTTGAGTTGGCTTGAGTTGCTTGTGATCTTTGGTGCTTGAAACGGATTAGCCAAGCAAAACACAATAGAGACATATCTTTCATCATCAAAACCAGATTTGCAACAGATTACATGTGTGTTTCCACTTGTACGACTGGTAAAAAAATATGGGATAGATTATGTATTACCTATAAAGGTACATCTAAAGTTAAGCAATCTAGATTTAATATCTTACTTGATGACTATGAACTCTTTCGCATGAAACCTAGTGAATCAATTTCTGAAATGTATACTAGGTTCACTCAAATTTTCACCTCCCTGCATGCCTTAGGAAGAGAGCTTACTAATTATAAGAAAGTTAGCAAGATTTTGATATGTTTGTCATCTTCCTATGATGCCAAGATAACTGTGATCACTGAATCTAAAGATTTAAATGCCTATTCTAATGATAACTTACTTGGATCATTTATTGCTTACGAGCAAGGAGTGAACCAAAGATAGCTTGATGCTAGTGAGAAAAAGAAAGAGAAAACTATGGTGCTAAAGGGCCTACGGGACTGATACTGATACTTTTGGGTCTGATAGCGATGATGTTGCCTTAATCACTAGGCAATTCAAAAGCTTTCTAAGGAAGAAACACAAGAACTTTCAGAAGTGGAACAAAGGTAAGAGTAGTAGAAATTTTAAAGGTTCATCTAATACTGTTTGTTTTGAATGCAGGAAGCTTGGACATATAAAGGCTGATTGTCCTACACTTAAGGCTCACCCAATAAAGGAGAAGGGTGAGGAGAAACCCAAGTTCAAGAAAGATAATAAGCAGATTTAAAAGGTGTTCTGGGCAGATTCTGCATCTGACTCCTTTGAGACTGAAGCTGACGAGGAGACTGCAAACTTGTGTCTGATGGCTAATGATCTTCCTGGTCAGTCTGATCAAGAAGTGGTATGTGAGCTAACCTATGATCAATTGCTAGATTTTTCTAAGAAAATTCATTCATCGCATAGAAAACTTAAGAAAATCCATGCCAGCCTGAAATTGGATTTCTTGAATTTGCAAAAAGAGCATGATGTTATGATTAAGGATCATTCTACACTTGATAGCAATCACATATCTTTACTTGATGAATTTGATGAATTAAATAAAAAGCATTCTGAACTAATTATTGAGCATGAGTTATTGAAAATATCGCATGTTAATTTAGAAAAAGCTTATAAAGAACTAGACACCATGGCATGTAACTTAGCTAGTGATGAGCATTATTTGAAATTTAAAATTACAAGTCTCAAGAAGGAAAATGAATTTCTAAAATTGAAAATTAGTGCTTTTGAGATAAATAAAATACCTCCTACTTTTGCACAGTTTTATGCACCTCCACCATTTAAAGAATCTAATTCAAAATCATCAAAGCATGTTTCATTCAAACCTAGGAAGAGGCACTATCACCCACATAGATTAGTTAACCCTTTTCTTAGCATTAGATGTTTCTCTTGTGGTATGCTAGGACATATCTCCCACACTTGCACTATTCACCGTAGTACATATTAGGTGTAGAGACCCAAATTACATGTTTTATAGTACAACACACATACATTATATTCTTCTTTTCATAAGAAGGAACCCAAACCTGTTTGGGTTCCTAAATCTGATATTTGATGATTTTGTAGGTGTGCTCTCACAAAAGACCTCATGAGAGTATGTGCTACCTGGACAGCGAATGTTAAAGACATATGATGGGAGATACAAATCAGTTCATTTTGCTGGAGACTAGAGCTGGAGGCAAGGTTACACTTAGAGACAACACCACCAGGAGGGTGGTAGGAGAAGGTATAATTGGTGATTTTCAAAATTTCATTATTGATAATATTTTACTTGTAGATGGACTGAAACACAATCTGCTAAGCATCAGCCAGCTATGTGATAAAGGCTTCAGCATAAAGTTCCTGCCTACTTGCTGCATTATAAGCTTAAATGATAATTATTTTGCAGGGAAAAAGGGTCAACAATATCTACATGCTGGATTTAAATTACTTTAAAGCTGATGTTGCTATTTGCTTAAAAACTATTGCTGATGAGTCTTGGCTGTGGCATAGGAGGTTATGTCATACCAGTATGAAAACCCTTAGAAGAGTCACCCAAAAGGACTTAGTTATAGGCATCCCCAAGCTTAAGTTTACTAAGGACCACCAGTGTGATGCTTGTCAATTAGGAAAGCAAGTCCACTCCTATTTCCACTCAATTAAAGACATCAACACCTCTAGACCTTTATAAGTCCTTCACATGGATTTGTTTGGACCCATTAGCACTGCCAGCTTAGGGGGGAGAGTCTATGGATTTATGATTATTGATGATTACTCGAGGTTCACTTGGATTAGATTTCTATCACATAAATCTGAGTCATTTGATAAATTTAAATCTTTCTCCACTTAGATTTAGAAGAAGTTAGGATGTGAGATTGTTATCATCAATAGTGATCATAGTGGGGAGTTTGAAAATGAGAGATTTGGAACCTTCTATGAGGATCAAGGGATTAACCACAATTTTTTAGCTCCTAGGACCCCTCAGCAGAATGGGGTAGCTGAAAGAAAGAATAGAACCTTGGTGGAAGCCGCTAGAGCCATGATTGCTGAGTATTCAGTTCCAAAATACTTTTGGGCTGAAGCGGTAAATACTGTCTATTATGTGCTGAATAGGGTGAATGTTAGATCCAATCTGAATAAGACACCTTATGAGATCATTAAGGGTATAACTCCAAATGTGTCCCACCTCCATATCTTTGGCTGTAAGGTTTTTATTCTTAATAATGGGAAATCATCCTTAGGAAAATTTGCCTCAAATCTAATGAAGGAGTGTTCTTAGGCTATTCTAGTGTGGGGAAATCCTTTAGGGTGTTTAATAAGAGGACTTTGGTGGTGGAGGAGACAACTCATACGGTGTTTGATGATCTAATCCTAAGGAGACTAGAGTTGAGGAGGAAGAAGATGTAGGAGAGATTATCCAAGGAGTTGATAATGTAAATCTGGAGGAAAGGGTAGAACTTCAAAATAATTTGCCTAGAGATTAGATATATTCTTCGAGTCATCCTAAAGAACTGATCTTGGGAGACCCTTCTGAAGGTGTTAGAACTAGGCATAGACTTAGGAAGGAAGTAAACTATTCTGCCTTTATCTCAATGACTGAACCCACCAATATCAATCAAGCCCTTTCTGATGAATTTTAGATTTTAGCAATGCAAGAGGAATTGAACCAATTTGTAAGGAATGATATTTGGGAGTTAGTAGAAAGACCTAAGAATCAAAGTGTAGTAAAAACTAAATGGGTCTTTAAGAATACGATGAATGACTCTGGTGTGGTGGTTAGGAATAAGGTAAGATTGGTGGCTAAGAGGTACAATCAAATAGAAGAGATTGATTTTGAGGAGACCTTTGCCCTTATAGCTAGATTGAAAGCCATTAGAGTGCTACTAGCCTTTGCATATTATAAGGGATTTAAGCTTTTTCAAATGGATATCAAGAGTGCTTTTTTGAATGGGATAATAAAGAAAGATATCTTTATAGAGCAACTCCTAGGTTTTGAGAGTTCTTAATATCCAAATCATATTTTTAAATTAAAAAAGGCCTTATATGGATTGAAACAGGCACCTAGAGCTTGGAATGAGAGGCTTAACACATTCCTTTTAGAAAGAGACTTTGTTAAGGAGAGCGTAGACACCACCCTTTTTCTGAGGAAAGTAGGTGATGATTTACTCATTATCTAGATCTATGTTGATGATATACTTTTTAGATCTTCTGATAAAAACTTATGTGATGATTTTTTTAAAATAATGAGTAAAGAGTTTGAGATGAGTATGATGGGAGAATTATCCTATTTTTTAGGATTTAATATAAGACAAATAAATGATGGAACCTTTATCAATCAATCAAAGTATATTAAGGACATCTTGAAGAAATATAAAATGGATAAAGCCAAGCTAATAAATACTCCCATGAGTTCTAGTGTCCAGTTAGACAAGGATTCAAATGAAAAATCTATTGATTAGAAGAAGTTTAGAGGAATAATTGAATCATTGCTTTACCTGACTGCTAGCCGACCTGATATCATGTTTAGTATTTATCTTTGTTCTAGGTTTCAAGCTGATCCTAAGGAATCCCACCTGACTACAGTTAAGAGAATCCTCAGATATCTCTGAAGGACCCCAACCTTAGGAATCTGGTATCCTAGGTACAACACTTCTTTTGAGATTATTGGATATACTGATTCTAATTTTGTAAGATGTAGGGTGGATAGAAAGAGCACTTTAGGAACATGTTAATTAATATGATAGTTTTTAGTCTCTTGGTCTAGTAGAAAATAAAATTCTGTAGCACTTTTCACTGTTGAAACTGAGTATATTGCCTTAGGAAGTTGTGTGGCCCAAGTCCTTTGGTTGAAGCAATAAGTTTGGGATCTAAGATTACCTGTTGACATAATTTTAGTTTTATGTGATAACACTAGTGCCATCTACATCTCTAAGAATTCTATCCAACATTCAAGAACCAAACACATTGACATAAGGCACCATTTTATTAGGGACCATGTTATAAAAGGGGACATTGAGCTACATCATGTATCAATAGAAAATCAACTGGCTGACATCTTTACTAAACCACTGGACTTTGACTCATTTAGTATTTAGAGGACCAGATTAGGTGTGATTGACATAAATACATAAATCTGATGATTATTGGTTTTTTGATGTTTCTAATTTTGTATTTTGCTTTTGGCTTTTATTTGATTTGATTATCTATTTCTTGTTTATTTTTATTCTCTGCTAATTTTCTTTTAATTGTTGTTATTTTTCTGATTTGAGTATTTATTTTGATATGATTTTCTACCTGTTCTTGATTTACTATTTTTCTTCTAAAATCATATCACTGCTCACTATTGCTGATAAACTAGATTTCTAACTAAGAGTTTTTGCCTTATTTTTTATTTGGAAGCATGTAAACAGTAATTGACTCCTCTGAATCTGTTAAAGAGAAGAAACATTGATGATTATTTCTCTTCCTCCAACTCTTTTAGTAGTGTATTATTATTTTTGGATAAAAATCTTCTTCAAAATTAAAAAGTTAATTTTTGAAATAGAGATCTCTTTTATCATCATACAGTAATCTACCTCATATGAATAGTATTTTCAAAGCTTTGAATTAGTGTTATATTTTCTTTAACAAGTGATTGCACTTATCATATGATGTATGATTTTTTATTTTGTGAATTAATCCTCCTTACTGTAGAGAGTGAGTTTTATCTTCTCTTATGTCTAGAAGGCAATTTCACAATTGAGATTTTTTAACGATTATGAAAGGAAGCAAGCTTATAAAGGATGCGCAAAGAGCACCAAAATGAAAAGAGGCACAAAATGAGCTCAAAGCTAAAAAGATGCGTAATGTCACCAAATTGAAAAATATATAAAGTTTATTAAAAAATTAAAAGATGCGCAGTGAGCCAAACAAATTGAAAAAGAGGCACAAAATGAGCCCACAAAGAAACAAGCTTTCTTCCCTTTCAGATCTTTAAATGTCTTAGAAAAAATTTATGTGGCACTTAATATTTTCAAAAGCTTGAGATTGAAAATCATGATTTCTGATTCCTTACTTCGTAATACTATTTTATCAGATATTTTTTTGGAACGAGGCTTGAAAGAATTTCTTTTCGAATTTAATTTCTTTTCTTCTGAATTAGACTTTTGTTTGAAAGGAATTTAAACATGTAAGGTGACCGAGGTAGGAGTCACGAAAATCGATTTTCCAACTTTTATGGATTTCAGCGTCATCAATTTTCTTCTTATTGGCTTTTAAATTAAAACTCAAGGGAAAATCCTAATTTACTGGAGCTGATTGATTAAAAAAAAAACTTTTGATGTTTCTGTATTTCATCCTTTTGATATTTTTCGTGTGGTGGGTCTGTACTATTTTTTATATTTCTCTATTTTGTTTTTCCTTTTTGTGATGTCAAAAGGGGGTGTTATTTTTGTGTTAATAATAGTTTCATTTGTTATTTTTTTGTGTTGTAGTAGGTTCTTTTGTTGTATTTAGTGTCACCATTTGTTAATGATTCTGCTTGATTTGAAACTACTAAATAAATATTTGTCATCATAAAAAAGGGGGACATTATTACAAATCTGGATTCAAGGGTTATAATTTTGATGATAACAAACCTTTTTGTTTCTGGTACAGTGTCTAACCTTTTAGGTACAAAAGATCAGATACAATTCAAGCCAACTCAAGATCGGGTCTATGTGTGTTTAAATATACTTTTTCACTTTTCTTGAGTCAAGTATAATGTAACAGATCACAAAGCTAAGTAACATTGCACATACACACTCAGGGAGAGTTTTTGAGTGATTTAGTGTTTCTCTTAAAGAAAATCGTACTGTATGATTTCTCCATCGTACTGTATGATAGGTCATTAATATTCAGGCTTACGGCTAATTCTAAATGATTAGTTTTGAGAACTAATCATACTGTACGATTCATATCGTACTATACTATTGGAAAAAACCTTAGCCGCCAGGATTATTTTGGTAAGATTTGAATTTTGAATTTTTGAACTAATCGTACTGTACGATTACAATCGAACTGTACAAAATATTTTAAATCCTGCCAAAATTATCCCCAGTGATCGAGTAATCAAATATTGGTTTCTTAATTAATTGCATTCGTACTAGATGAACAACAGAGACGATGTCAGTCATCCCATTGATCGTACCAGATAAAACTAAGATTTTTTTGTTCTATTCACCCCCGACGATATTTATATCATACTGTACGATGACCTGAATTGAGCTATTCGTACTGTACGAATGGTACAAGGCAGGACGATAGACATAGACGAATTAGTTCGTCCCAAAGATCATCCCGTACGAATAGTTGAGAATAAATTGATCGTACTGTTCGATCTATGGATCATATTGTACGATGTTCATAAAATTTATGAACTGATCGTTTGCATTTGTACTAGACAAAATTATTTTTGAACTGATCGTACTGTATGATATTGGATCATACTGTACGAACAGAATCATCAAATTGAATTTTAGGGCAATTTTTGAGCCCTCCTTTTTAATATCCCTTTTGTTCAATCGTTAAAATCTTTTGCCACTTCTAGAGAAAATCTTGAGAGAGATAGAGAGAGCTTGGGAGAGAGAGAGGATCTTGTGAGGGGGAGTTTGTGAGGTGTTTACAAAGGTTGCTCCAAGAAAGGATCTGAGTCGTCTTCTCAAGTCATCGTCTCTTATCTTGTTGGTGGTTCTGTGGTAGGATCGTCTGTAAGAAGATCTGGGTTCTCTGCCTACTTCAGGAGGAAGTGAAAGGAGTCCATGTTCTCTGCCTGCTTCAAGAGGAAGCGAAAGGAGTCCAGGTTCTCTGCCTGCTTCAGGAGGAAGCAAAAGGTGTTCCGGTTCTCTGCCTCACCGGGTTAGTGGAAAGGAGTTTTTGTACAGGCTTCTCCGCCTTGCTGTGGGAGCAGAAGGAGAGTCACTTAGTGTTAGTGCAATACCCGGAGGGGAGACTCCGGGGAGTGGACGTAGGTCAAGTTGACTGAACCACTATAAAATCTGGTGTGTTCTTTCTGATTATTTTTTGCACTTACTTTTCTGTTGATGATTGTGTGATTGTGATTATTATTCTGTTATCGTTGAACATCTGCACATCATCGCGTAACTGTAACGTTTTAAAACATTTAAAAAGATTTTCTAAATCGTAGTTTGCCTACGAATTTTTAAAACTACCAATTCACCCCCCTCTTGGTTAGCCTCGGGACTAGTTCATAAGGGCTTAACATCTCTAACGAACTTTCAGTGCATAAGTCTATTTTTGTACTAATATAAGTTCGTTTGACAAGGGGAATAATAAGAGTTTTGTTATTTTCTATCATCTTTCAGTCTTGTGTTGTATTTTTCTTTAGTGTCCGTAAGAGTCAAGTCTAAGAGAGGCTAGAGAAGAGTAAGAATAATGTCTTTGAAGATCTTAGTCTATTTTATCATGAACAATCCTACATTTGGAGAGAAAAGAAGCGTGGAGAGTGTATTTGCATTATTTGGGTGACATTTAACTTTACGTTTCCTCTTGTAACTTCTTTTATACAAGGAATAGAAATTGGTTTGCTTTCTTTCTTTAAATTGTCTAGTTAATTTCTTAGTTTTGGACTAATGGTATGATCTCAATGCTAATACTGATGTAGACTTTTATGCTTTAACATGTCTAATTAATGTTTTCATTGTCTCTTGTACTTAATTTAATGCATGTAATGGACATATATGCAGTTAAAAATTAGTGTGATATATTACCTCGACGGAGGAATACTAGAATAAATAGGAGTATTAAATAAAATTTTTTGCATGCCTAGACATGAAATGTTTAACCTTCTAGGTTCTATAGAGTTATGATCATTATAGGAAGGCCATAAACCTCCATTTACATCCCCGCAAGCTCGACAAAAATTTAGGGATGTTTATGCTCTAATCCACATCAACAAATGAGAGTCTCATTAAGAAAACTTGAGTAATTCACATTCATTAGTCCAAAATATTTTTATCATATTCTATTTGTCTTTTATTTTGTAATTCACTGTAGTGACTAAACAAAACCCTAATTTTCATTCGATAGGATATGCATCGTAAATGTAGTGCACAATATTTGTTAACTAGCATGTTAGCATAACACTTCCTCACGGGATCGATACTCTCTCATATTGTTATTTTATTTAATCAATATGTTAACTTGCATATTTAGTGGGTAATTCACATAAAAGAAAACTTAATCATATTTCAATCAAAAGCATAGCATATACATGCATTCATAGCACCACCCATATTTCATTTCTACCACCCATACCACCGTATAAATTTTAATATTTTATTCCTTACACTTATATTTGATCTATGGATAGCAGACATGAAATATTACAATTTTTATTTTAGATATAAAAATAATATGATATAAAACAATATGTATGTAAATCCTTCAAAATTTTTTTTTGTCATATTTAAGCTAATTAAAATAAATTCATATCTCATCATACACTAAAACTTCAAATTCAAAATATTATAATTTAGAACAACAACAGACCAAGCTGAGGTGCCTGAAAGATTTACACCCACCCTTATACCTCCTTTTCAGTTCCACTGCGTCTTATATGTCTACGCTCCTTCTTTCACTATACCTC
Source organism: Dendrobium chrysotoxum (assembly GCA_019925795.1). NCBI lineage: Eukaryota > Viridiplantae > Streptophyta > Magnoliopsida > Asparagales > Orchidaceae > Dendrobium > Dendrobium chrysotoxum. Next base: position 58,456,327 of record CM034312.1, read on the forward strand.
GCGCCGCGCCTTCTTCGTTCTTTGATCCTCAACGTACATTGCTTTCCAACTTGTCGGGTACGGAGCTCGACTTACGAAGTTTAAGTGGGTCGGACTTGTAGGCTTAATTGAGGGCTTTAAGAGGGAAACATAAAAAATGGCGTCCAAAACCCTAGCTCGAATTGGAGCTTCTCTGATCAATCGTCTATTTACCAATTCGCTGAATGCATCGAGGCAGAGCAACTCGTATGTCCTACCGCAGATCTCTATGAATCCTCCGCTTCCTTGTTTCCTGCCCGAGCCCCTAACCAACAAGAATTTTCAGATGGAAGGATGCAGAGACGCTGAGTCCTTAAAAATGGTTGTTTCTCCTGAACGGTTTATTTTCCCCTGCGGTCTTCCCTTTCTTCGTTTCTTTATCGAGGATGGTGAGATCCTTTTTGTGCTTACTTGAAATGTCTCTTTGCCTACTTATATTTTTATCTCTTGAGCTCGAATTGGCTGTTTGGTATGATTCGATGCGCTTGTGCTGGATATTTTTATAGGTTTTGAGAGATTGCTTCATGTTGATGCTTTTTTGGATGTATTTTTCATAAAACCCCTGCTTGAAAATGGGAATGAAATAATGTTGGAGAAATTACAGCTTTCGAACTAATGGGTACCTGCTTTACTTTGTTAATGAAATCAGTATTGGGCGTTTTTGTCCGAATTGATGTAAAGAGACGTTTATATTTGCCAAAAGTTCGTATTTTATCTAAATAAAGTATAGCACAGTACTTTACACTGAGATTCATCTATTAGATTCTGCTTTTTAATCGTTTCATTGTTCTTTCTCCAGGATTTATCAATCTTTCAAATAGACATTGCAGAAAAACTCATTTAGTCATTAGACGCACTCCATGTAGTGTTCCTAATTATGTCATGTTTATAATAATGATCAACATTAAATTTGTTTTTTTTTTTGGGCATTGAAAAAAATTAGATTCATGATTTTTGTAGAGGAAATATTTTAATATTGGGTGAGACCTCTATTTGAATACATGAAAAGTTAGAGCAATGAAGAGAATGCTTAGATGATAAGGAATTAGGTTTATTAGAGCAAAGAATGAGTTATAATATGTAGGTTCAGTATTTTTGATATTTTTTGTTATCAAAGAATATTTCTAGAGAATAATGTGATACATGATTGTGTGATTTCAAGTATTGATGTAAAGAGATTGCTTCATGTTGATAGACACACATGTCAACTTTGAGGGTACTTGTCAATGGGTTTGTTATTTAAGGCCTAGAGTTGGTTTATTATTACTTCTGTTTGAAGATAAATGTTTTGATCATCTTTAATATGAGTAATATTTTATTTGATAAAAGATTGGATCTATAGGTGCTTTGTTATTTATTTTAAGATGCAAGATTTGAGTTTTATTGTAGGGGTGCATGGTATGATTACTTATCTTCAAAATTATTGGATAGGTTGTGCAGTTGTGCATTGCTTGGTCTCCTTTGGAATTTAGGATTTTTTTCTGAAACTTTTTCATAATCTATCTCTAATTTCTCCTGCTAAAACAACTTCTGCAAATTATCTTTATGCGCCGCAACATTCTTTAGTTAAGTTGATTTCTACACTGGATTGTTGACTCTTCATCCACCACTTATGCTAACCCGCTCCAGCAATTATTGTTTCCTATGTCTCTCTCCCTAGCCTCAAGGTCTAAGTCTTTTCCTTAGCTCTATGTTCTCTTCATGCCATGCCACAATTGCAATCACAATCTTTCAATTTTTTTGTTGCTTGCTTTATTTGTCCATGTGGGTATGAGTGTTTTTGTTCATGCATTGATGTTAGAAAACCCATACCTATCACCTTTATTGTGGTGCTATCATACTGTTGGAACCTATTTGATAGGGTCGCTCTACTTTTCCCTACACATATTTGGTATATTTTTATTCTCCAACAAAACCATTCTAAGAGCCAAGAAAAAGAAATGCTTAATTATTAAGATAATGAATCTTTAGCATTGTGCCCCAAGTGCTAAGATGGGGTAATGTGGTACCTTAGTTCTTCACATTTGGCCAAGTGATACATGTTGGAAAGGGGGCACCAATTGTAACTTGATAGTGTGCCAACGTCACTCACTCCAGGATAATTCCTTTTCTATCATTGCTTGTTTGCTTTTACCGCACCATTTTCATATACCCATGTTTGCCTTGTTATCGCGCTCAATCTCTTATGTTTGAGCACAATATGCTAAAGGCATCCATTTCTTATGACTTTAGTCCAATGTTTTTATATTTATTTTTTCGTATTTTTCTTGTTTTTTGTTTTTAGTAAAAGAATTATGGTAGTAACTTTTTCTCATTTTTCTTCCATTGGCTATCTTTCATGCAAGCTTTACAATCCAAATTCTACGGTAACCTCTTCCTCTTCTTTACCTTTCTTCGCAAAGGGTAGAAATTCAGTCCCTTGTTATTGGTATGTTATTATTTTTCATGTTTTCCCGTACATACATGGGTATGATGTATTTATAACTTTATGATATTAGTTTACATTATTTTTTTTTAATTTATTCATTCATTTTGATGCGGAAAGTTTGGCATAATGTCTGACTACCATTGCTCTGATGCACCTTCAACAAGTTATCTTTAGTGCCTTCTTTTAGTGAGACGAGTAACCTCTTGATCAAGGTCACATTGTTACTGAACTCATCTTTGCATCATGCTTGACTATATTTTTACATCATGCTTGATGACATTGCTGACACAATGATGATTATCATGACTCGATTCTCTTTTAACAATTGCCAGTGGCCTCATAGAGGTGTTCAAGGTCGCATGTGCAGAGCTTGCAAATTAGCATGCAACCAAGCTAACAGCACATGAACAAACATCGCTGTCCTCATTGGCATCCACACATGATGACTTCGTTGATGCCTTGGTCATCTACATGTGATGACTTCAATGACATCACACATGTCGGCACCATGTGCATTCACATACCACCTATATGTATTTTCTTAGTGCAATAGAGTATTTGTTTTTTCTATTTGCTAACATCCTCGTATAGTACTCGAGACCCATGCACACATATGTTGGTGTGGTGGGAAGCCTGACATTGCATTATGAGCATGGTACAGGGAAAATGCACACATCCTAGTCATGTAGGTACATGCCTTCCTTTCTTCTCGTGGGTAAGCTGTGTTTTTCTAGGTGCTATGTACCTTCATGCCCACCTTTTCTAGTTAGGGCGACACATGCAACAAAAATAGTGTTTATAGTTGCTTATAGGCACCACACGAATTCACGTCTTTTTTAGCATGACTAGGATTATTCAACACGTTCACATATCCTTCGTAGGGGTGACGGGCAAGTGCTATCAAAATATTTGAAGACATAAAGAAATTTGCCATTTTTGTTGACAACTATTTGTACATATCCAAGCTCCCATGCATGTCATTCTTAGTATGTATAGGATGACACTGCCTAGGTATCATCCATCATCGTGCCCACTTGTCTTGGCATGGGCAACATAGGCATACAAATTATGGCCGCAATGCCTCACGCACTGCATTATCCATGCCTTTCTTGTTGTGGTAACATGACTTAATAGTCTTTTTGCAAGGCCCCTTCGACATGTGATGCAAAACCTTTGCCAAAATTTTTGGTGTATTCTCTGCATCAAACTTGTAACAAATAAATATATGAAATAATACATTTAAACATACTCATGAATTCATGAATATTAAAATAAATGTGTACAAAATGAACATGAAAGATACTTAAAGAACACATACCATATGTGATATGAGAACACTTAAAAAATTCATTCACATGAGCTTCATTAGATTATTTGTCATTAGTATGGAACATTATTTTTATATGGGTCGAGGTACAAGAGAGTCAATCAGCACTATCACCATATCTTCCAAAATTTAAAAGCCTAAATGCTGTCACTATTGAATGGTCGCAAAAAATTTAACATTATGTAAAACATACATCGTTGAGTTATTGGATTTCCTTTAACTATAAAAAAATATTTATTGAGCATCCGAAGATTGTATAAGCTGAATTAGACCATCTTTGGGGAAATATAAAAAAATCAGGGTAACTCTAATAAAATAAATGATATATTTCAATGTCACATTGATTCTTTAGAAATTTTTTAATGAATACAATTAATGTAGTTTGCTTGAAATCTCGACAGTGACAAGAGAGAAGCCCTTGTCTAATAAGATGACACCTGATTCCAATACCAGTGGAGCTAATCGAAGGTCCTAGTGGCTTGATGTGTTACATCGAATTGCACGATGTAACCTAGGTTTGATACTGCAATTTTGGGCTTTTCCTAAATTTTTGTCAACGCATTTGAAGTAGGCCTTCAAGGCTCATTATGTCGTAGATTTATCCAACCTATAGACATATGCTTGCTTGGGTTTGATCCTCTACATATAAGAGACAATGTTGATACGACCATAATGGAAGCTTGTCATTCTTGGTCTAATTTGTCTATTCTTTCCAACGATCCATACCATTCCCATCAGCAATGGTTATTAGGTGATGAAAGTAAGGTTTTGGTCGACTATAAGGGTACATCATATGCTAAATATGCTTAACATTAGAAGAAAGGACTTACAAAAAAATGTGAAATGTAAAGAAGATTCATGCAGGTTAATGCATGCGTTTGTTTCCTCGTTTCTCATAACATAATGATTGTCCTATGTTATGAAATATTAAATATCTCAAAGCTAGAGATCATTCGGACAGCCTAAGATTACTTATTATCCTTTGATATCTATGTTGGGTGTGGTTATTTTTCAATCTTAATTGAAGGGTCATCACCAAATCAAGACCTCTATTTTCAAAGCAATCTATTTACATAAAAATGATTGATTTAGTTATTGCAAATCATAACCAAAGAAGTACTTTAGCAAATAAATTCTCTTCAGCCATCATGATCGAAACTCCTAGGCCCTCGTCATCTTAATAATGTGCTATACTATGATAGTAGAATAACTGCAAGTGTTTAGTTATATCATTAATTCTCCATAATATAAAGATGAATATATTTCAAGACAAACTATGATGGTTTTAATTACCAAAAAAATCATAATTAGAGGGGATTCTCACCAGAAAAAGTTTCCCTTAAATTCCCACTTAAATACAAGCATTATTCCTAATTATGGGTACCCCTAATTGGATGGATTGCCACCATCATCTTTGCTCCCTAAGTCCAAGAAATAAGTTCTAAGCACCAACTTGAGGCCCCATTATACTTCACCTTGCTTTTTTTTTGGTGTTTGGTATAATGTTAGATTATCTTTATTGGTGGTAATTTATTCATCCAAAGTCGAGCTTTCATAAACCTTGTCAACCTTGCCCCTTTAAAAATATAAAATTTCAAACATATAAAAGCCTAACAATCTAAGCAATAGTTAGTTATTTGTGTTTAGAGCTTTCATTCGTCCACCCTCTACCCTAATTTGTTTAAGGCAACAATTTTAAGTTTGACTAAAACTCATGAAGATCTATTTTATACTTAGTGTATCTATATGATTACACATGGAAATATTATGCTAATAAATATGTGACAAACTCCCTTTTGATTGCATGGCCATGCCTAAATTGTGCACTTGACTCATGGTCATTAGATGAAGGGACAAACTCAGACGTACTCCATGGGTAAGCCTATGAATTTTGAGTAATAAGGCCCTTACTAGGACATGAAGCCCCTTGTTGGCAGAGGTTGGCCTTAAAATTGGCTACTTTGATGAGTTTTTCCCCTATGTTTATAAGGTTTCCTTATACAACGCAATTTATGGTTACTAACATGAAATTTTCAGACAGGTTGGGTTGACTGTCCTTTGACTATGTAATGTAAGGTCCATGAATACTCAACTTTATGAAACCATAGGATCTTGATTGAATTTGTTATCTTTCTCTTATCATATGCTCCTAACCAGTGGTATTGCCGTTTAGTCCAAGAAGTAAGGATCACAACAAAGCATTATAGAGCTTATAGGCTAGCTTTAATCATAAATTATCTTATAATCAAGAGTGGTAATTAACCTTGTAAGTTTGTTCCCATGGAAAGCCTCAGATCAAGAATATAAAGTTCTCTATTAAGGTGAAATATTTGGATAGTGTTTTATCTATCTAATCTACCTCCTTCAAATTAATTCAAATTCTCTTAAAAATAATGAAGATGGGTTGGGATTTTTAGGGTTCATAATTATTTATAGTAAGTATAAATTTAATAATTTGATACAACAACAATAATATCAAGCCTTTATCCCACTGTTGGGTTGGCTACCTGAATCTTTTTTCTCAATTGTGCCCTATTAAAAGTTAAATTCTCATTTGAGGCTATCATGGGGCACAAAAAGGCCCTCTTTATTCACTTGGGGTGATGCCTAGATGTATGGAGTGCATGACTTGCAGATACTTGGTTGCCAGTGCAATGATTGCCTCTCACTCTAGAGTGAGCCCCAAATGATTTTTTGAAATACTAAATATATTAATATTTTAGATTATTTCTAGATTATAATAATATTTTTATTTTTATTTTAGGATTTTATTTATTTTTTAATGTTTGTAATTTTTTATCTTCATTTTAAATTCGAGTAGAAGCTCAAAATAATCCCCTGACTATCAATAAATGTCTAATTTAATCCCAGAGTTTTGTATTGTCCCATTTTAGTCTCTTGACTATTAAAAATTAAGCCAATTTGGTCCCTGGCCGTTTAAATTAACGGAGAGAACTGGAGAGATTCGTTTCTTTGGGGGCATTTAGGTAAAATACTTGCTCTTCCTGTTATAAGCCCTCCATGCTTTCCCGATATACGCCCTGGAGAGCTTTGTGTGAGGTGAAGCTACGTGATCGAGACAGGCGATGCGATCGAGATAGACGACACAAGCGAGACATGAGACGCGAGAGAGATAGGCGACATCAGCAAGGCAGGTGACGCGAGCGAGCATGCTGGGAGCAAGACGTACTGCAGCATGCTTGGACGCAAGCCAGACAGACGAAGGCGAGCAATGTGCGACATCCATAATTTTAGGAGTTACAAATTTATTTTTTAATTTAGTTTATAAAAAAAATTATTAGAGAAAATAATATTTATTATATTATGATTTTACATCAAATTTTTAAAAAGTTAAAAAAAGAGAATGCTTAATTAATAAGTTGATAAATTTTTAAAATAAACATATGATTTAATCTAATACCTAATTATTAATTATTAAATTAATTGTTTGAATTTTATTTATTTATGGATTTTTTTTAAAAGAATAAATTAGTAAATATTGTTAAGGAAATTTAATCTAAAATTTTATATTTTGAAAATGATTATATTAATTATTTTAATGATAAATGGAAGATATATAGATGGATAGAGAGCATAGAGAGTATTAAGTGAAATGAGATTTTTATCCATAAATTAAGTTATATTATTAATTTAACTATCTATATAAAAATAAGAGTATTAACTTAAGAGGGATGTCAAATAACAATTTTTTTAGAGCAAGGAGAATAGATTTTATTCTTTATTTAATTCTTTTAGAAATAAATTAATTACAAGAGTTATTTAAGTATATTCAATATATAGCTAGTTAGATAAAGACATTTATATTAAAGATTTTAGATTCATGATATAATAAATTTAAATTATGAGAGAATATTTAAAATATTAAAAGTAAAGAATATTTATAATATAATCTCATATCTATTAGTATTACCTAAAATATATTTTATCTTTAACTTTTGAGTTAACTTTAACCTTGCTCTAAAAGAAATGTTATTTAACTTCTCTCTTAAATTAATACTCTTATTTTTCTACAGATAGTTAAATTAATAATTTAACTTAATTTTTGGATATAAATCTTATTTGAATTTAGATTTTGGATTAAACTGACTCAATTTTTAGTAGTTGAGGGACTAAATTAGGGCAATGCAAAATTCCGGAACTAAATTGGAGATTTATTAATATTCGGGAGACTATTTTGAGCTTTTATATTTTAAAATTAAGAACTTATTTGTTTTGAATTTTAAGTAATCTTGAATTAAGTTGTAATATTATTTCTATAAGTAGCGATTTAAGTGTTAATATTTGGCTAAGATCAATAAATGAATCAAATTGGACTCAATATTCCTACTTATTTCTTTCTTTTTCCTGACCTATTGATTCGTTTCTCTTTCCAAGTTCCCGCAAAACCAACTCCCAATATTTGGAAAGATACAACAACAACAACAACAACAACATCAAGCCTTTATCCCACTACGTGGGGTCGGCTACATGAATCCTTTTTCTCCATTGTGTCCTATTAAAAGTCAAATTCTCGTTTAAATCTAATAAAGAAAGATCATTTCTAATATTTTCTAACCAAGTCTTTTTAGGTCTACCTCTACCTTTCTTAACATAAGTCAAATCTAAGACCTCTACTTTCCTAACCGGGTCATCGGGAGGCCGCCGTTTTACGTGACCAAACCATCTAAGGCGACTCTCTCTAATCTTATCTTCCACTGGAGCTACTCCAACCTTTTCACGAATATGCTCATTTCGTATCCTATCTCTAAGGGTAAAGCCACTCATCCACCTGAGCATCCTCATCTCTGCAACACTTAACTTAGAATTATGCTTCTCTTTTAATGGCCAACATTCAGCACCATAAAGCATTGCAGGTCTCACCACCATCTTATAGAATTTTCCCTTAAGTTTGAGGGGTACTTTTCTATCACACAATAAGCCCGATGCATTCCTCCACTTCAACCATCCAACTTGTATTCTGCTGATAATATCCCCATCTATATCACCATCACTCTGAACAATAGATCCAAGATATCTAAAACGTGTACTCATAATAGATCCAATATTTGGAAAGATGATGATATAAATATATGCTTGATGTTGTCATTTTCTTATTGCGAGACTGACTTCATTCCATTATCTTTTACCCTTCTATGAAGTATGCCCATCTCTTCTTAGTTTACTTCTGAACATTTTTCTATTTTTATCATTCACATTTTTGTGTGCCATAGGCTGCATTTGTGTGAGAAATGGTTTTTTTTGTCCTACATTTTTCTTAAGCTCCTCGTAATGTTCAGTTGTTTTGTTGATAGAAATTTGTGATGCAACAAGCGTGCTTGCTGATTGCCTATACTCCGTGTCTACTGTTTTCGTAAAAAGTACAAACAAACTGCTAATTAGGAGTTAACATTGCATGCAACATTGAACAGTAATCAATGAATTATCATTCATAAAGAAGACTTTAAAAGTTAGGATATGGCTTATTATGATGAGTTGATGATAACATGTTCCAATGCTTTGTGTTACTGGACTAGTTTTGTCTACTGCTTGAGGGATATTAATCTTTGTTGCTACAGACTCTTCCTCGAGATTTTTACTTATAATCTCTATAACGCATCTTTTCTATATACTACTCTTTCTTGATTGTCTTATTTCCGCTGGTCAGGTCATGCATTTTCTAAACTTATGATTATTTATTATTTTCCTGTAATTTTGTTTTTGTTTATTTTAACTTTTGTGGGCCTTGGATGCCATATTTGTTAACCTATTGCCTGTTTTTTTTTTTTTCAGGCCCTGATGCTTTACAGAATGAGCGAATGAACCTACTTCCTAAAAGAACCTACCAGCCCAGCACCATCAAGCGGAAGAGGACTCATGGTTACCTTGCAAGGTCTTTTCCTTCCATCCCTCTTGCAAACTCTCTTTCTCCATCCTTCCCTTTTATCATGACCCACAGCTTCTTCACTTAAGAACTTATAAACTCTTAAGAATATTCCACCAACAATCAAATGCATTTAAATTATAAATAAAAATTATATGTCCACATATGCTGATGTAAAATATAATAGGATGGGCTTCAAAATTATTAGATTTGTGTGAGCCGTATACAACATTAATCTCAAAACAAATCCAAGAATTTTATAGTCAATCATGTTGCATTGTGCATCAGGATCTCCTACACAATCTCTTTCCTTTAAATTTTTTTTCATTGATCTTTGTTATATGAGAAGATAACTATGATTTTCATTATGCACTCTAATAGAGTTTTAAACCTTGAATTAATTTTTTTTAGTTTTTGAGTGGATTTAATTATTTTGATTAGTGAAAAAATGAGTTAAACCGGCTTGTTAGTGGGCTTCTTTATGCCTTCTGTTCATTATTGTTTTCTAACATGTTTGATCATTGCATAAATTTATAAAGTTGGTGAAGCTTAATTGATTTTTTTAACGCAGTTGAAAAATAAAGATGGTGTAGATGATTGTTAATGTATATTGTTATTGTAGATTTAGGCTTCATTTGGGACGATTTTTTTAATGCTTCTTGAAGCAGTTTTTTAGTTAAAAAATTTAAATTTTTATACTAAAAAGCTGTTTCAAGAAGCAGTAAGAAAGCCGTCCCAAACGAAACCTTAGTAGCTACTTTGCATATGTAACCAGGCATATACGTAAACATTGCTTCTTGTATTCTGATAAAGCTGTAAAAGTGGATTTTTGCCCAAAATGGTTGATAATTCTGCGTTGCAAACAAGTAAAGTGTGCACTAAAGAAGTACACCATGGTATTTCATTTGAGTGAATCTATGTATATTTGTTGATTATCTGTGCAAATTCCCATCTCATTTTTCAGCACCAAGGCAGGAAAAGTCAAGAACTTCCTTGTATATAAAACTAGTTTTCTTTGCTTTTTAGTGGATATTGGTGAAATCAACTCACAAATTCATTTACTGTCCCACAATTTTTTTTCTTTAGTTATAATGCCACCTTGTCTCGGTAGATGACTAGATGATGAGGACTCTAGAGGCTTCCAAGCATGACAATTGTTGATATCTAACTAGAACCCAGAAACAACTTGCGGAAACTGTGATAGGCCAATCATGAGAACTCAAATAGAAAATGCTAATATATATATAAAAACTGTGACAGAGACATAAAATCAACAATTGCTTTTCCTTGTTGACTGTGGCTAACTAGAAATCTTGTATAGGTTTAGAGATTTGTTGACATCATTAAACCATATGAGCTTTTCTAATGTTTTATTTTTAATTTATTTATTCATGCACAGAAAAGCTACCAAAGGTGGGCGGAAGGTCATTGCCCGAAGGTTGGCCAAAGGTAGAGCAAGGATAGCAGTGTAGAACCCGTTTGATTCTTGAAACTTGCATTTGCATTAGAAAATTAAAAGCACAAAAAGTGTACAAACATGTATGGGTAACACCCTTTAGATTTGGGTTAATGGTTTCTTTTAGATACTAAATCGAGCTTTGTAATTCTGTTTTGTTAGCTGTGACCGCAAATCATAATAATTCCTAGCTATTCTGTGTTGCAATATTGCATTTGTAGTTAGTACGCACTGAAATATTGTTCTTGTTGCTATTACTAAATTATGTTGCTGTCGCATTCTATTGGTTGATCCAACAAATTTCACACACATGTATATTAAAAAAAAGAAAAAAAAATGAGAGGGAAAAAATGATGAAGAGTTTTTTTTAGGCATTTTGTAAATTCTCTTTGTTGTCAACATCCCGCAAAGGTATAACTTTTAAGCGTCAACATCCCGGTCTTTGACACTTGCGTTGAGCCGACGAAGCCCCTATACGTGCTCTTGTAGTACGGTGGGAGGGAATACGGTGTGACGTATATGGTGAGCACGGGTAGGCTTTGTACACGCTCTCGAAGTGTGGCGGGGACAAAATTAAGCACCTTTAAGTGCTCGCGTAGCGCAGCGGGGGGAAAGAAAATTGCGCATCTTTAAGCAGGTATCTTGAAGATCCATATACGCTCTCGTAGTGTGGTGGGACTAAAAAAATATGGTCGCGGTGTCATCCGATACCTACTTGAAGAACTTACGTAGCGTGGAGGGGAAGGTTATGTCTCTCGGATTTCCCCTAAACGGGGGAGACGTCGAGAGGCTGACAAAATTTGGACGGAATAGGGGATTTGATTTAAACTTAATTAAACGTAGAGGACATGAACTTGGACCTGAATGAACTATAGGAGACTTAATTTGGACTTGAAATTTAATGAACCATATGAAACTGGATATAAACTAAAGTGCAAGGAACCAAACTTAATTCAAATAAGAGGGCATTGGACTTTAAATTGATAAATGCGCTATTAAAATGAAAATACCAAAACAAATATAACTTTGAGCATTCAAATGCATTTAAATGAGCCTCATGCAAGCAAATACAACTAGAAGGATTTGCATATAATGTATTATGAATACAGTAGCACCTTTACAATCAACGCCAATATGCAAACAAGCAAATGGAAATCCATAAGAAATGAAAATTGAAGGGTATATATAGTTGATTGCAAGCAAATATCAATGATACAAGTCCACCATGCAATCTACAAGGATGATGTATGACTTGGAATGTTTGCCATAACTCACACACAAGAGATAGATCTGTAAAGCAAGTAAACATGAAGGAATGCAATAGTGTCCCTATCATCAGCGACGAAGTTGAAATTGATGACAATCTTCATATTAGTCATACAAAGAGACACACTCGTCTCTGCCATATCCATCCGCCAACATCGGTGAAGGTTATGGGCGGTGAAAGACACTATGACATGTTCAGAAGTAGCTGTGGAAGGATTTATTATGTGTACAGTAGCCCGTTTATGAGGGACAACGAACGACATGTAGTGGATGTTAGATTATTCCTACAGCTAAACGTAAGTAAATATCTAGCAAGTATGTTAACCGCTTGCAAGCAAGGACAGATGATGTGCAATGAGTGCAAGTATATATGGACCACTACAAGAGACCCGTCATATACACAATGTGTTATATACGGGCAAATATAGAAGACCTTCAGCAAATATAAGCTCCTACGAGCTGTCGTAGAAGACCGGTCAAATATTCCAAAAATGCCCCAACACATGCATTACAATATGTATACACATCAACACAAAGAAATGTAAGCGCAATCATACACCCGCATAGGCCCGACGAGTGTGTTATATTTACACGCGTGACATTTGAGGATGCTATGCGGGTCAAATGCTAAATCTATGTTCGAGCCCAATCCTTTTATGCGGGTAGATAGAAGTCAATACGGCTCAAACCATCAAACAAACATACAGTCGAGGTATTAATTGAAATATTTGTCATAATACATTCATATTAGACATTCAAGGCCTTCAACAAGAAAAATTCACCAACAAAGTCACAAAGCTACAAAGCTAATGACGAACCCGATCCTCTATCAGCATCTAGACGGAGTTGACAAAGTTCAATAGATAATTATAAAAAATGCCCCTAAATAACTACATGGGCCCCGACGAGTATGTTATAGGTACACATGTGATGTCTAAGGATGCTGCGCGGGTCAAATGATAAATTCAAGTTTGAGCTCGATCCTTTAATGCGAGTAGGTATGAGTCGACACAGCTTAAACTATCAAACAAATATACGGTCACGACGTTGATTGAGATATTTATTTTAATATGTTCACATTCGACCTTCTAGGCTTCTAAACAATGAAAATTCACTAACGAAGGCTTGGAGCCTACGAAGAACCTGATCCTCTATCGGCAAGTAGAGAGAGTCAACAAGGTTCAATCCGTAAATGAAATGCAACTACCCATAACTCCCTATTGATGGCCGTGTTGAATGTAAAACTCAACCGGAGGGGATTATATTTTCAAATGCCCTTAAACTCCCATAAAATACTAATATCTTCAAACGACCTCAAAGTTACCCTAATGATGGTCGTGTTGAATATTTATCTCAACCAGAGGGGTTAATTCGAAATATTTTCAAATGCCTCCAAATGCCCATAAAATTTCAAAAATTCAAAAATATCAAAAATCTAAATATTTAAAATTAAAATAAACTACCAAACACTTAAAGCAAAATTCATCCACCATCCGTAATAGTTTATCCAGATGAACAAATTTAAACATCACTTTAGCTCATAAAGAGCTAATATCTGGTCGAGAATATCACTAGGATTCACTCTCAAATAATCTCTTGCTAGTAGGGACGTGATAGGTGTCCTTTAACTAATGATTTTGTCGCTAAATGGCATCATAGATAAATGGCTATGACCGGGGCCCTCTGAACCGGGTGGTTTTCCGCCAAATGACACCACTAAATTACGGTCATGGCCAGCCCTTAAGCTCCATAATGGCACTAAATCCTTGAGATATGATTAAATAGGATATAATCGATAGGGCATAAAGCTCTCTATCAGCTAAGGTGGATTCAAATTTGTCCTCTAAGACAAATACTCACCACATGTCTACAAAGTTCTATTGGACGACGCAACCTATGGCTACCGATAATGATTTTTCTATCAGGTTAGGTCAATTACCTCCTCTGACTAAGTAGACCAGGGACCACGATGGCCTAGGATAACAGAACCATGGGATCTTGATCGAGCCCATCATCCATTCCCCTACCATCCGCTTTATGTGCAAGGTGTTAAATTCTCAAATTTAAATATTAAACCTTCAAACACCATTCCCTTTAAGTGCAAGGTGTTAAATTCTCAAATTTAAATATTAAACCTTCAAACACTTAAACATATACTATTATTATATGTCAAATATATATATCTTTACGTATTCATTTGACATCTAGCCTTAATCGAATGTTCTTTCTCGTTATAGGGAGGGGTAATTAACAATAGGGGCTTACGTATATAGGAAACCAGATCTCAGATCATAAAGTCCTCACAAAATAAGGGCAAATTCTCTAGGTAGTGTCTTATCTATAAACCCAATATGCATTCTTAAAATTTACCCTTGAACTTAATCTGTTAAAACTCCCCTGAAAGCAAGGAGTCTGGGGTGCTAATTTTTGGAGCTCATAAATTTCTGGTGACTACGTTAGGGTTAGTTTCTCTTTTCATTTTTGGCTAGTCATCTAAGTGCTATAGTAGCATCTGAACTAACATGGTTTCAAATTTAGAATTTTCCCGAAATAATGATTTAATGAATTAAAATGCTAAATATTCAAAAATGATTACCCAACAAATTCACTAAGAAATTCATTAAGCAGTGTTTTAAATTTAATTTAATTGCTTGCTTATATTATCTGCTTTTATTAATCTATTTTATGCAAGTCCCTACATTTTGAAAGTATAGAGTGATGTATCAGACGTTGATCACTAACTCGTGCCTTTCATATGTACAGATGGATCTGCAGAACACCTCATTCACCGTCTAGTTGGGACACGGTGCTAGCATCCACCTAGTAAATGCTGTTATCAACACAGGAAATAATGGAGTCACCATCCAGTTTGGTGGGCTATAATTCCCTGTAGGTACTACAATTGTTGCCATTATCCCTATGTACAATGAGGAATCTAAAGGGCCCGCTAAGAGGCTCATTATGCCAGAACTTTTACACGTCACGCGCATCTTCCAATGCAGTAACCTACTATTGAAATTGTTGCACACCGCACACATATGCCAGTGTCGTGGGCTACTAATGTTGTTGAAAATCCACATAAGAGGATTTCTATATTCAAAAGGCTGTCACAATCAGAGGCCCCGACCACCAAGAGGGTCGTAGCCGGAGGAAGAATCTCAATTGTGACTGTCAACATCACTACTCTACCAGCCGGGTTACCTGCACCTAGGAAGCATGATGTTGAAGCCTCCTCATCTAGAGGAAGGCTTACAAGAAGGTAAAGAAGAAAGAAGAATGCTGAGATCCGAGCTCAGCAACAATTACTTGTCCACCCTTCAAACTTGTCAGCCCTAGAGCTACAAATAACCATCCCGACCTGGAATGGGTTCGTGGATTTGAAATGGGTGAAGAGAAATAGCTTATCCGGGGAGCTAAAAAATTCCTTCTGGGAGCAACGGTGCGAAGCCCCAGTCCCATAAAAGGAGTTAAATACCCTATCTACTTGAGTATATATGGTCTTAAAAATGGTGAAGGTAAGGGGCTAAAGAGGAAGAAGTTCCAGCGGCCTTTAGTAATCGAGGTCAGGAGGACTCCTCCGAAAGAGCACCTATCTGTTGTAGTGCAAAGGAAGGGAAGAAAAAGTTTCCACCCAGTGAGCATCAGGGTATGACACCTAAACACCGCGTGTTCAGGGATCCACTGTTGAAAGGTCCCAGTAGAAGGGAAAGAAAATATGGAGGCTGAAGCCTCGTGAAAAAAAGAGAAGGGAAAAAATAGATATGGGCGTGACATCCAGTGCGGCTTCCCAGAGATCCATTGCTGCTAACAAACAACATCAGAATTACGTCCAAAAGAAGGCCCACAATGACATTGGTCCTGACGATCCACACCCTAGAGAATCCTTTAGGGGATCCCGTCATTCCCCGACTCTGTCCAAAAAAGTGGCTAACTTCGACCGCAACCCGTGGGTTGAAGAAATCTTCATGCCAAATCAAGAATTTAGAGATCCAAAAACAACAAGAAGAGGAAGAAGATGCCATGAATGTTTAAGTAATCTACATGGTGAGGCATGTAAACATCGACGATGATGCCGATTATGATGACGACGAAGACGGTGACGATTGGCGGCCACAACCCAGATAAGCACACTGATGCCACCATAAGATTGGGTTCATCGCCAGCAGAGGTGGTCACTCATCAGAAGGAGGATTAGAAATGGCCAAGGGGAATCCCTTCAATGCCGAGGATGTTACGCATACCGATATGCGGGAGAAAATAAGATGACAATTGAGATCCAATGATAGAGAGATCTCTCAACTGAATGAAAAGATGACTAAGATGATGGCCTAAATGATGACAATGATATAGATGATGTAGAGAACTACTATTATAGGCTCTGCACCCACTCCTCCGGCCGATCATCCAAACCTTCAAATGCCTCAAGTTCAGGAGTACGAGGTACCCCTGAAGGTGGCAATGAGATTAATAACGTCATTTGCCAACCTACTCCGTAGAATGTAGCAAGTACCTCCGATCTTGTGACGACTGCATAGCTTGAGGGAATAATTATGGAAAAAATCAAGGCTATTATAGCTGTCGATCAGGTGGAGAAATTGGTTGGCAAAGGGCCGCTCATATTCTACTGAATATGATTAAGTGCCATATCTGAAAGGGGGTATTCTATCCTGAAGTTCAATACCTTTAATGGTAATAACAACCCTAGGCAGCACTTGGCACAATTTAAAGTAACATATGAGAACATGGGAGGCAATGACGCCTTACTCTTTCGACAATTTGTGAGCAGTTTAACGACGACTACTTTCGAATGGTATGCTAAATTACCAAATGACTTTGTGAAGACGTTCGCAGAGTTAGAAATTATGTTCGTGAAGAGGTTCGCCAGCATGACCGGAAAGATAACCATTGCTAACATCACCCTTAATAAGTGAAAAATGGACGAGTTAGTGACCAATACATAACTCGCTGGCGTAATCTGAGAATGAAATATTAGCAGAAGCTTGAGGAAGAACATGCCGTGCAGTTGCTAATGGGAAATATCGACGATAAGATGCAACCGTTCTTGTACATGACTACTATCACCACATTTTAGTACCTTTTGGACAAGGTGGCAAAGTTTGAGAAACTAAATTTATCAAAATCAGAATGCCACCCTGATAAACCTAGGAAAGTTAAGATCTCAGATGCGAAAAAGGGTGAAACATACTCTACATCCTCTCACTGGCCGAATAAGGGAAAACAAGTGGCTTATAATATAGACAAAGATAAACAGCTGATGTAATACGAAGATAAGCCAAAACAGACCTACAACCCTAACTCCCAATCGAAGCTAATACTCGGGGAAAATGATAAGCCATAAACTTTTTAGGGTGCAGGAGAACGCTTAAGGTAGATAATGAAAACTAGTGATCAAATGTTCCCATCCCTCAAGGACAAAATGAATAAAGAATATTTATTCAAGAGAGAGACTGTTGCCAAGTTATTTTGACAAGAGCTAAAAGCGAGCTTAGAACTGTCGGAGTGCAAGAGGCCCGAGGAGTCAAAATATACTGGTGGTCCGAATTATTGTTAATACCATCGAGTGCTCATCCATTCTTTTGAAGACTACTACATCTTCAAGGATTGGTTAGAAAAAAGTATCAAAGAGGGGAACTCACATTGTAAGACAATATGTTGGCTTACCCTAGAAAAGAATCAACTTGGGTGATTACATCCTCATTCTTACCCTCAGTTGAAGAGAGAAGAAATGAAAAGAAACCATCCCAAGAGGAGCAGTAGGAAACTGCTATATCTAATCAAACTATAAAAATGTTGAAGCAGCTGGAGGAAGTTCCTAGTGTAAAAATGTAAATCTCCTACAGAGCCGGTATTAGATTTAAAGAGGCTCCCTGTTACAGTCGCATCTCCTTTTAAATAATGCCCTAACCAAGATGGCTCCTCAAAACCTAGGAAAGAAAAAATTTTCAAAAGAAATACCAAACTAAAGAAGCCCATGGAGAAAAAGACGGCAACGTAAAGGGTTATCGATAATTTTGATGAATATTACCAGACTGTGAGGCATGCCATTAAGCCCACTAATTTTATGATGAAGCTCAAAATTGATAAAGCAGAAGAGGCGGATGAAGACTCTCTTCTTGTGGAAACTTTGTTGCAATCCAGGATTCATAGCTTGTGATTTTGATGATAACAAACATTATTGATTGAGATTTTTTTTCTTCTAGTTTATATATTGGATATTATTTTTGTCTGTACGCACTAACATCTCAAGTACATCATACACTAATCAAGATTTATTAAGACTCATGTTTGGGTAGAATAGAATGTCATTCAAAAGAGTATGTAATTTTTACTTTCTTTTATTTTCTATTTCTTCAGTCTAGCCATATAAGGGTGTATGCGAAATTGGCGCTGTACACAAACACATGGGAGTAAGGAAAATTTGAGATGAAAATTTTTGAACTAATCATACCATACGATTATGAATGTATTGTACAATCAGTTATACATAAAAGAGGGTTAACGACTAATTGAATCATTAATGCTAATGAACTAGTCATACTGTATGGTGTAGATCGTACTATATGATTTATTTTGATCTGTAAACCCTAACCGTCACATAAATTAAGTAAGAAATTTTAAAAATAAATTTTAAACTAATTGTACTATACGAACCCAATCGTACTGTATGATATTTAAAATTTTACTTAAATTATCCCACATGATTAGTCAATTAAATTAAGGTTTAATAAATATGGCTAATCATACTATACGATCAAAATCGTACCATACGATTGACAGAGATGAAATATGGTCATCCCAAAGATCGTACTCGATGAAAATCTTAATTTTTTAACTAATCATTTAATACGATATATATATATATATATATATATATATATATATCATACTACACGAACTATTAATATTGCATTGCCTATACTGTACGATGAGAATTCTACCGGACGATCGATAGAGATGATTTCTAATCGTCCCCATAATCATCTTGTATGAATAGAGTGGAATTAAACTAATCATATCATACGAACTTAGGATCATATTGTATGATATGTTTGCTAAATTTGAATAATTTGTCTAAATGACCATTTCATCGTACTAGATGAGTCCTATTTTAAATTAATTGTTCTGTGTGAACCCAGATCGTACTATACGAATAGAGACGATCAAATTGAAACTTTAGGGTTTTTTTGAAGCCTTATACTTAAGCATCTTATTGAAGTCTTTTTACAAGGACCTTTGGCTGTTGAAGGAACTCTAAGAGAGAATTTCTTCAGAGAGCTTTGGGCTTAGAGAGTAAGAATGTTAGGTTATGTGTGAGGGGTATTTACACGGCTGCTCTTGGCAAGCTTACACCCAGCTTCCCTCTGTGGCCTTGGTGAGTTCTTGAAGTTACTCTTGGAAGATGTGAGAATATTTTTATATTTAAAATTTAAAAATACTTCGATTCCCATAAGATTTGCTTTATTTATATCTTATAATTTTCTTTCAATTAAATCTTCATAGTTAGATATTATACCACCCCGAAGGGTAAACTAATTTCCTTCTATCGATTTGAAATAAAGAAAACTATAATTCATTTTCCTGATTAGATACATTATAGGGAATATACAAATCATCCTAAAAGATTATAAACACATTATCCTATCATTCCAATTAGAAAAATGAATCATAGATTCATTTCCATAATCAAATATAGAGGATATTCAATTCGTTATGAAATCAAATCAAATATCGTTCTATCTTTTGACTATGAAATTGAATTTAAAATATGGATAAGGCAAAGTCTGCATTCACAGATTTTTCCTCTACCTTAGAAAGGAAAGTAGGGTAGGGTTTATTTTACTCTGGGATCTAGACTCCCTATAGGGACAAGCCCCTATAGTTAATTACATCTTCTAAGATAATACTCTCGATTTAATTGAAGATTAAATAATTTTAAATTCATATAAGTTTAAAGATATATTTGGGCTAATTTAAATTTCAAAATACAGGCTGTAGATTATAAATTCATACACTGAATTTGAAGATTTAGATTTGATTGGAAGAAAGAATATGCGAAGAGAAGAGTGTATATAATATGGACTTACCACTTACTTAGAGTGAGCTGTCAGCTAACAATCCTAATCACAACAATCACTGATGAATCATGGAGTTGTTAAAGAAATTAAATCAAATGCAGATAATATGCTTACAAAAAAAAAAAAAAGAAAATCTAAACGTATGCTTATAATGCATGAACAACAATATATATAAGAGAGCTGATTTTATTAATATAAAATTTACAGAGTACAACCCGGGGTCAACAGTAAGGTAGAGGTGGTCAGGCCCCACTAACACCAAACTTGGATTCTAATCCTATAAAAACATCTAGAATCAAATACAACTGGTTATGATCATTGAGCTCCAAGTCTTATATGGAGTTCCAAAAAGAATATCCACTTTGAAAGTACTTTTTTAGAGCCCCGCCTATATATGTATAAGTAGTTAATTTATTCTTGTACAACTCAAGACACAGTACAACTCAATCTAAACATAAGAAATCTATAAAATTTAAATTTACAAATTTCTTTCCATGTACATCATCCCTAAGAACATTCTACTTTGTAGAAATTTAAAAGCAGGAAATAACATGCATATATGAAAGTGCATTGTGAGCAGTTATATGTAAAGGAAAGTAAAGAAAGTAAAGTACAAGGCCCTCACTCATTCACTCCGCTCTCTGGTGCACTGACAGAAAGGTAAATTTGGCTTGCTATAATTTACAGAAAGTAGGCAAACACATATAGGTGCTCTCTAGGCAAGACACATGCAATCAAACCTCAACAATCCACTAGCCTAACCTAGGCTAAAGTTGGTTGTTCTAGCAAACCATCTAAATGTGTGAAAGAGGTTTTGTGGCTTTGATATGTCCTATAGGAATTTATTGTTTGAATTACATATATTTTTAAGGTTTATTCATTAAAGGCTGAAAGAGATTTTAATTAATGTTTAAGTAATAATGTGTATTTTACTTTTAAATTATTCCAATTATAGTGATTAGAGTTATTGATTTAGTTTTAAAGAATATATAGACTGAAAATTCCCAAAGTGTAAAGAGTTATCAATTTATAAGTCCTAAGGCTTTCAAAATGAACACCCATCCTCTATGCAGGATAGATGACCATATGAGAGCCTCAAAAGTTTATTAGAAAGAGAGAAAGGGACCTTGTAATTTGAATGCAACATATCCTCCAGATTGAATCAAATATATTGCTTAAGGTTGGAGAGTTATTAATTGTTGGAAAATCCTCCAATCCAATGTGTTAGTGCTTTCCTCAAAGGCGTCATGCACAACACATGCGAGATCTCTTTGTTATTTAAATATATTAAAGATCTTAATATCAAAATGTTTAAAGCCCTCTAAAAGGAATCAAACCTTAGCTAAAGACCATAACTCATTTAAATTAAATCAATTAAAAAATTTAATTGATCAAAATAAATTTTAATCAATCAAATTATCAAATCAATTTAGTTTAAATGAATTTGAATTTAATTTAAATTTTTCTAAATTTTTATTATAAAATTTGGAATTTTTAATTAATTATTGAATTTTAATTTATTTTAATTAATTATTATTGAATTATTAATGAAATGTTATTAAAAATTGTTCAAAAATTTTATTTAAAATTAGATTATAAATCTCTGGATTTTATTGGAATTTTTATGAATTTTTAATTTTATTTGTTATATTTAATTAAATTTAAATGGATTTATTTAGTTAATGAATTAAAAATTGATATTAAAAAAATTAAATTTTATTCAAAAATGTTATTTAAATTTGAATTATTAATCTCTAATTTTGATTTAATTTTATTTGTATTTTAACGTAATTTTGAATTTTATTTATAATAGTTTTTTAATTATTAATGAAATTATTTAATTAAAGAATTAGAAATTAAATTTAATTGAAAAAATTATTTAAAATGAAATTATAAATTTTTGAATTTTATTTTTTTTATTTGAATTTATTTATATTTTAGCATTTTTATTTGAATTTGTTTCATTAATGGTTAATTAAGGGTAATTTAATTATTAATTATAAATGAGACTTAATTTTGGATTTGAATTTTAAATAATTTTATGATTGATGTAAAATTGATTAAACTTGATTTTTATATTTTTAGAGATTTTACTTGATTTATTTAGATTTATTGAAATTTAAAACCCTCAATGAAGGGTTAATTAAAATACTTCTTGTTCGAAGATCAATTAGTGTCAAAATGGGGTGATTTTGATCACGGGGTATATGACAAGAGTTTTCTAAGTTTTTATTTCATCCAAAATGACTTATAGTGACTTATTAAAATCATAGGTCGCATAGTGATTTATGAATTTGATAATTCAACTATAAGGAAAGGAATGAATTGAAAGTATTTGAAGATGTAAGAAAACATCCTCAAATCAAACTCAATTTAATTTGAAGTTATAATTATACATAATTTGAGAATATATATACATATATATATATATATATATATATATATATATATATATATATATATATATATATATATATATATATATATATATATATATATATACCATTGGAAGTCAATTTCTCTCAAACAATGTATAGTCATAACCAAAGTTTATTTTTAATGAGAAAGGATACCTCACTGATTCTAAAGAGCTCTAGCATGTAATCATTGAATGATTATAGGATTAGCAATAATTTCTCAAATATTTAATCCAAATAATTGATCATGCATTTAAAAAAATCATGTGATTAAAATGTGCTGTGGAAATTCCTAAAAATTTTGAAGATATGCATTACCTCTCAAATATCATGCCATTTTAATTTGGGGTTAATCAGATGTTTATTTATTAAGTAATTAGAATTATTTGAAAATACATATATTTAAAATAAATGCTGACATAATAATTATTAAGCTCTGATTTTATTTTTAAAATGTAGAAAACTAAATTCTAAGAAAAACAAGTGGTTATATGAAAGTTTTGGTTTAGTATTTTATTTATTATGATTTTTAGAAGTTTATGGGATTAAAAATATATTTTAAATTATGTTTTTATTAATTTTAAAACGGTGACGACTACTTTACACCCGGCGGTGTTGGATTGGTCCACGTGTATGCAAGCGGCGACAGTGCACCGTGTCTTTCATGCGGCATCATCCTGGTTACCCACGCGTCGGCATGTGGTTAACTACATAACCACATCAGCAGGAAAATTTAGCTGTCAGTTCTAGGTGATCTCTATCTGATGGCGGAGATCAGATCCCACGATTTGGTCTCGATGGAATGAAATCAGACGAAAGAGATTAGATTTCGCAACCTAGGATGAAAGGTAGAGATTGAATCAGGTGAGATCTCTTCCATCCAACGATTATATCCAGCTAGATCGAGTGAACCAGACGACAAGATCATGGCCATTAAATTTGATCAAAAGAAATGGAAGGCCGTGATTTCGTCTCTGAGCTCTAAAAGACCATAAACCTTAGAACTAAGTTTTTCTTTGAATTCATTAGACGAAAGATTATATGGCAAGATATTTGAGATTTAGATGACAGAATGTCTAATGATGTGTGCGGACTAGCTTTTACAACTTTTGATATAGTTTCCTAAAGCCTATTTGAATCCTTAAGTAAACATCTAGGGTTTAGGTTTTACCTCAATGTGGTTGATGACTTTGGATGATTTAATGCTTGTTCAATTTGTGGATTGTCCATGCTTAATCTTCTAAAAGACTTCAAGTCCAGGAGAAGACTGGATGAAGAGATGGGCCACCTAGGATGGAGTAGGACTCGGTCCTTCACTCCTCTCACCGCCGGCAGCTTCCAAAGTCCAAGGAAAAATCAGAAAGGGTTGAGGACACTTGAGATAGCAAAATGAAATGCTAAAGCGCTCTGGGAATGAGTGAATTGAGTGATAGATCTGAATGAACGTTTTCATCCCCTTTGCCCTATTCCAAGCATTGGAGCCAAAAGCAACGTCTATGATTGTAGAGGTGGTTGGGATGCTCAATAGCTATCCCTATCCGTGAGATTGCCAGGGAGCACGTGGCTTCAGGTGAAATTGGGATAGGTCATTCCACATGGGGAGGGGACCGCTAGGGCCATTGGTGAGCTAAAACAGGAAGTTGGCTGGGTCAGGTTGGCTCCAAAGAAACTTCTAAAACATATTTGGATGGCTAGATGAGCTGGGATTCAACTGGGCAAATTGGGTTAGCTAAGTTGACCACTAAAGCCCTTTCATGGCTTGGAGTTGATGGTTTGACTAGTCAACTAGCCCATGCCAGCTGGGATTAGGTTTAGGGAGTTGATTTGATGCTACTAGAGATAATGAGCAAGAGTTTAGAAGATTAGCATTTATGTATGAAAGAAGGAAAATTTGTATGGTAAAGTTTGACCACCCATGATGGTTTGACCAAGTCAAAACCGCCATGGATTAAGTTAAAATATGTTTGGGAATATTTGAATCATGTTTTGATGTTGTTTTTATAAAATAAAATGGTTGATTGAATCATAGATAATGATTGAGTTTAAATGGGTTCAGTTGACTAGGCTTGGGTCCAGTTGATCCAGTTAACTGGTGACTGGGTCAGGGAAACTAATCAAATCCATTTCAATGGGAGGGGAGTTTGAAGAAGTTTTATGTAAGTCAAGATTCCTTTGATGTTTTGATTGAATATCATTGAAACATTTGATCAGTTAAGCTAGCTTGAGCTAGCTCAATTGGATCAAATGATCAATCATTACCTGAGAGAGACAGTGATGGTTGATTGATGTATTGATTGAAGTATTGAATGATTGTTGATTGAATAATTGACATGTTGATTGACTAGGGACTGGATAATTGATTGACTGGAGATATGAAGGTTTAATGATTAAAGTGATTGAAGAATTAAATGATTGATTTAGTGATTACTGATTAGTAGATGATTAACTGGAGACTAGATATATGTAGACTATATGATTGATAACTGAAGATGGTTGAATGAATTTGATTGGCAGATTTGATTGAATGATTTATTGAAGTGATTAAATGAAATGATTGAAAATTAGATATATGATTGATTTATGGTTGGAAATGATTAGAGTATAAATTTAATGCTGGATTAATTGATTGAATAGATTGATTGGAATTTTATTGATTGATTTGTTTGAGTACTAGGTGATTGATAATTGGGTGGATATGAATTCCTAGAAGTTTAATCAAGAGGTTGAAAGGTCCTAATGACCCCATAAAAAAAATGAGGTCAACAAATGGACCCCTAACAGGTGTGATGAATTCAAAGGATAAATCACACGTGTTGGCGTTGACCGAAGCAATCAATAGAGTTCTCCACCACTAGTGGATGATCGTGAGGAAAGGAAATGAGAAGACTCACACCTATCCTCAGAGGACTGGATGATCATATGGAAAGGAAGCCTTTGTAGGGACTCACACCTAACCATAGATGATCGAATTTTTATATTAAAACTAGGATGGTGCCACAAGGGGCATTCTCTACCACTAGCAGATGATCGTGAGGAAAGGAAATGAGAAGACTCACAACTATCCTTATATGACTAGATGATCATATGGAAAGGAAGCCTTTGTGGGGATTCGCACCTAACCATAGAGAATCAAATTTATATATTTAAACTAGGATGGTGCCACGAGGGGCATTCTCCACCACTAGCGAATGATCATGAGGAAAGAAAATTAGAAGACTCACACCTATCCTCAGAGGACCGGATGATCATATGGAAAGGAAGCCTATGTGGGGACTCACACCTAACCATAGAGGATCGAATTTATATATTTAAACTAGGATGGTGTCATGAGGGGAACGCCACTAGCGAATGATCGGGAGGAAAGGAAATGAGAAGACTCACACCTATCCTCAGAGGACCGGATGATCATATGGAAAGGAAGCTTGTGTAGGGACTCACACCTAACCATAGAGAATTGAATTTATATATTTAAACTAGGATGGGGAGATTGATTCCCGAATAAGATGATGCTCAAGTGAAAGATCAATTCTCGCAAGAATGAATTTAGAACCAAGACATCTGAACTCTAGTGAAGATAAACTTCTTAATTCTACTACTTGTCAAAAATTTACTTTATTCCATATCATTAGCATTGGAAGTTTAAACTTCAGAATTATATTCCATTACAAAGTTTATAGAATACATCAGCCATTATAATACTTCTTAAGGTATCATCCATAGATGGGTAACATCGGACAATCACCTTTATAATCTATAAGCTGATAAGATCCTCCTTGGTAGACTTTCTCTACCATGAATGGTCCTTCCCATGTTGGTTCGAATTTTCCTCCTATCTTCCGGTGAGCTAAGATAGATCTTCGTAGCACTAGAACCAGGTCACTTATTTGAAAAGTTCTTGGATGAACCAATTTTTCATGGGCCTGTATCATTTTAGCTGAATATAATAACTTGAGATTTTGTTGAGCCTGCAGATGCTTCTCTTCCAAACCTTCGAGCTCTTTGAACCAGAGACTTGCATTTTATTCTGAGGGGATCTTGTAATTTATTGCAACTCTGAGTGAGGGTAGCTGTACTTTCGAAGGGATAATAGCTTCTACACCAATGACTTAAGAAAATGGCATAGATTGAGTTAGAGTTCTATATGTGGTTCTGTATGCCCACAAAGTTATAACCAACTTCTCATGCCATTGATGTTTATTATCGTCTATGGTTTTCTTTAAGATATGGATCAAAGTCTTATTGAAGGCCTCTGCCAATTTATTTACCCGAGGGTAATAGATGGTGGTGTATCTCCAATCGATGTTTTGTTGTCTGGCAAAACTGTTTATTTTAGTGCGTCTGAATGAAGGACCGTTATCTAAGATGATCAGATGAGTCTGTAGTTGATAAGGGAAAATAATACGCAATATTCTCTTTGAAAAATTTTAAAACTTGATAAGCTTTGACATCTCTTAAAGGAACGGATTCTGCCCACTTTGAGAAGTAGTCTATAGTTGATAGTATAAATTTGTGACCTCTAGAGGATGGAGGATCTATCAGACTGATGATATATGTACCCCAACTTTTAAAAGGCCATGAGGTGATGGTTGGATGTTGGATATTTGGTGGTTGATGCAGAACTACACCTTGCACCTGGCATTGATGACAATTACATGCAAAATTCATGCAGTCATCTATCATTGACAACCAATAATATCCCATTCATTTGATTTTTATTTTCATGTTTAGGCTAGATTGGTGCGTACCACACAATCTGGCATGTACTTCTTCTATGAACTTTTGTGCTTCTGATTTATTCAGACATCATAACTACATATGATCGAATGATCTTCTGTATAAGGTGTTGTTAATCAAGGTATAAGATAACGATCATCTTTTGATTTGATCTACATTTGATTTTTCCTGACGGAGCTTATTTTCTTGCAAGTATTTGATGAACAGTTTTCTCTAATCTACCATTTCATTATCCACTACTAGAATAATTTTTACCTCAGATGGGGATTTTTTGTTTATATATTCAAAATCTACAAGTGAAAGAACTTACTGACCTTACACTTCTATCGGAATTTAATCTTACCCAGAACATGCTAATGCCTTAGCTAATTTAGCAAGAGCATATGCCGTAGAGTTCTTTCCTTGGGGAATTCTGTATAACATCATGTTTAGAATCTGCTCTAATAAATGCATCATATACTGATGATAAGGAATCAAATTATCCTTTAATACTTTGTAAATTCCAGCCACTTGATTAATCATAAGTTGTGAATCTCCAAAGATTTTGATTTCTTCGATCCCATTTAGAATTGTTAATTCTAATCTAGTTATCAGGTGTCTCGTACTCAGCTTCGTTGTTGGTACATGGTTCTGACATATGATATGAGTAATGCATAAAAACTCTGTTAGGTGTGACAAATACTATACCAATCTCTGCTTATCATGGAGAAAGATCATCTGATGTTTCTTACTGACTGGAAGCAGCACCATCAAAAGAGAAATCCCAGGCAAAATTTTCATTCGACTTGAGTTTCATAATTTGTTTATCTGGTAGTTCATCATTTATCGAGCAATCATCCCAAATAGGATGAGCTGCTAAGAAATCTGCTACTGCTTGTCCTTTCACTGCTCGTAGTGGAGTGAATGTAATATCAAACTATATAGTATTATTGACCAACGGGCTAATCTTCATGATAATGTTGGTTGAGTCATGAAGTATTGCATGGGATTTATCGTGGATATAAGATTTACTTTATGAGAAAGCATATTGTGCCTTAATTTCTGAGCAACAAAAATTAAAGCTAAATAATACTTTTCAATCGGAGGATAATTTACTTTTGTAGGAAGAAACATCTTTTCAGATAATACTGTGCATTCTCTTTTTCTTTATCACTAGCCTGAGCTAATAAGGCACCAAGATATTCACTTAAAGATGGTGTATATAAGATCAACAGCTTCCCTGGTATAGGAGCTGCTTGTACTAGAGGATTTATGAAATATTATTTTATACTATCGAATGCTTTCTAGCAATTATACTATCGAATAATAGAGCATCTTTCTGTAAGTTCGAAAGGGATGTTAAGCCCTAGTGAACTAGTCCCGAGGCTAACCAAGAGGGGGGGTGAATTGGTTATTTAAAAATTTCACGATAACTATGAAAATCTTTTCGATACTTAGCAGCAGAAACAAGTAAACAATAACGAAAAGATCAACCAACGATATTCACCCAAGTAGTTTATATTGAAAAGTAAAATGCAAAACTGAATCAGAAAAGCAAACCAGATTTTATAGTGGTTCGGTCAACTTGACCTACGTCCACTCCCCGGAGCCTCCCCTCCGGGTATTGCACTAAACGAAAGTGACTCTCCTTTTGCTCCCACAGCAAGGCAGAGAAGCCTGTACAAAACACCTCCTTTTCACCACGCGGTGAGGCAGAGAACCTGACCTCCTTTCGCTTCCTCCTGAAGCAGGCAGAGAACCTTCGAACTCCTTTTGCTTCCACCTGAAGCGGGCAGAGAACCCACGAACTCCTTTCGCTTCCACCTGAAGCGGGCAGAGAACCCGGATCTTCTTGCGAACGATCCTCCCATGAAGAACACCGACTAGACGACAGACGATGAGCGGAGAAGACGACTCTGATCCGTGCTTGGAGCAACCTTAGTGAATCCCTCACTAACTCCCCCTCACAAGATCTCTTCTCTCTCTCTAGGATTTCTCAGGGAAGGAAGGTAGCAAAAGATTTTTCCAAAACTTGGAAAAAGTTCTTTTAAAGGAGGGCTTAAAATTTGCCCTAAATCTCAACTTGTCGGCCAAGATCGTCCAGGACGATCGGTAGATCGTCCTGTACGATCAGTTCAAATTCAGCTGTTTCAGCCTGGACGATCTGGCTCTTCTGGACGATCAGTAGAAAAAGTTGTTCATATCGTCCCGTACGATCCTGTGATCGTCCGTGATTAGTTTAAATTGAAGGAAATCGTCCAGAAGACAGTTCGGGTCGTCCAGAGAAATCTGTGCTGGACAACCAAAAAATGACTTGATCGTCCCGGACGATAGGGTAATCGTCCGGTACGATTAGTTCAAAAAGGCCCCAAATCGTCCTGTACATAGTTCTGGACGTACAGCTGAAATGCACAAGACGATCACGATCGTCCGGGACGATCCTGCGATCATCCAGGACGATGTGATCGTATCAATTAAACATTAATTGCTTTCCTTAATTACCAGACTAATTTAGGCATGATTGTAGTGAATCGTCCAGGACGATACACGTATCGTCCGGGACGATCAGACCAAAATACTTAAAATAAAACTTGCCTAACTTAATCTGGCGGCTGAGAATTTCTGATTTGGGCATATCATCCTGTACGATCCGTAGATCGTCTAGGACGATCGGCTCAATCAGACCCTCTTAACTTAGTCGCCCTAATTAGGGTTTCTGTTTTAACTGGATCGTCCAGGACGATGTGGATATCGTCCAGGACGATCTGAACAAAATTACAACAGAAACTCTAATTCACTCAATCTCTCCCCCTGAGTGTATGTGTGCAAGGTTACTTAGCTAGGGAATCAGTTACATTACAATTGACTCAATAAAAGAAAAAATCATACATTTGACACACTTGGACCCGATCTTGAGTTGGCTTGAGTGGCTCGCGGTCTTTTGTGCCTGAAACAGATTAGCCAAGCAAAACACACTGGAAACATGTTTGTCATCATCAAAACCAGATTTGCAACAATCTCCCCCTTTTTGATGATGGCAAACATTTGTAAAGTAGTCTGAAAACCAAGGTAAACTAGGAGATCAAACAAAACAAACATTTTTTTTTAATTTTTATTTAACAGCTCAAACAATACAGAAAACATGAAACAGACAACAGAAACAGACACGACACGACTACAACTCTGACTCCCCCTTTTGACATCACAAAAAGGAGGAGGGAAAAAACATAACACGGAAATAAAACATAAAATAAAACATATTGATGTTAGATTCAAAAACCAATGACAGGACAATTGACAACGCTGAAATCCAAAAAAGGTTGGAAATAATCAACTTTCGTAACTCCGACCCCGGGCACCTTATCGATGCAAACCTCTTCCAACACAAAAATCTGATTCAGAATAAAAGACATTAGATTTGAAAAGAAATCCTTTCAAGCCTCGTTCCAGAAAAATATCTGATATAATAGTGTTATAAAGTAAAAAATCAGAAATCAGGATTTTCAAGACTCAAGCTTTTGAAAATATTAAGTGGCGCACAGATTTTTCTAAGACATTTAATAATCTAAAAGGAAAGAAAGCTTGTGTTGGGCTCATTTTGTGCCTCTTTTTCAAATTGGTTGGCGCTTTGCGCATCTTTTGATTTTTGATACACTTTGTGTATCCAATTTGGCAATTTCGCATCTTTTCAATTTTGGGCTCATTTTATGCCTCTTTTTCAAATTATCTGGCGCACTGCACATCTTTTATAAGCCTTCTCCTTTTCATAATCATTAAAGAGTCTCAGCTGTGAGATTATCTTCCAGACATAGGAGATGACTCTCCGCAGTAAGGAAGAACGATTCACAAAACAAAATCCATACAACATATGATAAATGCAATCACTTGGTTTAGAAAATCAAACTAATGACTCAAGACTTTGAAAAACGCTATTGATATGAGGCAGATTACTGTAGGAAGATAAAGTAATCTCTATTTCAAAAACTAACATTTTAATTTTGAAAAGGAATTTTATTCAAAAGAAACTACACACCAGTAAAGGAGTTAGAGGAAGATAAACAATTATCAATGTTTCTTCCCTTTAACAGATTCAGCGAAGTCAATCACTGCTTATCAGCTTCCAAACCAAAACAAGGTAAAAACTCCCAGTCAAAAATTCAGATCACCAGAAGTAGTGAGCGGTGATCAGATCTTGAAAAGCATAAAACAGTAAGTGCAAGATATGAACCCGTAAATAAATAAAAACAGGTAGAAAATAATAGCAAAGTTAATACTCAAATCAAACTAACAAAAAAAGGGTAACACAGAAATCAGCAGAAGAAATAAAATCAACTGAAAGCAAATAATCAAACCAAAACTAACTAACAAAAATTAGAAATCAGAATACAAAAACTAACTAACAGAAATCAGAAAACAGAATACAAAAAACTAACTAACAGAAATCAGAAAACAGAATACAACAAACTAACGAACAGAAATCAGAATACCAATCATAACAATCATAAATCGGCAGTCATCAGAATCAAGCATTTATATCAATCACTCCTAATCTGGTTCTCAAAATGCTGAATGAGTCAAAGGCCAGTGGTTTAGTGAATATGTCAGCCAGCTGATTTTCAGTTGCTACGTGGTGTAGCTCTATGTCCCCTTTTGTAACATGGTCCCTAATGAAGTGATGCCTAATGTCAATGTGTTTGGTCCTAGAATGTTGGATTGGATTCTTAGAGATACAGATGGTACTAGTATTATCACACAGTACAGACATTGTGCCAACAGGTACTCCTAAATCCAAGACTTGCTGCTTCAACCAAAGAACTTGGGCCACACAACTCCCTAAGGTAATGTACTCAGCTTCAGCAGTGGAAAGTGCAACTGAGTTCTGTTTTCTACTGGACCAGGAGACTAACGACTGTCCTATGAATTGACAAGTCCCAGAGGTACTCTTCCTATCCACCCTACACCCCGCAAAGTCAGAGTCAGAATATCCAATGATCTCAAAAGAGGTGCTGTGCCTAGGGTACCAAATTCCTAGGTTTGGGGTCCCTAAAAGATATCTAAGAATTCTCTTAACAGCAGTCAGGTGGGACTCTTTAGGATCAGCCTGAAACCTAGCACAAAGACAGACACTAAACATGATATCAGGTCGGCTAGCAGTCAGGTAAAGCAGTGAACCTATTATCCCTCTATACTTCTTCTGATCAACAGATTTTCCATTTGAATCCTTATCTAACTGAACTGAGGAGGGCATGGGAGTACTGATTGGCTTGGCTTTGTCCATTTCATATTTCTTCAAAATGTCCTTAGTGAATTTTGATTGATTGAGAAAGGTTCCATCATCCGTTTGCCTTATGCTAAACCCCAAAAAGTAGGACAATTCTCCCATCATACTCATCTCAAACTCCTTACTCATTGTTTTGGAAAACTCATCACATAAATATTTATCAGAAGATTCAAAAATTATATCATCAACATAAATCTGGACAATGAGTAAGTCATCTCCTATTCTCCTCAGAAAAAGGGTGGTGTCTACGCTCCCCTTAACAAACTCTCTTTCTAACAGGAATGTGCTAAGCCTCTCATACCAAGCTCTAGGTGCCTGTTTCAATCCATATAAGGCCTTTTTTAATTTATAGACATGACTTGGATATTGGGAACTCTCAAAACCTGGGGGTTGTTCTACAAAAACATCTTCTTTAATTACCCCATTTAAAAAGGCACTCTTGACATCCATTTGAAACAGCTTAAATCCCTTATGACAGGCAAAGGCTAGTAGCACTCTAATGGCTTCCAATCTAGCTACAGGGGCAAAAGTCTCCTCAAAATCAATCCCTTCTATCTGATTATACCCCTTAGCCACCAATCTTGCCTTATTTCTCACCACCACACCAGAATCATTCATCTTATTCTTAAAGACCCACTTGGTTCCCACAATACTTTGGTTTCTAGGTCTTTCTACTAACTCCCAAACATCATTCCTTACAAATTGATTCAATTCTTCCTGCATAGCTAAAATCCAAAACTCATCCGATAAGGCTTGATTGATGTTGGTGGGTTCAGTCATTGAGATAAAGGCAGAATGGTTTACTTCCTTCCTAAGTCCATGCCTAGTCCTAACACCTTCAGAAGGGTCTCCTAAGATCAGTTCTTTAGGATGACTCGAAGAATATCTCCAATCTCTAGGCAGTGTGGTTTGAGGTTCTACCCTTTCCTCCAAATTTGTATTTCCAACTCCTTGGGTAACCTCAACAATCTCTTCATCTTCTACTTCAGATCTAGACTCCTTAGGATCAGATTCATCAATCACTACATGGATTGTTTCTTCCACCATCAAAGTCCTCCTATTGAACACCCTAAAGGATTTCCCCACACTTGAATATCCTAAGAACACTCCTTCATCAGATTTGGGGTCAAATTTTTCTACGGGTGACTTCCCGTTGTTTAGAATGAAAACCTTACAGCCAAAGACATGGAGGTGGGACAGATTTGGTGTTCTACCCTTAATGATCTCATAAGGTGTCTTGTTCAGTTTGACTCTCACATTCACCCTATTCAGCACATAACAGGCAGTGTTCACCGCTTCAGCCCAAAAGTATTTAGGAAGTGAATACTCGGCAAGCATGGCTCTAGCGGCTTCTACTAAGGTCCTGTTCTTCCTTTCAGCTACCCCGTTCTGCTGTGGGGTCCTAGGAGCTGAAAAATTGTGACTAATCCCATGATCCTCACAAAAACTTCCAAATCTTTCATTTTCAAACTCCCCTCCGTGATCACTATGGATGGTAATAATCTCACATCCTAACTTCTTCTGAATCCAAGTAGAGAAAGATCTAAACTCATCAAATGACTCAGATTTGTGTGACAAAAACTTAACCCAAGTGAACATTGAATAATCATCAACAATCACAAAACCATAGACTCTCCCCCCTAAGCTGGCAGTGCTAATGGGTCCAAAAAGGTCCATATGAAGAACTTCTAAAGGTCTAGAGGTGCTAATGTCCTTAACTGAGTGAAAAGAGGACTGGACTTGCTTCCCCAACTGACAGGCATCACACAGGTGATCCTTAGTGAACTTAAGCTTGGGCACACCTCTAACTAAGTCCTTTTGGGTGACTCTCCTAAGGGTTTTCATACTGGCATGACACAATCTCCTATGCCATAACCAAGACTCATCAGCAGTAGTTTTTAAGCAAATTGAATTATCAGATTTAATGCTACTTACATCCAGCTTGTAGATGTTGTTGATCCTTTGCCCCTGCAAAACAACTTCATCATTTAAGCTTAAAATACAGCCAGTGGGCAGGAATTTGATGCTGTATCCCTTGTCACAGAGTTGACTGATGCTCAGCAGGGTGTGTTTCAGTCCATCTACAAGCAAAACATTATCAATCATAAAGTTCTTTGAATCACCAATTATACCTGCGCCTACCACCTTCCTGGTGGTGTTATCTCCAAGTGTAACCTTACCTCCAGCTCTGGCCTCCAGCGAAATGAACTGATTTGCATCTCCAGTCATATGTCTAGAACATCCGCTGTCCAGGTACCACATGCTCTCACAAGGTCTTGTGTGAGAGCACACCTACAAAATCATCAAATGTCAGTCTTAGAAACCCAAACAGGTTTGAGTTCCTTCTTATGAAAAGAAGAATGCGATGCATGCGTGCTGTGCTGTGCAACAGGCAGTTTGGGTCTCCACACCCAATGTGTACTACGGTGAACAGTACAAGTGTGTGATATGTGTCCTAACATGCCACATGAAAAACATCTAACACCAGGAAAAGGATTAACTAAACGTCGTGAGTGATAGTGCCTCTTCCTAGTAGTGTATGAAACATTCTTTGATGAACTTGCAACAGAATTTTTAAAAGGTGGCGGTGCATAAAATTGTTCAAAAGTAGGCGGTGTTTTTTTATTTTCAAAAGCACTGATTTTCACTTTCAAAAACTCAATGTGTTTGTTTAAACTTCCAATTTCAAACGTTTTTGCACTTTCAATACTTTCTAACTCAGATGCCAAATCATTCACTTTCTTAAAAGCAAGTTCTAATTCACCATGCGATGTTTTTAACAAGTTATGCTCAACAATTAAATCAGAATGCTTTTTATTCAATTCATCAAACTCATCTAGTAAAGACATGTGATTGCTATCAATGGTGGAATGATCCTTAATCAACACTTCATGCTCTTTTTGCAAAGTCAGATAATCTAGTTTCAAACTAGCATGGGTTTTCTTAAGCTTCCTATACGATGTATGAATCTTTTCAGAAACTTCAAATAACTGATCGTAAGTAAGCTCACATACCTCTTCTTGGTCTAACTGACCAGGGTGATCATCCGCCATCAGACACAAGTTTGTTTCCTCCTCTTCAGCTTCAGTCTCAGAAGAGTCGGATGTAGAGTCTGCCCAGAATGCCTTCTGAATCAGCTTCTTGTCCTTTCTGAACTTTGGTTTCTCCTCACCCTTCTCCTTGCTTGGGTGAGCTTTAAGTGTTGGACAATCAGCCTTAATGTGTCCAGGCTTCCTGCATTCAAAACAAACCAATTTAGATGAACCCTTAAAGTTTTTATTGAACTTACCCTTGTTCCACTTCTGATAGTTCTTATGTTTCTTCCTTAGAAAGCTTTTGAATTGCCTTGTGATTAAGGCAACTTCATCGCTATCAGACCCGGAAGTGCTAGCATCTGAATCTTTGGCCTTTAGTGCCACGGTCTTCTCTTTCTTGCATTCTCCTGCATCAAGTTGCCTTTGGTTCACCCCTTGCTCGTAAGCAATGAGTGATCCAAGTAAGCTGTCAATAGAGTAAGTATTTAAATCTTTGGATTCAGTAATAACAGTAATCTTAGCATCATAAGAAGCAGGCAAACATCTAAGAATCTTGTTCACTCTTTCGTAGTTGGTAAGTTCTCTACCTAAAGCATGCAAAGATGTAACAATCTGAGTGAACCTTGTGTACATTTCTGAAATAGTCTCACTAGGTTTCATGCAAAAAAGTTCGTAATCATGTAACAAGATGTTTAACCTAGATTGTTTGACTTCAGTTGTACCTTCGTATGTTATACATAACCTATCCCAGATTTCCTTTCCCGTTGTACAAGTAGAAACACGCATATAGTCTTCAGATTTCAAAGCACAAAAGAAACAGTTCAAACATTTTGCATTCAACTGTGCTAAATCACGATCATCAAACGTCCAATCAGCAAATGGCAATTCAATTTTCACATTATTAATCATTCGAAAAGGTGGTTCGTATCCGTCCTTAACTAACATCCACATGCGATAATCAATAGATTGCAGAAAAGTAGACATGCGTGTTTTCCAAAAATCAAAATGAATATTGTCAAACAACGGTGGTCTGGTAATAGAATAACCTTCAGCAGTATTACGATTGTTACAGTTAGCCATTGGATCAAATTCAAAAGTTTTTAAACAGAAATTTTGAATCCCGCTCTGATACCACTTGTAAGTTCGAAAGGGATGTTAAGCCCTAGTGAACTAGTCCCGAGGCTAACCAAGAGGGGGGGTGAATTGGTTATTTAAAAATTTTACGATAACTATGAAAATCTTTTTGATACTTAGCAGCGGAAACAAGTAAACAATAACGAAAATATCAACCAACGATATTCACCCAAGCAGTTTATATTGAAAAGTAAAATGCAAAACTGAATCAGAAAAGCAAACTAGATTTTATAGTGGTTCGGTCAACTTGAGCTACGTCCACTCCCCGGAGCCTCCCCTCCGGGTATTGCACTAAACGAAAGTGACTCTCCTTTTGCTCCCACAGCAAGGCGGAGAAGCCTGTACAAAACACCTCCTTTTCACCATACGGTGAGGCAGAGAACCTGACCTCCTTTCGCTTCCTCCTGAAGCAGGCAGAGAACCTTTGAACTCCTTTTGCTTCCACCTGAAGCGGGCAGAGAACCCACGAACTCCTTTCGCTTCCACCTGAAGCGGGCAGAGAACCCGGATCTTCTTGCGAATGATCCTCCCACGAAGAACACCGACTAGACGACAGACGACGAGCGGAGAAGACGACTCTGATCCGTGCTTGGAGCAACCTTAGTGAATCCCTCACTAACTCCCCCTCACAAGATCTCTTCTCTCTCTCTCCCAACTCTCTCTCTCTCTATGATTTCTCAGGGAAGGAAGGCAGCAAAAGATTTTTCCAAAACTTGGAAAAAGTTCTTTTAAAGGAGGGCTTAAAATTTGCCCTAAATCTCAACTTGTCGGCCAAGATCGTCCAGGACGATCGGTAGATCGTCCTGTACGATCAGTTCAAATTCAACTGTTTCAGCCTGGACGATCTGGCTCTTCTGGACGATCAGTAGAAAAAGTTGTTCATATCGTCCCGTACGATCCTGCGATCGTCCGGGACGATTAGTTCAAATTGAAGGAAATCGTCCAGAAGACAGTTCGGGTCATCCAGAGAAATCTGTGCTGGACGACCAAAAAATGACTTGATCGTCCCGGACGATAGGGTAATCATCCGGTACGATTAGTTCAAAAAGGCCCCAAATCATCCTGTACATAGTTCTGGACGTACAGCTGAAATGCACAAGACGATCACGATCGTCCGGGACGATCCTGCGATCGTCCAGGATGATGTGATCGTATCAATTAAATATTAATTGCTTTCCTTAATTACCAGACTAATTTAGGCATGATTGTAGTGAATCGTCCAGGACGATACACGTATCGTCCGGGACGATCAGACCAAAATACTTAAAATAAAACTTGCCTAACTTAATCTGGCAGCTGAGAATTTCTGATTTGGGCATATCGTCCCGTACGATCCGTAGATCATCCAGGACGATCGGCTCAATCAGACCCTCTTAACTTAGTCGCCCTAATTAGGGTTTCTATTTTAACTGGATCGTCCAGGATGATGTGGATATCGTCCAGGACGATCTGAACAAAATTGCAACAGAAACTCTAATTCACTCAATCTCTCCCCCTGAGTGTGTGTGTGCAAGGTTATTTAGCTAGGGAATCAGTTACATTACAATTGAATCAATAAAAGGAAAAATCATACATTTGACACACTTGGACCCGATCTTGAGTTGGCTTGAGTGGCTCGCGGTCTTTTATGCCTGAAACAGATTAGCCAAGCAAAACACACTGGAAACATGTTTGTCATCATCAAAACCAGATTTGCAACACTTTCTTGCACAATGCTACAAACATTTAATATCTACCTGAAAGGTTTGATATAAACCTTCTAAGGTATGCTAATAGACCTTGGAAGGATCTTAACTAAGTGAGACTTTTGAGTGGAGCATTTCCATTATCTATTTGATTTTATTTGGATCAATTTTGATTCCACGGTGTCGAACCATGAAACCCAAAAATTTCCCTGAAGTGACGCCAAAAGCGCACTTCAAAGGATTCATTTTTAAATTATGTTGACATATTTTTTGAAAATAATTCTCAAGTCATATAAATGATTGTCTCTTACAAGACTTTTAATGACTAGATCATCGATATAACACTCCACCTGGTGATGGATAAGTTCATAAAAAATCTTCGTCCTTGCTCGTTGATAAGTTGCTCTAGCATTTTTTTAACCCGAAAGGTATAACTTAATAGCAATAAATTACTATCGGTGTTTTGAATGTTGTATACTTCTCATCTCTGGGATCCATCTTGATCTAATTGTATCTAGATGAGCCCTCTATAAAGGAGAATATCACATGTGAGGAAGTGATATCTACCATGAAATTTAGTATGGGAAGCAAAAACTCATCTTTAGGACAAGCTTTATTTAAATTTTTGAAATCAATACAAACACATATTTGACTATTCTTCTTTTTGATTGGAATGATACTAGCTAACAAGGATGGATATTTCTCCTCCCTAATAATGTCTACATTAATTAATTTCTTGATAATAAAAATGATAACCTGCTACTCGATATCAAGTCATATTCATCAAGGTGCTTACTTTACTGGAAATATTTATGGTTGAATTTCTAACTTATGATCTTTTACTTTTAGGGATAATCTGGGCATCTCTTCATAGCTCTAGGCAAAGCAGTGTTTAAATTCTGATAATATTGAATCATGTCGCTCACCTCATCCTCATTTAACAGAGAACTGATGAAAATCGAATGAGAGTCTTCTTCGGTGCTCAAATTTACTTCTTTTAGGTCTTCAATTGTAGATCTAATGTCCTCTTATAGTTTCGGAGGTGCATCCCTAACTTGAGAGTCATGCAGATCATATGAAGTTTCTAAGCAGAGTTCATTAAAAGATTTAACGTTCAATGAAAAGTGATTATTAGATTCCAGGTTATTAGATATGACTAAATAATATTCATCATCAGCAAATGAATATTGGGTAGCAAAGCCAACTCCTGGTCTTAAAAAAATATTTATGGTATTTTTTATTCCATAGGTGTTCAAATTGTTGGGCTCTACCTCTAGTCCAATTCAATGGCGTTAAACCTTCCTTAGCAAATCTATTTATAGAGTTCGAATACCAATCAAAAGGCAATTCTATTATCTCATCCCTAAAAGGATCACTGAGGGTTACATCAGCCTCTGGAGGTTTACTGGTAGAAGGTACAAAGATATTTGGCTTTGGTTTTGGGGTTTAGAGGAAGATAGGTTTTCACCTCCAATCTCCTTACATCATTCTGGGATAGTGTAGTTAAGGTAATATCTTCCACATACCTTTTTATCCGCTCTATGGTAGATAGATCTAAATTATCTTCCCTATCAATTTGGACCCTGTCCTCATTGCTATCAATTTCTATAGAAATCTCAAACTTTGGCTGATTTATAATTTTCATAAATTCTACAGCATGTGGTTTTTTCTCAAGTATATATAATTCGTCCTCCGAACTAGATTACAAATCAATATGTATTATAGGTTCTCTTGCGTGTTTTGATTCTCATTTTTATGCATCATCTAATTTTGCTAACCTCAACCTCTTCCTCTAGATCATTGTTCCATTATACGACCTCTTTGTGAAGGAGGTGCAGGTGACCAACAAACATCATGTTTGAGATCGGGAAGCTATTTTTTTTCCTTTTCTTACTCTTTTTCTTACTCTTTTTCTTTCTTTTATTTCTACTTCAACCAGTTTGAGATTTTTAGAGAACACTTCCTGCTTCTTACGCAGATAATATGAAGCATCTTCATTTATACTAACTTCATGAACTGAAAATGGTTGTAAATCACCTTTGATACAATGCTCTATTCCCTCTCGAGAGAATTTAATACACTGGTGTAAGGTGTAAGGCACCATCTTATATTCATGGAGCCAAGGTCTACCTAAGAGAGCATTAAAAGAGGTTTAGGAATTTATTATATGGAATTTCGCTTCAGTTTTGAGGGTTTCTAAATCTAAAAGCAAGGTTATCGAGCCCAAAGTCCACTCGCCCTTCTCGTTGAATCCTCGCAACATCTTGTTGGAGCTGAGTTTGTGTGTATCCACCCTTAAGTATACGAGAGTTCTAAGATACATGATGTTGACCGATGCACTCGGATTAATAAGTACATGGGATACTTTGAAGCTGTCAATATTCATAGAGATATACAACGAACGATTATGATTTATTATTCCCAGTAGCAAATCCTTATCTGAAAATGTGATTATGGGAATTTTTCTTGAAATATAATGCTTTCTCTTTGGACTACGTGGATGCTAGCTGAGCCATACAGATCTCTGGATTAAGTAAAGTTTTGACTAAAGGTTTGCTTATTTCTTTGGAAAGAACTAGAGAATCATTAATGCTCAGTTTCACTGGCAGTTTTTCTAAGATATGCTAATACATTATAATAGACCTTCAGAATCTTTGCACTTTCTACATCTGGCTGTTGAGCTTGTTGAAGTTGATTAGAAGCTTCTGTATTATTAGTAACTTTCTTCATGTTATCAGTGGTTGTAACTCATGGAGGTAATATTTTACCACTACGAAGATTGGCTTGCACTACTTCTTCAAAGGAAGCTTCTTCATTAGGCTTTGGTTGTTGATTGTTTATCATCATTTGAGTATCTTCTGGTGGTATATCTGAATCAAATAATTTTAATTCTATACTGATAGGATCACCCTCCACATGGAGTATATGGGAGTCACTATCATAATAATATTGAAATTATTCATCCTATAACATTTATAAGTATTCCTTGAGAATTTTTTTCATTATTATTTAAGTTTTGGTCCGAATATTCATTAGCAGACACAAATATGATATCACATAATCCTTTTTCATTACTTTCTTAGTCCCAAAAGGGACGAAATAAAAGTCATATAGAGTTAAAGGTTTGAGCAAAATATGCTCGCCACTTGTACAAATGACTAACTTATCAGAACCTAACTCTGTTTTATTCTTCAGTTCCTCTCTCAGAGCTGTAGGAGCTTGATTAAGTTGCACTTCCTTAGACTCTTTGATTGGAGCTTTATTCTTCTTCTATTCACAAGCTACCAGATCAACCTGGATGGGATTTTGGACCCTCGAGGGTTCTTGGAAAGATAAACGATATAGTTTATTAAGGGTTCTTTTAGAAGAATGAGATAAAGCTATATCCCATTCATCGTTGGATTTTAAAGCAGGAGAAGATGCAGAAGGCTCACTGAATATATACTTAGAGGATCCTTGATTTAAATCCTCTAAGTATTCTTTAGGCATCACAACTGTACCATCTTTATAGTTTCTATCCAGCCACTCTTTGAAAGTTATGCATGAAAGTTTGTGAGGGTTGTTAAGCCCTTATGAACTAGTCCCGAGGCTAACCAAGAGAGAGGGGGGGGGGGGGTGAACTGGATATTTGAAAAACTTCTTTAAACAAAAAGAAATATCTTTTTATATCTTGTAGTAGAAATGAATTAAATCAATAATAAAAAGATCAATCACAGATTTGACCCAAGCAGTTAATCGCAGTAAAATAAAATATAGAAAATAATCAGAAAGAACACACTAGATTTATAGTGGTTCGATCCAACCTGACCTACGTTCACTCCCCAGAGGCACCCTCCGAGTATTGCACTACACCTTTAGTGACTCTCGTTTAGCCACCACAGTTAGGCAGAGAAGCCCTTACAAAATCACTTCCACCTTCCCCGGTGCGGTGGAGTAGCCGGGTCCTTTGACACCAAAGAGATCTACTTCTTTCCAAAACTTCCCTCGAGATGACCCTTGAATCCGATGGTACTTAGGTGCAAGCTTGCCGGAGCAACCGTGTGAACCCCTCACACTCCCTCAAAAATTCTCCTTCCAAGGCTCTTCTCCCTCTCAAACTCCACCCTTTCCTCTCTCCCTTTCAAGCTCTCTCTTCAAGTTTTCTCCAGAAGAAATAAAGCCTCAATGGCTGCCAAAGACACTTTCAAAGTCTTTGATAAGCCATAAATAAAGGGCTTTAAAAACCCTTCCAAATTAGTTTTGGTGGAAAAGATCATCCAGGATGATCGTAAGATCATCCAGGATAATGTGCTAAAAAAGACAGCTTTAGAAAACCCTAGAACTCCATTCTGCCACCAAAGATCATCCAGGACGATCACAAGATTATCTAGGATTATGTGCAAAATTTGACTTGATAGTCCTGGATGATCTCAGCATAGTCCAGGGCGATCAGTACAAATTTTGCACAAATCATCCAGTACGATATACAGATCATCCAGGATGATCAGAATATCAAATTATGCTTATTTGATTGAATAATTACATGATTAATTTAGGCAACATTATCATAGATCGTCCAGGATGATTAGAACAAAATTTGAATCTTAAATTCTTGCCTAAATTATCATGGCAGCTAGGATTTTGAGATCATAATGGATCATCCAAGATGATATCAATATCATCCAGGATGATTAGTTCAATGAACAGATCATCATGGATGATTTAAATTATCCAGTACGATTTATTCAAAAGTTAAACTTATGGTTTTGACTAGATCTCACTCCCCCTGAGTGTGTGTGTACATGGTTACAAGCAAGCATACACCCTTATAGGGCTTGACTCAAGAAATTAAAAAGTACATCAATGAAAATTATAAATATCATCACATCATAGCCTATTATACTCATTCTTGAGCCTTGAATCTTTGTTGGAAAGTGCATGCTGTTCCTGAAATGTTAGTATACATACAAATAAATATACATTACAAATACTAGGAGATGTGAGTCATAATATTTGTTATCATCAAAACAAAAACTTGTGAGCCCGAGTCACAATAATCTTCCCCTTTTTGATGATGACAAATATTACTGGTTGAATTTGTAAATAAAAAGTAATTTCTTCTAATCTCCCCCTCACTAAGAAAAGACTTTTAAAAATAGGGAGAAACATAGTTTTTTTTTATTTTTAAAAAATATAATACAAATAAACTTTATAAATACAAAAGTATGTTCTCCCCCTTTGATATTATCAAAAAGAAGAGGAGCTTAGAAACACAAAATAGAAAAAATAGACTAAAAGATTGAAAATGGTCCCTGATCTGGTGAAAGTTTTTTTGAAAAATCATTTTGAAATATCAAGAATTTTCTTGTAATGACAAAGTTACCTCTTGATTTTATTCAAAATCTTAGTAAGGCATGTATTGACCACTCATAACCTGAAAATGTTAGAGATTCAGAAATTGTTAATCCAAGCTCAGGTTTTAAAAAGGCTAAAAAACTTTTTAAGCTATTATCTAAATCAAGAAATAAATTAGATAAGGAAATAAAAATCTTTTCAAAATTCCTTTCATGAAATATATCTAATATAAGATTAATGCAGAGTTATGGATCATAAATCATGATTTTCAAGCTCAAGTAACGAACTTATCAAATGATTTACAAGAAGGGAAGCTAA
Source organism: Dendrobium chrysotoxum (assembly GCA_019925795.1). Taxonomy (NCBI): domain Eukaryota; kingdom Viridiplantae; phylum Streptophyta; class Magnoliopsida; order Asparagales; family Orchidaceae; genus Dendrobium; species Dendrobium chrysotoxum. The sequence continues at coordinate 58,500,716 of CM034312.1, forward strand.
CTTTTTGTGGGCTCATTTTGTGCCTCTTTTCATTTTGGTTCTATTTACGCATCTTTTTATTTTTGATACACTTTGTGTATCTTTTCAATTTGGCAATATTACGTATCTTTTCAGCTTTGGGCTCATTTTGTGCCTCTTTTGATTTTTGTAATTTGCCTCCTTTCTAAATCTTTAAAAACAGTAAACCCTATTCTTATGATAAAGATGAACAACCTAATTAAGATAATCTTTGAAGTAGGTTCATTAACTTATAAAAGATTCCTATGAGATAGACAAAATATAGCAGATGAAAAATATTCAATTTTAATAACCAATTTATAATTTGAAAAAATTTTGAATCAAAAGTGAGATAGCCTTATATAAAGAAATGAGGTGGAGAGAAAAAATCTTGAGTTTCCTTCCTTTGCCTAATTTTAGAGAAATAAATCACAACTTACATAGATTTTTTAGAAAAATAGGAGGTAAATTTTCAATTTTTAGAAAACATGATTTTTCAAAAATTAATTTGATATTCTAAAGTATAAATGAAACAAAAGGTGATATATGTGTGCTGATCAGTGAAACTACACAAACAATGGAGAAACTAATTTAAAATTTTTAAAAGAAAAATTAAAAAATAATAAGAAAAATAAAACATAAAAATAACACCTAAAATAAACAAAAACACAACGAATAAAAAAACATAAACATAAAAACACAAGCAAAATATTAATTCACATTATCTTACTCCTGGTCTGATGATTCAGAAGAGGTCTGCCAAGGAGATTTTTTATTGTGCATTATTCGCCCTTATTACAATTTACTTAGCTTTATCCTTTTCTTTTTTAGGAAGGGCTTTTAAGTTCGGACACTGATTTTTCATATGTCCAGGTTTTCTACATCCAAAACAAATAATGTCAGAAGAGAACTTAGCATTCTTACCATTTTTACCTTTGTTCAACTTTTGATGTTGATGCTTGTGCTTTATTAATCTTTTTAATTTATTTGTTATTGATGCTAATGCCTTATTTTCATCATCTTCTGAGTCACTTTTTCCAATGTCTTCAGTTTTCAGTACTCTAGTTTCACCTGCATCCAAAAGTCATTGACCCAAACTTTGCTCGTAGGCAATGAGTGAGCCAACCAGATTATTAATAAAATATTCATTTAAATTTTTAGATTCAAAGTTTAGAAGTTCTTTTCCTAATGCATGTAATGATGTCACAATTTGAGTAAACCTAGTATACATATCCAATATCATCTCATAAGGTTTCATGCTAAAAAGTTCATAATCATGCAATAAAATATTTAACCTAGATTGCTTGATTTCACAAGTACCTTCATACGTAGTGCATAATTTATCCCAATTTTTTTTACCAGTAGTGCATGAGGATACTAACATATAATCATCAAAATTTAAAACATAGAAAAAAAATTCAAACATTTTGCATTCAATTGAGCATTGATTTGATCTACTCTACTCCATTCAGAAAAAAGAATATCAGTTTTGATTCCATCTACAATACGTGATGGTACAGAATGACCAATTTGAATCATATGCCACATGCGATAATCTATTGATTTCAAGAAAGTAGACATACGAATTTTCCAAAAATTAAAAGTAATATTTTCAAATAAAGGTGGTCGGGTGATTGAATATCCTTCCATAATATTATGATTTCTAAAATTAGCCATGGATCAAAATTCAAAAGTTTTCCAAAACTTAATTTTATGAATCTCGCTCTGATACCACTTAAAGGTTCGTTAGGGATATTAAGCCCTTATGAGCTAGTCCCGATGCTAACCAAGAGAGGGGGTGAATTGGATATTTAAAAACTTCTTTAAACAAAAAGAAATATCTTTTTATATCTTGCAACAGAAATAAATTAAATCAATAATAAAAAGATCAATCATAGATTTCACCCAAGCAGTTAATCGCAGTAAAATAAAATGCAAAAAATAATAAAAAAGAACACACCAGATTTATAGTGATTCGGTCCAACCTGACCTACGTCCACTCCCCGGAGGCACCCTCCAAGTATTACACTACACCTTTAGTGACCCTCCTTTAGCCCCCACAGCTAGGCGGAGAAGTCCTTAAAAATCACTTCCACCATCCCTGGTGCGGCGGAGTAGCCGGGTCCTTTGACACTAATGAGATTATCTTCTCCCCAAAACTTCCCTCGAGATGACCCTTGAATATGATGGTACTTAGGTGCAAGCTTGCTGGAGCAATCGTGTGAACCCCCTCACACTCCCTTGAAAATCCCCCTTCCAAGGCTCTTCTCCTACTCAAACTCCACCCTTTCCTCTCCCCCTTTCAAGCTCTCTCTTCAAGTTTTCTCCAGAAGAAACGAAGCCTCAATGGATGCCAAAGACACTTTTAAAGTCTTTGACAAGCCTTAAATAAAGGGCTTTAAAAACCCTTCCAAATTAGTTCTAGCGATAAAGATCGTCCAGGATAATCGCAGGATCGTCTAGGATGATGTGCTCAAAAAGGCGGCTTTAAAAAACCCTAAAAACTCAATTCTACCACCAAAGATCATCCAGGATGATCGCAAGATCGTCCAGGATGATGTGCCGAATTTGACGTGATAGTTTTGGACGATCTCAGGATAGTGTAGGACGATCAGTACAAATTTTGCACAAATCATCCAATATAATATATAGATCGTCTAGGATGATCAGAATATCAAATTATGTATATTTAATTGAATAATCACAGGATTAATTAAGGTAACATTATCATAGATCATCCAGGATGATCTAGATCGTCCATGATATTAGAACAAAATTTGAATCTTAAATTCTTACCTAAATTATCATGGCGGCTAGGGTTTTGAGATCATAATAGATCATCCAGGATGATATAAATATCATGTAGGACGATTAGTTCAATGAACTGAACATTTTGGATGATTTAAATTATCTAGTATGATTTGTTCAAAAGTTGAACTTATGGTTTTGACTAGATCTCACTCCCATTGAGTGTGTGTACATGGTTACAACCAAGCATACACCCTTATAGGACTTGACTCAAGAAATCAAAAAGTACATCAATGAAAATTACAAATATCATCACATCATAGCCTATTCTACCCATTCTTGAGCCTTGAATCTTTGTTGGAAGGAGCATGCTGTTCTTGAAATGTTAGTATACACACAAATAAATATACATTACAAATACTAGGAGATGTGAGTCATAATATTTATTATTATCAAAATAAAAACTTATGAGCCTGATTCGCAACAATGTAGTCTTCCAACTCATGACTTAACATCTGATGATATGGACAATAATTAGGTTACCCTGCTTTACCAATTTCTTCTGGCCTTTTGGTCTCAGGGAGCTTAAATCTTGGCTTTTTCACAAGACTCTTGAACATTTTCTTGATATCCTCTAGTTTAAATGGATATACTTTGTTTCTAAAGTAATCAAACTTTTCTTTCTTTTATTCTATAGTTAGAAAAGGTCAAGGTCTAGATTATTGATCTCCTTAAGGCCTATTATACTGCTGATACTGAGGCGATCAATTTGAATTCTCTGCCTAGATCTGCATCAGCTGTTTTCCCTTATCAACTACAGACACTGTTCCTAACTTCTTCTCTAACATTTTCTGAGGTTTTGACTTCTTTATTTCCAAAGAAGCTGGATCCTTTAGTAGTTATAACTGAGAGGCTTCCTCTTTGAGATTAGAAGCTTTGTTCAGTAGCTTTTTAAAGGTTTTAATTAGAAAACCTTTGATTAGGAAAGAGATTGGACGATGGATATTTTTTAGAATAATCTCTATAGCATGCTGTTCTTGCAACTAGGGCTCACATCTCTTGCTAAGATTCCTCCATTTCAGTATGAAATCTACCAGGCTTTCACCTCGCTTCTGCTTCTTTACCATCAGATCACCGATAGTGATGTGATGCTTTGTACTGGTAAATCTATTAACAAACATAGCTTCTAGATCATTAAAGGTATGGACCGACCCATTGGGCAATTCAACAAACCAGCTAAATGCAATCTTAGATAAACTGCTAACAAACTGGCTAAACAACAGTGCATCACTACCACCTGCATTGTTATAACTGGCTTTGAAATGAGTGACGTGTTGCTTGGGATTACTTGTACCATCAAAGTTTTTGAAGGAAGGAGGTACGAATCCTTTTGAATAAGGGACCAAGTTGTACTCTTTCGGATATGGTCTACCTTTCAGAACATATAAGGTACTTTGAGCCTTAGCTAAAGCATCTTTAACTTATTATTCAACCATCTGTTTGATATCAACCGATTGTATTGATGGTGTTTCTACTTTCACAAACTTTTGTACCAATTTCTCAGGTTCTTCTATCCTAACCATTTTGTTTTTGACATTCATATGTATTGATTCTTTAGGAGAAGATTTAACCTGAGCATCCGGAGTAGGGGAATTATTGGCTTGCATGATAGAAATCATGGCCATCATTCCTCTAACTTTTTCTCCATGCTTAATATCTGCTCATCTTTTTGACTTAGTTTTTCTAATAGACGATGAGCTGAATCTGTTGTATCATCTTCATAGTCCTCATTATTAGCAGGACCTGCTTCACCTTTACCTTTCTCCTTTTCCCTTTACAGAGATGAGCAAGTATCAACCATATTGACACTTCCAGACATTTCTTCATTCATGTCTTCATCTTCTGCAGCCTCTTATTCATTGATTTGGTGGATACTCTCTTTCAGCTGATCCATTATTTCCTTGATTGATTTTCTTAGCACATCACGTGGGTCTACCAGTATATACTCTCTGGGAGGGGACAATTCTATCATGAACTTCCCCTTTCTGGATCTTTCACCCTATGTGTTATTCCTTAGATTCATTAAAGCAGTCGGAGTGGGAACTATTTTAGGCCACCAAGCCCTCTCCCTATTAGATAATGAGCGTGACTAATTTGGGAATTTCTGTCTGCTCTTATCAAAACCAGATGATGATTCACTACCTTGTGAATGGTGCTGATCGGGTCTTGATGGATATTGATTTGTAGGGTGATCATAGATTCTCAAAGGATGATTCCTAGAATGATACAAAGATGGAGGGGAAATGCGATTTATACGCTCAACAGGCTAATGCTCCATACCCCAAAGATTTTACAGGAGTTTGCTGACAATGTTGATGATATGAATTCTGATAATGATCACGAAGTGGGACATTCTTTGGTTCTCCACGACGATCTATGGCAGTCACCGATCAACTTGGACCCACTACCTGGAATTGCACTCTTTTCTTTATAGGAGGGGATTCTCCTCTTCTTCCACTTGAATGTTGATGTACCTCGATAGAAATTACATCCTTGACGCTTTTCAAAAATTATGTCTTAGATTACCTATAACAAGTGGAACAATCTTGAATCGGCCAATTCAGTAGTGTTTTAATTTTTCTCTTCCTTTCGGAAAGAGAAGGAAGAATGGTATCATTCAAGAATGAAGGAGGTGGAGAATTTGCTTTCTACAATATGCTCCCTTCTCCAGCAGTAGTGGACAGTGGGTGGAATTTACTGCCAGCCAATTGAGGAAAATTAGCATATGCCTTAGGAACTTCAGTGTTTATCTTCTTTGTTGCTTCAGTTGCAGTAGTGATAAGAGCATCTTCCTTTGATGCTTTAGCTCTTTCAATCCTTCACCTTATACAGTGAATCATGTTGCGGTGTTGAGATTTAGTCATCTCCTGGATTCCAGAAGATGACCCCATCTCAACGTTTCCAAATGTAGGAGTTTCAAAAATAATTAGGGACTTTCGCTTTGTCATGGTAGCTGATTGGGGGAACATCAGTCATGAAACCACAGAGGGTTTAGCAGCTACGAGGGAAACTGCAGACCCACCCTTAATATTTACTTGCAGGGAAGTTGATCTGATAGATTCAATGGCAGGGGAAACCACTTCAACTTATGGTGTACCAAAAGTAACCTACAGGTTCTCAAATATGGACCTGAACCTGATTTGATTGGCCTCAGTATATTGGCCAGCAGTGATGGTGATGCTAAATATCAACTTTCCAGACATTTTCTATGATTAAATGGGAATCTAAATCAATAACTAATCTTTTTGAATCAATACACTAAATTTGAATACTAAAAATTGGACCGATCTGAATCTAGTTGGAGTCTAAGATAAAGTCTAGATAGATTGAAGATTTGAAAGATGAAATGGTCTAATTAAGGACCCAAACAAAAGAAAGCACAATCACAAAGTGTAGATTTGGGAGAAAGATTGATTGAGGATTGAAGAGGAAGTGGCATTATATTGAAAAGAGATTAAATAAGGACCCTTATCCTTAAAAATTTTAAGTATATATGTAAAATAAAGAATATATATGAGTTACAATGATTTTATGGAGTGGGGGAAGTTAACAATTTATAATGTAAGGCCTATTTAATGCACATACTCAAAACTGAGTATGAATGAAAACGGAAGACTCCAAAACATGCAAATGACATGCAAATGTTAGATAAAAAATGGGCAGCATTTCTACTGGATCTAGGACCTAAGCCGGTGTTGGCAGTTGGCCCATATGCTTGGCTTTTAAGGAAAAGCCAAGAAAACCATGACTAGCGCTGATCATGCAAACTGTGAACTTAAATAAACATGCAAATGTCATACAAAGGACATACCAGTTTGGGTTGACTCAATTTAGGGAATTTACAATTATACAAATTTAAACATAAGACAATCAAATCAATCAAATCACAAAACATATAAGACACTCAAAATTTACAACAAAAATCCTAGGAAAATACATCAAAAATAAAAGATTAAAAATCTCAAGAAAATTTTGAATAAATTTGAGATGAATGTAAGTGACTAATGACACAAATGACAAGCAAATGTTAGATAAGAAACGAGCATCATTTCTACTAGATTAAGGCCCCAAGTCGGTGCTGACAGTTGGCCCATTTGCTTGGCCTTTTAGGAAAAGCTAAGAAAACCATGACTAGCTTTGATCATGCAAACTATGAACTTAAATAAACATGAAAATGTATACAAATGACATACCAGGCTGGGTTCACTTGATTTAAGAGAATTTACAACTATACAAATTAAATCATATCAGTAAAATAGACCCACATCACCAGACTATACAAAACATCAAAACACACAACAAGAATTTAAATAAATATGAAATTTAATAGCCAAATATTTAATTAAACTCATATATAATTTTCAAAGAACTTAGTCTTCATTTAAGATGGAGAGAGAAGTCTATCCCCAACGGAGTCACTAAAAAAATATGTGAAAATATTTTTATATTTAAAATTTTAAAATACTTCAATTCCCACATGATTTGCTTTATTTATATCTTAAGATTTTTTTTCGATTAAATCTGCATAGTTGGACATTATACCACCCCGAAGGGTAGACTAATGTCCTTCTATCGATTCGAAAGAAAGAAAACTATAAATAATTTTCCTAATCAGATACAGCATGGGGAATATATAAATCATCCTGAAGGATTATAAGCACATTGTCTTATCATTCCAATTAGAAAAATGAATCATAAAATAATTTCCACAATCAAATATAGAGGATATTCAATTTGCTATGAAATCAAATCAAACATCCTTCTATCTTTTGACTATGAAATTGAATTTGAAATATGGATAAGGCAAAGTTTGCATTCACAAAATTTTCCCTACCATAGAAAGGAAACCGAGTAGGGTTTATTTTATTCTCAGATCTAGACTCCCTATAGGGGCAAGCCCCTATAGTTAATTATATCTCCTAAGAGAATAATCTCAATTTAAATGAAGACTAAATAATTTTAAATTCATATAAGTTTAAAGAAATATTTGGGCTAATTTAAATTTCAAAATATAGGCTATAGATTATAAATTCAAACACTGAATTTGAAGATTTGGATTTGATTGGAAGAAAGAATGTGCGAAGAGAAGAGTGTATATAATCTAGACTTACCACTTACCTAGAGTGAGCTACCAGCTAGCAATCCTAATCATAACAATTCTCGATGAATGTAAGATTTAGAAAGCTCTATCCTAGGAATCAAGAAGTTGTTAAAAAAATTAAATCAAATGCAATATAATATGCTTACAAAAGAAAATAAACTCTACACGTATGCTTATGATACATGAACAAAAATATATATAAGAGAGTTGATTTTATTAATATAAAATTTATAGAGTATAACTCGGGGTCTGTAGTCAAGTAATGGTGGTCAGGCCCCACTAACAATAAACCAAGATTCTAATCCTATAAGAACAACTAGAATCAAATACAAGTACTTATGGTCTTCGAGCTCCAAGTTTTCAGCGGAGTTTCAAAAGAATATCCCCTTTGAAAGGGACATTACTTTTTTGGAGCCCCATTTATATTTGTATAAGCAGTTATCTTTGATTCTTGTACAACTCAAGACACAATACAACTCGATCTAAATACAATTGATCTATAAAATTTAAATTTATAATTTCTTTGCATGTACATCATCCATAAGAACATTCTACTTTGTAGAAATTTAAATAAAGGAATTAAAATGCATATATGAAAGTACATTGTGAGTAGTTATATGTACATGAAAGTAAGGAAAGTAAAGTATATGGCCCTCACTCATTCACTCAGCTCTCTAGTGCACTAGCAGAAAGGTAAATATTGCATGCTATAATATCCAGAAAGTAAGCAAACACACATAGGTGCTCTCTAGGTAAGACACCCATAATCAAACCACAACAATCCACCAACCTAACCTAGGCTAAAGTTGGTTGTCCTAGCAAACCATCTAAGTGTGTGAAAGAGATTGTGTGGCTTTGATATGTCCTATAGGAATTTATTATTTGAATTGCATGTATTTTTAAGGTTTATTCATTAAAGGCTGAAAGGGAATTTAATTAAAGTTTAAGTAATGTGTATTTGACTTTTAAATTATTCTAATTTTAGAGATTAGAGTTATTAATTTAGTTTTAAAGAACTTATAGATTGATCACTCCCAAAGTATAAAGAGTTATCAATTCATAAGTCCTAAGGCTTTCAAAATGAACACCAATCTTCTATGTAGGACAGATGACCATATGAGAGCCTCCAAAGTTTATTAGAGAGAGAGAAAGTGACCTTGTAAATTAAATGCAACATATCCTCAAGATGGAATCAAATATGTTACATAAGGTTAGTGTTTTATTAATTATTTAAAAAATCCTCCAATCCAATATGTTAGTACTTTCCAGAAAGGAGTCATGCACAACACATGAGGGATCTCTTTGTTATTTAAGTATATTAAAGGTCTTAGATTCAAACCGTAGGCATAAAGACCTTAATTCATTTAACTTAAATCAATTATCAAATTTAATTAATTAAAATAAATTTTCATCAATCAAATTATCAAATAAATTTAGTTTAAACGAATTAGAATTTAATTTAAATTTTTTTAAATTTTATTGAAATGTTTGGAATTTTTAAATAATTATTTAATTTTTAATTAATTTTAATTAATTATTATTGAATTATTAATGAAATGTTATTAAAAATTGTTCAAAAGTTTTATTTAAAATTAGATTATAAATTGCTAGATTTTATTTTATTTTATTTGAATTTTTTTGAATTTTTGAATTTTATTTGTCATATTTAATTAATTATAAATGGATTTAATTAATTAATGAATTCAAAATTGATTTTAAAAAAATTAAATTTTATTCAAATATTTTATTTAAATTTGAATTATTAATCTCTGATTTTTATTTACTTTTATTTGGATTTTAATGTATTTTTTGAATTTTTTTTATAATATTTAATTAATTATTAATGAAATTATTTAATTAAAGAATTAGAAATTATTTTTTGAATTTTATTTTATTTCTATTTGAATTTATTTATATATTAGCATTTTTATTTGAATTTTATTTGAATTTATTTCATTAATGGTTAATTACGGGTAATTTAATTATTATATATATTAAAATGAGACTTAATTTTGGATTTGAATTTTTAATGATTTTATGATTAATTTAAAATTGATTAAAGTTGATTTTTTTTTATTTTTAGGGATTTTATTTGATTTATTTAGATTTATTGAAAATTAAAACCTTTAATGAAGGGCTAATTAAAATAAATGTTGTTTGAAGATTAATTAATGTCAAAATGGGGTGAATTTGATTATGGAGTATATGCCATTTTAATTTGGGGTTAATCATATGTTTATTTTTTAAGTAATTAAAATTATTTGAAAATATATATTTAAAATAAATGCTAATATAATAATTATTAAGCACTAATTTTTTTTAAAATGTAAAAAATTAAATTATGAGAAAAATAAGTGGTTATATGAAAATTTTGGTTTAGTATTTTATTTATGATGATTTTTAAAAGATTATGGGATTAAAAATATATTTTAAATTAAGTTTTTATTAATTTAAAAATGGCAACGACTACTTTACACCTGGCGGCGTTGTATTAATCCACACATTAGCAAGTGACAGCAGTGCACCGCGTCTTTCTTGCAGCATCATCCTAGCTACCCACGTGTTGGCAAGTGGCTAACTACTTAACCATGTTAGCAGGGAAATGCAACCGTTAGATCTAGGTGATCTCTATCTGACGGCAGAGATAAGATCCCATGGTTTGGTCTTGCTGGAACGAGATCAGACGATGAAGATTTGATCCCGCAACCCAGGATGAATGGTAGAGATTGCATTAGGTGAGATCTCATCCATCCAATGATTGAATATAGTTAGATCAAGTGAACCAGACAACGAGATCATGGCCATTGAAATTGATTAGAAGAAATGAAAGGTTGTGATTTCATCTCTGAGCTCCAAAAGGCATCAAACCCTATAACTAAGTTTTTCTTTGAATTCATTACACAGAAGATTATATGGCAAGATATTTGAGATTTAGATGATAAAACATCTAGTGATGCGTGGGGAATAGTTTTTACAGCTTCTAATATACTTTGTTAAAGCCTATTTGAATCCCTAAGTAAATATCTAGGGTATGGGTTTTACCTCAATATGGTTGATGGTTTTGGATGATTTATTGCTTATTCAATTTGTGGATTGTCCACGCTCAATCTTCCAGAAGACTTCAAGTCCAGAAGAAGACCTGGTGAAGGGATCAGCCACCTGGGATGGATTAAGACTCAGTCCTTCGCTCCTCTCACTACCAGCAGCTTCCAAATGCCAAGGAATAGATTGGAAAGGGTTGAGGAACACTTGAGATAGCAAAAGAAAATGCTAAAGCATTCTTGGAATGAGTGAGTTGAGTGATAGGTCTGAATGAATGTTTTCATCCCCTTTGCCCTATTCTAAGCATTGGTGCCAAAACTAATGGCTCGGATGCTCAACAGCTGTCCCTAGCCATTAGAGTTCCAGGGAGCACGCGGCTTCAGGTGAAAATGACATAGGTCTTTCCACATGGGGAGGAGACCACTAGGGCCATTAGTGAGCTGAAGTAGGAAGTGGGCTGGGTTGGGTTGGCTCCAGAGAAACTTCTAGAATCTATTTGGATGGCTCGATGGGCAGTGATTCAGTTTGGAAAATTTAGTTAGCTAAGTTGACCACTAAAGCCCATTTCATGGTTTGGAGTTGACTGTTTGACCAGTCAACTTGTCCATGCCAACTAGGATTAGGTTTAGGGAGTTAATTTGATGCTGCTGGAGGTAATGGGTAGGGGTTTAGAAGAATAGCATTTATGTATGAAGGAAGGAAACTTTGTACAGTAAAGTTGGACTACCCATGATGGTTTGACCAAGTAAAAATAACCATGGATTGAGTTAAAATATGTTTCAAAATATTTGAATCATGCTTTGAAGTTATTTTGATAGATTAAAATGGTTGATTGAATCATAAATAATGCTTAAGTTTGAATGGGTTCAGTTGACCAGGCTTGGGTCCAGGTTCCCTAGTTAACTGGTGACTGGGTCAAGGCAACTAATCAAATCCATTTCAGTAGGATGGGTGTTTGAAGAACTTTTGTGAAAGTCAGGATTCATTTGAAGTATTATTTGAAGATCAATTAAAACATATGATCAGTTGAGCTAGCTTGAGCTAGCTTAACTGGGTAAAATGATCAATTATTAAATGAGAGAGACAGTTATGGGTGATTGAAGTATTGATTGAGGTATTGAAAGATTGTTGATTGAATAATTGATAGGTAGATTGACTAGGGATTGGATAATTGATTGACTGGAGATCTGAAGGTTGAATGATTAAAGTGATTGAAGCATTGAATGATTGATCTAGTGATTATTGATTTAGAATCAGTAGATGATTAACTAGAGGCTGGATATATGCAAGCTATATGATTGATAACTGAAGATGGTTGAATGAATTTCATTAACAGATTTTATTGAATTATTTATTGATGTGATTGAATGAAATGATTGATAATTGGATATATGTTTGATTGATGGTTGGAAATTATTGGAGTATAGATTTAATGCTAGATTGATTAATTGAATAGATATATTGAACCATTAATTGGAATATTATTTGATTAATTTGTTTGAGTACTAAGTGATTGACAATTGGGTGGATATTAATTCCTAGAAGTTTAATCAGGAGGTTGAAAGGTCTTGATGACCTCATTAAATAATGAGGCAAATAGAAGAGAAGCTTTAAAGTCAAGGTATAGGGTTCTCTGCCTTCACCATGACGGTGAAAAAAGATTGACAATTTCTACCTTCACTAGGAGGGTAAAAAAAGGATTGATGGTTCTCTATCATCACTAGGAGGGTGAGATTAGAAATCTACCTTCTCCATAGAAATTATATATAAAATTGTCCCATAATTTATGATAATTATCCCATTTTGAGAATTATGACCTATTTTAGTACAAGCCCATCGCTCAAATATGTATAATCTCCATCTCAACAAGCTTATATGTGACCGAGTCACTGACAGCTTTACCAACTCAACAAGCCATGATAAGAGGCCATAGTAGGAAGCACCTATTTTATTAGCCTGATGATAAATACTATCAAGTTTGATGTTTTTCAAGTTTAACTAGTCAAAGCAACTTAGATTCAAAAGATTTCCTGAACTAACAAATGGATTGAGGCAAAATCTAAAAGAAAAATCTCAATCAACTCAAAGGCACCAAGCTATAATGAAAATTACCATCAAATTAGAGGCATTATTCCTTTAATAAATCTGTCAAGCACAAAGCTAAGATCAAATGAGTTTCTCTTCTTCACATGCTGATAAAGCATAAAGCTAAGTTTTAAAGAAGTCATCCCACAGTTCTTATAAAGTCATAGGTTGAACTAAGGGAACATTGTCATCATCAAAGTCGATCGTGTATAAAGTTTTGGAAAGATGGCTATTTACCACTAACCTAATATAAATCTAAAGGGTTTAGGTCACCGGTATAGATCCTTCACCAAGCCCATGAAAGTATGAAGTTAAGGTAGAAGGTAGGTTTTATACTTGACAATTTGAGAAGATAGATTAGGTACCAGACATGTCAGATAAGGTGAATCAACATTTCTAAATCACAAAAAGCATCAGATAAATGATAGCCTTTATTAGCATATCTTTTAGAGATTTTTAAAGGACCCTTGACATGACACCTAAAGACCAACTTTAGAGGTCTCTGGGGTCAACCATGTTGCAACAAACATGATCTGCTATAAGATGCATATCATGTTTATCGAGGGCATTTATTGATTGTAACTACTGCACAACTGCCAGCCTCAAACCATGACACAACTATCAACCCCATGTCACAATCACTTCCCAACAATCACAAGTAACTGCACACTTACGACTCAAAATAATGAAACCTCTCATTCAACAGTAGGATGCTCAGAGGATCGAAAGAAATTGCTAAGAAAGGGTGACTTACCTCTCTGACTACCGTGCACGACCTCCAGCCGCCTACATCCCACTGTCCATCCGAGCTCGACCTCCAGCCTCCAGGTTCTTCACAATCAACTCACCAGACTGACGCCTACTTCAAGCAATTGAAATAGATCAGACTCATCGAAGCCACCCGGATCCATGTTTCTTACTATCGTGCCCTAGACACCTCCATCTCTGGCTGCATCTTCCTTTGCTCGCGTCGACCACCAACCATATCTGACTCCGACCGCCTGGCCCACCGTTGACCTAGTCGCTGACACCTCTGATGGTTGAGGGAGGAGGATGGGTTTCAATTTTAGGTTTTTAGTTGATAGATTTTATTTTAAGAACTCTTGAATTTTACTGGTTTTAAGGATTGAACCCTCTGATTGAAATTTGTATTCAACACGACCATCATCATTGTTACGTTAAAGTCACCTGTATTTTTGTAGGAATTTGGGAGGCATTTTATGATTTAAGTCAGGTCGACTCCTATCCTTTTATGGAAGAGATTGAAACTTGAATATTTGACCCGTGCATCATTCTTGAATCATTGGATTTAGGAATCATATGTAACAATCGGAGCACTTGCAAGATTTTTTTTAGTGTAATTTATATTTCAATTACACTATGTTTTATACTCTTATTGCATTTACTCAATGTATTTTCACATTTGCTTGTTACTCTTGTATAAGTAGGATTATTCTTGCATAATATCCATGTCAAGATGCTCATTAGTGGCATTTATATCATAGTAGATAAATTGTTATGGTTTTATGGGAAGAGATAAGACAATTCACATTGAATGTAGTCAAATCAAATTCAATGCCCATAAGTTAAAGCTAAATATACTATTTTTCCATTTCACTTATTCTTCGACCATCTCTATGTGTAGATGTCATATAGTTAAATGTGAATGCGTGTTTTGGAGAATTAGTCCTTTGGATTATAGAAGCAAATCTAAAACAAGGAAGAGTATACATGTTATTAATACTTCTCACACAATTAGCCTCATTGTTGCCTTCCCTTATGAGCTAAGTCGATGAAAATCTCCCTACTTCACATGTCAATTCAGCTTAAGGTTATCTCTAATAAGCTTTCATGGGTATGATAGAAAGAGGCGACCACTGATTAGAAATAATAACAAAGCATGCAGGTATTGCTTTCTTAAAACATTTCTTAGATGAAATCATTGTTGAAGAAACATTCTTTAGTCCATTTATAATACCTAATGCTTTGACCCATGTCTCAAGATGCTTATATTATATATGTTGCCTTAGAAAATCAATTATTCCACTAACTGATTCATGCTTCATTTCATATATATCAACTAGCAAGGAATTTTCCATCATATTTATTAAAATGGGAAAAGTTGTATCATTCCAAACAACTCTCTTCAATTACCACTTTATCTTATTTCCCTAAAAAATTGGAGATGTTGTTATGATCTTGATTAAGTTTTGATCAAGAAGTAGTTTGTTATTATCTTTTACCTTAAAATTATATCTTAATTTCAAAGGACCTCTTAAGGTCAAATAGTCTTAATGCAGTTCATCCAAATAAAAGATTACAATGGTGGGGCTCCTTTTTTTTAAATTTATTGGAATGATTAATTAATACTGAAGCATGAATGAGCAAGTGGAATAATTGATTTTCTAAGGCAACATATATAATATAAGCTTCTTGAGACATGGGTCAAAGCCTTAGGTATAATAGATGGACTAGGGAACGTTTCTTCAACAATGATTTTATCTAAGATGTGTTTTAAGAAAGCAATTTTTGTATGCTTTCTTATTATTTCCAATCGATGGCCGCCTCTTTCTATCATACCTATAAAAGCATATTGGAGATAACCTTAAGATGAATTGATATGTGAAGCAGGGAGATTCTCATGGACTTAGCTCATAAGGGAAGGCAACAATGAGGCTAGTGGTGTGAGAAGTCTTAATCACATTTATACTCTTCCTTATTTTAGATTTGCTTCTATAAGCCAAAGGACTAATTCTCCAAAACACAAATTTGCATTTAACTATATGACATTTACATATAGAGATAGTCGAGAAATAAGTGAAATGGTAAAAGAGTATATTTAGCTTCAACATATGGGCATTGAATTTGATCTGATTACATTCAAGATGAATTGTCTTATCTCTTCCTGAAAAACCATAACAATTTATCTCCTACGATACAAATGTCACTAATGAGCATCTTGACATGGATATTATGCAAGAACAATGTCAAGAATAACAAGTAAATATGCAAAGACATTGAGTGAATGCAATAAGAATATGAAACATAGTGTAATTGAAATGTAAATTACACTAAAAATAAAATTCTGCATGTGCTCCGATTGTCATGTATGATACCTAAATCTAATGGTTTAAGAATGCTGTAGGGGCCAAATATTCAAGTTTCATCCTCCTCCATGAAAGGACCGGAGTCGACCTAACTTGAATCATAAAATACCTCCCAAATGCCTAAAAAAATACTAGTGACTTTAACGTAACCCCAATGATGGTTGTGTTGAATGTAAATATCAACCGGAGGGGTCAAACCTCAAAACCACTAAAATTCAAAAGTTCTTAAAATGAAATCTATCAACTAAAAATTTAAAACTAAAACCCGTCCACCTCCCACTGCCATTTATTGGGGGTAATAAATTTGAAATTAACCTCAGCTCATAAAGAGCTAATGTGTGTTGGGTGTACCACCAAGATTCATCCTCAAATAGTCTCTTACTAGCAGGGATGTGGCATGTGCCCTTTGATCGGGTGGTTTTGCTGCAAAATGTCACCATTATATTACGATCTTGACCAAAGGCCATATGTTCCCTAATGGCATCAAACTTCTGAGTAATGAATCATATGGTATATTTGATAGACATAAAGCCCTTTGTCAGCTAAGGTGGATTCATCAACCCTCAAACCCAAATCCTGCATTGGCAGAAGCTTAATAATTATGAGATGCTTTTCCTTTTTTTCTTAATTGTGGTTTGGCTTGGTAGTGGCAACGGTAAGTTTAGTACTGTTTATATTTTCTATCATATTTTAAAGTTAGAGAGAGAAAGTTTGAGATTTTTTATGGTTTTGTGGGATTTCAATTATGAAATTGCGTGATTTACGGACAATCACCGGCCACCTTTGGCCGGTGGTCCATGTGATGATCGTCGTTCCTCTTCACAAGGTTTGAATGCTACTGCTCGGTCATTCTCATCGTCTCCACTGGCTTTCAGAGATGATAAAACCTGCTTCAATCAAGGTGTTAAATTTAAGTTGAAATCAAGTATGCCACTTATTATAAATGAAGGCGGTCTGATGATAAGTAAAATAGAAGTGGAAGTTGTTGGTAAGGGGAAGAAGGTTATGTTTGAAGACAATGTAAAAGGTTTTTTCAAATATGGGTTACCTCCGATAGCAATGGGAGATTCGGTGGCCTCTTCTTCTTCAAAGTCTGTGAGGGAATTGATTAATGATGGTAACAATTATTTGAGTTTTAAAGGAATGGCTTCCATTGGTATTGGTCAAGAAGGAACTAAATAAAGGGAGGATCAAGTTACTGAAGTTACTAATGTTGATGAGCTGGTAAATGACCCTCCTAAGGTTGAAAGGTCGCAGTCTGATCTGGTTGAGGTGCACAATTGCAAGTCTGGTGATCTAGATGGATGCGTAGATGGTATTGCTGTAATTCCAACCCATCCTACTACTGGGAATCAGCAAAATGCTTGGAGAAAAAAAGAAAATATAAACATTTCTGATTTGGATTTTGGGGATTGCTTATATGAGGATGGCTCTACTATTATACTTCATGAGCAAAGAGAATTGGAGAATTCAAAAAAGCTACAAAATTCATTAGTGATCAAGATTTTCAGTGGAGAGGCTTCTTTAGGGTTAATTAGCTCTGAATTAAGAAAAAAATGGTCTCAATTTGGCAAGTTTCGTCTCACTATGCTTGGTATGGGATGGGTTCTTTGCTCTTTCTACGAGCCTGAGCATTTGGAAGCTGTCTTGTCCAATTGCCCTTGGTTTGTTAATGGACATATCATTAGGATTGATAGATGGTCTCAAAGCTTTTCTCCTAATTCTCTTAAAGGATTAATTGCACTAATTTGGATAAGGTTGCCTAATCTCCCACTTCACTGTTGGGATGAGATTAACATTAGGAGGATAGCATCTATGGTTGGGAAGCCGTATTTGATTGATGGCAATCTTTTTCATTGGGGAAGTAGAGAATTAAGAAGGGTTTGTGTTTGTATTATGTTGGATGCAAAGTTACCTTTGGGTGTTTGGGTGGAGGGAAGTAGTGGGAAATTTTTTCAGAAGATCGAATATGAAAGAATTCCCAGCTTCTTCTTTAATTGTGGAAAAATCGATCATGTCAAAAAGGATTGTGTTAAGACTATTATGGAGACCAAGTTTGGTTCTAAAAATCAAGAGAACTTAGATAACTCAAAGATTCCAGCGGTGATAGGTTCTTCTGAAGGAATTCTGGAAAAAACTGATGGAAGAAGCTTGTATTAACAAAGTTGGATATGGTCCATGGATGTTAGTAAATTATGGGAAGAAAAGGTTTTAAAATATTGTTAACAAGAAGTTCTTTCCACATCCTTTGGTGACTGAAGTGAGGATAGACTCTGAAGCAATGAAAATTAAGGATAAAGGAGTAGAAGAAGTCAATGTAACCAATGCTGTAGGTGTTCTGGATCCTATTCAAGTTGTTTCTTAATGCACCTCTTCACAAAATATATTTATTAACAGAAATTCTATACAAGTAGTGGAACCTGAAATTGCCAAGCCTGTTATTCCAAAAGATGATAACTGCTTCAAAGTTCAAATGGATCTTGCGGAAGAAGGTGAGATTATTCAATCTAAGTTGGATGAAGCTGTGGCCGTTGAGCAATTGATGATAATGGGGGATTAGGAGCTATTTCTCTGGATGGAGGAGTTGTCGAAGTTGGAGAAATAGTAGGTGGCTCTCGACTAGCTAAAAAGAAAAGATCAAAACAACTTAAAGGCTTGGGTCCGATTAATTCAACCACTAGGAGCAAAAGATTGGACTTGGAGGTGAAAGGTAGAACGGGGATCTCTTCCCCTATTTTTCAATAATGTCATCAATTTCTTTTTGGAATTGTAGAGGAGCAAGAAAGAAAAGTGCTTCTCTATATCTTAGGGAGTTTATTAAACCTCATGGTGTTTTCTTTTTGGGTTAGGTGGAAAATAAGTTGACTTCTATTGATAGAAGTGAAGTCAATTTAATGATTGGGGATGTATGGGATTTTTTTCATGTTCCATCAGTAGAGTTGTCTGGAGGCATTCTTATTTTATGGAATTCCAAATTGGCTGATTTTTTTTTTAGTTTTTACTCTTCTTCTCAAATGGTAATTGGTGATCTTGAGATTTGTAATAAAGGATCATCGAGGGTAGCTTCGATATATGGAAGCAAAGATGTGTATAATAGAAGAAACATGTGGGAGATGTTGGATAAACATTCTACTGTAGAAGTACCTATGGTGGTAGGAGGTGATTTCAATTGCTTGATTTCCAAGGAGGATAAGAGAGGGGGAAAAGGTTTTTGTTTTCCCAAGGGCCAAAGGAGATGAAGGCATTTTTGGCTAACAATGACCTTCATGAGGTGGGGTTCATTGGCCCCAAGTTTACATGGTGCAATAACAAAGTTGGTGGAGCATGAATTCTTGAATGATTGGATGGATGTTTTCTCAATTCAACTGCTTTGAGCTCTTCCCATCGTATGGTGGTTAGACATTTGCTTAAAGTGGCATCAGACCATTGTCCAATTCTTTTAAATATACTTGAATTCAATCCGGTCACAAAAAGAAACATCAAGTTTGAGGACATTTGGGCTTCATATCCGGCTTCAATTATTGTGGTGAGGAAAGAGTGGAACAAGGCTTATCATGGGAGCAGTTCTCACATTCTCAACATCAAGTTTAGAAGAACTTTGAAATCCTTATTTTTCTGGAGTAAAGCTAAACTAAAGAATCTTAACCAACTAAAGTAATGCCTTTTGAAAGAGATACTGGATATCCAAACAAAGGAATCAGTCATTGGTTCCCTCTCAGAAAAGGATTGTTGGAGCCTTAAAGCTAAAGTAAATGAATTGAATTCAACTATGGCTCGGTTGAATTCATGGTGGAAACAAAGAGCAAAGGTGAAGTGGTTAGTAGAGGGAGATTGCAACTCTAAGTTTTTCCATTCTTATGCTAGTGCAAGGAGGAACTCTAACTGCATTGCAAAAATAAAAGATGAGAATTGTATTTTGGTGGAAGAGCAAAAACATATTGAAGAAATATTCTTTCAATTTTTCAAGAAAAAATGGAAATACAGAAATTACAATTTGGATGGATGTCCGTCAGCTTTGAATTGTCTGAATAATGTTGACACTTGTTTATTGGAAAGGGAATTTTCTATTGAGGAGGTGGAGTTGGTGTTGAAGCAAACTGGTGGAAATATTGCTCCTGGTAAGGATGGTGTTTCCTATTCGTTTATTAAAGCTTATTGGGACATCATTACATTAAATTTTTGGAATGCTATCAAACATTTTCTATGCAATGGGGAGTTGAAATATGCATGGAAAGAAACTTTGATTGTCCTTATTCCTAAGGTGAGCAACTCAGTCTACCCGTCTAACTATAGACCAATCAGTTTATGCAATTCTGTGTGCAAGGTGGCGGCTAAGGTGATCTTGAACAGATTAATTGCTGTTATTCCGAAGTTGATTTTGGAGGAGAAAGTGGCATTTATTAAAGGGAGATGTCTGTTAGATCATGTTTTGATTGCTCAAGAATTATTCCATAAATTCAGACATTCTAGACTGCTAAAGGTCTTATCTCTTTCAAAGTTGACATGGAACAAGCATATGATTCTATGTCTTGGTCAACTCTTAGGAAAGTCTTGGATTATTTTGGCTTTCCTTCCAAGTTCTCCAAATTGATTTTGGAGTGTGTTGAAGATCCTAGTTTCTCATTGACTATTAATGGCAACTTCTTAGATTGGATTAAAGCAAAGAGCGGATTCCGTCAAGGTTGTCCTTTGTCTCCTCTCCTTTTTATTCTTTGCTCTCAACTACTTTCTAATGCTTTTGATCAAAGTTCATGTCAAATTAGCATTAGTTCAGTAGGACCAAGAGTGTCACATTATTATATGTAGACGATGTTATTATGTTTTCGAAAGCCAACAGGAAGGCTACAAAGGAAGTTAAGGGTATCCTTAATGATTTTTGTTGTTGGACTGGCCAACGTGTAAATATGGGTAAATCAGCCATTCTCTTGGTAAATTTGTAAGTTAAAAAAAGAAGAAAATCATTACTCGTATTATGGGGTTTAAATCTGTCAAGGAATTTAATTACCTTGGGGAAAAAATTGCCATAAGGAAACTTGTAGGTGATGATTTTCAATTTATCATTGACAAAGCCTTGAGGATGCTTAACATATGGGGGGAGCAAGTTCATTTCATTTGCAGGAAAATTCACTTTGGTTAAATCAGTAAGGTTATCTTATCCCACTTTTCATGGTACTCATTCTTTTGTTCCAAAACGAGTGGTTGAGGAACTTGATAAATTGTGTTGGTGCTTCATTTGGAATAAATCTAATGGAAGATTTGGTTTACACTATGTAAGTTGGAATGATCTATGCAAACCTTTGAGATTGGGAGGTCGTGGACTGTATTCAAGTGCTTCTAAAGTTCCTGCACTAAGAGTAAGGTTGGCTTGGAGATTTGTTCAAGATAAGGACTCCCTACTACACAAGTTACTGGCTCCTAAGTATGGTGCTCATATGGAGGTTGGAAACTCAAGGAGAGGATGTTCATCTTCATGGAAATTATTAAATGACAGAGGAAGGATGCTGAATCCTATTGTTAGGTGGATAATTGCTAATGGAGGTTCTGTTGATGCCTACAAATGCATCAACAAATGGCCAACGTTCATGGTTCCGTAAAATGATGATGCAATTTTTGTCAAGGAATTTATTACAAATGGATGCTGGAATAAAGATGAGTTATTGAAATATTTTGGTAAGGACCTAGTGAATCTGATTATGCAGGTGAAAATTAATCCAGAATCAGTTGAAGACATTATGAAGCTTATACATCAAAAATCTGGAATAACTATTTCTGGGTTGGCTTTTGGAGCTTCGATGGAAGGTTGTAATGATTCTCAGGTGTGGAAGTGGATCAAAAAGAAAAATTAAGCTCTCGGGTAGAAGTGTTCTGGTGGAGATTATGTAGAAATACTAGTCCTACATTTCAATTTTATCTTACAGAAGATTAATTGGTGATGACAAATGTCCTAGAGGATGTGATGACATTGAAGTTGTAGGTCACGTTGCTAGCAATTGCATAAAGCTAAAGGAGGTATTACAACATTTAAATAAATGGGGATTTGGAATTCCTTTGTTTGTCAGATTTGAAGAGTGTCATAATTGGTTGGAACTCATTGCTCAAAAGGATTGCATGCTTGTTAATCTTTATTGTAATGTTGTGTTCCTCTCTTGGAAAGCTAGGAATAGATTCATTCATGAAGGTTTGAAAGAGAGCTCATCATTGATTGCTTCCAATGCAGTTTGTTATTCTTCAGCCTCAAATAGCTTTTATCATTTCAACTCGGGCCACTGAGATGCTAACCAGTCATTTAGACAGTCCAATCTTTGGCATCGTCTTCCCCCTTACTGGTTAAAGGTCAACATTGATGCCTCTCTAGT
Source organism: Dendrobium chrysotoxum (assembly GCA_019925795.1). Classification (NCBI taxonomy): domain Eukaryota; kingdom Viridiplantae; phylum Streptophyta; class Magnoliopsida; order Asparagales; family Orchidaceae; genus Dendrobium; species Dendrobium chrysotoxum. The sequence continues at coordinate 58,523,212 of CM034312.1, forward strand.
TTCTTCGTATAGAGCTAGAATTGGAGGGGTATTCCATGGCTGCAAAGGAAGATTTTTTTTGGCATTTGGAAAATCTTATGTTCATTGGGACATTTCACAGTTGGAACTTTTAGCAATTAACTCTTTGAAGGATATAATTAAAGACTAGATGTTCAAATATGAAGGTATAATCATTGAAGGCGACAACTCTAACATTATTTCATTTCTTCAAGGTGCTTGGAATAATGGCGTACATAAGGAGGAGGATCAAGATTTTCTAAAGGATTTTAATTTTGTCTTTTTTAATTATATAGGAAGGAATCGCAATAAGTTAGCAAATTTGTGTACTAACTTTTCTCTTTTTAGTAACTTTATTTGGGAAGAATTTAGGTTTAATATGGTTCCTCCTTTTTTTTTATTTGTTAAAGGAGGAATCGACTTTGTAGGTTTTTTTCTTTGTTTTCCTTGTTATTAATGCAATCATTTGCTTCTTCAAAAAAACAAAAAAAAAAGCTAAGGTGGATTCATATCTATCCCCTAGACAAACACCAACCTAGGTCTACAAGGTATTCTTGGATAAAGCAACCCATGGCTGTTGATAAGATACCTTCTGTTTGGTTGGGTCGACTACCTCCTCTGACTTAGTAGATCAGGGATCATGACAGCCCTGGATTGTGGAACCTTGGGATCTTTATTAGGCTCATCATCATTCCCCCATCACAAGTTTTAAGTTTATGATGATAAATGTTAAAGTCTCAAACTACAAAATTCATATCCAAAATTTAAACCCTAAAATTGTTGCTATTATACACTGGATTGACAACCTATACAACCTCTTTAACAACTAACCTTAATCAAATATTCCCTCTGTTATGATTTGTGTAAATCTGTTCGTTTAGGTGAATTCTAATAGAAGTTATTTTTTGATGATTACAAAAGCTTATTGTTTGTTTTATTCTTCTCCTAATAAATATTTGAGTTTTATTGTTGTGTGTACTAAAGTATTTTTCAAGAAATTCACACTCCAGATTGCTGAAGACTTCAAGTTCATTTGTTCACTGTAAATGAAGTCTGTATTTTTATTTTTCTTGAGTCTGAGAGAGTGTGATTGTAAGTTGGATAACTATGCACACACACACAATGGGGGAGTGAAAAACTTAATTTTTTAAACTGATCATATAGTATGATTGCATATCATACGGGATGATCTGTAGTATATGTCCTCCATATCGAACCCATTTACCAAGAAATTTTTTTTAAGTTAAGTTCATATAGTATGAATTACTATTCGTACATGAGGTTTTGTTGTACGAACGGCTCTGTTTGGGTTCGTCCAAAGGTTCGAACGGGATGAAATGTTCGTACTAACGGCTCTATTTGAATTCATCCAGAGATTCGTACGGGATGAATGTTCGTACGAACTGCTCTGACTTGATCGTCCAGAGGTTCATATGGGATGAATGTTCGAATGAATGGCTCTGACTTAATCGTCCAGAGGTTCGTACTAGACGAATGTTCATATGAACGGCTCGGTCTTGATCATCGAGAGGTTCGTACGGGATGAAATGTTCGTATGAATGGCTCTATTTTATTCATCTCATGGTTCGTACGGGACATATCGTTCAACTTTTGAACTATTCGTATAGTACGATAGTCGATTGTACGGGACAATCGGGATGCGTGAAACTTGAATTTTTCAATTTTTGGACGGTTTTTCTTGTCCCAAGTATATAAATGACTTAAAACTGACTGAAGGAAAAATTCTTCTGTGAAAATTCTTTTGGAGAGTGAAGGGAGAGTGATTGGGAGAGTGTTTGGGAGTAAGTGTTGAGAAATCTTTGAAGAGAGAATTGTGAAGGGATTCACAAGGTTATCCAATTGTGAGGATTTCTTTACTTGTTCTTCAAGCATCTTCCTAATTTCCTTGGAGACTTTTGCAACAGTTTTGTTCGAGAGGATCCCGGTTCTCTGCCATCACTTGGAGGGTGAAAAAGGATGACAGTTCTCTGACGCACTTGGAGAATGTAAAAGGACGTTTGGTTCTATGCCTTCACCAGGAGGGTGAAAAAGGACGACGGTTCTCTGTCGCACTTGGAGAGTGTAAAAGGATGTTTGGTTCTCTGCCTTCACCAGGAGGGTGAAAAAGGATGACGGTTCTCAACCGCACTGGATTGGTGGAAGAGAGTTTGTAAAGGTTTCTCCGCCTTGCTGTGGGGGCAAAAGGAGAGTCAGTTGAGTTTAGTGCAATACCTAGAGAAGGAGTCTCTAGGGAGTGGATGTAGGTCGTGTTTGATCGAACCACTATAAATTTTGGTGTTTTCTGTTCTTACTGTTTACTTTTCTGCACTGTTCTTTTTTTGCATTTTATTTTCTTTCTGTGATTAAAATTCTGTGATTTAAAGGAAGTAAAAAATTAACTCTGTTCGTACTATACGAAGTCAAATCATACTGTACGATTTACTTAAAAAATTTTTAAAATTCCAAGGGTAATTTTTAAAAGGACCAATTCACCCCCCCTCTTGGTTAGCCTAGGGACGTGAGCAATAGGTCTAACAACATGTTCACACTTTCAAGTGGTATCAAAGCTAATTTCAAAAATCACTATTTAAAATACTTTTTGAAATTCGATCATGGCTAATTTTGGAAATATAAATACTTTAGAAGATTACTCGATCACTAGACCACCTTTGTTTGATAATATCCCATTTAATTTTTGGAAAACTCGCATGTCTACATTTCTATAATCTCTTAATTATCGCATGTGGATGTTGGTACAGGAAGGTTATACAATATCCCATTTAATTTTTATAAAAGGAATTAGAGTTCAAACACCTTTTGCCTAATGGACTATAGAAGAACGTGAGCTAGCTCAATTAAATGCTAAGTGTTTGAATAGTTTCTTTTGTGCTTTAAAATCAGAAGACTACATGTGTGTTTCGACTTGTAAATCAGGAAAAGAAATTTAAGATAGGCTTTGCATTACTTATGAAGGTACAAATAAAGTGAAGCAAACTAGGTTGAATATTCTCTTGCACGACTATGAACTATTTCACATGAAACTGAATGAATCAATCTCAGACATGTACACACTTTTTACTCACATAGTCACTTCATTGGATGCTTTAGGTAGGGAGTTAACTAATGCAGAAAAAGTTAACAAGATACTTCAGTTTTTACCTACTATATATGATGCAAAAATAACTGCAATAACAGAATCTAAAGATTTAAATATTTATTATATTGATAATCTTCTTGGATCACTAATTACTTACGAGCAATCTGTGACTCAAAGACAGATTGATGCAGGTGAGAAGCGAAAGGAGAAGAACATAGCTTTGAAGGTGGATGATTCAGAAAGTGACCAGTCACTACCTGAGGATGAAGAGGATATTGCCTTGATGACAAGATAATTTAGATGTTTCCTAAAAAGGAAGCAGAGAAGACACCAACAGTGGAACAAAGGTAAGTTTCAAAAGAATGTTAAGGCTTCTAATGAAGTCATTTGCTATGAGTGCAGGAAGCTAGGACACATAAAGATAGATTGTCCCAATCTCAAGGAAAATCCTAGCAAGGAGAAGGCCGAGGAGAAACCAAAGGAAAGAAGGGATAAAAAGAGGCTTCAACGAGCATTTTGGGCGGACTCAGCTTCAGATTCCTCAGAAACTGCACCAGAAGAGGAAGTCACAAATTTGTGCTTAATGGATGAAAATCTTGATCAATCAGATCAAGAAGAGGTATGTGACTTAAGTTATGAAGAATTATTTAAAGTTTCTAAATGCATACATACAACATATAGAAAACTGAAAAAACTGCATGCTAAATTAAATTTAGATTATCTAGAGCTGTAGAAAGAATATGAGATCCTTAGGAAAGATCATGCATTAATTGATAGCAACGACATGACCTTATTGGATGAGTTTGATGATTTAAACAAACAGCTTAATCTTTTAAAATCATCTCACACTAAACTTGAAAATGATTTTAAAACTTATATTGATGAATCGGATACTAGAGAGCATAATTTGAAGATTGATAATTCGATTCTAGAAAGTGCTAATGCTTATCTTAAAGTTCAGTTAAAAGCACTTAAAAAAAATAGAAATCCACCCAAACTTGAAGATTTTCATGAATCCTACTACAAGATCACTGATTTAAAGTCTAAGAAGAAAATTTTTAGGATGAATAGATTGGTGAATCCTTTTCCTGGAATAAAGTATTTTTCTTGTGGTAGTTTAGGACATATATCCCACACTTATACACTTAGATATAGAATACATTTAGTGTGGAGACCTAAGGTGCATAAATCACAGCATAGCATACATTCATCTGGTTTAAAATTGTCAAGAGGAGAACCCAAACTTGTTTAGGTTCCCAAGACTGACATTTGATCATTTTACAGGAACGCTCTCACACAAGATCTCGTGAGAGTATTTGGTACCTGGACAGCGGCTGCTCAAAGCATATGACTGGAGATATGAATCAATTTATAATACTGGAAGCCATGAATGGAGGCAAGGTCACACTTGGAGATAATACTATCAAGAGAGTGGTACGTACAGGTATAATTGGAAATTATAGAAACTTTGTGACTAACAATGTGCTATTGGTTGAAGGTTTGAAACATAATCTATTGAGTATAAGTTAATTATGTGACAAGGGCTATCATATAAAGTTTTTGCCTACTAGTTGTGTTATTAGTCTAAATGGAACTGTTGTTTTGAATGGTGATAGAGTTAATAATGTTTACATGCTAGATTTGAATTCTATTAAACCTTCTACAGCTCTGTGTTTAAAAACTGTATCTGATGAATCATGGTTATGGCATAGAAGGCTTTGTCATGCTAGTATGAGAAATCTTAGGAAAATCACTCAAAAGCAACTAGTTAGAGGTGTACCCAAATTAGACTTCACTAAAGATCACTTGTGTGATGCATGTCAATTAGGAAAACAAGTGAGATCCTCTTTCAATTCAATCAAGGAAATTAGGACTAGCAAGCCCTTAGCAATTCTTCACATGAATTTATTTGGACCTGTTAGTACCTTAAGTCTAGGAGGAAAAAGATTTGGGTATGTTATTGTGGATGACTATTCTAGATTCACCTGGATTAGATTTTTGAATCATAAGAGTGAATCATTTGAAGTGTTTAGAGATTTTGCCACTTAGATTCAGAGGAAACTAAGTTTTGAAATAGTTAGTATCTAAAGTGATCATGGGGGAGAATTTAAAAATGAAATGTTTAATGATTTTCGCAAATCTCATGGGATTGAACACAACTTCTCAGCTTCTCGGACACCTCAACAAAATGGAGTTGACATTAGTTGAAACTGCTAGGGCCATGTTAGCAGAGTATTCACTTCCTAAATATTTTTGGGCTGAAGCAGTTAGCACAGCGTGCTATGTGTTAAATAGGGTGTATATAAGGTCTAAATTAAATAAGACACCCTATAAACTTCTTAAAGGTAGGAGTCCCAGCCTCTCACATCTAGATATTTTTATGTAAAGTGTTCATTCATAATAATAATAAAACTCTCTTAGAAAAATTTGATCCAAAATTTGATGAAGGAATCTTTCTAGGTTATTCAAGTGTTAGAAAATCCTATAGAGTTTTTAATAAAAGAATATTGGTAGTTGAGGAGACCACACATATTATTTTTGATGAATCTTATGATAGTAAAGGGTCTAAGTTTGATGAAGATGAGGTTGAGGTAGTAACCCAAAAACTTGAAGATCAAAAAGTTGAAGAAATGGTTAAAAAGGAAGAAGAAAATCAATTGCCTAGAGAATGAAAATTTTTTAGAAGTCATCCTAAAGAATTGATTTTAGGAGAACCAAGTGAAGGAGTTAGGACTAGGCATGATTTGAGGAAAGAGGTAAATCATTCAACATTCATTTCAATGATTGAACCCACTAATATAGAATAAGCACTTTTGGATGAATTTTGGATATTGGCCATGCAAGAAGAGTTAAATCAATTCAAGAGAAATGATGTTTGGGAGCTAATTGAAAGGCCAAAAGACTAAAGTGTAGTTGGGACTAAGTGGGTGTTCAAAAATAAAATGAATGATTCAGAAGCTGTTGTGAGAAATAAGGCTAGATTAGTAACTAAGGGGTATAATCAAATTGAAGGAATTAATTTTGAGGAGACATTTGCCCCTGTGGCAAGACTTGAAGCAATTAGAGTCTTGTTAGCCTTTGCCTATTTTAAAGATTTTGAATTGTACCGAATGGATGTTAAGAGTGCCTGTTTGAATGGGGTGATAGAAGAGGATGTTTATGTTGAGCAACCTCCAGGTTTTGAAAAATCTAAGATCCCTAATCATGTTTTTAAATTGAAAAAGGTATTATATGGACTAAAATAGGCAACTAGAGCATGGTATGAGAGGTTAAGCATTTTCTTATTAAAAGGATCATTTGTTAAAGGAAGTGTGAACACCACTCGATTTTTGAAAAGAATTGAAAAAGAAATACTCATTGTATAAATATATGTGGTTGACATTATTTTTGGATCAACTGATAAAACTCTATGGATGAATTTTCCAAGACAATGAGTAGTGAATTTGAGATGAGTTTGATGGGTGATTTGAGTTATTTTCTTGGTTTTAGCATAAAGCAAAATGAGAAAGGAACTTTTCTTTGTCAATCTAAGTATGTTAAGGATATCCTCAAAAAGTATTAAATGGATAATTCTAAACCAATAACTACACCCATGAGTTCCTCAGTACTATTAGATAAGGATCCTAAGGGAAAATCTATTGAGCAAAGGAAGTTTAGAGGAATAATTGGATCCTTACTTTATTTGATTGGTAGTAGATCTGACATTATGTTTAGTGTTTGCTTATGTGCTAGATTTAAAGCTGATCCAAAGGAATCACATTTGACAGCAGTGAAAAGGATTTTAAGATATCTTCTGGGAACTCAAAATTTAGGGATTTGGAATCCTAAGAATAGTTCTTCTTTTGAAATTATTGGATACTCAGATTCTAATTTTGCAGGCTATAGGGTGGATAGGAAAAGTACTTCTGGGACATGTCAATTCATTGGAAATTCATTAGTATCTTGGTCCAGTAGAAAATAAAATTCAGTAGCACTTTTTATAGCTGCAGCAGAATATATTGCCTTAGGGAGTTGTGTTGCACAAGTGCTTTGGTTGAAACAACAAATAGATGAATTAGGATTTTCAATTGGCACCATTCTAATCTTTTGTGATAACACTAGTGCCATTTATATTTTAAAGAATCCTATTCAACATTCTAGAACCAAGCATATTGATATAAGGTATCATTTTATAAGAGATCATGTAGCGAAAGGGGAAATTGAACTACATCATGTCGCTACTAAAGATCAGCTTGCATATATTTTCATAAAATCCTTAGCTTTTGACACTTTTAGCCTGTTAAGGACAAGGCTAGGTGTAATTGATCTAAATGCTTGATTGAAAATTCTGCAAATGTGTGTTTATATGTGTTTGTTGGTATGTTCATTGCAAGTGATTTGTTTTTTAGTGTTTTATATTTTGTTGGTACCTTTTGTGTTGTCGTTTTAAAATTTTTTTTTTAAATTGTTCTTTAGTTGAGTGTTGGAAACCTGTAAGATTGGAGAGGTGAAAGTTTATCTTATTTTGTCTTTTCGTATTGTATGATGACATCATCATACTGTACGATTACATAAACTTTGTCTGTACGAATGGGGTAGGAATCACAGTTAGTGTCAGTTATTATTGATGATCGTACGTATGAATACATTATTCGTCTGTACGATCCAAGTGTTGTTTCGCATGAGGACGACCCTAATCGTCGCCTGAATGATCTTAAATATTCTGATCGTCCCGGACGAACACGTCATCGTCTGTACGATCGGGAAGTCAAAAAGCTTGTACGAAAGGGCCCCTCGGGACGAGCAGTTTATGAAAAACCATTTCAGTTGGACTGCTTTCATTCATCCCGGATGAAATTTGATTCGTCCTAGATGAAATCAATTTCGTCTTGTACGAAGAGGGTTTGTACAGTATGATTTCAGGATTTTTCTATATAAAGGAGGGTCACTTTCTTTCATTTTACTTCCATTCTAAAACCCTTTAGAGAATATACTAGAACATGTCATGCAGTGGAAAGAGAGCGCGTGTGGCTAGGGGACCAGCTTCTAGGAGGGATTAGGGCGACAATTTCCTTAGTGATAAAAATGAGGAGGCAAACTTTAGGTATGCTGCTTCCAAAATCACCCCTTCCCGTATCCTGTTGCAAGAAAATCTACATTTTGCAGTAATGCCATTGTTTGACTCCACCCAATTCTCCTTTCTTCTGACTCTGATCTTTGCCTTCAGTAAAGATCTTTTTCATTTTTTTCTAGCCAATATGACATTCAATCAGGACCACTATGTCGTTTCTTCGTATGTCCTTAAGCAGAAGGTAGAGATTAAAGGAGGATTTAGGGGAATTTCTTCACTTAAGAACCTATGGGACACGAGCACACACATTTTCTAATAGATCGAACTATGATTGGTCCAAGGTAAGTCAAGTCCTTAGAGGTGTAAGCACACCCACTCATGTTTCCCGAGTTGACTCTTTAAACCAAAATGCATGCATAATCCAGCACGTTCTTAGGACATCCATCATTCCTAAGGCGGGAGATAGAATAAATATGACCCCTCTTCTTTCTTCTACAACTTACCTGATTATGACTGGCCAACCCATTAATGAAGCACAGTTAATCCTAGACTACATTTACTATCTCACTGATATTAGTCTGGCTAGTGTAAAAAGGAAGAAGAATATTGCCTTAGGACACATTGTATGTTATATCCTTGAGAAGTAGTACAATCTGGTCCATCCTGAAAGTCAAGTGGGTATGCTCTGATACCACTTGAAAGTTTGATAGGGATGTTAAGCCCTTATGAACTAGTCCCAGGGCTAACCAAGAGGGGGGGTGAATTGGTAGTTAAAAAAAAAAGAAAAATCTTTTTATATCTTACAGTAGAAATGAATTAAAACAATGATAAAAAGATTTATCACAGATTTCACCCAAGCAGATAATCGTAGTAAAATAAAGTGCGGAAAATAGCCATAAAGAACACAACAGATTTATAGTGGTTCGGTCCAACCTGACCAACGTCCACTCCTCGGAGGCACCCTCCAAGTATTGCACTAACACAAATTGACTCTCCTTTAGCCCCCACAGCTTGGCGGAGAAGCCCTTACAAAATCACTTCCACCTTCCCCGGTACGGTGGAGTAGCCGGGTCCTTTGACACCAAAGAGATCTTCTTCTTCCCAAAACTTCCTTCGAGACGACCCTTGAATCTGATGGCACTTAGGTTCAAGCTTGCCAGAGCAACCGTGTGAACCCCCTCACACTCCCTCGAGAATCTCCCTTCTCAGGCTCTACTCCCTCTCAAACTCCACCCTTTCCTCTCTCTCTTTCAAGCTCTCTCTTCAAGTTTTCTCTAAAAGAAATGAAGCCTCAATGGCTGCCAAAGACACCTATCAAGTGCCTTGAGAAAGCTTAAATAAAGAGCTCTAAAAACCCTTTCAAATGAGTTCTGGCGGCAAATATCATCCAGGAAGATCGCAGGATCGTTCAGGATGATGTGCTCCAAAAGATGGCTTCAAAAAATCCTAAAAACTCAATTCTGCCGCCCAAAATCATCCAGGATGATCGCAAGATCGTCTAGGACGATGTGCAAAATTTGACCTGATAGTCCCGTACGATCACCTGGACGATCACCTGTACGATACATTCAAATTTGCACAGATCGCCCAAGATGATTAGAATATTAAATTAAGAAGATTTGATTGACTAATTACAGGAATAATTTAGGCAATATTGTCATAGATCGTCCAGTACGATATGGATCATCCTGGACGATTAGACCATAAATAGAAACTTACAATCTTGCCTGAATTATTATGGCGGCTAGGGTTTTGAGATCGTAATGGATCGTCCAGGACGATATAAATATCATCCAGTACGATTTATTTAAAATTTGAACTTCTGGTTTTGACTAGATCTTACTCCCCCTGCGTATGTGTGTACATGGTCACAAATAAGCATACACCCTTATAAGACTTGACTCAAGAAATAAAAAAGTACATAATTGCAAAATATAAATATTATCACATCAAAGCCTATTCTACCCATTCTTGAGTCTTGAATCTTTCTTGGATTGATGCATGTTGTTCCTGAAATGTTAGTACACACAAACAAATACATATTCCAAATACTAGGAGATGTGAACCATAATATTTGTTATCATCAAAATAAAAACTTGTGAGATCGAGTCGCAATAATCTCCCCCTTTTTGATGATGGCAAATATTACTGGTTGGATTTGTAAATAAAAATATTTTCTCCTAATCTCCCCCTCACTATGAAAAGACTTTTAAAAATAGGGAGAAACACATTTTGCTTTTTAAGTTAAAAAAAAAGACTACACAAATACAACACAAATAAAACAAACATCATAAATACAATAATATGATACAACACAAATAAAACAAACATCATAAATACAACAGTACGATGCAAAACAAATATCACAAATACAACAGTACATTCTCCCCCTTTGATATTATCAAAAAGAAGAGGAGCATAGAAAAATGAAATAGAAAAAATAGACTAAAAGATCAAAAATAGTCCTTGATGTGGTGAAATTTTTTGAAGAATCAAGAATTTTCTTATAATGAGAAAGTCACCTCTTGATTTTATCCAAAAGCTTAGTAAGACATGAATTGACTACTCATAACCCAAAAAGGTTAGAGATTTAGAAATTATTAATCCAAGCTCAAGTTTTAAAAGGCTAAAATACTTTTAAGCCAATATCTAAATCAAGGAATAAATTAGATAAAGAAATAAAAATCTTTCAAAACTCCTTTCATGAAATATATCTAATAGAAGATTAATGCAAAGTAATGAATCAAAAATCTTGATTTTCAAGCTCAATTAACAAATTTATCAAAAAGATATGGGTTTTCTAAACTTTAGAGATTTACAAGAAGAGAAGCTAACTTTTTATGGGCTCATTTTGTGCCTCTTTTTATTTTGGCGCTCTTTGTGCATATTTTGATTTTTGATACACTTTGTGTTACCATTTATTTTTGGCAACATTGTGCATCTTTTGATTTTTGATACACTTTGTGTATCCTTCCATTTTTGGCGACATTGCGCATCTTTTAATTTTTGTAATTTGCCTCATTTCTAAATCTTTAAAATTAGCAAACCTTATTCCAGGTTTCCTATATCCAAAGCAAATAACATCAGAAGAAATCTTAACATTTTTACCTTTTTTAACTTTGTTCCACTTTTGTTGATATTGATGCTTGTGCTTTGAGTCACTTTCATCAATGTCTTCAGCTTTCAGTACTATAGTTTAACCTGCATCCAAAATCTTTTGACCCAAACCTTGCTTGTAGGAAATGAGTGAGCCGATCAAATTATCAATAGAATATTCGTTCAACTTTTTTGATTCATAAATAGCAACAACTTTGGCATCAAACTTATCAAGCAGGCAACGTAGAATTTTATTGATCTTTTTAAAGTTTGAAAATTCTTTATCTAAAGCATGTATTAATGTCACAATTTGAGTAAACCTAATATACATGTCTAAGATTGTCTCATAAGGTTTCATGCTAAAAAGTTTATAATCATGCATTAAAATATTTAGCTTAGATTGCTTGATTTCAGAAGTACCTTCATATGTAGTGTATAATTTATCCTAAATTTCCTTGCCAGTAGAGCATGCGGATATTAACATATAATCATCAGAATTCAAAGCATAGAAAAAATAATTCAAACATTTAGCATTCAATTGAGCGTTGATCTGATCTACTCTACTCCATTCAAAAAAAGGAATATCGGTTTTGATTCCATCTACAATACGTTACAGCACAAAATAACCAATTTGAATCATATGCCACATGCAATAATCTATTGATTTCAAGAAAGTAAATATGCAAATTTTCTAAAAATTAAAAGTAATATTTTCAAATAAAGATGGTCTGGTAATGGAATAACCTTCAGCGATGTTTCTATTTCCAAAGTTAGCCATTGATCAAATTCAAATATTTTTCAAAACTAAATTTTATGAATCCCGCTCTGATACCACTTGAAAGTCAAGTGGTATGCTCTGATACCACTTGACAGTTCGATAGGGATGTTAAGCCCTTATGAACTAGTCCCGAGGCTAACCAAGAGGGGGGGGGGGTGAATTGGTAGTTTTAAAATAAAAGAAAAATCTTTTTATATCTTGTAGTAGAAATGAATTAAAATAATGATAAAATGATTTATCATAGATTTCACCCAAGCAGATAATCGCAGTAAAATAAAGTGCAGAAAATAATCAGAAAGAACACACCAGTATTATAGTGGTTCGGTCCAACCTGACCTACGTCCTCTCCTTAGAGGTACCCTCCAAGTATTGCACTAACACAAAGTGACTCTCCTTTAGCCCCCACAGCTAGGCGGAGAAGCCCTTACAAAATCACTTTCACCTTCCCCAGTGCGGCGGAGTAGCCAGGTCCTATGACACCAAAGAGATCTTTTTCTTCCCAAAACTTCCCTCAAGACGACCCTTGAATCCGATGGTACTTAGGTGCAAGCTTGCCGGAGCAACTGTGTGAACCCCCTCACACTCCCTCAAGAATCCCCCTTCCCAGGCTCTTCTCCCTCTCAAACTCCACCCTTTCCTCTCTCCCTTTAAAGCTCTCTCTTCAAGTTTTTTCCAAAAGAAATGAAGCCTCAATGGCTGCCAAAGACACCTATCAAGTGCCTTGAGAAAGCTTAAATAAAGAGCTCCAAAAACCCTTCCAAATCAGTTCTGGCCTTAAATATCATCCAGGATGATCGCAGGATCGTCCAGGACGATGTGCTCCAAAAGACGGCTTCAAAAAACCCTAAAAACTTAATTCTACTACCAAAATCATCCATGACTATGTGCAAAATTTGACCTGACAGTCCCGTATGATCACCTATAGTTATGTTCAAATTTGCACAGATCGTCCAAGATGATTAGAATATCAAATTAAGAAGATTTGATTGACTAATTACAGGAATAATTTAGGCAACATTGTCATAGATCGTCCAGTACGATATGAATCATCATGGACGACTAGACCACAAATAGAAACTTACAATCTTGACTAAATTATTATGGCGGCTAGGGTTTTGAGACCGTAATGGATCATCCAGTACGATTTGTTCAAAAGTTAAACTTTTGGTTTTGACTAGATCTTACTCCCCCTGAGTATGTGTGTATATGGTCACAAATAAGCATACACCCTTACAGGACTTAACTCAAGAAATAAAAAATACATAATTGCAAAATATAAATATTATCACATCAAAGCCTATTCTACCCATTCTTGAGTCTTGAATCTTTCTTGGATTGATGCATGTTGTTCCTGAAATGTTAGTACACACAAACAAATATATATTCCAAATACTAGGAGATGTGAACCATAATATTTATTATCATCAAAATAAAAACTCGTGAGCTCGAGTCGCAACACATCCTTCGGGACCTTCTAAACTCCCACTTTATTTCACTGATGCTTCTTTTTGAGCACTATTTATGAAATATGAAAGTTCTGATAGTTCTGATAATGAACCTGCTTCTGCTTCTGCTCCTGCACATGCACCTGGACCAACTCAAGACTTCTATCAGAATATGGTCCAGCGATTTGAAAGACTTGATCAATGATTTGATCATGTAGAGGCGCATCTGAAGCTGCAGGATGATCAATACAAGCAGGATAGAGTGTGGATAAGAGAACAATTTGATTTTGTGAACACAAATATTGCAACGTTAAACAGTTATTTTGCTATGTTTGGCGCTCATCCACCACCTCCAGATCAGGGTCCTTCAAATTTCTAGTATGCTTTAATTAGCTTGGCTTGGATATGTTTGTGGTTGTCTTTGTTGTTCTTCTTTGTTGTTTGGTTTGTTTGATGAATTATCTTGTTGATATTTGTTTTTATGATTATTGTATTGAGAGTGATAGCAAGTCTATCTTATGATATGTGTTCCAAAGTTAAGCTTGCTATGATATATGGTTTGGAAATGATTAGAAATGAAATGTTCAAGTGTTTCTGTGCATATTATTTTATTTTATTGACTGGAAACTTTCTAATCTTAAAACACTCGACTGTAGTTGATTAAAGTTCTAAAATATTAATTGAGTTTATATTACAATAGAAAATTCTATGCATAACATTAAATTCTCAAAATATTTAGATTTTGTTATGATTTGGTGTGGATTAGAAGATCTTACTTTACCTTATTTAGACATGTATTATTTAGTCTATCTACTTTATGGGAAAGGATTGGGACTACTTCATCTATCCCTTTGATGGCTTGTCAGGGGGAATTATGATTTTATGGAGATCTGATTTGGCTTCTTTTTCAGTGCTAAAAGATTCTTCCCAATGAGTGATTGGGGAATTGAAGATTTTTGGTAGAAGTACTTGGATGATCTCTACTGTCTATGGTAGTAGAGATTTGTATAATATGAGGAAGTTATGGGAGTGTTTGGAATTGTACTCCTGCTCAAGCCTTCCTTTCGTGGTAGGGGGCATTTCAATTATATATTATCCCAAGAAGATAAGAGGGGAGGGAAGAAGTTTAAATGTTCCCTTGGTTCTCAAGAAATGAGATCTTTTATGAATAATAATGATTACCATGATGTGGTATTGGTTGGACTAAAGTTCACTTGGTTCAATAATAAAGATGGGAGCACTCAGATTTTGGAAAGGCTTGATAGATGCTTACTGAACACTAAGGCATTGGAGTTGATTCAGCAAGAAATCATGAGACATTTGCCTAGGGTAGCATCTGATCATTGCCCAATTGTGTTGAAAATAATTTACTCAGGTTTTGGTAAGAAGAAAAATATTAGATTTGAGGATGTTTGGGTGTCTTACCCAGCAGTCGCAACTTTGGTCCAAAAAGTTTGGAGCAATAGATCAGCGGGTGACCCTAAGGTAGTCCTTAACAGGAAGTTGCATAGAACTTTAAGGTCATTATATTTTTAGAGAAAAGCCAAAATGCATTAGTTAACTGGGTTGAAGGAGAAACTTAAAAAGGAAGTTGCGGATCTCCAGCTGGTAGAAGCAAATGGTGGAGGGTTATCTGATGTGAAGCTCCTTTTACTCAGGTCCAAGGTTAATGAATTAAAAGCCACACTTGCCCGGTTAAACACTTGGTGGAGACAGAGGTCAAATGTAAAGTGGTTAGAAGAAGGGGATATGAACTCGAAGTTCTTTCGTGCTTTTGCTAATGGCAGGAGAAATGGTAATTTCATCAATCAATTAAAGGATGACAAAGGAAACCTTGTGGATGATTAGCAGGATATTGAAGAAGTTTTCTTTAATTTCTTTAGCAATAAATGGAGGGAGAGGAATTGTGTTTTGACGGGGTGGCCACCATCCCTGAAGAAATTATGTCTTAAAGATTGCAAGCTTTTGGAGGTTGGTTTTTCTTTTGAAGAAGTGGAAGCCGTGGTCAGAAGCCTAGGTAAGAACATTTCTCCTAGAGCTGATGGTATCACACATTCATTTTTAAAAGCTTATTGGAATGTGATAAGTCAGGATGTATGGCTTGCTTTACTTCATTTTTTTTTTCTTATGGTAAAATGAGTTCTAAATGGAAGGAGACTCTTGTAGTTCTTATTCCTAAAGTGAAAAATCCTCTTCTTCCATCTCATTTTCGCCTGATTAGTTTATGTTTGTCTATTTATAAGATTGTGGCTAAGGTTTTATTAAATAAAATGCTGAAGGTTATTCATAAACTCGTATTGGATGTTCAAGCGGCTTTCATAAAGGGAAGGAGTTTATCGGATCATATTCTCCTTGTTCAGGAACGTTTCAAAAAGTTTAGACATTCAAAGTCTAAAAAGGGATTGGTTGCAATTAAGATTGATATGGATCAAGCATACGATAGTATGGCTTGGCCTACTCTAAAGTAGGTCTTGGAATACTTTGGCTTTCCTATGCAGTTTTCTAATTTATTGATGGAGTGTGTTATTGACCCTAAATTTTCAGTTATTATCAATGACAATAAATCTATGTGGATTGAAGCTAAAAGTGGCTTTATGCAAGGCTCTCCATTATCTCCATATTTGTTTATTCTTTGCTCTCAACTTTTATCTAATGCATTTACTCATAAGGGGAGGTGTTTGGGTATCAAAGTTGCTTCAAATGCTCCAAGGATCAGCCATTTGCTGTATGCTAATGATATACTGATGTTTTCTAAAGCTAAAGTCAGGTATCTGAAGAAGATTGAAAGGATTATTTCTTCTTATTATATGTGGATGGGCCAAGTGGTGAACATATAGAAGTCCTGTGTTATGTTTTGGAAATCTGTCAGCCGAAGCAAGAGGAGATTCTCTTTAAGAGAGTTGGGGTTTACGGAGGTAAAGGAGCTGAATTATTTGGGGATTAATATGGCATTGAGGAGGATGGTTTCATCAAATTTTTTAAATGTCTTGGAAAAATCTGCTAGCAAGTTTAATGTGTGGGGAAACAGGCTAATTTCATTAGCTGGTAGACTGATTTTGGTTAAATTTGTGATTCTCTCCATCCAAGTTTTCTTGGCTTCACATTCAATGGTTCCTTTGAACATTTTGAAAGAGATTGATAAGATGTGTAGGGAATTTATATGGAACAAGAAAGGAGGCAATCATGGGTTACATTATGTAGCATGGGAGGATCTTTGTAAACTATCTAATGCTGGAGGTCATGGACTGCATTCAGCGGCGTCAATGGTTGGCTCCTTGAGAGAAAAATTTGTATGGAATTTCTATTTTAAACCGAATTCTCTACTTAACAAGCCTTTGAGTGCAAAGTATGGTGATATTTGGCATGTTGGGTCGAGAAAGAATAGCTCTAACACTTGGAAAATTTTGGAGAGTGGGCTCAGAGCTCTTCAGCCAATAGTAAGATGGAAGGTAGCTTCAGGCTCCTCTATCAATATCCTTAAAGATGTATGGGTGTTAGATAGAAGCTTTGATAAATGGCCTACATTTATAGCGGTGGTGGACGGTGATTTCCCTTCTCTTGAGAAGTTTATTGTGGATGTTGCATGGAACATTGCAGAATTACAAAAATACTTTGGAAGTTATATACTTGATGTTATTGTTCTGATTCAAATACTCCAAGACAGTGTAAATGATCAAATGGAGCTGATTAATAGGTTCTCTGATAATTCAATTGCTTCTTTGGTGTTGAAGATAGATAAAATTAATATGGAAATGGTGGATTATTGGAAATGGATGAAAAAACTATAATTGTCGCCTCAGGTGGAGTGTTTCTGGTGGCGAGTGTTTAACAATGCGATTCCTTCTGATGATTTCTTATTCTATAGAAGATTGTTGAACCATAACCTTTGTCTGAGAGGTTGTGGTGCAGTGGAAAATCTTGAGCATGTGGTGGTTAGCTGCTCCAAACTTAACCAAGATATTGTATTACTCAATAATTGGGGTTTTCTTATTCCGAGTTTTTCTTCCTTTTTGGATTATAAAAGGAAGTTGGAAGAGTTATCTGAAGCTAATCAATTTATTGGAAATCTATATTGTTCGCTTGTTTTCTATTCTTAGAGAACCAGAAATACTTCAAAACATGATGGTAAAGAATTTGGATTGGGTTTTATTGATTTTAATGCTATTAGCATGCTACTATGTCGTTGAAGCTTAATCTTTATTTGGATCACTAGGGTGTTAATCAACTTAGCCTGTCTTTTCACTCTTGGCACCCTCCTCCTCCCGGATGGATTAAAGTCAACATTGATGCTACATTATTACAATCTTATGAGGCCGGTATTGGCAGAATCTTTAGAGATCATAAGGGAAGATTCCTCGTTGCTTTTGGATTCAAATGTATGCATTAGGAAAATGGCTATTTGGAACTGTTAGCTTTTCGCTTCTTGAAGAAGGTTATTAAAGAATGGATGATGGAAGCTAATGGTATTATAATTGAGGGAGATAATTATAATATCATCAAGTACTTACATGACTCAGTTGGGAAAGGACTTTGGGATACGAATAAAGATGTAAAGGAGAACTTGTCTTTTCTTAAAGATTTTGGGAGTTTTTTATTTCCTTTTACTTATAGAAATTGTAATAAGTTGGCAGATTATTGTGCCAACTTTGCTTTAGGTGGTGATTTTTATTGGGATGAGTTTAGTGGTAATAAGGTTCCTCTGTTTTTTTTTTCTTTGTTAAAGGAGGATTGTGATAGTTTTTCTATCACTTAGTAGTTTGTATTAGGGCTTCCTTTTTTCATTATAAATGCTATTTGCATTTTCTCAGAAAAAAAAAGGGGGAGTAAGATATTAGTATAGGATGTTGGTAGTATGTATTTGTATCATTGGTGTTTTTAATTCAGTTATTATATATATATATTTTCTCTTGTGCTTATTTTTTTTAATATATATTAAAAATAAAAATAAAAAAACCTCTCCCTATTTTCATGAGAACTTAGTAACGGGGAGATTAGAGAAAATAAACTGAATTTGAAATTCAGCCAACAAAATTTACGATAATAAAAAATGGAAAATTGTTATAATTTGGGATCCATATCAAAGGATTTTGAAGATAAAAAATACTATTGGATTGCTATTTTATTCCTTTTATTACTATTATTGCATACCTTTTATATGAGCACTAAATATTTCAGGTACACCGTGCACCATGCAATAAAGGATCGAATCAAGATTGGGTTGAATAGGTTTAATGGTTTTGAAAATGTTTGCATTTTCATGAACTTATTTTTTTATTTTCTGAGTCAAATATCCTGTAAAAAGGTGTATTCCAGCTTAGCGACAGTGCACACACACACATCAGGGAGAAAAAATTAAAATTTTAATTTATGTGAAATTTGTATTGTATGATCTATACCATATTATATGATTTGGATAAAAAAGGATTAATTAGAATATTTAATTAAGATAATTTAAATTTAAACTAATCATATTATGTAATCCAAATCATACAAGACGATCAGTAGAAATCAAGAACTCTCCCGCCAATCATAAATTAGGTAGTATTTTAAAATTCAAAAGTAGAACTAATCATACTATATGATTATGATCGCAGTGGATAATGTAGTTAAATTTTGCCTAATTTAATCTTATAATTAAGTTATCAATTTTTTACTAATTGAGATTTCATATCATACTGTACGATGTCCTGATTCATATATTATGACCCAATTAGCTTTTGGGATAATATTTAATTGCCAGCCATTATATGAGATAAAAATTCTATTTGATTGAACTAATCGTAATGTATGACCTTTGATATCATATTGGAAGGTCAATTCCAAAATTTGAATTAATCGTATAAACTCCTGTTCACTATACAGTACTAAAATAATCATATTGTACGATCCCATATCTTGTTGTATGATCAGAAATGGCTAACTTGAACAATTAGGTTTTTTTGAAGCCTTGTATTTAAAATTCTCAAGAGGCTCTAGAAGTGTCTTCTAGTTGTTGAGAGAATTATATGGGAGAGCTCTATGAGGGCTTTATCTTCTTGAGAGATCATGGAGTTTTGAGAGGAAGAGGGGAAGAAGGTGTGTGTGAGGGAGAAGTTGTGTGAGGGAATGTCACGCAGTTGCTCCAAGAAAGCTTCTATTTAAGTTCCTTTGTATCTTTATTAATCTTGAGGGAAGCATCGAGGGAAAATATTTTTAAGGTCAAATATTATAGGCTCTCTGCATCTCCTAAAGGGTGAAAATGATTCAAGTTCTCAGCCGCACCGTGGAAGGTAGAAGTGATTTAATAAGGACTTCTCTGCCTTACTATGAGGGCTAAAGGAGAGTCACTAAAGGTTTAGTGCAATCCTAGGAGAGGAGGACTCCGGTAGGTGGATGTAGGTCAAGGTTGACCAAACCACTATAAAATTTTTCGTGTGCTCATTTCTTTTCTTTAGCGCTATTATTTTCCACATTCTAATTTCTATAATATTATCTTCTTATAAATATTTGATAACTGTATTGTGATTTTTTTGAATGGATTTCTGTAAGAAAGGAAAAATAAAAGAAAATAATTGAAAATAAAAAAGAAACAGAAATATTTTTTTTGATCATTTTTATAAAAATAAAAATATAATTTTTATTTGGTTCATTGATATTTTCTTCTGCCTTTATGTTTGTTTCACATTGTTCATAAAAAAAGGTTTTGAAGAAAAAAATTTAAATAACCAATTCACCCCCCCCCCCCCCCCCCCCCCCCCTCTCTCTATGTTCCTATGGTAGTTCAACAAGGTTTAATGACCTCTTTTGAACTTTCAACTCTCCCTCTACTCATATATTCCAACAAGATGAATTTGTTCTTGTCTCCTATCATATGCCTTATGCACACACTTTCAAGATAACACATGCCTTTACCAAAACACTTATAAAGACATACCTACATAACATACTAAGATAAGAATTAGAACCCAAAATATCTTTGACCCAAAGTGTGCGATAATGTTGATATGTTATACTGTGATAATGAGGCCTTAGGCCACCAGACTAACTTTGTGATATGGTAAACTACGAGTGTGCATATTCATTCTTTGAGTCCTACAATGCCACTAGATAGCTGTCTAATACCTGGGAATGAATGAACTAACTGATGTAAGGATTATTTTTTCTTATAAAAATGAAGATGCATGTCATGCTCTCCCGGATCATAATGGATCCACTTTTAGTTCTTTGATATCTTTTTTCAAATCATCTTTTGCATTCTTATAAATTCCTAATTTTACATATGCCTCATGTTTACAATCTTATAAATACAGGACATCTTCTTCTATTATTTTACATGTTTTGTTCTAAATCAACATGCATTTGTGTTTTATCCCTTAAATCATTATACAACCTTTCTAATTCTATTTCTAGACTTTTACAAATTTAATAATGTAATATTCTAAATTTTTAAACACTTAAAATTTTCAACTAGATTTGAATGCTCATTAACTAATATATTATGATAATGCTTTAAACAGAAATTTTTTTCTTAGCTTTATATAGCTAGAATGTAATTATCTAGAAAAAGAGAATAGATCATCATAATTAAATTCACATACCTGATCGATCTCTACATCATTTGTGCCATCTTTTGACATTAAATAGAAATTTATAACTTGCTCCTTAGCTTCAGTTTCTGAAGAGTTTGAGTCTGAGTTGGCCCCAAAAACTTTGTAAGTTCTTTGTTTATTCCTTTTAGTATCCTTCCTCTTCTTATCCTTCTTTAGTTTTTTAACTCTTTAGATTTCGACAGTCTTATCTTATATACCATGTCTTCTTGTATTTAGAACACTTAATTTTAGATGAAATCTCATTTGATTTATTATTTTCTCCTCTGTACTTTTCATTGTGACACTTCGGCTTATTTCTCAAAATTTCTTGAATTGCCTTATCATGAACGTAATATCCTCATTTCCATCACATTTTGAGTTACTACTATCCGAGTCATCAAATTTTATAACAATCTTCTTCTCCTTCTATCTCTACTATCTACGGCTCTTTGGCTACTCTTTTGCTTTTATGAAATCAAAGAACCAAGCAAGTGGTCAATAAAGTAAGCATTTACATATTTTTACTCCAATATTATCATTACTATGGCATCCAAAGACTTATATAAGCATCGTAGTATTTTATTGAGCATATCAAAATTTTATACTTCTTTTCCCAATGCACGAAAAGAGATAATGATCTTAGTGAATCTAGTGTACATGTCTGAGTTGGATTCATTATTTTACATTCTAAATGTTTTATAATTATGTGGTAAGATATTCAAGAGAGATTTTTAATTTCACATATTCTTTCATAGGTAATACACAATCTATCCCAAATTTGAAATCCAACGGTGCAAGTAGATGCTCTCATATACTATTTAGATTTAAGTGCAATAAAGAAATAATTCAAACCTTTCGCATTTGACTGTGCATATCCCTATCTTCTATGTTCCATTTAGTGAATGATATTTCAATTTTCATGACATTCACTATTATATGTGGCATCAATATCAAACGTGAATTAAATGTCACATCCTATAGTCAATGGATTGAATGAATGCAGGCATACAAATTTTTTGAAAAGTTAAAGGGAATGCTATTTAAAAATGATGAATGGGTAATATAATACCTTTTATTGTGTTCCACTTCCCCAACTGTGCCATACAAGACTCTACTTATAGTGTCAAAATTAAAAAAATAAGAACCCCTGTCTGATACCAATTGAAAGTGACTAGGCACAATCAGGAGGGAGGTGAATTGGATGATTTAATAACAACAGAAGAAAACTAATTGATTAACTTTAAAGTATCAATTTAAATAATTTTATTTTAAAATAAATTTTAGAATAAGATAAATTAAAAAAATAATTTTCTAAAAAATTAAAATTTAACATATTTTTTTTGAAATAAATTTTACTTACATCATAGAGTAATTCTGACCACCCTGTCCAAATTTGCAAAAAGTAAGATGAAGTTGAAAAGAAAGATACAAACCAAATTTTTTATAGTGGTTCAATCAACCTGACTTTCATCAACTCCTTGGAGTCCTCTCCTTGAGAATTTAACTAATAACTTCGACTCCCACCAAGGAGGAGAAGCCTTTTTTCCTCCACAAGGCCCTAAAAAACATGCTTGTACATCACTTATCTCTATCTCTTTAGAAGTCTCTTTCCTTATTCACCCAATATGGTAGAGATTCCTCACCTCGAGTCTCTTGACTAGACAAAAAGTCTTCCATATAACACTCACTACTATTGCAATCTTGGATCCCAAGCTTATGATTTTGATGATAACAAATATTTTTTTGATTTACTTTATGTCTCCTAATATTATTATTTCATATTTTGTGTTCCCTAATATTTAAGGTACATTATACACCATGCATCAACAAATGATCAAGACTCAAGATTGGGTAGAATAGGTTTGATGTTTGTAAGAGTCTATTTTTCTACTTATTTATTTTTACTTTTTCTTCAGTCAATTTTCTTATAAAAGGTGATGCTAGCTTCCATGCACAAGTAAATGGGGGGAGTGCAACATAAATTTTTAATTTTTTTTTAAGATTGTACTGGATGATATGGATCGTACTATATGATTGCTCATTTAGAAATTAATTAAAACACATAAATTAAGAAAATAAAAATTATGATTAAGATAAACTAGTTGTACTATATGATATTAATCATACAGGATGATCAATATATATTTAAAAAACCTTCCCGCCATTTATAATTAGGAAATATTTTAAAATTTTGAATTTGTTCTATTCATACATTATGAAACGAATCATTTTATACGATATTCAAAAATCTTGCCTAATTAAATCCCTAAGATTCACCAGTCAAATTAGAAGTTAATTATGATGAGTGATTATACTACATGACGTGAGGTTCATACTGTATGAACTGAATGGTGACTAGGACGATAATTAATTTCCATGCATCACCCAGTATGATATGTTATTCACTTGAACTAATTATATTGTATGAGTTTAAGATCATGTTGTATGATTAGTTAAAAACCTTTAAACTGATCGTACAATACTTAAGGGAGAATTTAACTAATTGTATGGTACGATCCTTAGACTGTATTGTATGAGTTATGAAGGCTGAATTGAATTTTAGTGTTTTTCTTGGATCCTCATTTAGAGAGAGAGAGAGAGAGAGAGGGAGAGAGAAAGAGAGAAGCCTTACGAGATCAAGGGAGCGAGAGAGAGGGATTCTTCTTATAGTTTCTCTGATCATCATCCACCTTCTTCCTCCATGAAAGTCTTACTTGAGGGAAGGTTCAAAAAGAACGTCTTGGAGTCAAAGGGCCATTGACCACTCCATCACACAGGGGGTGTAAAAGGTATTTTAGGTTCTCTTCCTCACTAGGAGAGTCAAAAGGATTTTGGTTCTCTGTCATACTAGGATTGGTGGAAAAGATTTTATAAGGGCTTCTCAGCCTTGCTGGGAAAAAAGGAGAGTCATTAAGAGTATAGTGAAATAATCAAAGTAATGGTCTTAGGGGAGTGGAAGTAGATCAAGTTTTGATCAAACCACTATAAATCATTGGTGTATTTGATCCTATTTTTATTGTATTTAATTTCTTATTATTTTACTTTATTTATGTTTATTTTCCCATAAATCAATGTTGGAATTCATTATCGTTGTGATACAAAAATATTTGAAATTCACATGCAATCAACTTGTGGTAGAAAAAGATATAAAATTCTAAATAAAAATACTTTGATATTTTTTCTTCAATAAAATAAAAAAGAAAAGAAATATTTATGTCATCAATTACTTCTGCTTACTTTTATGTAATTTGGTTTAAGCTTTTCAAAAAAATATTTTTTAGGTGAAAATTTTTTAAAACCCCAATTCTGCCTCCACCCAACCCTCTTGGTGTGCCTTGGGCAATTCAAGTGGCTTAAGAGCCCTTTCTGTAACTTTCAATTAGTATTAGAGTGAGTTCTCTATAATGGTTGGTTTAGAAATCTTGAATAGATCCAATGTCTAATTTCAATGGTAATTATAATACTATTGAATGATACTCAATTACTTATCCACTAATATTGCTAATATCCCTTTTAATTTTTTGAAAGTTTGTATGTCTACTTTCCTGCAATCGATTGACTATCACATGTGGCACATTAAACAAGTAGAATATACTATTCCATCTCCCATTGTTAATGCCAGTAAGGAAGAAACTCCTTTTACTAAATGGAGTTTGGAGGATAGAGACTTTACTCAACTCAATGCAAAATATTTAAACATTTTTTTCATTTAAAGTCTGAGGATTATATGTGTGTTTCTTTATGTTCATCTGGCAAGGAAATGTGACATAGATTATGTATCACTTATGAGGAGACAATGAAGTAAAATAATCCCATCTAAGCTTATTAATGCATGACTATGAATTTTTTTGCATGAAACCTAGTGAAATAATAACTGACATGCACACTAGGTTTACTAAGATTGTCACCTAATTGCATAGACTAGGTAGAGAATTATCTAACCCTAAAAAGGTTAACATGATCTTATGTTGCTTATCTGATAGCTTTAATGCTCAAATCACTTACATTAGTGAATTAAAAGATTTGAATGTTTACTCTATTAATAATTTACTAGGCTCACTCATTACTTATGAGAAAAATTTGAGTCAAGGATTGTTAGATATAGGTGATAAGAGAAAAGGGAAGACCATGGAAATAAAGGCCAATGACTCAAATAACAAGAACATTGGAGAAGCTGAAAAATGAAATAGTTATAATAACTCGATAGTTCAAATGTTTTTGGAGAAGAGTAGAAGCAGTTCAATGATAGGAGCAAAGTGAAGGCAAGCAAATTTAATAATGTTTCATCTGATGTTATTTCTTTAGAATGTAGGAAGTCAGGACATCTAAGGTCTAATTGCTCAAACCACAAGAATCACTCAACTAAGAAAAAGGGTGAAATAAAGTTCAACTCTCATAAGGGAAAGCAAACGATGCAGAAGACTTTCTAGGAAGACTCAACCTCATATTCATCTAAACAGGAACTTGAGAAGGAGATAACTAATTCTTTCTTAATGGAAAATTATACTTTTATTAACTCCATTCAAGAAGTGGTACGTGAACTATCATATGAAGATCTATTTTTAATTTCTGGGTAAATGCATGAGTTATATTGGAAACTTAAGAAACAATATGCATGTTTAAAAAAGATTTCTCTGATTTGAAACTCAAGCATGGCATATTAGTTAGAGAGCATGGTGATCTTAAATTTGAGCATATTCCATTTGATAAAGAACATGCATATCTTTTAGATACATTAGATGAGTTAAATAAGATATATATTGAATTAAGCAAGTCACAAGAATTTTTGAAAACTGAGCATGTTGAATTAGAAAATACTTTCAATGAATTAGTGACCATTATAATGGAAATAGATGCTAGTGATAATGCATTAAAATTTAATATTGAAAGTTATAAAAATGCAAATGAATCTTCACAGAAGAAAATAACAACACTATAAAATGGTACATAAGGGCCTACACTAGCACTAAAGCCACAACTTAAGACACAGCATGTATCACATGTACCTAGCCCCACATAGGTTAGTGAACCCATTTCATGGGATTAGGTGCTACTCTCGTGGCATAATAGGACACATAGCTAGCATGTGCATGATGCACATTAGAATGCATTTAGTTTTGAGGTCCAAGATCTCATCCCAGCATAGCATTCATTCCATTCATTCATTAAAGCATAACATGGAACCAAAATTCACTTGGATTCCCAAATATAACCTTTAATTAACTTTGTAGGGATGCTCTCATAGAAGGCCTACTGAGATCATGTGGTACTTGGACAAAAGCTACTCAATACACTTGAATGGAGATACAAAACAATTCATCAAGCTGGAGGCCAAGAGCGGAGGCAAGGTAACCTTGGGTGATAACACCACTAGGAAGGTGGTCAGCTCAGATATAATTAGTAAACCTAATGATTTTATTATTGAAAATGTACTTTTAATAGATGGCTTAAAACATAATATCCTTAGTATTATCCAACCTTGTGATAGGGGATTTGATATAAAATTTCTTTTTAGCAAATGCATGATTACTTTAAATGGAAAAATTATTTCGAAAGGAAAAAATGATAAATAATATTTATAAGCTTGATTTGTCTTATATTGATGATTCAGATAATCTTTATTTTAAAACTATTATGGATGATTCGTGGCTATGACATAGGAGACTATGCCATGCTAGCACAAAATCCCTTAGGAATATTACCTAAAAAGACCTAGTTAGAGGCATACCTAAGTTAGAATTCTCTAAGGATCATCTCTGTGATGCTTGCCAATTAAAAAAGCAAACTAGGCCATCTTTCCATTCCATTAAGGATATCACCACTACTCAACCACTAGAGATCTTTCATATGGATTTGGTTAGTCCTGTTAGTATAACCATACTAGGTGGTAAAAGTTTTAGATTTGTAATAATAGTTAATTTCTCAAGATTCACTTGGGTTAGATTTTTAGCATATAAGAGTGAGTCTTCTATTAAGTTTAAATTATTCTCTACTTGGATTCAAAGGAAACTAAGAATTTTGATTTCCATAATTTAATGTGATCATGGTGGAAAATTTGAGAATGAGAAACTTAAACTATTTTGCAAAGATTCTAGAATTGTTTATAATTTTTTGGCCCTTAGGACCCCACAGCAGAATGGCATAGACAAAAGGAAAAATAGGACATTAGTGGAGGCTACTAGGGCTATGTTAGTTGAGTATATCCTACTTAGATATTTTTTGGGCAGAAGCAGTGAATACTTCTTGTTATGTGCAAAATAGTGTGAATATTTGATCCAAGCTAGATATGACTCCTTATGAGTTGTTTAAGGGTGGACACCTAATATTTCTCATTTATATGTCTTTGGGTGTATGTGTTTTGTCTTTATAATGGTAAATCTCATCTAAGAAAGTTCGATTCTAAATTAGATGGAGTCTTCTTTGGTTATTACTTAGTAGTTAAAGCCTATAGGGTCTTCAACAAAAGATTATTAGCTGTATAGGAATCCACCCATATTGTGTTTGATGAATCAGATATATTTACTGAGATAAGGTTAAAGGATAATGATGTGGCAGAAATTACCCATTGAGTAGACGTGGTTGACCTAGGAGATAGAGAAAAACCCCATAACACTTTGCCTAAAGAGAGGAGATATTCCTCTAGTCACGCTAGGGAGCTTATCTCAAGAGATCCTTTGTAGGGGTTAGGACTTGGCAAGACCTTAGAAAAGAAGTCAACCATGTAGCTTTTATCTCTATGGTAAAACCATCCAATGTAGATTAATCCTTTAATGATAAATTTGAGATGTTAGCTATGCATAATGAATTTCATTGGTTTGTTAGAAATAATGTGAGTATGTTAGTTGACCTTTTGATTATGGTGTAGTTGGGAATAAATGGGTATTTGAAAATAAATTGAATGACTTTGGATTGATGATTGAAAATAAGGCTAGATTAGTAGCTAAGGGGTATAATCAAATAAAAGGAATTGATTTTGATGAGACCTTTTCCCCTTTAGCTATATTAGAATCCATTAGAGTCCTATTAGCATTTGCATGTTTTGGGGGATTTAAACTATACCAAATGGATGTGAAAAGTACATTTCTCAATGGGCTGATTAAGGAATATGTTTATATAGAACAACCCCCAGGTTTTGAAAATTCATCATTTACTAACCATGTCTATAAGTTGAAGAAAACTTTATATGGATTAAAATAGGTACATAGGGCACGATATGAGAGACTTAGCACCTTTCTATTAGATAGATTATTTGTTAAGGGTAGTGTATATACCAATATATTCCTTATGAAAATAGGAAATTATATTATCATAGTTTAGATATATGTTGGTGACATATTATGTAGATCTACAAATGAAACTCTATGTAATGAATTTTTAGCTGCAATGCATAAGGAGTTTAAGATGAGTATGATGGATGAGTTGAGTTCCTTCCTTAGATTTAGTGTAAACTAGAGAGTGGATGACACATTCTTTAGTCTAGCCAAATATACTAAGGAGATCTTAAAAAAAATTAATATAGAAGGTGCAAAAAGTATAAATACACCATTTATTTGGTTTGGCTAGTCGTCATTTATTTTGCTCTTTCAAATTGGGTTATATTATTACTTCTAGGTCCTTTCCTTCAACTTTGTCACTTTTAGTTCGGGCTAGTTGGCAGGGTTTGGTTATGGTTATTTGGATAGTGCTATTTTGGAGTATGTAGTTATTTCTTTCTGGTTTTCTATTGGTATTGCTGATCTAGGTGCTTTAATGACCCTTTCAATTTTCTTTTTGGTGGTTTATTTGCATCTCGATTGGCCATATTATTCTTTTTAAGCTATTAGGTTGTTAGGCATGGGTGTTTGTTCTCCCAAGTAGGCTCCCTTCTTTTTGTCCCATTGATTGGGTTGGGTGGTTCTCACCTGTTAGGCCTCTTTTTTATGCTTGTTTATTTTATGCTTATGTTGATTTTGTAGGTCCTTCTTCTGTTCTCTTATTTGCTCTCTTCTTATCATGCTATCATTTGGTTTTGCTACTTCAAAAGCATTATGGGAGTGTCTACTTTAGTTTCCTGCCTCTATTTGTGTTATAGATGTCTCACTTTATAGGTAGGTTGTCTCTCTTCAATTTTTTGCAAGAATGCTGACTTTGTCGGATGATTGGGTTGAAGGTTTATCTGTTAATTTACTATTTTTGGTTGTTGGCTCCTTGATGCCCTAGAATGTTATGAAGTTATTTTGTACTGATGCTTAGAGGGGATCTTAGGCTCTTAGGTTTTCTTTTTGTTTGTTTTGTATCTCTTCTGAGTAGTACTGAGCTAAAGATCCCTTTAAGAACTTGAAATTTATATTTTAATTAACGATAAGCCCATCGGTGGGTATATATATATATACACACACACACACACACACCAGTGAGCTCAACCATATAGCTTGACAAGGATATAAATGGAAAATCAAGTTATAAAAATATATATACATATATATATATATAGGGATAATAAGATCACTTCTCTATTTGACAACTAGTAGATCTAATATTATATTTAGTGTTTGTCTATGTACTAGATTATAGGCTGATCCAAATAAATTCCATATGACTATTGTACAAGGAATCCTTAGGTATCTTAAAGGCACCAAAACTTAGGTATCTGATATCTTACACATAGCACCACCATTAAAATCATAGGATATTCAAATTTAGATTTTATAGGGTGTAGAGTAGACATGAAAAGCACTAAAGAAATCTTATGATCCAAACTAGACCTTTATATACACTAATAGATAAACCCTACTTATGGGTTTCTTTTTTTACTCTATCATATTTTATTTAGTAGATTAAGGCCTGGTTATTTAAATGAAGGTATGGCTTTAAGTTTTAAAGACAACCGTCGATATTGAACACCTTAAAGAAGCCGTAAGATCTAATCTATCCATATTTAGATATTTATAGATCAAATCTTCTATAGGGTTCCTTAGAATTTTTTAAACAAAATTGATTCAATAAGCTAAGGCCTTATCATTTAAACAAAGGTAAGGCTTCAAGTTTTGGATACCTCTAAGTGTTGGCATTGAACACCCTTAGGAGAAGAGTCCTCAGGATCTTGTCTGACCCAATTTGCACCTCCATAGATCAACCTAGTTTCTGGGATATATAATTTACTATGTTTTAACTGATATAATATACTAATGCCTTGTAATATAAATCTAGGTAGGCCTAGGTTCACTAGACCTGTTCTATCCTTTGGATTGATTGCCATTGGTTTTGTTGGTTCCATTATGCCACAACTAATTCAATGGACCAACATTTGACTATTTAGTTCATTTTTTCCTACCCTTATGTTTTCTATCCCAATCCTTCTAGTTCCAACTTTAGAAGATTCTAGCCTCCACAGATTTTGCTAAGCATCCATAAAACTTTAGAAAAAGGAAAACTAAAAATTCTCAAAATATTTTTAAATCCAAAACTAATCCAAATAAATCAAATCAAATTGACCACAAAATAAAAGTAAAAATTTAAATAAAAACTATTCTCTTTCAATTACTTCTTTCTTAAAAATATTTCTTCTAAGATTCTATTAATTATTTTAATCAATTCCAATAAGTGTGATGTACTCTTATGAGCCCACCAAACCTATGTGGGTCTATATGTTGATCGCTTATTTGAATGAGATTAATGTTTTCTCCTAAGGCACACTTTTAGCACTTTTGTTTCTTACCATAGTTTTGAAAATGGTCCTTATCACCCTTTTAAGGGAATTTCTAAGGACATAGTTATGACTAGCTCTAAAAGGCCTTTTAACCTCTTAGGGATCTTGCAACATTTCCTAGTAACCCTTGGTTGGTAATGGACCCATTATGTCAAACCCCAAAATAACCCTAGCTTAAACCCTATAATTACCTAAAAATATTAAATACCCTAGAACCTAGGGAACCATTATCCCTAAGCCTTATCTTAGAGGCCATGAACCTATTCTTAGACCCATCCTTTTGGTCAAGAGTACTGACCTTTAACCATTAGTCAAAAGTAATTTGAATAAAGTTAATCCTTAAAGTCTAAAAGTACCTCAAAAATATAAAGTAATTATTTTACTTAGGAATTAAGTTTAGACACTTCGAACCCATCTTAAGAATGTTTTGGCTCATGATTGACCCATGGTCAAACTAGGTTTGACCAAAATCCAGAGAGAACCCAAAATGTAATCCATTCATCCAAACCTATACATTTATAATTAGAATTAGTTTTAAATAACTCTAATACATTTTATGGTAAATTATAATCATTCTCCATCCATGCTCAAATCCATTTGATAAGGAGTGGTACAGTTATCAAAATGCCCTTAGGGTACCCTCTTTGGGTCCCATAGGTTAAAACTCAAATTCCAAACTTTAGCATTGGTTTTAAAATGTTTTAATTAATCTTATGAATATTTATAACTAAGCCAGTATCATGATCAATCATAGTTGACCATGATAGGACTAAATCTTATGTATTGGTTTGGCATTAGACTCAAGTGACTCTAAATAATTTTAGAGACACATGGTACCATGTTTGATCCATGGCTAACCCATGTTGAAAATAAAAATAAAAGATTCCCAAACATCCCCTAAGCCTTTACCCATGATCCCCTTTGTTAAAACTCATGCTTTTAACTTAATACTTAAGTAAGGTAATTCAAAAATATTCAATAATCACTAAGACTCAGCCCTATGCCATAGTTAGCCTATAGCGGCCATGGTTAGATCAGAATAACCTAAATACACCTAGGAGACTTGTTCAAATTTTCACAGGTTTAAACCATCTAAACCTCAATCAAACCATGGATTCTCAAAATATTGGCCTAGTTACCTTAGGTAGCTTAATCTAATTAGGCTAGCCTATGTGGGTCAAATACATTGACCGAATGCATATGAGAGGTCAAAATGTAATATAAGTTTAACCAAGATAAATTGACTTAACCTATAAATTCTACCAGCCTCCTTGATGTCATTTAAAGAATTGTCAACTCGTCTAACTAGCTAGTATTTTTTGGATTGCCAGCTAAAAGCATGTCCAAACCACTTAAAAGATCGAAGCTTTGGAACAATCTGTATAGCTCATCGTTAGCCTTAGGATTAACTTAAGACACTTATAAACATCTTATTAAACACTC
The DNA here is from genome assembly GCA_019925795.1 of Dendrobium chrysotoxum. Classification (NCBI taxonomy): domain Eukaryota; kingdom Viridiplantae; phylum Streptophyta; class Magnoliopsida; order Asparagales; family Orchidaceae; genus Dendrobium; species Dendrobium chrysotoxum. The sequence continues at coordinate 58,555,374 of CM034312.1, forward strand.
TCAAATGACCAATGCCAGTTGTAAATATTAATAATGGCAGAAATTCTAGTTAGTTTTTTTAAATAGATAAATAAACCCCATTCGGGTGGAATTTGATGCTCAAATCTTGATCTCCCAAACTTCTCAATGTGTGAGAAATTAATCGAGTGATTACCTAACTTCAATAACATCTTTTATTTATGGCCTTCTTCATGGCCAAGATATACTAAGTGGTCTTGTGGCTCTCAAACTCTAGCTTCTTTAATAATATTATTCATGAGGGTTAAATTAACTTGCAACAACATTTAATTGATCAAAATTCCTACCGGATGAGAAGTATCCCTTAATCCATTTATGGTACAAATATAAATCACATATTTGAAAATTTCTATTTTTATAACCAAAAACTATAACGAAACTTGCATACTATCTCAAAAGATGGAAAAGCTATTTTTACAATGGATTCATTAACAAAAATAGGGTTTTGAAAATTCTAATTTTGTCTTGAAATATAACATATAGGTTATTATACTATCTCAAAAAATTTAAATGTTATTTTGTAATGCTATTTTAAAATATGAATGAGGTATTATAAAAAATATCCATGTTCCTAGAAAATTTTCCCTATAATAGTTAAGTAAGGTATGGTTTAATGTAATCATGGTATGGGCTCCCAATAAAGACAAGCTTGTATGGTTATTGGAATTCCAAGAGAGATGTATCTCTTAAGAACACTTAATTAAAATAGTAGCTAGTATTTTTAAGATATCAAAGTTTGAGACAAAGATGTGATTTCAGAAGTTCTTAATGTGATTTGCTAAAATTTGAATAGTTCATTTTTGAAGAGGAAGGAAGAAAGGTAGGGTATAGTAGATTTTGAGAAGTTTGAACGTAACTTTAAACTATCTTATGTTAGGCTTTAAAGCTTTCAGCATTTAAATTTATTTGTTTAACTTAATTAGTTGATCCACTTGAGCTAACCCAAGTGTGTTGGCTTCTTCGAAGGATTAGATTTAGCTTTTTTTAGGTTGAGTTGGGTGAGGTTGAATGAAAGTAAGGCTATTAAAGCCAAAGAATTTAGGATATGTTAAGGAGGGGCATTTTGAGAATTCTAGGTCAACCATGGTCAACAAAAAGTTATCCATGTTAAGCATGAGTAGAGAGTGTGTCAAAATAAGAGTAGAGGCATCTTGGGTCTACTTAACTCATATCTATGACCAAACAACTATGTTTGACCTTAGATTAACCTAGAGGTAAGTTATAGGGCTTTTTTGTAATTTTGGTCAATCAAAGTTGGCCTTAGACAAAAAATTTTACCAAGGGTCAACCTTAAATCTAAAATATTTATGGGCTTATTTTTATCAATTAAAGTCAATGGCTATGTAAGTTTTTTCATGGTTTAGTTCATTAGGACAAGTTGTGTTTTTGTTAAGGTTAACCTACATTTGACCAAAGGGTACCAAATGGTTAACCATAGAAGGTTCACATTTATTAAACTGAGTTTTCTAAGGTCCTTGGACACCCCCTAAAGTAAAATTAAGGATAGTTTAACCAAGGAATTTTAAGGGTCATACAAAGAGACTCACCAAAGCATTTGGGATTCCTAAGATTAGTTAAGGCCCAGTCAATAGGAGTTCGCTAATGAAATACCTATGAAGGAAGGCATACTCTAAGGAGGATGAACTAATCATTATGAGTAAAATCCTATGGAGAAATATAAACCTCATTCAAAAATGAGGACAACAAATGGACCCTCAATCGGCGTAGTGGACATGAAAAAGTACACCACACATATTAATATTGACTAAAGCAATCCACAGACTCCAAGAGAGGGGAAAATTTTTATGGAATCTTTGGGTTTTCATTTTTAATATTGGAATTTAAAATTTTTAGATTTTCATTTTAACTTTGAATTTTAAGAATTTTTAATTTTGATATAATTTATGGAATTTTTTAATGTTAATTATGAACTAATTTTGAGAAGTTTTGATTAAATATTGAGAATTTTTTTATTTTTTTATTTTTGATTTAATTTTTAGAAATTTTGGATTTTGATTGAGACTTAGTATGTCCTAGTAGATATTAAGCCCTACTAAAGTGACAAAAGGGTAGTATTATAATACCAGAGGGCATTACATCTTGAGGTCTTTAAAACTAGAGGGCTTTAGTGGAAGAGTTATGACAAAGGGCTTTGGTGTCATAGGGCTTTAATGTTAGAAGGCATCTTTTAATAAGTGTTTTTTATTCTAATGCTAAGGGGATGTCTCTAGAACCTATTGTCCCACCTAGGTTTATAAGATAAGACCTCAACCTACTAAGCTAATTGTAGCATGGTAGATTAAAGAACCACTATATGAGGGAGGATTTATCTATGCATATAATAGAATGGACTAGATATAAGTGACTATACTAGGAAGGTGCCACAGGGAGCATACTTTTCTACTAGCATGTCTTGTTTCAAGGAAGTTGCCTTAAGGGGGTTAGCTCCAAACTCTAGAAGACTATGGATCAATATATAGGTTCCTATGGAAGAAAGATTTATTAAACCTATTTTGCTTTCAATAAAAATAATAGGAGGGGGTCTCTAAAACCTAAAAACCTACCAAGATTTATAATCCAAGGCCCTAGTCTACTAAATCAACTGTGGAATAATAGACTAAGGAACACAAAAATATTGTTAAACTTATTTATTTTTAAATAAGGCTAAATTAGGTCCAACTGGGAATAACTAGGGAAAGACTTCTTGATCTAAAATCCTAACCTAAGCTTTGGCTACACTAGAAAAAGGGTTTCTATTACTTGAATTCTATGCAGTGCTATCTAAAACTCAAAACATAGAAAGACATACCTAAGGATATCCTAAATTATAGAATGAGAATATATTGAATTTTGATTGATTTGGAAATTTTTCTCTCCTTTTCCTTCTTAAATGACCAAAAAGGCCTATAATTGTCCCACTAGGGATCATAAGCATCTAAACATGTTATTCTCCAATAAAATGGGAATGGACTGAAAATATTCTTTTTATGTTTTGGTTTAATATTGAGAATTTTGAGGAATTGGAATTTTTATTGGGGATTTCAATTTTCCTCTCTTTCCAATGAATAAAGATCACTTTGTGTGACATACAGGATATTCTGATGGGGATTATATGATTTTACATAAGTCATACTCTTTTTTAAGAAAAGGAGAAAGTGGGTTAGTAATTTGATCATCCTTGATAAATTAAATTCATAAAAGTATATTATCTACTCGGACCGAGGGGTGGAGGATTAAGGATTTTGTTTGTGTTCAAACTTTAATAATCAAATTTTGATATTTAGGACTAGTTTTGTAAGAAGATTTTGAGGAAATAAACATAGTTATATAATACAAACATCTTTTTTGTTGAACTTTACTTCTAAATACAAACATGCATAATGTTAATTGAGTTAATGTTCATTGATAATAAATATAGGATGTTCCTACTTGATAGACTTTCTCCACCTTAAAGGGATCTTCTCACATTAGCTCAAATTTTCCTCCCAACTTGCAATGGGCTAAAATAGGCCTTTAAAGAAACAAGACAAATTCTTCTAAAAAGTTCTACATTAAACCAATTTATTATGAGCTCAGGTTATATGGGAGCCTATAAATGCCTCTTTTAAGGCCATTGAGTTCCTCCAAGTGCAGCTGGTCATTTTGTTCAATAGTAATTTGATTTTTGATTATAACCCTTAATAAGGGAAAGACGTACCTGAAGAGGGAGAAAGTCCATAGACCCAAATATTAAAATAAATGGTGTAGAGTAAGTTGGTTTCATATATGTAGTTTTGTGCTGCTATCAGTATAGTGTCTTTTGATAAAGTTTTTTATTTTGGTGCTTCTAAAAGAAGGGCCATTTTCAAATATAATTTAATGAAGAATGCCAAATTAATACATGATATTATCTTGAAAGAAATGAAGGACATTATGAGCATTTAATTCTTGTAGTGGGATGATTCAACCTATTTTGAGATGTAATCTGCCATCATTAGAATAAATTAAAAATCCTTAGAAAGAGGGTCAGTTGGTTAAATAATATCAGTGCCCTGACTCTCAAAAGTCCATAAGACTATTATAGGGAATAGTATGTTAGGCAGATGATTTAAAAATATACTATGTACCTGACACTAATGATAATGCCATGAAGTGTCAATTCAATCACTAATCTTTAAGAACGAATAATACCGCACTTTAAATATTAAGCTTCATTTTTAGCCTATATTAGTAAGCACCACACAACCTAGCCAATGCCTCAGTCATATGTTTCTAGGAACTGTATTTGTTAAGGCAATATAACCACATCTAATCAAATAATATCTAGTATGGAGTGCCATTAATAAAGGCATAAGAAAAGGCTCTTTTCCTTATTTTGACAACAAAAGATTTCTTATAAAGGAGTTTTCCTTCTAATTCATAGTCAATGAAGAGTTGTCTCTAATCCACCATTTCATCATTCATGTAAAAAAAAAATTCACCCTTAGAAGGAAATCTCTTATTGATGTATTGAAGAACTATAAGAGATAAAATTTGATAGGGTTATATCATTTTAGGGATTGATTCTTCTTTTAGAAGATAAAATTCTTTTGCAAGCATTTCTAGGGCATTCAGAATTGCATTTCTCCTTGGGTAGACTATATAAAAATGCAAAAGGAGTTTGGTTTAGGAGTTTTATTATAAATTGATAATAAGGTAGAAATTTTTATTTTAAGGCTTTATAAATTATAACAACCTGATTAAAAAAAAGGTTGTTAATCTCTCAAAATTTTTATTCCTCTATCTTTATTACAATCCACGATCCCTAGTTTATGATTTTGACTATGACAAATATTATTGATTGAATTGTTACTTTTCTCATTAAATATTTTAGATATTGTTTTGTCAGTAAGCACTAACATTGCAGGTAAAACATACACTGCTTAAGGCTATTAGATGCTCAAGACTGGGTAGAATAGGAATGTCTAGTAAACAAAGTCTATATTTTATTTTTCTTTATTTTTTATCTCTTGAGTCTAGCCACATAAGAGTGTATACAATTGGGTGACCATGCAGACACACATAAGGGGAGTGGGAATAAATTTATAAGTTAAAATTTTTTTACTAATCATATTATACGACTTTCAATCATACTATATAATCAGTCATAGAAAGAATGGGCTTAACGACTAATTAAAAAATGAGTTTCTATGAGCTAATCATAATGTATAATTTGGATCATACTGTACAATTCATTATAATTTGGATCATACTGAACGATTAATTTGGTTTTTTTATTGTCTTCTGTTCGCTTGTTTTGAGGTTTCCTAGCTTTTTTGGTGCTAAAAAAAAATCTAAAAACTTAAAAATCAACAGAACGTCCCCTGCACTCTGGCTTTCGAGGAGATTCATGGGCGATTTAGGGTTCCTTTCCGAGTGCTTAATTTGTGCCCTCCTGGCTTATTTTCTTTCATTTTTTTGGTCAATTTTCTTTGCTTTGGTTTTTTTGTTGTCTTCTGTTCACTTGTTTTGAGGTTTCCTAGCTTTTTTGGTTCTGGGTGATGATGATTCCTTCGTCATCAAACTCGTCATCATCATCTCTTTCTAAGGGGAAATCTTATTCTTTCAAGGATGTGGTTGCTGGTTCTTCGTCTGCTTCTCCTAAACTGAACTTCATTCATTAGTCCTTAAAGGGTTGCCCTGCTCTTTTATTTGAGGATTCGATTATTGATCAGTTGGCAGCTCCTTTTGCTTTGACATTGGTGGGTAAATTTATTCTAAGGTGGCCGAACCTGGATGTTATACGAAAATTTTTTCTTAACCTAAAGCTTTTTGGATCATTTCATATTGGCTTACTGGACCAACATCATGTTGCTATCCAACTTTCTGATGATCTTGATTATAGCCGCATATTTGCTAGGAGATCTTATTTCATGTCAAATGCATTTGCTTAAATGGGCTCCGAATTTTGACGTTAGGGAGGAATATCCAATTTCTCCGATTTGGATTTCCTTTCCTAACTTGAGACTTCATTTTTTTAATCATCAAATCCTTTTTGGTTTGGCTTCTGTCTTTGGTCGGCCGTTGCAAACGGACCAAGCCACAGCATCTGTGTCGAGGCCTTCTATGGCTCGAGTTTTGGTTGAATTGGATGTTTCTAAGAAACATCCTCATGAGATATGGATTGGGTCTGAGGTGAAGGGTTATTTCCAAAAAAGTTGAGTTTGAAAATTTACCTATATTTTATTCCTTTTGTAAGATGCACGGTCATGGTATTAAAGATTGTTTTCGGTCATGGTATTAACGATTGTTTTTGGAAGCACCCCCATCTTCGCAAAGAAAATGATTCTTTGAATCAATCTAATGGGGAGGTAGCCAATTTGATTCCTCAGGAAGTTACTATTCCTAATCCGGTGCCTTTAGAGGGGAATACCTCTAATCCGTCCCAAACTATTGAGGAGCAATTGGTTTTAGCTGTTGATGGTCTTCAACCAACTGGTATCAATACTATTCTTTTGAATCATGATTAGGGAGTTGGTGATAAAACTTCTTCTATTTCTCTTGTTGAATGTGACAATACTGTGACTCAAACTTTACCTAACTTTGACACTCAAAACCATGTTAATGTTGAATCTGCCAGTCTTTGTATAACTAATAAAGAATTAGTTAATTTAAATGGTAATTCTCTTCCTAACATTCTCCCTATTGAATAGGAAAAGGAAAATGAAGTTAATGCCAAAATTCAAGTGCCTCATATAAATTGTGAGAGGAATGGCAACCTGGTGGAGGATGGTGAAATTATTTCTGTGGAGGTTGGCCATCCTCCGAGAGAAGGTTTTAAAGGTAATACGGAGGATGATGGTATGTTTATGGAGGATGAATGTCCTCAACAGAATATTAATGTGGATCAATATAGTAAGTCTCCTTCAACTTCTTGTTATAATAGCGATGCTTTTACTGATAGAGAGGACTTGGGCATTGTTCCTATATGTTTTCCTCAGGATGATATTGATACTAGTTTTCATAAGGTTTAGAGTAAAAGCGGTAGGAAAAAAAAGCAGTTTATAGTGCGACCTCCTAGAACTACTCGCTCACACACTTCCCATTATTTTTGTTTATTTATGTGTAACTCTATTATTTGGAATGTGAGGGAGATTGGTTGTCCTTCTTCTAGAATTCATATGAAGAATTTATGTCACATTCATAATGTCTCTATTCTTGTTTTACTTGAGCCTCTTATTTCTTCCTCTAGATTAATTAGCACCTCTCGATTTTTGGGTTTCAATTATGCTATTTTGAATGTGGCTAACAAGATTTGGGTTTTATGGAAAGATCAGGTTAAAATTGATGTTATTGGTGATTTTATTTAAGTTATGCATTCTCAAATTGAGGTCTTTAATTTTCATTATTCTGCTTCTTTTGTGTATGCTGGTTCTTCTTGTTACATTAGGAAAATACTTTGGGACCAAATCATTAATTTTCATAATATTTGTAATTTTTCCTTGGCTTGTGGGTGGTGATTTTAATGCTATTACTAACCCCTCTAAAAGGATTGGAGGTTCCTCTCCGTCTTATCATTCTATGGAGGATTTTAGTAATATGATTTTGGATTGTAATCTCATTGATATTGGTTTTTCTGGTAATCAATTCACTTGGAATAGGGGTCATTTATGGCAACGTTTGGATTGTGTGCTTTTTAGTGACTCTTGGCTTAATTATTTTAATTCTATTAATGTGCATCATCTTAGTAGAACTATGTCTGCCATTCTCTTTTGCTTATTTGTCTTAATATTAGACAATTTAATGCTTCTTCTCAATTCAGATTTCAAAACATGTGGTTACTTCATGATTCTTTTTTTGCGGTTGTTGAGAATAATTGGCAAGCTCCTCTTCATCCGGATAACTCCTGTTTTGGCATGAAGAGACTTTGGTTTAAGTTGAAAAGGCTTAAGCAGGTTTTAAATTGGTGGAACCGTAACATTTTTAGAAACCTCTTTTCTAATATTTTCGAGGCTGAGCAACTTGTTGAGAGTATTGATTCTACTTGTCAAGTTGATTCTTCTGATGCTAATTTTTCTCTTTTAAAAAAAGCTAAAGAGGATCTTTATAAATTCCAAGCTCAGGAAGAGGCTTTTTGGAAACAAAAAGCTCCTGCTAAGCACTTGGTTGATAGTGATAACAATACTAAGTACTTCCATGCAGTGGTTAAGAGAAAACGTGCTACCTTAGTGCATGCTTCAATAACCCCACTTGGAAAACTTAGATCATCTTCATGAGCCTTTCCTCCTTATCAATAAGATCACAAGAAGTGGTGTAGTTGGGGCCATCAATTTTTCTTGATGGCTTATGGTTTAGCTGTTTGTCTAGATATGACTTTTTCAGGTCACTAACATCAATCCATGCTAATCACACATTGAGGATGTTGTATCCAAATTTCTCCATCAATCATACCTTAACTTACTATTAAGTATTCTCACGAGATAAGAACCTGAGAGCTTAAGATAAGTATGCAAATAAAAAGAGAGGGCATAAGCAATCTTGAAGAAAGCTAAGTAGAATCTTAGAGAATTGACCCACCATGTGAATAATATTTAAAAACGAACTATATTATCATTTTCAACCTTTTTTTGTAGAGATCCAAGGGATGCAAAGAAGGTTTTATGAAATAGATAAAAAATAAAAAATAATAATGACTAAATTAAGACTAATCATAACACATGCCATGACTTGGTAAGTTATTAGCGTGATTCTTTTTATTTGGCCAAGCTTTCGGTTTAGTGAGAGCTCCCTTTGTTGAGTATTTATGTGAGTGTTGAGGAAGGAAAATCCTCACGATGGGTCATGCTGTTTGAGTTTATGTCGATGAGTCCTTTGGTTGCTTTGGCGACATCCTACACATAGTTCTAATGACATTTGCATGAGAGGGATGTGTCAACTTTAGTCAAGTAACTACAAGTTGATGATTAACTGAGTACAAAAGAGCGTGTTTATGCCCTCTTAGGGTGGACCCTTTATGTGGTTAAATTAGACCATACCATTTGTGGTTTTGCTTTTTCTTGTGTTGGAGAATTTCTTAAGAAGTATAATCTCTTTCTTGGCTGTGAGTCCATAAAAGTCTCGGAGGATACTTACAAATCCTTGCAGATTCCTACAAATGATGACCTGCTTCGTTTGCTTGGTTGAGTACTTCTATGAGAGTAGGCAACCATTCTTATGTTAGAACTTATGAAGCACTTGTGGGACACTTGAGAAGATATGTAGGAGTATACACTATTGCTAAAAAATTAAACTAAAAATGCTCACTTAATCGAGGAATTATACATTATTATATTACCAACTTCATATGTTAGTTGTCGGTATGTATGAACTATGCTTATAACTATTTCTCCACTTGATCTAACTAGCTAGCAAAATGGTAATTAAGGTTGTTTGATTTGCCAAAAAAGACATACAGAATATGGTGCAATACACACACACACATATACACACAGTGGCGGAGCCAGAAAAATTTCGTGGAGGGGGCCTAAATTTTTTTTTTTAATTTCCCTCAACTTTTTTCATCCGGGCTTGGGACCGGCATTGGCAGTTTTAAAAATTTTTATTTAAAACATAAACTACTAAATAAAAGACAAAATACACTTACAATTTATAGCGTCTATTCTTCATATTTTGAAAAAGCTGAATAATAACATCATTGTCAATATAATCTAAAATTTCTTTTTCAATATAAGTGATTAAAGCATCGTTCATCCACTGATCTCCAATTCGATTGCGTAGTCGATTTTTTATGATAGCCATTGCAGAAAATGCTCTTTCAACTCCTGCTGTTGCAACGGGTAGTACCAATGCCAGCTTCAATAGCCTAAAAACAAGGGGATATAATATTTCCTTCCTGCTTTGAACCATTTTTTCAGCAAGACTTCCTATATCTTTAACAATGAAAATTGAACATCAAACTGCATATCCATAATGTAAGTTTCTAGCTGATCATCGAGAATCATCAAATCTGATGTACTGAAATCATTTGGATATAAGTTTGCCATTCTAATTAACTTCTCTTTGTTGAATGCACAGAACAAATTAGATGGGTTCAAACAAGCAATACACAAAAGTAATTCAGTATTAGCCTCTGTGAATCTATTATTCAACTCTTGAAGTTGCATATCAAGTACTGTATAAAATATATCAACTCGGTAATGATGTAGATTACTCATTTCTTGAAGTCCACGTCGCGGTCGTCCACGAGCAACCCATTTGTCGTTTAGATTTTGAATGTTGATTTTGTGTTCAACACAAAATAAAGACACCTTTTTAATGAAGTCATCCCATTTGTTATCCCTCATATCTTGCAATCTAATTTTTGATATTTGAACTAAAGACATGGCATTCACAATGTCATGATCTTTTCTTTGCAAAGCTTCTGAAAGTGCTGCAGTGATTCCAAGTATGTCTTTCATTAAGTGCAGACAGAAAGAGAAGTCAAAAGATTGCATGGAATCTAATAATGCAAAAGCCTCACCTCTCTGTTCTGAGCTGATGCCATCCTCCAAAACTATTTCAAGCACATTCATAACTGAGGAGAACATCGTAATCAATCTAATCAGTGACTCATAATGAGAACCCCATCTTGTTTCACCAGCATGCCTTAAAGATATTTCTTGATTTAATCCTCTTCCAGTAAAAACCTCACCGTTCTGTAATGCAGTTAACGTCATCTCACGTTGTTTTTCTCTAAGTTGATCACGACGTTTACATGAAACACCAACAATATTCATCACATTTGAAATAATAGTAAACAACAATGCAATCTGAACATGATTTTTTGCAACTGCTACTAAGGCTAACTGAAGCTGGTGTGCGAAGCAGTGAATGTAATGTGCTGATTTATTGTCATTCAGAAAAAGTGCTTTTAGGCCATTAAATTCTCCTCTCATATTGCTTGCTCCATTATATCCTTGACCACGAATTTTCTAGTGTGACAAACAATAATTAGAGAGGACTTGCTCAACTCCTTCTTTGAGATGTCTAGCTGACGTTTCCGGAACATGCACAATACCCAAGAAACGTTCAATAATTATGCCTTTCTCATTCACATATCGTATAACGACAGCCATTTGTTCTTTCCCAGATCTATCACGAGCTTCATCAATGAGAATAGAGAAGAAACTATCACCAATTTCATCTTTTATGTAGTCTGTAATTGCAATAGAAAAGGCTCTACAAATATCTTTCTGAATATCAGGGGCAGTTAACTTCAAATTCTCAGGAGCATTCTTTAGTACAACATTATTTATATCTTCATTATGCTTTGCTAAAAATTCAAGTAGTTCAAGAAAATTGCCTTGATTTTTGGAGTTAAAACACTCATTATGCCCCCGAAAAGCCAATCCTTGTCTTAGAAGGAATTTCACACAATCAACAGAAGAATTTAGTCGGATACGATATGCATTTGTAACTCGATCAGACTGCAGCTGTAAGGCAAACTTAATATGTTGATCTTGTTCCATTAAAGCCTCACAATTTAACCTTGCATTATTATGAGCACTGCTAGGTCCTCCTATATGAAGATCAAATATATCAGGTTTTTTCCAATTCGAGAATCCATTTCTCCGAAATGCCTCATCATCTTCTTTTCCTCTTCCTTCTACCCCAAAAAGATAGCAATACAAACAGTATGCTTTATCCTTTTGAATACTATACTCTAACCAACTGGAGTATCTGTCAAACCATCTCGGATTGAAACGTCTATCTTTGAACCCAAACTTAGTTTTAGAAAAGTCATGATTGCGAGGCTGACAAGGACCTTTTTGCAAATATGTTCTTCGAACTTGATCACGAATGTTAAAACTAAAATCAGAAATAGGTATACGCAATCCAGGATCTGATTGAAGATTCTCTACATCTGGTTCACTGCTTTTTGATGATTCACCATTTGTTCGATTTCTTTTTTTATTTTGTTCATCATCATTGTTTCTTGAATCCTCTATTGATGTTGATACACAAGATTGTGAGGCCTTCTTAAAATATTTTTCCATAGTCTTCGAGAGAAGTCAAATTACCTAAAAGTTGACTCCAAAGTTTCAATTAAAACAAAATACAAAGCCTTCCAAGTTCCAAACTCCACTAAAATTAAATTAATAACAATCTTATCCAACAGAACAAAAATAACTACAAAGCTATTTGTCAAAAACTAACTGCAGGTCGATCAATTTTCATATAATACAATGAACCCTAATCCACAGAATTGAAATATTGCTGAAAGAAGAAATGGAAATCTCCAACTATACTGCAAAGCTAATGAACTTGATGCATAACAACTGAAAACAGCAAAGACAAAGAGAATCCAAATAAATGCAATAACAGATCTTACCTTCTAGAATCCAAATAAATGCAATAACTCGAAGAAGGAAGAAAGGAACCACACAGCTGGAATGCCCGGAAGACTCAGTCGCTGCGACTCTGTCGATCGCAAAAACCACACTGCGATTGTTCACTGCCTCGATCGCGAAAACCACACTGCAACGGACTGGCAAAAGGCAGACGCAGCTTAGTGAAGCCGACTGAGCAGGATGAGAGAGAGAGTTCGACTGTGAGGAGGTCGGGTGAGGCTCTCTGCGATCAGGAGAGATGGATCTGGAAGGGGCTTGAACTAGGGATGAACGGCTGGAGCCTGGAGGCGTTTGGATCAAGGAAAGATCGGGGAGGAGGAGCGAGGGGCTTAGCCGCTTAGGCCTCTTCTTCATGTGACGAAGAGACCAAGGGAGCTGGGAGGAGTTCTTCATTCCATCATCTCAATCGCTCGGAAGACGCTGCGACTGCCGTTCCGAAGTTCCGTCGTCGCGCGAGAGCTTCTGAGCGACCTATTAGGGCAAGCGAAATAGCCAACGTCTGAACCGGCACTTGAATAGACCGAATTTATTGGTACTCAAAATTTTTTTTTTTATTTTGGCGGAGGGGGCACGTGCCCCCGCGGGACCCCGCCTCCCTCCGCCGCTGTATACACACACATAATGCAGTTAAAAATATTTAGAGACGGTTAGATGAGTATAAAATAAATACAAAATTTTTTTTTTTTTTTTTGTGTAATTCAAAGCTCAACGGTTATGGTGTCCTGTGGTGATGGCAACATGTGGTTGTGGCAGTGGGTGGCAAAGCGTACTTGTAAGTGACTGGTTGTGGGCTTCTGTGATTCTAATGGCTAGTCATTGCATTGGCAGTCGACGTTGGTGTTAGGCAGCGGTGCTGGTTATGGCCGGGGTCTAGCAGCAGTGGGGGGTGATAATAGCTTATGTAGGTGGTTGGCATACAACAACAACAACAGATGCCAGATACAGCCAGTGGCTTGTGCCCAACACAAAATTAGTTTGCTGTGAATTTCAGACTTCGACAAAAAATGAGCGTATTTCGATTTATTGAAAATGAACAATTGAGTGAATTTGAAATTCACTAAAAATTATTTGCATTCCTTTTTTTCAAGGAAAAAAAATCTAAAAATCCTAGCACATGTAACATCTTATCATCAAAGTAAAAATCCCATTAAAGATGTCTATTCAATAATTTTTTTTTTTGGAAAGCATTTCAAATAAATAATGTGGGATTTAACTTTAAGTACTTAATATTAATTTTTTTTATTTATTTAAAAAATATCATTCCATTCAAACTTTATTTGAAATAATAATATTAATTTATTTAAAATAAAATATATATCTTTAAATATTAACATTTTGATGTTAGTTAAAAAATAAAGCGTTATATAAATAATTAAAAAAAATAAATTTTAAGTCGCCAAATAGGCATATATATAATTCATTTATATGACATTATTCAAAATCATTAGCACCACAGTGTAAAGCAACCAACCCTAGCTTGCAAGGCGCTGCAACGCTTCGGTTATCTCTTCGTCAGCCGAAAATAAGCATCGCAGCGCATCGCTTCTCCGAATCTCTTCTTTTATCATCATCTTTCCCTTATCTGCTGTGTTTTCCCACCTTAAAAAGTCCAGATATGGATGAATCGAAAGAAGGTTACCTTCGATGATTTCTAGACATTCTTTAATTATCCTCGGTGTGAATTTTTTTTTTTAATTATTTTTTCCTTTGATTGTTTGGTGGTATCTCATCCAATTGGTGGAGATGGTAAGGGTATTCTTTTTTCCTTATTGCTTCGCTGAGCGTTCGAGTACTTTTTTAAGAATTATGGATATTGGCTTTTGTTTATATATCATGTATTTGCTCTCAAAGCGAGATTTTGGAGTTCTACATGGAACCTTTTTGGATCATAGCAGAGCAGTCTTGATGTAGGAAGTGATTTAAGTATTGGAGTCATATTATGCCGTTGTTTGTTTGAATGGTTTTGTGTTCTTTATTGATGAATTTAATGGATTCATTTTCTGTGGTTTTGATTCAGTGGTAGAGAAAGATGTGAAAGCTCCTAATTTGCTGGAGAGGGTGAAGGAAGAGATTGAAGCAGTCCTGCATAGAGAGAAGACGCACAATATGGAAACTCATGGTATGAGTGATGACATTGATGAGAACACACCTATTGATAAGGTTAAAGGACCGAACGTCTTTGAGCGTGCCAAGGAAGAGTTTGATGCCCTTGTAGTTTCTGTTCATTCAAAGAAGGAGCATGGCAATGAGCATAATGAAGAGAATGGTAGGGGCTTCTTTGAATCCATTGGAAGAGGACTTAAGAAGTTCTGCTCGCCATCAAATGGAATGAGGGATTAATTTCAGCGGTTTTGAATGAAAACCTTACAGAATTCTCATGACTGATGTTTTTGAATACTTAGAAAAGCTGCAAATTGTTGTGTTTGTTTTTTATTTTTTGCTATTTTACAAAAGTTCACTTGTTGTTTGTGCTTTAATCAAAGTATTGAATGAGGAAAAAAAAACGAATTGAAATAATGTTTGCCCTGCTATTCTCCAAGACATTCTTTTCAAGTGGCAATATTCTTAACGTATAATTTAAATTCTTGATTACATAGCACGCAAAGTGAATGGGTTCCTTATTCATACGTCTAATGATCATCTCAACAACTTCTGGGATTTTCCTAGCCTATGTTAGATGTAAGACTTTATTCTTTCTCTGTGTATACGTTTAGCTAATTGAGTCAATTTAATCAATCATATTACAATTTTGAATTAGGTTCTTCAGGTCACCGACACTTAAACAATTCATTAAATCTTCGAATCGCCTATGGGAAAATTTATGCTAAATCAC
Source organism: Dendrobium chrysotoxum (assembly GCA_019925795.1). Taxonomy (NCBI): domain Eukaryota; kingdom Viridiplantae; phylum Streptophyta; class Magnoliopsida; order Asparagales; family Orchidaceae; genus Dendrobium; species Dendrobium chrysotoxum. The sequence continues at coordinate 58,570,572 of CM034312.1, forward strand.
CTTATCGAATTGCCTTTTGAGTACACCAAGAAAAATGTTTTTGCCTTAAGAGGGTACTGACGTTACCAGAGTAAAGATCTATTATGCCATGAAACTTAGTAAATGAAGTCATCAATTTGCCAAAGCTAATCGCCCACTAATTCAAAATAAAATCGCAGGAAGAACTCACCAAAATAACCAGTTATCACATCCAAGAGTACTAATCCTCAATGCAATTCATCCCATTTAACTAAGCTTCAATGGATTGGTAGCACCAAGCAAAACTTATTACTTGTACAACGAGCAATATCAGGCCTCTATGAAATTTTAATTGTGTTACTTTATCATATCTTTAGTGCTGAATTTTGTCATAAAATTATAAATAGAGGGTCAGATAATCAGATTTGCACTTTCTGTCAAGCTCATGTCACGTCAATCTCATAATCTCTGACATAAGAATCTTATAAGATTCTTAGAGATTCTTTCTCTTACTGTTTTTTATTCATATTTGAATCATATTTATTAGTAAGATTATGGTCTCACTCACTAATAGTTTTGGATCCATCATTCTCAAATTTGAGATGAGCATGGAAGATGTCAAGGATAAGAAGCCAAGTCGTGAAGCACCGAAATGAAAGACAAATACCTCCACAAGTCAAATAACAAGTTATCATAACTATTGAATAACTTAATTAGATGGAAGATCCTTTTAAAAGAATTATCAAAGGAGTTATTGAGCGATTTTCAAATATCATTCCTCATGTCAAGTCTCAAATTTGATTCTTATATATATTAACGACACATGAGTCTCATCTCGCTTCTACTTTAATAATTGATGAAATTTATTTTTGAAAGGAACATATTGTTGAAATACTATTTTTATTTTCAAGTCATGAAGTATGGACCTCAACCCATCAATATGTATTCTACTAAAATTGCAAAGGTTCGACCTCCTCCAACATTCTGAATCCTCATCTCAACTCTTACCAAATAATCTTTGATTTTGTCGATAATGTCATTTATTGAATAAGTGAATTCTCTCCTCAACATCAATGATAAACTCAAATGCCGACTATTCTTTACCACATTCAAGGGAGCGCTACAAAGGTGTTTGTTCTAGCTCTCTTTGGAGAGTATTTCTTCTTACTTCCTGTTAAACTCATATTTTGGAACTCAATACACCAGTGCCTAGAAGTTATTAAAGAATTTAAATCTCATGAATATGAGATAATCGTAGGACAAGACATTCATAAACTTCATACTCCATTTCAAAAATGAATTACTAGAATTCAAAAACTTGGCACTATAAATAACAAAAGTCGTGTTACATTTAGAGAAGCACTTAGTTTGTAGCATCTAAGAATGATGGTTAATTTTGTTGAACAAAAAAATAAATTTCACATTAATTTAAAGGAGTATCATTGTGCATTAATAATATTATCTTCTCAACCATAAGATTATTGTTCAATGATGATTCTTTCATGACTTCTCTAAGACAGATGAAGTCTATCTTCTAGTAACTAGGACAATTTAGTCGAGATGTTGCACCACTGAAGACCAACACCGACATCAATGATCCCAAAATTCATTATGACGTCGAAAGGTACCTCCCACACCTCAATAGTGCTCGACTTCCACTCCTATTAATGTCTCACTTGTTGAAGTCATGAATGCAATCTATAATAAAGATCACTTCCATCGACATGCACCATGTAAGAGCGACTGCATGATCGCGGTCCATCAAAATTTTGCCTTTTATATGAAGACCATTCACAAAAAGCCAAAGACTTTTCACACCTATGTAACCTAGTAGAGGAGCTAATACATGCTCAAAGTTAAAATAATTTGTTGTTACAGATCTTGGGCAATGATTAGAAAAACACCTTTGGATGACTAGCAAAACGATTCTATCCTAGCCTAGGCAATTCATATAGCAAGAATCTTACTAACGATTCTTTTGAGATCTAGAATCGAAGCATCAAGTTAAAAAGCCATATGTCAAGCTTGAACCAAGTTTAGTTAGTCAACAGCACTAAACCAACTATCAAATCATTAAGTTGGCTAATAGAAGCTTTTTGCTAATCTACTCGCTGAGAGTATATTAAAGTCACTCACCCATGTACCTCTACAATTGAAGTCATGAATACTTCATAGCTACTAGCCAACTCAATCAGATTAAACTTGTCAAATTAACCAGTTTATTTGTTCAAAAGGACTTGCCAATATAATTTGTCTCATTGAAATTGATTACAATGTAAAATTCTAAAAATTCACCAAGTACTTTAGCAGTTGCGGCCAGCAAGGCTTTTCTATTTATTAATTTTAGTCATTCCTATAGTGTGAAACCTTAACCTAATCTTTATTAATAAGTGGTCAGATTTATTTAATGCATTTTTTATTTATTTAAGCAGCCTACTATACTTTTGAATTATTGAAGTGTATTCAAACATGTTTGAAAAAAAAAATGCATTGCTTTAAGGAAATTGCATTGAAACTAAGTTTTCTTTTACTCAACTATTTTTAAAAATTAGAAATTTTGGCTTTTTAAATTTTAAAATATAGAACCTTAATAATATCAGAGGGGTCTTAGATTGCACTCAACATGATAGGCGTCTAAGTGAATAAAGCCAGCTCGCAAGTCTACTTGAGCTTGACTCCTCAACAAGCGCACACGTTTGTACTGAACCCTATACTCGAGCCCGTATAATATATTTTAAAATTATAAATCCTTAAAATATTTAAAAATGAGCTCAACAATTGAGTCAAGCTCGAGAGCTTTCCAAGAGAGCACAAGCCTATAAATTGTTTAACAAGCCGAGCTCAAGATTAGTAAATGAATGAGCTTGAATCAAGCTAGAGCTAAGTAAGAACTAAACAAGCATAACTCGATTAGCAAATACTCGACTTGGCTCAACTTGTTTACAGACCTACAAGAAGTTGTTATGTAATGCTTAAGTAGCCCTCTAATTCCTCAAGGATATTCAATGCCTTTGTTATTTAAATAATTATAAAAATTAATGTATTGGCTATTAAAATATAAAAATAGCTTAAATGATTCTCAACAAATTTGGTTAAGCTTAGAACAATAATAATATGATCAATAAAAAGCTTGCCATGGCCATATGAATGTTCATAGGCAAAATGGTGATTTATCATAGAGTGGATTTTAATATTCGATGCAAATGATTAAATTAAATCATACAAAAACTCAAGAATTTGTACATATACTAAAAAATATCCCAAAATGTTTTTAAAAATTTTAAATTTATTTTTACTGTTTTAAAAATAAAAAATGGCAAAAATCTTAATATATAATTATTTAGCCACATCAAATAAGATAAAAAATTCTCATTAAATTCAAAGAAGTATTTAAAAACTTCAGAAACATTCCTTGAAATTTTCAAAATTTTTGAGACTAAATCCTAATTGCTAAGATTTTTAATATTAATTTTAATATTTTGACAATTTACAATATTCATAGGACAATTTATGAGGCCATAAAAATTTTATTTGTGGTTTATTAGCATTGACTTGACTTCCCAAATAAATTTTGGAAAATTTTAAATTTATTTAATGTATTAAATATCATTAAAAAAAGAAAATAGTCAATATTTTAGATGCAAGTATTCCTCTCAGATTCCTTATATCTTAATATGCTTAGGTTTAAGATTTCGTATTATTTGGAGTATTGGAGATAACGTAGCAACAATCCAAAAAAATTCATAGGAAAAGAACATTCCATATCCTCCTTCCTCCTACTTTATTTTAAACTAGGGTATTGGGCAACACTCAAAATCAATAAACCCGATTGCTACCCATGATGATTTCTCCTTACCCACTAAACAAAATTATGTTGTTTCAATTGGGTTAGATTCAAGTTATTAATAGCTTGACTTCTTTGCGTATACTTGCTTGTCATTGCCTATATAGAATATCATTCCTAATAATTTAAAAAAGATAATAAGAGAAATTTTTTATCTATGTGAGCCATTAGAGATAGAGGATTTGGTTTCTTCACCTTAAGCATGGTGAGAAGAAGAAAACACTGTCTCAATTTAGCCTAAGAATGTCTAGTTTACTGGGTCGAGTGAGATCAATCTTTGTAAACCATAATTTTGGTTGTTAGAGCTTCAAATGATGAACTAAACTCCTTGCCACTAGTTCCTTTTAGGTCCAATGCATCCAGGGTAACCATAAGGAAAATCATTATTTAAACATGGTGGTTTCTCTATAGTTGGGACATTGCCTCATTGTGACACCTAAAAGGCTTGGGTGATGCCATGAGTTGAGGAGATGAACATAGTGCTTTTACATGACAAAATTTGGTAGATTCCTATTAGTTAGGAATATTAATACTAATCCCTTTCTAGTTTCTACCATACTTTTAAGCATGGTGGATCTAAGGCTAAAAGACTTAAATAATAATTAGGCCACTTGAGATCTTACTTTGGGATGTTGTGCATTAAGTAGAATTAGAATTTCTAAGAGATTCAATCATTAAGTGGGCTTAATTCAATAATAATGCTATTTGGCCAAAGTCTATGATAAGAGAAAATTTTTTAATTCCAAATTGCATTTATTATTATTATTATTATTATTATTATTATTATTATTATTATTATTATGCTCTTAATTTCTATCTTTTCTATGCTGGAAATAGGTCAAAATTATCAAAATCGATCAAGTAGCACAGTGACATAGATCTAGTGTTGCATGGCTACTATTTTCCTTAGCACAGCAACACCACAAGACCAGCACCACAATGGTTGAAATCCCAGATGAGTGCTTGAGAGCTTAGCCCTAAGGCCATACTTAGGGAGCGCTACAATGCCTATCTGCCTCAGAGCCACGATGAAAGATGGTTGGAGATGGTTGAAGTGGTGAACTGATGCAATGAGTGGTAAACCAAAATGCTATTCAATAGTGCCATAATGCTACCTAGTTAGCATCGTAGCACCAATTCATTTATTTCGGATTTCTATAAATAGTAATCATACATCACATGTAAAGTGGTTGGCAAGTAAGAGAGTTGTGAGGGTGTATTTGTGAGAGTGTGTGAGGCATCTTTTGGGAGAAGGAAGGGCCTATTTAATTTTTGTGTTAGTCTGGTACTAGTGTGGAGAGAAGGAAGGAGTGTAAGGAGTTTGTAACTCGTTGGCTGAATATTTTAGGGCCATTTCTATCCTACTTCTTATCTTGTACTTATATTTTCTTTAGTATAATGAAATTGTTATTGTGTTTAGCTTATCTCCATAAAAGTATTTTATTCGAGCTTATGATATATTAGATATTATGTATTTCGTAGAGTAGATTTATGATTTAAAAATTTACTAAATATTATTTTTAATTTTCACATGCTTCATATATCTTATTTAGAGGCCTTGTGCTCTATAGCATCGGTAGAGGAATAAGAATAGATGGAGGTTTTAATATGTAACTTTATCATGGGATTTTAATAAGATATTAAAATTGTAGTTAGGGAGAATCTTACCTAATACTCCAATGAGCTCGATAGTGATGAGGAGAATTTATGCTCTGATTAAAAAAAAATAGTAGGAATAATTTACTTATTGCAAGCATGTATTTTTAGATATCATAGTTTCAAAGGGTTTAAAATTATTGAATTTATCTTTTTCAATTGAAGCATTTTCTTTTAATTTCATCATCCCTTATTAATCTATTAATACGATAAACATAGTTGTTCTTATAAGAAGTACTAGGGTGATTTTAGGGTAGTACGAAATCCTTGTGAGAATGATAATCTTCTCATCAAAAGAGCGAAACCAATCTTTATAACATAGTTATTTTTATTAAAAAGCTAATCATATAGTTGAAGGTATTCACCAAAGCATAAATAGGCTAAATATTCAAGCTAATACTTTAAGTTAAAATGAATAATAATTCAAATGGCATAAAATTCATAGTTTGGGGGAACCCTATAGATGATCCTAACCTGCATATAGCTAATTTCTTAGAAATAGTGCTAGTTTTAAATATAATGGTGTATTTGATGATGCCTATATACTTTAGGTTAGACAAAGCTAAGATGTGGTTAAACTCATTATCCCCAAACTCAATCACTACCTAGAATGAATTAGCTCAATTATTTAGCCAAATAGTTTTCTCTCTCTAAGTCATCAAAAAAAAAAAAATGACATCACCTTGCTTATCCAATTAGATGGTGAATCTATCTACGACGCTTGGGAAAGATTCATCATGCATTACCTGATAGACATTCTATAATAGTATGATAGGTTCTATTAGATCCATTATAGATGCAACTATTGGTAGATTAATGATATCTAATTCCTTCTAATGAAGCATATGTTTTCATTTAGGAAATGGCCACCAAAAAGTTTCAATGATCGTCTAAAAGAGCTAGCCCTAGGAAGTTAGTGCATATGAATTAGATGCCCTATCAATATTAACTGCATAAGTAGCTACTATATCCTGAGAGCTAGATAATATTGGAGCAAGTTCATCTCATAGTACACCTTTGTTAGGATAAGAAAATGTTTATGAGTCCTCTAATGAATCAAATGCATCTTGAATTGAATCCCTATATGTTATAAATAATCAACCTAATATACCTTTCTTAAATACTAATAATCCTTGTTGGAGAAATTACCAAATATTTTATTGGAGTAATAATAAAAAAAGGAGTTATAATTAGAATTCAAACCAACCAAGTTATGTAAGAAGCTAGAACCCACCTCCTAAAAATTATGGAAACCTAAGGCCTAATTATCCCCTTGGATTTAACTTAAATAATCAAACTATAGAAAAAAATCTTTTATTTGAAGATTTAGTTTTGTAGATAAGTAGTCATTTGTAAAGTCAAGCTGCTATAATTAGAAATACAAAAAATTATTTAGGTCAGTTAGTTAGTTCTTTTAATAGTAGACCCCAAGGAACCTTGCCTAGTAACACTGAAGTAAATACAAAAGATAAAGGTAAGGAATATTGCAAGGATATTCAATTGAGGAGTGGAAAAGAATTAGAGGAACTAGTTAGGAAAGTGGAGAAGGCTGTAGAAGAAATACTTGAGGAAGAACCAATGGTGCTTACTAAGCCTGAGGTACCATCAAAACCTACTAAGGAAACATAAAGATAGGTTATAAAGGTTGAGAGACCACCACCACATTTTCCTTAAAGATTATAAGAATAAAATTTAGTTAGACAATTTTTTATATTCTTAGAGGTTTTTAAAAAGCTTATAATTAATATAAGCTTTGAAAAAGCCCTAGAGAAAATGCCTATCTATGCTAAAATTATGAAAGATGTTTTAAGTAAATAATGGAAATTAGGAGGTTTTAAATAATAGTATCTATAGAGGAATATAACACCATTATTCAAAAGAAAATCATGTAGAAGCTTAAGGACATCAGCAGTTTCACCATTGCCATGGCTATAGGAAATACATTTTATAGGAGAGCGCTATGTGACTTAGGTGCTAGCATCAACCTTATGTCCATTTCAATCTTTAAAATATTATACCTAGGAGAACATAAACCTACCATTGTTACCCTGTACTTAGCTGATCATTTATTCACCTATCCAAATGGGGTAATAAAAGATATTTTAGTGAAGGTTTATATGTTCATTTTCCCTGTGGCCTTTATTATTCTAGATCTGGAAGAAGACATGAAAATACCAATAATCTTAGGTAGACCATTCTTAGCCACAATTAGGGCCAGGATTAATGTTTAGAATGGAGAGTTGCCTATGAGAGTTTAGGACCAAGAAGTCACCTTCAATGTCCTAAAATTTATGATGTTTCTTAAGGATAAGAGTGAAGATTATTGTAGAGTGTATTCAGTGGTTGCTTATGTGGAGAATTTTATGGAAGTGATTCTAAGTGATAGTCATTTGGATATATCATTATTTGAGGATTACTTGTGTGAGGTAAAGATAGATTCCTTTTGTATTATCAATGAGGCCCGTAAGGTGTTTAAGAATAGATTCAAAAAACTAGATATATCATCTATAAGGAAGCATTTGAACCCATATTTAGTTGAGTCACCTAACCTAGAACTAAAATCATTGCTTACTCACTTAAAGTATGCCTTTTTTGGAGAAGAGTCAACATTACCTTTCATTATATCTATGGAAGTTTAAAAAGATCAAGATGATAAGTTGATTAGAGTATTTACAGGTAAATGAGAGCTTTTGGATGGTCTGTTGCTAACATTCAATAAATTAGTCTTTATGTTTGTATGTATAAGATTTTATTGGAGGAAGCCTATCAACCAAATGATAACCCACAAAACAGATTAAATCCAACTATAAAAGAAGTATTTAAGAATGAAATTTCAAATTGGTTAGGTGCGAGAATCATTTATATTATTTCTAATAGTGATTTGGCTGTTCACTGTGTTCTAAAGAAAAGTAAACTTATTCCTATTCGGACTGTGACTGGGGAGGATCTACATTGATTGTAGAAAACTTAACAAAGACAATCAGAAGGATCATTTCTTGTTGCCCTTTATTGACCAAATGTTGGATAGATTAGATGGGCATCCTTTATTATTTCTTGGATGGCCACTCTGGATACCATCGAAATCTGATTGACCTAGAAGATCAGGATAAGTCAACATTCACAAGTCTTTATTGAACCTTTGTATTTAGGTAGATGCCCTTTAGTTTGTGCAATGTCCCTATAACATTTCAATAATGCATGATATCTATCTTTTTTTATTTAATTGAGCAAAGCATTGAAATTTTCATGGATAATGTTTTAGTGGTAGGAATTATTTTTGTACTTTTTCTAAATCAATTATTTTTTTTAAAGTAAAGTAAAGACACTAATCTTGTGCATAATTGGGAGAAATTCTAGTTTATGGTGATGGAAGGCATTATCCTCAACTCAAAATCTTAGTGAGAGGTATATAAGTTAACAAGGAAAAGATCCAGGTGATTGAAAATTATTCACCTCCTATTTTTATTAACTAAGTCCATAGTTTTATAGGTCATGCTAGATTTTACATGCATTTTATTAAAGATATTTCTAAGATTACAAAGAAACTTTGTCAATTGTTAGAAACTAATACACCTTTTGATTTTAATTTTGATTGCTGAGTTGCATTCGAGAAACTCAAGAAGTTCTTAGCTGATACACCTATCATCATTTGACTTCAATGGTCTATAAATTTTTAATTAATATGTAATTCCAATGAATATGCTATCAAAGTGGCTTTAGGACAAAGACTTGATAAAAATTCCATGTTGTTTACTACTCTAGTAGGACACATAATGACACATATATTAATTACACAACTACTGAAAAAGAGCTGCTAGAAATAATTTTTACCTTTGATAATTTTAGATCTTATTTATTTGGCACCAAAGTTCTTATTTTAGCTGATCACTCTACCACCGAATACCTATTAACTAAGAATGATTCAAAACCCAAATTAATTAGGTGGATTTTATTACTATAGGAATTTGATGTAGAGATTCTTGATAGGAATGGATCTAAAAAATCAGGATGTTTATCATTTATTTAGGTTAAGGATGGATAATTCTAAGCATAATGGCTATGAAAATAATGAATTCTTCTCAAACGAGAAGTTGTTTGTATTGTGTTCTTTGTGTGCACCTTATTATGTTGACAATGTTAATTTCATTATTAGTGGAGTAATCTCTATTGCCATGTCGTACACCTGAAAGGTGTAAATTTATACACGATGCCAAATTCTATTTTTGGGATGAGCCTTATTTATTTTGGGAATGTAAAGACCAAATCATTAGGCAGTGTATCCTTGTGGATGAGATAGAACCTATTATTAGTCAGTGTCATGATTTTGAGTATGGAGGGCATTTTGGGGGGATTATAGAAGTACTTATACTAGATTTCACAGGCCTACTTTATTTTAGAGATGTTAATCATTATGATAAAATATGTGATAGATGCAAAAAGGTAGGAAATGTATGCTAATGACATGAAATGCCCCTTAATTATATGTTGGAAGTAAAGATTTTTTATGTTTAAGATTAGACTTCATTGGTTCTTTTATTCAATCTTATGAAAGTAAATATATTTTGATAGTAGTTGATTATGTCTCCAAATGGGTAGAAGGAATAAAAACTCCCAAAATTATTGCGTTAGTAATAATTAAATTTCTTTTAAAAAATATATTCTCTAGATTTGGATTGCCTAGAGTCATTATTAGTGAGAGGGTAGTCATTTTTGTAATATGAGAGTGGAGAATTTCATCTCGAAGTATAGAATTAAGCATAGGATAGCAAATTCTTATCATCCCCAGACTAGTGGCCAAGCTAAAATAAATAATCAATTGAAAATTGGAATTTTAGAAAAAATAGTAAGTTTTAATTAGAAGGATTGGGCATTAAAATTGAATGATGAACTTTGGGTTTACAAAACTGCTTATAAAGCCCCACATGGAAAATCTATCTATAAATTAATATTTGGAAAAGCTTTCCACTTGCCTTTGGAGTTAGAATATAAAGCTTACTAGGCGATGAAAGAATTAAAGTATAATCTTAAAGTTGCTAAGGAGAAAAGACTAATATAAGTGAATGAATTAGATGAATTTAAAAAAGATGCTTATGAAAATGTGGCATGATCATAAGCTTATTAGGAAGGTATTTGAACCTATAAAAGAAGCTCTTTTATATAATTTGAGGTTTAAATTCTTTCCAAGGAAGTTAAATTCTACATGGTCAAGACGTTCACTATTGTTAAGGTGTATCGTTATGGAACTATGGACTTAAAAGATAGACAAATCACCTAAATTTTCAAAGTTAAAGATCAAAGGGTAAATCCATACTTAGGAAGGGAAGTAGATTTCTTAGAAGTTCAATGGAGTTGGTTTATATTGGATAAGATTTCAGCAGATTTTCGCTAAATACAATAAATTTAGCACTACTTGGAAGCCATCCCAACACATTATCATTGATTTCTTTTATGAGATTTTGTGTATATATTGCTATTTTTGTTTATACATTTGGTTTGAACTCAACTTTATAGATGTTGTGTGTGTTAGCCTTCATCAAGTTTGTTTAGAGCATACTTTAGAAATTCAACACAATACCAAAGTGCCAAATCACTTTTGGAGCATCATAGTGCTGTCTATGCAGTGCCGCATCATTAAGCTCTCCAATGATTTAGAGCCCATTGAGCATCATAGTGAAAGTAAATTCATAAATAGGGTAGTTAAACTATCGTGGCAACAATCACTTTGATCCCTCTATCAATATAATTTGTCGAATGCCATGACATTCTCATGGTCAATAAGCCTACAAACTTAATTTCTAATGCTAGTATTGAAGCACTACCTCTCTCTTGTACCAAAGCCTTAGTACTCATTTTGACATGTATGACTAATCACAATAGTGCTACAAAAGACCAGCTTCGCAACTCTGTTTATATTATTAATAGAATTTGGGCTAATTTCTTCCTATTCACATGAGCTCTTAAATCTTCCAATGTTGTGTTTTTAGCTTTTTAGCTTGTTCCAACCTTTAGAGTGCCCCTTAATATTTTTTTATAAATAGGAAGAGGTTTGAATCCACTTCTTGTGATGCCTAGAAATACTACCCAGAGGAGTGTTCTGACAACCAAATGAGAAAATCTATAATCCCTGAGGGAGGTTTTAAGAATTCTTGGGGAAATTTAGTTCCGATCAATGCTGTAGAAAGATATTAGGATTTATTAGTTATACAAACCCATCCTGTCAAAGCATGTATTGCTCGAGAGTTCTTCTCCAACATGATGGAACCCCAAAACTAGCATGTTTTTTCCATGCTTACGTAATTAAGCATGACCAAGGGTTTTCTGGTTTTTTCCTGAAAATTAAGCAAACTAGGCTAATCAGAATATTTAATCGGTCTTAGGTCATATAGGGGTGATGCCTGTGTATAGTATTACACTATCATGTCTATATTTGCATGCTTATTTAAATTAGAATTTTTTTGTCTATTCTTTTACAAGTAACAATGTCCCATGTTAACTGGTTATGTCCTAAAAACTAAGCAGATTAGGCCAACCAAAATATTGAATAAGTCATAGGTTGGGTAGTGGTTCTGCCTTATAGTGTTATATTTTCATGTCTACATTTGCATGTTCATTTAAATTATAGTTTTGTTACCCATTATTGTGCAATTAAATATGTCACATGGTTACTTGGTTTCATCTTAAAAACTAAGCAGATTAAGCCAACCAAAATACTGAGTCGGTCCTATGTTAGGTAGAGATTATGCCAATATACAGTCTTTCATTTGTATGTCTATATTTTCCTATTTAGTTAAATAACAATTTTTTATCCATGCCTATTCAAGTAATCATGTTCGATGGTTACTTGGTTTCATCTTAAAAAATAAGCAGATTAGGCCAACTAGAATACTGAATCAATCCTAGGTCTAGTAGGAGTTCTACCTATTTATAGTCTTGCATTTTCTTGTTTATTTAAATTTCAATTTTGATATCAATGTTTATGTGAGTAAACATGTCCTATGGTTGCTTATTTTCATCCTAAAATAAAGCAAACTGGGCTGACCAGAATACTGAATTGGTTTGAGGTCTTATAGTGGCGTTGTCCATTTATAGTCTTACATGTGATAGTCTTGCAAGTATTTCCTGTGTATAGTCTTGTATGTGTATAGTCTTGCATATGTATATGAGTTTTAGGATTTAGATTGTAAACTTTAAAGTTATATTTTTTCTTTTGTAAAATCTTTTCATTGATGTCACTATCTAAATCCAAATTCAAATCTTGTCAAATTCTATCTTGTATATTTGAAAATCTATGGGTAAGGTCCTAATCAAATAATTTGTTAAAAATAAATCTCAAATTAAACCTTAATCAGTCCCTCTAATTCAAACACATTTGGATTGTAGTAATTGCCTAAACATTAAAAATAGACTCAAACTCTAACTTCAATACTTCCCCTAGTCCTTTAGACAGGGTCTTAATTTAAATCCTTGAAAATAAAAAAAATCATAATTCATTAAATCCCCCAAATTTTTTAGACTGGATCTTAAAATAAATCAAAAAAAAAAAAAAAAAAAAATCTTGATTCAATAATTCCCCTAATCTTTCATACTGGGTCTTGATTAAAATCCATGGAAAAAAAGCTTCATTCAATATTTCCCATAGTCTTTCAATCTACGTCCAGATTTAAATTCCTAAAAGTAATAAAAAATCTTGATTCAATTACTTCCTTTGGTCTTTCAGATTGGGACCTAATTTAAATCCCTAAAAAATAAAAAACTCTTATTCAATAACTTCCCCTAGTCTTTTAGACTAGGACTTGATCTAAATCTTTAAAAAAAAACCAACTTTAAAATTAAACCCTTTGTTTGATTATTTTTTTTTAACTTGGGATTAGATTTTGGTAAGAAAGTATTTAATTCATCCATCTTAATGAAAATAAACCTGTATCCTAAATCGTAAAAGAAGGAAGTTGAATTTGAATCTACTAATGAATATATTTCCTACCTCCCACCACTAATGTGTGGGTAGACTTATGTTCTAAAATTAAATTTATATCAAAATAAAACCAACTTAGAAATGAAAATCTTTTCAAAATTCTTGCAATTTTATATATTATAAGCATCTTTTAAATGATCATAAATCTATTTAATTAATTTTCTAATCAAGTTGTCATTCTTGGGTAAGGATTGGATTTATTCAGTAGATCTTTTTTTTTCTTATATAAAAGAGTGAGTTTTTCTTCTCTTATATTTGAAAGATAATGTTATAATTAAGAATAATCACTTTAAATTTTTCTAAAGAAAATCCCTTTGTCAAAATAAAAGATGCACAAAGTACATGAAGTAAATGATGCACAAAGCCATCCAAGATAAAATTTGCATAAACTGTGCCAGAAAAATAAAAGTTGCATAAAGCATGCCAAAATAAAAGATGTGTAAAGTGCACAAAAAATAAAAGATATGCAAATAAAAGATGCACAAAGTGTGCCAAAAAATTAAATAACTAAATTACTTCCTTTTGAAAACCTTAAATCCCAAAAAATTCGTTTTCACTACGATATTTTTCTTGATGCTTGACTTTAAAAATCCAGAACCTAGATTCATCATCTTGCATTGATATTCTACTGGATATAAAAATTATGCAAGAAAATTGAAAATATTAAATTTCTATTCCTAATTCAAATCTTGAAATAGATTTCAATTTAAAATTTATAAGGGAGACCTTAGTTTATTTTCTATGGAGCTTGATCTGGGTCAGTAAAATTTAAATCCTTAGGCCTTTTTATTTTGGTTTAAGTCAAACTACTTCTGCATTTACTTTTGAATTTTTCCCGTTTTCCATGATGATAGTGTCTAGATGATTAAGAGGAAAATTTTCTAATAAAATTAAAAAAAACATCTACTTTCCAATAGAAATATAAAATTTAAATCTTTCCTTTGGTGTGAGTTCCCACACTTATGCTTCCTTTCCATATAATTCTACGTATCCTCTGAGCTTAGGTGTGAGATCTCACACCTAGGCTTCTTTATAGCCATCATCTAGTTATGGAGCAAGCCCCTCATGGAACCATCCTAATATCATTGAACCTGCTAGTGGAAGAGCAAGCCCTCCGTGGTGCCACCCTAATTTGTATATTGATCCTTGATGGTTAGGTGTAAGTCCTCAATACTGGCTTCCATTCCATATGATCATCTGATCTTCTGAGGTTAGATGTGAGTCCCCCACTTAGGTTTCATTTTGTTATGATCATTTACTAGTGCTGGAGCAAGCCCTTTATGGCACTATCTTTGTATCATTGAAACATGCTAGTTGTAGAGCATACCCTTTGTGGCACTACCCTAGTTTATAAATAAATCTTTTATTATTAAGAATGAGTTTCCACACTTAGGCTTTTTTTCTATATGATCATCCGATCATCTGAGGTCAGGTGTGAGTCCCTACACTTATGCTTTCTTTCTTTATGAGCATTTGGTAGTGGTGGAGCAAGCTGCTTATGGCACCATCCTAGTATAATTAAAATTTGTTAGTGTTAGAAGAAGCCCCTCATGGAACTGTCCTTGCTTCATTAAAATTTTTTGGTGGTGGAGCAACCCCTTGTGAAAACCCTTAATTTATTTTAAGAATATTTTGAACCTAGAGCACTCAAAAATATTTTAAGAGTCATTATAGGTCCAAATCATAAACTTTATAGACTAAAACATATATAGTGTAATGCTTTAATTACCATAAATTTTTTATAATTTTTGGGCTTAAGTGAAATTCCTTAAGAAATTGAACTTGTCTGCATAAGTGGAAATATTTGGTTCATTAGATGTCTGTTTTGCAAACTGATTTCACCAGAGTCTATTAAACATGCCTAAGCAAATTTATGAACATTCTTTTATAATTTTTGGATCCCTAAATTTTAATATATAAAAAGATTTTTGGCTAAAATCTAAAAATTATCATAATTAGTCAATATAATAAGTAGCTACCATCAATTTCTAGAGAGAGAAGTAGCAAGATTCAAATTTCCTTCTTCCCGGGTTCTTGCAGTTTTCCCGGCTGAGGCTGCGGGCATGGTGGCAGGAGGCCGCCGGCCATCTTTGGCTTCGGATTTAGATAGCTCCACCGTCCCAAATGTAAAACCAGAAGTTTTTGGTAATTTGAATGGTGTTCAGAATGAGAATGGATGAAATCTTGAAGTAGGTCCTCGCAGCAAATCTAATGGAGGTATTTTCATTTCTGAGCCATCAGTTTCTCACATTACCCCATTAAAACATGTGGAAGGTAAGGGCAAAGGTATCACGTTGTATTTAGATTGTAATACCCCACAAATTAAGAAAAATTCTGCTATTTCCCCGAAAATTATGGATCCCGATGCTTCTTCTTCGAGCATGAACATTTTTGTTAATCGATTTGGACATTCAAATGCTATCCCTGTCTATGGCAGTAAGATAAATGCGAATGATCTGAATGTGGTAAACAATAATACTCATGATCCAATTGGGAAACCTAGTGATTCAAAAGGAATAGCAGGGAATATAATCAATGGCAGTGCGTTGCAAGTGTTTGAGGTATTTCCTGGTTACAAGAGTACTGTTAACGTCGGGGATAATCCTTGGAAGAAACCAGCTTATATCAAGATCAACTTTGACAGTAAAAATATAATTCTATCAGAGGACGGGAAAGCAATTAAGCTAAATGAAGCTGCTGAAATGGAGAATGCCAAGAAACTAGAATTTTCAATAGTTGCTAAGGTGTTTGGAAGTGTTTTACCATCTCATGTGGTAGCTTGGAATCTGAGAAGGCAATGGGCTTCTTTTGGAACGTTTCACTTTACCACTCTCGGTAAAGGCTGGTACTTGTGCTCCTTCAAGACAATGGAAGCAATGGATGGTGTTCTTACAGGTGGGCCTTGGTTTGTCAATAACCATATTGTAGGAATGGAAAGATGGTCTACTAAGTTTTCTCCAAACTTTTTAAAAGGTTTTTCTTCTCCTATTTGGATAAGAATGCCCCACTTGCCTTTGCATTGTTGGGATGAAAATAATGTAGCTTTGATAGCATCTATGGTGGGAACTCCTTTGATGATGGATGGGAATATGTTTAGCTGGGGAAGGAGGGAATTTGCAAGGGTATGTGTGAGAATGGATTTAGACAAACCACTTCCTGCAGGAGTTTGGGTGGATGGCTTGGCTGGAAGGTTCTACCAAAAAATAGAATATGAAAGGATTGATTATTTGTGCTATGAATGTGGTTTGATTTGTCACAAATCAGAAGAGTGTAAGAACAAGAAGGTAGTTGAGGAGAAGGGAGACATTATTCCCTCTAGACAACCTGAGGTGGACATTGCTATAGGAGACCGAGACATGGGAACTGTTGGTTCCTATGGACCTTGGATTCATGTGAATCAAGGTAGGAACAAGAGTAAATTCAATCCTTTGAATGTGAAGAGACGGGCTATGACAAAGCTTGGAACATTTGCTAGTATTCCTGATGAAAATAAAGGTCAGTCTGATTTTATGATCAACGTTGTAAAGAAGAGACAGGGGAACATTCTACAGCATAAACAAGTTGAGGAAGGAAACAATTCTGAAGGTATTAAGACGATTCAGGAGCAAAAATCTTTGAGCTTGGACAATAAATTCCAAACCCTTTGTGATCAAGAGGAGGAGGACCAAAGCAATTCCAACAATGTCAAAGTGAGCATTGATCAAGACACAAATCCAGTTCGTGAGCTAGAAGTTGAGGAAGGGGAACTAATCTTGGATAATCCATCCAGGAATTCTGAAGATGCTTTGCCATTAAAAACTGTTGGGACAGTCACTATTAGGAAATCTGGAATAAAGGAAGCAGACAAGGCCACGGGTAGTGAAGCTCTGGTTCAGCCAGAGGATGCTGAAACTGTTAATGAAGCGGCTTGTGCTGAGGAGCAGGAGACCTTAACCTGTAAATCAGATACGTTTGGGAAGGGATGCTTGCGAACTCAGGTAATTCCTGCTGGATTATCGGCGAACTCAGGTTCTCCCTATCAAAAATTAGAATTTAGACTTCATCAGGAATTGCAATCCTTCGAAAAAAATAATGTTATCAATCATGGTAACAAGGTTGGTAGTAATGTTAAGAATAGGAAAGGGAGCAATCCTAGTTCCTACCATTAATGGCTGCCATTGCTTTCTGGAACTGTAGGGGGGCTAGGAAGAAGGAGGCCTCCCATTATCTCAAGGAGTTTGTAAAAGATTTTGATGTATTTTTTTGTTGGATTGGTAGAGATAAAATGTTCTACTGTTAATAGAGAGGATGCTAACAAGTTGATTGGGAAAGATTGGGATTTCTTTAATGTTCCAGCAGAAGGCCTTTCAGGAGGTATTCTTATTTGTTGGAAAATGAAGTATGGTGACTTTTTGGTTATTCATGCCTCTTCTCAAGTGGTTGTGGGTTGGTTCAAAGCTCCAAGCCAAGGGGATTGGTTGGTGGCATTTGTTTATGGGAGCAGAGATATTTACAATAGAAAGCATCTGTGGGATACCTTAGAAGCTTTTTCAAATACTCAACTTCCTTTTATAGTGGGGGGTGACTTCAATTGTGTTTTGTCCCAAGAAGAAAAGAGGGGAGGAAAAAGGTTTGTCTTCACCCAAGGTCCTCAAGGTATGAAAGAGTTCATGAATAAATGCGATCTAAAGGATATTGGGGTGATTGGACCTAAATTCACTTGGTGCAACAATAAAACAGGAGGGGCTCGTATTTTGGAAAGGTTGGACCGTTGCCTCCTTAATCAGGTGGCCTTGGCTAAAATAAATCCTGCAGTAGTATGTCATCTTGGGAGGATCGCTTCAGATCATTGCCCTATCATTTTAAAACTCTTTAATTCAGGTTTTAAGGCTTCTAAAATTCAGAAGTTTGAAGATGTTTGGGTGTCTTTTCTTGCCTCTAACTACATTGTGGCTAAATCTTGGAGTAAACCGGTTGGGGGAGACGAGATTGGGGTGCTGAATTCGAAATTCAAGAGAGTGTTGAAGGATCTTTTCCATTGGAGCAAAGCAAAACACTCAAATCTAAACAAGTTAAAAGAGAGGTTGAAGGAAGAAATAGGTGAATTGCAGGAAGAAGAAGCCAATGTTGGGACTTTGTCTGATTTTCAAATCAGCTTGTTGAAAGCAAAGGTTTTGGAGCTTAATTCTTCCTTGGGCCGTCTGAATTCCTGGTGGAGACAAAGAGAAAAGGTCAAGTGGATGAGGGAATGTGATTCTAATTCTAACTACTTCCACTCGGTGGCAACTGCTAGGAGAAACAGCAACTTTATACATCAAATTAAAGATGGCAATGTAGCTTTGATTGAAGACCAAGGGCAAATTGAAGAAATTATTTTGAAGTATTTCTCTAACAAATGGATGCTTTCTATGAGTGTTCCTAACGGGTGGCCAACAATTACTAAGGTTCTTGAAGACGGTGATATTAGAGGGCTTCAAGCATATTTCGAGATCGAGGAGCTGGAGTCTGTTGTCCGCCAGCTTGATGGTAATATTGCACCTGGTTTGGATGACATAACGTACTCATTCATTAGAAACTATTGGTCTATTATAAAAGATGATGTTTGGAGGGCCATTAGTTTTTTTCTCAAAAATGGAGTTATGTGCGAAGAATGGAGGGAAACGGCTGTAGTGCTTATTCCAAAATTGATAAATCCAATGTTGCCTTCTAATTATAGGCCTATTAATCTTTGTGAATCTATTTACAAGATAGTTGAAAAGATGCTCTTGAATAGGTTGGTGGGGGTTATTCCTAAGCTAGTCTCGAAAAATCAGGTGGCTTTTGTTAAAGGGAGATCAATGTCACAAAATATCTTGCTAACCCAAGAGGTGTTTAGCAAATTTAGGTTCTCCAAAGCAAAAAAGGGTCTAATGGCTATTAAAGTAGATATGGAACAGGCTTATGATAGTATGGGCTGGATGACTTTGGAAATAGTATTAAAGGAGGCTAGGTTCCCTTTGAAGTTTTCTAATTTGTTATTGCAATGTGTAAGGGATACTAAGTATTCTATTTTGTTCAATGGTGTCAATACAAGATGGATTCAGGCTAAGTGTGGCTTTAGGCAAGGTTGCCCTCTTTCTCCTATATTATTCATATTATGTTCCCAACTTTTGACTGAAGATTTCAACCAAAGGGCAAACAATATTGGTATCAAAATTTCTCCTTCAGCAGAGAAAGTCTCTCATTTACTGTATGCTGACGACATCATCATATTCTCTGAGGCAAGGCATAGAAATGCTAGGAAGATCATGAAAATTTTGAAAGACTATAGCGGTTGGACGGGGCAAAAGGTAAATATGCAGAAGTCTTCTTTAATTTTTGGTAAGTTAGTAAGGAGGAGGACTTCTAAAGCTATTTCCAAAACTATGGGCATTAAAGTAGTTAAAGAAATGAATTATCTGGGAGTTCGTATTGCTTTGAGAAGGTTAAATTCTGCAGATTTTCAATTCCTGATCGAGAAGGCTTGTGATAAATTTAATCTTTGGGGTAACAGGTGTATCACTTTAGCAGGAAAACTTGTTCTCATCAAATCTTCCATCTTAACATTGCCCATCTTCCTTGCAACACATTCCTTGGTTCCAACGGGGGTGTTGAAGGAAATAGAAAAGTTAAGTAGGGACTTTATTTGGAGGAAGCAAGATAAAAATAAGGGCCTTCACTTTATTGATTGGGAGACGTTGTGTAAACCCAAGAAATTAGGTGTCCAAGGTGTTGTTTCAGCAGTAGACAAAGTTGATTCTTGGAGGGCCAAGTTTGCTTGGAGCTTTACGTCCGATCCTGGATCTTTGCTAAACAGAACTCTTATTTCCAAATATAGCAATGATCAGAAATTAAGGTTGGGAATTCAATCACCTGGAGGTAATTATGAAGGGAGCAAAAGTTTTGCATCAGATTTTGAGATGGAAGATAGCTGATGGGAGTTATGTTAACACTACCAAAGACATATGGATCTTAGATAAGAGTATCGAAAGGTGGCCTACCTTTGTGGCTGTGTTAAACAAAGATCAAGGAAGCTTGAATTACTTCATACATCAAGGTAGCTGGAATGATCAAAAGCTGAAGAAGGTTTTCGGAAGGGATCTCATGGATCTGATTAAGTCAGTTCCAATTCATAGCAATCTTGCCTTTGATGATAGAGAATTATTGTATAATCATACATGGAAGACTTTGGCTGCCATCATATCGGATCATAGCAGATTTCAAGATCAAGAAGATAAAAATTGGAAGTGGCTAAGGAATTTAAAATTGAGGGCTTGGGTGGAGCTGTTTTGGTGGAGGTTGGACCACAATGCAATTCCTTCATTTGAGTTCTTGATGCATAGGAGGTTGATCAGCCACAATGGCTGTCCTAGAGGCTGCAGGGAAGTGGAAAATGCTGAACACATTGCAGTCCATTGCAGTTACCTTCAGACGGTTTTGAAACAGCTTGATAACTGGGGTTATAACATGCCTGTTTTTCGTAATCTACAGGACTGTTATAAGGAATTAGCTGGTTTATCAAAGTCAAATCAATTTATGGGAAATCTCTATTGTTCAGTGGTATTCATCACTTGGAAAAGTAGAAATAAATTGGTACATGGAGACAAAGAGGAAAGTATAAATGCAATTGCAGGGAATGCTATCAGCTTGGCTGCCACTTCTTTTTCCTTTAATCCAATATCGGTCAACTGGGATTCTAATCAACGTAAGCTGTCTCCAACCTCTTGGAATCCCCCTCCAACCGATTGGATTAAATATAATGTGGATGCTTCTCTAGATGGCACATACCAAGGAGGAGTAGGGGGTGTAATAAGAGACTGTAAAGGGAGATTTCTTTTTGCTTTTGGATGCAAGTGTGTGCATTGGGATAGCTCAGTTTTGGAGCTGCGATCCATTCTATCTTTGGGCAAAGTGGCTAAAGATTGGATGTATGAAGCTAAAGGCATCATCATTGAAGGTGATAATTTTAATATCATCAAGTATGTGCAAAGAATAATGAATAAGGAGGTCAAGTTGCCAGCTGGATCCTACCAAGAAGAGTTTTTCTTTCTTAGAAGGTTTAATCAAGTTATTATTCAAGATGTGAATAGGGAATGTAATAAGTTAGCTGATTATTGTGCTAACATTGCTAAGTCCTCTGATTTTGTTTGGGATAGTTTAAATGATTATATCATTCCTCCTTTCTTTCTTTGTAAAGTTGTTAAAGGAGGAGTGTGATAATTGTCACTTGTATTAGGCTCCTTTTTATTTTCTTTAATAATATTGCTTCTAGCATTCTCTCTAAAAAAAAACAATATAATATCTAAAGCCATAATGGCTTATTATTAAATTCCATTTCATTTTCCCATATTTAGCTAGTAGAGAGTCAACAGAGAAAAAAGAAAAGAAAAATAGGGAAAATGTGAGAAGAGAGAAAAATAAAACCTAATTTTTGAGGTCTTAGAGCCATTTTTGTCTGTTGGCCCTATTGGGAAAAAAGATAGTCACACTTTACCTTCTCAAATTTCAACAATTCATAACTTTTACCAAATCTTTTTATTAAAATATTATTTCGATTAGCAAAAAATGTGGATAACTTTGCATTGAGAAAACTTTCACCATGTAACTTTTTAAATGTTATAGAGATTAAGATTATGCACATTTTAAAAATTTTTAAAAAATTTTATAATGGGGGTTTTGAAATTTGTGGGTTTTTATTAAATAGAATAATATATAGACTCTAAAAAATAGTGTTATAGTATGATAAAAGTCTAAAAATATTATTTTGCACAATCCTTGGTAATTTGGTTATTTATTAAAAATGTTTATTTTTTCATAGTAGAGTTTTATGTTGCCTACCATTATAGAAACCTTTACAGTTCTAACACATACTCAATTACATTTTAACTGCTATAATATATTAAAAAATTTGCATATGTGATTAAATTATATCTTCTGGGAGAGATAAGGGCTAGAATTTTTTGATATTCTATTTGTGTTAAGAAATATTCTAGTGCATATAAGGCATGCTTTGGTGGCTATAAGCCATGGAATAGTTCCTACGGGCATATTTTAATGCTATAAGCTCAGAAGGGAGTAATAAGGGGCAAGAATATGAAAGTTAGAGAAGGTTGTTAAACCTTATAGAACTAGCCTGAGGCTCACCAAGAGAGGGGGGGGGGGGGGGGGTGAATTGGTAATTTAAAAAATTCTAAGCAGGAATTCTATTCCTTTTATTATTTTTCAAAAAATTTAAAATAAACAGTTTGATCTCCCAAAGTAGAAGCTAATAATTTAACAATAATTAAGATATTGATGATGAAGTTCTAATTAACACAACAGAATAATAATCTCAGATTTTCACCAAGCAATTATCACAGAAATTTAGTGTGTAAAGTAAAATGTAGAAAATGAAAGAGCACACAAAAAATTTTATAGTGGCTCAGTCAACCTTGACCCACGTCTACTCCCCAAAGTCCTCCGCTCAGTGAATTGCACTAACAAAAAGTGGCTCTCCTTTTGCTCCCACAGAAAGGAGGAGAAGCTTTTATAGACTCACTTTCAACAAACCTAATGCAACAGAGTGCCGGAAGCTATGGCACCTCCCCGGGTGACTACAACAAACCTTGAATCATTTTTTCCCTCCTAAAGAAGGCAGAGAACCTCGAATCCTTTTTATCCCTCCTGGAGATGGCAGAGAACAAAAAACCTTTCACAAGAAGAGAACTTAAAACTCTTTTTCTCCCTCCTGGAGAAGGCATAGTACCTTGAGTACTTGACTTAGAAGCCTCTCTCCCAAGAGAGCCTTCAAGAACACACTATGGCAACAAGATGAGCAATGGTGATCCCCTCACACGCCTTCTCCCTCATGCTAAACCTCACCTTCTCCTTCCTCTCAAACTCTATATTTCTTTTAATAGCTTCTCTCTCAAAGTACCTTCAATAGTCACACAATCCTCTTTTGTTTTAAGAGATTCTTAAAAAATAAATCTTAAGAATAGGCTTCAAGAATCCCTAATATTTGATGTTGGTTGTCACAATTCATACATATGATTAGAGTTCATACAGAATGATTAGTTCAAAAACTAGACCCATCCAGTATAATGTAAACAACCAATCAAATGAACTGTTCAATTTTTCGAACACATCGTAAAGAACAATCTTAATATCCTCCAGGATGATCTGTTTGATTTCCTCTATTTGTACATGATGATTCCTGGAATGATTGGAAATCATCTCTATCAATAGTCCCATACTGTTATCATCATACAGTATGGTTAGTTAATTTCAAGTTAGTCGTCCAGTATGATATGAATATCGTACAGTATGATTAGTTCGAAAATCATGGTTTCGTTTGGTACAATCTTTAGGATGTCCAAATTTTGTCTCTGCCAGTCATACAGTACGATCCAGATTGTATAGTACAATCAGCTATCATTTATTAAACCATCATTTGATTGACTAATTATAAGGATTAATTTAAGTAAGATTTCAAATATTTATATAGTACGATTCACATCAGACAGTACAATTAGTACAAAAATCAAATTTCAAAATCTTACTTAATTTAATCTGGTAACTAGAGTTTTTAGATCGTAATAAATCATATTGTATGATCCAGATCATGCAGTATAATTAGTTAACATAAACTAATTGTTCAATTAGTTAAGCCCATTCTCTCTATAACTGATGGTACAGTAAGATTGTATGCCATATAGTACCTTTAGTACAAAAACTTCCACTCAAAATTTTGACTCCCCTTGTGTGTGTGTGCACTGTCACCCAATTATATACACTGTTATGTGGCCAGACTCATGAAATAAAAAAAAAAGAAAATAAAAGTACAGACTCTTTTACTTAACTTTCTATTCTACCCAATCATGAGTCTTGCTTTAGCATTGAGCAGTGTATATTTTTCTATAATGTTAATACTCACATATAAAAGTAAAATCCAAAATAATCACTAAGAAAGGTAGAAATTCAATCAATAATATTTGTCATCATCAAAATCACAGACTAGGGATCTTGGATTGCAACAATCTCCCCCTTTTTGATGATGACAAATAATGTTAGTTGATAGGTAAGATAAAAATTCTTTTGTCCTAAGCTCCTCCTCACTAGATGATAGATTTAAAAATTAAGAGTTGTAATTTTATTTTTAATGAAAGACAGAAAAAAATAGACTAGTAGAAAATAAAATACAAACAAAGGATTCTATTAAATTGAAACATACTACCAAACATACATTTTCTCCACCTTTTGTCATCCCTAAAAAGAGGAGGAACAATAAACAAAATGAACATTACAAGAAGTAAAAATAGTAAAACAGAAAAATTAGATACTAAAAATATGGATCTTGATTAGGTGGTGGTAGTGGTGGTTGCTGAAAGTACATATGGATTGAGGTGAATTAATCATCAATGTGAGAAAATTTCTCTCCAAACCTTCTATGTCTTCTTTATGCTACTGCTATTGTTCAATGTGATAGTCGAGCCAGGTTTCTAATTGCTCGAGCCACTGAATTACGTCATCGTGAGGGTAGGAAGGGTAGGCAAGTACAGGTGGTGGTATTGGTGGTAGTGCATGCCCACCTACAAGAGCAGCTTCCCCTTCTTCATCAAAATCTCGCTGAGCATACTCTTGCCCTGGTTGGAAAAGAATACGGAAGGAGGCATCCGTATAGAAAATGGGAAGATTATCGAGAGGAGCAGGGTAGTTGATTTAGTATTTTTTGTCTAAGATATAACCTGTGATGTGTTTTAATGTGACATTTTGCTTTCTTCTAGTGTTGGGATGTCGAATGGGAGTCTGTTTTGGATATAATCAATGATCATTAAGGCTTTATCAAATTGGATATTGGACATTATCAGGTAGGTAACTATCAAAAAAAGTGGAGTGATGTTGACATGGTCTCCAGCTTTGGGTTTAATTGAGGTTCAAAGAACATGTTGGATAACCCGAGCATTCTGATTTAGGGTGTGGACTAAGGGTTGATGTAGATTTATGGCCACATTCCTAATAGTCAAGTTGACAAACCTCCAGTCAAAATTAGTTGAAGCGATCAGGGATTATGGATGAGGTCCCTCAGTAGAAAGACCAATATGCTCCCCTAAATCTTCCTTGATGATTTTTATGAGTTATCTACAGACATAGGAGGTCATGATGAAAGTTTCATCATTGATCTTAAGATTTACTAAGAATTTTTAGAGTAGTTTGAAATTAAACGGAAAGGTTAGGGTAAATAGGAATTGAAGAGTGGTAGAGGCAAAGAGGTTCATCACCTCAAAGTTGAGAGCTGGTTGATTTAGCATTCTAGATGGGGTGATTCCAGCCTCCCTAAACTTGTAGTAGGCATCTTCATCTCTCACGGATAGAAATCGATGGTCAAAGTGATGAGAGGAGGAGGAGCTCCCTTGGGTCATTTGGCCGCATTTGCTTCCACTGGCCATTTGAGGATTCAAGGATATAAATGTTGGAATTGAGAGAAGGTAAGTTTGAATGAATTAAAAGCTTAGAAACCCGCCAATTTAGAGAATTGAAGTCGATTATACAGTATGAATTGAGATCATATAATATAATTAGAGAAGTTAAATCGTCTAGATGACTTGTCAGAAAAAGGTGGTCAGATAGTACAGTATGATTGGTATCATATTGGATGATCTTAAGGAATTGTAGCCGTCCCGAGGCATTATTTGAATGACTTTGTGATTAAATGAATTGTATAGTATAAACACCTATTCCTACAGTACGAAATATAATTATCATCGTACCGAACATATTGAATTCATCCTAACAGATTCTAACGCATGTATCATACAGTATAAATGGAGGTTTTTATAGTATGAAATGCAATAATGATCATACCAACCGAGTTTAATCATCCCAATAAATTCTAACACATGTTCATACAGTACGAATGATAGCATTGTACAGTGTGATCAATAATTATTGAGCTCATCTGGTCGTTGATTTATCTAGTGGTTGTGATTTATGCATAGATGTTTATATCGTACAATACGAATGTGGATCACATAATACAAACGTGGATCATACAATATGATAAGAAAATTTTTGTTTTTCATTTTTAAAATTTTTGGTGTACTGAAGAGAGTGTGTGTGATGATCAGGAAATACTTTAAAACAAAAGCAACAAAAAATATGTAAAAATCACAACACATAAAAAAATGTACATACAAAAATACATAAATGTAATATATACAAATTATTGATTTCAAATGATAAAAAAATTGGTTTATCCTGATTAAAGCATGAATGTATATAACACATAGTCTAGTCCTTAAGGTGCTAAAGGTGTCATAGGCTAGGGGTTTAGTGAAGATGTCTGCCAATTAATTTTCAATAGCTACATGATGTTGCTCTATATTCCCTTTTGTCATATGGTCTTTAATAAAATGCTGCCTAATGTCTATGTGTTTATTCCTTGAATGTTGGATAGGATTCTTTGATATGTAGATGGCACTAGTGTTATCACACATGATTTGAATGGTTCCTACAAGTAGTCCAAGATCTAAGATTTATTATTTAAGCCATAGGACTTATACAACATAACTCCCTATAGCTATATATTCTGCTTCAGCGATAGATAGGGCTACAGAGTTTTGTTTTCTACTGGACCAACAAACTAAAGATTTTCTTATGAATTGGCATGTTCCAAAAGTACCTTTTTTATCAACCCTACACCCTGCAAAGTCTGAATTAGAATATATTATGATTTCAAAGGAAGTGTTATGCTTAGGATACCCGATTCGTAAGTTTTAGTTCCTAAGAGATATCTAAGGATTATCTTAACAGCAGTGAAGTGAGATTCTTTTGGATAAGCCTGAAATCTAGCATAAAGATAAACACTAAATATACTATTAAGTTTGCTAGTAGTCAAATAAAGAAGTGATCATATTATTCCTCTGTATTTCTTCTAATCTATTGACTTTCCATTTGGGTCCTTATCTAAATGTATGGTCGAGCTCATGGGGGTGTTTATTACCTTAGCATTATCCATTTCATATTTCTTATGAATATCTTTGATGTATTTAGATTGGCTAAGGAAGGTTCCATCATCAGTCTACTTTACAATAAATCCCAGAAAAAAGTTCAGCTCACCCATCATACTCATCTCAAGTCTCCTCACTTATAGTTTTTGAGAATTTGTCACAAAGATTTTTATTTGTACATGTAAATAGTATATCATCAACATAGATTTACACTATGAGTAGGCCTTTTCCTTCTTTTTTTAGGAAGAGGGTGGTGACTACACTACCCTTAACAAATCCTTTATATAGAAGGAACGTGCTCAGCCTTTCATACTAGGCTCTAGGTGCTTACTTTAATCCATATAAGGCGTTCTATAGTTTGGATACATGATTTGGGAATTTTGAGTTCTCAAAACTTAGGGGTTGCTCAACATATACATCCTTTTTGATTACCCCATTTACGAAAGTACTTTTCGTATCCATTTCATATAGCTTAAATCCTTTAAAGTAAGCAAAGGCTAAGAGCACCCTTATGGCTTCTTGTCTAGCTACTACAACAAAAGTTTTTTTCAAAATCAATCCCATCAATCTGATTTTACCCCTTAGCTACTAACCTAGCCTTATTCCTTACTAATATGCCAGAGTCATTAATTTTATTCTAAAAAACCTATTTGGTTCCTATAACGCTATGGTTTTTAGGTCTACTCACCAATTCCTAAACATCATTCCTAATAAATAGATTTAATTCTTCTTGCATTACTAGGATTCATAATTCATCAGATAAGGTTTAATCTATATTGGTGGGTTCTATCATGGAGATAGATGCAGAATAACTAACCTCCTTCCTAAGTCCATGCCTAGTTCAACACCTTTAGATGGGTTTCCTAAGATTAGTTCTTTAGGATGAATAGAAGAATATCTCCAATCTCTAAAAAAATTCTCCTGAGGTTCTACTCTATCTCCTATAGTAATGGCTTTTACCCCTTGAATAACCTCTACTTCTTCTTCTTCAGGTTTTGATTTAGAGGTCTTATCTGATTCATCAAACACAACATGAGTATACTCTTATACTACTAGGGTCCTCTTATTGAAGATTTTATTAGCCTTCCCTATAGATGAATAACCTAAGAAAACTCCATCGAATTTTGGATCAAATTTTTCTAAGGGTAATTTTCCATTGATTTAGATAAAGTATTTTCCTGCAAAGATATATAAGTGGGAAAGATTGGGTGTCTTACCCTTTAGGAGTTCGTAGGGTGTTTCATTCAGCTTGGATCTAACATTCACTCTATTCAAAACATAACAAGTAGTATTCACTTCTTCTATCCGAAATTATCTCGGGAGAGTGTATTCAGCTAGCATTTTCCTAGCATCTTCTACTAAGGTTCTATTTTTTCTTCAGCTATTCCATTCTATTGAGGGGTTCTAGGGGTAGAGAAGTTATGTTCTATACCTATATCTGTTGCAAATCTGGTTTTGATGATGACAAACATGTTTCCAGTGTGTTTTGCTTGGCTAATCTGTTTCAGGCACAAAAGACCGCGAGCCACTCAAGCCAACTCAAGATCGGGTCCAAGTGTGTCAAATGTATGATTTTTCTTTTTATTGAGTCAATTGTAATGTAACTGATTCCCTAGCTAAGTAACCTTGCACACACACACTCAGAGGGAGAGATTGAGTGAATTAGAGTTTCTGTTGCAATTTTGTTCAGATCGTCCTGGACGATATCCACATCGTCCTGGACGATCCAGTTAAAACAGAAACCCTAATTAGGGCGACTAAGTTAAGAAGGACTGATTGAGCCGATCGTCCTGGACGATCTACGGATCGTACGGGACGATATTCCCAAATCAGAAATTCTCAGCCGCCAGATTAAGTTAGGCAAGTTTTATTTTAAGTATTTTGGTCTGATCGTCCCGGACGATATGTGTTTCGTCCTGGACGATTCACTACAATCATGCCTAAATTAGTCTGGTAATTAAGGAAAGCAATTAATGTTTAATTGATACGATCACATCATCCTAGACGATAGCAGGATCGTCCCGGACGATCGTGATCGTCTTGTGCATTTCAGCTGTACGTCCAGAACTATGTACAGGACGATTTGGGGCCTTTTTGAACTAATCGTACTAGACGATTACCCTATCGTCCGGGACGATCAAGTCATTTTTTGGTCGTCCAGCACAGATTTCTCTAGACGACCCGAACTGTCTTCTGGACGATTTCCTTCAATTTGAACTAATCGTCCCGGACGATCGCAGGATCGTACGGGACGATATGAACAACTTTTTCTACTGATCGTCCAGAAGAGCCAGATCGTCCAGGCTGAAACAGCTGAATTTGAACTGATCGTACAGGACGATCTACCGATCGTCCTGGACGATCTTGGCCGACAAGTTGAGATTTAGGGCAAATTTTAAGCCCTCCTTTAAAAGAACTTTTTCCTAGATTTGGAAAAATCTTTTGCTGCCTTCCTTCCCTGAGAAATCCTAGAGAGAGAGAGAGTTGGGAGAGAGAGAAGAGATCTTGTGAGGGGGAGTTAGTGAGGGATTCACTAAGGTTGCTCCAAGCACGGATCAGAGTCGTCTTCTCCGCTCGTCGTCTGTCGTCTAGTCGGTGTTCTTCGTGGGAGGATCGTTCGCAAGAAGATCCGGGTTCTCTGCCCGCTTCAGGAGGAAGCGAAAGGAGTTCGTGGGTTCTCTGCCCGCTTCAGGTGGAAGCAAAAGGAGTTCGAAGGTTCTCTGCCTGCTTCAGGAGGAAGCGAAAGGAGGTCGGGTTCTCTGCCTCACCGTGTGGTGAAAAGGAGGTGTTTTGTACAGGCTTCTCCGCCTTGCTGTGGGAGCAAAAGGAGAGTCACTTTCGTTTAGTGCAATACCCGGAGGGGAGGCTCCGGGGAGTGGACGTAGGTCAAGTTGACCGAACCACTATAAAATCTGGTTTGCTTTTCTGATTCAGTTTTTGCATTTTACTTTTTAATATAAACTGCTTGGGTGAATATCGTTGGTTGATCTTTTCGTTATTGTTTACTTATTTCCGCTGCTAAGTATCGAAAAGATTTTTGTAGTTATCGTGAAATTTTTAAATAACCAATTCACCCCCCCTCTTGGTTAGCCTCGGGACTAGTTCACTAGGGCTTAACATCCCTTTCGAACTTTCAAGTGGTATCAGAGAGGGATTCAAAATTTCTGTTTAAAAACTTTTGAATTTGATCCAATGGCTAACTGTAATAATCGTAATACTGCTGAAGGTTATTCCATTACCAGACCACCATTGTTTGACAATATTCCTTTTGATTTTTGGAAAACACGCATGTCTACTTTTCTTCAGTCTATTGATTATCGCATGTGGATGTTAGTTAAGGACGGATACGAACCACCTTTTCGAATGGTTAACAATATGAAAACTGAATTGCCATTTGCTGATTGGACGTTTGATGATCGTGATTTAGCACAGTTAAATGCCAAATGTTTGAACTATTTCTTTTGTGCTTTAAAATCTGAGGACTATATGCGTGTTTCTACTTGTACAACGGGAAAAGAGATTTGGGATAGATTATGTATAACATATGAAGGTACAACTGAAGTCAAACAGTCTAGGTTAAACATCTTGTTACATGATTACGAACTTTTTCGCATGAAACCTAGTGAGACTATTTCAGAAATGTACACAAGGTTCACTCAGATTGTTACCTCTTTGCATGCTTTAGGTAGAGAACTTACCAACTACGAAAGAGTGAACAAGATTCTTAGATGTTTGCCTGCTTCTTATGATGCTAAGATTACTGCTATTACTGAATCCAAAGATTTAAATACTTACTCTATTGACAGCTTACTTGGATCACTCATTGCTTACGAGCAAGGGGTGAACCAAAGGCAACTTGATGCAGGTGAACGCAAGAAAGAGAAGACAGTGGCACTAAAGGCCAAAGATTCAGATGCTAGCACTTCCGGGTCTGATAGCGATGATGTTGCCTTAATCACAAGGCAATTCAAAAGCTTTCTAAGGAAGAAACATAAGAACCATCAGAAGTGGAACAAGGGTAAGTTCAATAAAAACTTTAAGGGTTCATCTGAATCGGTTGGTTTTGAATGCAGGAAGCCCGGACACATTAAGGCTGATTGTCTGACACTTAAAGCTCATCCAAGCAAGGAGAAGGGTGAGGAGAAACCAAAGTTCAGAAAGGACAAGAAGCGGATTCAGAAGGCGTTCTGGGCAGACTCTACATCCGACTCTTCTGAGACTGAAGCTGAAGAGGAGGAAACAAACTTGTGTTTGATGGCTGATGATCACCCTGGTCAGTCCGACCAGGAAGAGGTATGTGAGCTTACTTACGATCAGTTATTTGAAGTTTCTGAAAAGATTCATACATCATATAGGAAGCTTAAGAAAACCCATGCTAGTTTGAAACTAGATTATCTGACTTTGCAAAAAGAGCATGAAGTGTTGATTAAGGATCATTCCACCATTGATAGCAATCACATGTCTTTACTAGATGAGTTTGATGAACTGAATAAAAAGCATTCTGATTTAATTGTTGAGCATAACTTGTTAAAAATAGCGCATGTTGAATTAGAACTTGCTTTTAAGAAAGTGAATGATTTGGCATCTGAGTTAGAAAGTATTGAAAGTGCAAAAACGTTTGAAATTGGAAGTTTAAACAAACACATTGAGTTTTTGAAAGTGAAAATCAGTTCTTTTGAAAATAACAAAACACCGCCTACTTTTGAACAATTTTATGCACCGCCACCTTTTAAAAATTTTGTTGCAAGTTCTTCAAAGCATGTTTCATACACTACTAGGAAGAGGCACTATCACTCACGACGTTTAGTTAATCCTTTTCCTGGTGTTAGATGTTTTTCATGTGGCATGTTAGGACACATATCACATACTTGTACTGTTCACCGTAGTACACATTGGGTGTGGAGACCCAAACTGCCTGTTGCACAGCACAGCACGCATGCATCGCATTCTTCTTTTCATAAGATGGAACCCAAACCTGTTTGGGTTCCTAAGACTGACATTTGATGATTTTGTAGGTGTGCTCTCACACAAGACCTCGTGAGAGCATGTGGTACCTGGACAGCGGATGTTCTAGACATATGACTGGAGATGCAAATCAGTTCATTTCGCTGGAGGCCAGAGCTGGAGGCAAGGTTACACTTGGAGATAACACCACCAGGAAGGTGGTAGGCACAGGTATGATTGGTGATTCAAAGAATTTTGTGATTGATAATGTTTTGCTTATAGATGGACTGAAACACAACTTGCTGAGCATTAGTCAACTCTACGACAAGGGATACAACATCAAATTCCTGCCCACTGGCTGCATTTTAAGCTTAAATGATGAAGTTGTTTTGGAGGGGCAAAGGATCAACAACGTCTACAAGCTGGATGTAAGTAGCATTAAATCTGATAATTCAATTTGCTTAAAAACTGCTGCTGATGAGTCTTGGTTATGGCATAGGAGATTGTGTCATGCCAGTATGAAAACCCTTAGGAGAGTCACCCAAAAGGACTTAGTTAGAGGTGTGCCCAAGCTTAAGTTCACTAAGGATCACCTGTGTGGTGCCTGTCAGTTGGGGAAGCAAGTCCAGTCCTCTTTTCACTCAGTTAAGGACATTAGCACCTCTAGACCTTTAGAAGTTCTTCACATGGACCTCTTTGGACCCATTAGCACGGCCAGCTTAGGGGGGAGTGTCTATGGTTTTGTGATTGTTGATGATTATTCAAGGTTCACTTGGGTTAAGTTTTTGTCACACAAATCTGAGTCATTTGATGAGTTTAGATCTTTCTCTACTTGGATTCAGAAGAAGTTAGGATGTGAGATTATTACCATCCATAGTGATCACGGAGGGGAGTTTGAAAATGAAAGATTTGGAAGTTTTTGTGAGAATCATGGGATTAGTCACAATTTTTCAGCTCCTAGGACCCCTCAGTAGAACAGGGTAGCTGAAAGGAAGAACAGGACCTTAGTGGAAGCCGCTAGAGCCATGCTTGCCGAGTATTCACTTCCAAAATACTTTTGGGCTGAAGCGGTGAACACTGCCTGTTATGTGCTGAATAGGGTGAATGTGAGAGTCAAACTGAACAAGACACCTTATGAGATCATTAAGGGTAGAACACCAAATCTGTCCCACCTCCATGTTTTTGGCTGTAAGGTTTTCATTCTGAACAACGGGAAGTCACCCTTAGGAAAATTTGACCCCAAATCTGATGAAGGAGTGTTCTTAGGATATTCAAGTGTGGGGAAATCCTTTAGGGTGTTCAATAGGAGGACTTTGGTGGTGGAAGAAACAACCCATGTAGTGTTTGATGAATCTGATCCTAAGGAGTCTAGATCTGAAGTAGAAGATGAAGAGATTGTTGAGGTTACCCAAGGAGTTGGAAATACAAATTTGGAGGAAAGGGTAGAACCTCAAACCCCATTGCCTAGAGATTGGAGATATTCTTCGAGTCATCCTAAAGAACTGATCTTAGGAGACCCTTCTGAAGGTGTTAGGACTAGGCATGGACTTAGGAAGGAAGTAAACCATTCTGCCTTTATCTCAATGACTGAACCCACCAACATCAATCAAGCCCTGTCGGATGAATTTTGGATTTTAGCTATGTAGGAAGAATTGAATCAATTTGTAAGGAATGATGTTTGGGAGTTAGTAGAAAGACCTAAAAATCAAAGTATTGTGGGAACCAAGTAGGTCTTTAAGAATAAGATGAATGATTCTGGTGTGGTGGTGAGAAATAAGGCAAGATTGGTGGCTAAGGGGTATAATCAGATAGAAGGGATAGATTTTGAGGAAACTTTTGCCCCTGTAGCTAGATTGGAAGCCGTTAGAGTGCTACTAGCCTTTGCCTGTTATAAGGGATTTAAGCTGTTTCAAATGGATGTCAAGAGTGCCTTTTTAAATGGGGTAATTAAAGAAGATGTTTTTGTAGAACAACCCCCAGGTTTTGAGAGTTTCCAATATCCAAGTCATGTCTATAAATTAAAAAAGGCCTTATATGGATTGAAACAGGCACCCAGAGCTTGGTATGAGAGGCTTAGCACATTCCTGTTAGAAAGAGAGTTTGTTAAGGGGAGCATAGACACCACCCTTTTTCTGAGGAGATTAGGAGATGACTTACTCATTGTCCAGATCTATGTTGATGATATAATTTTTGGATCTTCTGATAAATACTTATGTGAAGAGTTTTCTAAAATAATGAGTAAAGAGTTTGAGATGAGTATGATGGGAGAATTGTCCTACTTTTTGAGGTTTAGCATAAGGCAAACGGATGATGGAACCTTTCTCAATCAATCAAAATACACTAAGGACATTTTGAAGAAATATGAAATGGACAAAGCCAAGCCAATCAATACTCCCATGCCCTCCTCAGTTCTGTTAGATAAGGATTCAAATGGAAAATCTATTGATCAGAAGAAGTATAGAGGGATAATAGGGTCACTGCTTTACCTGACTGCTAGCCGACCTGATATCATGTTTAGTGTCTGTCTTTGTGCTAGGTTTCAGGCTGATCCTAAAGAGTTCCACCTGACTGCTGTTAAGAGAATTCTTAGATATCTTTTAGGAACCCCAAACCTAGGAATTTGGTACCCTAGGCACAGCACCTCTTTTGAGATCATTGGATATTCTGATTCTGACTTTGCGGGGTGTAGGGTGGATAGGAAGAGTACTTCTGGGACTTGTCAATTTATAGGACAGTCGTTAGTCTCCTGGTCCAGTAGAAAACAGAACTCAGTTGCACTTTCCACTGCTGAAGCTGAGTACATTGCCTTAGGGAGTTGTGTGGCCCAAGTTCTTTGGTTGAAGCAGCAAGTCTTGGATTTAGGAGTACCTGTTGGCACAATTTCTGTTATGTGTGATAATACTAGTGCCATCTGTATCTCTAAGAATCCAATCCAACATTCTAGGATCAAACACATTGACATTAGGCATCACTTCATTAGGGACCATGTTACAAAAGGGGACATTGAGCTACACCACGTAGCAACTGAAAATCAGCTGGCTGACATATTCACTAAACCACTGGCCTTTGACTCATTCAGCATTTTGAGAACCAGATTAGGAGTGATTGATATAAATGCTTGATTCTGATGACTGCTGATTTATGATTGTTATAATTGGTATTCTGATTTCTGTTAGTTAGTTTTTGTATTGTGATTTCTGATTTCTGTTAGTTAGTTTTGGTTTGATTATTTGCTTTCAATTGATTTTATTTCTTCTGCTGATTTCTGTGTTACCCTTTTTGTTAGTTTGATTTGAGTATTTACTTTGCTATGATTTTCTACCTATTTTTTTATGCTTTTCAAGATCTGATCACCGCTCACTACTTCTGGTGATCTGAATTTTGACTGAGAGTTTTTACCTTGTTTTGGTTTGGAAGCTGATAAGCAGTGATTGACTTCGCTGAATCTGTTAAAGGGAAGAAACATTGATAATTGTTTCTCTTCCTCTAACTCCTTTACTGGTGTATAGTTTCTTTTGAATAAAAATCCTTTTCAAAATTAAAATGTTAGTTTTTGAAATAGAGATTATTTTATCTTCCTACAGTAATCTGCCTCATATCAATAGTGTTTTTCAAAGTCTTGAGTCATTAGTTTGATTTTCTAAACCAAATGATTGCATTTATCATATGTTGTATGGGTTTTGTTTTGTGAATCGTTCTTCCTTACTGCGGAGAGTCATCTCATATGTCTGGAAGATAATCTCACAGCTGAGACTCTTTAATGATTATGAAAAGGAGAAAGCTTATAAAAGATGCGCAGTGCGCCAGATAATTTGAAAAAGAGGCATAAAATGAGCCCAAAACTGAAAAGATGCGAAATTGCCAAATTGGATACACAAAGTGTATAAAAAATCAAAAGATGCGCAAAGCGCCAACCAATTTGCAAAAGAGGCACAAAATGAGCCCAACACAAGCTTTCTTTCCTTTCAGATTATTAAATGTCTTAGAAAAATCTGTGCGCCACTTAATATTTTCAAAAGCTTGAGTCTTGAAAATCCTGATTTCTGATTTTTTACTTTGTAACACTATTATATCAGATATTTTTCTGGAACGAGGCTTAAAAGGATTTCTTTTCAAATCTAATGTCTTTTATTCTGAATCGGATTTTTGTTTTGAAAGGGGTTTGCATCGATAAGGTGCCCGGGGTCGGCGCTACGAACGTTGATTATTTCTAACCTTTTCTGGATTTCAGCGCTGTCAATCGTCCTGTCATTGGTTTTCGAATCTAAAGTCAAGGAAAAATTCTGATTTTCTAAGAGCAGTTTAACCAAAAGTTTTAAATAAAAAAAAAATATAAAAAAAAAAAATAATACTTCTATGTGTTTTTTACGTAAGTTTTATTCGTCTTTTTGTGATTTTGATTTCATGGTTGTGTTTTTTGGATCCTTATCGATCATCTTTATCCTCCATTCTTTTCTGCTTTTCTTCACATCGTCCTAGACGATACACCTATCATCCTGGACGATCCTCTTCATCCTGGACGATCCAAAAACTCATCCTGGATGATTCATTCAAAATCATTCCCACTGCTCCTGCTGCTGAAACTACCCCAATTATTGGTGATCGTCCTGGACGATAATTACATCGGCCTGGACGATATGATCCATATCTTCCTGATACCATCAAACGGCTGACATTGCACCAATTATTTCCCATCGTCCTGGATGATCCACCTCATCGTCCTGGACGATCCACATGTCAGCCACTGGACGATTGGAATTCGGCCCGTCCGACGTATTTATTGTATATCGTCCTGGATGATCCACCTAATCATCCTGGATGATATTTTTCGTCAACGGTCGTCCAGCCTGACTCCTCGGGACGATCGCCTGTGTCTAATCGTCCTGGACGATCTCTGATCGTCCTGGACGATCGGACCGCCTTTTTGACCAATCGTCCAGAACGTCATAAATGACCACATCGTCCCGGATGATCCCGCGATCGTACGGGACGATCCGCCCGTTTTCTATTTAAACAGCGGTTTTCTTCATGTTTTTCACACCGTTTTTCCTCCACTTTCCTTCTCCTTTCCTCCTCTCTGGTTTCCTAATGGCTGGTGGCAAAAGATCTCGTCAAAAGGGGGCCAGTTCGTCCCGGGGACATGTAGATCCTCGCTTCCTGAATGCCGCCGATCAGGCGGCTTTCGAATGCTATCGTAATGTAGGTATCACGCACTCCAAGATTGTCAATCCACGCACTCTCACGTATCCCGTTTTAGACTTGTTCGCACACACCTCCCTCACCTTCATTCTGACCTTAGCCTTTCCCTTCAATCTGGAACTCCTTCGCATCTTCTTTGCCAACTTGCGCATTTCTGCGGACTATTCGACTCTTCGCTCCTACGTAAATCAACGCCCCGTGGAACTCACGACCCACGATTTTCACAATATCCTCAACTTGTCTATCACTGGCGACAAGATCCACACGATCATCACCGATCCTGACTATGATTGGAGTGTCACCAATCACTTCCTTCGCAATACCAACGCACCCTATCACGATAATGCTTGCACTTCCCTTCTCAAGGACGCCCGGACCATTCAGCATGTCCTTCATTCCTCCGTCATTCCAAAGGCGGGGGATCGGATTCACATTACCCCGCTCCTGTCCTTGACCACCTACTACATCATGGCCCGTCGAGAATTTAATGCCTCTGATTTGATCATCCGATACATAGAACATCTCACCACCATTAGAGATCCGGGCCACAGGCGTCGCCCAAATCTAGCTTTAGGTCATCTCATTCACTATGCCTTAGAGACAAAATATGACCTTCAGTATCCTGTCCCTCCTGATGTCCCTCCTTCCTTCTTCACAAACAACTCATTCCACGTCCTACACAGCACCCGCCTACATCCGGAACCTGCCCCAGATGTTGAGGAAGAAGAGGAAGAGGCTGCTCCAGTTCCTGCTGCACCAGAGGCACCTGCACCCCTTCGCATTGCCTCTCCCCTTGACCACCTGGTGCAACGCTTCGACCAGTGGGAGGCCCGTTTTGAATCCTACGTGGTTGCCCAGGAGCAGCAGCACAACGAGGACCTCCAACGCTTCGCGGACTATGCTGCGCAGCAGCAGCAGCAGCACGACCAGGACATGGCCTGGTTTGGAGCTCACTTTCAGGCCATTCACCATTACTTCTACCCTCCACCGCCACCTCCTTCTTCCGATCAGGATCCGCCTCAGTTTTAGTTTTCTGTCGTGTTGTTGTACTGTATATGTTTTATTTTATGTTTTATTTCCGTGTTTATGTTTCTCCCTCCTCCTTTTTGTGATGTCAAAAGGGGGAGTCAGTTGTAGTCGTGTCGTGTCTGTTTCTGTTTTCTATTTCATGTTTTCTGTATTGTTTGAGCTGTTAAATGAAAATTAAAAAAAAATGTTTGTTTTGTTTGATCTGCTAGTTTACCTTTGTTTTCAGACTAATTTACAAATGTTTGCCATCATCAAAAAGGGGGAGATTGTTACAAATCTGGTTTTGATGATGACAAACATGTTTCCAGTGTGTTTTGCTTGGCTAATCTGTTTCAGGCACAAAAGACCGCGAGCCACTCAAGCCAACTCAAGATCGGGTCCAAGTGTGTCAAATGTATGATTTTTCTTTTTATTGAGTCAATTGTAATGTAACTGATTCCCTAGCTAAGTAACCTTGCACACACACACTCAGAGGGAGAGATTGAGTGAATTAGAGTTTCTGTTGCAATTTTGTTCAGATCGTCCTGGACGATATCCACATCGTCCTGGACGATCCAGTTAAAACAGAAACCCTAATTAGGGCGACTAAGTTAAGAAGGACTGATTGAGCCGATCGTCCTGGATGATCTACGGATCGTACGGGACGATATTCCCAAATCAGAAATTCTCAGCCGCCAGATTAAGTTAGGCAAGTTTTATTTTAAGTATTTTGGTCTGATCGTCCCGGACGATACGTGTATCGTCCTGGACGATTCACTACAATCATGCCTAAATTAGTCTGGTAATTAAGGAAAGCAATTAATGTTTAATTGATACGATCACATCGTCCTGGACGATAGCAGGATCGTCCCGGACGATCGTGATCGTCTTGTGCATTTCAGCTGTACGTTCAGAACTATGTACAGGACGATTTGGGGCCTTTTTGAACTAATCGTACCGGACGATTACCCTATCGTCCGGGACGATCAAGTCATTTTTTGGTCGTCCAGCACAGATTTCTCTGGACGACCCGAACTGTCTTCTGGACGATTTCCTTCAATTTGAACTAATCGTCCCGGACGATCGTAGGATCGTACGGGACGATATGAACAACTTTTTCTACTGATCGTCCAGAAGAGCCAGATCGTCCAGGCTGAAACAGCTGAATTTGAACTGATCGTACAGGACGATCTACCGATCGTCCTGGACGATCTTGGCCGACAAGTTGAGATTTAGGGCAAATTTTAAGCCCTCCTTTAAAAGAACTTTTTCCTAGATTTGGAAAAATCTTTTGCTGCCTTCCTTCCCTGAGAAATCCTAGAGAGAGAGAGTTGGGAGAGAGAGAAGAGATCTTGTGAGGGGGAGTTAGTGAGGGATTCACTAAGGTTGCTCCAAGCACGGATCAGAGTCGTCTTATCCGCTCGTCGTCTGTCGTCTAGTCGGTGTTCTTCGTGGGAGGATCGTTCGCAAGAAGATTCGGGTTCTCTGCCCGCTTCAGGAGGAAGCGAAAGGAGTTCGTGGGTTCTCTGCCCGCTTCAGGTGGAAGTAAAAGGAGTTCGAAGGTTCTCTGCCTGCTTCAGGAGGAAGCGAAAGGAGGTCGGGTTCTCTGCCTCACCGTGTGGTGAAAAGGAGGTGTTTTGTACAGGCTTCTCCGCCTTGCTGTGGGAGCAAAAGGAGAGTCACTTTCGTTTAGTGCAATACCCGGAGGGGAGGCTCCGGGGAGTGGACGTAGGTCAAGTTGACCGAACCACTATAAAATCTGGTTTGCTTTTCTGATTCAGTTTTTGCATTTTACTTTTCAATATAAACTGCTTGGGTGAATATCGTTGGTTGATCTTTTCGTTATTGTTTACTTGTTTCCGCTGCTAAGTATCGAAAAGATTTTTGTAGTTATCGTAAAATTTTTAATTAACCAATTCACCCCCCCCTCTTGGTTAGCCTCGGGACTAGTTCACTAGGGCTTAACATCCCTTTCGAACTTTCAATATCTTGATAGAAAGATTCAAACCTATCATTTTCAAATTATCCACCATTATCACTATGAATGGTTGAAATTTCACATCCTAATTTCTTTTGAATCCAAGTGGAGAAGGTTATAAATTTCTCAAATTATTCACTCTTATGTGCTAAGAATCTAACCCAAGTAAATCTAGAGTTATCATCTATAATTATAAATCCATATGTCTTCCCTCCTAGGCTGGCTATACTAGCTGGTCCAAATAGGTTCATGTGGAGGATTTTTAGTGGCCTAGAGGTGTTGATGTCCTTAATTGAATGAAATGAAGACTTGACTTATTTTTGTAGTTGGCAGGCATTATATAGGTGGTTCTTATTGAAGTCCAACTTAGGTATGCCTCTAACGAGGTCATTTTGGGTGATCTTCCTAAGAGTTTTTATGCTCGCATGATTTAGTCTCCTATACCATAGCCAGGAATCATTAACTATTATTTTCAAACATATGGAATTTGAATTTTCAATACAGTTCAAGTCTAGCATGTAAACATTATTCATTCATTTTCCTTCTAACATAAGTGTTTTATTTAAATTAATTATATATATTTAGAAAAGTAATTTAATATCAAAACCTTTATTACATAGTTGATTAATACTTAGTAAGTTATGCTTTAAACTATTAACTAGTAAAACATTTTTAATAATAAAGCTTTTAGCATTGTCAATCATACTTGAGCCCACCACTTTCCTTGTGGTGTTGTCTCCTAGTGTTATCTTGCCTCTTGACCTACCCTCAAGTGTGATGAACTTCTTCATATCACCAGTCATGTGCCTTGAGCATCCACTATCCAAGTACCATATGCTCTCACTAGGCCTTTTGTGAGAGCAACCCTATATAGTCATTCAAATATTAGATTTGGGAACCCAAGTGAGTTTGGGTTCCACCTTATGCTTGAATAAATGTGATGAATGCGTGTTATGCTATGATGCATGCAAATTTTGCCTCCACACTAGATGTGTCTTGCGGTGGATTGTGCAAGTGCGGGCTATGTGACCTAATATGCCACAAGAATAACACCTAACACCAAGAAATGGATTTACTAACCTGTGTGGGTCATGGTTGAAAGTACGAGATGCGCCAAGAGGGTGGGGGGGGGGGATGAATTGGTATTTTAAAAAATTCAACCCTACACAAGAGTTCTAATTTTTTTTTGTATTTTTAAAAGATAACTCAACGAATAACGTGCGGAAGCAAATACAACTTTCACAATGATGATATTGATGATTCAATTGTAAATTTCACAACACAAGATTTAAATCATGATTTTTCACCAAGCATTTTAACGTACTAATTAAAAGCATGAAAAGTAAAGTACGGTAAACAGGAAAAAACACACCAGAGATTTTTATAGTGGTTCGGTCACTTGACCTACATCCACTCCCCGGAGTCCTCTACTCCGGGATTTGCACTAGTAAAAGTTGACTCTCCTTTTGCCCCCACAGCAAGGCGGAGAAGCCTTTACAATACTCACTTTCACCTCCCTCGGTGCGGTGGAATACCAAACGCTATGTCACCCTCCTGGTGACGACAGCGGACCTTCTTGTTTTTCTCCCTCCTGGAGATGGCAGAGTACCTTGGCGATGTTGATCTTGAAGTGACTCTTCCCTCGAGAACTTTCTTGAAGCTTCCTAAAGCCATAAGAGGAGCAAAGCAAGCAGCTAGCTTGGAGCCACCGTGTGATCCCCTCACACTACTTCTCCCTCACGCTCAAGCTCACCTTCACCTTCCTCTCTCAAGCCCTGGATCTCTCCAAAAACTTCTCTCTAACGAATCCCCTTCTTTCCTCAAAGCCTCTCACAGCAAAAGGATAGATCAACAACTCCTTAAAAAAAATTTTAAGTTGTTTTTATATCAGGCTTCAGAAAACCCTAAAAGTTTTAACTTTTGTTTTTCTGTTCGTACAGTACGACATATAATCGTACAGTACGATCAGTTCAATTACAGCTCCGTCCAGTACGAGTACAGACGAACAGTTATCAAATTTTATACATATCGTACTGTACGATATGTATATCGTACATGATGATACTATTAATTCGTACTGTTCGTACAAGACGAACTGTGGGACGATCCTTGGGATAAAAGAATTTGTCTTTGTCAGTCGTCCAGCACTCCTTTAGTCGTACAGTATGATTAGTGTTTTTTAGGATATCGTCCTGTACGATACGAATATCATCCAGGATGAATAGAACAAAAATTCTTGGTTTCGTCTGGTATGATCGATGGGACGAATGAAATCATCTCTGTGGGTCATCTAGCACTCCACTAGTCGTACAATACGATTAGTTCATTTCTTGATATCATCCTATACGATATGAATATCGTCCAGGACGAACAGAACAAAAAACCTTGGTTTCGTCTGGTACGATCTCTGGGATGAATGAAATCATCTCTGCTAGTCATACGGTACGATATATGATCGTACAGTACGATCGACTTTTAAATTAGAAACCAACGTTTATTTCCTGATTAGGGAGATAATTTTGGTAAGTATTAATTAATCGTACAGTACGATAAGCATCATACAGTACGATCAGTTCAGGAAATCAAAATTAAGAACTTACCAAACTTATTCTGGCGGCTAGGGTTTCTCAATTGTATCTTATCGTACAGTACGATCTGTATCATACAGTATGATCTGTATCGTACAGTACGATCTGTATCATACAGTACGATCTGTATCGTACAGTATGATTAGTTTATAAATTTAATCATTTGAAAATTAGCCATTAGCATGAGTATTTTTGATTAATCGTATAGTACGATACTAAATCATACAGTACGATATTCTTAAAAAAATTTAAAACATTTAAAACAATTCTCCCCCTGTATGTGTGCATGGTTGCTCCTTTCACATGCATGCTTCTGTGGCAAACTCAAGAAAATAAAAATAAAGAAATAAAAATTACAGACTTTTCAACATCCTATTTTACCCGGTTTGAGTCTCCAGTAATCTTGAGCAGTGTGCATCTGACCTGAAATGTTAGTGCTCATATATAAGGAT
This sequence comes from Dendrobium chrysotoxum, assembly GCA_019925795.1. Taxonomy (NCBI): domain Eukaryota; kingdom Viridiplantae; phylum Streptophyta; class Magnoliopsida; order Asparagales; family Orchidaceae; genus Dendrobium; species Dendrobium chrysotoxum. The sequence continues at coordinate 58,614,156 of CM034312.1, forward strand.
AAAGCATTTGTAATCTAAAGGAAGTCTATATGGATTCAGTAAGTATTAGTTGTCACCATCAAAATTAAGTGCTCGGGATCCTGGATTTCAACAATCTCCCCCTTTTGGATGGTGTCAAATAATATTTTCTGATGGATAGTTGTTCTGACTTCCTTAGCTCCCCCTCAGAAGAATAACTTATTAATTTTTAAATAGGAGGAGAAGAAATAATTTTTTTTTGTTATAACATATAGAGAAAAAAATATAACAAGATAGAAAAAACATGTAGTGAAAATATAAACAACTAATATCATTAATAGTAAGCAAAAACAGAACAATACAGAACTCACAGAAACGTCTCCCCCTTTTGACAGCACCAAAAAGGGAAGAACAAGAAAACAACTATAATGACAACAAATAGAAAACATAAATAACTACAATAACTCAAAAATCTGGATCCTGATCTGGAGGTGGTGGTGGAGGTTGTGGAAACAGTTGGTGGTACTGATGGAGGGATGCAAACTGGTGATCTATCGATATGAAGCGCTCCCTAAACCATTTCATATCAGTTTCATGCTCCTGATGTTGCTGAGCAATGTGGGCATCCAACCTAGTCTCCAGGCGATCAAGGCATTGAATAATGTCATCTTGAGGGTAGTTAGGAGGAGCAAGACCAGGTGGGTGGATTGGTGGTGGTGGAGGGGCATCAACAGGAGCAGCAGCCTCTTCGTCATCAAACTCGGGATCGGCGGGAGCAGCCCCCCGATGGAACAAGATATGAAAAGAGGCATCCAAGTAGAAGATAGGAAGATGATCTGGAGGTAGCAGATAATGAAGTTGGTACTTGGCATCTAGGATGTATCCTATGACATGCCCTAAAGCAAGGTTCAATTTGCGGCAGGCACCGGGATATCGGTAGGCAGACAGGGTATGGATATAGTCAAAAACCATTTATGCTTCATTGAATTTTGTTCTAGACATGATTAGATATGTGACGACAGAAAGTAGTGGAGTAATATGGATTCGGTCTCCAGCTTTGGGTATAATGGATGTGCGAAGGACATGCTGGATAACGCAGGCATTCTGATTCAGGGTTTGGACCAGGGGTAGGTGTTGATTGGAGGGGACACCTCTAAGGGTCATATTTACTGATGTCCAATCATAGTCATGGGAGATCATAGATTGGGGATGAGGGCCGTCAGTGGACAGCCCGATGTGTGCAGCAATGTCATTGACAGTGATAACGACATTCTGTTTACACATAAGAAGTGAAAGTTGTGTTTTCTAGGTTGATTCTGATATTGGCAAGAAACTCAAAAAAAAGTTCAGAGTGAAAAGGAAAGGCAAGAGTCAAAAGGAATTGAAGGGTGGTAGATGCGAACAGGTTCATCACCTCGAAATTTAGAGCGGCTTAATTCAGCATGCGAGATGGTGTGACTTTGGCTTCCTTGATTTTAATATATGCTTTCTTATATGCATCGGAGAGAAAACGATCATCGAAACTTCGAGAGGAAGAGGAGCTCCCGACGACCATTCGACCGCGCTTACTAGAACCAGACATGGTGGAAGAAAGGATTTGAGAAAAGGGAGGAAATTTGAAGTGAGTGAGGGTGAGTGATTGTATGCAAAGACTCCCTCCATTTTATAGAATTTGGGAACTATCGTACAGTACGATTGCATATTGTATAGTACGATAGGTGCAATAATATCGTCTGGACGATCGTTCAAAAAGCGAGTCAAATCGTACAGTACGATCAGAATCGTACTATACGAACGTGAGTGTGAGGCGTACGTCCCAAGGAGTCGTCTGAATGACCTTTGACAAAAATAATCGTCCAGTACGAACATGTGTTCGTACAGTACGATAGGTAATAATATTCGTACCGGCTGAGTTTAAATTCGTACTAATCCATTTGACACGTGGATCGTACAGTATGATAGGTATTTCGTACAGTACGATGACCAATAATGTGTATCGTACGGTACGAGTGGTGAATCGTACAGTATGATAGGTACATGAAATGAAAGATCTGGACCGTGAATGGGAATGGACGGCTGAGATTGGAGTTATTTGAACGTTATCGTACAGTACGATATTGGATCTTACAGTACGATATTGGATCATACAATACGATGGTCAGAGAATTTCAAGATTTGTGAGCAGCATGGTAAGAGGATCAGGAAACCATTTTTTTTTCTTTTCTTTTTTTTATTATTATATTATATTTTTTTTATTTTTGAACAAACTAATCATAACAAACAAAATTATTTTTTTTTATTTTTTTATTTTTTTATTTTATTATTTTTTTTAGGCTTGAATGTCTATGACACCTAATTTTATTCTTAAAGTGCTAAATGTGTCATAATCTAGTGGTTTTGTGAAAATGTCAGCCAATTGATCTTCAGTAGCAACGTGGTGCAGTTCAGTATCTCCTTTGGCTACATGATCTCTAATGAAATGATGTCTAATGTCTATATGTTTTGTTCGTGAATGTTGAATTGGATTTTTGGATATGCAAATAGCACTAGTGTTGTCACACATGATCGGAATGGTTCCTACAGGTAGTCCTAGATCTACAAGCTGTTGTTTTAACCACAAAACCTGTGCAACACAGCTACCTACCGCTATATATTCTGCTTCGGCTGTTGATAGGGCTACTGAATTTTGTTTCCTACTGGACCATGAAACTAACGATTGTCTAATGAATTGACAAGTGCCAGAAGTGCTTTTTCTATCTACCCTACATCCTGCAAAGTCTGAATCTGAGTACCCTAAGATTTCAAAAGTAGTGCTGTATCTAGGATACCAAATTCCTAAGTTCGGGGTGCCTAGTAGATATCTAAGAATTCTTTTGACAGCAGTCATGTGAGATTCTTTCGGGTCAGCTTGAAAGCGGGCACAGAGACACACGCTAAACATTATGTCTGGTCTACTGGCAGTCAGATAGAGAAGCGATCCAATTATTCCCCTATACCTCTTTTGATCTACAGACTTCCCACTGGGATCTTTATCCAATTGAATGTTAGAGCTCATGGGTGTATTCATAGCCTTAGCATTGTCCATTTCTTATTTTTTCAAAATATCATTGATGTACTTAGACTGGCTAAGAAACATTCCAACTTCCGTTTGTTTTACACTAAATCCAAGGAAGTAACTAAGTTCTCCCATCATACTAATTTCAAACTCGTCACTCATTATTATTGAAAATTTATTACATAAGCTTTTCTCCATCGATCCGAACAAGATGTCATCTACATAAATCTGAACAATGAGTACTTCAATTCCTACCTTCTTCAAAAATAAGGTGGTGTCCACACTACCCTTAACAAAGCCTCTATCTAGTAGGAACGTACTAAGTCTTTCATACCAGGCTCTAGGTGCTTGTTTTAACCCGTATAGTGCCTTTTTCAGTTTGAACACGTGGTTTGGAAATTGTGAGTTTTCAAACCCCGGAGGTTGCTCCACATAAACATCTTCCTTGATTACCCCATTCAGGAAGGCACTCTTGACATCCATTTGATATAGCTTAAAATCCCTAAAACAAGCAAAGGCTAACAGTACCCTGATGGCTTCTAGTCTAGCTACCGGAGCAAAGGTTTCTTTAAAATCTATACCTTCAATTTGGTTATACCCCTTTGCTACTAACCTAGCCTTGTTTCTCACTACTATCCCAGAGTCATTCATTTTATTTTTAAAGACCCATTTAGTTCCAACCACACTTTGTTCTTTAGGTTTTTTGACTAATTCCCATACATCACTCCTAATGAATTGATTCAACTCTTCTTGCATTTCTAGGATCCAAAATTCATCTCCTAAGACGTGATCTATACTCGTGGGCTCAATCATAGATATGAATGCAGAATGACTAACCTCTTTCCTAAGTCCATGCCTAGTTTTTACCCCTTCTGATGGGTCTCCTAAGATCAGCTCTCTAGGATGACTAGAAGAGAATTTCTAATTTCTAGGCAGATGTTCCTGAGGTTCCGCTCTAGTCTCCATGGTAATGGTTTCTACTCCCCGTATAACCTCAACTTCTTCTTCTTCATGATTAGGTTCAGAGGTCTTATTGGATTCATCAAATACCACATGGGTGGACTCTTCTACTACTAGGGTTCTCTTATTGAATATTCTATAGGCTTTACCTACAAATGAGTAGCCTAGGAAAACCCCTTCATCAGATTTAGGATCGAACTTTCCTAAGGGTGACTTGCCATTGATTAGGATGAAGCATTTGCAACCGAAAACGTGTAAGTGGGAAAGATTTGCGGTCCTACCCTTAAGCAACTCACAGGGGGTCTTATTAAGTTTGGATCTAACATTTACCCTATTTAACACATAGCACGCGGTATTTACTGCTTCTGCCCAAAAGTATCTAGGGAGAGTGTATTCAGCTAATATAGCCCTAGCAGCTTCAACTAAAGTTCTATTCTTTCTTTCTGCTATTCATTTTGCTGAGGAGTTCTAGGAGCAGAGAAATTATGTTCTATTCCAACATCTTTACAAAATGATTCAAATTTATCATTCTTAAATTCCCCACCGTGATCACTATGAATTATTGAAATTACACATCCTAATTTCCTTTGAATCCAAGTGGAGAAAATTCTAAACTATTCAAACGACTCACTCTTATGAGCTAGGGATTTCACCCAATTAAACCTAGAGTAGTCATCCACTATTATAAACCCATACAACTTCCCTCCTAGGCTGGCTGTACTAACAGGTCCGAACAGGTCCATGTGGAGAGTTTCTAGTGGCCTAGTGGAGTTGATATCTTTGATTGCATGAAATGAAGATTTAACTTATTTTCTTAATTGGCAAGCATCACAGAGATGATCCTTAGTAAAATCTAACTTTGGTATGCCTCTAACTAAGTCTTTCTGAGTGATGTTCCTAAGTGTTTTCATACTAGCATGGCATAGTCTCCTATGCCATAGCCAAGAGTCATTCTCTATTATTTTCAGACACAAAGAGTTTGAGATTTCAATGCAGTTCAAATCTAACATGTAAACATTATTTATGCGTTTTCCTTCTAACACAAGTGAATCATTTAAGCTAATCATGCATTTATTAGACAGGAATTTTATGTCAAAGCCCTTGTCACATAGTTGACTTATACTTAGAAGATTATGCTTTAAACCATGAACTAAAAGTATATTCTCAAAAATCAAATTTTTAGTGTTTCCAATGATACCTGAGTCCACCACTTTCCTGGTGGTGTTGTCTCCCAAAGTTACCTTGCCTCATGACCTGGCCTCTAGTGTCACAAACTGCTTCATGTCTCCAGTCATGTGTCTAGAGCAGCCACTGTCCAGGTACCACATGCTCTCACTAGGTCTTTTGTGAGAGCATCCCTACAATGTCAATCACGGATTATCTTTGAGAACCCAAGTGAGTTTGGGTTCCACCCTATGCTTATATGAATGAAATGTATGCATGTTATGCTGTGATGAATGTGATTTAGGTCTCCACACTAGATTTGTCCTATAGTGAATTGAGCACGTGCGGGCTATGTGACTTAGTATGCCACAAGAATCACTTCTAACACCTGGAAATGGGTTTACTAATCTACGAGGGTGGTAGTGCCTATTTCTGGGTTTGGATGATGCATGCCGTGCTGGTTTTGAATGAGATGATTCACATGGTGGAGGCTGAAAAAACTCAGCAAACGTGGGAGATTTTTTATTGTTTTTGAATACATGAAGGTTTTCATTTAAAAATTTGTTCTCTTGGTTAAGACTAGCATATTCGAATCTCAATGCATACTCACTACTATTAAGTTCCCCTGCTAGTTCTTCTAGTTCCTTAAATGCATTCTCTAATTCAACATGTGATGATTTCAAGGTATCGTGTGCAGTGGTTAACTCAATATGCTTCTTGTTTAATGCATCGTATTCATCAAGCAAAGACATATGATCTTTATCTAAGTCAGAAACATTCTTTACTACACTAGCATGCTCCTTTTGTAAAGTACTAAACTCAGTCTTAAGACTAACATGCTTTTTCTTCAACTTTCTATACGAGTCATGGATTTTTTCAGAAATAACAAGCAGTTCATCGTAAGACAGTTGACATACCTTATCTTGATCTGATTGATCAAGATTATCATTAGTCATAAGACACAGATTCGTTACCTCCTCCTCTGCTTCTTCTTCCGATGATTCTGAGGCAGAGTCGGTCTAAAATGCTTTTTGAGTCTTAAATTTGCCCTTCTTGAACTTTGATCTTTCCTCACCCTTTTCCTTGGTTTGATGAGTCTTGATGTTGGGGCAATCAGCTCGGAGATAACCGGGTTTCCTGCACTCAAAGCAAATTGTCTCAGATGCAACTTTAGTATGCTTTGAGTTTTTACCTTTGTTCCAATTGCTTTGATGACGGCGCTGCTTTCTTTTCAAAAAATTTTTAAACTGACGAGTCATCAAGGCGATGTCATCATCTTCCTCCGCTGCTGAGCTGTCACTTTCGGAATTATTTGCTTTTAAAGCCACCGCTCGCTCCTTATTCTTTTCACCTGCATCACTTTGTCATTGACTCACTCCTTGCTCGTAGGCAATGAGTGACCCAAGCAAATTGTCAATAGAATAAACATTCAGGTCTTTTGGCTCAGTTATTGCAGTGATTTTAGCATCATATGAGCTAGGCAAACATCGCAGTATTTTATTTACTTTTTCTGAGTTAGACAACTCTCTTCCTAAAGCATGTAGAGATGTTACAATCTGGGTGAATCGAGTGTACATGTCAGATATAGTTTCACTTGGTTTCATGCAGAATAGTTCGTAATCATGTAGCAATATGTTCAACCTAGATTGTTTGACCTCACTAGTTCCTTCGTACGTGATACATAGTTTGTCCCAAATTTGCTTACCAGTAGTACAAGTTGATACTCACATATAGTGTTCTGATTTTAATGCACAAAAGAAATAATTTAGATATTTAGTATTTAGCTGTGCAAGTTCTCTATCCTCAATGCTCCATTCATTAAATGATAGTTCAGTTTTAATTCCGTTCAACATACAAAATGGTACAGAATAACCTTCTTGGACTAACATCCACATGTGATAGTCTAAAAACTGTAAAAATGTAGACATGCGTATTTTCCAGAAATCAAACGGTATGTTGTCAAATAAAGGTGGACGAGTTATAGAATAACCCTCCAAAGTGTTACGGTTACCAAATTGAGCCATGGATCTTACGTTTCTAGGTTTTCTAAAACACTATTTTGAAACCCCGCTCTGATACCACTTGAAAGTATGAGATGCGCCAAGACGGGGGGGGGGGGGGGGGGTGAATTGGTATTTTAAAAAATTCAACCCTACACAAGAGTTCTAATTTTTTTTTGGTATTTTTAAAAGATAACTCAACGAATAACGTGCGAAAGCAAATACAACTTTCTCAACGATGATATTGATGATTCAATTGTAAATTTCACAACACAAGATTTAAATCATGATTTTTCACCAAGCATTGTAACGTACTAATTAAAAGCATGAAAAGTAAAGTACGGTAAACAGGAAAAAACACACCAGAGATTTTTATAGTGGTTTGGTCACTTGACCTACATCCACTCCCCGGAGTCCTCTACTCCGGGATTTGCACTAGTAAAAGTTGACTCTCCTTTTGCCCCCACAGCAAGGAAGAGAAGCCTTTACAATACTCACTTTCACCTCCCTCGGTGCGGCGGAATACCAAACGCTATGTCACCCTCCTGGTGACGACAGCGGACCTTCTCCTTTTTCTCCCTCCTGGAGATGGCAGAGTACCTTGGCGATATTGATCTTGAAGAGACTCTTCCCTCGAGAACTTTCTTGAAGCTTCCCAAAGCCACAAGAGGAGAAAAGCATGCAGCTAGCTTGGAGCCACCGTGTGATCCCCTCACACTACTTCTCCCTCACGCTCAAGCTCACCTTCACCTTCCTCTCTCCAGCCCTGGATCTCTCCAAAAACTTCTCTCTAACGAATCCCCTTCTTTCCTTAAAGCCTCTCACAGCAAAAGGATAGATCAACAACTCCTTAAAAAAAATTTTAAGTTGTTTTTATATCAGGCTTCAGAAAACCCTAAAAGTTTCAACTTTTGTGTTTCTATTCGTACAGTACGATCTATAATCGTACAGTACGATCAGTTCAATTACAGCTCCGTCCAGTACGAGTACAGACGAACAGTTATCAAATTTTATACATATCGTACTGTACGATATGTATATCGTACAGGACGATACTATTGATTCGTACTGTTCATACAAGATGAACTGTGGGACGATCCTTGGGACGAAAGAATCCTTCTCTGTTAGTCGTCCAGCACTCCTTTAGTCGTACAGTACGATTAGTGTTTTTCTGGATATCGTCCTGTACGATACAAATATCATCCAGGACGAATAGAACAAAAATTCTTGGTTTTATTTGGTACGATCGATGGGATGAATGAAATCGTCTCTGTCGGTCGTCCAGCACTCCAGTAGTTGTACAATACGATTAGTTCATTTCTTGATATCGTCCTGTACGATATGAATATCGTCCAGGATGAACAGAACAAAAAACCTTGGTTTCATCTGGTACGATCTCTGGGACGAATGAAATCATCTATGTCAGTCGTACGGTACGATATATGATCGTACAGTACGATCAATTTTTAAATTAGAAACTAACGTTTATTTCTTGATTAGGGAGATAATTTTGGTAAGTATTAATTAATCATACAGTACGATAAGCATCGTACAGTACGATCAGTTCAGGAAATCAAAATTAAGAACTTACCAAACTTATTCTGGCGGCTAGGGTTTCTGAATTGTATCTTATCATATAGTACGATCTGTATCGTACAGTACGATACTAAATCGTACAGTATGATATTCTTAAAAAAATTGTAAACATTTAAATTAATTCTCCCCCTGTGTGTGTGCATGGTTGCTCCTTTCACATGCATGCTTCTGTGGCAGACTTAAGAAAATAAAAAAAAAGAAATAAAAATTACAGACTTTTCAACATCCTATTCTACCTGGTTTGAGTCTCCAGTAACCTTGAGCAGTGTGCATCTGACCTGAAATGTTAGTGCTCATATACAAGGATAAAGCATTTGTAATCTAAAGGAAGTCTATATGGATTCAGTAAGTATTAGTTGTCACCATCAAAATTAAGTGCTCGGGATCCTGGATTTCAACAATGGTGCCTCCTCCTAGGTTTATGTGATGCATGATATATTGAGGGCTTATGAAATTATTCTAAGGTAAGTGGAGGTTTGTTATTCTCAAGTGCAATAATTTTTGCTTCCAAAAATTTATTTACACTTTCTTGAATGGACATTTCAATTTTTAATGAATCCTCCCTGTCATTTATTTCTAATTCAGATGCTTCTAATACTTTGTATGCTTTCTCTAGTTCAATATGCAATATTTTTAAGGATTCGTGTGCATTAGTTATGTTGATATGCTTCTTATTTAAGGCATCATACTCATCAAGCAAGGTCATGTGATCATTATCTAAATTAGAATGCTCGGTAATTAAACTTGCATGTTCTTTTTGCAAAGTAGATAATTCAGTGTTAAGACAAGCATGCATCTTTTTTAGATTCCTATACGAATCATGAATATTTTAAAAAATAATGAGCAATAAATCATAGGAAAGTTGACATACCTCATGTTGATCTGATTGATCAAGATTATCGTTATCCATAAGAAACAAGTTTGTTACCTCCTCCTCTGCTTCTGAATTTGAAGATTCTAAGTCAGAGTCAACCCAGAATGCTTTTTGTGTCTTTTGCTTGTCTTGCTTAAACTTTAGCTTCTCTTCACCATTCTCCATGATTAGATGAGTCTTCAAGTTGGGGCAGTAAGTTTAGAGGAGGCCTGATTTCTCGCATTCGAAGCAAATTATGTCAGAAAAAAGTTTAACATTTTTGTTACTTTTACCTTTGCTCCAATGCTGTTGATGATGCCTCTATTTTCTATTCAGAAAGCTCTTGAACTATCGTGTCATTAAGGTGATGTTATCATCCTCCTCCACTGTAGAACTTGTACTGTCAAAAATTATTTATTTTTAATGTTACAGTTCTCTCCTTCTTCTTCTCTCCTGCATCACTTTGCCTTTGACTCACTGCTTACTCGTAGGCAATTAGTGATCCAAGCAAATTATCACTCCAGTAAACATTCAAGTCTTTAGATTCAATAATTACATCATAAGAATTAGGTAGATAAGGTAGAATCTTATTCCCTTTTTTAGAATATGTAAGTTCTCTACCTAATGCATGCATGGATGTCACTATTTGTGCAAACCTAGTATACATTTCAGAAATTAATTCACTAGATTTTATGTGAAATAGTTCGTAGTCATGAAGCAGGATATATAACCTAGATTGTTTTACTTCACTAGTTCCTTCATATGTTATACATAGTTTATCCCAAATATCTTTTCCTATGGTACAAGTGGATACATACATATAATCTTCAGATTTCAATGCACAGAAGAAAAAGTTTAAATATTATGCATTCAGTTAGGCTAAATCCTTATCCTCATTACTCCATTCAATAAATGATAGTTCAGTTTTGATTCCATTCACAAGATGAAAAGGTGCAGAATATCCTTCCTGGACTAACATCCACATATGATAATCTATAGATTATAAAAAGATTGACATGCAAATTTTCTAAAAGTCAAAAGGTATATTATCAAATAAAGGTGGATGGATTTTCAAAAGTTTTCTAAAACTTTATTTTTGAAACCCTCTCTGATACCACTTGAAAGTTTGAGAAGGTTGTTAAACCTCACAGAACTAGCTTGAGGCTCATCAAGAGGGGGTATGAGTTGGTAATTTAAAAAATTTTAAGTAGGAATTCTATTCCTTTTTTTTAGTTTTCAAAAACTTTGAAATAAAGAGCTTGATCACTCGATGAGGAAGCAAATAATTTAATAATAATTAAGATATTGATGATGAAATTCTAATTAACATAGTAGAATAATAATCTCAAATTTTCATCAAGCAATTATCATAGAAATTAAGTGTGAAAAGTAAAATGTAGAAAATGAAAGAGCACATCAGAAATTTTATAGTGGTTTGATCAGCCTTTATCTACATCCACTCCCCAGAGTCCTTCACTCTAGGAATTGCTCTAAGAAAAATTGACTCTCCTTTTGCTCCAACAGTAAGGCTGAGAAGCCTTTACAGACTCACTTTCACCAAACTTGATGTGGAAGAGTGTCAGAAGCTATGTTACCTCCCCCGGTGATGGTAGTGAACCATGAATCATTTTGCTCCCTCCTGAAAAAGGTAGAGAACCCAAAATACTTTTTCTCCCTCCTAGAGATGGCAGGGAACTAGAATCCTTTGATAGGTGGAGAACTTCAAATCCTTTTTCTACCTTCTAGAGAAGGGAGAATACCTCAAGGACTTGAATTAGAAGCCTCTCTCCCATGAGAGCCTTCAAGGACACACCAAGGCCATAGGAAGAGCAAGGGTGTAGCTATCCTGGAACAACCGTGTGATCACCTCACACTTCTTCTCCCTCATACTCAACCTCACCTTCTCCTTCCTCTAAAATCCTGGATTTTTTTTTAAAAGCTTCTCTCTCAAAGTACCTTCAGCAGTCACACAATCCTTTCTTATTTTTAAGAGATTCTTAAAAAATAAATCTTAAGAATAGTCTTCAAGAGACCCTAATATTTTAAGTTGGTTGTCACTATTTATATAGTACAATTGGAGTTCATACATTATGATCAATTTAAAAATTAGACCCATCTAGTATAATGTAAATAGTTGTTCAAACAAACTATTTAATTTTTTGAGCACATCGTACAATACGATCCGAATATCATCCAGGATGATCTGTTTGATTTCCTCTATTCGTAAAGGATGATTTTAGGGATGATTAGAAATCATCTCTATCAATCATTCCTATACTATACAGTATGGTCAGTTGATTTCAAGTTAGTCATCCTGTACGATATCAATATTATACAGTATAATTAGTTTAAAAATTATGGCCACGTTCTTTGGGATGACTAAATTTTGTCTCTGCTAGTCGTACGATACGATCCAGATCTTACATTATGATCATCTATTATTTATTAAAACAGAATTTAATTAACTAATTATGAGGGTTAATTTAAGCAAAATTTTAAATATTTGTACAGCACGATTCACATCGTACAGTACGATTAGTTCAAAAACCAAAATTTAAAATCTTACTTGGCGGCTAGGGTTTTTAGATCACAATGAATCATACAGTACGATCTTGATCATACAATATGATTAGTTTATAGAAACTAATGATTCAATTAGTCTTTAAGCACAATCTCTCTATAACTAATCATACAGTATAATTGTAAGTTGTACAGTATGTATAGTTCAAAAAATTCCACTTAAATTTTCACTCCCCCTGTGTGTGTGCATGATCACCCAATTATATACACTCTTCTATGGCCAGACTTAAGAAATAGAAAATAAAGAAAATAAAAGTACTGACTCTTTTACTTGATATCCTATTCTACTTAATCTTGTGTCTTGCTTTAGCCTTGAGCAGTATGTATTTTACTAGCAATGTTAGTGCTCACAAACAAAAGTAATATCCAAAATATTTATTGAGAAAAGTAACAATTCAATCAATAATATTTGTCAACTTCAAAATCACAGACTAGGGATCCTAGATTGCAACAGAATCCTTTGAGATTTTATTTGGGTCCGGGAAATGTAATATGAACTACTTTATGATATGAATTTTAATTTATTTATCTACTTAGTAATATTATTTAAATAATTAAATAATAGCGATGCTCTTATTATATTTCTCAGTATAATGATATTCTAGATTGTATTTAATTATTCTTAAATATTCAACAAAAAATATTAAGTAAAAGAATTTAAAAATTTTGATTAAATTACATGGCCTACTGAGTTGTTGTAGCACACTGTGGTTTTGTTTGGTTTTTAGGATCTAGGAAGGGAAAGGAAACTTTTGATTAGCAGTTCAGAATGAATTCTATGTTTATAGATATTTCTCTTTCGATGTTTGTATAGTCATGACTATTCTATTATTTAGTTTAGTTTTATATCTTCTTCATGTAGCCATATACTATTGTGTAGATATATTTTAATGAGATGAAAGAAATCTTGTGGATGAGTTTGTTTGTTTTAGTATGTTGATGTTTAGTAACTTTGTAGACTATAGTTTATTTAAAATGAAAATTAGAAGGGAATCTAAAGTTTTTTGTAATTAGATCATGGGATTTGGCTATCACAGCTTAATATTATAAGACTTGTCTGAGTTGGGTTGGGTTGTGACATGCATTTGGGGTATCAGAGCAATAACTTTGGATTAGATCATAAGATAGAGCTATAGGAATTGATGTATAAGTCTAATTAGGTAGTTTAGTCTATGTAGGTTCTTATAATTATTTGTTTCATGTGAATGTATGTTGAGTTACATATTCTATGTGATTATTGAAAGTTCATGAGGGTTCTGAAACCCTGTAGAACTACTCTGAGGCTAACCAAGAGAGGGGGTGGGGGGGGTCAATTGGTGTTTTAAAAAATTCTTAAAAAAAAGAAAAAAATCTTTTTTGATATTTTAAAACTAAACAATCTTAAGCGAATGGAGATATCAAAATCAAAGATTTTAACCACATAACAAAGCATAGAAAAATATAAAAAGAAAATGTAGAAAAAGTAATAAGAAAGCGTACACTAAATTTTATTGTGGTTTGGTCAAATTTGACCTACGTCCACTCCTCAGAACCTCCCATTCAAGGTATTGCACTAGTTAGTTAGTGTCTTTCCTTTTGCCCCCCGAACACGGTAGAGAAGCCCTTGCAAAATCTTTCCACAGATCCGATGAGGCAAAGAAACTTGAATCATTTTTCACCCTCCTAGTGAAGGTAAAGAACTTAGAATCCTTTTACTCCCTCTTGGAGTAAGTAGAGAACATGACAATCCTTTTACTCCCACCTGGAGTAGGCAGAGAACCTGAATCTGATGCTGATGATCATCTCCCCAGAGCCACCAAGGAACCAAAGATGAAGAAGGAAGAAGAAGATCGAATCCTTGCTTGGAGCAACCTTTGTGAATCCTCTCATAAACTCTCCCTCACAAGATCCTCACTCTATCTCCCAAACTCTCCTTCTCCTTCTCTAAGCTCTCTTGGGTTAGAACAACAACAAAAGTTTTTCTTAGCAGTAATTAAGAGAACTTAAATAGAAGGCTTCAAAAACAGTCCAAATTTTCAATCTAGCAGTAAAGATCATTCAAGATGATTCAAATATCATCTTGCACGATTAGTAAAAAATTATCCTTTCAACAGTATGATAAGTATTACTATGTACAATCAGTTTAAGTATTCGAACAAATTGTCCCGTATAATCTTTCGATCGTGCTGGATGATTAGTTCATGAGTGGTTATTGACCGTCCAGTACGGCGGATAGCGATTAATTATCATCCCATGCAGCACACGGTATGTCCAGTATGATGCCTGATGATTAATTATCATCTCATTTAGTAGACGGGTCATCCCATACAAAGTAGAGGTATTATCCAGGATGATTAGTTGAAAAAGTTATAGTTTTTATCATGTATGATGGGTGATGATTAATTGTCATACCATGCAGTGCTCGAATCGTATTGTACCATTATCTCCAATCGTCCTGTACGATTTGATTGATCAATTTAACTATAATTAATCCCCTAATCATGAGATTATTTTAAGTATGATTGTCATGAATCATCCAGGATGTGCTCAGATCGTATAGTACGATTATCTCCAATCATCCTCTATGATTTAATTGATCAATTTAACTATAATTAATCCCCTAATCATGGGATTATTTTAAGCATGATTGTCATGAATCATCCAGGATGATGTGGATCGTCCTGTACGATAAGAACAAATTTTGAATTTTGAAATCTTGCCTAAATTGTGATTGGCGGCTGTTTATTTCAATTTGTACTAATCATCCTGTATGATATAAATCATCCAGCATGATTAGTTAAGCAAACTTTTTTTTAGGTTAAAATGCATAGAGGGGCCTACACGTTAATTTAAAAAATCAATTACAAAGTCCTTAAGGGGGACACTTAGTTCCCTACTGCTCAACAGAGCTACAAAATAAAGCAAAAGAAAACCTACGAGCCGATAGTCCCCTCTAAGCAAAAATACAAGAAACCTTAGTAATATTCTAAAGATGCTATAGATAAGCATCCAAAAAGAAAGATACAGATAGTAACCTGAAGCACGATCTTTCTGCAAAAAATCTTGATCACAGCCATAGAGAAATCATCCTGAAAATAAAAAAGGCTGCAAAACAAAAAACTAAAGCACAAGGAACCAGAGAAATATTGATGGAAATGGATTAACATTAAAACAAGATAATAATAAAAGATATTACCCATATCCATGTAAAATACACCATAGCAATGATCCAAGATATGATAGCAAAGCATAAAATACAAAAAAAGGATCAGAAAGAAGTAGGGCAGGCCATGCAAGCTAATATGGAACTCCAACCAAAACCAGCAGTCAAACCCCAATAATAGTATGGGCTGAACGAGCTTAGGATAAAATGAAACCAGCATTCATCACTTAGGTAATCCAAATGCCACTCCATCCAACCACCCAGTACAAACATGCACACCCTCACACTAAGCTCCAAAGTGTAACAAGACACGTACACAAAAAGAGCAGCCACCCACACACCAACAAAGACAAACTTGGATAGAAAAATAGAACTACCCAAAGGAAAGTCGAGGGACACCATAGCTACCAGCATAAACTGCAAAAGAGTCTCAGGCCAACACCAACAATCCACCAAGAAATGACCCCTAAACCAACAACCAAACACAAGGAACATAGATGCCAGGAAAATCCCCAAACAGACTAGCAAAAACCACCCATCAGCCCCACAACAGGGGAAACCAAAACCAGAAACATAATCACCCCAGTCCCCACCATTACTCCTATAAAAACCCACCGCCATAAAATATAGGCAATACCAGGATTCATAATAACACCTAGAGGTTCGAGAGCAACAAGTAGGAAAGCCTTCAATAATAGAACCGATGCAGTCACAGCTCAAGCCCAAAACCCCAAAATTCTCAGCTAGAAAATGCAAGAACACATCAGAATGCCAATAGCAATTCACATAAACCAAAAACAAATAGTAAAGCTAATCAATCACATCCATTAAAATAATTCAAGAAATAGTAAGAAACAACCATAATATATACCAGAGTAAAAATAACCCCCATAAGGTATAGAGGCAAATCTAGCACATACCATCAGCAATCCAGGTAGCCATCCAAAAAGAAAATAGAACCACATAACCAAAATAAAGCCAAAGTAGCTCCCATCAGCCCCCATGAGAGACCACCAAAAGCTCACCAAAGAAGGCCTAATGAAGTCCCCCAAATAGCACAAAGAAAAACTGATAGAAACAAACAAACCCAAAGAAGCCTGGATACCACACCAGGATAACACCATAAAAACCAACCACCAGAAGAAAAATTAACAACCCAGTAAAGCCACAGGCCTCAACAAAAGACACAAAAGAGAGACTCTAGAGGGAAACTAGCCCTAAAGCCTAGAACCACCCAGAAACACCAGACAGGAAGCAACCAAGCAACTGTTGACCTCATTTTTTATATGAGGTAAGTAGGACCAATCCAAACCATAGGATCTTTTTAGTCCTTAGGATCAATCTTGATCCTAGGATCAATTTGATCTTAGATCAATCCAAACTTTAATATCAATCCAAATTCAAATCAATCTTAATCCCATATTAATTTTAAATTCAATTCAATCAAACTTCAGGTTAATCTAAACTCTAGGATTCTTTTTGATTCCAGACCCTAGGATCTACTCTAGACCCTAGGATTCTGCCAGACTTTAGATCATATGATCTTCTTAAGCCCTAGGACCACCTATTCTAGACACTAGGATCCTTCTAAAATTTAGATCTTATGATCTACTTAGGTCCTAGAATTCTTATAAACTCCAGACCTTAGGACTCCTAGACTCTAGGATCCTTCTAAGATTCAAACCCTATGTCTACTCAGGTCCTAGATCTACCTAGACCTAGGGTCAATCCAGACCTCAAATCTATTCAAACCCCATACCAACCCTGACTTTAAATCAATTTATTCAAAACTTAAGTCAATCCAGATTTTAAGTCAGTTCAAACTCCTGACCAATCCTGCCCTTTAGATAACCTAGATCTAGTTGCTACAGCCTCTGACATGACCTTAATCTTATCTAATCATATACAAACATCTAAATGATTGTAAATGATTTAGGTAGTTCAAACCCTATCATTTAAACTCAAAATCCATCTCAAAACTAGAAATCCAGATCAAATCTTAAGGCCAAAGGACCCTGTCCTGAAAGCCTTTTCTAGGGATCTTTCAAACACCTCAAACCCTAGTCAAATGATCTCTGATTCAGAGTCTGTTAGTTGCATACTGATGTGACATGTCTCTAGAGGCAACCCTCTAAATTTGAGCTCATTCTGAGGTCTCTAACCCCAAAAATTGAATTGATTTCTAAAGGCTGTAAAACCTTCAAATATTTATGGCCTATACCACTGGACCTATCACCTAGTGGATTTTGACCTTAGAGCTTTCTCCAAAGCTTCCAACCACATCCATACCTTTAATCCTAATTCATTGAACATTAAACTGTATTTTGTTGGATTTTTTTTGACCCCAAGTCGACCAGGGGTCAAAATGACCAAAATAGCCCTTAGGGATCAAATGCACATTTTAAATCAAATGACCTTCAAATTGCTTGGAACCACTTCCAACAATTTTTAAATATCAAACCCAATCTGTTGGACCCAAAACCAGCCCCTAGGTCAACCTGGTTGACCAGGTCAACCTGGTTGACCAGGTCAACCTGGGTTGACCAAGAAGGCCCTTAAGGGTTCAAATAGGCCCATTTAACCAAATGACCTCCCCAGACTATGGGACCACCACCAGTAGACTCAAAATGTCATTTTGAACTTGTTGGATCCAATCCGTGACCCTGCGTTAACTTGGTTGACCAAGTCAACCTAGTTGACCCATTAGGCCCTTTAAGGGCTTAGATAGGTCATTTGACCTAGATCACCTTTTTGATCCTCCAAAATACATCTACCAGACTCCATTTAACATTTCAAACTCATTGAGCCCAAACCTTAGCCCTGGGTTAACTTGGTTGACCAAGTCAACCTAGGTTGACAAGTTCAAACCTTAAGCCCTTTCACTTTGAATCAAGCTTCAAGTATATTTAAAACTATGTCAAACTCTGCCGATCACTTCCCCCAGTGATTCAGACTTGAGTGGACCTCTAACCAAATTATCAGTTGACTTGGTCAACTGACCCAGTCCTTGTCAACTCAAGTTAACATGAGTTCTTTAAGAATTCATATTCATGTATAATCCAATCAAGCCCTTTAAATACTTCATTCATGTATATCAAGGGTTAGAAACTTTGATTCAAACCTATTAAACCTAGTGACATCATTAAGGAGAATAATTAAGGACCTTATTTAGAGGACTTAGAATATTTTGAATAATTAGGATTGACCTCCTATTGACTTGAAACTCAAACCATTTGAATATAGTGACACTCTCAGCCCTTAAAAAAAATTTTCATTGAATTTGAAGTCATTAAGCCCCTTAATTAACTTAATCAATTTAAACCCTTAAAACCTTCTTGAAAATGTAATAAATCAAATTTAAATCACAAAAATATGAATAATCACTCTAACTGACAAAAATTTAAGGCTCTATACATGAAAAATAAAAGCCCTTAACTGGACTTTAAAATCAAACTTAATTTAATTTTAATTGAAATTTAATATTTAATTAATTTAATTAATTAAAAATAATCAAAAATTTTAAAAATCTCTCAAACACTTAATAATCTCTCCTTAGGCCATTCCTGATCTTTGGAGGTGATTTCAAGAAGTTTGGAGGTCATTTGGATTCAAATCAATTAAAGGCCTTTACTTAAACAAATTTTAAAAATTCAATAAATACCCAAAACTTCATAACTAATTCATGAAAACTCGAAATCATTCAAACTCATAAGTATTCAACTCATATTAAGGTCTAATATTTATCAAAAATATCAAATTTCTAGAAATCAAATAAATTTGAAAAAGTTAACTTTTGGTCAAACCTAGTTCAAATTCAAGTCAAAACTTCAAACCTTCATAATAAAATGTAGAAAAATCTAATTCTAGCATACGTATAGTCTAACTGATCGTATTTAGGTCTAGTATTTTAATAAAATACTAACATTCTAGAAAACCCTTTTACTAAAAATATCAACTTTTGACCCCTTAATTAAATGATTAAAATAATCCAGAAAATTCCAAAATTTAATAATTGATCTAAAAATTCCATAAAACATCAATTCAACATTAAAACCAGCAATCGAACAATTTGAATAAAATTTATCAACTCTTAAATCCTTAATCAATAAAAATATTTAATTATATGATTATCACTGGGTAACCTAGGCCTACGAGGCTATTAGCTTAGCCCTAAGGAAGGTGAAATAAACTTCATGGCCTCAGTATAAAATAAAGGTGGTAATCAATAATCATTTAAAACACACTTTAAAATCAATTTTAAGCCATTAAGACTTAAACTTCAATTAAAATCTTCTTTAAGCCGTTCAACTAACCAGAACATCAAACAACTTTTATCAATTACCCTATTTAGGACATATCAAACCCATACATCCTACCTTACACACTTTAGATAGTTTGCTAGGAAAACAAACTCGAGTCCTAGGCTAGGCTGGTGTTTACTTTTCTGCTACTTGTGTGTGCCGGATTTTTTGTGGTTTTCATTACATACTGGTTGATAGAATTAGGTGATTGATTGTTTATTTAAAATTTTGCACTCTATGTTGTGCTTGATTGTACATTAGATCTACCCTTAGGTTAGGAATGATTTGTACTAATTCAATCTTATGCAGGTGGTCATGCTTGTACAGGATAATTAAATTAAAGGGGGAAATAATTAAAGCTTTAAAATTAACGCTATTTTCTGCAGGTGCTTCAGAAATTTTCTTAAGTCCCCCTTTAAGATTAAAAGAGCATGGCCAAGCATGGCTGTGAATTTGAGCATTTAAATTTCAATATATTAACTACCTGGGATATTATATTAAATGTTGATTATTAGGATAACCCTGCAGGTTGTTGAGTCGAGATTTTTCTTTTAAATTCAAATGTAATTTGATTTAAATTGAGTTGTAATATGTAAAGTGCTTTGAGATAAGTTATTTATATCCAACTTGAATTCCAAAGAGGAGAAGACATCCCAAAGGGGAGAGTCTTCCTCCATTTGGAAGATCAAGTTAGGATATCTTTCAAAAGATCCAAGGACAAAAGATAACACCCCTTTCAAGGGGGAGTTTCTTTTCACTTGGATATCTGGACCCGATGATCCAAGGAGTTCCAAACGATGAAAAAGTGATGAATGAGAAGAATCTCAATTCTCAAAGTCACTTGAGTCTTAGGAGTAGAATCCAGGTTGTAGTCAGTGGTACTCGGCCACTTTACTTTTCCTGTAGACCCCGGCTTATACAATTAAAAGGCACTTGCCTATGGACTCTCACTTTGAGTATTAATTTTATTTATTTGATTATTTAATTAATTTTATTGATGTTGATTATGAATAGGATTGCCTGCTCTTTGTAGTTTTTTGGCGATTATTGCATGTCGATTTTGATTTAGCCTGAAACCTGATCGGAGGCTCGTAAGGACACGTTAAAACTATTTCTACTTAAACAAAATTTAAAAGATTTAAGATCACATAGAAACTCTAACCCTTTTAAGAAGTAAGCCCGGACCGCCGGGAGTTTTTCATGCATACATATTAAAACTGCTCTTCCGTGTTAGGCACCTCCCCGCTTGTGAGTTCTGGTAGGCCACCTGACCTATTAGGGTGCAGTCCTGTCAAGGGGATGTTGTGTAATCTCTAGGATAAAACTTATTTTTAAGCCTAATTTTAAAATTGCTTCATTCTAATTTCAAGCATTTAATCGAGTCAACTAATATGATTTGCATTAGATACAAATTAAAAATTGAGTCTAATTCTTAATTGCATTTTTAGCTTAATCATTTTACCCAACATCAGTTAAGGGTTCAATTAGGAGTTTGCTCTAGATGTTGATCCTAACTCTTTAAACCAATCTTAAATAACATCCCTAACCACTCTTTTATAAAAAACTGGATATATGATTTTGAAGCGTTTAGGTGGTTTAGCTGGCTCCCCAATCCATGCCGGGGTAAGTCCAGGATTACTTTGCATTAGCTAGGATCCGGGTCATTGATTTTCAGTACCTAATTTAGACTTAGGATATGAGGTAGATTTTTAATCTTAAGACCTCAACCTCTGGGAATTTTAATTCCCACTTTCTAATAAAATCAATCACTCAAACTTAAATCTCTTTCCATCGAATTCAAGCCCAACAGTTAGGATATGTTGGAGTATTTCTGAAGTAATTTAGAATCTCAAAACACCTCCTATCCTTCTTCTTTTGACTCCAGAAATAAGTGTTCAACCTTGAACCAATCCATTTTAAAATTTCAGTCCCTACCTCCTTTTACATCAAGCTTTGAAATCTTAAATAAAATTCGTATCGCTATTTTAATCGAGAGTATTCCTAGGAAATTTTTTTGTTTCCTACGATGTAATTAACTACGAGGGCTTACGCTCGTAGGAGATTTAGAAACCCAGACCGAATTTTCAAAATCAAGCTTTTCAAAATCCTTAATTAATTATCTTTGGGAAATCAAACAAAAAAATGAAGATCATTGTCGTTACATTCAAGTAATTAATAATGAGTGATATCTTCTTCCTTCGGGATGATATATCATTTATTGATATAATTTTGAATATTAAATCAATGATAATTTATCCAGAATATCATAGCTAGATATTTGACAAAACTTTATTTTGATCCTTTGGGTTCATATGTGGTTCCCTCCTGAATCTTACTACGATATTCAGGATAAGATTTATAATTCTAAATTTGAACCCATTAGGAGATTTTATCTCTAACTTTCGAGGTAGTATATCATCACTAATGGATGTTCAATTTCAGGATTAAAATTTAAATGTCAAAATTTTAAACTATTCTGAAAGATAATTAACCTTTTCAAAATGATATATTTTTCAATCAAAACAGCAACATAACAAAAACCCCACAAACTCTAGAAAATCAACCAAATTAACACTTGACATACCAATTTTATCTAATCTTAAGAGCCCTTTTGAAGGGCTAAGTAAATTAGCAACCGTAAAATTAGTGAAACAAACTAACTCACTCCCAAAATTGGCAAGCCAATTAGCACATGCATTACCCTCCCTATAAACCTGAGAGAAAGAAACATTAACAAAGATCATCAACTATTTAACCTACCTAACCAGATAAAAAATTATAGAATTGCAGATCGAATCCTCCACATTATTAATGCATAGAATACTATAAAAAGAATCAACCTCAATCCTAATGTTAGAAATGTCAAGAGACATACAAATTCTCAACCCATAAAGAATAGCATTAAGCCTAGCAAAATGCACATTCCCATTTTATAAAGGGCCCGCAAAAGCCATAATAATACTCCCTTGATTGTCTCTGATGATCCCACCGCACCCCAAAATGGTGCCATTAACAAAACCACCAACATTCAATTTATAGCAGTTCATAGAAGGTTTAACCCAGTAAACATACCTAGGTTCAAAGATAGATTGAGCCTCATCCAACCTGAGGCCTAAATCAGCAGCAACAAAGAAATAGTTCTTAAAGCTATTGATAGAAAGAAAATTAATAGAAAAAAGGCACATAAATTTGTCCTTCGCATTTTTGATAATCCTATGATAATTCATACTAAGGCCATTAAAAAGGGAGTTATTCCTATCCATCCATAAGTACCACAAAATAAGAGAAGGAATAACATTTCTAATATAACCTTTAGAATTGACAAACCAATAATTAAGCAAACCATTAATAGACAAATTAGCATTAAAGCAGTTTAATTTGAAAATATCATCAAAATAAATCCAGGTTTTAATAGCTAAAGGACCCGAAATAAAAACATGATGCATATTCTCAACATGATAACATCATTGACATTTGGACGATAAGATAAAATCTCTTTTAATCAAGTTATCATTAGTAGGAATAAATCTATATAAAATTCTCCAAATAAAGATAGCAACAGTAGAAGGAATACTTTTATGCCAAATCATTGAAAAAATATTAGTAATCTCATTCTTGGTTCTAAACACATGCCAATCATCCTTTAATCTAAAAACCCCATCTTTAGACAAATTACATAATAAAATATCCTCTGAATCCATGTTCAAGGGAAGGTTCAGAATGAGTTGAATAATTGAATCATAAATTACATTAACAAGTTTATCATAATCCCAACAATTATCCGAAATGAAAAAAAAAAGTACCTTAACCGTAGTAGTAGAAGAAGTATTAGTGATAGAATCAATGGATTGGTTACCCAACAAATGATCTTGCCAAAAGAAGATGTTCCCACAACCAAGCCCCCAAGAGAGGTGAGGCTCCACAACCCATTTAACCTTGCAAATCTCTATCAGACATTAGAATCACCTTTATTAAATGAACAGGTAGTAGGATGCTTCCCCACACAATACTTGGAAATCATAAACTTAGCCCAAAGGCTCACTTTAGCATGAAGGGTATACCTTAACTTGAAAGAAAAGGCATATGCCAAATCATACATACACTTACACCCAAGGCCACCCTCATTCAACACTCCACAACACTTGTCCCAAGAGGACCAAATAATTTTAGAGTTACTATTAACCCCTTTCCAAAAAAACTTATTAATTATTTTATCAATCCTATTACACACCATCTGAGTAGGCAAAAGAGTTTGAAAAAAATATACAGGGAGAGAACAAAGCACACTTCTAATAAGAGTAAGCCTACCTCCAAAACTCAAAAAATTAGAATCCTAGGACAAAAGCTTATTCTAAACTGAAATAATCAAATCATCAAAAAGAAAAGACTTCATTCTACCTTTAAAAAGAGGGATCCCAAGACACTTAATAGGTAGATGGCCTTGCACAAAACCAGTAAGGGTTTTGATAGCCATAATATAAGCATTAGGCACCTTAATAGAAGTAATGAAACAAAATTTCAGCTTGTTCAAAGAAAGCCCACTATCATTTTCAAAGTTGTGAAAGAAGTCCAAAAGTCTATTCATTCTTTTAAGAGAAGCACTCATAAAAATGATAAAATCATCAGCAAAGCATAAATGAGAAATAGGAAAACTCCATAAGGTTCTAAAGTAGAGGCTAGGGTGGTTCTTAAAGAGGTTGGCAAGGCCTCTAGAAAGATAGTCAGCCATAATAATGAAAAGGGCCTGAGATATAGGATCCCCCTGTCTCAACCATGAGAAGATCTAAAAAAACCAGAGCTTTTGCCATTGATAATAATAAAAAAATAAGAACCTTCAATATAATTTCTGATAAGATTGATAAAAATTGAATTTAAACCAAATAAGTGCAAAATATTATAGAAAAACTTCTAATTAATATTATCATAGGCCTTAGAAATATCCAAGTTTTAAGATAATATTGCTACCTCTCACCTTGACATCCAGATCATGGCAAAATTCTTGAGCCAAAAGGATATTATCTTCGATAGCCCAACCTTTAACAAATCCCATTTGATAGGGAGAGATAATTTTAGGAAGAATATAAGTTAAATGACTCATAATAATTTTGGAAAGTAACTTACTAAAAAAGGTGCAAAGAATAATAGGTCTAGTCATTCCAAGTACTAACATCATTACTCTTGGGAAAGAGAACAATAGAGGTAGAAGAAAAAAACTTAGGAATATCATACCCAGCAAAAAATTCCAAAATAGCAGAGTAAAGATCATCACTAATAATATGCCACACTTTTTGAAAAAATTTAGTAGTGAACCCATCCGGCCCAGCGACAAAATCCCCATTCGTGCTATGAACAATCTCTTTAACCTCATCAAAAGAAGGGGGTATAGTAAGTAACTCATTATCCTCTTAAGAGATGAGATTAGGGATGACAGAGGGGTTCTCAATATGCCCAGGGGAAAAAACCTTTTTAAGTCTATTTTGAAAATGCTGAATTGCCAATAGGGCAATCTTTTCAACATCCTCAGAAACAGAACCATCCTCACGGTTAATCTTATTAATGGAATTCTTGGCTCGCTTCCTATTAACCAAAGCATGAAAATATTTAGTGTTATTATCACCTTCAACAAGATGCTTCAGAACCTCTTTTTGTTTCCAAAACACCTCCTCCTGAGCTTATAATTTAAAGAGACACTCCTTAGCCTCTCTAAGTAACATAAAATTATCATCAATAGGAGACATTTAATAGTTAAATTCTATAATGTTAACTCTATCTTCCATATTTAAGATATTAGTAAAGAGATTTTTAAAAACATTGTGATTCCACCAATTGAGAATTTGTTTTAGTCTTTTCAATTTAAACCAAAATCTCTTCATGCCAAGAATAGAGTTATCAGGTTGCAAAGGAGCAAACCAATTTTCTTGAACCACATCCAGAAAAGAATCATGCAGTAACCACATATTTTGAATTCCAAATTGGGGCAAAGAGTTCACCTGCCTAGTCTTAAGACCAATTAATAAGGGAGAAAGGTCAAAAAGCATTCTGCTAAGATACTCAATAGAAATAGAATTCAAAGAGTTAAGCTAGCTATCATTAAATAAAACAGGATCCAGCCGTTGCCATAAATGACCACGGTTCCAAGTGAAATTATTACCAGAGAAGCCAATGTTAATTAAATTACAATCCATAATCATATTATTAAAATCCTCCATAAAATGATATATAGGATTAGAGCCCCCAATATGCCTTGATGGGTTAGAAATAGTTTTAAAATCACCACCAACAAGCCAAGGCAAATTACATATACTATGAAAATTAGTGAGTTGCTCCGAAAGCACTTTTCTAGTAATATGAGAAGAGGCTGCATAGATAAAAAAAAGCACAACAATTAAAATTCAAAACTTCAATATTACAATGCAAGACTTGAGTAAAATTGCCAATAATAACAATCCAAACAGGATCCTTCCAAAAAACCCAAATTTTATTAACAGAATTCACCACACAATGCTTAAATCCTAAAAAATTAGTAGTACTAAATAATTTAGAGACATTAATAAGAGGTTCAAGTAAAACAAGAATAGAAACATCATAAATATGACATAAATTCTTAACCCTCAATCGAGAGGTCGGGCAACTAATGCCCCTAACATTCCAGATAATTGAATTAACATAAAAACATATCTAATGACTAGTTTGGGATCGAGTGTTGCGAGAAGATTATAAACTAAAGTTCTTGTTTTTCCTACCTCTTCTATTTTGAAATTTAATAAAGCTAGTGTCATTATCATCTTTAGCAAAATATTTAGTAGAAACATCCATATCCTCTGTATCAGTAAAAGCATCACTATGATAATGAGAGTTAGAGGGAAGCTTACTGTTTTTTTGCAAACCTTCCTCAAAATTAACACCATCCTCCACACTTTCTTTATTATGCAGACCGAGCTCCTCATTTTTTTCCACAACCATAGCCAATTCACCTTCCTCCAAGGAATTGCCAAACTCCACATTCCCTCTGCTACTCATGTCACTGCCAACATTAATCTCCATCACATTGTCCTGATCATTCACAACAGATAAAAAGAAAATAGTATTAGTGCAATTATTGTTAGTCATCACAAACTCCATATCAGGTAATTTTTTGGTAATAACACACAGATTATTAGAAATTGAAATAACATTATTTTGAGTAGAAGTGATGGCAAGTATTTGTTCATCCATATTTTCACACTCATTAACTTAGATGGCAATATTATTAATATTATTTTTCTGGGCAAAAGAAGGAACATCAATAATGACAGGGGATGGTTCATGGACATCAACAGTGATGGGGGATGGTTCAGTATGCATGCTGGACGGTTGTATAGATTCCTCATTATTATCAAGCATTTTGGACGTATTGCCTTCAACCTCACCACCATTCAGAATGACATGCTCATGATCAGCCGAAATGATAACATTTCCTTGCGGTTGTTTAGAGGGAGCTTTTTCCTTACGAAGATGAGGATGCAACCTAAAACATTCATTAACACCATGGCCATGCATTTTACAATGAGAATAGAAGATAGGTAAGTTTTCAAAGTCAACTTTTTGGAAATAACCATTCAACTCTGATCCTATCCATATTTCATTAGGATCATTCTTAGAAATATCCAGTTCAGCAAGAACATGAGCCATTGAAGGATGAGAGATAGACACAGTAGCTTGGTCTATTTGTAATGGTTTACCAAAAATAGATGCAAGACCAAATAAAATTTGAGTATTAAAAAAATGAAGTCTCAGATTCGAAAAAGAAATCCACACAGGAGCAATAGGAGATTCCTCCCTAACATAAAAATCTGGTATCCATTTGAGGAGCACATCTGACAAGCTTGAATATAGTAAGATCTCCTTGAAAAAATTTAGCTATAGTCAAGGTCATTTGTAAGTTGAATTGCAACATGCCTCTGATCTAGCAAACCAACGTGAAAGGAGCCTGAAAGCTTCAAATTAACAAAAAAATTCTGAATGACTTCAAGATTTGGACGATGAAGTAAAAATTTGCCAATTAACATTAAGGCAAATAGAGTGGCCAGTTTAGAAACAACAACATCATCAAACACCAAAGCCAGACAACCCTTGAATGAGGTTTGAACAAACTAAACCTTATATGTAGAGGAAGTAGAACAGCCAAAACCTCCTTAAATGACCTAGAACAGCCATCAGGAAATGAAGAGGATGTTGGGTTAGATGACGACAAAGTCATCATCTCCCAAAATTAAAACCACAAAAAAAAAAAACCTCAAAAGAATAATGCAGAAGGAACGAGTAGGAAACAAGAAAGAAAATGATGAAAAAACCACCAAACAAGCACGCCAAGAGCTTAAAAGTGGAGTTTACGATATATCACCCCGGGAGGTGAAGATATTATTCCCTAATGGGTCCATATGAAAAAATTGAAAGTTTCGTCTGAATTATAATAGTCAAATTCAGGGAGAACTAGATATACCCCTGGAGGGTCAGAATAATGTTCTGCCGAGTATTTAGCTATTATAGACTGGATGAAAGGATCATTAATTTCATATTCGAAATAACAATAATAAATAATGTATCTTCCCAGGGGAAAAAGACATCACATCATCGATCACTCGAACATGATGATAATGATCATCATTGAATTTAATTTTCCCCAAAGAAGACTAATTAAGTTTTGAAAATTGATGTGGGTTCTAAATCTCCTATGAGCACAAGTCCACATAGCTAATTACATCATAGGAAATCGGAGCCTCCTACGAAAACTCTCATTTAAAATAATAACAAAAATTCTATTTAGATATTTTCTAGGAGTGATACCAAGGAGGTGAGTTTGGAACTTAAACAAGGATTAGATCAAGTTTGAGCATCTATTTTTAGAGTCAAAGGATAAAAAGGTAGGAGAAACTTTGGAATTCTAAAATAATTCAAAAGTGTCCCGACCTAAGCTAAGTGTTGGGCTTTAAATTTTGGATTGAAAGAGGATTTAGTTTGAGTTGAGTATTTTATTAGAAATTTGGGATTATATTCCTAGAGGTTAGGGTCTTATGATTTAAAAAGAAATCTGCTCTGAATCCAAAATCTAAATTGGGCACTAGATCATGGTGGCCTGAACCTAACTAATGGAATGTAAAATTTGGGCTTACCCCGACCTATATTGGGGAGCCAACAAACCACCTAAGCGATTAAACCCATGAGTCAAGTCACTTAGTGTGAGAGTTATAGGATGTTATTATTAAAGTTTTGATAAGTTGGGTCCGACATCTAGAAATTATTCTAAATGGCCCCTTAACTTATGTTGGGTGAAAATGCTAGAGCAAATGCAATTAAAGTCTTAGACTCAATTTTTAGTTAATTTATAATATAATGCATGCTGATCTACTTGATTAAATGCTTAAAAATGAACTGTTTTAAAGAGGCTTAAAAATAGATTTTATCCTAGAGTGTGCAGACTCCCCTTAGCAGATCTGCACCCTCATTGGCCAGGTGGTCTGCCAGAACCCACTGGTGGGGAGGTGCCTAACAAATGTAAAGAAAATGCAACAACATTCTATGAGAACTATCGGTGGCCCCGGGCTTACTTCTTAGATCGTTAAAGTTTCTATGTTATCTTAAAAATTTTATTAGAGTTTTAAGTAAAAAAAATTTGTCGTACCCTCACGAGCCTCTACGTATCCAGGCTAAATAAAAAATGACATGCAAGTGACTAAAAAAATAGGAAAAGCAAGTAATCCTATACGTAATCAAATCAAATCAAAATACTTTAAATAATCAAAGTAATTAAGTAAATATCCATAGATAAATTGCCTTGCTTATAACAACCCAGATTTACAAAAATTAAAAGTGGCTAGGCACCACTGACAATAACATGGATTCTAATTCTAATACAGACGCAAGTGATTTTGCGTGGGATACTCTTTGTCAACAACTCCTCGATCTTCTCCTCTTCGAACTCCTTGGATTCTTCATGACTGGATATCCAAATGGAAAAGAGAACTCTTTCCTTGAGGGGAAGGTTACTCTTTCCATTTTGGGTAGTAAAGTGATTCAAATTTGGAGTTCCGAATGGATAAGGACTGTCCCCCAAAGGGGTATCCTCTCCTCTTTGGAATCCAACCTTTTGATCTATGTATCCCAAACTCAAAGTACAACTTTCACAACTGAGTATTCAAACAAATTATATAAATATAAAAATGAACATTCTAGACTCTCCAAACTCAAAAATATGCATTTTACTTTTAGTAGGATAAATCATGCATCTATATTAAACCATAATAGTTTAAATATAATTGAGCATAACACTTTCTCAGGGGATTAACACTCTTCTCTATCACTTTATTACTTGATCAGCATGTATACTTATCTATTTAATGGACTTTCATTATTTTTATATCAAAGAAAACCTAAGCATATTCATATTGCATGCTACCTCTATGTATAGCTCACACCATTGACTTCATAGTCAGTCTGGCAAGCTCCCATCAAAACAAACCCTTGAAACCTCTTCCAATAAACTCAAAATCTCATTTGGAGTGGGTTTCACCCAAATCCAAGCCTTTATTAAGATTTCTTGATGAAGTGAATCATTGTTGACCAAGTTAACCATAATTGATTAAATAAAACGTTAAAACCTCAAAACATGCATTTCATATAAAAAGACCTCACCATTACATGAGACCTCTTCCAAGAAGTTCTAAAAGAGATTTGGAATGAGTTGAACCTAACCACGACCCATGGTCAAACCTGGTTAACCTAGTTAATAATGGTTGACCAAACTAAACCTAAAATATTTTTAAACCTAAATTCAATGCTCCAAGCCTTGCCAAAACAAATTAAACTGATGGGATTATCTATTGGGTCCCTAAGGATAAACCTTTGGGTTCACTTAAGATAGAAACATGGCTTAACCCATGTGGCCTAAAGAGGCTTCTTATGAACCATTTCCCTAGCTAATCCAAATTAGTCCAAGCTAGTGGTAACATTAGGTGCCCCATATGCTAGTGCACCTATCCTGACCAGCCCAACCCTTAGGATTACTTGGGTCAACCAATTAGGTTGACCTAAAGTCACCAAAATACCCATATTGAGCCACATTACTTGCTAAACCTTCCAGGGCTAATTAACTCAAACATTGAGATCCCAAATCTTCCTAACACTTTGCCCCCTCAATCATGGCAATATGGTAGTCGGGGCTAATTGGAATCCAAGAAACTGGCCATATGACCCATAAGTTTAGCCTGAACTCATTGGCCATGTGTCCCCAAGCCTTAAAACTATTTATAAACCTTCAGAGGGTCATATTGGACCATCCAAAGCCCAATTGCTAGCCTGAGGGGGTCAAACCTACTTAGAATTTCAATCCACATGCATTTTGAAGCACATATAAATACTCTTAATTTTCCTTAAGAGGGGTTACTTATCTTGATTGAGAACTATTTAGGAGAGTATATGATCACATCCCCAGCTCCCTAACCCCTATACCAGCTTTCCTTGATAAGTTCAAAATTTAAGAAAATTTAATCTATAAATAAATAAAATAATTAAAAATATAAATAAAATTCCAAAATAATTTTTAAAACTTGTAATCCTCTTTATAAGTCATCATTGAACTCAGGTGAAGATTTTAAGAAGTTTTGAGTTGATTTAGGGTTATTTTGATTAAAAAAAAATAAGTTTATAGTTTTGAAAATATTTAATTTTCTTTGGGAAATGCTAGATTTCTGGAATTTTAATATTTGAAATCGAACGCTTATTATGAATGATATATTACCACGAAAGGTAAACATATCATTCCCTAATAGGTTCAGATTACAAATCTTTTGGTTTATCCTGATTATCGTAGTCAAATTCAAGGAGAGAACATATAATCCCGAAGGGTCAAAATGATGTTTAATCTAATGTTCGACTATAATAATCTAAATAGAGATCATTAATTTCATAATCAAAGGTACGATTGTAATTGACATATCTATCCGAAGAAATAAGATATCAATCATTATCGATAGTTTGAATATGACAATGACGATGGCCATTTTTGTTTTGATTTTCCAAAGATAATTAGTTAAAATTTTGAAAAGCTTGATTTTTGAAAATCTGGTCTGGGTTTCTAAATCTCCTATTAGCGCAAGCCTTCATAGTTAATTACAACATAGGAAACCAGAAATTTCCTATGATAACTCTCGATTAAAATAACGATACAAATTTTATTTTCGAATTCAAAGCTTGGTATCAAGGGAGGTAGGGACTAGAATTTCAACTGAGATTGGCTCAAGATTGAATAGTTCTTTCTAGAGTCAAAGGAAGAAGGGTAGGAGGTGTTTTGGGATTCTGAATTACTTCAGAAACACCTTGACCTATCATAAGTGTTAGTCTTGAATTTGATGGAAAGAGATTTAATGTTTAAGTGATTGATTTTATTAAAAAGTTGGGGCTTATATTCCCGATCATCAGATCAGGAGAATGCCTAGGAGGTGAGGGTGGAGACTAACCTACCAAGTGGGTATGACACCCCCAGTCAAGATCCCATGGTTTTCCATCATCATGGGTTCATTGGTATCCTTAGCCTACTTAGTTGAGTGCTGACCAGAGGATCCTTGTTAGCAACCACGGGTTACCTCATTCAAGGGGACCTGGTAAGCCAAGGGGCTGGCGAGGAGAGAGATGGCTAGGAATTGAATGAGACCTCTCTAAAAGGTTTTTGCCCTATTCAATTAATTCCAAGTTGCATATAGGGCTGAGATTACTTGAGTGAACCCTTGGATGATCGCCACCTGTCCAGGGAGTTGTTTGGGGGGGGGGGGGGGGGGGGGGGCAGAGAAATCAAGGATAATAGGACTTGCCACATGAAAAGTGAACTTTATCCTCTAGTAAGCATGTAGGAATGATCTAAGCTATTAGATCTGAATCTAAGGGCTAGGATAGGCTCAAGGAATATTCTAGAGTTTAGCCAAAAAACTGGAGGGGTTTGGATTAAGGAAAATTAGATTTAAGGGGTCATTTGACCAAGTTTGACCCCTCTTAAAGCTTGATTTAACATTTTGACTGGTCCCCATGTCACATAGCAATTGAGGTGGCATGGGGGAAGGCCTAGGGGTCTATTAGGACTGCTGGAATGGTCTTAGGTGGAATGGGTTAGTTCAAACTAGGAGATTTGACCATCTAACCCTCTTGAAAGCTTTTGTTAACAAAGTTTACTAGTCAACAGTTAATGGGAAGCTAAGGTGGCAGCCAAGAGAACCTAGGGAGCTGGTTAGGTTGATTTGAATGGCATTTTGAGAGCTAAGGATTTGAAGTTTGAATGGATGGGAGGTATTTTGACCAAATGTGAGAGTTTGACCAAGTCAAATAATGTATGATTTGACATGTGATGGATTTAGGGATATTCAAGACATCCAATGGGGTGGATTTAAGGGTTTAAAGGTCTTGATTTGTTTAAATGGGTTGGACTAACTTATTAGAACCCTTAAAAGACACCTGAGTCAACCTAGGTTGACTTAGTCAACCAATTTGACCCAAGGGGTGGGTCTAGGTTTAACAGTTTTAAAAATGACAAAAGGGATCTAGTGGAGGTGATTTTAGGGTTTAAATGGGTCATTTAGATTAAATGACTTATTTAGGCCCTTAATGGGCCTAATGGGTCAACTAGCTTAACTTGGTCAACCAAGTGGACCCAGGGTCAGGGATTAGGTCAAACTAGTTCAAAATGACATTCTGAATCTACTGGTGGTGATCTCATGGTCTGGAGAGGTCATTTGGTCAAAATGACCTGTTTGGGCCCTTAATGGGATATTACAACCCTGGTTGACTTCATCAAACAGGTTGACCCAGGAGCTGGGAATGGGCTTAATAGATTTGAAATGACATTTGGATATTAATGGAGGTGGTCCCAGGGTCTGGAGAGTTTAATTTGATCAAATGACCTATTTAAGCCGTTAATGGGTCAGTGGGTCAACCCAGGTTGACTTTGTCAACCAGATTAACCCAAGAGCTGGGAATGGGCTCAACAGGTTTAGTTTGATATTTGAAAATTGTTGGAAATGATCTCAAGCAATTTGGAGATCATTTTGTTTGAAATAACATTTTAACCCCTAAGGTGTATTTTGGTCATTTTGACCACGGGTCAATGGGGTCAAAGTGGGTCCAAAAAAATGTCGTTTAATGTTTAAGAGGTCAGGATTAAGGGTCTAGAAGTGATTGGAGGCTTTGGAGAAAGCTCCAAGGTCAAAATCCACGGGGTGATAGGTCCAGTGGCATAGGCCATAAATATTTAAAGGTTTTATAGCTCCTGGAAATCAATTCAATTTCTAGGGTTAGAGACCTCAGAATGGGCTCAAACTTGGAGGGTTGCCTTTAGAGACATGTCACATCAGTATACAATTGACAGACCCTAAATCAGAGGTCATTTGATAGGGTTTTAAAGTGTTCAAAGATTTACTGGAAAAGGCTTTCAGGACTTAGACCTTTGGCCTTGGATTTAGGTTTGAATTTCTAGATTTAAGCTGGATTTTTGATTTGAATGATTTGATTTCAATTATCCATATCATTTTTTATCATTTAGAATGATCATAAGTGATAGGATAGGATTCAAGTTTGATAGAAGACTAGATTAACTGGATTTTGAACTTGAGATTGAATTGCCTAGGGATCTAGATAGGTTTGAAGCTTGAATAGGTTTAAAATTTAGATTTGTTTGAGGTTTGAGTTAATTTGAGATCTGGATGGGTTTGAAATTTGAATAGATTTGAGGTCTGGGTTGACCTGAAATTAAGGTAATTTGATGTCTGGATTAGTTCTAGAATCTAGAGCAATTCTAGGGTCTAGGTAGCTCTATAGTCTGGATTAGATTCTAAGGTCTAGATTGATCTAAGATCTAGGTAGATCCTAGGGCTTAAAGTCTAGAAGAATCCTAGGGTCTAGGATCTAGGAGGATTCTAGAGTCTAAGAAGTCCTAGGGTCTGGGGTCTCGAATAATCCTAGAATCTAGGAATCCTAAAATCTGAAATCTAGAGGAATCCTATGGTCTAGAGTCTAGGAAGTTCCTAGAGTTTAGATTAATCTGGAGTTTGATTGAATGAGCTTAAGATTGATTTAAATCTGGATTGATATTAAATTCTAGATTGATCTAAGATCAGATTGATCCAAGGGACTGGAATTTAGGAACATCCTAGAGTCTAGATTAGTCTTAAGTTGTGTTGATCTGGGGTCAGGATTGATTTGGGGTCTGGATGGGTCCTAGTGACCTCATACAAAAATGAGGTCAATATATGGACCCCCAATATTTGTAATAGAATGAAGTTCTATTGCACATATTACCGTTGACCAAATAAAATGGTCAGGTCTTGAGTTTTGATCCTAAGGGGAAGCCAAATTTTATCCCTAGGGAATCAGGGTTTAAATTGATACTAGGGTAGTACAATGGAAGGCGTACTCTACAATTAGTTGGTCTAGTCCTAAGAGAAAGGAAGAGTCTATCCCTAAAGGAGAAGAAAGTTTGGGGGTATCGTGTCGGAAGGAAGAGCTCCTAACTATAGAGGATTGAAGCTAGATTTAATTCTAAGGGAAAGGAAATCCTAACTCTAGAAGATTGAGTTTGAAATTGAAACTAGGGTAGTGCCATGAGGGGCGTACTCTACCACTAGTAGGTCTGATCCTAAGGAAGGAAAGAAAACATATCCTTACAAGAAAAGAAGACCTGGGGATCCTATAGAAAGAAGGAACTCCTAACTATAATGGATCAAATTTTGATTCGATTCTAAGTGAAAGGAAACCCTAACCTCAGAAGATTGAATTTAAAATGATACTAGGGTAGTGCTGGGGGCAGCGTGCTCTACCACTAGTAGATCTAGTCCTAAAGGAAGAAATATCTAACCCTAAGGAAAGGAGGTTGAGTGGTCATATAGAATGAAAGAACTTCTAGCTACAGGGGACCGAGTCTAGATTTTGATTCTAAGGAAAGGGAAAACCTAACCCTAGAGAGTTGAATTTGAAATGGTTCTAGGGTAGTGCTGGGGACAACGTACTCTACCACTAGTAGATCTAGTCCTAGGGGAAAGGAGAAAACCTATCCCTAAGGAAAAGAAGGCTTTAATAATCGTATTTAGAGGAAGAACTCCTAACTATAGAGGATCAAGTCTGGGTTTGATTCTAAGGGAAGGGGAAACCTAACCCTAGATGATTGAGTTTGAACTTAATTCTAAGGGAAGATAAAATCAAATCTTAGAAAACTTGAATTTAAATAGATACTAGGATAGTGCCACGAGGAGCGTACTCTACCACTAGTAGATCTAATCCTAAGGAAGGAAAAAGAACCTATCCTTAAAGGAAAAGAAGACCTGGGTGATCCTATAGGAAGAATGAACTCCTAACTACAGAGGATCAAAGTTGAATTTTGATACTAGGGTAGTGCCACGAAGGGCATACTCTACCACTAGTGGATCTAATCCTAAAGGAAGGAAGAAAAACCTAACCTTAAGGAGAAGAAAGTTTGATTTTGGAACTTGAAATTAAATCCAGGACGGTGCCATAGGGGACTTATTCCATCACTAGGGAGTCTAATCCTAAGGGAAGGAAGAAAAGCCTAACCTTAAGGAGAAGAAAGTTTGATTTTGGAATTTGAAATTGGATCCAGAACGGTGCCACAGGGGACTTATTCCATCACTAGGGAGTCTAATCCTAAGAGAAAGATAATACTTACTCTAAGGAAAAGGAAAACAGATGATCTCAAGGGAAGGGAGTATTGCTTCCTATAGGAGATCAGGCTTAAAGTTTTAAATTTTAAAACTAGGATGGTGTCACAGAAGGCGTTATCCACCACTAGTGAATCTAA
This sequence comes from Dendrobium chrysotoxum, assembly GCA_019925795.1. NCBI lineage: Eukaryota > Viridiplantae > Streptophyta > Magnoliopsida > Asparagales > Orchidaceae > Dendrobium > Dendrobium chrysotoxum. Next base: position 58,650,596 of record CM034312.1, read on the forward strand.
TCCTAAGGAGAGAAAGCATGATGACTCACATCTGTCCTTAAGAAAAAGAAGACTGAAGGACCCTGAGGGAAGAAAGCATTACTTCCCACAGAAGGTCGGATCTGGATTTTGAATCTAGGATGGTGCCACAGAGGGCGTGCTCCACCACTAGAAGATCTAATCCTAAGGAAAGAAAGCACGATGACTCACATCTATCCTTAAGGAAAAGAAAATTAGAAGAAGCTAGGATGGTGCCACGAGGGGCATACTCCACCACTAGCACATCTAATCCTAAGGAAAGGAAGAATCCTATCCTAAAGGAGAAGAAAATTAGAGGAAGCTAGAATGGTGCCACGAAGGGCGTACTCCACCACTAACACGTCTAATCCTAAGGAAAGGAAGAAAAACCTAACCTTAAGGAGAAGAAAACTGGAGGACCCTGAGGGAAGGAAGCATTTCTTCCTATAGAAGGTCAGATCTAGAATTTGAATCTAGGATGGTGCTATAAGGGGCGTGCTCCACCACTAGAAGATCTAATCCTAAGGAAAGAAAGCACAATGACTCACATCTATCCTTAAGGAAAAGAAAATTGGATGATCCTGTGAGAAGGAAGCATTGCTTCGCACAAAATTGGGTCTGGATTTTAAATCTAAGATGGTGCCACAGAGGGCGTGCTCCACCACTAGAAGATCTAATCCTAAGGATAGAAAGTATGATGACTCACATCTGTCCTTAAGGAAGAGAAAACTAGAGGAAGCTAGGATGGTACCACAAAGGGCGTACTCTACCACTAGCGAGTGATCTTTGTGGGGAGGAAACTTACTCTACATAAAAGATCAAGTCTGGATGATTATATATAGAGAAAACTTGCTCTATCCAGAGGATCAGGTCTGGATGATTGTATATAGAGAAAACTTGCTCTATACAGAGGATCAGGTCTGGATGATCGTATATAGAGGAAACGTGCTCCATACATAGGATCAAGTCTGAATGATCGTATATAGAGGAAACTTACTCTATACAGAAGATCAGGTCTGGATGATTATATATAGAGAAAACTTACTCTATACAGAAGATCAGGTCTGGATGATTGTATAGAGAGGAAACTTGTTCTATATAGTGGATCAGGTCTGGATGATCATATATAGAGGAAACTTGCTCTATACAGAGGATCGAGTCTAGATGATCATGTATAGAGGTAACTTGCTCTATATAGAGGATCAAGTCTAGATGATCATGTATAGAGAAAACTTGCTCTACACAGAGGATTGGGTCTGGATGATCATGTATAGAGACAACTTGCTCGATATAGAGGATTGAGACTGGATGATCATGTGTAGAGAAAACTTACTCTACACAGAGGATCATAACTAGATTCTGAAATTTGAGGTTTGAATGATTTTTGAATTTGAATTGATTTATTTTTGAATTTGGAGATGTTTTGAACTTGATTGAAATCGATATTGAATTCTTAAAAGTTTTTGAAATTTGATCTTGAATTTGATTTTGGTTTGAATTTTAATTTTGAAATTTGAATTTGATTGTGAATTCAAAATGTTTTGAAATTGATTTTAAGTTTGACCCTCATATGGAATGGTACTTCCCAAAGAGCCTCCCCAATATTTCAAAATATCGGGTGGCATTCTTCAGGGTTGATCAGTCACTTGGAAATTCTCTCAAAGAACGTCATTAGAATGAACGATCCAGTCAACATTGATTCAAGACTTCCATTGATTTTTCAATGGATTAGAAGTGGTCTCCAAAAGACTAAGACCAAGTCTGCTACTTGGGGAGTTCTAAAGTGACACAACTTCTTAATATCTCAAATCAAACATGACTTATAAACTTTCAAACTTCATTGAGCACGTATTTGATTTTTATTTGAGGCCCTAGAACTCTTCCAATCAGAGTCGGGCACTCTGCTAAACTATAATTTGATTTTGAACAGCAAGTCCCAGCAAGGGAAACTACGCCCCTAGATCAGAATGATCTAGGACCCAGTATAGGTTGTGGTTTGATTTCGAATGACAATTTCCAGTATTAAAAAATACTCCTCTAGCGAGATTAATCTTGGACCCAGTATAGAGTATAATTTTGTAGAGAAGGTCTCAAAGGAAAGATGCCAATGTGGAAGAACTCACACACATTCCTCAAAAACTAGATTTGAATTTTTATCAAGAATAGAAGATTTCATTCTTTCTATTGAAAAATTTCCTCTAGCTATTTGGACCCTGTCAGAACGACAAACGGGAACAAATTTAGAAGTGTAGTGAAAAGTTTAGTGACTCCAACAAACCTAAAAAGGTTTCAAGATTTAGGTTTTGTTGACCCAGACCAAGTTTCATAGAAACTGAACTGGGGTCTCCCTTAAATATTTTGAATTAAAACAAATTTCAAATGGGCTTAAGTTGAATAAAGAAATTTAATCTTTTTAATTTTCTTGTACAAGAGATTTTTTGTATCTTGATAGATTATCGATGCATGACAGAAATTCTGGATTCAAAATTTTTGAAGTCAAGTAATTTAAAGTTGACTGGGTCTCTTGAGATTCAAGAATTTAGAAGAAGGGAGCCTCTTTCTTTTTTTTTTCTAGTGGCACATATTGCGCATCTTTTGATTTATAGTGTGTTCCACACATTTCTTAACTTGTGGCGTCCATTGCGCATCTTTTAACTTATGGTGCACTTCGTGCATGTCTCAATTTTTTGGCGCACTTCGCACATCTTTTAATTTCAATTGAATTTAAAAAGAGGCTTCACTTTCTTTATTTCAATGCCAGGATTACATATTGAGTATAAGAGAAGAAAACTCATTCTCTTATACATGGACGGATAATCCTCAAGGAAGGACCCAATCTTTTGAAAAGAATATCGGCTTGACTTTTGGAAATTATTGAATAGATTTTAAGCACACAAGAGGCATCTATTAAGATAAAAAATTACTAAAAATTTGAGAAGATTTTCATTTCAAAGGTCAACATAAGTTTGCCATTGACTTTGATTCAATAGTTAAATTAATCCCACAAAAGAGGTAGGAGGGAGGGGTATTCATACATTTAGAGTCAACTACAACTTTCTCATACTTAAGACTTAATGTAGAAGTCAATTTTCATTAAAAAGATGATTCAACTATCCTAAAAATCTAAAATTAGTACACTTGAGAAATTGGAAACTTAAAAAGTTGTAAGTCTAGGTGGCATGACCCCAGTAGTAAGGAATCAAATTCATGTGATCTCCTTTAGAGGGAGAGACTATTATTGGGTCTGCACTATCCTTAGAAGTTGCGGCATCGCTTTAATCAAAAAGATTTATCTCGAGAGGACCCTGTTAAAAGTTGAATTTTGATGGTATCACTATCTGATATAATCTTAGATTAGTTCCCCTCTCATTACTAGTGGTCTACTAATTAGGAGAGTGGCACCCTGAGTGGTCTCTACACCTCCTCCTCTGCAGGTGATGTAGTGGGACACTATAGAAATGTGACCTAACATATTCTAGTTGAGTGGACGAGTCGTAACCTTCAACTGGGGGCCTAGGGCCTAGTGCTGGTGTTTGTTCAGTTCTGGCTTGATTGATTCATGCCATGTAGTAGTCGAGAAGGTGTATTGAAGATCGCGCTCTCATTTCTACAACCTCCTTCCTTTGAATAATAGGAGAAGGGTGGAAATGATTTCTTCCAGGGAAGGGGTACGTAGAAGGAGCAATGAACTTTTTATTAGCCTCAGACTTGATGTGCTTTATGGCTTTCGCCTTAGCAGTCTTTCTGGCCTTAATAACCTTCTTTCTGACTCTTCAAAGGTAGTTCTTCTATTTTTTCTTGCTGGCAATAGGGATGCTAGAACTTGACCCAATCTCATATTGAGATGGTAGCTCTCCCATCATTATTGACTTCTGGTTCTTTTCCACCTGAGTAGAGGGTACAGTGGGTAATGGGGTGACAGTGACCTCCATCTCGAAGATGGGGGAGTCAACTCCTAACCCTAAAGTAATCTCAACTAAAGGGACATCCCTTTGTATTCCAGCAGACAGATCAATCATTTCTTCTCCGTTGACTGATAACTTGAAGTCTTTGAATTGCATTTCAAACTGGATTAAATTACCCAAAGTGATTCCTTCTATTATCAAGTTTCTATCTATGGAGAAGATAAGTTTCTGAGCCATTTGAATGTTTGAATTCTTGAGATTAATAAAAGATGATTTGAATTAGTTGATTTTGAAATTGAATTTGAATTTTAGATTTGATTAATGTTATTCAAAATTTTCTAACTCAATCTTGTTAAATTTACATTCAACACGATTCGTAGAATTAGCGAGGAGAACTTCAGAGTTGAACTTTACTCTTTTGCGACACCAATTGATTTGGGGCAAAATGTCAATGTTCAGATTTGATCAGGGTTTGAATTTTAGAGCTGGTATTGAATTGATTCACTGGAGAGAATTTTCATCAAGTTATTGCGACTCAATATGTTGACACTACATCCAACATAAAGGTTCACCAATTGAAGAGAAAATTCAGAGGGTCAACTTGACTCTTTCGCTACACCAATTGACTTGGGGCAAAATGTCAAAGCTTGAACTCGAATTCGAATTCAAAATTGAATTTAAATTTATGGTGAAAATTAAATTTGAACTTAAGATTGAAATTGTATTTTGAATCAAAGTTGGATTCGAATTTGAGTTTGAGGTTCAAGTCGAATGGACCTTCCTTCAAATTTTGTGACTCAATAGGTTGAGTTTCACTCAATCATATAGGTGCACAAAATTGATATGAAAGATCCAGGGATCGGGCTCGAGAATTTTTGTTTTACCAATTGACTTGGGTCGAAATGTCATAGCCCAAGTTTAAGTTTAAAATCAAATTTAAAGTTAAATTCGAAGTTATAATCAAACTTGAATTCAAGGTGAAAATTGAATTTAGACTTAAGGTTTTGAATCTTGAGGTTATGATTGGATTTGAATTCAAGGTTGAAATTGAATTTCAATTGAGATTGAATTTAAGTTTAAAACTAGATTTAGACTCAAGGATGAAACTGAACGGATCTTTTTCAAAATTTGAAACTCAACATATTAAATTTTATTCAAATATGTAGGTTTATCAAATTAACTTGAAGATCCTAAGAAATTAGGCTTGACTCTTTTCACCCCACAAAATGATTTGGGCTGAAATGTCAAAGCATAGATTTGACAGAAATTTTGAATTTGTGTTGCATACATTCAACTATAATAGAATGTTATAGAAGACACATGACAATGATGATTGAAGTTAATTTTGAGAGATTTTCCTTCACTTTTGAAACTCAAAATGTTGATTTTTATTCTCAACATAATGGTTAACAAAAATTAAGGGAAAATCTAGAGACCTTGACTTGACTCTTTCACCACACTGACTAGCTTAGGGTGAATTGTCAAAATCCAAGATTGATTAAAGAAATTTTGAATCTGGGTTTTGAGATTGAGGAATTTTCTATAAATTATGAAACTTAGCATACAGAGATTTATTCGCATGCGAGTTTGCAACATATACAAAAAGATTTTAAAAAGCTTGGCTCGACTCTTTTGCTCTACCAATGAACTTGGAGGCAAAATATTAAAGCCCAGCTTAGAGAGAGGTTTCCTACACTCACCTCTCTTTTCACATGTCTTAATTCAATTGGCCATACTCACCCAAGGGAGAAATGGGTAGAGGGACAACCGAAAGAAAGGTAGTCAAAACTACCGATGCAACAAAATTCATAATGCTATTAAAGATGGAGAGAGAGTTTATCTCCAGTGGAGTCGCCATCTTTTATTTTGATTAAAAATATATATATAAGTTTATAGTTTTGAAAATATTTAATTTTCTTTGGAAAATGCTAAATTTCTGGAATTTTAATATTTAAAATCGAACACTTATTATGAATGATATATCACCTCGAAAGGTGAACATATCGTTCCTTAATAGGTTTGGATTACAAATCTTTAGATTTATTCTGATTATCATAGTCAAACTCAAGGAGAGACAACATATTATCCCGAAGGGTCAAAATGATGTTTTATCCAATGTTCGAATACAATAATCTAAATAGAGATCATTAATTTCATAATCAAGGGTACGATTGTAATTGACATATCTATCCGAAAAAAGAAGATATCAATCATTACTGATACTTCGAATATGACAATAACGATCGTAATTTTTGTTTTGATTTCCAAAATATAATTAGTTAAAATTTTGAAAAGCTTGATTTTTGAAAATCTGGTCTGGATTTCTAAATCTCCTACGAGCGCAAGCCCTCATAGTTAATTACATCAAAAGAAACAAGAAATTTCCTACGAAAACTCTCGATTAAAATAGTGATACAAATTTTATTTTAGAATTCAAAGCTTGGTATCAAGGGAGGTAGGGACTAGAATTTCAACTGGGATTGGTTTAAGATTGAACAGTTCTTTTTGGAGTCAAAGGAAGAAGGGTAGGAGGTGTTTTGAGATTTTGAATTACTTCAAAAATACCTCGGCCTATCCTAAGTGTTAGGCTTGAATTAGATGGAAAGAGATTTAATGTTTAAGTGATTGATTTTATTAGAAAGTTGGTGCTTATATTCCTGATCATCAGATCAGGAGAATGCCCAGGAGGTGAGGGTGGAGACTAACCTACCAAGTGGGTATGACGCCCCCAGTCAAGATCCTATGGTTTTCCATCATCCCGGGTTCATCGGTGTCCTTAGCCTACTTAGTCGAGTGCCGACCAGAGGATCCTTGTTAGCAACCATGGGTTACCTCATTCAAGGGGACCTCATTGGCCAAGGGGCTAGGGATGAGAGCGATGGCTAGGAATTAAATGAGACCTCTTTAAGAGGTTTTTACCCTATTCAATTTATTCCAAGTTGTATAGAGGGCTAAGATTGCTTGAGTGAACCCTTGGATGATTGCCACCTGTCCAGGGAGTTGTTGGGGGGGGGGGGGGTAGAGGAATCAAGGATAAGAAGACAAGCCACATGGAAAGTGAACTTTCTGCTCTGGTAAGCATGTAGGAATGATCCAAGCCATTAGATCTAAATCTAAGGGCTAGGATATGCTTTAAGAATATTCTAGAGTTTAGCCAAACAACTGGAGGGGTTTGGATTAAGGAAAATTAGGTTTAGGGGGTCATTTGACCAAGTTTGACACCTCATAAAGCTTGATTTGACCTTTTGATTGGTCCCCATGTCACATAGCAGCTGAGGTGGCATGGGGGAGGCCTAGGGGTCTATTAGGACTGCTGGAATTGGCTTAGGTGGAATGGGTTAGTTCAAATTAGGAGATTTGACCATCTAACCCTCTTGAAAGCTTTTGTTGACAAAGTTGACTAGTCAAAAGTCAATGGGAAGCTAAGGTGGTAGCCAAGAGAACCTAGGGAGCTGGTTAGGTTGGTTTGAAAGGGATTTTGAGAGCTAAGGATTTGAAGTTTGAATTGATGGGTGGTATCTTGACCAAATGTGAGAGTTTGACCAAGTCAAATAATGTATGATTTGACTTGTGATGGATAAGACATCCAATGGGGTGGATTTGAGGGTTTAAAGGTCTTGATTTGATCAAATGGGTTGGAATAACCTATTAAAACCCTTAAAGGACACTTGAGTCAACCTAGGTTGACTTAGTCAACCAAGTTGACCTAGTCAACCAAGTTGACCTAGTCAACCAAGTTGACCTAGTCAACCAAGTTGACCTAGTCAACCTAGGTTGACTTAGTCAACCAAGTTGACCCAAGGGGTGGGTCCTGGTCTAACAGTTTTAAAAATGACAAAAGGGATCTGGTGGAGGTGATTTCAGGGTTTAAATGGGTCATTTAGATCAAATGACTTGTTTAGGCTCTTAATGGGCCTAATGGGTCAACTAGGTTGACTTGGTCAACGAGGTTGACCCAGGGTCAGGGATTAGGTCAAACCAGTTCAAAATGACATTCTGAATCTATTAGTGGTGATCTCAAGGTTTGGAGAGGTCATTTGGTCAAAATGACCTATTTGGGCCCTTAATGGGTTAATAGGTCAACCCTGGTTAACTTGATTAAACAGGTTGACCTAGGAGCTAGGAATGGGCTCAACAGATTTGAAATGACATTTGGAAACCAATGGAGGTGGTCCCAGGGTCTGGAGAGTTTAATTTGATCAAATGACCTATTTGAGCCCTTAATGGGTCATTGGGTCAACCCAGGTTGACCTAAGAGCTAGGAATGGGCTCAACAGGTTCAGTTTGATATTTGAAAATTGCTGGAGGTGATCTCAAGCAATTTGGAGATCATTTGGTTTGAAATAGGCATTTGAACCCCTAAGGAGTATTTTGGTTATTTTGCCACTGGGTCAACTGTGGGTCAAAGTGGATCCAACAAAATGTAGTTTTATATTCAAGAGGTCAAGATTAACGGTCTGGAAGTGATTGGAGGCTTTGGAGAAAGCTCCAAGGTCAAAATCCTCGGGGTGATAGGTCCAATGGCTTAGGCCGTAAATATTTGAAGGTTTTATAGCCCTTGGAAATCAATTCAATTTCTGGGATTAGAGACCTCAGAATGGGCTCAAATTTGGTGGGTTGCCTCTAGAGACAAGTCACATCAGTATAAAACTGACAGACCCTGAATCAAGGGTCATTTGATAGGGTTTTAAAGTGTTCAAATATTTTTTGGAAAAGACTTTCAGGACTTAGACCTTTGGCCTTGGATTTGGGTTTAAATTTTTGGATTTAAGCTGGATTTTTTATTTGAATGATTTGATTTCAATTATACATATCATTTTTTATCATTTAGAATGATCATAAGTGATAGGATAGGATTCAAGTTTGATAGAAGACTAGATTAACTGGATTTTGAACTAGAGATTGAATTGCCTAGGGATCTAGACAGGTTTGAAGCTTGAATAGGCTTGAAATTTAGATTTGTTTGAGGTTTGAATTAATTTGAGATCTGGATGGGTTTGAAATTTAAATAGATTTGTGGTCTGGGTTGACTTGAAATCAAGGTAATTTGATGTTTGGATTAGTTCTAAAATCTAGAGCAATTCGAGGGTCTAGGTAGCTCTATAGTCTGGATTAGATCATAAGGTCTGGATTGATCTAAGATCTAGGTAGATCCTAGGGCTTGAAGTCTCGAAGAATCCTAGGGTTTAGGATCTAGGAGGATTCTAGAGTCTAAGAACTCTTAGGGTCTCGGGTCTAGAATAATCCTAGAATCTAAGAATCCTAAAATCTAAAATCTAAAGGAATCCTAGGGTCTAGAGTCTAGGAAGATCCTAAAGTTTAGATTAATCTGGAGTTTGATTGAATGAGCTTAAGATTGATTTAAATCTGGATTGATTTTAAAGTCTAGATTGATCTAAGATTAAATTGATCCTAGGGACTGAAATCTAGGAAGATCCTAGAGTCTAGATTGGTCTTAAGTTGTGTTGATTTGGGGTCAGGATTGATCTGGGGTCTGGATGGGTCCTACTGACCTCATACAAAAATGAGGTCAACAAGTGTATAAACAAAAAATACCAAAATTTATCCATTAATTAATCTAATTATTTGGCTAAATTTCTAAAATCATAACTAAATGAATAAAAATCCTAAAAATACAAACTGTATTGCATTGAACTCAAAATTAAATCTAATATTTGTTAAAAATTAGAAACATTCAAAATCTTAATTAAATGAAAAATCATACTTAAGTTAAATTTATTGAGTAAAGATAATTGAATAATAAAGAAAATCTATTTTAATTATAAAAAATTTAATACTCAATCCATAAAACAAATTAAAATTAAAGGAAAAATAATAAAAATGAAAAATAATAATAAGGTTATATTGTTTGGAAACTCAGGAACATATCACTTATGGCCTGAAAGAGGATGAAATCGGCCTCGTGACTTTGGTATAACAATGTCAATTTCCACTTAACCTAAACAATAAGTTATAAATCATTAATAAAATGAAGTTTTTGTACCTTATGTTACATTCCATTTGGAGGACATAAGTTTATTGAAGTTATAGAGCATAAGGATTGAAATGGCTAATCAAAATGGACTTTAGATAACCAATAATTAATGAACTTTAACATTCAAAATTTATCCTAAAATAAAACCCAAAACTTTAAAACATTAAAACTTGAATTCAAAATAAATATCCTTTGACCTAAAACAAATCAAAATAAAATAATAGATAACTTTAAATAATAATAAACTTAGGATCAATCCAAACCCCACAACTTAACACTCACTATATATTATTTATTAGGGCAATCAACTCTAGCTTTAGGTTAGGCCATTATGCTTTTATATATTTGTTTGAGATGTGAAATTATTTTTATCTTCAAGTATATTTGATGCTATTTTTTGTGGCTGGATGTGATATACTCTGTGATGATATTTTCTATGTGATCTATGATGGGCATTTAGATTTCTCTAGGTTAGGAGTGGTATGGATGTTTATTGCTAATCAATTTTTTTTTTAGTTGGCCATACTTATACAAGGATATTAATAAAAGAGGGTTAAAAATAATTAAATTAAACTAATCTAATTTTGTACAGGTGCTCCTGCTACTTCACCCCCTTTATTTTTAAAAGCATGGCAAATAATACAAGTTACTTATAGATGAGAGAGTGATTGTGCTATATGATGTATTTTTTAAGATTCCATATAATTTTCATTACTAACAAATAATGCGTATAAAGTCATTTTTGTGAATGAAATTTGATAAAAGAGTTTTGACATTCTAATAATAAGGTGTTCTCCCCATAAAAGGATTAGGAAACCAAAGAGGAAAGAATTTCTTTCATTGGATGATTCTTTTCATTTGGAAGCCATACTCGAGGAATGAAGAACCAAACTTGAAGAGAAGGCTTGAAGACTAGAAAATATCTCATTTTTATACAGACTTGCACCATTCATAGGAGTAGAATCTTGGTTGTTATCAATTGAACTTGGCCACCTATACTTTTTGCAGACCCTGGGTTATATTAAGTGTCACTTGCCACATAGATTTTGGAAATTCTCTACTATACTTTATCATGGTTAGTTGAATGCTTATTTATATATATTGTGTATTAGATACCCCAAAATTTTTTAGGTTTATTTCTTGCATGTCCTTTTGCCTAGATATTTTGTTGGGCTCTTAGAAAATAAAATTTTTATACTCATAACCAATAAAAGTTTTTAAATAACATAGAAAGATAACTGGTTTAAAATTTTAGCCAGAGCCCATCTGGGGTGACATAAATCATATCCTTCCTTCATTTCTTGTTAGGAAACTCCCCACCTATGGGTAGAAGTAGACCACCCTATATATATGAGGGTGCAACTCTTACTTAGGGGATTTTTATTCTTTTAGGGTAAAATCTATTTTCTAAGCCTTTTTCAAAAAAAAAAAAAAACTTCACATGGTGATTATTGTATAAGAGTCCACTAATATGCATTAAATTAGAAATAAACTAAAATATAATTAAAATTTAATTAGATTTTGCTTTATATCCATTAATACCCATCATAAGTTTAAGGCCACTTTGAAACTACTCTAGATGTTGGCCTTATATTCCAAAAACATAAATAACAAAAACCTACTAATCTAGCATTTACATAAGATTGGAATCATGCTTTTAAAATGATGAGGAGGAATTTTAGATGGCATTCTCACTCCAGAAGAGAGTGTAAGTTAAGTTTGGGGCTTCCTAAAACTCTTTCTAGAGTCAAAGATATAAGTCCCATTTAATTGAGTTTACACCTTATTAGACTATGCTCGAGTTCAGTACCCTGTAGTGAATCAACTTAGATCTTGGTTTTGAGGTAGACCTTAAATCATAAATCCTCACCCTCCAAGAATATAATCCCAATTATCTAATTAAATGCCAACTTAAATATAAAATTTCTTCATAAAATATTAAAACCCAACATAGGATAGACTAGATAATTTTTGGTTGGTCTTAGAATCTTAGTGCTCTCTACACTTGATCTTTTTGTGTCCAAAAGGAACTTTTCAACATTGAACTAATCTTCTTTGAAAACTCTAAAGCCTCTTATCCTTGACTTAAGCTTTGCAATCTAAGAAAATATCTGCCACTACTTTAAATGAGAGTGTCCCCAGATAGTTCGCATCTCCTTGAATGTAATTTACAATAAAGGCTTATCTTTATTAGAAACCTATAATTCAAATTTAAAATTAACCATATATTAGTCTCATAATATAGGGAAAAAATCTCTTGGAATGTAGAAATTTTTTTTGCAATCCAGTTTTTCATTTAAATACCTTTATAAAATATCATGTTCACCTTCAAGGGCGATATGGTATTCTCTTTGTTGTATTTGATTTCAAAAATCACATTTTTTTAAAACCCATTTTGGCATTCAAATAGTTTTTTAGGATATCATATTCACCTTTCATAGTGATATGGTATACTCTATTATATTTGATTATAGAAATGATAATTTTTCAAAACTCCATTTTTGTCTTTAAATACTATTCTTGAATTACAAGTCTACCTTATGAGATAGTGTATTATTATTTCTTTTTTTTTTTGTATTTGATTATAAAACTGTAAATTTTTTAAAATTCTATTTTTCTCATTGAGTCTATTATAAAATATCATGTCCATCACTCGAGATCATATGATATTCTCGATGTTGTATTCAATTGCAAAAATAGGATCATCACGACTTTGTGTGGGAAATATTTATTTTCCCATAATTTGTATTGTGTTTGATCTCCCTAAAGGATCAAATCCAATGCATAAAGTCTTTCATTTTACTTAAAAATTTTAATGATTTTGGTTTTAAAGAATCTTATTAATTAATCACTTCAAGAACTTCAAGTTCTCAATTAAAAGATCCTAGGATCATAATTGTAATGCATTTAATGACTCTTAAGAGATCAAATCAAGTGCATAGAGTCCTTTGGTTGATTTATCTTCTTTATATAAGTTATAGTATCTTATTTTTTAATTCAAGTTATATTTTATGTTTATAAATTTTAACTTAATTTTATTTTTATTATTTTTTCCCTAATCTTGATTTATTTTATTATTTAATCTCTAAAAATTTGAAATTTAATTGAATTTGCATTATTATTTAATTTTATTTATTAATTATGTTGACCAATCTTTAACTTTTATTTTTACTTGAGATTTTAGTTGATTATATTTTTATTAAATTATAGATTTAATTTAGAGTTCAGTGCAATTCTATGGGGAGCTTTAGGGAGGTAATGCAATAGAAAAGTCTAACCCTCGCTTCACAAAATAAGGGGTTATTTATCGAAGAGAGAAAATAAAATAATAATTCAAATTCCTTAACACCTCATCACATGCCTAGCCATCATTTCAGTTAGGGAGAGTCCAATATGAGGTATGCAACTCATCCAATAAGTTAAAGCCCATGTGGTTAATTTTTAGGAAGTTTTAATCAAACTAATGATTGCATATGGGTTATTTTGAAGAATCTTGCCACATCATCCCTCCATATGGATGGAACTAATTAGAATAAGTACAATGTACATTCTAGAATGTAATTTAATAGTTTATAGGGGTTAATTTGGTCTAAGTATTGAATGGGCCTATGATTTGGGTTTTTTATGATTTGAGTCAACCCAATTAGTTGGCCCAAGTCAAATTAGAGGCTAAGCTTGTTGGTTTGGTGCAAAGGCTCCATGGATTCCTAATGCAGGTGTTTATGCAATTTAATTTTACAAGGTTTGGGATTTGGCTCATGAAAATCCATTTGCATTCATTTTGATCAAACCATGTGGCTAGCCAAAGTTGGCCCATGGGTTGAATGTTTTTGGCTGATCCTTGGGGACCCAATGAATAATCCCCACAGATTTTGGCACCTTGGTTTGATCTAAAAGTGTAAATTTAATTTTTGTTGGTTTTAAGGCTAGATGGCCAATCATGGCTGATTGGGTCAACAACGCTTGACCAAGGATTTGGGTTGGATCCAACTCATTCCAAATGACATTTAGAACTTATTGAGGAGGTTTTATGCCATGGAGAGGTAAAGTTGCATGAAATATAATTTTTATGATTAAAGGGTCCTTTGGATTAACTTAGGATGTCATAGTTAACCAGCCTTATCAAGGGTGTGAGTCTACATCCAATTCCCTCCAAATCTTATTTAGAGTTTGTTGGAAGTGGTCTTGGGTCATGGCAAGACTCAGCCATAAAGGGTCTATTCATAGGTTCAGTTTTAAGGTTTTTAGGATTTAGGGTTTCTTATTCAACTATAGTCAACCATGTTCTACCAAGGGTTCATTTGGTTTTAGTATTGCCTCTAATGGCTTTGATGGGGGCTTATTTTAAAGAAAATTGCTTAAAATTAATGTCAAAAAGTATACAAAGAGAACCAATTAGGAAGAGGCATCACAAGGAAGCCCTCCTTAACAAAACAAAATAAGGAAGAGAGAAGCATGAACCAAGCTAAAATATTTGAAACATGTAATGAGAACCTTAATAGGAGTTGTCCCCACCACCCTCCTTCTTTCACTTCCTTGGATGATCAGAAATCGGCCCCAAGTGTTGAAGTTCTTTAGCAAATTGAGTCATGGAGACTCTATCTTTACTTGGGCCAGAATGCCTAGAAGGCAAGAGGAAAGCCTCAGTGGAGAACTTCAATGGAATGTTAGATAGATCGCCATCCCAAGATGAAGCAACTTTCTTGGCTGGTTCAACAACTTCCCCACTAGTGGCTTGTTAGGAAGGGGAGTAGCCTTCTATTCTCTAATACCAACATTGAAATTCTTCATCTTTTGTCTCCTAGATTTTCTTGAAGTAACTAGACTCCAAGGTCCATAGCTTTCAAAAATTTGCCCTTCTTTCGCACATTATAAGATTGTAGAGGGAGAGTGTTCACTTTCCATATCAGGTGGGTAGAGGGTTGACTTAATCATGGAAGATGAATTTGGGTCAATATTAAGCTCACTTGAAGAGGGGGTGCTATTGTCCTTAAGCAAAATAGTTTTTTCATGCAATTTAACAAATCTACTTTGAGGTTATTGTGATGCAATTCAGCAGATCTTCTTTGAGGTTATTGTGATGGCTGCTTGAATGATTTGATGGCCTTTTTTTCCTTTTTAGAAGAAAACCCATAGCGAGGCTTATGCGTTAATTCAAAAAAAATGGTTACAATTGAAATTTCAAGATTGTTGTTAAACTTCACAGAACTATCCTAAGGCGCACCAAGAGGGGGGTGAATTGGTAATTTTAAAAAATCCCTAAGAAAGAATACTACTTTTTTCTTTACCCACAAAATAACTTAAAATTTTAATTTAGATAGATTACTCAAAATAATATGCGGAAGAAATTTATTTAAATGTTTTTTATTTTTTTAAAGACATGCAAATATTCTTGTAGCAAAAAGTTTTAAACTCAATGCAGTTGATTGATAAGATTGAAACCAATAAACTCAACTTGCAAAGAAGAAAAATTATAGGAAAATAAAAATGCAAAAAATGAAAAAAGCACATAAAAATTTTTATAGTGGTTTAGTTAACCTTGACTTACGTCCACTCTTAGAGTCCTCCGCTCGGAGTATTGTACTAACACAAAGTGACTCATCTTTTGCTCCCACAATAAGGCAGAGAAGCCTTTACAGACTCACTTTCACTAAACCTGATGCGGCTGAGTGCCAGAAACTATGTCACCTTCTACGGTGATGGCAACAGACCTTGAATTATTTGTCGCCCTCCTATAGAAGGCAGTGTACCTCCAATCTTATTCTCCCTCCTAGAGAAGGCAGAGTACCTCTAATCTTTTTCTCTCTCCTTGAGAAGGCAGAGTACCTCAAGGACTTGACTTTCAAGCCTCTCTCCCAAGAGATCATTCAAAGACTCACCAACGCCATAGGAGGAGCAAGGGTGTAGCTAGCCTGGAGCAACCATGTGAGCCCCTCACACTTCGTGTCCCTCACACTCAACCTCACCTTCTCCTTCCTCTCAAACCCTAATTTCCTTTCAAAAGTACCACTCTTAGAGTTCCTTCAGTAGTCACATAATCCTCTCTTTTTTTAAGAGATTCAAAAAATAAGAAACCCTAAAATTTAAAGTTGGTCTTCACTATTCATACAGTACGAATGGAATTCATATAGTCTGGTCAATTCAAAAACCAGACCCATTTAATATGATGCAAACAGTCATTCATACAAACTGTTCAACTTTTCAAACACATCGTACAGTACGATCCAAAGATTATACAATATAATTTTTTACTTTCTCTCTATTCGTATAGGATGAATCCTAGGTGTTGCAAATCTGGTTTTGATGATGACAAACATATCTCTATTGTGTTTTGCTTGGCTAACCTGTTTCAGGCACAAAAGATCACGAGCAACTCAAGCCAACTCAAGATCGGGTCCAAGTGTGTCTAAGTGTATTATTTTCTTTTTCTTGAGTCAATTGTAATGTAACTGATCCCCTAACTAAGTAACATTGCACACACACACTCAGGGGGAGAGCTTGAGTGAATTAGAGTTTCTGTTTAAACTTTTGTTCAGATCGTCCTGGACGATAGTCACATCGGCCTGGATGATCAAGTAAAAATAGAAACCCTAATTAGGGCGACCAAGTTAAGAGGGTCTGATTAAGCAGATCGTCCAGGATGATCTTTGGATCATACGGGACAATATGCTCAAATCAGAAATTCTCAGCCGCTAGATTAAGTTAGGCAAGTTTTTATTTTTTGTTATTTGGTATGATTGTCCCGGACGATACGTGTATCGTCCTGGATGATTCAGTATAATCATGCCTAAATTAATCTGGTAATTAAGGAAAGCTATTTATATTTGATTAATACGATCATATCATCCTGAATGATCGCAGGATCGTCCCGGACGATCATGATCGTCTAGTGCATTTCTGTTGTACGACCCGAACTATGTATAGGATGATTTGGGCACCTTTTGAACTAATCGTACAGGACGATCTCCTTATCGTCCTGGACGATTAGGTCATTTTTTGGTCATCCAACACAACTTTCTCTGGACGACCCGAACTATCTTCTAGACGATATTCCTCGATTTACACTAATCATCCCGGACGATCGCAGGATCGTACAGGACGATACGAACAATTTTTTCTACTGATCGTCCAGAAGAGTCAGATCGTCCAGGCTTGTGCAACCATTTTTGAACTGATAGTACAAGATGATCTATCGATCGTCCTAGACGATCTTGGCCGACTAGTTGAGATTTAGGGAAAATTTTAAGCCCTCGTATAAAAGATCTTTTTCTTTGAACAAGAAAAATCTTTTGCCACTTTCCTTCCCAGAGAAACCCTAGAGAGAGAGAGTTTGGGAGAGAGAGAGAGGATCTTATGAGGGGGAGTTAGTGAGGGATTCACTAAGGTTGCTCCAAGCACGGATCAGAGTCATCTTCTCTGCTCGTCGTCTTTCATTTAGTTGGTGTTCGTTGGGGGAGGATTATTCGCAAGAAGATTCGGGGTTCTCTGCCCGCTTCAAGTAGAAGCAAAAGGAGTCCGAAGGTTCTCTGCCTGCTTCAGGAGGAAGTAAAAGGAGGTCGGGTTCTCTGCCTCACCATGTGGTGAAAAGGAGGTTTTGTACAGGCTTCTCCGCCTTGCTGTGGGAGCAAAAAGAGAGACACTTTTTTTAGTGCAATACCCGGAGGGGAGGCTCCGGGGAGTGGACGTAGGTCAAGTTGACCGAACAACTATAAAATTTGGTTTGCTTTTCTGATCCTGTTCTGCACTTTACTTTTCTGATATTAACTCCTTGGGTGAATACCTGTGATTGATCTTTTCGTTCTTGTTTACTTGTTTCCGCTGCTAAGTATCGAAAAGATTTTTCTATTACTCGTGAAATTTTAAAATAACCAATTCACCCCCCCTCTTGGTTAGCCTCCGGACTAGTTCACTAGGGCTTAACATCCCTTTCGAACTTTCAAGTGGTATCAGAGCGGGATTCCAAATTTAAGTTTAAAAACTTTTGAATTTGATCCATGGCTAACTATAATAATCATAATACTGCTAAAGGTTATTCTATTACAAGACCACCGCTGTTTGATAACATTCCTTTTAATTTTTGGAAAACACGCATGTCTACTTTTCTTCAATCAATCGATTATCGTATGTGGATGTTAATTAAAGATGGTTATGAAGCACCACATAGACTTGTTAACGGTATTAAAACTGAACTCCCATTTACAGATTGGACTTTTAATGATCGTGATATAGCACAGTTAAATGCGAAATATTTGAACTGTTTCTTTTGTGCTTTAAAATCTGAAGACTATATGCGTGTTTCTACTTGTACAACGGGTAAAGAAATCTGGGATAGATTATGTATAACATATGAAGGTACAACTAAAGTCAAACAGTCTAGGTTAAACATCCTGTTACATGATTACGAACTCTTTCGCATGAAACCTAGTGAGACGATTTCAGAAATGTACACAATGTTCACTCAAATAGTTACCTCTTTGTATGCTCTAGGAAGAGAACTAACTAATTACGAAAGAGTGAACAAAATTCTTAGATGTTTGCCTTCTTCATACGATGCTAAGATTACTGCGATCACAGAATCTAAAGATTTAAATACTTACTCGATTGATAACTTACTTGGATCACTCATTGCTTATGAGCAAGGGGTGAACCAAAGACAACTTGATGCAGGTAAACGAAAGAAGGAGAAGACAGTGGCGCTAAAGGCCAAAGATTAAGATGCTAGCACTTCTGGGTCTGATAGCGATGATGTTGCCTTAATCACAAGGCAATTCAAGAGCTTTCTAAGGAAGAAGAATAAGAATTTTCAAAAGTGGAATAAAGGTAAGACCAGTAGAAACTTTAAATGTTCATCTGAATCTATTTGTTTTGAATGCAGGAAGCCTGGACACATAAAGGTGGATTATCCTACACTCAAGGCTTACCCAAGCAAGGAGAAGGGTGAGGGGAAACCAAAGTTCAGAAAGGACAAGAAGCGGATATAAAAGGCATTCTGGGCAGACTCTGCATCCGACTCTTCTGAGACTGAAGCTGAAGAGGAGGAAGCAAACTTGTGTCTGATGGCTGATGATCACCCTGGTCAGTCTGACCAGGAAGAGGTATGTGAGCTTACTTACGATTAGTTACTTGAAGTATCTAAAAAAATTCATGCATCGTATAGGAAGCTTAAGAAAACTCATGCTAACTTGAAACTGGATTATTTAACTTTGCAAAAAGAGCATGATGCATTGATTAAGGATCATTCCACTGTTGATAGCAATCACATGTCTTTACTTAATGAGTTTGATGAATTGAATAAAAAATATTCTAATTTAGTTACTGTGCATGATTCACTGAAAACCACTCCTGTTGATTTGGAGAGAGCTTTTAAAGAATTAGATACCATGACATGTGAGTAGAAAGTAACAATGGTGCTTTAAAATTTGAAATTGCAAGTTTAACTAAAGAGAATGAATTTTTGAAAGTGAAAATCAGTGCTTTTGAGAAAAACCAAAAACCACCCACTTTTGAAAAGTTTTATGCACCGCCACCTTTTGAAAAATCTGTTGCAAGTTCATCTAAGCATGTTTCATATACATCTAGGAAGAGGCACTATTACCCACGTAGATTAGTTAACAATTTTCCTAGTGTTAGATGTTTTTCATGTGGCATGTTAGGTCACATTTCCCACACCTGCACTGTTCACCATAGTACACATTGGGTGTGGAGGCCCAAACTGCCTGTTTCACAGCACAGCACACATGCATTGCATTCTTCTTTTCATAAGAAGGAGCCCAAACCTGTTTGGGTTCCTAAGACTGACGTTTGATATTTTTGTAGGAGTGCTGTCACACAAGACCTCGTGAGAGCATGTGGTACCTGGACAGCGGATGTTCTTGACACATGACTGGAGATGCAAATCAGTTCATTTCGCTGGAGGCCAGGGCTGGAGGCAAGGTTACACTTGGAGATAACACCACCATGAGGGTGGTAAGCTCAGGTATAATTGGTGATTCAAGGAATTTTATGATTGATAATGTTTTGCTTGTAGATGGACTGAAACACAACTTGGTGAGCATTAGTCAACTTTGTGACAAAGGATACATCATCAAATTCCTGCCCACTGGCTGCATTTTAAGCTTAAATGATAAAGTTATTTTGTAGGGGCAAAGGATCAACAATATCTACAAGCTGGATATAAGTTGCATTAAATCTGAGAATTCAATTTGCTTAAAAACTGCTGCTGATGAGTCTTAGTTGTGTCATAGGAGATTGTGTCATGCCAGTATGAAAACCCTTAGGAGAGTCACCCAAAAGGATTTAGTTAGAGGTGTGCCCAAGCTTAAGTTCATTAAGGATCACCTATGTGATGCCTGTCAGTTAAGGAAGAAAGTCCAGTCCTCTTTTCACTCTGTTAAGGACATTAGCTCCTCTAGACCTTTAGAAGTTCTTCACATGGACCTCTTTAGACCCATTAGCACTGCCAGCTTAGGGGGAAAAGTCTATGGATTTGTGATTATGGATGACTACTTGAGGTTCACTTTGATTAAATTTATGTCTCACAAATCTGAGTCATTTGATGAGTTTAAGTCCTTCTCCACTTAGATTCAGAGGAAGTTAGGTTGTGAGATCCTGACTATTCATAGTGATCATGGTGGAGAGTTTGAGAATGTGAAGTTTGGAAGTTTATGTGAGGAGCAAGGGATTAGTCATAATTTTTTAGCTCCTAGGACCCCTCAGCAGAACGGGGTAGCTGAAAGGAAGAACATGACCTTAGTGGAAGCCGCTAGAGCCATGCTTGCTGAGTATTCACTTCCAAAATAATTTTAGGCTAAAGCGGTGAATACTGCCTGTTATGTGCTGAATAGGGTGAATGTGTAATCAAAACTGAACAAGACACCTTATGAGATAATTAAGGGTAGAACTCTAAACCTGTCCCACCCCATATCTTTGGCTATAAGGTTTTCATTTTGAACAACGGGAAATCATCCTTATGAAAGTTTGACCCCAAATTTGATGAAGGAGTGTTCTTAGGCTATTCTAGTGTGGGGAAATCCTTTAGGGTGTTCAATAAAAGGACTTTGGTGCTAGAAGAGACAACTCATGTGGTGTTTGATGAATCTGATTCTAAGGTGACTAGAGTTGAGGAAGAAGAAGAGGTAGAGGAGATTACCCAAGGGATTGGAAATAAAAAACTAGAGGAGAGGGTAGAACCTCAAACCACATTGCCTAGAGATTGGAGATATTCTTCGAGTCATCCTAAAGAACTGATCTTAGGAGACCCTTCTGAAGGTGTTAGGACTAGGCATGGACTTAGGAAGGAAGTAAACCATTCTGCCTTTATCTCAATGATTGAACCAACCAACATCAATCAAGCCCTTTCAGATGAGTTTTGGATCTTAGCTATGCAGGAAGAATTGAATCAATTTGTAAGGAATGATGTTTAGGAGTTAGTAGAAAGACCTAGAAATTAAAGTATTGTGCGAACCAAGTGGGTCTTTAAGAATATAATGAATGATTCTGGTGTGGTGGTTAGGAATAAGGCAAGATTGGTGGCTAAGGGGTATAATAAGATAGAAGGGATTTATTTTGAGGAGACTTTTGCCCCTGTAGCTAGATTGAAAGCCATTAGAGTGCTACTAGCCTTTGCCTGTTATAAGGGATTTAAGCTGTTTCAAATGGATGTCAAGAGTGCCTTTTTAAATGGGGTAATAAAAGAGAATATTTTTATAGAACAACCCCCAGGTTTTGAGAGTTCCCAATATCTAAATCATGTTTATAAATTAAAAAGGCCTTATATGGATTGAAACAGGCACCCAGAGCTTGGTATGAGAGGCTTAGCACATTCCTGTTAGAAAGAGAGTTTGTTAAGGGGAGCGTAGACACCACCCTTTTTCTGAGGAGAATAGGGGATGACTTACTCATTGTCCAGATCTATATTGATGATATAATTTTTGGATCTTCTGATAAGAATTTATGTGATGAGTTTTCTAAAATAATGAGTAAGGAGTTTGAGATGAGTATGATGGGAGAATTGTCCTACTTTTTGAGATTTAGCAAAAGGTAATTGGATGATGGAACCTTTCTCAATCAATCTAAATACACTAAGGACATTTTGAAGAAATATGAAATGGACAAAGCTAAGCCAATCAATACTCCCATGAGCTCCTCTATTTAGTTAGATAAGGATTCAAGTGGAAAATCAGTTGATCAGAATAAATAAAGAGGAATAATTGGATCACTGCTGTACTTGACTGCTAGCCGACCTGATATCATGTTTAGTGTCTGTCTTTGTGCTAGGTTTTAGGCTGATCCTAAAGAGTCCCACCTGACTACTGTTAAGAGAATTCTTAGATATCTTTTAGGGATCCCAAACCTAGGAATCTGGTACCCTAGGCACAGCACCTCTTTTGAGATCATTGGATATTCTGATTCTGACTTTGTAGGGTGTAGGATGGATAGAAAGAGCACTTCTGGAACTTGTCAATTCATAGGACAGTCTCTAGTCTCCTGGGCCAGTAGAAAATAGAACTCAGTTGCACTTTCCACTGCTGAAGCTGAGTATATTGCCTTAGAAAGTTGTGTGGCCCAAGTTCTTTGGTTAAAGCAACAAGTTTTGGATTTTGGTTTACCTGTTGGCACAATTTCTGTTCTGTGTGATAATACTAGTGCCATCTGCATCTCTAAGAATCCAATCCAATATTCTAGGACCAAACACATTGACATAAGGCATCACTTCATTAGGGACCATGTTACAAAAGGGGACATTGAGCTACATCATGTAGCAACTGAAAATCAGCTGTCTGACATATTCACTAAACCACTGGCCTTTGACTCATTCAGCATTTTGAGAACCAGATTAGGAGTGATTGATATAAATGCTTGATTCTAATGACTGCTGATTTCTGATTACTCTGATTATTATTCTGTTTTCTGTTAGTTAATTATTATTTTTGATTTGATTATTTGCTTTCAGTTGGTTTTATTTCTTCTGCTGATTTCTGTGTTAGTTCTGTTGTTAGTTTGATTTGAGTATTTACTTTGATATGATTTTCTACCTATTTTTATTCACTGGTTCATCTCTTGCACTTACTGTTTTATACATCTCAAAGTCTGATCACTGCTCACTACTTCTGATAATCTGAATTTCTGACTGGGAGTTTTATCTTATTTTTGTTTGAAAGCTGGTAAGCAGTGATTGACTCCACTGGATTTGTTAAAGGGAAGAAACATTGATGATTGTTTCTCTTCCTCTAACTCCTTTGCTGGTGTATTGTTTCTTTTGGATAAATATTCTCTTCAAAATTAAAATTTTAGTTTTTGAAATGGAGATTTATTTTATCTTTCTACAGTAATCTACCTCACATCAATAGTGTTTTCAAAGTCTTGAGTCATTATTTTAATTTTCTAAACCAAGTGATTGCACTTATCACATGACGTCTGGCTTTTATTTTGTGAATTACTTTTCCTTATCATGGAGAGCATCTCCTATATCTACAAGGTAATTTTACAGCTGAGATCTTTTATTGATATTGAGAGGGAGAAAGCTTATAAAAGATGCGCAGTGCGCCAAATCAATTGAAAAAGAGGCACAAAATGAGCCCAAAACCGAAAAGATGTGAAATGTCGCCAACTAAAAGATACACAAAGTGTATCAAAAATGAAAAGAAGTGCAAAGCCCTAAACAAATTAAAAAAGAGGCACAAAATGAGCCCAACCAAGCTTTCTTCCCTTTCAGATCGTTAAATGTCTTAGAAAAGTCCGTGCGGCACTTAATTTTTTCAAAAGCTTGAGTTTGGAAATTCTGATTTCTTATTTTTTACTTTGTAACACTATTATATCAGATATTTTTCTGGAACGAAGCTTAGAAGGATCTCTTTTTGAATCTAATTTTTTTTATTCAGAATTGGATTTTTGGTTTGAAAGAGATTTGCATCTATAAGGTGCCCGAGGTGGGAGTTACAAAAGTCAATTTTTCTTTACTTTTTTGGATTTCAGCGCTATCAATCATCTTCTTATTGGCTTTTGGATCTAAAATCAAGGAAAAATTCTGATTTACTCGAGCAGCTTGATCAAAAAAAAATGTGTGTTGTTTTTTCTGTGTTCCCATTTCAAGTTTTCTTCATTTTTGTTTTAGTTTTTTTTTATCTTACTGGTTGTGTTTTTGGGATCCTGATCTGTCATCTCCATCCTCCATCTTTTTTTATTTTCTTCAGATCGTCCTGGACGATACACAGATCGTCCCGGATAATCTTCTTCGTCCTAGACGATCCAT
Organism: Dendrobium chrysotoxum; assembly: GCA_019925795.1. Taxonomy (NCBI): domain Eukaryota; kingdom Viridiplantae; phylum Streptophyta; class Magnoliopsida; order Asparagales; family Orchidaceae; genus Dendrobium; species Dendrobium chrysotoxum. Next base: position 58,674,744 of record CM034312.1, read on the forward strand.
AAATCGTCCTGGATGATCCATTCAAAATCGTCCCCACTCTGATCATACTGCTGAAAAACTCTAATTATTGGTGATCATCCTGGACGATACCTACATTGTCCTAGATGATATGATCCATATCTTCCTGATCTGATCAAACGGCTGAGATTGTACCAATTATTATCCATCATCCTGGACGATCCACCTCATCGTCCTGGACGATCCATGTGTCAGCCACTGGACGATTGGAATTCGGCCCTGAAAGTTCGATAGGGATGTTAAGCCCTTATGAACTAGTCCCGAGGCTAACCAAGAGGGGGGGTGAATTGGATATTTGAAACAAAATAAAAATCTTTTTATAACGTACAGCGGAAACGAATTAAAACAACGATAAAAAGATCAATCACAGATTTCACCCAAGCAGATAATCGTAGTTAAATAAAGTGCGAAAAATAATAAGAAAGAACACACCGGATTTATAGTGGTTCGGTCCAACCTGACCTACGTCCACTCCTCGGAGGCACCCTCCAAGTATTGTACTAAACCAAAAGTGTCTCTCCTTCAGCCCCCACAGCTAGGCGGAGAAGCCCTTACAAAATCACTTCCACCTTCCCCGGTGCGGCGGAGTAGCCGGGTCCTCTGACACAAAAGAGCACTTCTTCTTCCCAAAACTTCCTTCGAGACAAGCCTTGAATCCGACGGTACTTAGGTGCAAGCCTGCCAGAGCAACCGTGTGAACCCCCTCACACTCCCTCGAGAAACCCCCTTCCCAGGCTCTTCTCCCTCTCAAACTCCACCCTTTCCTCTCTCTCTTTCAAGCTCTCTCTTCAAGTTTTCTCTAAAAGAACGAAGCCTCAATGGCTGCCAAAGACACGTATCAAGTGCCTTGAGAAAGCTTAAATAAAGAGCTCCAAAAACCCTTCCAAATTAGTTATGGCGGCAAAGATCGTCCAGGACGATCGCCGGATCGTCCAGGATAATGTGCTCCAAAAGACGGCTTCAAAAAACCATAAAAACTCAATTCTGCCTCCAAAGATCATCCAGGACGATCGCAGGATCGTCCAGGATGATGTGCTCCAAAAGACGGCTTCAGAAAACCCTAAAAACTCAATTCTGCTGCCAAAAATCATCCAGGACGATCGCAGGATCGTCCAGGACGATGTGCAGAATTTGACCTGATAGTCCCGTACGATCCTGGGATAGTCCAGGACGATCAGAACAAATTTTGCACAAATCGTCTAGTACGATATATAGATCGTCCAGGACGATTAGAACAAAATTTGACTCAAGGAATTAAAAAGTACATCAATGAGAAATACAATAAAGCCTATTCTACTCATTCTTGAGTCTTGAATCTTTCTTGAATTGATGTATACTGTTCCTAAAATGTTAGTACACACACAAATAAATATACATTCCAATTATTAGAAGATGTGAGCCATAATGTTTGTTATCATCAAAACAGAAACTTGTGAGCCCGAGTCGTAACAATCTCCCCCTTTTTGATGATGACAAACATTACTTGTTGAATTTGCAAAAAAGATATTTTCTCCTAATCTCCCCCTCACTAAGAAAAAATCTTTTAAAAACAGGGAGAAATACTTTCTTCTTTTTTTTTAATTTTTTAAAATAACTACAACAACAATATGATGTAAAACAAACAACACAAATACAATAGTACGTTCTCCCCCTTTGACATTATCAAAAAGAGGAGGAGCAAAAATTTGAAAAGTCACCTCTTAAGGTTCTCCAAAACTTAGTAAGACATGAATTGACTTCTTTGAACCCAGAAAAGTTAGAGAATCAGAAAATGTAAATCCAAACTCAGGTTTTTTTTAAAAAGGCGAAAAAACTTTTTAAGCCAATATCTAAATCAAGGAACAAATTAGATAAGGAAACAAAAATCTTTCAAAACACCTTTCATGAAATACATCTAATAGAAGATTGATGCAAAGTAATGAATCAAAAAATCTTGATTTTCAAACTCAAGTAACGAATCTATCAAAAAGTCATAAGAGTTTTCTAAACTTTAGAGATTTACAAGAATGGAAGCAGCTTTTATAGGCTAATTTTGTGCCTCTTTTTCAATTTGTTTGGCGCTTTACGCATCTTATAATTTTTGATACACTTTGTGTATTCAATTTGGAAATTTCGCATCTTTTCAGTTTTGGGCTCATTTTGTGCCTCTTTTCAATTTGTTTGGCGCACTGCGCATCTTTTGATTGCCTCCTTTCTAAATCTTTAAAATCATCAAACCTTATTCTTATGATAAAGACGAACAACCTGAATAAGATTATCTTGAAGTTGGTTCAATAATTTGCAAAAGATTCTTATGAGATAGAAAAAATGTTGGGAGATGAAAAAAGTTTTAATTTCAAAAACCAATTTATAATCTGAAATAGATTTTGACTCAAAAGTAAGATAGCCTTATTCAAAGAAATGAGATAGAGAGACAAAATCATGAGTTTTCTTCCTTTACTTGATTTTAGAGAAATCAACCACAACTAACAAAGTATTTAGAAAAAAATAGGAGGTAAATTTTTCATTTTTAGAAAATAAGATCTAAAAAAAAATGATTTAAAACAAGAGGTGTTATGTGTGTGCTTGATCAGAGGAATAATAAAAAATATCAAAAAAAAATTTTAAAAGGAAAAATAAAAACACTAAAACACAGAAAACATAATGAATAAAATAATAGTAACAGAAAAACAAAACAAAAAATATAAACACACAAAAAGAACATTAATTTACATCAGCTTGCTCCTGATCTGATGATTCAGAAGCTAGATCTGCCCCAGGACATTTTTCATTTTGCATTATCAGCCCTTATTATAATTTGCTTAGCTTTACCCTTTTCCTTTTCAGGAAGGGTTCTTAAGTTCGGGCACTGATTTTTCATATGTCCAGGCTTCCTACATCCAAAACAAATAACATCAGAAGAAAACTTTACATTCTTACCATTTTTACCTTTGTTCCACTTTTGATGTTGATGTTTGTGCCTTAGTAGATTTTTCAATTTGTTTGTTGCTGATGCTAACTCTTCACTTTCATCACTTTCTGAGTTGTTTTTCACAATTTCTTTAGTTTTCAACACTATCGTTTTATCTGCATCCAAAAGCTTTTGACCCAAACCTTGCTCGTAGGCAATGAGTGAGCCAATCAAATTATCAATAGAATAGTCATTCAAATTTTTTGATTTAGAAATTGCAATGACTTTGGCATCAAATTTAGCAAGTAGAGAACGTAGGATTTTATTAACTTTTTCAAAATTTGAAAGTTCTTTTCCTAAAGCATATAATGATGTCACAATTTAAGAAAACCTAGTAAACATGTCCAAGATCGTTTCATAAGGTTTCATGCTAAAAAGTTCATAATCATGCATTAACATATTTAGCCTAGATTGCTTGATTTCACAAGTACCTTCATATCTAGTGCATAATTTATCCCAGATTTCTTTGCCAGAAGTGCATGCAGATATTAACATACAATCATTAGAATTCAAAGCATAGAAAAAACAATTTAAACATTTAGCATTTAATTGAGCATTGATCTAATCTGTTCTACTCCATTCAAAAAAGGGAATATCAATTTTAATTTCATTTATAATACGTGACGGTGCAGAATAACCAATTTGAATTATATGCCACATGCGATAAACAATAGATTTCAAGAAAGTAGACATACGGATTTTCCAAAAATAAAAAGTAATATTTTCAAATAAAGGTGGCCGGGTGATTGAATATCCTTCCGCAATATTACGATTATAAAAATTAGCCATGGATCGAATTCAAAAGTTTTTAAACTTAAATTTTGAATCCCTCTCTGATACCACTTTAAAGTTCGATAGGGATGTTAAGCCCTTATGAACTAGTCCCGAGGCTAACCAAGAGGGGGGGTGAATTGGATAATTGAAACAAAATAAAAATCTTTTTATAACGTGCAGCGGAAATGAATTAAAACAACGATAAAAAGATCAATCACAGATTTCACCCAAGCAGATAATCGCAGTTAAATAAAGTGCGGAAAATAATAAGAAAGAACACACCGGATTTATAGTGGTTCGGTCCAACCTGACCTACGTCCACTCCTCGGAGGCACCCTCCAAGTATGGCACTAAACCAAAAGTGTCTCTCCTTCATCCCCCACAACTAGGCGGAGAAGCCCTTACAAAATCACTTCCACCTTCCCCGGTGCGGCGGAGTAGCCGGGTCCTTTGACACCAAAGAGCACTTCTTCTTCCCAAAACTTCCTTCGAGACAAGCCTTGAATCCGACGGTACTTAGGTGCAAGCCTGCCAGAGCAACCGTGTGAACCCCCTCACACTCCCTCGAGAAACCCCCTTCCCAGGCTCTTCTCCCTCTCAAACTCCACCCTTTCCTCTCTCCCTTTCAAGCTCTCTCTTCAAGTTTTCTCCAAAAGAATGAAGCCTCAATGACTGCCAAAGACACCTATCAAGTGCCTTGAGAAAGCTTAAATAAATAGCTCCAAAAACCCTTCCAAATTAGTTATGGCGGCAAAGATCGTCCAGGACGATCGCCGGATCGTCCAGGACAATGTGCTCCAAAAGACGGCTTCCGAAAACCATAAAAGATCGTCTAGGACGATCGCAGGATCGTCCAGGACGATGTGCTCCAAAAGACGGCTTCAGAAAACCCTAAAAACTCAATTCTGCTGCCAAAAATCGTCCAGGACGATCACAGGATCGTCGAGGATGATGTGCAGAATTTGACCTGATAGTCCCGTACGATCCTGGGATAGTCCAGGACGATCAGAACAAATTTTGCACAAATCATCCAGTACGATATATAGATCGTCCAGGATGATTAGAACAAATTTTGACTCAAGGAATTAAAAAGTACATCAATGAGAAATACAATAAAGCCTATTCTACTCATTCTTGAGTCTTGAATCTTTCTTGTATTGATGCATGCTGTTCCTGAAATATTAGTACACACACAAATAAATTTACATTCGTTGATTGGTCAAAGTAGGTCAACAAGACACTTGAACCCTTCTTGAATGGTCAAGTCCCTTTCTAAACTCTAACTACATTATTTCAAGGTCTTGAACTCTACTCAACCAACTGTCCACACTCTTTCCTTACCACCTCAATACCCTTCGACTAGTTAACTTGTCAAGTTAGTCAACTTAAACTTAAAGCTTTTTCAAATGCTCAATCCTCCTAGTCTAGGTAATTCCTTTCCAAAGCCAGCTGATTCGGGGTTTCCAAATGAGAGTTAAAGCTCTCTAATTCCTTCCAAACCAAGCCCATGTTGCAAATCTAGATTCAAGGATTATGTTTTTGATGATAATAAACATCTCTATTTTTGTTTGATTGCCTAACCTTTCAGGTCATCATGATTAAGTGCAAATCATGTCAACTTAAGATCGGGTCTGTGTGTGTTTAAATGTAATTTTTTTCCCTCTCTTGAGACAAATGTAATGTAATGGATCCCCAAGCTAAGTAACCTTGCACACACACACTAAGGGGAGAGTTTTAGTGAGTTAGAGTATCTGTTCATTTTTGTTCAAATTATTTTGGTCAATATTCATATCTATCTAGACGATCCATTAAAACTAGAACTCTAATTAGGGCGACCATGTTAAGTCGGTCTGATTATGCAGATCATCCTGGACGATACACCCATCGTACAGGATGATATGCTTAAATCAAAAAATCCCAGCTGCTAGACTAAGTTAGGCAAGTTTTTATTTTTAGCTTTTTGATCTGATTGTCCTGGTTGATATGTGTATCATCTTAGAAAATTCATTACAATCATGCCTAAATTAGTCAAGAGATTAAGAAAAGTAATTAAGAATTGATTGATTCGATCATATCATCCTCGATGATCGCAATATCATCCTGGATGATCAATTAGAAATCCTGACCATCCAGTGCTTTTCACCTGGACGACCCGAACAGTGTGCTGGATGATATTCCCATTTTTGAACTAATTGCACGGGATAATATCAATATCATCCTGGACGATCAAGTCCTTTTGAAATCATTTAGCATGGTTGACCTGTACAACCTGAATAATGTGCCGGATGATTTTGGGCAATTTTAAACTAATCGTATAGGATGATATACGTATCATCCTAGATGATGAGGTCATTTTTCTTTGATCATCCAGGCTTTTCTCCTTGACGTCCAGAACTATCTTCTGGATGATATTCCTTATTTGAACTAATGGTCTAGGACGATCACAGAATCATCCCGGTTGATCTGAATAAACTTTATCTTCTAATCGTCCATAGGAACCAGATCATCCAGGCTGATGTGAGTGATTTTATAATAATTAAACAGGACGATCTATCAATCTTCTTGGATGATCTTGGATGGAAAGTTGAAATTTTGGGCAATTTTTGAGCCTTTGTATTTAAGATCTCTTATCTTCTATCGTTGAGATCTTTTGCCACTTTCCTTACCTGAGAGAGCATTGAGAGAGAGAGAGAGGGAGAGTTTGGGAGAGAGAGAGAGGATCTTATGAGGGGGAGTTTGTGAGGTGCTCACAAAGGTTACTCCAAGTAAGGATCTGGGTCAACTTCTTTGGTCATCGTCCCTTGTCCTTGTGGTGTCTCTATGAAAGGATTATCTACAAGAAGATCAAGGTTCTTTGCCTACTTTAGGAGGAAGCGAAAGTAGGTAAGGTTATCTGTTTACTTTCGGAGGAAGCAAAAAATGTCCAGGTTCTCTGCCTCACCGGGTTGGTGAAAAGAAGTTTTTGTAAAGGCTTCTCCGCCTTGGTGTGGAAGCAGAAGGAAAGTCACTTTGTTTAAGTGCAATACCTAGAGGAGAGGCTCCAGGAGTGGACGTAGGTCAAGTTGACCGAACCACTATAAAATTTAGTGTATTCTTTCTGATTATTTTTCGTACTTTATTTTATTGTATTTAACTGCTTAGGTGAAAAATGTGTTTGATCTATGCTATCGCATTTAGTTTAAAACATTCAAAATGATTTTCTAAATCATTTTTGCTCATGAATTTTTAAATTATCAATTCCCCCCCCCCCCCCCTCTCTTGGTTAGCCTCGGGCTAGTTATAAGGGATTAACATCCCTCACGAACTTTCAAGTGGTATCAGAGCGGGATTCATAAAATCAAGTTTTGAAAAACTTTTGAATTTGATCCATGACTAACTTTGGTAATAGAAATACTGTAGAAGGATATTCCATTATAGACCACCCTTGTTTGATAACATACCTTTTTGATTTTTGAAAAACTCACATGACCACATTTTTATAATCTATAGATTATCACATGTGGAAGCTTATTAAAGATAGATACTCTACACCTTTTAGAATTATTGATGGCGTTAAAACTGAACTTTCATCTACTAAATGGATATTTGATGATCATGACTTAGCACAAGTGAATGAAAAATGCTTGAACTATTTTTTCTGTGCTTTAAAATCTGAGGATTACATGCGTGTATCTACTTGTATGACTGGTAAAGAAATCTGGGATAGATTGTGTATCACTTATGAAGACACATCTGAAGTTAAACAGTCTAGGTTGAACATCCTACTTCATAACTGTGAACTCTTTCACATGAAACCTAATGAGTCCATATCTAAAATGTATACTAGGTTCACTCAAATTATCACCTCCCTACATGCCTTAGGAAGAGAGCTTACTAATTATGAGAAAGTTAACAAGATTTTGAGATATTTGACATCTTCCTATGATGCCAAGATAACTGCGATCACTAAATCTAAGGATTTAAATGCTTATTCTATTGATAACTTACTTGGATCACTCATTGCTTACGAGCAAGGGGTGAACCAAAGACAGCTTGATGCTGGTGAGAAAAAAAAAGAAAACACTGTGGCACTGAAGGCCAACGATATGGAGATTGATTCTTTCAAGTTTGAAAGCGATGATGTTGACTTAATCACTAGGCAATTCAAATTCTTTCCAAAGAAAGAAACACAAAAACTATCATACATGGAACAAAGGTAATTCAAGTAAAAATTCTAAAGGTTCTTCTGATACAGTTTGTTTTGAATGCACGAAACCAAAATATATAAAAGCTGATTGTCCTACACTTAAGGCTCACCTAAGCAAGGAGAAGGGTGAGGAGAAACCCAAGTTTAGGAAGGAGAAGAAGTGGATTCAAAAGGCATTCTGGGAGGATTCTGCATCTGACTCCTCTGAGACTGAAGCTGAAGAGGAGACTACAAACTTGTGTTTGATGGCAGATGATCATCCTGGTCAGTCTGAATAAGAAGAGCTATGTAACCTAACCTACGATAAATTATTTGATATTTCTAAGAAAATTTATTCATCATATAGGAAACTTAAGAAAACTCATGCTAGCTTGAAATTGGAATTCTTAAACCTGCTAAAAGAGCATGAAATATTGCATGAGGATCATTTTATACTTGATAGCAATCACATGTCATTACTTGATGAATTTGATGAGCTAATAAAATGCATTTTGAATTGATTGTTGAGCATGATTCATTGAAAGCATCACATGTTAATTTAGAAAGAGCTTTTAAAGAACTAGACACCATGGCATGTGATTTAGATAGTTGTGAGCAAACATTAAAATTTAAAATTACAAGTCTTAAAAGAGAAAATAAATTTCTAAGTGTAAAAATTAGTGCATTTGAGAATAACAAAATACTTCCTACATTGTACAATTTTATAAACCTCCATGACTTGAAGAATCTCTTTCAAAATCATCAAAGCATGTTTAGTCCAAACCTAGGAAGAGGCACTATCACCCACGTAGATTAGTTAACCCTTTTCCTGGCATTAAATGTTTCTCTTGTGGCATGTTAGGACATATCTCCCACACATGCACTGTTTACCATAGTACACATTGGGTGTGGAGGCCCAAATTACATGATTCATAGAAGAGCATACATGCATTGCATTCTTCTTTTCATAAGAAGAAATCCAAACTTGTTTGGGTTCCCAAATCTGATATTTGATGATTTTGTAGGAGTGCTCTCACACAAGTCCTCATGACAGCATGTGGTACCTAGATAACTAATGCTCAAGACATATAACTAGAGATACAAATCAATTCATTTCGCTGGAGGCCAGGGATGGAGACAAGGTCACCCTTAGAGACAACACCACCAGGAAAGTGGTGGGCGCAGGTATAATCGAAAACTCTAAGAACCTTTTGATTGAAAATATTTTGCTTGTAGATGGACTAAAACATAACCTGTTCAGCATCAGTAAACTCTATGATAAAGGGTTCAACATCAAGTTCCTGACAAATATTTGCATTATAAGCTTAAATAATAACATTGTTTTGTAGGGCAAGAGGATCAACAACATCTACATGCTTGATCTAAATAATATTGAATGTGCTACATCATTTTGCTTAAAAACTGTTACTGATGAGTCTTAGTTGTGGCACTGGAGATTATATCATACCAACATGAAAATCCTTAGAAGAGTCACCCAAAAGGACTTGGTTAGAGGTGTCCCCAAGCTTAAGTTCACTAAGGACCACTTGTGTGATGCCTGTCAACTAGGGAAGCAAGTCTAATCCTCTTTCCACTCCATTAAGGATATAATCACCTCTAGACCTTTAGAAGTCCTTCACATGGATCACTTTGGACCCATTAGCACGGCCAGCTTAGGGGGAAAAGTGTATGGATTTATGATTGTCGATGATTACTTGAGATTCACTTGGATTAGATTTCTATCACATAAATCTGAGTCATTTGATGAATTTAAATCTTTCTCCACTTGGATTCAGAAGAAGTTAGGTTGTGAGATCTTGACCATCCATAGTGATCATGGTGGGGAATTTGAAAATGTGAAATTTGGAATATTCTATGAGGAGAAAGGGATTAGCCATAACTTTTTCGCTCCTAGGACCCATCACTAGAACGGGGTAGCTGAACGGAAGAACATGACCTTAGTGGAAGCCACTAAAGCCATGCTTGTTGAGTATTCACTTCCAAAATACTTTTGGGCAGAAGCGGTGAACACAGCCTGTTATGTGTTGAATCGGGTGAATGTTAGATCCAATCTGAATAAGACACCCTATGAGATCATTAAAAGTAGAACTCCAAACCTATCCCACCTCCATGTCTTTGGCTGTAAGGTTTTAATTCTTAATAATAAGAAATTATCCTTAGAAAAATTTGACCTAAAATCTGATGAAGGAGTGTTCTTAGGATATTCAAGTGTGGAGAAGTCCTTTAGGGTGTGTAATAAGAGGATATTGGTGGTGGGGGAGACTACTCATGTGGTGTTTGATGAATCTGATTCTAAGGAGTCTAGAGTTGAGGAAGAAGAAGAGGTATGAGAGATTACCCAAGGAGTTGAAAATGAAAATCTGGAGGAAATAGTAGAATCTCAAAACACTTTGCCTAGAGATTGGAGATATTCTTTGAGTCATCTTAAAGAACTCATCTTAGGAGACCCTTTTGAAGGTGTTAGAACTAGGCATGGACTTAGGAAGGAAGTAAACCATTCTACCTTTATCTCAGTGATTGAATCCACCAACATTAATCAAGCCCTTTCTGATGAATTCTAGATCTTAGCTATGTAAGAAGAAATTAACCAATTTGTGAGGAATGATGTTTGGGAGTTGGTGGAAAGACCTAAGGATCAAAGTGTAGTGGGAACCAAATGGGTCTTTAAAAATAAAATGAATGATTCTGGTGTGGTGCTTATGAATAAGGAAAGATTGGTAGCTATGGGGTACAACCAAATAGAAGGGATTAATTTTGAGGAGACCTTTGCCCCTGTAGCTAGATTGGAAGCCATTAGGGTGCTACTAGCCTTTGCTTGTTATAAAGGATTTAAGCTTTTTCAAATGAATGTCAACAGTGCCTTTTTAAATGTGGTAATAAAGGAAGATGTCTTTGTAGAGCAACCCCCAGGTTTTGAGAGTTCTCAATATCCAAATCATGTTTACAAATTAAAAAAGACCTTATATGGATTGAAACAGGCACCTAGAGCTTGGTATGAAAGGCTTAGTACATTTCTACTAGAAAGAGAGTTTATTAAGGGGAGCATAGACACCACCCTTTTCATGAGGAAAGTAGGAGAGGATTTACTCATTTTTCAGATCTATATTGATGATATACTATTTGGATCTTCTGATCAAAAGTTATGTGATGATTTTTTTTAAAATAATGAGTAAAGAGTTTGAGATGAGTATGATGGAAGAATTGTCTTACTTTTTAGGGTTTTAACATAAGGTAATTAGATGATGGAATTTTTATCAATCAATTAAAGTACATTAAGGATATTTTAAAGAAATATGAAATGGATAAAGCCAAGCCAATAAACACTCTCATGAGCTCCACTGTTCAGTTATATAAGGATTCAAATGGAAAATATGTTGATCAAAAGAAGTACAGAGGAATAATTGGTTCACTAGTTTACTTGACTGCTAGCCAACCTAATATAATGTTCAGTGTTTTTCTTTGTGCTAGATTTTAAGTTAATCCTAAAGAATCCCACCTGACTACTGTTAAGATAATTCTTAGATATCTCTTAGGGACTCCAAACTTAGGAATCTGGTATCCTAGACACAACACTTCTTTTTAGATTATTAAATATTCCGATTCTAATTTTATAGGGTGGATAGAAAGAGTACTTCTGGAAATTTCCAATTCATAGGACAGTCCTTAGTCTCCTGGTCCAGTAGAAAATAAAACTCTGTTGCACTTTCCACTATTAAAGCTGAGTACATTGACTTAGGAAGTTGTGTGGCCAAAGTCCTTAGGTTGAAGCAACAAATTCTAGATTTAGTATTATCTGTTGGCACAATTACAGTTCTATGTGATAACACTAGTGCTATCTACATCTCTAAGAATCCTATTCAACATTTAAGAACTAAATACAGTTATATAAGGCATCACTTCATTAAGGACCATATTATAAAAGGGGACATTGAGCTACACTATTGCAAATCTGGATTCAAAAAGGATAGTTTTGATGATGATAAATATGTTTGTATTCTATTTTTCTTGGCTAACCCATTTCAGGTACAAAAGATCAAAAGCAACTCAAGCTAACTCAAGATCAGGTCCAAGTGTGTCTAAATGTAATGTTTTTTCTTTCTTAAGTCAAATATAATGTAATTGATCTCCTAGCTAACTAACCTTACACACACACACTTAGGGGGAGAGCTTGAGTGAATTAGAGTTTTTGTTCAATTTTTATTCAGATCATCCTGGACGATATTCACATTGTCCTGGATGATCTAGTGAAAATAGAAACCCTAATTAGGGCGACCAAGTTAAGTCTGTCTGATTAAGCCGATCATCCTGGACGATCCATTCATCGTACGGGACAATAGGCTCAAATCAGAAATTTTTAGCCGCCAGATCATGTTAGGCAAGTTTTATGTTTAGAGATTTGATCTGATCATCCCAGACGATACGTGTATCGGCCTGGACGATTCATTACAATCATGCCTAAATTAGTCTGATGAATAAGGAAACTAATCAAGGTCTGATTGATTTGATCATATCATCCTGGCCAATCGCAAGATCGTACGAAATGATGTGTTAGAATCCTGACCGTCCAGCATGTTTCACCTGTGCGTCCAGAGCAGTGATCAGGATGATTTTGGCACTTTTTGAACTAATCATACAGGACGATAGCCATATCAACCTGGACGATCCTGGACGATCAAGTCATTTTTAGGTCGTCCAGCACAAGTTCCTCTGGATGACCAGAGCAATCTTCTGGATGAAATTCTTAAATTTACAGTAATCGTCTCGGACGATCGCAGAATCGTATGGGACGATCTGAACAACCTTTTCTACTAATCATCCAGAAGAGCCAGATCGTCCAGGTTGAAACAGATGATTTTGAATTGATCGTACTGGACGATCGAGAGATCATCCTGGATGATATTGGCCAACCAGTTGAGATGTAGGGAAAACTTTGAGCCCTCCTATAAAAGATCTTTTTCTTCTAACAAGAAAAATCTTTTACCACTTTCCTTTACAGAGAAACCCTAGAGAGAGAGAGTTTGGGAGAGAGAGAGAGAGAGGATCTTGTGAGGGGGAGTTTGTGAGGGATTCACTAAGGTTGCTCCAAGCAAGAATCAGAGTCGTCTTCTCCGTTCATCGTCTCTCGTCTTATCGGTATTTTCTGTGGGAGGATCGTTCGTAAGAACATCCACATTCTCTGCCCGCTTCAGGAGGAAGCAAAAGGAGTTCAGGTTCTCTGCCTGCTTCTGGAGGAAGTGAAAGGAGTCTAGGTTCTCTGCCTGCTTCAGGAGGAAGCAAAAGGAGTTCAGGTTCTCTGCCTCACCGAGTTGGTGGAAAGGAATTTTGTACAGGCTTATCAACCTTGCTGTGGGAGCAAAAGGAGAGTCACTTTTGTGTGAGTGCAATACCCGGAGGAGAGGCTCGGGGGAGTGGACGTAGGTCAAGTTGACCGAACCATTATAAAATCTGGTGTGTTCTTTCTGATTATTTTATGCACTTTACTTTTCTGTTATTATCTGCTTGGGTGAAATCTGTGGTTGATCTTTTCATTTCTGTGTTTACTTATTTCTGCTGCAAATTATCGAAAAGATTTTTCTTGTTATTTATGAATTTTTTAAAATAACCAATTCACCCCCCCTCTTGGTTAGCCTCAGGACTAGTTCATCAGGGCTTATCATCCATATCGAACTTTAATACACCATGTAGCAACTAAAAACCAACTGGCTGATATCTTTACTAAACCATTGGCCTTTGATTTATTCAGCATTTTAAGGACCAGATAGGGTGTGATTGACATAAATGTATGAATTTGATGATTATTAATTTCTGAAGTTTATGTTTTTTTTCTTTTTGCTTTTGGCTTTTGTTTGATTTGATTATGTATTTCCTTTTAGATTTCTTTTTATTTTCCTGCTAATTTTCAGTTGTTGATTTATTTAACAAATTTGGTTATTTCCTTTTTGGGCTTTCTTCTTTTTATTTATTTACTGATTATTCTCTTCAGAATCATATCACTATTGATTACTACTAATAAATTAGATTTCTGACTGAGAGTTTTTCCTTGTGTTTGTTTGGAAGCTTGTAAGCAGTTCTTGACTCCTCTAAATATGTTAAAGGGAAGAAATATTGATGATTGTTTCTCTTCCTCTAACTCCTTAAATGGTGTATTATTTCTTTTGGATAAAAATCTTCTTCAAAATTAAATAGTTGGTTTTTGAAATAGAGATCTATTTTATCCTCCTGTAGCAATCTACCTCATATAAATAGTATTGTCAAAGCTTTGAATCATTGTTATGTTTTTCTTAATCAGGTAATTGTACTTATCCTATGAAATATGATTTTGTTCTGTGAATTACTCCTTACTGTAGAGAGTGAGTTTTTTTTCATCTCTAATGTTTGAAAGGTAATCTCACAACTGAGACTATTTAGAGATTATAAAAGGAAGCAAGCTTGCAAAAGAAATAAAAAGAGGCACAAAATGGGCCAAAAATGAAAAGATGCGCAAGGCCACCAAAAATTGGAAAGATACACAAAGTGTTTCAAAAAATAAAAGATGCATAAAGTGCGCCAAAAAAATTGAAAAAAAGAGGCACAAAATGAGCCCGCAAAGAAATGAGCTTTCTTCCCTTTCGGATCCTTAAATATCTTAGAAAAATCTATACGCCACTTAATAATTTCAAAAACTTGAGATTGAAAATCATGATTTTTGATTCCTTACTTTGTGATACTATTTTATCAGATATTTTTCTAGAACGAGCCTTACAAGGATATCTTTTCAAATCAAATTTCTTTTCTTCTGAACTAGACTTTTGTTTGAAAGGAATTTAAACCTGTAAGGTGTTTAAGGTAGGAGTTACAAAAATTGATTTTCCAACTTTTCTGGATTTCAGCATCATCGATTTTCTTCTTATTAGCTTTTGAATTGAAAATTAAAGAAAAATTCTGATTTACATGAGTAAATCGATTAAAAAAAACTATATTTTTGTTGATGTTTTCCCATCTTTTAGTTTTCTTCTCTTTTTCGTTTAATTTTATTTATTTTTGTGTTTTGGGATCCCTGATCATTCCTCTTCATCCTTGAATTTTTTACTTTTTATTCACATCATCCTGGACGATTTGATCAAATCATCCCATCTTAATCCAACGACTGATCTGAATTAATTATTGGTGATCGTTCTAGATGATATACCTCATCATCCTGGACGATCCACATGGAAACAATTGGATGATTCAAATTCGGCCCATCTGAATCATTTATTGCATATCATCCTTGATGATCCACCTAATCATCCTGGACGATACTTTTCATCAATGGTCGTCTAGCTTGACTCCTCAGGATGATGGCCTGAGTCTAATTATCCTGGATGATATCTAATCATCCTGGACGATCCGATCGCCTTTTTGACCAATCATCCTAGATGTCAATATTGCTCCTATCATCCTGGATGATCCTGTGATCGTTCTAGATGATATGGCTAAATTCTATTTAAACAGCCAATTTCCAACATTTTTTCACCACTCCTTCCTTCACTCCTTACTCAAATCATCTTCTCATGGCTGGTGGCAAATGATCTAGGCATCAGGGTGCTAGTTCCTCCCAGGGAAATGTCAATCCCCGCTTTCCTGATGCAACCGATCCGGCTGCCTTCCAACGTTACCTTGATGTAGGGATCACTCAATCCAAAATTGTAAACCCATGCAATCTTACATATCCGGTACTGGATCTTTTCACTCACGCCTCCCTCACTTTTATTCTAACTCTTGCATTTTTGTTTAGCACTAAGCTTCTCTACATTTTCTTTATGAATCTTCACATTGATTCTTCTTACTCCGCTATCCACTCTTACGTTAATCGCCACCCTGTCGAACTAACCACCCAGGACTTTCATGACATTCTGTAGCTATCCATTACTAGCGATAAGCTCCATATTTTATCCTCTGACCCTGACTTTGACTGGAGTGTCGCCAATCGCTTTCTTAGGAATACCAACATCCCATACCATGATAATGCATGCTCTTCCTTCCTTAAGGATGCACGGATACTCCAACATGTCCTTCGCTCCTCTATTATTCCAAAGGCTGGGGACTGCATCCACATTACATCTTTGCTCTCTATGACTACCTTCTACATCATGGCCCACCATGATTTCAATGCTACCGATCTCCTTTTTTGCTACATCAAACACCTTACTAGCATTATGGATCCGGGCCATGGGAGATGCCCAAATGTAGCCTTAGGCCACCTCATTTCCTATGCTCTTGAAACAAAATATAATCTATAATATCAAGTTCCTGCTAATGTCCAACCTTCCTTTTACTCCAACAACTCCTTTCATGTTCTTCACAGTACTAGACTTCATCTGGAGCCCAGCACAGATGTTGAGGGAGAAGAGAAAGAAGCTGCTCCTAAACCTTCTCCACCTGCTCCTCTCCGTATAAAATCACTGATAGATCACCTAGTGCACAGGTTTGACCAAAGGGAGGCACACTTTGACTCCTACATAGTTGCCCAAGAGCAGCAGCATGCTGAGGATGTTAATAGATTCAATACCTATGTAGCCCAGCAGCAGCACGACCATGATATGGCCTGGTTTGGCAAACAATTTTCCTCAATCCATAGTCTATTTAAGCCACCTCTGCCTCCTTCTGATTAGGATCCCCCTTTGTTCTAATTTATTTGCTTTTGCTATTTTTCTTGTGCTGGTTTTGCACTATTTTTTTATGTGTCTATGTGATGTTTTCCCCTTTTTGCGATGTTAGAAGGGGGAGTAGTTTGTGTTATGGGTCAATATACTCTCTTGAATTATCAATGTTCAAATGTTCAGTGTTTTGAATTATCAATATTTAATGTTTATTTACTGAATTTAGAATTACTAACAAATATTTTCCATCATCAAAAAGGGGGAGATTATTGCAAATCTGGATTCAAGGATTATGTTTTTGATGATAACAAACATCTCTATTTCTATTTGATTGCCTAACCTTTTAGGTCCGCAAGATCAAGTGCAAATCAAGTCAGCTCAAGATCGGGTATGTATGTGTTTAAATGTATTTTTTTCTTTCCCTTTCTTGAGTCAAATATAATTTAATGGATCCCCAAACTAAGTAACCTTGCACACACACACTCAGGGGAAGAGTTTTAGTGAGGTAGAGTTTTTGTTCATATTTTATTCAAATCATCCTGGACGATATTCATATAATCCTAGATGATCCATTAAAAATAAAACTCTAATTAAGGTGACCATGTTAAGTCAATTTGACTAAAAAGATCATCCTAGATAATACACCCATCGTATAGGATGATATGCTCAAATTAGAAATTCCCAGCTGCTAGACTAAGTTAGGTAAGTTTTTATTTTTGACATTTTGATCTGATCATCCTGGATGATATATGTATCATCCTGGATGATTCATTACAATCATGCCTAAATTAGTTAGGTGATTAAGTAAAGTAATTAATGTTTGATTGATTCGATTATATCATCTTGGATGATCGCAAGATCATCCTGGATGATCAATTAGAAATCCTGACTGTCCAGTACTCTTCACCTAGATGACTCAAACAGTGTGCTGGACGATATTCTCATTTTTGATCCTTTATATTTAAGATCTCTTATCTTCTATCATTGAGATCTTTTACCACTTTCCTTATCCGAGAGAGCCTTGAGACTAGAGAGGGAGAGTTTGGGAGAGGGAGAGAGAGGATTATTGCAAATCTGGATTTAAGGACTATAATTTTAATGATAACAAACATTTTTGTGTTCTATTTTGATTGGCTAATATTTCAGGTACAAAAGATCAAATACAATTCAAGCCAACTCAAGATCGGGTCCGTGTGTGTTTAATTGTAATTTTTCCCTTTCTTGAGTCAAATGTAATGTAATTGATCCCCTAGCTAAGCAACCTTACACACACACACTTAGAGGGAAAGTTTTAGTGAGTTAGACTTTCTGTTTCAAATTTTGTTCACGTCATCCTTGACAATATTCGTATCATCCTGGACGATCTAGTGAAAATAGAAACCCTAATTAGGGCGACCATGTTAAGTCGATTTGATTAAGTAGAACATCTTAGATGATAGACCCATCGTACAGGACGATATGCTCAAATCAGAAATTCTCAGCCACCAGATTAAGTCAGGCAAGTTTTTATTTTTAGAGATTTGGTCTGATCGTCCCGGATGATATGTGTATCATCCTGGATGATCTATTATAATCATATCTAAATTAGTCTGGTGATTAAGGAAGTTAATTAAGGTTTGATTGATTCGATCATACCATCCTGGATGATCAATTGAAAATCCTGACCGTCTGGAACATTTCACTTGGACGATCCAAATAATGTGTAGGATGATTTTCTCGAGTTGAACTAATCATCCCGAACGATCGCAGGATCATCCCAGACGATCGTAGGATCATTCTGGATGATAAGAACAAATTTTATCTTCTAATCATCCAGAGAAACCAGATTGTCCATGCTGATATGTGTGATTTTGTACTGATCATACAAGATGATCCGCCGATCGTCCTTGATGATATTTATCGACCAGTTGAAATTTAGGGTAATTTTTGAGCCCTACTATTTAAGATCTTTTTCTTCCAACAAGAAAAATCTTTTGCCACTTTCCTTACCAAAGAGAACCTTAAGAGACAGAGAGAGAGAGCTTGGGAGAGAGAGAGAGGATCTTGTGAGGGGGAGTTTGTGAGGGATTCACAAAGGTTGCTCCAAGTAAGGATCTGAGTCATCTTCTCCGATCGTCGTCTCTTATCGTGTTGGTGTCTCTGTGGGAGAATAATTTGCAAGAAGATCCAGGTTCTCTGACTACTTCAGGAGGAAGTGAAAGGCTGTTCAGGTTCTCTGCCTGCTTCAGGAAGAAGCAAAAAGAGTCTAGATTCTCTGCCTGCTTCAGGAGGAAGCAAAAGGACTCCAGGTTCTTTGCCTCACCAGATTGGTGGAAAAGAGTTTTTATACAGGATTCTCCATCTTACTGTGGGAGCTGAAGGAGAGTCACTTAGTGTTAGTGTAACACCCAGAGGGGAGGCTCCGGGGAGTGGACGTAGGTCAAGTTGACCGAATCACTATAAAATCTGGTGTGTTCTTTCTGATTATTTTCCACGCTTATTTTTTGTTGATGATTATGTGATTGTGATTAGTATTTGGTCATCATTGAACATCTATAAATCATCGTGAAACTGTAATTATTTTAAAACATTCAAAAAGATTTTTTTTAATTATTGCTCATGAATTTTTAAAATAACCAATTACCCCCCCCCCCCCCCCCTCTTGGTTAGCCTCGTGACTAGTTCACAAGGGCTTAACATCCCAAATGAACTTTTAAGTGGTATTAGAGCAGGATTCAAAAATTATGTTTAAAAACTTTTGAATTTTGATCCATGGTTAACTTTGGTAATAGTAATACTACTGAAGGTTATTCAATTACACGACCACCGTTGTTCGATAATATACCTTTTAATTTTTGAAAAACTCGCATGTCCACTTTTTTACAATTTATTGATTATCACAAGTGGATACTTGTTAAAGATGGTTATGAAGCACCTCATAGACTTGTTAATGGCGTTAAAACTGAACTTCCTTTTACTGAATGGACATTTGATGATCGTGATTTAACATAACTGAATGCAAAATGCTTGAACTATTTTTTCTGTGCACTGAAATCTGAGGATTACATATGTGTCTCTACTTGCACTGCTGGTAAAGAAATCTGGGATAGATTATGCATTACTTATGAAGGTACATCTAAGGTTAAGCAATTTATATTGAACATCTTGCTTCACGATTATGAACTTGTTTGCATGAAACCTACTGAATCAATTTCTGAAATGTATATTAAGTTCACTCAAATTGTCACCTCCCTGCATGCCTTAGGAAGAGAGCATACTAATTATGAGAATGTTAACAAAATTTTGAGATGTTTGCCTTCTTCTTATGATGCCAAGATAACTGTAATTACTGAATCTAAAGATTTGAATACTTATTCTATTGATAACTTACTTGGGTCACTCATTACTTACGAGCAAGTAGTGAACCAACGACAAATTAATGTAGGAGAGAAGAAGAAAAAGAAAACTGTGGTGCTGAAGGCCAACGATACTAACACTGATTCCTCCGAGTCTGACAGCGATGATGTTGCCTTAATCACTAGGCAATTCAAAAGCTTTCTACGGAAGAAACACAAGAACTTTTAGAAGTGGAACAAAGGTAAGAGTAACAAAAATTTCAAAGGTTCATCTGATACTATTTATTTTAAATGCAGGAAGCCTGGACATATAAAGGCTGATTATCTTACAGTTAAGGCTCACCCAAGAAAGGAGAAGGGTGAGGAGAAACCCAAGTTTAGAAAGGATAATAAGAAGATTCAAAAGGCTTTCTGGGCGGATTCAACATCCGATTCCTCTGAGACTGAAGCTGAAGAGGAGACTACGAACTTATGTTTGATGGCAGATGATCATCTTGGTCAGTCTGGCCAAGAAGAGCTATGTGAGCTAAACTACGATCAATTAATTAAAGTTTCTGAAAGAATCCATTCATCATATAGGGAACTTAAGAAAATACATGCTAGCCTAAAATTAGAATTCTTAAACTTGGAAAACGAGCATGAAATTTTGATTAAGGATCATTCTATGCTTGATAGCAATCATATTTCATTTCTTGATGAATTTGATGAGTTGAATAAAAAGCATTCTGATTTGATTTTTGAGCATGATTCATTAAAAGCATCACATGTTGAATTAAAAATTATTTTTAAGGAATTAAAAACTCATGCATCTAATTTAGATAGTAGTGAGTATTATTTGAAATTTGAAATTATAAGTCTTAAGAAGAAAAATGAATTTCTAAGTGTGAAAATTAGTGCATATGAGAATAATGAAACACCTCCTACTTCTGCATAATTTTATGCACCTCCACCATTTGAAGAATCTAATTCAAAATCATCAAAGCATGTTTCATTCAAACCTAGATAGAAGCACTATCACCCACATAGATTAGTTAATCATTTTCCTGGCGTTAAATATTTTTCTTGTGGCATGTTAGGACATATTTCTCACACCTGCAAAGTTTACAGTAGTACACATTGGGTGTGGAGGCCCAAATTACATGCTTCACAGCACAGCACACATGCATTGTATTTTTCTTTTCATAAGAAGGAACCCAAACTTATTTGGGTTCCTAAATATGACATTTGATGATTTTGTAGGGTTTCTCTCACAGAAGACCTTGTGAGAGCATATGGTACCTGGACAGCGGATGTTCAAGACATAAGACTGGAGATACAAATCAATTCATTTCACTGGAGGCCAGGGCTGGAGGCAAGGTCATTCTTGGAGATAATATTACCAGGAAAGTGGTAGGTGCATGTATAATCAGAAACTCCAAGAACTTTTTGATTGAAAATATTTTACTTATAGATGGATTGAAGCACAACTTGCTTAGCATAAGTGAGCTCTGTGACAAAGGGTTCAGCATGAAGTTCCTGGGAAATACTTACATCATAAGCTTAAATAATAACACTGTTTTGCAGGGCAAGAGGATCAACAATCTCTATATGCTTGATTTAAATAATATTAAATGTGCTGCTTCATTTTGCTTAAAAACTATTGATGATGAGTCTTGGTTGTGGCATAGGAGATTATGTCATACTAGTATGAAAACCCTTAGAAGAGCCACCCAAAAGGACATAGTTGAGGTTTCTTCAAGCTTAAGTTCACTAAGGACCACCTGTGTGATGCCTATTAATTAGAGAAGCAAGTCCAATCCTCTTTCTACTCCATTAAGGACATCAACACCTCTAGACCTTTAGAAGTCCTTCACATGGATCTCTTTGGACCCATTAGCACTGCCAGCTTAGGGCGGACAGTCTACGGATTTGTGATTATTGATGATTACTCGAGATTCACTTGGATTAGATTTCTGTCACATAAATCTAAGTCATTTGATGAATTTATATCTTTCTCCATTTGGATTCAGAAGAAGTTAGGTTGTGAGATCATGACTATTCATAGTGATCATGGTGGAGAGTTTAAAAATGTGAGATTTGGAACATTCTGTGAGGAGCAAGGGATTAGCCACAACTTTTTAGCTCCTAGGACCCCTCAGCAGGACGGGTTAGCTAAAAGGAAGAACAGGACCTTAGTGGAAGCTGCTAGAGCCATACTTGCTGAGTATTCACTTCCAAAATACTTTTAGGCTGAAGCGATGAACACTACCTATTATGTGCTGAATAGGGTGAATGTTAGATCCAATCTGAATAAGACACCTTATGAGATCATTAAGGGTAGAACTCCATGAAAGTGTGAATAGGTTGTTAGACCTATTGATTACGTCCCTAGGCTAACCAAGAGGAGGGGGGGGGGGTGAATTGGTGCTTTTAAAAATTCTGTTAGAATTTTGGAAGATTTTTACTTAAAATTGTTAGGCAAATCATACTATACGAATTTTGTTCATACAGTACGAACAATTATAAATTTTGTACTTTTCAACCATAGAAAAATAAAGTGTCTAAAATAACAATGTAGAAAAATAAAAAAAAAGGGAACAGAGAATACCAGATATATAGTGGTTCGATCAAACACAACTTACATCCACTCCCTAGAGAATCCTTCTTTACGTATTGCACTAAATCAAAGTGACTCTCCTTTAGCCCCCACAACAAGGCGGAGAAGCCTTTTCAAAACTCTCTTCCACCAAATCCCGGTGCGGCAGAGAACCGTCGTCCTTTTTCACTCTCCTGGTGAAGGTAGAGAACTGTCATCCTTTTTCACCCTCCTGGTGAAGGCAGAGAACCCAATCGTCCTTTAACACCCTCTAAGTGTCGATAGAGAATCAATCATCCTTTTTCACCCTCCTGGGGATGGCAGAGAACTGGAGTCTTCTTGAACAATCTTCTTGCAAGAGCCTCGAAGGAGATTGGGAAGAAGCTTGAAGTACAAATAATGAGATCCTCACACTTGGATAACCTTGTCAATCCCCTTAAAATTTCCTCTTCAAAGATCTCATAAAACTCACTCCCAAGCACTCCCCCAATCACTCTTCCTTTCACTCTTAAGAAGAAAATTTGCAGAAGAATTCTTTACAAGTCAGTTTTTAGGACCCTTAAGTACTAAGGATAAGAAAAACCATCCAAAAACTAAAAAATTCAAGTTTTACGTAATTCGATCGTCCCATACGATCACAAATCGTACCGTACGAATAGTTCAAATATGAAATTTTTGTCCTGTACGACTTATTATGAACCTGAAACTGAACTGTTCATACCACACAAACTTATGTATGAAGTATATTTCATATTGTATGAATAGTTCAAAAAACTGAACGATTCATATGATATGATCCAAAACGAACCTAAACCGAGCCGTTCGTACCAACGGTTCATCCCGTATGATACCGTACAAACCTAAACCAAGCCGTTCGTACCAACAGTTTGTCCCGTATGATCTAGTATGAACCTAGAACTAAGCCGTTCGTACCACACAACCTTACGTATGAAGTATATTTTGTACTGTACGAATAATTCAAAAAAAAATTGAAAGATTCATCCCATACGATCCAGTACGAACCTCAAACTGAGCTGTTCATACCAACGGTTTGTCCTGTAGAAACCTAAATTGAGCTGTTTGTACCAATGGTTCATCCCGTATGATCCAGTACGAACCTAGAATCGAGCCGTTCGTACCACACAACCTTATGTACGAAGTATATTTCATACTGTATGAATAGTTCAAAAAAATTGAATGATTTGTCCCGTATGATCCAGTACGAACCTCAAACTGAGCCGTTCGTACCTCACAAGCTTCTGTACGAAGTTAATGTTGTACTATACAAGTTTTACTTAGATAAAATTTACTCAGGCAGGTTCGTATCAGAGGAGAATTAACACAAATTATCACGTACGATCATAGATCGTACAGTATGATTAGTTTTAAAAATTAAGCTTTCACTCCCATAATGTGTGTGTACAATTATCCAACTTACAATCACACTCTCTCAGACTCAAGAAAAATAAAAAATACATACTTCACTTATAATAAATAATAACAAATTAACTTGAAGTCTTCAACAGTTTGGAGTGTGAAGTTCCTAAAAATATTTTAGTACACAAAAAATAGAAACTCCAATATTTATTAGGAGAAAAAATAAAACAAACAATAATATTTGTAATCATCAAAAATAACTTGTATATCAAAATTCACTTGAAAGAATTGATTTGCACAAATCATAACAATCTCCCCCTTTTTTATGATGGCAAAATATTTATTATTTGAGTTAAAGTAAACCCAACATTCAGCATTTCTCCTAATCTCCCACTAAATGTAAGCTCCCCCTAAACATAAGCTCCCCCTAAAGAAATGATCTAGTCGAACCAAGGAGTAAGAGGAGGTAAGAGGAGAAAAGAAAAGAGAAAAAGATGGAGAAATAAAGACAAGCAAGCACAAGCACATACTACACACATATGCCCAACACACAAAACATACAATTTAAACAAGATAATTCACATATAACAGACAATTCAAACACACATAACATACAATTCAAACATACATAACATACAATTCAAACATACATAACACACAATTCGAACATATAATTCAAAAATACATAACATACAATTCAAACAATACAAAACTCCCCCTTTTTACAACAACAAAAAGGAAAAACAATTAAAGTAGTTGGTGATTTAAATAATGTTAAATGAAGATGAACTACAATAGTAAAATCAGATGCAAAAAGTAAGGACTCAAAATGGTTTAGATCACATACTATAATAAGGAGAAGAGAAGATGATCTATGTAGATAATGTAATAAATAGATTAAGTAACCACAACTATAGCACAAATGATGAAATAAAATTACCAAATTTCTAAGACAAAAGTGACTATTATTGCTTAGTGAGATTTGAGAAAATGTTAAAGGAAAGAATAATTGGCGACATTATGCATCTTTTCAAAAGAAAGGGCACATTTTGTGCACCTAGTCAATATTTGGGCTAATTTTATGCCTCTTTATAATTTTAGTGACATTGCCCATCTTTTATTGTATGGCACACTTTGTGCATCTTTTTAATTTTTGGCTCTTTTTGTTTTTACTAAATAAAATTCCTTCCAACAACATAATCCCTTTAGCACAAGTACAATAATGAACACTTTGATATAGAAATTAAGAGCAATATTATGACATCAAATATACAATAATTTAGGTTAAGTAATACATGTCTAAAAATAATATAAAATAAGATCTTCCAATCTACACCAAATGACAATGTAATCTAAACATGTTGAGAAATTAAATTATGTACAAAAATTTTTATTGTAATCCAAATTCAGTCAACATTTATTAAATTTAATTAACTACTTTTGAGAGACTAACTTTAAATAAAATTTTCAAGTCATAACCTCAAACAAATAACAATATGCATAACAACATTCCTTTTTTTTCATTTTATTAAACATATCATACAACAAGCTTACATATTTCATGAATAACAACTAAAATATCGAAGCTTGTCCACATCAACATAAACATATCATCCACTAACAATAACTATAACAACTAACAAGAACAAATAACTATCACATCCAAGCTAGAAAGAAAATGACAGAAACAACCAAATACATCTCCAAGCCGAGTTAAGCAAAAGAAAATCATCACTAGAAGTCTGGAGGACCCTCATCTGGAGGAGGTGGAGGAGCAGAGAACATAGCAAAATAGCTATTGATGGTCACAATATTAGTGTTCATTGACTCAAATTGGTCTCAAATCCAACCTCTATCCACTGTATAGCGAGCATCATTCAAATTTATTCTGTTCTCAATTTGATCAAATCTCTGATCAAAATGAATTTCTATCCTATCAAATCACTAGACCATTTCCTGATAATAGTTTTGATCAGGTCCAGGAGCAGGTGCAGGAGCAGGTGTAGGAGCAGGTGCAGGTGCAGGTTCTTTCTCAGAGCTCTCCCCAGATCCCTCTCTCCCAAAGAGTGCTCGAAAAGAAGCATCAGTAAAATAGATGGGCAGTTCAGAAGGTCCGTCAGGGTGGGCTAAATTATACTTCTTTTCTAGAATGTAGGAAATCATATGACCAAGAGCAATTTTTTTCTTTCTTTTGACACTAGGCTGGCCAATATCAGTAAAAGTATAAGGATAGTCCAAGATCAATTGGGCTTCATCTATAGGTTGACTAGTCATAATCAAATAGGTAACAGTAGAAAGAAGGGGGGTCATGTTTACTCTATCTCCATCTTTGCGAATGATGGAGGTCCTAAGAACGTGTTGGATAATTCTTACATTTTGGTTCAAAGTGTCAACTCTAGGAAAGCGACTTGGTTGGCTTTTACCTCTCAGAACTTGATTAACTTCGAACCAATTATAGTCCACTCTAGAAGCAAGAGTATGAGCCCGAATAATTAGAGTTTTAAGATGAAGAATTGATCCATGTCCTCCTTAGTTATTTCAACTCTTTGTTTGAGGACATAAGAAGAGATCCTAGTATTCTCCTGATTGATTCTCATATTGGCTAGGAAAACATGAAAGAAGTCTTTATTGTAGGCATGAATAAGGGTGAGTAAGAAAGAAAAATGTGTGGAGTCGAACAGAGGCATTACTGTAAAATGTATGTTTTCTTGCATTAGAATACGATAGGGGGTAATTTTGCATCTAGCATATCTATAGTAGACTTCTTCACTTTGGGCACTCAAAAAGTTGTCGTCCCAATCTTGCCTAGACGACGAACCCCTAGACTGTCGCACTCACTTTCCACTACCTAACATTTCTACTATATGCTCAGAAGAGTTAGAAATTTGAAGTAAAATGAATGAAAATGACCCTTCTTTATAAAGAAAAATGATCAATCATACTGTACAAAAAAATTTTGTACAGCATGAAATAATTTTCGTATGGGACGAACAAAAATGGTAAAAAATGAAACAGCTTTTCATAAACTACCCTTCCCGAGATGTCCTTTCGTATAGGCTTTTTGACTTCTTAATCATATAGGAAATTACATGTTCATCCGGGACGATCAAAAAATTAAAGATCGTTCAAGCAACGGTTAGGTTTGTCCTTATCCGAATTGACACATGGATCGTACAGATGAATGATGTATTCATACGTATGATCATCAATAATAACTGACACTAATCGTGAAACCACCCCATTCATATAGACGAACCTATATATATCGTACAGTATGATGATGCCATTGTACAGTACGAACAGACTATGAAAATACAATTTTGTGACTTCAACTCCACAGATTTTCATACATGAGCTACAAAATTTATGACACTGGAACAATACTAAAATGAAGAACTCACAAAAATTTTAAATAAGAAATATTTTTTATTTCATTTTTAAAAGACACAAATGATAACAAAAGACACAACAAAATAGAAATAAAAATACTCACACTTGATATAAATAAACTCACAATCACATACAAAATAAATTTGTAGAATTTTCAATCATGCATTAAGATCAATCACACCTAGCCTTATCTTTAATATGTTAAAAGTGTCAAAAGCTAGTGGTTTTCTGAAAATATCTGTAAGTTGATCTTTAGTAACGACATGATGTAGTTCAATTAGCCCTTTTGCTATATGATCTCTTATAAAATGATGTCTTATATCAATATGCTGTTCTAGACTGTTGAATAGAATTCTTTGAGATGCATATGGCACTAGTGTTATCACAAAAGTTTTGTATAGTACCAATAGAAAATCCTAAGTCAACCAATTATTGTTTTAACCAAAGCAATTATGCCACATAACTACCTAAGGCAATATATTCTACTTCAGCTATAGAAAGTCCTACTAAATTTTGTTTCCTACTGGACTAAGATACTAAAGAATTTCTAATGAATTGACAAGTCCCAGAAGTACTTTTTTGATCAACCCTATAGCCTGCAAAATCAGAATCTGTGTATCCAATAATTTCAAAAAGTGCTATTCTTAGGATACCAAATCCCTAAATTTTGAGTTCCCAAAAGATATCTCAATATTCTTTTCACTGATGTCAAATGTGATTCCTTTAGATTCAATTAAAATCTAGCACAAGCAAATACTAAACATAATGTCTGGTCTGCTAGCTATCAAGTAAAGCAATGATCCAATTATTCCTCTAAACTTCTTTTGATCAACAGATTTTACCTTAGAATCCTTATCTAATTATACTGAGGAACTCATAGGTGTAGATACTGGTATAACATTATCTATTTCATACTTTTTTAGGATGTCCTTAACATACTTAGACTGACTAAGAAATGTTCCTTCCTCATTTTGCTTTATGCTAAAACCAAGAAAATAACTTAAGTCTCCCATCAAACTCATCTCAAATTCACTACTTATTATTTTTGAAAATTCATCACATAAAGTTTTATCAGTTGATCCAAAAATGATGTCATCCATATATATTTGAACAATGAGTATTTCATTATCTATCCTTTTCAAAAATAGTGTGCTGTCCACACTTCCTTTAACAAATGATCCTTTTAATAAAAAAGTACTTAACCTCTCATACCACGCCCTAGGTACTTATTTTAGTCCATACAATGCCTTTTTCAATTTAAAAACATGATTAAGAAATTTAGAATTTTCAAAACTTAGAGGTTGCTCAACATAAACATCCTCTTCTATCATCCCATTTAAAAAGGTACTTTTAACATCCATTTGATACAATTTAAAGTCTTTAAAATAGGCAACAGCTAGCAAAACCCTAATTACTTCAAGTCTAGCTACATGGGCAAATGTCTCCTCAAAATTAATCCCTTCTATTTGATTATACGCCTTAGCTACCAATCTTGCCTTATTTATAATCACAACTCCTGAATCATTCATGTTGTTTTTGAATACCCACTTTGTACCAACTAGACTTTGATCCTTTGGCCTTTCAATTAACTCCCAAACATCATTTCTTTTAAATTGATTCAATTTTTCTTGCATGGCCAAAATCTAAAATTCATCCAAAAGTGCTTGATCTATATTAGTGGGTTCAGTCATTGAAATAAAGGCTGAATGATTAACGTCTTTCCTCAAACCATGCCTAGTCCTAACTCCTTCACTTGGGTCTCCTAAAATAAACTCTTTATGAAGACTTCTAACAAATTTCCATTCTTTAGGCAATTAATTTTCTTCTTTATTTTTAACCATTTCTTTAACTTTTTTATTTTCAAGTTTTTGGGTTATTTCCTCAACCTCATCATCATCTAACTTAGAGCCTTCACTGTTATCAGATTCATCAAAAACAACATGAGTGATCTCCTCAACTACCAATGTGTTTTATTAAAAATTCTATAGGATTTTTTAACATTTAAATAACCTAGAAAATTTCCTTCATCAGATTTAGGATCAAATTTTCCCAAGAGAGTTTTACTATTATTATGTATGAACACTTTACATCCAAAAATATGAAGATGTGAGAGGTTGGGACTTCTACCTTTAAGAAGTTCATAGGGTGTCTTATTTAATATTGATCTAATGTACACCCTATTTAATATATAGCACGCTGTACTAACTGCTTCAGCCTAAAAATATTTTGGAAGTAAATATTCTGCCAACATGGCTCTAGCAGTTTCAATTAATGTTCTATTTTTTCTCTCAACTACTCCATTCTGTTGAGGTGTCCTAGAAGCTGAGAAGTTATGTTCAATCCCATAAGATTTGCAAAAGTCATCAAATAATTCATTTTCAAATTCTCCCCCATGATCACTTTAGATAGTTATAATTTTAAAGCCTAATTTTTTCTAAATCCAAGTGGCAAAATCTCTAAACTCCTCAAATGATTCTCTCTTATGATTCAAAAATCTAATCCAGGTGAATCTAGAATAATCATCCACAATTACATACCCAAATCTTTTTCCTCCAAGACTTAGGTACTAACAGGTCCAAAAAGATCCATGTGAAGAATTTCTAAGGGCTTGCTAGTTCTAATTTCCTTGATTAAACTAAAAGAAGATTTGACTTATTTTTCTAATTGACATGCATCACACAAGTGATCTTTTATAAAATTTAACTTGGGTACACCTCTAACTAACTCCTTTTGGGTGATTTTCCTAAAATTTCTTATACTAGCATGACAAAGCCTTCTATGTCATAACCATGATTCATCAGATACAATTTTTAAACAAAAGGCAGTATAAGGTTTTACAGAATACAAATCTAGCATGTAAATATTATTTACTCTATCACCATTCAACACAATAATTCCATTTTGACTAAGAACACAACTAGTAGGCAAAAATTTTATATGATAACCTTTATCACACAGTTGACTTATGCTCAACAGATTGTATTTTAAGCCTTCAACCAACAAAATATTTTCAATCACAAAATTTATAGAGTTTCCAATCATACATGTACCTACCACTCTCTTGGTAGTATTGTCTCCATGTGTAACCTTGCCTCTATTCCTGGCTTCCAGCATTATAAATTGATTTGTATCTCCAGTCATATGTTTTGAATAACCACTATCTAGGTACCAAATACTCTCATGAGGTCTTGTATGAGAGTGATCCTTCAAAATTATCAAACATTAGACTTGGGAACCCAAACAAGTTTGGGTTTACCTCTTGAAAATTTTAAAACAGATGCATGTGTGATATACTGTATTTTATGCATCTTAGGTCTCCACATTAAATGTGTCCTATGATGAATAGTACAAGTGTGA
The DNA here is from genome assembly GCA_019925795.1 of Dendrobium chrysotoxum. Lineage (NCBI taxonomy): Eukaryota > Viridiplantae > Streptophyta > Magnoliopsida > Asparagales > Orchidaceae > Dendrobium > Dendrobium chrysotoxum. Next base: position 58,705,327 of record CM034312.1, read on the forward strand.
GAAATATGTCCACTCTTACCACAAGAAAAGCACTTTACTCCAGGAAAAAGATTTATCAATCTATATGTCCTGAAAGATTTTCTCTTCGATTTTATATTATTTGACTTGTGATAGATTTTGTGAAAATCTTCAAGTTTAGGTGGATTCCTATTTTCCTCAAGTGCTTTCAATTTAACCTTAAGAAATACATTTGTACTTTCTAGATTCGAATTATTAATCTTCAACTTATGCTCTCTACTATCTAATTCATCCATAAATATTTTGAAATCATTTTCAAGTTCAGTGTGTGATGATTTTAAAAGTTCATACTGTTTATTTAAATCATCAAATTCATCCAACAAAGTTATGTGGTTACTATCAATTAATGCATGATTTTTCCTAAGAATTTCATATTCTTTTTGCAGTTCTAAGTAATCCTAATTCAATTTTGCAAGCAATTTCTTTAATTTCCTATATGCAGAAAGAATGCATTCAGAAACTTCAAATAATTCATCATAACTTAAGTCACATACCTCCTCTTGATCTGAATGATCAAGATTGTCAGTCAATAAGCACAAATTTGTGACTTCCTCTTCAGGTGCTATTTCTGAAGAATCTGAAGTTGAGTCCGCCCAAAAAGCTCATTGAAGTATCTTTTTACCCCTTCTTTCCTTTGGTTTCTCCTCGGCTTTCTCCTTGCTAGGATTGACCTTGAGATTGTGGCATTCAATCTTTATATGACCTGGCTTCCTACATTCATAGCAAATAATATCATTATAAGCCTTAACATTTTTATGGAACTTACCTTTGTTCCACTGTTGGCGTCTTCTCTGCTTCCTCTTTAGGAAACTTTTGAACTGCCTTATCATTAAGGCTATGTCTTCCTCATCCTTTGGTAGTAACTGATCACTGTCTGAATCATCCACCTTCAAATCTATGTTCTTCTCCTTCTGCTTGTCACCTGCATCAATCTGTCTTTGAGTCACAGATTACTCATAAGCAATTAGTGATCCAAGAAGATTGTCAATAGAATAGACATTTAAATATTTTAGTTCAGTTATGGCAGTTATCTTTGTATCATAAGTAGTAGGTAAGCAATAAAGTATTTTATTTACTTTTTCTGCATTCGTTAATTCCCTACCTAAGGCATGCAATGAAGTGGCTATTTGTTTAAATCGTGTATACATGTCTGAGATTGATTCATTTGGTTTCATGCAAAAAAGTTTATAATTGTACAAAAGAATGTTCAATCTAATTTGCTTCACTTCATTTGTACCTTCATATGTAATACAAAGTCTATCCCATATTTTCTTTTCGGATTTACAAGTAGAAACACGCATATAGTCTTCAAATTTAAGAGCACAGAAAAAGTTATTCAAGTATTTTACATTTAGTTTTGTTAATTCCCTTTCTTCTAAAGTCCAATCAACAAATAGTGTTTCAACTCTAATGCCATCTACAAGTCTAGTAGGTGCAGTATAACCATCCTAAACTAACATCCACATGTGATAGTCAAGCAATTGCAGGAAAGTAGACATGCGAGTTTTCCAAAAATCAAATGGAATGTTTTCAAACAAAGGTGGCATAGTCATCGAGTAACCTTCTAAAGTGTTCTGATTTCCAAAATTAGTCATGATTGAATTTCAAAAAGTAATTTAAACAATACTTTTTGAAATAGGCTCTGATACCACTTGAAAGTACGAATAGGTTGTTAGACCTATTGATTACGTCCCTAGGCTAACTAAGAGGGGGGGGGGGGGTGAATTGGTGCTTTTAAAAATTCTCTTAGAATTTTAGAAGATTTTTAATTAAAATCATTCAGCAAATCATACTGTACAATTTCTGTTTATACTGTATGAACAATTATGAATTCTATACTTTTTTAACCACAAAAAAGTAAAGTGCGTAAAAATAACAATGTAGAAAAATAAAAAGAAAGGAACAGAGAACACCAGATTTATAGTGATTCGATCAAACACGACCTATATATACTCCCTAGAGACTCCTCTAGGTATTGTGCTAAATCAAAGTGACTCTCCTTTAGCCCCCACAATAAGGCGGAGAAGCCTTTACAAAACTCTCTTCCACCAAATCCCGGTGCGGTAGAGAACTGTCATCCTTTTTTACCCTCCTAGTGAAGGCAAAGAACCGTCATCCTTTTTCACCCTCCTGGTGAGGGTTGAGAACCCAATCATCCTTTCACACCCTCCAGGTGTCAGCATAGAACCAATCATCCTTTTTCACCCTCCTGGTGATGGCAGAGAATTGGAGTCTTCTTGAACAATCTTCTTGCAAGAGCCTCGAAGGAGATTGGGAAGAAGCTTGAAGTACAAATAATGAGATCCTCACACTTGGATAACCATGTGAATCCCCTCACAATTTCCTCTTTAAAAATCTCACAAAACTCACTCCCAAACACTCTTCTAATAACTCTCCCTTTCACTCTCAAGAAGAAATTTCGTAGAAGAATTCTTTACAAGTCAGTTTTTAAGACCCTTAAGTACTAAGGACAAGAAAAACCATCCAAAAACTGAAAATTTTAAGTTTTACACAATCTGATTGTCCCGTACGATCGCATATCATACCATATGAACAATTCAAAATATGAAATGTTCATCCTGTACGATCCAGTACGAACCTGAAATCAAGCCGTTCGTACCACACAATCTTATGTACGAAGTATATTTCGTACTGTATGAATAGTTCAAAAAATTAAACGATTTATCTTGTATGATCTAGTATGAACCTAAACTGAGCCGTTCGTACTTATGGTTCATCCGGTACTATACCGTGCGAACCGAAACCAAGCCATTCGTACCAATAGTTCATCCCGTATGATCTAGTATGAACCTAAAACTGAGCCATTCGTACCACACAATCTTATGTATGAAGTATATTTTGTATTGTATGAATAGTTCAAAAATATTTGAACGATTCGTCCCATATAATCTAATACGAACCTCAAATCAAGCCGTTCGTACCAATGGTTCGTCCCTTACGATACTGTACGAACCTAAACAGAGCCGTTCGTGACAACGGTTCATCCCGTATGATCCAGTATGAATTTAGAACTAAGTTGTTTGTACCACACAAGCTTATGTATGAAGTATATTTTATACTGTATGAATAGTTCAAAAAAATTAAACTATTCTCCCCATACGATCTAGTACAAATCTCAAACTGAGCTGTTCGTACCTCAAAAGCTTATGTACAAAGTTAATATCATACTGTATGAGTTTTACTTAGATAAAAATTTACTCAGGCAGGTTCGTATCAGAGGAGAATTAACAGAAATCGTCCTGTATGATTATAAATCGTATAGTACAATTTGTTTTAAAAATTAAACCTTCACTCCCCCAGTGTGTGTGTGTGCACAGTTATCTAACTTACAATCACGCTCACTCAGACTCAAGAAAAATAAAAAATACAGATTTCACTTACAATAAATATTAACAAATTAACTTGAAGTCTTCAGTAGTCTGGAGTGTGAAGTTTCTGAAAAGTATGTTAGTACACAAAAAATAGAAACTCCAATATTTATTAGTAGAAAAAATAAAACAAACAATAATCTTTGTAATCATCAAAAATAACTTGTATATCAAAATTCACTTGAAAGAACTGATTTGCACAAATTATAACACTCCAAACATGTCCCACCTCCATGTCTTTGGCTGTAAGGTTTTCATTCTAAACAATGGGAAATCATCCTTAGGAAAATTTGACCCCAAATCTGATGAAGGAGTGTTTTTATGCTATTCAAGTGTAGGGAAATCTTTTAGGGTATTTAATAAGAGGACTTTGGTGGTGGAGGAGACAACTCATGTGGTGTTTGATGAATCTGATCCTAAGGAGACTAGAGTTGAGGAAGAAGAAGATGTAGAAGAGATTACCCAAGGAATTGAAAATGTAAATCTGGAGGAAAGGGTAGAACCTGAAAATAATTTGCCTAGAGATTGGAGATATTCTTCGAGTCATCCTAAAGAACTGATCTTAGGAGGCCCTTCTGAAGGTGTTAGAACTAGGCATGGACTTAGGAAGGAAGTAAACCATTCTACCTTTATCTCAATGACTGAACCCATCAACATTAATCAAGCCCTTTTTGATGAATTTTGGATCTTAGCTATGCAAGAGGAATTGAACTAATTTATAAGGAATGATATTTGGGAGTTAGTAGAAACACCTAGAATCAAAGTGTTATGGGAACCAAATGGGTCTTTAAGAATAAGATGAATGATTCTAGTGTGGTGGTTAGGAATAAGGCAAGATTGGTGGCTAAGGGGTACAACCAAATAGAAGGAATCGATTTTGAGGAAACCTTTGCCCCTGTAGCTAGATTGGAATCCATTAGAGTGCTACTAGCCTTTGCCTATTATAAGAGATTTAAGATTTTTCAAATGGATGTCAAGAGTGCCTTCTTGAATGTAGTAATAAAGGAGAATGTCTTTGTAGAGCAACCCCCGGGCTTTGAGAGTTCCCAATATCCTAATCATATTTATAAATTAAAAAAGGCCTTATATGGATTGAAATAGGCACCTAGAGCTTGGAATGAGAGGCTTAGCACATTCCTTTTAGAAAGATAGTTTGTTAAGGGGAGTGTAAAGACCACCTTTTTTTTTAGGAAAGTAGGAGATGATTTATTCATTGTCTAGATCTATGTTGATGATATACTTTTTGGATCTTCTGATAAAAACTTATGTGATGATTTTTTTAAAACAATAAGAAAGGAGTTTGAGATGAGTATGATGGGAGAATTGTCCTACTTTTGGGGTTTAACATAAGACAGATAGATGATGGAACCTTTTTGAATCAATCAAAATACACTAAGGATATTTTGAAGAAATATGAAATGGATAAAGCCAAGCCAATCAACACTCCCATGAGTTCATCTATTCAGTTAGATAAGGATTCAAATGGAAAATATATTGATTAGAAGAAGTATAGAGGAATTATAGGATCACTACTTTACCTGACTGCTAGCCAACCTGATATCATGTTTAGTGTTTGTCTTTGTGCTAGGTTTCAAGCTGATCGTAAAGAGTCCCATCTGACTGCAGTTAAGAGAATCCTTAGATATCTCTTGGGGACCCCAAACTTAGGAATCTGGTATCCTAGGCACAGCACTTCCTTTGAGATTATTGGATATTCTGATTTCAATTTTGCAGGATATATGGTGGATAAAAGAAGCACGCCTGGAACTTACCAATTCATAGGACAGTCTTTAGTCTCTTGGTCCAGTAGGAAACAGAACTCAGTTGCACTCTTTACTACTGAAGCTGAGTACATTACCTTAGGAAGTTGTGTGGCCCAAGTCCTTTGGTTAAAACAATAAATTCTGGATTTAGGATTACTTGTTGTCACAATTTCAGTTCTATGTGATAACACCAGTGCCATCTGTACTTCTGAGAATCCAATCCAACATTTTAGAACCAAACACATTGACATAAGGCATCACTTCATTAGGGACCATGTTACAAGAGGGGATATTGAGCTACACCATATAGCAACTAAAAATCAACTAGCTGACATCTTTACTAAACTATTGGCCTTTGAATTATTCAGCATTTTTAGGACCAGATTGGGTGTTATTGACATGAATGCATGATTCTGATGATTGATGATTTCTGAGTTTTCTATTTTTCATTTTATTTTTGTTAGTTTTTTATTTGATTATCTGTTTCCTGTTGTTTTTTTTTCTCTGCTGATTTTCTCTTTATTTGATTATCTGTTTCCTAGTTATTTTTCTTGTTTATTATTATTTTTCCTGATTTGAGTATTTAGTTTGATGCAATTTTTTACTTGTTCTTGGTTTACTACTTTTTCTTTTGAATCAGATCACTGCTCACTACTACTGATAAACAGGATTTCTGACTGAGAGTTTCGCTTGGTTCTTTGTTTGAAAGCCTGTAAGCAGTGATTAACTCCTCTGGATCTGTTAAAGAGAAGAAATGTTGATGATTATTTCTCTTCCTCTAACTTCTTTAATGGTGCATCATTTCTTTTGGATAAAAATCTTCTTTAAAATTAAAAAGTTAGTTTTTGAAATAGAGATCTATTTTATCTTCCTATTGTAATCTACCTCATAATAATAGTATTCTCAAAGCTTTGAATCATTATTATGTCTTTCTTAATCAGGTGATTGCACTTATTATATGATGTATAGTTTTTGTTCTATGAATTACTCCTCCTTATTGTAGAGAGTGAGTTTTTTCCTCTCTTATATCTGGAAGGTAATTTCACAACAGAGATTCTTTAATGATTATAAAAGGAAGCATACTTGTAAAAGATACGCAAAGAGCGCCAAAAAAAAAGGAAAAGGCAAAATAAGCTCAAAGCTGAGAAGATGCGCAACGTTGCCAAATTGGGAAGATATATAAAGTGTATCAAAAATTAAAAGATGTGCAAAGTGCGCCAAACAAATTGAAAAAGAGGCACAAAATGAGCCCATCGAGAAATAAGCTTTCTTCCCTTTCAGATATTTAAATGTCTTAGAAAAATCCATGCGCCACTTAATATTTTCAAAAGATTGAGAATGAAAATCATGATTTATGATTCCTTACTTTGCAACACTATTTTATCAGATATATTTCTGGAACGAGGCTTGAAAGGATCTCATTTCGAATCTAATTTCTTTTCTTTTGAATTAGACTTTTATTTGAAAGGAATTTGAACCTGTAAAGTGTCCGAGGTAGAAGTTATGAAAGTTGATTTTCTAACTTTTTCAGAATTTCAGTGTGGTCGATTTTCTTCTTGTTGGCTTTTGAATTGAAAACCAAGGAAAATTCTGTTTCACTGAAGCTGATCGATTCAAAAAAAATCGTTGCTTTTACAGTTGTTTTCTCGTTCTATTTTTCTTTCTTTTGATTTATTTTTGTTTTTTCTTTTCTTTATGTGTTTTTGGGATCCCTGATCTTCAGATCAGGATCCAACTCTCTTTTAGTTTTTTGTGTTGTGATCAGGATCCGCCTGTTTATTAGTTTCTAATTTGTTTTGTTTTGATTTTTCTTCCTCCTTTTTATGATGTCAAAAGGGGGAGTGGTTTTTTGAGTTACTAGTAGTTTCTTGTGTTGTTGTTATTTCTTTTATTATATTTAGTGTCATTGTTTGTCAATAATTAGTAAAATTTAAATTGATAAATCTTCTCTCATATGTGCGTTGAGTACTCCTATCTGCTTTATTTGAAACTACTGAATAAATAGTTGCCATCATCAAAAAGGGGGAGATTGTTGCAAATCTAGATTTAAGGAGTATAATTTTGATGATAATAAATATTTCTATGTTCTATTTTGATTGGCTAACATTTCAGGTATAAAAGATCAAATGTAATTCAAGCCAACTCAAGATCAAGTCCGCCTATGTTTAATTATAATTTTTTCGTTTCTTGAGTCAAATGTAATGTTATTAATCCCCTAGCTAAGTAACCTTGCACACACACTCAAAGAAAGAGTTTTAGTGAGTTAGAGTTTATGTTTTAAATTTTATTCACATCATCCTGAACGATATTCATATCATCATAGATGATCCAGTGAAAACAGAAAACCAAATTTGTGACCATGTTAAGCCAATTTGATTAAGTAGATCGTCTTGGATGATAAACCCATCATACAGGATATTATGCTCAAATCATAAATTCTCAACCGTTAGATTAAGTTAGGCAAGTTTTTATTTTTAGAGATTTAGTCTGATCATCCTGGATGATACGTGTATCATCCTGGATGATCCATTACAATCATGCCTAAATTAGTCTGGTGAATAAGGAAAGTAATTAAGGTTTGATTGATTCTATCATATCATTCTGGACGATCACAAGATTATCTTGGATGATCAATTGGAAATCCTGACTGTCCAGAGCATTTCACCTGGACGATCTGAACAATGTTCAGGATGATTTTGGTCATTTTTGAACTAATCGTATGGGATGATCACGATATCATCCTAGACAACTAAGTCATTTTTGATCATCCAGCATCAGTTGACCTGGACGATCCAAACAATATGCAGGATGATTTTCTCGAGTTGAACTAATCATCTCGGATGATCGCAGGATCGTTCCAGACAATAGGAACAAATTTAGTCTTCTAATCATCCAGAGAAACTAGATCGTCTAGGCTGATATGTGTGATTTTGTACTGATCATACAAGATGATCTGCCGATCGTCCTGGACGATATTTGTCGACCAGTTAAAATTTAGGGCAATTTTTAAGCCCTACTATTTAAGATCTTTTTCTTCCAATAAGAAAAATCTTTTGCCACTTTCCTTACCAGAGAGAACCTTGAGAGAGAGAAAGACAGAGAGAGAGCTTGGGAGAGAGAGAGAGGATTTTATGAGGTGGAGTTTGTGAGGGATTCACAAAGGTTGCTCCAAGAAAGGATCTAGGTCGTCTTCTCCGTTCGTCGTCTCTTGTTATGTTGGTATCTCTGTGGGAGGATCATCAACAAGAAGATCTTGGTTCTGAGCCTGCTTCAGGAGGAAGCGAAAGGAGTCTAGGTTCTCTACCTCACCGAGTTGGTGGAATGGAGTTTTTTTAGAGGCTTCTTTGCCATTTTGTGGGAGTAGAAGGAAAGTCACTTAGTATTAGTGCAATACCCAGAGGGGAGGCTCCATGGAGTGGACATATGTCAAGTTGATCGAACCACTATCAAATCTATTGTGTTCTTTCTGATTATTTTTCACACTTGATGATTGTATGATTGTGATTATTATTTGGTCATCGTTAAACATCTGCAAATCATCATGAAACTATAAATGTTTTAAAACATTCAAAAAGACTTTTTCTAAATTATTGTTGCTCACATATTTTTAAAAAAACTAATTCAAGCCCCCCCCCCCCCCCCCTCTTGGTTAGCCTCGGGACTAATTCACAAGGGCTTAACATCCATAACAAACTTTCAAGGATCTTGTGAGGGGGAGTTTGTGAGGTGCTCACAAAGGTTGCTCTAATCAAGGATCTGAGTCATCTTCTCCGGTCATCGTCCCTTGTGGTGTCTCTGTGGAAGGATCGTCTGTAAAATGATCAAGGTTCTCTACCTGCTTCAGGAGGAAGCGAAAGGAGGTAAGGTTCTCTGCCTACTTCAGGAGGAAGCAAAAGGATTCTGGGTTCTCTGCCTCACCGAGTTGGTGAAAAAGAGTTTTTTTAAAGGCTTCTCCGCCTTGCTGTGGGAGCAGAAGGAGAGTCACTTTATTTTAGTAAAATACCTGGAGGGGAGGCTCCGGTGAGTGGATGTAGGTCAAGTTGACCGAACCACTATAAAATCTGGTATATTCTTTTTTATTATTTTTCATATTTATTCTAATGCAATTAACTACTTGAGTGAAATCTGTGTTTGATCTGTGCTATCACATTTAGTTTAAAACATTCAAAAAGTTTTTCAAAATCATTTTTTCTTATGAATTTTTTAAACTACCAATTCACCCCCCCCCCCCCCCTCCCCTCTTGGTTAGTCTCGGGCTAGTTCATAAGGGCTTAACATCCCTCATAAACTTTTAGCTCAAGGATTGTTTTAACTTAGAATGGCAAAGGGTTACCCCCTCAAGCTCAATGCCACCAATAGAAATGGGGCTTGAACTAGGCCTTCCCCTGCCGCCCATCTATCTGGAGCATGTGTCAATGATCAGGAGTGGCCTGAGGGATCAAGGCCTTCCAATTCAAACCCTAGATATCAAAACTGCAAAATGAGCTCATTTGATTCATTCTAACTATTCTCAGCCTCCAAGATTTCCTAGAGCATTTTCTCATTTAATTTTGGCTCTCCAACTCTCCCTCTCCATTTCCCTAGTCAATACCTGATAGTTAAAGCTCACCAGCAATAAGATCTCGAACGAACGAAGCCATTTTCTGACCAAGGTTTCTTCTGCTCAATCTGTAGCTTTTTCGACCACACTTCCTTGAGAGAAATGATATGTGGATAGTCTACTAGTTCAGAGAGCCCAAGATCTTAAAAATCCATTGATTGGATTGGGTAAAATCTCAAACCCTAGTCTAGGATACTTAGCCTTAAATAACTTTTCATTAAGTGCTTTTTAGGCCACGATTTCAATCCCCCATCATTTATGTTCATACATATTACTTATGTTTAAAATTTCATTTGATTTGATAGTCTAGTTTGAGAGAACGAGTCAAAATACCGTTTCTAGGTTTAATCCACAACGTGCATGCGATGTACATTTTCTAGACCAATGATCGCGTAATCAATAGTCCAGATCAAGCCTTTTCGCTTTTCCGTTCAACCGCTCATTCGGTCCTGCGGTTAACATTTCCGTTTGGCTAGATTAGAGCTATTGATTCAAACTACAAAGGATCTAACAGCATTCAAGGGTTGCTGACTTAGATAAAAGATGCACGATGCTGCTTTGTAGCATCCCATAATGATTGCTGATGACTGTCACGGCATAATCATTGGCAATCATTGCTCTCCCATTAAGGTGGTTTTGATCCCGCGGTCTAGATGCTACCACATTGCCTTCCCATTAATGTGAAATCTTCCTAGAGCACTAGATTGTTGCATGGCTCGCCGTTACCCCGCAGTCATTTAATTAAAATGTTTTGAATTTATTTAAAATCTTTTTAAATATTAAAAAACCTTCAAAAATTATTAAAAATTAATTTTAAATCCAAAAAATGCATATAAAGCATCAAAATTTTTAGAATTGTAAATCCTTTAATTTAAAATTAAAATTAATTTAAAATATGTAATATATTTTAAATAATTTTAAAATATTTAACTTTTAAATATTTAATTAATTTTTAATTAAATATTAACTTAATCATTTCCAAAAATTCAGAACTATATTTTTTTTAATTTAAATAATCAAAATTGATGCTTAAAATATTTTATATTAAAATTTAAAAAAATTGAAAGAATTTTCCTTAAATATTTTAAATAATTTCAATAATTTAATATTTAATTAAAATAGAATCTTTATTAACTTAATTATCTTTCAAAAGTTCAAAGTTTTATTTTCAAAATATCTTAATTGAATTAGAAAACATATTTTAAATATTTTAAAATTAAAATTAATTCAAAATTTCAAAATACTTTAAATAATTTAAATAATTTAACTATTTTAAATATTTAATTAATAATTAATTAATTAATTATTTTTAAAATTCCAAATTTACTTTAAAATATTTCAATTAATGTGAAAAGATATTTTAAATATTTTAAAATTAAGTTTAGTTTAAAATATCCAATATATTTTAAATGATTTTAATTATTTAACTATTTAAATACCTAATTAAAATTTAATTAAATATTAATTTGAATATTTTCAAAGAAGATTTTCAAACTTTTTATTTTAAAATATTTTTAAATAATCATTGAATTACTTTAAAATACTTTAATTATAAATTTAAATTAACTTAAGATATATTCTATATTTTAAATAATTTTAAATTAGTTAAGTATTTAAATATTTAATTAATATTTATTTAAAATTAAATTCAAATAATTTTCAAAATTTTAATGAAAATTGTTTTAAATCATTTTAAAATTTTTGAGAACATTTTGTTTAGAAGAATGCATAAGCAATATTATTAAAGAGAACTATTACAATCAACCAAAAGATTCACATTCCTCCTTTAACAAACATAAAAAAGAAGGAGGAATACTACACAAACTAATATCATCCCAAAGAAAATCATAAGTAATAGTAATGCTTTCACAAAGATCGGCTAACTAATTACAACCTCTATCCTCCCAATTAAAAATAACAAAATTAAAATCTCTCAACCCATAAGGAATCTCCAATTGATTGGCGTTAGCACCACCTTTTGAATTTTTCTGACACCTTTGAAGAAGCTTGATGACATTAGCATTATCACCTTCAATAATGATCCCTTTATATTCTAGCATCCATCTTTGCAAAAATCGGTCCATGGACTGATTAACAAGTAGCTCCAATTGACTTACATCCTAATGAAGCCCACTGAATCCGAAAGCAAATAAGAATCTCTCTCTATGGTCTCTAGAACACCTCCAATACTTGCCTTGCAGGACAGAAGCAAGCATACATCCACGTTCACTTTAATCCAATCAGGAGGAGGAGGATCCTAATATTTCTTCAACAGCCGTTTAAGCTGATTAACATCCCAGAAGCCTAACGAAAGGTTAACAAAAGCTGGCAAACTTGAGATATAAGCCACAGTGATGGTATTAGAAGCAATAAACAGATTACTCTCTTCACTATCACCATAAATTCCATTGCTTCTTGACTTCCATGAGAGAAATACAGCAGTGCAATATATCCTTCACAAAATAGAGTGGTTAGAAGCACTATGATCCAACCATCTACAGCAATCATCAAAGGACTCAAAAACAGGAATTGCAAATCCCCATTTATCCAAAACCTGAATGATCTGGAGCAATTTCAAACAGCCCACAACCACATGCTCATAATCCTCAATCTTTATAAAACCTCTATGACAAGAATTGCTTTCTCTCATTTTCCTTTGTACCAGAAAGTTAAACGTAGGAATTGCATTATGAAATACTCTCCACCAGAAGTTTTCTACATGAGAGTTCAGTTTCAGTTTTTTCATCCATCCCCAATACGGTTCCACTGAATCATGACATAGCATAGCATCAGAAGAAAGACCAGAAATAGTCTTACCCATCATTTGGTTCAGCAACTCCACTTGCTCTTCAAGAAGATTTGAATAAATAATTATTTTACCAATCAGGAAGACGAGCTCCTCTCCAAAATGCCTTCGCAGCATCTCCATGTCCCAAGCACCATTGATAATGAACTTTTCTACCAAACATTGAAGATCAACATTATTAGAAACAAATGTTAGCCAATTAATGAGGCTCTTGTCCAGGATCCAAGCATCATTAAGCATATTAATAGACCTTCCATCCATAACTCTCCATCTGATAATAGGTCCAAGAGCTTTCGCACCATCATCTACTATCTTCCAAGTAGCAGAAAACATATTATTCGAACCAGAATTCCAACTTTTAGACCCATATCTAGTGGACAAAGTCTTATACAACAAAGACTCTCTATCATTAAGGTAATTGCAGGCTAACTTTGCTCTCACAGGACCCACAGCCTTTAAACAAAAATGGAGACCCCGTCCACCAAAATCAACTGGTTTGCATAAGACATCCCAGTTAACATAATGAAATCCATTCTTTCAATCTTGTTTATGCCAAATAAAGCTCCTACACATATAGTTAATATCGGCAAGAATACTCATAGGAACAAGAGAATGAGTAGATTGAAAAATAGGAATAGATAAGATAACAGATTGAATAAGGGTAATCTTCTCCGGCAAGGACATAAACTTATGATTGAATAAGGGTAAATTTTAGAGAACATTTAAAATTTAATTTAAATTGATTTAAAAATTATTTTGAATATGATTTAATTTTAAATTATTTTAATTACTAGAAAACTTTAAAAATTCAAATTAAATTCAAATTAAATCAAAAAAGTTAATATAGTACCTTAAATTTTTTAGAATTTTAAATACCTTAATTTAAATTAATTTCAAAAATAAAAACTTAATTTAGTTTAAATAACTCTAATCATTTAATCATTTTACTATTTAACTAATACTTAATTAAATATTAAACTAAATATTTTCAAAATTAAAATTTTTATTTTAAAATATATTAAATAAATAGAGAATTATTTTAAGATATTTTATTTTGAATTAATTTAAGATATTAAATTTTAAACTAAATATTTTCAAAATTAAAAGTTTTATTTTAAAGTATACTAAATAATTAGAGAATTATTTTAAGATATTTTATTTTGAATTAATTTAAGATATTTATATATTTTAAATAATTTTAATTATTTAATATTTGAATTTTTAATTAATTTTTTGTTAAATATTGATTAAATAACTTTCCAAAAAACCAAAAATATTTATTTTAAAATATTTTCTTATTACTAAGGTATTTTTAAAAATTATTTTGAAATTATTTTAAAAATATCTTAATTTTTCTAAATTCAAGTTAAAATTAAGCTATTTTCATATGTAAAATTAATTTTGAAATTATATATATTAAATCTTGAGAGCCTTGAGTGATTCATGGAATCTTAAATATAGAATAAGCTTGAATGAATTGAATTGATGGGGAGGTGATTAGTGAATAATCATGTCTTGATAGTTCACTAATCTAATTATCCATTATTTATTTTTTTTTTAATTCTTTGTATGTGTAGGATGCACACACTTGCACTTAGCTTAGGCTCTCCTAAATTTAAGAATTAATTATGTTTTTGTGATGCATATTATTACATATCTTTGCCAAGTACAGTGATTTTGATGATAGCAAACATTACTATTTCTTTACTTCTACTATTCTTGAATATCTATTTTGTTTGCCCTGCTCACTAACCTAAAAGCTCCACATGTTCACATAGAACGTCAATCAGCTTAAGATTAGGTAGACTAGCATTGAGTCAGTCTATAATTTCCATTCCAATACATCTTTTACCTTTTCTTGAATCAAATGTATTGTGATGGATCCTGAAGCTAAGTAACCTTGCATACACATACCCTTTTTTTTTTGAAGAAGCAATAAATTGCATTACTAGTTAGAAAAAAGATAGATACAAACTACAATGTCAGATTCCTCCTTTAATAAGTTATAAAAGGAAGAAGGAACTTTATTCAAACTAAACTCTTCCCAAACAAAATTACTAAGGAGAGCATAGTTAGCACACAAATCTGCTAACATATTTTAATTCCTATCTATGCAATTAAAAATGACATGATTGAAATCCTTGATGAAATTAAGATCTTCCAACGCCTCGTGACCTTTACTAACAGCACCTTGTAGAAATTTGATAATGTTGGAGTTGTCACCTTCAAAGATAATCCCCTTGTAGTTGAACATCCAATCTTTAATGACATTCTTGAAAGATTGAATAGCTAAAAGCTCTAAACATGAAATATCCCAATGAACACATGATTGACTGAATGACAGAAGAAACCTTCCTTTACTATCACGTACTACTCCTCCAATCCCAGCTCTATACGAAGATACAAGTGAGGCATCAACATTAACCTTTAACCAATCGGGAGGAGGAGGATGCCAAAGATTGAACAGTCTGATCGACTGGTTAGCATCCCAGTGGCCCGAGATGAACTTACAAAAAACTTTTGAAACTAACGAGTAGCTCACAGCATTGGTAGTGATTACCACCGAACTCTCTTCCATTCCTTCATGAATGAGTTTATTTCTAGCTTTCCAAGTGAGAAACACAGAGTTGTAATACAAGTTTACCAGCATACTGTTATGCAAAACAAGGAGATTCAACCACTTACAACAATCCTCAAACATGCCATACAATGGGATACCAAATCCCCATCTATTTATATGTTGTATAACTTCTTTCAGCTTGACACACTTATTTGCTACATGGTTTATATCTTCAAACTCATTACAGCTTCTAGGACAAGCATTGTTATCTTGTAATCTTCTATAAGATAAGAATTGACCTATGCGAATCGCATTATTAAACAGCCTCCACCAAAAAACTTCCACCTGAGGAGAGTGTTGCAAATCTGGTTTTGATGATAACAAACATGTTTCCAGTGTGTTTTGCTTGGCTAACCCGTTTCAGACATAAAAGATCACAAGAAAATAAAGCTAACTCAAGATCGGGTCCAAGTGTGTCAAATATATGATTTTTCTTTTTATTGAGTCAATTATAATGTAACTGATCCCCTAGCTAAGTAACCTTGCACACACAAACTCAGGGGGAGAGCTTGAGTGAATTAGAGTTTCTGTTCATTTTTTATTCAGATCGTCCTAGACGATATTCACATCGTCCTGGACGATCCAGTGAAAACAGAAACCCTAATTAGGGCGACTAAGTTAAGAGGGTCTGATTAAGCAGATCGTCCTGGACGATCTCTGGATCGTACGGGACGATATGCCCAAATCAGAAATTCTCAGCCGCCAGATCAAGTTAGGCAAGTTTTTATTTTAAGTTATTTGGTCTGATCGTCCCGGACGATACGTGTATCGTCCCAGACGATTTAGTACAATCATGCCTAATTTAATCTGGTAATTAAGAAAAGCAATTTATTTTTTGGTTGATATGATCATATCGTCCTGGACGATCACAGGATCGTCCCGGACGATCTTGATCGTCTAGTGCATTTAAGTTGTACGTCCAGAGCTATGTACAGGATGATTTAGGGCCTTTTTGAACTAATCGTACAAGATGATGTCCCTATCATCCTGGACGATCAAGTCATTTTTTGGTCGTCCAGCACAAGTTTCTCTTGACGACCCGAGCTGTCTTCTGGACGATATTCCTTGATTTGCACTAATCGTCCCAGATGATCGCAGGATCGTACGGGACGATATGAACAATTTTTTCTACTGATCGTCCAGAAGAGCCAGATCGTCCAGGCTGAAACAGCTGAATTTGAACTGATCGTACAGGACGATCTACCGATCATCCTGGATGATCTTGGCCGACTAGTTAAGATTTAGGGCAAATTTTAAGCCCTCCTATAAAAGAACTTTTTCTTAAAATAAGAAAAATCTTTTGCTACCTTCCTTCCCTGAGAAACCCTAGAGAGAGAGAGTTGGGAGAGAGAGAGGAGATATTGTGAGGGGGAGTTAGTGAGGGATTCACTAAGGTTCCTCCAAGCATGGATCAGAGTCATCTTCTCTGCTCGTCGTCTTTCGTCTAGTCGGTGTTCGTCGTGGGAGGATCGTTCGCAAGAAGATCCGGGGTTCTCTGCCCGCTTCAGGTGGAAGCAAAAGGAGTTTGAAGGTTCTCTGCCTGCTTCAGGAGGAAGCAAAAGGAGGTCGGGTTCTCTGCCTCACCGTGTGGTGAAAAGGAGGTGTTTGTATAGGCTTCTCCGCCTTGCTGTGGGAGCAAAAGGAGAGACACTTTTTGTTTAGTGCAATACCCAGAGGGGAGGCTCTGGGGAGTAGACGTAGGTCAAGTTGACCAAACCACTATAAAATCTGGTTTGCTTTTCTGATTCAGTTTTGCACTTTACTTTTCTGATATTAACTGCTTGGGTGAATATCTGCGGTTAATCTTTTCTTTCTTGTTTACTTATTTCCACTGCTAAGTATCGAAAAGATTTTCATTGTTATCGTGAAATTTTTAAATAACCAATTCACCCCCCCTCTTGGTTAGCCTCGGGACTAGTTCACTAGGGCTTAACATCCCTATCAAACTTTCAAGTGGTATTAGAGCGGGATTCAAAATTTAGGTTTAAAAACTTTCGAATTTGATCCATGGATAACTGTAATAATCGTAATACTGCTGAAGGTTATTCTATTACAAGACCACCATTGTTTGATAATATTCCTTTTAATTTTTGGAAAATACGCATGTCTACTTTTCTGCAATCTATTGATTATCGCATGTGGATGTTAGTTAAGGACGGATACGAACCACCTTTTAGATTGATTAACAATGTGAAAACTGAATTGCCTTTTGCTGATTGGACGTTTGATGATCATGATTTAGCACAGTTAAATGCAAAATGCTTGAACTGTTTCTTTTGTGCTTTAAAATCTGAAGACTATATGCGTGTTTCTACTTGTACAACGGGAATGGAAATCTGGGATAGATTATGTATAACATACGAAGGTACAACTGAAGTCAAATAGTCTAGGTTAAACATCTTGTTACATGAATACGAACTTTTTCGCATGAAATCTAGTGAGACTATTTCAGAAATGTACACAAGGTTCACTCAGATTGTTACCTCTTTGCATGCTTTAGGTAGAGAACTTACTAACTACGAAAGAGTGAACAAAATTCTTAGATGTTTGCCTGCTTCTTATGATGCTAAGATTACTGCTATCACTGAATCCAAAGATTTAAATACTTACTCTATTGATAGCTTACTTGGATCACTCATTGCTTACGAGCAAGGGGTGAACCAAAGGCAACTTGATGCAGGTGAACGCAAGAAAGAGAAGACAGTGGCACTAAAGGCCAAAGATTCAGATGCTAGCACTTTCGGGTCTGATAGTGATGATGTTGCCTTAATCACAAGGCAATTCAAGAGCTTTCTAAGGAAGAAACATAAGAACTATCAGAAGTGGAACAAGGGTAAGTCCAGTAAAAATTTTAAGGGTTCATCTGAATCTATTTTTTTTGAATGCAGGAAGCCTGGACACATTAAGGCTGATTATCCAACACTTAAAGCTCACCCAAGCAAGGAGAAGGGTGAGGAGAAACCAAAGTTCAGAAAGGACAAGAAGCAGATTCAGAAGGCATTCTGGGTAGACTCTACATCCGACTCTTCTGAGACTGAAGCTGAAGAGGAGGAAACAAACTTGTGTCTGATGGCTGATGATCACCCTGGTCAGTCAGACCAGGAAGAGGTATGTGAGCTTACTTACGATCAATTATTTGAAGTTTCTGAAAGAATACACACATCGTATAGGAAGCTTAAGAAAACTCATGCTAGTTTGAAATTAGATTACTTGACTTTGTAAAAAGAGCATGATTCTGTAGTTAAAGATCATTCCACACTTGATTCCAATCACATGTCTTTGCTTAATGAATTCGATGATTTGAACAAAAAATATTCTGATTTAACTGTTGAGCATGATTTGTTAAAAACATCACATGTTGAATTAGAAGTTGCCTTTAAGAAAGTAAATGATATGGCATGTGATTTAGAAAGTAATGAAAGTGCAAGAATCTTTGAAATTGCAAGTTTAAATAAACATATTGAGTTTTTGAAAGTGAAAATCAGTGCTTATGAAAAGAACAAAACACCGCCTACTTTTGAACAGTTTTATGCACCGCCACCTTTTGAAAAGTATGTTGCAAGTTCATCAAAGCATGGTTCATATACATCTAGGAAGAGGCACTATCACCCACGTAGATTAGTTAACCCTTTTCCTGGTGTTAGATGTTTTTCATGTGGCATGTTAGGACACATTTCTCACACCTGCACTGTTCACCGTAGTACATATTGGGTGTGGAAACCCAAACTACTTGTTTCACAGCACAGCATGCATGCATTGCATTCTTCCTTTCATAAGAAGGAACCCAAACCTGTTTGGGTTCCTAAAACTGACGTTTGATATTTTTGTAGGTGTGCTCTCACACAAGACCTCATGAGAGTATGTGGTACCTGGACAGCGGATGTTCTAGACATATGACTGGAGATGCGAATCAGTTCATTTCACTGGAGGCCAGAGCTGGAGGCAAGGTTACACTTGGAGATAACACCACCAGGAAGGTGGTAGGCACAGGTATAATTGGTGATTCAAAGAATTTTATGATTGATAATGTTTTTCTTGTAGATGGACTGAAACATAACTTGATGAGCATCAGTCAACTTTGTGACAAGGGATACAGCATCAAATTCCTACCCACTGGCTGCATTTTAAGCTTAATTGATAAAGTTGTTTTTGCAGGGGCAAAGGATCAACAACGTCTACAAGCTGGATGTAAGTTGCATTAAATCTGATAATTTAATTTGCTTAAAAACTGCTACTGATGAGTCTTAGTTATGGCATAGGAGATTATGTCATGCTAGCATGAAAACCCTTAGGAGAGTCACCCAAAAGGACTTAGTTAGAGGTGTGCCCAAGCTTAAGTTTACTAAGGATCACCTGTATGATGCCTGTCAGTTGGGGAAGCAAGTCCAGTCCTCTTTTCACTCTGTTAAGGACATTAGCACCTCTAGACCTTTAGAAGTTCTTCACATGGACCTCTTTGGACCCATTAGCACTGCCAGCTTAGGGGGGAGAGTCTATGGTTTTGTGATTGTAGATGATTCTTCGAGGTTCACTTGGGTTAAGTTTTTGTCTCATAAATCTGAGTCATTTGATGAGTTTAGATCTTTCTCTACTTGGATTCAGAAGAAGTTAGGATGTGAGAATATTACCATCCATAGTGATCACGGAGGGGAGTTTGAAAATGAAAGATTTGGAAGTTTTTGTGAGAATCATGGGATTAGTCACAATTTTTCAGCTCCTAGGACCCGTCAGTAGAACGGGGTAGCTGAAAGGAAGAACAGGACCTTAGTGGAAGCCGCTAGAGCCATGCTTGCCGAGTATTCACTTCCAAAATACTTTTGGGCTGAAGCGGTGAACACTGCCTGTTATGTGCTGAATAGGGTGAATGTGAGAGTCAAACTGAACAAGACACCTTATGAGATCATTAAGGGTAGAACTCCAAATCTCTCCCACCTCCATGTCTTTGGCTGTAAGGTTTTCATTCTGAACAATGGGAAGTCACCCTTAGGAAAATTTGACCCCAAATCTGATGAAGGAGTGTTCTTAGGATATTCAAGTGTGGGGAAGTCCTTTAGGGTGTTCAATAAGAGGACTTTGGTGGTGGAAGAAATGACCCATGTAGTGTTTGATGAATCTGATCCTAAGGAGTCTAGATCTGAAGTAGAAGATGAAGAGATTGTTGAGGTTACCCAAGGAGTTGGAAATACAAATTTGGAGGAAAGGGTAGAACCTCAAACCACGTTGCCTAGAGATTGGAGATATTCTTCGAGTCATCCTAAAGAACTGATCTTAGGAGACCCTTCTGAAGGTGTTAGGACTAGGCATGGACTTAGGAAGGAAGTAAACCATTCTGCCTTTATCTCAATGACTGAACCCACCAACATCAATCAAGCCTTGTCGGATGAGTTTTGGATTTTAACTATGCAAGAAGAATTGAATCAATTTATAAGGAATGATGTTTGGGAGTTAGTAGAAAGACCTAGAAATTAAAGTATTGTGGGAACCAAGTGGGTCTTTAAGAATAAGATGAATGATTCTGGTGTGGTGGTGAGAAATAAGGCAAGATTGGTGGCTAAGGGGTATAATCAGATAGAAGGGATTGATTTTGAGGAGACTTTTGCCCCTGTAGCTAGATTGGAAGCCATTAGAGTGCTACTAGCCTTTGCCTGTTATAAGGGATTTAAGCTGTTTCAAATGGATGTCAAGAGTGCCTTTTTAAATGGGGTAATTAAAGAAGATGTTTTTGTAGAATAACCCCTAGGTTTTGAGAGTTCCCAATATTCGAATCATGTCTTCAAATTAAAAAAGGCATTATATGGATTGAAACAGGCACCCAGAGCTTGGTATGAGAGGCTTAGCACATTTCTGTTAGAAAGAGAGTTTGTTAAGGGGAGCGTAGACACCACCCTTTTTCTGCGGAGATTAGGGGATGACTTACTCATTGTCCAGATCTATGTTGATGATATAATTTTTGGATCTTCTGATAAAGATTTATGTGATGAGTTTTCTAAAAGAATGAGTAAGGAGTTTGAAATGAGTATGATGGGAGAATTGTCCTACTTTTTGGGGTTTAGCATAAGACAAATGGATGATGGAACCTTTCTCAATCAATCAAAATACACTAAGGACATTTTGAAGAAATATGAAATGGATAAAGCCAAGCCAATCAATACTCCCATGCCCTCCTCAGTTCAGTTAGATAAGGATTCAAGTGGAAAATCTGTTGATCAGAAAAAGTATAGAGGGATAATAGGTTCACTGCTTTACCTGACTGCTAGCCGACCTGATATCATGTTTAGTGTCTATCATTGTGCTAGGTTTCAGGCTGATCCTAAAGAGTCCCACCTGACTGATGTTAAGAGAATTCTTAGATATCTTTTAGGGACCCCAAACCTATGAATCTGGTACCCTAGGCACAACACCTCTTTTGAGATCATTGGATATTCTGATTCTGACTTTACGGGATGTAGGGTGGATATAAAGAGCACTTCTGGGACTTGTCAATTCATAGGACAGTCGTTAGTCTCCTGGTCCAGTAGAAAA
This sequence comes from Dendrobium chrysotoxum, assembly GCA_019925795.1. Classification (NCBI taxonomy): domain Eukaryota; kingdom Viridiplantae; phylum Streptophyta; class Magnoliopsida; order Asparagales; family Orchidaceae; genus Dendrobium; species Dendrobium chrysotoxum. Next base: position 58,727,045 of record CM034312.1, read on the forward strand.
CAGAACTCAGTTGTACTTTCCACTGCTGAAGCTGAGTACATTGCCTTAGGGAGTTTTGTGGCCCAAGTTCTTTGGTTGAAGCAACAAGTCATGGATTTAGGGGTACCAGTTGACACAATTTCTGTTCTGTGTGATAATACTAGTGCCATATGTATCTCTAAGAATCCAATCCAACATTCAAGGACCAAACACATTGATATAAGGCATCACTTCATTAGGGACCAAGTTATAAAAGGGGACATTGAGCTACATCATGTAGCAACTGAAAATCAGTTGGCTGACATATTCACTAAACCACTGGCCTTTGACTCATTCAGCATTTTGAGAACCAGATTAGGAGTGATTGATATAAATGCTTGATTCTGATGACTGCTGATTTCTGATTGTTCTGATTGGTATTCTATTTTTTTTTTGTAGTTAATTTTTGTTTTTATTATTTACTTTCAGTTGATTTTATTTCCTCTACTGGTTTCTGTTTTAGCCTTACTGTTAGTCTGATTTGAGTATTTACTTTGCTGTGATTTTCTACCTATTTTTATTCACTGGTTCATATCTTGCACTTACTGTTTTATGCTATTCAAAATCTGATCACCGCTCACTACTTCTGCTAATCTGAATTTTTGACTGGGAGTTTTTATCTTGTTTTGGGTTGGAAGCTGGTAAGCAGTGATTGATTCCACTGAATCTATTAAAGGGAAGAAACATTGATGATTGTTTCTCTTCCTCTAACCCCTTTACTGGTGTATAGTTTCTTTTGGATAAAAAACCTCTTCAAAATTAAAATGTTAGTTTTTGAAATTGAGATTATTTTATCTTCCTATAGTAATCTACCTCATATCAATAGTATTTTTCAAAGTCTTGAGTCATTAGTTTGATTTTCTAAACCAAGTGATTGCATTTATCATATGCTGTATGGCTTTTGTTTTGTGAATCATTCTTCCTTACTGTGGAGAGTCATCTCCTATGTTTGGAAGATAATTTCATAACTGAGACTCTTTAATGATTATGAAAAGGAGGAAGCTTACAAAAGATGCGCAGTGCGCCAAATAATTTGAAAAAGAGGCATAAAATAAGCCCAAAACTGAAAACATGCGAAATTGCCAAATTGGATACACAAAGTGTATCAAAAATGAAAAGATGCACAAAGCGCCAACCAAATTGGAAAAAAAAAGAGGCACAAAATGAGCCCAAACCAAGCTTTCCTCCCTTTTCAGATTGTTAAATGTCTTAGAAAAATCCGTGCGCCACTTAATATTTTCAAAAGCTTGAGTTTGAAAATCCTGATTTTTGATTTTTTTTACTTTGTAACACTATTATATCAGATATTTTTTGGGAACGAGGCTTGAAAGGATCTCTTTTCAAATCTAATGTCTTCTCTTCTGAATCGGATTTTTGGTTTGAAAGAGGTTTGCATCGATAAGGTGCCCGGGGTCGGAGTTACGAAAGTTGATTTTTCCAACCTTTTTCTGGATTTCAGCGCTGTCAATCATCCTCTTATTGGTTTTTTTTTAATCTAAAATCAAGAAAAAAATTCTGATTTACTTGAGCAGCTTGATCAAAAAAAAATGTTGCTTTTATATGTTTTTGCTATGAGTTTTATTCGCTTTTGGTTTATTTTGATTTCATGGTTGTGTTTTTGGGATCCTGATCGATCATCTTCATCATCCATCTTTTTTTCTATTTTCTTCACATCGTCATGGACGATACCTCGATCGTCCTGGACGATCCTCTTCGTCCTAGACGATCCAAACATCATCCTGGATGATTCATTCAAAATCATCCCAACTCTGCTCCTGCTGCTGAAAAACTCCAATTATTGGTGATCGTCCTGGACGATCCATACATCGTCCTGGACGATATGATCCATATTTTCCTGATCTGATCAAACGGTTGACATTGCACCAATTATTATCCATCGTCCTAGATAATCAACCTCATCATCCCGGATGATCCATGGGTCAGCCGCTGGACGATTGGAATTCGGCCCGTCTGACATATTTATTGCATATCGTCCCGGACGATGCACCTAATTGTCCTGGACGATACTTTTCGTCAACGGTCGTCCAGCCTGACTCCTCAGGATGATCGCCTGTGTCTAATCATCCTGGACGATATCTGATCGTCCTGGATGATCGGACCTCCTTTTTGACCAATCGTTTAGGACGTCATAAATGACCATATCGTCCCGGACGATGTCGCGATCGTACGGGACGATCATGCCATTTTCTATATAAACAGCAGTTTTCTTCAGATTTTTCCACACCGTTTTTCTTCCACTCTCCTTACACTTTGGTTTCCTAATGGCTGGTGGCAAAAGGTCTCGTCAAAAGGGTGCCAGTTCCTCCCGGGGACATGTCGATCCTCGTTTCCCGAATGCAGCCGATCAGGCTGCTTTCGAATGCTATCGTGACATGGGGATCACGCACTCTAAAATTGTAAATCCCCACACTCTCACTTATCCCATTCTTGATCTGTTCGCACACACCTCCCTCACCTTCATTCTGACCTTAGCCTTTCCCTTTAATCTTGAACTCCTTCAAATCTTCTTTGCCAACTTGCGCATTTCCGTGGACTATTCCACTCTTCGATCATACGTCAATCAACGCCCCGTTGAACTCACGACCCACGATTTTCACAATATTCTTAACCTGTCTGTCACTGGCGACAAACGTCACACGCTTATCACCTATCCTGACTATGATTGGAGTGTCGCCAATCACTTCCTTCGCAATACAAACGCACCCTATCATGACAACGCTTGCACTTCCTTACTCAAGGACGCACGGACCATTCAGCACGTCCTTCGTTCCTCCGTCATTCCAAAGGCGGGGGATTGAATTCACATTACCCCGCTACTATCCTTGACCACCTACTACATCATGGCCCGTTGAGAATTTAATGCCTCTGATCTGATTATCTGATACATAGAACACCTAACCACCATTAGAGATCCGGGCCACAGGCGTCGCCCAAATCTAGCTTTAGGTCATCTTATTCATTATTCCTTAGAGACAAAATATGACCTTCAGTATCCTGTCCCTCCTGATGTCCCTCCTTCCTTCTTCACAAATAACTCATTCCACGTCCTACATAGCACCCGACTACATCCGAAGCCCGCCCCGGATGTTGAGGGGGAAGAGGAAGAGGCCGTTCCAGTTCCTGCTGCACCAGAGGCACCTGCTCCCCTTCGCATTGCCTCTCCCTTTGACCACCTGGTGCAGCGCTTCAATCAGTAGGAGGAAAGATTTGACTCCTATGTGGTTGCCCAGGAGCAGCGACACCCCGAGGACATCCAGCGCTTCACCGACTACGCTGCGCAGCAGCAACAGCAGCATTACCAGGACATTGCCTAGATTGGAGCCCACTTTCAGGCCATTCACCACTACTTCATCCACCACCGCCACCTCCTTCTTCCGATCAGGATCCGCCTCAGTTTTAGTTTTCTGCTTTGTAGTTGTTCTCTTTTATGGTTTGTACTTGTATTTCCATTTCTATTTCCCCTCCTCCTTTTTGTGATGTCAAAAGGGGGAGTCAGTTGTAGTCGTTTTTGTTTTTGTTATGAGTCATGTTTCCTGTATTGATTTAGTTGTTAAATAAAAATTTAAAAAAATATTTGTGTTTTGATCTCCTAGTTTACTTTTATTTTCAAACTACTTTACAAATGTTTGTCATCATCAAAAAGGGGGAGATTGTTGCAAATCTGGTTTTGATGATGACAAACATGTTTCCAGTGTGTTTTGCTTGGCTAACCCGTTTCAAGCACAAAAGATCATAAGCAAATCAAGCTAACTCAAGATCGGGTCCAAGCGTGTCAAATATATGATTTTTCTTTTTATTGAGTCAATTGTAATGTAACTGATCCCCTAGCTAAGTAACCTTGCACACACAAATTCAGGGGGAGAGCTCGAGTGAATTAGAGTTTCTGTTCATTTTTTGTTCAGATCGTCCTGGATGATATTCACATCGTCCTGGACGATCCAGCCAAAATAGAAACCCTAATTAGGGTGACTAAGTTAAGAGGGTCTGATTAAGCAGATCATCCTAGACGATCTCTGGATCGTACGGGACGATATGCCCAAATCAAAAATTCTCAGCCGCTAGATCAAGTTAGGCAAGTTTTTATTTTAAGTTATTTGGTCTGATCGTCCCGGACGATACGTGTATCGTCCCAGATGATTCAGTACAATCATGCCTAATTTAATCTGGTAATTAAGGAAAGCAATTTACTTTTTGGTTGATACGATCATAACATCCTGGACGATCGCAGGATTGTCCCGAACGATCTTGATCGTCTAGTGCATTTAAGCTGTACGTCCAGAGCTATGTATAGGATGATTTAGGGCCTTTTTGAACTAATCGTATAGGACGATGTCCCTATCGTCCTTGACGATCAAGTCATTTTTTGGTCGTCCAGCACAAGTTTCTCTAGACGACCCGAGCTGTCTTCTGGACGATATTCCTCGATTTCCACTAATCGTCCCGGACGATCGCAGGATCGTACGGGATGATATGAACAATTTTTTCTACTGATCGTCTAGAAGAGCTAGATTGTCCAGGCTGAAACAGCTGAATTTGAACTGATCGTACAGGATGATCTACCGATCGTCCTGGACGATCTTGGCCGACCAGTTGAGATTTAGGGCAAATTTTAAGCCCTCCTATAAAAGAACTTTTTCTTAAAACAAGAAAAATCTTTTGCTACCTTCCTTCCCTGAGAAACCCTAGAGAGAGAGAGAGAGTTGGGAGAGAGAGAGGAGCTCTTGTTAGGGGGAGTTAGTAAGGGATTCACTAAGGTTGCTCCAAGCACGTATCAGAGTCGTCTTCTTCGCTCATCATCTTTTGTCTAGTCGGTGTTCGTCGTGGGAGGATCGTTCGCAAGAAGATCCGGGGTTCTCTTCCCTCTTCAGGTGGAAGCAAAAGGAGTTCGAAGGTACTCTTCCTACTTCAGGAGGAAGCAAAAGGAGGTTGGGTTCTCTGCCTCACCGTGTGGTGAAAAGGAGGTGTTTGTACAGGCTTCTCCGCCTTGCTGTGGGAGCAAAAGGAGAGACACTTTTTGTTTAGTGCAATACCCGGAGGGGAGGCTCCGGGGAGTGGACGTAGGTCAAGTTGACCGAACCACTATAAAATCTGGTTTACTTTTATGATTCAGTTTTGAACTTTACTTTTCTGATATTAACTGCTTGGATGAATATCTGTGGTTAATCTTTTCGTTCTTGTTTACTTGTTTCCGCTGCTAAGTATCGAAAAGATTTTCATTGTTATCGTGAAATTTTTAAATAACCAATTCACCCCCCCCCCTCTTGGTTAGCCTCAGAACTAGTTCACTAGGGCTTAACATCCCTATCGAACTTTCAGAGAGAGTTTAGCCTTTTTTATCCAATTCCAAAACTAGTATTCGTAAAGATCTTGCAACGAAGCTTCATAAGCCAAAGCTAAAATGGTTTTACCAGAATTTTGGTAAATAAGCTCATTCTTATATTCTGTATATTTTGGATTAATACTTATTTGGGTTATCAAATGCACCAGTTCCTTACCAAAGAATAGCAAGAGTTTAGCTTCATTCCAGATTCTGCCTGCAATAAATCTGTCCACCAGAACATTATTTTCTCCTTGCGGTACCACAAATGTTGGCCATCTGTTCAAGCATTTGTCCATAATACAAACATCTTATATAAATCAATAGAACCACCATCCGTAATGGACCACCTCACAATTTGATTGAGCATACTTCCACCATCAGTAATTAATTTCTATGAAGAAGAGCACCCCTTCTTAGTAGTTCCACCATTAACCCGAGAGCCTTATTTCGGAGCAAGAGTCTTGTACAGCAATGATCCTTTTCCTTGAATGAATTTCCAAGCCAATCTTTCCCTTAATGCTGCAACTTTAGATTTACAGGAATGAAGACCACGTCCTCCCCATTGTGAAGTCTTGCACAATTCCTTCCAGCTGACATAATGTAAACCCAATCTTCCATTTTCCTTATTCCATATGAACCTTCTACATAGCTTATCAAGCTCATCAAGCACTCCTTTCGAGACAAGAGAGTGTGTACAATGAAATGTGGGATAAGACATCATTATTGATTTGATTAGAGTACATTTTCTCACTAAGGATATGAACTTGCTGCCCCAAACATTCAGCATCCTCAAGGATTTATCAATGATGAATTGAAAATCAGCACGTCCTAGCCTCCTCAAGGCTATTTTAACTCCAAGATTGTGGAATTCTTTCAATGTTTTGAAACCAATAATATGAGAGATAGACTTCTTTTTTCTTTTTTTATCAAATTTACCAAAAAGAATAGTAGATTTGTTAACATTGATATGTTGACCGGTTCAACCACAAAAGTTGTTAAGAATTCCCTTGATCTCCTTCATAGCCTTAATAGAAGCTTCAAAAAAGATAATAACATCATCCGCATAGAGCAAATGTGAAATCCTAGGCCCATTTGAACTGATTCGAATCCCAATTGACTCACTTATTTGAATGAAAGTATTAGATAAAACTTGAGAGTAAAAAATAGATAGAAGAGGAGATAGGGGAAAACCTTGACGGAACCCTCTCTTGGCCTTGATCCAATCTGAAAAGTTGCCATTGATCATCAACAAAAATCATGGATCTTCTACACATTCTAATATAAGATTGGAAAACTTGATAGGAAACCCAAAATAATCCAAAACATTCTTTAGGGTAGACCAGCACATAGAATCGTATGCTTGTTCCATGTCAATTTTGAATGAGACTAATCCTTTGGAAGATCTAGAATACCTAAACTTTTGAAACAATTCCTGAGCCACCTACACATGATCTGACAGCGATCTTCCATTCAGAAATGCCACCTGCTCCTCAGAGATGAGCTTTGGAATAATAAATAACATTCTATTCAAAATTAGCTTAGCCGCCACCTTGTAAACAGAATTACATAGGCTAATAGGACTATTGTTAGTAGGAGATAGTGGGTTGCACACCATAGGAATAAGCACAATTAAGGTCTCCTTCTAGACCTCATTCATCTCTCTAGAACAAAGAAAATGTTTAATGGCATTCCAAAAATCTACTTTAATGATGTCCCAATATGTTTTAATGAAGAAATAGGAAAATTCGTCATTTCCAGGAGCAATATTACCTCCAACTTGCATCAATACCAGCTCCACCTCTTCCAAAGAAAAGTCCCTATTCAGCAAATTCTTGTCATCAACATCCAAGTACCTCATCGGATGAGGCCATCCTCCCAAATCACAGCTCCTCTGTTTCAACTTGTCTTTATAGAACCAAAAAAGCACCGCTTCAATTTGACTTTGACCCTCCACTAGAACGCCATTTCATCTTTAATTTTGAAAATACTATTAGAATTCCTCCTCACACTAGTGTATGATTGGAAAAACTTAGAATTGCCATCACCCTCCACCATCCACATCACCTTAGCACGCTGTTTCCACCAAGTATTCAGCCGAGCCAAAGTTAAGTTTAGCTCACCCACCTTAGCCTTGAGAGTCCAATAGTCCTCTTCCAAAAGACACCCATTATTTGATTCTTTAATTTACAGCTCTAAGATCTCAATCAGAATGCAATCCTTCAATTGGTTTAGGTTCTTGAGCTTGGCCCTAGTCCAGTAAAAAAATGATTTCAAAGCTCTCTTAAATTTGATGTTAAGAATGTTTGAGCAACTCCCATTATAAACCTTGTTCCATTCTTTCTTCACCAAAGTAGAAGAGGCCGGGAAGGATGCCCAAACATCCTCAAATTTAATGTTCCATTTTGCTCCCAGAAAAAATTCTAGGAGATGTAATAAAATTGGACAATGGTCTGGTGCAACTCTAGCCAATAGTCTAACCACCATACGATGGGAAGAATTTACAACACCTGAATTAAGAAAACACCTATCCAATCTTTCTAGGAATCGAGCACTTCCAACCTTGTTATTGTACCAAGTAAAATTAAGCCCAATGCATCCAACATCATGCAAGTCATTATTAGATAAAAAGGACTTCATCTCCTTGGGCCTTTGGGAAAACACAAATCTTTTCCCACCTCTCTTGTCCTCTTTGGAAGTCAGATAGTTAAAGTCTCCGCCCACCACCATAGGCAAGTCTTTGTTAGAAAACTTTTCCAACCTCTTCCATAGGTTCCTCCTTTTATAAATATCTTTGTTTATATACACAGAAGCGATCCTCCATGTACCTTTGTTAATTACATCTAGATCTCCAATTACCACTTGGGAAGAAGATTCCAAAACAGAAAAATCAGCCAAACTGGACTTTCACAAGACAAGAATACCTCCATACAAACCATATGAGGGAACTTGAAACTAATACCAGTCATCACCAATTAGTAAATTGACTTCCCTTCTATCAATAGAAGACAACTTAGTTTCCAACAATCCAAAAAAAAAAAAACACCATGAATTTTAACAAACTCCTTGAGATATAGAGAAGCTCTCTTCTTCCTAGCTCCTCTACAGTTCCAAAAGGCAATTGAAGACATCTTTGACAAAGAGGGGAAGAGATCCCTACTTTACCTTTCATTTCCCTGTCTGCTCTTCTGCTTCTAGTCGCCAAACTAACAGGGCCTAGGCCTTTAAGTTGCTTAGAATTTTTCTTCTTAACCTGAGAGGAGCCAGCACCCTTATTCCCGAAATCAGCATTATTCCCCTCCAACGGACCATCTCCACCGTTAGCATACTCAAGGGGCAACACATCCTCAGTCCTTGACAAAGAGATTTCACCTTCCTCATCAATGTCACTAAGAATCTTGAACTTAATATTGTCATCAGAAATGCTACATGGAATTGAATCTTTAACCCCTTTAGGCTCAGCCACTTATTTTAAACAATTTTGCTTGAGATTATCATGAGGTGGAGAAACTACAGGCACTTCTAGAATAGGCACAAGATCACCTACTTCATTAGGACCCTTGACAGCTACATCTTCAATTACCATAAGGTTGGGAGCCATTGAACCAGAGTCCTTCCTCGCAGTAGCCTCCACTGGAGGTGGATTAACCCTTCTAAATAAAGGATTTTTATTTCTTCTTTTCCCATAGTTAACACGAACCCAAGGTCCATAGCCTCCTTTATCATCACCAACACCTTCAACCGTGCCCTCATCCACCTCTTTAGAGTTAACAACCTTAGTTGAAATTTTCAAAGACTTCATTTTTTCTAGATCATTTGACACAGGATTAACCTCCACCCTATTCTCCAAATAATCCTTCTTGAGGTGCCAAATCTTACCACAGCTAAAACAAAAATTGGGGATTTTCTCATATTCAATCTTCTGGAAGAATTTCCCTGAGCAACCCTCCACCCAAACACCTAGTGGTAATTTAGCATCCAACTTGATGTAAACATAAAGTCTTCCAAATTCCCTTCTTCCCCATTGGAACATGTTCCCATCTATCATATATGGCTTCCCAACCATTAATGCAATTCTGCAAACATATATTTCATCCCAACATTATTAAGGGATATTAGGCATCCTAATCCAAATAAGGGCAGTCAAACCCTTTAAGGAGGAAGGAGAAAGGGTTGGAGACCATCTATCAATTCCAATAATATGGCCATTAACATAACATGGTCCATTAGAAAAAATTGATTCCAAAGGCTCTGGATCATAAAATGAACATAGAACCCATCCATGCCTAACATTGTGAGATGAAACCTACCAAACTGGGACCATTGCTTCCTTAATTCCAAGCTAATCACTCAAATTGGAATATTTCCCCCAAAGACATTAACCACCAAAGAATTCTGAAGTTTTTGAGTTCTCCAACTCATTTTGTAAATAAAGTTTAATTCTTGATCCATTGTCAGTAAAGCAATCGCCAAAGTCCAAGTCCAAGACTTTTATATTCTCCTTCTTACTCCATGCATTTTGTTGTACATTGCTAGAAGGCCAAATTGTAGCTGCATTAAGACCACCCTCGCAATCACCCAGATCTCCTGAGTTACAATCCCGAACCTTAAAAAGATCCGGATGCATTTCTTCCACCTTAGGAGAGTCATTTTCTTTAAAAGAACATTTCATACTTGATTAATTTATACCATACTTTGCAACCTGATCGACTTTTGAGCAGCTGCCTCCTAGATCAACATGATTGGAAGCCAATCCCTCAAGGGCCTCCCGCACAGAATTGTTAATTTCACCTTTATTCATAATAACCAAATGCCAAGAAGAAGAAGAGGTGCCCGCATTATAGAATGACTCACCTCTTGAATTAGGAATTAACCCAGACTTGCTATGGATTTTAACATTATCTTTAACTATCACATTCTTACCCATACAAATATCTTCAATTATCTTTTTAGAAAATAATAGACCACCTTCATTGATGATTAAGGGCTTTCCACTCTTAAGCAATGGTTTTGAAACTTGAACGAAGCCTGTTTTCCCATTCCCAAACATCGGTGGAGACAATGAGAATGAACACATAGGAGCATAAGAGCTCCCTGATGTAGAACGACGAACATCAAACAGACCACCGGCCAAAGGAGGCTGACGACCATCCGTCGCCATCAGAGTAACCGTGAAACCTGTGAAATCAAAGTTTGAAAATATTGCAAATCCTCTCTATTTTTCTCGAACCTTCTCTCTCTAACTTCTCTCTCTAACCAAGTTTACCTAGACAATTAATTGGCACACACATACTCAGGGGGAGAAATTTTGTGAGTAGAGAGAGTTTTCTATTTTTGGATCATATTGTACAGGACAATTCTAAGTCATCCTAGACGATCAGTTAAAAATAAAAACCCTAATTAGGGCATCCCTGATTATTAAGTTTTCTTAATTAATCATCCTGGATGATTTATATCGTATAGGACGATCAGTACACATTAAAACAAATAGCCACCAACCATAATTTTGGTAATATTTTATAATTCAAAATTTGTTCTAATCATACAGGACGATCCATATCGTCTTAGACAATTCATGACAATCATGCCTAAAATAAACCTTTGATTAGGGGATTAATTATAGTTAAATTTATCGAACTAATCATATAAGATGATTAGAGATAATCATCCAGGATGATCTGAGCACTGCATGGTATGATAATTAATTGCCACCTATCATATAGAATAAAAACTTTAACTTTTCAACTAATCATCCTAGATGATACCTCTACATCATACTAGATGTACTGTGTGCTGCATGGGATGATAATTAATCATCAGCCATCGTACTGGATGATCAACAGCCACTCGTGAACTAATTATCCAGGACGATCGAAAGATTGTAAGAGATGATTTGTTTGAATACTTGAATTGATTGTATAGGGCAATGCTGATCTTATTTGCTGAAAGGACTATTTTGAACTAATCATACAGGATGATATTTAAATCATCTTGGATGATCTTTGCTGCTAAATTAAAATTAGGTTTATTTTTGATGCCTCCTATTTAAGTTCTGTTAATTACTTCTAAGAAAATCTTTTGCTGCTGTTCTAACCAAAGAGAGATGAGAGAAGAAGAAGGATAGTTTGGGAGAGAGAGAGAGGATCTTATGAGGGGATTCATAAAGGTTTCTCCAAGCAAGGATTCGATCATCTTCTTCATTCTTCATCCTTAGTTCCTTGGTGCCTTTGGGGAGACGATCATCAGCATCAGATCCAGGTTCTTTGCCTACTCTAGGTGGGAGTAAAAGGATTATTAGGTTCTCTGCCTACTCCAAGAGGGAGTAAAAGGATTTTGGGTTCTTTACCTTCATAAGGAGGGTGAAAAAGGATTTAAGGTTCTCTGCCTCTTCGGGTCGGTGAAAAGATTTTGTAAGGGCTTCTCCACCTTGCTATGTGGCAAAATGAGAGACACTAACTGCTTAGTGCAATACCTATAATGAGAGGTTCTGGGGAGTGGATGTAGGTCTGATTTGACTGAACCACTATAAAATTCTATGTGTTCTTTCTTATTACTTTTTTTGTATTTTATTTCCACACTTTTCCTTGATTTACTCTATGATTGAAATATCTTATTTTGGTATCTACTTCCGCTTAAATTATTTTAGTTTTTAAAATATTTAAAAAAAAATTCTTTTTGGTAAAGAATTTTTAAAACACCAATTCCCCCTCCCCCCCCACTTGGTTAGCCTCGGGCTAGTTCTAATGGGTTTAACCACCCTCATGAACTTTTATGTGAAATCAGAGCAGGATTAATAAATTAAGTTTTAGAAAACTTTTAAATTTTGATTAAAGGCTATCTTTGGTAATTGCAATACCGCGGAAGGTTATTTAATTACTTGACCACCTCTATTTGATAATATTTATTTTGATTTTTAGAAAACTCACATGTCCACCTTTTTACAATCAATTGATTATCGCATGTGGATGTTAGTTAAGGAAGGATATACTACACCTTTTCATCTTGTTGATGGCATAAAAACTGAAATTCCTTTTTTCTGAATGGACAACTGATGATAGAGATTTAGCACAACTTAATGCCAAATATCTGAACTATTTCTTTTGTGCCTTAAAATCTAAAGATTACATGCATGGCTCTACTTATATAACTGGAAAATAAATTTGGGATAGATTATGCATAACTTATGAAGGAACAACTGAAGTTAAACAATGTAGACTTAATATTTTACTTCAAAACTACGAACTCATTCACATGAAGCCTAGTGAATCAATATCTGAAATGTATACTAGGTTAACACAAATTGTTACATCCTTGCATGCCTTAGGAAGAGAACTCCCAAACTATGAAAAAGAATAAAATTCTAAGATATTTACCTTCTTCCTTTGATACAAAAATTGCTGCCATTATTGAATCAAAGGACTTGAATATTTATTCAATTGATAACTTGGATCACTAATTCCTTAAGAGCAAGGAATGAACCAAAGGTAGCTTAATGTAGGTGATAAGAAAAAGGAGAAAATTGTAGTCCTGAAGGCTAATGATTCTAACACTAATGTTTTTGGTTCTGAAAATGATGACATTGCTTTAATAACTAGATAATTCAAAAGCTTCTTAAGGAATAAGTAAAAGAATCATTAAAAATGGAATAAAGATAAAAATAATAAAAATTCTAAAGTGACTTCTAATATTATTTTTTTTGAATGCAGGAAGTCAGGGCATCTGAAGTCTGATTGCTCAACTCTGAAAGCTCACCCAAGTAAGGAGAACGGTGAAGAAAAACCTAAGTTCAAGAAGGGCAAGTAAAGGGCCCAAAAGGCTTTCTGAGTGGACTTAGCATTAGACTCCTCTGAAACTGAAGCTGAAGAGGAGGTAACAAACCTGTGCTTAATGGTTGATGATCATCTTGATCACTCTGATCAAGAGGAGGTATGTGAGCTTACCTATAAATAATTATTTAAAGTTTCTGAAAAAATATATTCTTCATATATGAAGATTAAAATGTTTCGAGCAAGCCTCAAATCTGATTTTTTAATTCTGTAGAAAGAGCATAAATGGCTAGGAGTGCTCTGACAAAAGGCCTCATGAGAGCATGTAGTACTTGGATAGTAGATGCTGAAGGCATATGACTAGAGATGTAAATCAATTCATTCTGCTGGAGGCCAGGGCAAGAGGCAAGGTAATACTTGGAGATAGCACCGTCAGGAGAGTGGTGGGCTTAGGTATAATTGATAATTCAAAATTTTTCATCATTAAAAATGTTTTTCTTGTAGATGGATTAAAACATAATCTGCTCAGCATCAGCCAGCTCTGTATTGAAAATGTTTTGCTTGTAGATGGATTAAAATACAATCTGCTCAGCATTAGCTAGCTTTACGATAAAGGCTTCAGCATAAATTTTCTGCCAACCAGTTGTATTATAAGCTTAAATGATAAAATTATTTTGTAGGAAAAAAGGATCAACAATATTTACATGCTGGATCTAAATTGCTTTAAAGCTGATACTGCACTTTGCTTGAAAATAATTGCTAATGAATCATGATTATGGCATAGGATATTATGTCATACAAGCATGAAAAACCTTGGAAAGATTACCCAAAAAGACTTAGTGAGAGGTGTCCCCAAATTAGAGTTCACTAGGGACCACAAGTGTGATGCCTGTGAGTTAGGAAAGTAAGTTAAATCCTCCTTCCACTCAATCAAAGACATTAACACTTGCAAACCCTTAAAAGCCTTTCACATGGATCTCTTTGGACCTATCAGGACCTAGCAAACCCTTAGAAGACTTAGGAAGATTACTTGGGTTAGATTCCTATCTCATAAAAGTGAATCATTTAAGGAGTTTAGATCTTTTTCCACTTAGATTTAGAGAAAACTAGGTTGTGAAATCTTAACCATTCATATTGACCATTGTGGAGAATTTGAGAATGAAAATTTTGAATCTTTCTGTAAGGACTAAGGGATAGATCACAATTTTTTAGCTCCTTGGACCCCTCAGTAGAATAGGGTAGCCGAAAGGAAGATCAGGATCCTGGTAGAAGCCGCTAGAACTGTTGAAATCCAGGATCCCGAGCACTTGATTTTGAAGGTGACAACTAATACTTACTGAATTTATATGGACTTTCTTAAAGATTATAAATATTTATCTTTATCTGTGAGCACTAACATTTCAGGTCAGATACACACCGCTCAAGATTACTAGAGACTCAAACTGGGTAGAATAGGATATTCAAAAACTTGTATTTTTATTTTCTTTATTTTTTATTTTCTTGAGTCTGCCACAAAAGCATGTATGTAAAAGGAGCTACCATGCACACACATAGAGGGAGATTTTTTATGTCAAAAGTTTTTTTAAAAAAATTGATCGTACTGTACGATGAGTCATTAATGAGTCAGGCTAACGGCTAATCCTGGATGATTAGTTCTGTGAACTAATCGTACTGTACGATTTTAATCATACTGTATGATGAGGTTCAATTCAAAAACCCTAGCCGCCAGAATAAGTTTGGTAAGTTTTTAATTTTGATATTCTGAACTATTCGTACTGTACGATAAATATTGTACTGTACGATTATTTGAAAACTTACCAAAATTATCTCCCATAATCAGGAAATAAAATTTTGGTTACTTAATTACATTGGATCATACTATATGATGATTATCGTACTGTATGATTGTCAGAGAAGATTTTATTCATCCCATTGATCGTACTAGATGAAACCAAGGTTTTTTGATCTATTCGTCATGGATAATATTCATATCGTACCGGATGATGTCCTGAAAATGAACTAATTGTATTATATGAATGGTATAGTTCTGGATGATGGTTAGAGACAAATTTGCTCGTCCCAGAGATCATCCCACAGATTATCATGTACAAACAGTTGAAAATAACATGATCGTCTTGTACGATCTCCGTATCGTACAGTATGATGTTCGTAAAATCCATTGACCGTTCGTCTGTGCTCGTACTGGATGAAGCTGTCTTTGAACTGATCATACAATATGATGTTATATCATACTATACGAACATAGATGAAAAAGTTGAAATTTTTAGGATTTTCTGAAGCCTAATTTAAAAAGACTTTATTTTTTCAATTAAGAGAGGTTGTTGGTCTATCTTGCTGCTGTGAGAAGCATTGAGAGAGGAAGGAACTCTTGAGAGAGAAGCTTTCTTTGGAGAGATCCAGGGCTTGTGAGAGGAAGGTGAAGGTGAGCTTGAGTGTGAGCGAGAAGGAGTGTGAGCGGATCACATGGTGGCTCCAAGCTAGCTGCATGCTTTGCTCCTCTTGTGGCTTTGGGGAGTCTTGGGAAAGTTCTCTAGGGAAGAGAAGCTTCAAGATCAACATCATCTGGGTACTCTGCCTTCTCCAGGAGGGAGAAAAAGGAGAAGGTCCACTGCCATCACCGGGAGGGTGACATAGCGTCTGGTATTCCGCCACACCGGGGAAGGTGAAAGGGAGTCTTGTAAAGGCTTCTCTGCCTTGCTGTGGGAGCAAAAAGAGAGTCAACTTTTATTAGTGCAATTCTCGTAGTAGAGGACTCTGGGGAGTGGACGTAGGCCAAGTGACCGAACCACTATAAAAATTTCTGGTGTGCTTTTTTCATTTTTTTACTGCATTTTATTTTTCACATACTTGCTTACTGCTATATCTACGTGGTGAAAAATCTAGTTGTGTTTTCTTTGTATTGTGAGATCAGTAATTATTTTACCAATATCAACGTTGTGATTGTATCATTAGCTTTCACATTCTACTCGTTGTGTTGTTATTTTAAAAATCCAAAAAAAAATTAGAACTCCTGTTTAGGAATCATTTGTAAAATACCAATTCACCCCCCACTCTTGGCTCATCTCGTACTTTCAAGTGGTATCATTTGGTAACCGTAACACTGCAGAGGGTTATTCTATAACCAGTCCACCTTTATTTGATAATATATCATTTGATTTCTGAAAAATATGTATGTCTACATTTTTACAGTCTCTAGACTATCGCATGTGGATGTTGGTTCAAGAAGGTTACACTGCACTGTTTCGTATGTTGAATGGAGTCAAAATTGAATTATCTTTTAATGAATGGAGCAATGAGGTTAGAGAATTCATACAGTCAAATGCTAAATTCTTAAATTATTTCTTTTGTGCATTAAAATCAGAAGACTATATGCGAGTGTCTAGTTGTCGTACTGGTAAGAAAATTTGGGACAGACTGTGTATCACATATGAAGGAACTAGTGAGGTCAAATAATCTAGGCTAAACATACTGCTGCATGATTACGAACTTTTTTGCATGAAACCTAGTGAGACTATATCTGAAATGTACACTAGGTTTACGCAAATAGTGACATCTTTGCATGCTTTAGGAAGAGAATTATCAAATTTTGAAAAAGTTAACAAAATATTGAGATGTTTACCTAGCTCGTATGATGCAAAAATTACTGCAAAAACTTAGTCGAAAGATCTAAATATTTATTCAATTGACAATTTGGTTGGGTCACTCATTGCCTACGAGTAAGGAGTGAGTCAACGACAAATCGATGCAGGTGAAAAGAAGAACAAGCGAACGGTGGCTTTAAAAGCGAATAATTCTGAAAGTGACAGTTTTGTAGTGGAGGAAGATAGAGACATAGCCTTGATGACTCGTCAGTTCAAGAATTTGCTAAAAAAAAAGCAACACCGTCATCAAAGCAATTGGAATAAAGGTAAAAGCTCAAAAAATACTAAAGTTGCATCTGACATAATTTTCTTTGAGTGTAGGAAACCCGATCATCTCTGAGCTGATTGCCCCAACGTTAAGACTCATCAAACCAAGGAAAAGGGTGAGGAAAGATCAAAGTTTAAGAAGGGCAAATTTAAGACACAAAAAGTATTTTGGGCCGACTCTGCCTCAAAATCATCAGAAGAAGAAGCAGAGGAGAAGGTAACAAATTATGTCTTATGGCTAACGATAATCTTGATCAATCAGATCAAGACGAGGTATATCAATTTTCTTATGATGAGCTATTAATTATTTCTGAAAAGATTCATGACTCGTATAGAAAGTTAAAGAAAAAGCATATTAGCCTTAACACTGAGTTTAGTACTTTACAAAATGAGCATGCTTGTGTTGTTAAAGATTTTTTTGAGTTGGATAGAGATCACATGTCCCTGCTTGATGAATATGATGCATTAAATAAGAAGCATATTGAATTAACTACTGCACACGATACCTTGAAATCATCACATGTTGAACTAGAGAATGCATTTAAGGAATTAGAAGAACTTGCATGTGAACTAGATAGAAGTAAACATACATTGAAATTCAAAATTACAAGTCTTAACAAAGAGAATAAATTTCTAAATGAAAAACTTCAAGCATTTGAAAATAATAAAACACCTCCCACATTTGCTGAGTTTTATAAACCTCCACCATGTGAACCATCGCATTCAAAACCATCACAGCATGCATCATCCAAACACATAAATAGGCACTATCACCCTCGTAGATTAGTGAACCCATTTTTGGGTATTAGGTATTATTCTTGTGGCGTGCTAGATCATATAGCTCACACATGCACAATTCACGATAGGACACATCTAGTGTGGAGACCTAAACTACATTCATCACAGCATAACATGCATACATTTCATTCATACAAGCATAAGGTGGAACCCAAACTCACTTGGGTTCCCAAAACTAATCCTTGATTAACATTATAGGGATGCTCTCACAAAAGACCTAATGAGAGCATGTGGTACCTGGACAGTGGCTCCTCGAGACACATGACTAGAGACATGAAGCAGTTCGTGACACTGGAGGCCAGGTCAGGAGGCAAGGTGACCTTGGGAGACAACACCACCAGAAAAGTTGTGGGCTCAGGTATCATTGGAAACTCTAAGAATTTGGTAATTGAAAATATACTTTTAGTTGATGGTTTAAAGCATAATCTTTTAAGTATTAGTCAACTATGTGATAAGGGCTTTGACATAAAGTTTCTTTCTAACAAATACATGATTAGCTTAAATGAAACACTTGTGTTAGAAGGAAAATGCATAAATAATGTCTATATGTTAGACTTAAACTACATTGAAAGCTCAAACTCTTTATGTCTGAAAATAATAGCTGATGACTCTTGGCTATGGCATAGGAGACTATGCCATGTTAGCATGAAAACACATAGGAACATCACTCAGAAAGACCTAGTTAGAGGCATACCTAAGTTAGACTTTACTAAGGACCATCTATGTGATGCCTGCCAATTAGAAAATTATGTAAAATCTTTATTTCATTCAATCAAGGATATCAACACCCCTAGGCCACTAGAAACTCTCCACATGGACCTACTCGAACCTATTAGTACAGCCAGCCTAGGAGGAAAATCTTATGGATTTATAATAGTGGATGACTACTCTAGGTTTACTTGGGTAAAATTCTTAGCACATAAGAGTGAGTCATTTGAAGAGTTTAGAACTTTCTCCACTTGGATTCAAAGAAGATTAGGATGTAAAATTATGACAATCCATAGTGATCATAGTGGAGGATTTAAGAATGATAAGTTTGAATCATTTTGTCAAGAGATAGGAATAGAACATAATTTCTCTGCCCCTAGAACTCCTCAGCAAAATGGAATAGTAGAAAGAAAAAATAGAACTTTAGTTGAAGCTGCTAAGGTAATGTTAGCTAAATACATTCTTCCTAGATATTTTTGGGCAGAAGCAGTGAATACTGATTGTTATGTTCTAAATAGGGTAAATGATAGATCCAAACTTAATAAGACATCCTATGAATTGCTTAAGGGTAGGACACCCAATCTTTCTCACTTACATGTATTTGGTTGCAAATGCTTCATTTTAATCAATGGTAAGTCACCCTTAGGAAAGTTCGATCCTAAATCTGATTAAGGGGTTTTTTTAGGCTACTCATCTTTAGGTAAAGCCTATAGAATCTTTAATAAGAGGACCCTAGTAGTAGAAGAGTCTACCCATGTTGTATTTGATGAATCCAATAAGATCTCTGAATCTAATCATGAAGAATAAGAAGTTGAGATTATTCAGGAAGTAGAAACCATTACCGTAGAGACGAGAGTAGAACCTCATGAGCAATTGCCTAGAGATTTGAAATTTTCTTCTAATCATCCTAGAGAACTAATCCTAAGAGACCCATCAGAAGGTGTGAAAACTAGGCATGGACTTAGGAAAGAAGTCAGTCATTCTACATTTATTTCCTTGATTGAACCCACAAATTTAGATCAAGCCTTAGGAGATGAATTCTGGATCCTAGCAATGCAAGAAGAGTTAAACTAATTTGTTAGGAATGATGTATGGGAATTAGTCAAGAGACCTAAAGAACAAAGTGTGGTTGGAACTAAGTGGGTCTTTAAAAATAAGATGAATGGCTCTGGCATAGTAGTGAGAAAAAAGGCTAGATTAGTAGCAAAGGGGTACAACCAAATTGAGGGAATAGATTTTTAGGAAACCTTTGCACCTGTGGCCAGACTAGAAGCCATTAGAGTACTCTTAGCTTTTACTTGCTTCAACGGTTTCAACTTATATCAAATGGATGTTAAGAGTGCTTTCTTAAATGGGGTAATCAAAGATGATGTCTATGATGAACAACCCCTAGGATTTGAAAACTCACAATTTCCAAATCATGTGTTTAAGTTGAAAAAGGAACTATATGGATTAAAGCAAGCACCAAGAGCCTGGTATGAAAGACTTAGTACATTCCTAATAGATAGAGGCTTTATTAAGGGTAGTGTGGACACCACCTTATTCTTAAAAATGGTAGGAGATGAGATACTCGTTGTTCAGATTTATGTAGATGACATCTTGTTCGGATCTTCAGAGAAAACCTTATGTGATAAATTTTCAAAAATAATGATTGATGAGTTTGAAATGAGTATGATGGGAGAACTTAATTACTTCCTTGGGTTTAGTGTAAGACAGATGGAAGGTGGAATATTCCTTAGTCAATCAAAGTACATCAAGTATATTCTTAAAAAGTATGAAATAGAAAATGCTAAGGCTATGAGTACTCCCATGAGTTCTAACATTCAATTGGATAAAGATCCTGATGGAAAGTCTATAGACCAAAAGAAGTAATGGGGAATAATTGGATCACTTTTCTACTTAACTGCTAGTAGACCGGATATAATATTTAGTGTCTCTGTGCTCGTTTTCAAGCTGACCCAAAAGAATCTCACATGACTGTTGTCTAAAGAATTCTTAGATATCTACTAGGCACCCCAAACTTAGGAATTTGGTATCCTAGACAAAGCACTACTTTTGAAATCTTAGGGTACTCAGATTCAGACTTTGTAGGATGTAGGGTAGATAGAAAAAGCACCTCTGGTACCTGTCAATTCATTGGACAATCATTAGTTTCATGGTCCAGTAGAAAATAGAATTCGGTAGCCCTCTCAACAGCTGAAGCAAAATATATAGCGGTAGGAAGCTGTGTTGCATAAGTTCTTTGGTTAAAACAATAACTTTTAGATCTTAGACTACTTGTAGGAACCATCCCAATAATGTGTGATAACACTAGTGCAATTTGCATATCCAAAAATTTAATTCAGCACTCACGAATAAAGCATATAGACATTAGACATCACTTCATAAGAGATCATGTAGCCAAAGGAGATATTGAACTGCACCACATTGCTACTAGAGATCAATTGGCTGACATTTTCATAAAATCATTAGCTTATGACACCTTTAGTACCTTGAGAATAAAATTAGGTGTCATAGACATTCAAGCTTAAAATAAAACAAAAAAAATATCAAAAATTAAAAAAAAAATTGTGTGTTTATTATTTTGTTTTTTTTAATAAAAAAAGAGGGGGCTTTCCTGATCCTCTCACATTCACCTTGCTGATGTCCAAACCTTCAATTTCTCTGCAGATCATACTGTACGATTCAATATTGTACTATACAATTATCCCAAATACACAAATCACAACCTTCCACTCCATCCACATTCCAGATCTATCCTGTCTTGTACATATCGTACTGTATGATACACATTATTGTTCATCGTACTGTACAAAACACCCATTATACTATACGATCCATGTGTAAATCTGGATTACGAAGAATTTAAACTCGGCCGGTACAAAAATAATTGTCGTTCGTACTGTACGAACACCTGTTCGTACTGTACGATTTATTTCATCAAAAGTAGTTCAGATGGCTCCTTGGGATGAATGACCTCTCACTCACATTCGTCCGAAACGATTCTGATCCTACTGTACGATTTGACTATCTTTTTCTGATAAGTCATCCAGATGAAATAATTTTCCATATCGTACTATACGATACCACATCGTACTATACGATAATTCTAAAACTCTATAAATTGGAGGAATTTTCTGATCAATCTCACTCACTCTTCTAACAACTCCTCAATCTCTTCACCCATTTCCTGATTAATGTCTGGTGGAAGCAAGTGAGGCTGATTGATCATGGGGAGCTCTTCCTCCTCTTGGTAGTTTGATGACCACTTTCTCTCCACTGTTGATGAGAAAGCGTACAACAAATTCAAAGAAGCCAAAATCACCCCGTCTCGTATGTTAAATCAAGTGGCTCTAAACTTCAAGGTGATGAATCTTTTCGCCTCCACCACTATTTAATTTCTTTTGACACTCGCTTTTCCCTTCCACTTCAAACTTCTTCTTGAATTTCTAGCAAATCTTAAAATTGACCTAGAATGTACCACCCTTACTTCCTATGTCTGCAACCAATATGTCGTCATCACTGTAAACGACATAGCTGAACACATTAGCCTATCCACTGAAGGCCCTCGTCCCCAATCTCTACTCACTAATGATTACGATTGGACCTCAGTAAACATGCTACCTAGAAATGTACCCTCCAATCAACACCTACCACTTATCCAAACTCTTAATCAAAATACACGCGTTATCCAGCATGTTTTTCGCGCATCCATAATACCCAAAGCTGGTGACCGCATACACATTACCCCACTTATGTCTGTGGTCACTTACTTAATCATGTCAAGTACCAAATTCAATGAAGCTCAAATGATCTTTGACTATATTTATACCTTATCTGCTTTTCGATATTCCAGTGCCCGAAGAAAACTAAGTCTTGCCTTAGGACATGTCATAGGCTACATCCTAAATACAAAATATCAACTTCATTATCCTCTCTCTCCAGACAATCATCCTATCTTCTATTCAGATGCCTCATTTCATATTCTATTCCATCGGGGGGTCGTTCACGTTGATCCCGATTTTGATGAAGAAGAGGCTGCTGCTCCTGCCGACACACCTCCACCACCACCAATACATTCGCCTGGACCTGCCTATCATGCCTACTCTCATGATGATATTATTCAATGACTTGATTATTTGGAGATTACACTGGGTTCCCACATTGATCAACAACACCAACAGTATGAAAATGAGATGAAATGGTTTCGGGAACGCTTTATCTCAATAGAACACCAGTTTGCATCCCTCCATCAGTACTTTGCAGTGGTTCCACCACCTCCGGATCAGGATCCTGATTTTTGAATGTTTTAGTTTGCTTGTCTTGTACTTTCTTTTATTAGTTGATTGTATTTGTGTTTGCTTTTGTAGTTCTTATTTTTGATCTGTACTTTTTTTATTCTTATTTGTACTTGTTGTTCTTCCCTTTTTATTGCTATCAAAAGGGGGAAAAGTTTCTTGGTTGTTATGTCCTTAACATTAATGTTATCTGTTATTTATCTGTTGTTCTTATTATTTTCATTTTGTTATTTTTATAAATAATAATAAAAATAAAAAAATCTCTTTCCTCCTATTTTACAATCAATTATCCTTCTGAGGGGGAGCTAAGGAAGACATAACAATTATAGCCATCAGAAAATATTATTTGACACCATCAAAAAGGGGGAGATTATTGAAATCCAGGATCCCGAGCACTTGATTTCGATGGTGACAACTAATACTTACTGAATTTATATGGACTTCCTTAAAGATTATAAATGTTTATCTGTTTCTGTGAGGACGAACATTTCAGGTCAGATACACATCGCTCAAGATTGCTGGAGACTCAAATTGGGTAGAATAGGATATTCAAAAACTTGTATTTTTATTTTCTTTATTTTTTATTTTCTTGAGTCTACCACAAAAGCATGTATGTAAAAGGAGCAACCATGCACACACACAGATGGAGATTTTTTTTATGTCAAAATTTTTTTAAAAAAAATGATTGTACTGTATGATTTTTAATCGTACTGTATGATGAGTCATTAATGACTCAGGCTAACGGCCAATCCTAGATAATTAGTTCTGTAAACTAATCATACTGTATGATTTTAATCGTACTGTACGATGAGGTTCAATTCAAAAACCCTAACCGCCAGAATAAGTTTGGTAAGTTTCTAATTTTTATATTCTGAACTATTCATACTGTACAATAT
Organism: Dendrobium chrysotoxum; assembly: GCA_019925795.1. Classification (NCBI taxonomy): domain Eukaryota; kingdom Viridiplantae; phylum Streptophyta; class Magnoliopsida; order Asparagales; family Orchidaceae; genus Dendrobium; species Dendrobium chrysotoxum. The sequence goes on from CM034312.1 coordinate 58,750,796, forward strand.
ATATATCGTACAGTTTGATTATTTGAAAACTTACCAAAATTATCTCCCGTAATCAGGAAATAAAATTTTGATTTCTTAATTACATTGGATCGTACTGTATGATGATTATTGTAATGTATGATTGTCAGAGATGATTTTATTCGTCCCATTGATCATACTAGATGAAACCAAGGTTTTTTGTTTTATTCATCCCGAACGATATTCATATCGTACCGGACGATGTCCTGAAAATGAACAAATTATACTATACAAAAGGTACAGTTCTAGATGATGGATAGAGATGAATTTGCTCGTCCTAGAGATCATCCCACAGATCGTCCTCACGAATAGTTGAAAATAACATGATCATCCTGTACAATCTCTGTATCGTATTATACGATATTCATAAAATTTGTGAACTGTTCATCTGTGCTCATACTGGACGACGCTGTCTTTGAATTGATCGTACTGTACGATATTATATCGTACTGTATGAACAGAGATAAAAAAGTTAAAATTTTTAGGGTTTTCTGAAGCTTGATTTAAAAGGACTTTCTTTTTTCAATTGAGAGATGTTGTTGGTCTGTCTTGCTGCTATGAGAAGTATTGAGAGAGGAAGGAACTCTTGAGAGAGAAGCTTTCTTTGGAGAGATCCAGGGCTTGTGAGAGGAAGGTGAAGGTGAGCTTAAGCGTGAGGGAGAAGGAGTGTGAGGGGATCACACATTCCCTCCAAGATAGCTGCATGCTTTACTCCTCTTGTTGCTTTGGGGAGTCTTGGGAAAGTTCTCTAGGGAAGAGAGGCTTCAAGATCAACATCATCTGGGTACTCTACCTTCTCCAGTAGGGAGAAAAAGGAGAAGGTCCACTGCCGTCACCGGGAGGGTGACATAGCGTCTGGTATTCTGCCACATCGGGGGAGGTGTAAGGGAGTCTTGTAAAGGCTTCTCCACCTTGCTGTGGGAACAAAAGGAGAGTTAACTTTATTAGTGTAATTCTCAGAGTAGAGGACTCCGGGGAGTGGACGTAGGTCAAGTGACCGAACCACTATAAAAATTTCTCATGTACTTTTACCATTTTTTTACTGCATTTTATTTTTCATATACTTGCTTACTGCTATATGTGCGTGGTGAAAAATTTGGTTGTGTTTTCTTTGTATTGTGAGATCAGTAATTATTTTACCAATATCATCATTGTGAATGTATCATTAGCTTCCGCATTCTACTAGTTGTGTTGTTATTTTAAAAATCCAAAAAAAATTTAGAACTCCTGCTTAGGAATAATTTTTAAAATACCATTTCACCCCCCCTCTTGGCGCATCTCGTATTTTCAAGAGCCATGTTAGCTAAATACTCACTTCCTAAATATTTTTGGCAGAAGTGATGAATACAGCATATTATGTTTTGAATAGGGTTAATCTTAGATCCAAGATGAATAAGACATCCAATAAAATCCTTAAGGGTAGGACACCCAACCTCTCTCACCCTCGTATCTTTGGATGTAAAGTGTTCATTTTGAATAATGAGAAGTTTTAACTAGGAAAGTTTGACCCAAAATCTGATGGAGTGTACCTAGGTTACTCAAGTATTAGGAAATCTTATAGACCCTTTAATAAAAGAACACTGGTAGTTGAGAAAACTTCTCATATTATGTTCAATGAATTAGATAATTCTGGAGTGTCTAGGGAAGAAGAAGAAGAGTTTGTAAAAGTCTCCTAAGGAATAAAATCTATAAATCTAGAGGAAAGGGTAGAACCTAAAATTTTAATGCATAGAGAATAGAGATATTCTTCAAATCATCCTAAAGAACTGATTTAGGAGACCCATCTGAAGGTGTTAGAACTAGGCATGTACTTGGAAAAGAAGTAAACCACTCTATTTTCATTTCAATGACTGAACCACCAACCTAAATTAAGCCTTATCTAATGAATTTTGGATCCTAGCCATGTAGGAAGTGTTGAATCAATTTGTAAGGGATGATGTTTGGGAGCTAGTTGGAAGACCTAAGAACAAGAGTGTTGTTGGAACTAAATGGGTTTTCAAAAATAAAATGAATGATCCTGGTGTATTGGTGAGAAATAAAATAAGATTAATGGCTAAGGGGTATAATCAGATAGAAGGGATTTACTTTAAAGTGACATTTACCCCTGTAGGTAGATTAGAAGCCATTAGGGTGCTACTAGCCTTTGCCTATTTAAGGGATTTAAACTATTTCAAATGGATGTTAAGAGTACTTTTCTGAATGGGGTGATAAAAGAAGATGTGTATGTTGAACAACCTCCATGTTTTAACATAGAGGAATAATTGGATCACTTATTTACTTGACTACTAGCAGACCTGATATTATGTTTAGTATTTATCTCTGTGCTAGATTTTAGATTGATCCAAAGGAGTCTCACCTAATTACTCTTAAGAAAATCCTTAGGTATCTCTTAGGGACCCAAGACTTTGGAAATCGATATCCTAGGAATAACACCTCTTTTGAAATCATAGGATATTTTGATTCAGATTTTACAGGATGCTGAGTTGATAGGAAAAGCACTTTTAGGATATGTCAATTCATAGGACAACCCTTAATCTCCTGGTCAAGTAGAAAACAGAACTCAGTTTTCCTGTCCACTACTGAAACTGAGTATATAGCCTTAGGAAGTTGTGTGGCCTAGGTCCTTTGGTTAAAGCAACAAATTCATGATTTAGGACTACCTGTAGGCATAATTCTAGTCATATGTGATAACACTAGTGGCATCTATATTTCAAAGAATCCAATCTAACACTCGAGGACCAAACACATCGACATCAGGCACCACTTCATTAGGGACCATATTACCAAAGGAGACATAGAGCTACACCATATAGCCACTACAAATCAACTAGCAGATATCTTCACAAAACCATTAGCCTTTGAAACTTTTAGCACCTTAAGAACCAGATTAAGTGTGATAGATATTTATGCTTGAAAATGATGCCTCCTATTTATGTTTCTGCTCTTAGTGTTCTATTTGATTAATTTGCTTATTTCTTTTTATGTGTTTTTATTTTATGATTTTGATTTCCTAATTTTTCTTCTTTAGTATTTTAAAAATTAGATCATTGCTCACTTTTGCTTATGAACTTGCTATTTAAATAAGATTTTTGCCTTATTGTTATTTAGAAGCTTGTAAGCAGTGATTGACTCCTCTAAAATAGTTAAAGGAAGAAACATTGATGATTATTTCTCTTTCTCTAACTCCTTTAATGGTATATCTTTTCTTTTTGAATCAAAATTTATTTCAAAATTAAAAAATTAGACTTTGAAATAGTAAATCAATTTTATCTTCATGCTATAATCTATCTCATATGAATAGTGTTCCAAATTATTGAATCACCTTCATATTTTATTAATCAGGTGGTTGTATTTATCATGTGAGTATGATTCTATTTTATGATTTACTCTTCCTTGTATTAGAGAGTGAGTTTTTTTTTCTTCTCTTGTATCTGGAAGATAATCTCATAACTAAGAGTCTTTAAAGATTATGAAATAAAGCAAGCTCACAAAAGAAATGAAAAGAGGCACAAAATGAGCCCAATACTAAAAAGATGTACAATGTTCACCAATTAATTATAGAATACACAAAGTGTATCAAAAATTAAAAGATGTGCAAAGTGTGCCAAATAACTAAAAAAGAGGCACAAATTAAGCCACAAAGAAATGAGCTTCCTTCTCTTTCTAATCTTTAAAGATCTTAGAAGATTCCATGTGCCACTTAATATCTTCAAACACTTGAGATTGAAAATCATGATTCTTGATTCTTTACTTTGCAAATACTATTTTATCAGATATTTTTCTGAAATGAAGTTTGAAAGGATCACTTTTCTTATCTAATTTCTTATTTTTGAATTAGATTTTTATTTAAAAGGAATTTTAACCTGTAAGGTGTACAGGGTAGGGCTTACAAAATTGATTTTCTAACTTTTTTCTAGATTTCAGTGTGTCAATTCATTTTTATTGGTTTTTAAATTCAAAAATTAAGAGAAATTTATCATTTACTTGAGATTGATCGAATAAAAAAAGAAAAATATTTGATTTTGATATGTCAAGTTTTATTTATTTTTTTATTATTTTTTGTGTGTTTTTATGTTGTTCATTTTGTGTTGAAGTCCTCTTAATCATCACTTTCCATTCCTAATTTTTTTTGGCTTTACGCAAATCATCTAGGATGATCCAAATTATCCTGTATGATTTGAATAAAGATACATCTCACATATCACAACACATCCAACGGTTGATCCACACTAATTATTGGTAATCATCCTGTATGATTCGTATATTGTATGGTATGATCCACGTGGAAAAAATTGTTGGATGATTTGAATGCTGGTAGGCCAATCCATTATTGTACATTATCTTGTACGATCCATATATTTGTTCTGTTTGATCTCTTTATTCAACGATTATACAAGCTAACTCCTCAGGATGATCACTCTATATTTAATCGTTCAGTATGATATCTGATTGTATTGTATGATATAAACAAACTTTTTGACCATTCGCCTGGATGATTTGATTGAACCAAATCATCATGTACGATAAACCTATCATACTTACGATCTATTGAGTACTTTATAAATAGTTATTTTACATCATTTTTCTCACACCATTCCAATATCTCTTCTTACCTTTTGACTTCTTAGTTCTGTAATGGCTGGCAGAAAGTGCTCCCGAGCCATCACAGGTAACTCCTCTAGGAGATCCATATATCATAGATTTGTTGAAGAAGCTGACGAGGTTGCATATCATCTCTACAAGAATGCTGGCATTGATCCATCTAAAATAGTCAACCAAGAAGTGTTAAACTTCCAAGTGCTTGAACTCTTTTCCCATACTACTCTTGGATTCATCCTTACCTTGGCCTTTTCCTTTAACTATGAATTAATTTTTGAATTTTTTACGAGCCTTAGAATCAATAATGAGGGTACTGTCCTCCAATCCTTTGTTAATAGGAGGCTAGTAGAGATCACCTATCAGGACCTACATGAAATTCTCCATCTCTCAACTACTAGCAAAAAAGATTCACACTCTAGCTACAAATCCTGATTTTAATTGGACCCAAGCCAACACTGTTCTAAGAGAATTCAATGTTAACTCTCACATTTGTTCCATTAACACCTTAATACAAAATGCTAGGATCATTCAGCATATTCTTCGCAACTCCATAATTCCCAAAGTTGGTGATCGAATAAACATTACTCCGGTGTTGTCTCTTACAACCTATTTCATAATGCCTAAAATTGACTTTAATGCAGCTGACCTCCTTATTCGATACCTTAAAAATCTTACAATCATTCAACATCATCGTCATAAGAGATTTCCCAATTTAGCTTTAGGACACCTCATTTCCTTTGTCCTTGAATCCAAATATAACCTTTAATATCCTGCACCACCAGATCACTTTTCGATCTTCTATTCTAATAACTCCTTCCACATCCTTCATGGTGCTCGTTGCCGTAACATTCGTGATGGTGACCACCTAGAAGGGGAAGAGAAAGGTCCAGCACCTATTCCTGCACCTACCCCTATCTGCCAACAGTCCTAGATAGGTCAGGTGGTGGAGAGATTTGACCAGTGGGAGACTAGATTTGATGCCTATGTAATCCAGCAGCAGCAGTAACATGACCAGGATATGGCCTAGTTTGGGGAGCAGTTTGCTTCTTTTCACTGATAATTTTAGCCACCACCACCACCTCCACCTGATCAGGGTTCCTTTTTCGACTTGTCTGTTAGTGTTGTTTTATTTTATTACTTGTGCTCTTTCTATATTTTGTTCTGTTTAGTATTTTTTTCTTGAACTTCCACCTTTTTCTGATGTTAAAAGGGGGAGTAATGTGTTGCTTGCTTATGTTTTAGTGAAATATATTTTGTTCTATTATTATTCTATTTTTTTGTCTCTTTAATAATAATAATAATAATAATAAATAAAATAAAATAAAATAAAAAGAGAAAAGAATAAAAATAAAAATTTTTCTGGCTTTGAAATTTTTTACAATAATGTTTGCCATCATCAAAAAGGGGGAGATTATTACAAATCTGGGCCCAAGTACAGTGATTTTGATGATAACAAATATTACTATTTCTTTACATCTGCTATTCTTGGATATCTATTTTATTTGCCCTGCTCACTAACCTTTTAGGTCCATAGTTTCATTTGGAATGTCAATCAGCTCAAGATCAAGTAGACATGGATTGAGTTAGTCTGAAATTTCTATTTCAATGCATCTTTTATCTTTTCTTGAGTCAAATATACTGTGATGGATCCTGAAGCTAAGTAACCTTACACACACACAGTTAGGGGGAGAAATTTTGTGAGTTAGAGAGAGTTTTCTATTTTTTGATTATATCATATAGGATGATTCTAAATCATCCTAGATAATCAGTTAAAAATAAAAACCCTAATTAGGGCATCCTTTATTATTAAGTTTACTTAATTAATAGTCTGGATGATTTATATCGTATAGGATGATCAGTACAGATTGAATCAAACAGCCGCCAATCACAATTTAGGCAAGATTTTTTAATTCAAATTTTTTTATAATCATACAAGATGATCCATATCGTCCTGGATGATTCATGATAATCATGCCTAAAATAAACCATTAATTAGGGGATTAATTATAGTTAAATTGATTGATCTAATTATACAGGACGAACGAAAATAATCATCCTAGATGATCTAAGCACTATATAGTACGATATTTCATCACCACCTATTGTACAGGATGAAAATATTAACTTTTCAACTAATCATCCGGGACGATACCTCTATATTATACTGGATGAATCATGTGCTGTATAGGATAATAATTAATAACTAGTCATCATACTGGATAAACAAGAGCCACTCATGAACTGATCATCCAACACGTGAACTAATCGTCCAGGATGATCAAAAGATCATACGGGACAATTTGTTTGAATACTTGAAATGATCGTATAGGGCAATGCTGATCATACAAGCTGAAAGGACTATTTTGTACTAATCATATAAGATGATATTTGAATCATCCTGGATGATCTTTACCGCCAAATTGAAATTAGGGCTATTTTTGCAGCCTCCTATTTAAGTTCTCGTAATTTCTGCTAAGAAAATCTTTTATTGCTGTTCTAACCAAAGAGAGCTTAGAGAAGGAGATGGAGAGTTTGGGAGATAGAGAGAGGATGTTATGAGGGAGAGTTTATTAGGGGATTCATAAAGGTTGCTCCAAGTAAAGATTTGATCATCTTCTTCCTTCTTCATCCTTGGTTCCTTGGTGGCTCTGGGAGATGATCATTAGCATCAGATCTAGGTTCTCAGCCTACTCCACGAGGGAGTAAAATGATTGTTAGGTTCTCTGCCTACTCCAAGAGGGAGTAAAAGGATTCCTGGTTCTCTGTGTTCACCAGGAGAGTGAAAAAAGATTCAAGGTTCTCTACCTCATTGGGTTAGTGGACAGATTCTGTTAGGGCTTCTCCGCCTTATTGTGGGGGCAAAAGGAGAGACACTAACTGATTAGTGTAATACCTGGAATAGGAGGTTCTAGGGAGTGGATATAGGTCTAATTTGACCGAACAATTATAAAATTCTGTGTGCTCTTTCTTATTACTTTTTTCATATTTTATTTCTGCACTATTCTGTGATTTGTTCTGTGATTAAAATCTCTGAATTTGGTATCTACTTCCACTTAAATCATTTTAGTTTTTAAAATATTTAAAAAGATAAAAAAAAAATTTTCTTTTTGGTTAAGAATTTTTAAAACACAAATTCACCCCCCCCCCCCCCCACCCCCTATTGGTTAGCCTCGGGCTAGTTCTATAGGGTTTAACCACCCTCACGAACTTTCACATATATATTTTTCTAAGGGTTAGAGACCTCAATTTCAAACCCATTTAACTTAGTAAAATCTAAGGACAATAATTAAGGCCATTTATCTAGAAAACTTAGATTAATTTTAAAAATTAAAATGCATGTCTGTTAGGGATGAAACTTTGGACACTTAAACTTAACGACATCCTCTACCTTAGGAAAATTTTCCATTGATTTTAAAAAATCATTAAACCAATTAATTAATTAATTGAAGATTAAACCCTTAATTAAGCCTTAAAATTTCTACAAATTCTAATAAATCTAAATTAAATCCAAAATATACAAAAAGTATCTCTAACTGACCAGGATTCAACTCTTAATCAAAGAAAAATAAAAGCCTCTTAACTGGACCTTAATTGCAAGCTTAATTTAATTCTAATTAAAAATCAATATTTAATTAATTTAATTAATTAAAAATAATTAATATTTTTAAAAAAATTCTCAAACACTTGAGAACACCTCCTAAGATCATTTCTGATCTTTGGAGGTGATTTCAAGAAGTTTGGAGTTCATTTGGATTTAAATCTAAAAATTCCTTTAATTAAGCAATTTTAAAATTCCAAAAATACCCAAACTTTGGGAAATCACCAATAATTCTAGAAAAATCTAATTAAATCAAACTCAAAGCCATTTAACTCTAATTAAAATTTAGTATTTTCTAAAAATGTCAAACCTCCAAAATTTAGTTAAACTCAAAAAATCAACTTTTCACTCAACCGTAGTTCAAAACTACGTTAAAACTTCAAAAAATCATAACTTAATATAAAAAATTATAAATTGAGCAACTTAGAGCCTAATTACTCATTTTAAGGTCTAGTATTTCAAAAAAATACTCAAAATCCAAAAATCACTTTAATTTTGAAAGTTAACTTTTGGCTCCTTATTTAGTGTAATTAAAAAATTCCAAAAATTCAATAATTAGTTAAAATTCTAGAAAACTATGACTTGATTAGTAAAATCAGTAAACCAATACTTTAATACACAATAAGCACTCCAAATATGATGTTTTTAGGATGGACTTCCTTGAGCTGCGAGGCTAAGTATCCTAGGGAGGCTTGGTTCCTCGAGCCCACTATGACAACGCCACGAATGGATTCAATGGAGTTTATAACCTTAAAATTAAGTGACTCTTAATTACTTAACTAAATCAAAATCCTTAATCCAACCACATCAACCTACTTTATAGGTTGGACTACCTTGAGCTACGGGGCAAAGTGTCCTAAGTAGGACTGGTTCCTCGAGCCCATTATGACAACACCACAAATTTATTGGTAGAAAATATGAACTAATTTGATCCTAAAATTGGAAATTAATCAAATTAATTAAAATCCATCGATTCTTTAATCTCTAACTAATTAAAACCATTTGATCAATTAATCTTTAAAATGTATTCTAAAATAAACTTTAATACATTAATATCTAAACTCTAACTAAATTCTCCTCTTTTAACCCTTAACAAACCCAAACATCAGACAACTTTAACAAACTACCCAACATAAGATCTACCCCAACCACACAACCTTTAGCACACACTTTAGATGGTTTGCTAGGACAACCAACTCTAGTATAGGCTAAGCTGATGTTTACTTTTACTATTATGCGTCAGATTTTTTGAGTTTTTATTGCATGTTATGATTCAAAATTGATTGATGTGAGTGTTTACTTTCTTTAACTACAATCTGTGAATTGATGTGATGGGCGGTAGTTTACCCTTGGGTTAGGACTGATCTAGTTTCTCACAGGATTTCCTACATGTGGCCATGCTCATACAGGTAAAAAAAGGGGGCTAAATTGATAATCAATTAAGCTAATAAAATTTATTACAGGTGCTTCTGCTGATTAGCCCCCAAATAAATAAGAGTATGGCTAAGTGTGATTTATTTTTTAATGCAAATATATAAACTACTTGGGATTGATTTGATTTCAAATATTTAGGATAACCTTGCACGAGAGTCTAGATTTTAAATTTTTAATATTGATATAATTTGTTTAAAGTTAAGAGTTGTGAAAGTTAGACATTTGAGTCAGGATATATATATTCAAAATTAGATTCCAAAGACGGAAGGATATCCCTTAGGGGGACAATCCTTTTCCATTTGGAAGCGCAACTTAGGCTAATCTTAATACCCAAAGTGAAATGAATAACCTCTCCTTTGGGAGAAGAGTTTTCTTTTTCATTTGGGTATCTAGATACGATGAAGATATGTATTGCAAAGCCTAAACTCATGAATCAAGAAATATAAGAATTTAGTAAACAAAAATACATACTCTTTGCTAAAATATTAAACTTATTCTTTCCAATCTTGAGATGAGCCTTTCTCATGGCATAGAATGTACTTGAAATGCTAGTGTGCACAAAATAAATGTCCAATAATAATATCAGGAGAACTAAAATAGAAACCTGATAATATTTTTTATCATCAAAATCATAAGCTCGGGATCCTGGTTTGTAATAATCTCCCCCCTTTTATGATGGCAAATATTGTTGGTTGAATTTACAAGTTAATTTGATGTTTTCTATTAATCTCTCCCTCACTAATTGAGATTTTTTTTACTTAACAATAACATAACAACATAAACTAAAAGCAAAGCATAGATAAGCACTAAACTAAAATAACGTATAAATAAATACTAATCAAGCAAATCAACATAATACAACCAACAACCTACTATTCCCACTTTTGGCATCACCAAAAAGAAGAACTATAAACAAATAATAACAATAAAATCATGAGAGCTTCCAAGAAGATAAATACAAAAAACTACAAAGATAAGGCACACTACTCGTAAGAGGGTCACTGATCAGGTGGTCGTGGTGGTGGCGGTGGTGGTGGCTGAAAGTATCGATGGATGGATGCAAACGACAAGCTAAACTAAGTCATATCAGTGTCATGCTGCTCCTACTTCTACTAAATGTGAGTATCAACGTGTGTCTCAAACTAATCAATTCTATTAATAAATGTCTCATAGTTATGAGGTTGATATGCATATACAGGTACAGGTGTTGGATCTGGTGCTAATGTTAGTGCTGGTACTGGTGCTAGAACTCCCTCTTCCTTATCAAACTCTGGCTCCTCCTCTGTAGGTTATGCTCCATAGCATCAGGGACTAAAAAGATGGTGAAAGGATTTTGTGTAGAAAAAAGGAAGGTTATCGGCCTATACAGGATATGTGAGGCTTTATTTGATATCTAAGATACAGGCAATGATATATCCTAATGTAAGGTTTTGCCTGAGACAGGCACTTAGGTTCCTTATGGTAGTCAAGTTTCCAATGTATTGAATGATCATGTATACTGTATTAAACTATGTGCCAGTCATATAGAAATAGGTGATAACATACAATAATGGAGTTATATTTATTCTATCTAGCCTTAGGAAGGATTGAGGTTCTAAGCACATGTGATTGATACAGGCATCTTGAACTAAAGAACTTACTTAAGGCAAATGTTAATTAAATTGGATGATCCTAAGAATGAGATTTAATGATGTCCAATCATAATCTCCTATACTAGAAACATTATGAGGTTTAATGCCAGTTGTAGAAAGATGTAGGTATTCATGAAAGTCTTGATATGAGATTTCTACTGGTCTTCTATAAACATAGGATACCATTAAGGTCTGCCAAAAATTGATTTAGAGATTTGCAAAGAATTTGAAGAGTAATTTTTGATGAAATGGAAAGGCAAGTGTTAGGACAAATTAAAAAGTGGTTTGTGCAAAGAGATCTAGTAGCTTGTAGTTTAGGTTTTCCTAATTTATAAAGCGAGGGAACATGATCTAAGCAGCTCAATAATGGAAATAGGCAGTCTCATTATGTTATGTTTGGAAACTGTCATCTGTTGGGGGATGAGAATAACTTCCTGGAGAAAGTCGCAGTCTCTTGCTAGCCATTAAAAACTCACGTGATGGAAATAGAAGTTGAGAATGCTAAGAAATAGAAAGTGTGAATGAAAATGTTACCCTTCCCCTCATTTGATAAAAATAGAACATATCGTATAGTGCAATGCAGTATCATATAGTACGATCAAAATAGGATGAATCATCCTGTCAAAATAGCTCAAAATCGTTCAAAACATATGGTATGATTGGTTATCGTACTAGACAATCTTTGACTTTTTGTTCATCCCAAGGGGTCATCAATACAATCTTTGACCCAGGAGGTTGTATAGTATGAACAACTATTCAAACAGTATAATAAAAATTAAATATCATACCATCCAAAATCAAATCATCCAATAATTTGTGCCACGTATCTAATACAGTACGAATGGTGTGGTCATGTAATATGATTCATACATTATTGAATTAATCTTAGTTGTTAAAGGTTATTCAATGGATTGCGTGATGATTTGTTAATATCGTATAGTACAAAGTGAATCATACAGTATGATGTGAACAAAATGTGCAAAAGTGTTGGACAATCAGGGAAACCACAAACAAATAATTTCATAAAATATTAAGAAAATAACAAACACTAAAAGACAAAATAACCAAATACAAACATGAACACAAACATGTAAACAAACACACAAATAACATATACCTTTTTAAATCAATCATTATTCAATAAAAATATATCTAATTAAAAGTTCAAATTTCTCTTGAAGGTTCAAATGTCTCTTCCTAGACTCCCTACATCAATAGCTCCAAATTGATCTATATATGATATTTCCAAGTGCATTTAGTGTTATCATCAAAACATTACAAAGTCAAATTATGTCTTCCTAAAGTTATGCATTGATAGGTCCAAATCCATCTACATGAAGTATCTCTAAGTGAACTTGGTGGTCAGTACATTTCCAATCGAAAAAGTGGATTTTGTATTCTTTTGTACTTATCAAGCATCACAAAAGGTGTTCTTTCAAGGGTTCTAACTTATGAATGCTTATAACTAACCATTACTCAGTGATTCTCTTAAGTGTCCTCAAGCTAGTGAGGTTATTTTTAGAATAATGATAATCCCTTCATCCAAAATAATTTTCAACATAAAAACCACCTCTTCATCTAGGAATCATTTTCAAACTAACATTCATTCACAAAAGTCATTTTCAAAATAATAATCATTGTATGACCCATCAATGTAATTCATGTCAATCTTCTCGTTATTATTAAATATGATTTTTTGATTATTTTATATTAGTGAATATTTTGTAGAAATAAATTTAATAATTAAAAAACTTTATCATAGATGAATAATTCTTAAAAGGTTCTCAGAATTCTTCTACAAAATATTATATCAAATTTTGCCAATGATACCTGCACGTACTACCTTTCTAGTAACACAATTTCTTGATGTAGTTTTTACCTTTAATCCTAGTTTCCAACAGCATTTGATTGTTTCAAAACTCCAGTTAAGTGCGGCATCTACTGTACAGATTCTTTTTTCTCTCACAAGACCCCTTGTGAGAGAACACCTGCATAATTTATCAAACATTAGATTTGGGAGCCTAAGTGGGTTTGGGTCTCGCCTTATGCTTCCATGCATCCATGATATGTATGCTATATTGTGATGCTACATTGGGCCTCAAAATTAGGTTTGATATATGGTGTATAGTACAAATCCTAGCGATACAAGAATAACACCTAATCCCAGGGAATGGATTTACTAATCTATATGGGATGTTGTGCCTCTTCCTAGGGATATGATATGCATGTTTTGTCCTAGGATGTGGCTGTGTATGAATAGGCCCATGAGTGCTATATTGTAGTGCACTAAGTTTTCTTGACAAGTATTTAGTTATATTTTTCTTAGTGACAAATTCTAATAGAATTCATGCCTTTCAGTTTCTAATTCTTCTCCAAGTGATTCTAATTCCTTGAATGCTTTCTCTAATTCAATATGTATAGATTTTAAGGATTCATGTGCTTTGATTAATTCAATATGCTTAGTTTTTAAGAAGTCATGAGACTTTTAGAAATCAATATGACTTTTATTCAATACATAATGTTCCTCTAATAGGGATGAATGCTCTTTGTCTATAATGATGTGTTCAATTTTGAACGTAGAGTGCTAATTAATGAAAATATCATTCTTTTCTTTCAAAATTAAATATTCATTTTTCAACATAGTATGTTGTTTTCTTAGCTTCCTATATGAATTATGAATTTGCTTAGAAATGGAAAATAGTTCATCATAGGTTAGCTTGCATACCTCATCTTGATTGGAGTTAACACTTGAGTCATTGGCCATTAAGCATAAGTGTGTTACCTACTCTTCTCGCTCTTGTTCATATTAGTCAGATGCTTAGTCCACTTAGGAGATTTTGTTCTTCTTTATATCTACTTTTTTGCATTAAGCTTATCCTCACTCCTCTACTTTTTTAGGGTGGTTCTTAATATTGGGGAAATCATACTTTAGATGTCTAGATTTTTTACACCCAAAATAAATAGCATCAGAAGAAAATTTGTTACTTCTACCATTCTTACCTTTGCTTTTATTAAGGTGATGTTTGTGCATGCGCTTTAGTAATCTTTTGAATTGGATTATTATTAAAGTTATTTCCTCACTCCCATCATCTACTGAGTTATCACTATCAGAATCATTGGCTTTTAATGCCACAGTCTTTTCCTTCCTCTTGTCATTTGCATCAAAAAATCTTTGACTCACACATTGCTCATGGAAAATGAGTGAGCCAGGTAGATTATTAATTATAATAGACTTTCAAATCCTTAGATTCACATAGAGAAATAACATTAGCATCATAATTATCATGTAAACAACATAAAAATTTGTTAACCTTCTCAGAGTTTGATAGTTCTCTACCTAGGGCATGCAATAATGTTACAATCTAGATAAACTTGGTGTACATGTCTGAGATAATTTCATTAGGTTTCATGGAAAGAGTTCAAAATCATGTAACAATATATTCAATCAAGACTGCTTAACTTCACTAGTACCCTTATAAGTGATGCATAACATATCCCAAATCTCCTTGATAGTAGTACATGTAGAAATTCTCAAATAATCTTTAAATTTGAGTACACAGAAAAAATAGTTTACACATTTTGCTTTAAGTTGTGTCATATCTCTTTCCTCATTACTCCATTAGCTAAACAGTGTTTCAATGTTCATACCATTCAAAAATCTAAATGGAGTAGAATAACCTTCTCGAATTATATGCCCATGCAAAAATAAATAAATTGTAAAAAAGTAGGCATGTGGATTTTCCAAAAGTCAAATGGCATATTATCAAACAATGGTGGATGAGATATAAAATAATCCTCGGTAGTATTCCTATTTCCAAAATGTGCCATTTGATCTTTGCTTAAGGATTTTTAAATCACTAATTCTGAGACCCTCTCTGATACCAATTAAATGTTCAAGTGAGGTGGTTAAACCTTGTTGAACCATCCTAGTACACCAAGAGGCAGGGTGAATTGGTTATTTAAAAATTTCTTCAATGAAGTCTTTTTGATTATTTAAACCAATCATAAATGCAATTGGAAGAACTATATAAAAATAATGTAATTTTGCTCCATTAATTTTTGTAACTAAAAGAAATGAAAAAATATATTTTTTATTTTATTTTCAATTTTTATTTTCTTTTTCCAATAATAAGCAACACAACCAAAGCATAATAATGAAAATATAGATTTGAAGGAATAATAAACATGTAAGAAATTAAAATATTAAAAATAAAAGTGCATAAATAAAGAATGAACACACCAGATTTTGTAGTGCTTCGGTCAAATAATGACCTATGTCCACTTCCCAAAGTCCACCTCTCCAGGTATTGCACTAAACTTTTAGTGTCTCTCCTTTAACACTGACAACAAGTCAAAGAAGCCCTTACATTAATCTTTTCCACCAACTCGGTGCGGCAGAGTACTAAAATCCTTTTCACCGTCCTAGTGAGGTAGATAACCTTGAAACTTTTCACCCTTCTAGTGATGGTAGAGTACCTGGAAGCTTTTTCACCCTCCTAGTAAAGCAAGCGAACATGGAATCCTTTTTTCACCCTCATGGTGAAGGTAGAGAACCTCAAATCATTTTTCACCCTCTTGGTAAAGGTAGAGAACCTCAAATCATTTTCACTTTCCCTGGTACGGCAGAGTAGCCAGACCCTTTAACACCAAAGGGGCCTTCTTCCAAAAACTTTCCTTAAGAAAAACCTTGATTTATGGAGGAACTCAAGCATAAGTTTTTCTGAACAACCATGTGAAACTCTCTCTCACACTCCATTAATCCCACAAGGATCTTCTCCCTCTCATATAAACTTCACCCTTTCTCTCCCAAGCTCTAGACTCACTCTTAAAGCTTTCTCTCAGAAGAAATAACCTAATGGTTGCCAAAAAGACTCTTACAAAATCTAATGAGAAAGCTTAAATTGAGGGCATAAAAAACCCTAAAATTTCAATTCTATTATGTATGATCATAAAGTACGATCGGTTCATATATTATGATTAGCTTAAATTATCTAGTTAGTATTGTATGATTAGTTGTGGTCCTAAATGATTAGTTCAATTTATTAAATCAATCATCTAATATAATTAGTTCAATCGAATAAAATTTTTGTCTAATATGATGGGTTGTGATTAAATATCATCGTAGGAGCAAATCAGGTCGTATAGTATGATTAAGGACATCATCTAGTATTATATTAATAATTAATTAATCATGATTCATTTATCTAATCATAGGATTAAGTTAGGAAAGATTTATTATGATTGTATTATATGATGGGTATCGTATAGTACGATAAGATCATATTTTTAATTTCAAAATATTTCCTAATTTATGATTTGCGATAGAAATCTTAATTTCTACTAATCTTCCTATACGATATGAATCATATAGTATAATTAGTTTTAATTTAAATTAATCCAACTATTTTCTTAATTAATGACTGCTTAACTCAGATCGTACAGTTCGACCTTCATAGAATTCCGATTATTCATTTTCCTCAGGTGTGAGTGTGTAGGATTTTCAAGCTGGCATACACCATTTATAAGACTCATGACTTAAAAAATGAAAGAATTAAATAAATGAAAATAAAGACTTTAGAAAAACATCAAACCTATTCTACCTAATCTTCAAATAAGTATCTAGAGAACCAAAATAGAAACCCAATAATGTTTGTTATCATTGAAATCATAAGCTTGAATTCCTGGTTTGTAACATAGCCTTTAAAGAAGATAGTGTTAATATTTTTAATCTGATTTAATAGTTAATGAACAATTTTAAATGGCATAGTAAAGAAGATTTGGAGATTAATCTATCCTTTTTGAAGAATTTTAACAAAGTTATTTTTCCTTTTGTTTTGAGACATCATAATAATGTAGCTAAATTATATGCCAATTATGCCATTCATGAGGGTTTCTTTTGGGATAATTTTGGAGCTAATAATTTTCCTTCTTGCCTTTTATCTTTAATACGGAATGTGTGATGAGTGTAAATAATGTTATGGTTTATATGTTATACTTCTAGTGAAACCATTTTTTTTAGTTGTGTTTGTGTAGGAAAATACAGGAAATGTGCAAAAATTTCAAGTACGGTACAGCGCCGTGGTGTAGGACACTACGCCGCCATAAAGCCATCATTGGCACCACTAGAGCACCCAATATGGACATAGTGCCACCTAATATCTATTTAATGGTGCCACAACATCAAAGGATTCATCACTACAAAGCCCAATCTCTATCTGCATAGCACCGCGATGCCAATTTCCAGCACTGCCAAGCTAAGGGAAGTGCCACGTTGACATCACAGCACTCAAACATCAGCAGCATTGTTGCATTCTAGTTATAACTATTTTGGACATGATCTGCTAGTGAATCGATGCATTTATTCACTAAATAGTAGGTCCACATCAGTAAGCACCACAGTGGAGAAAATCCTTCAGCGCTGGTGTGTTAGTTTATTTTATGGGCATCATGATGCAAGTGTCTTGAGCACTATGGTGCTAGAACCCATTTTCTATATTATTTCTATAAATAGTCCATTTATAATGTTAGTAAGAGAGTTCAGTCATTTAGTTAATTTCAGTCTTCACGGTGCTTCTATGTAATTTTCTTAAGGGTGACAACTAAGGGAATTCAGGGAGCATTAGATCCACTTTATAAGAGTGTATGGTCAATGTTTGTGGTATAATTTTTTTTCTTTTGTGTAATTAAAGAAATTGAGTTTGCTTCACTTGTTCTTCATGTCTGCCTAAATTATCTAGTTTTGTATTGATGGTGTAAATAAAATGTGGAGCACAAATGAATTCCCTTCATCAATAATTTTAATGATATTTTCAATATACCAAGTCTTCATTTAATACAAATAGTGGCCATATGTGTATTTAATATCAGGTGTAATGTGGAGCCTAGGAATAAGAAAATAGGCAAAACTAGGTATATTAGATTGGTATGATGTAAGCATAGGCATAGTGCTTGACATATACCAAATTTATAGAGATGAATTGTAATGAGGGGGTTTTAACAGTATATACTTTACTTAGGCTTTTAAGATTTTAATAGGGTGATAGACTATGGGAGTTTAGAGTGGTATTGAGGTTGGAAGGGTTTAATCTATCCTTTATCTTTTCACGCTTGACTGAGTGATCGGTGATGCATATGCTCTGAATATCATCAAGATAAAAGAGAATCATTAGAAAAGATATTATATTTATATTCCATCAATCCAAGACATTTTATCCAAATACTGTTTCATTTAAATTTTTTATTTATTTCAAACTAAGTGATTGAATCTCCACCAAAACTTATTTTTATTGAGTAGGATAATTATTATAATTATTGTAGATAGTATTTGCAAGTAAACATTCTTTCTCGTGAGATCAATACTCTACTCTATCACTATATTACTTGATTTGGCACGTATACTTACACATTTTAAGTGGGGTTTTATAACTTTTATATCAAAGAAAACCTAAGCATTATTTAGGGATTTATAGTACCATAAATCATTTTCACAATTCTTTGGTTACTCCACCATCCCAATCAATCTGATAGATTGTCTATCATCTAATAATATGTAATAGATTTTCTTCTTTTAATGCTATGTGTAGTTCCACAAATAAACAAAAAGAGATAGAGCAATGGAATGAATTCTTTTCATTTTATTTACATATTATTTAATGATTTATTAATTTATATTTTAAAGAATAATGTTAATTAACAACTTCAAAGAAGCCTTTAAAAAAAATAACTTCAAAGAAGCCTCAAGCAATTAATTAACAAGTCATAGGGTTTATATTGAAATGCATTTGCTCCCCCCTTAGGGATCAAGCAAGCACTAACATTTGATTTATTTAAATTGATTATTTAAGGTTTACTCATTTATTTCATTAATTTAATTAATTTTATTTATTTAATTTAAGTTGAATTTAATTTGTTATTTGAGTTTACTAGATTTTAAATTAGTTTATTTTATTTGTTATTCTCTGATTTCTATTTCATTGGTATTTATTTTAATTTAATTTTATTTGAATTTATTTTATTAAATATTTATTCATTTATTATATGAATTGACCAATATTTGGCTTTTAATTTCTATTTCAAATTTCAAAAAATTATTATTTTAATTAAATTCTATATTTTATTTAAATTTGAATATAATTTAATTTATATTTTAAAGATTTTTATTTATTTTATTATGATTTTTTTTAAAACCAACTAATTATTTAATTAAGGTTGTGATGCCCCAAAATCTAATTTGTAAGAATTATTCATTTATCTTTTAATAAACAACTAGAGCTATATATTATCATCTATTAGTGATAAATAATGAAATAGATTCTATAATTTAGAACATTAATTTACACATCTCTATTCATTCTCAAAAATTATATACAATACTCAGGATCTATATAATTATTACATTTCTATCATGTCGTAAGTATAAAAGAAAAACTAGAACAAGAAGAAATAAAACCTGAAATCATTTAACCATATATAATGAGCTAAAAAGCCCAAAAGGTCACCAAAACCTATAATTGAATTCAAAGCATAACAAATGAGCATTATATATGTTAAGGATCAAATCATAGCAGTAGCATTCATATGATCATTAAATCAATGCAAAGATAGTAAGACTATATGGTACGAAAGAAAGTAAATCAGTATAAGTGTTCAATCATAAAAGTAATCATCCTATCCATAATACCAATTAGATTGAATAAAGCGTCAAATCAAAAGATCGGTAAAGATAGTTGAAATAAAATCAATAAAGTAAAATCCTATAGGAATGTATATATGATATCCATGTATTCTATATCACGTACTCAGAATATCACATGCTTAGTATCAGTACAGTGAATCAGTAGTATCAATATCTAAATTGATAACAATAATAATCCAATGGCAGTAGTAATAGAATAATGCAAAATAGTAAATCCATGCAATAATAATAAATTTATACAATAATAAGAATAATGCCTTAAGAACATGAATTTTAGTAGTCACACTAAACAAGTAAGAAGCCCTGGCTGTCACGGTATTTTTCAGTATTATATCAGTATTAGTAAACTGTTGGCTCGGTAAATAGAGTCACCACTCTTTGCCCGTCGACACAGTAATCATCTCTTTATAACTCACAATCAGTATATCATGTGATTCTATAGAGGATAACACCAAACCATAATATTTAAAGGAAAGCCCGTCGGCCCACCATCCCATACAGGTTAATCAATCTCCAACTAACGGTTCAACCAGCCTTTACTTATCTTTTACGCACACATAGTTATCACAGTACTATAATAATAATCTTAATCATATATTCATATTCATTTCTAATATTGCTGCAAATAAATTATCATTGATCTTAATTCAGAGAATGTCAAAAGATCCTAATGGTAGACAATAAAAATCATATTGCATAAAAATTCATATTTTTAGAATTTAGCCAAATTACCAAATATTGCATAAAATACATTCTAAAGCTTTAGTTGAACTAAATTACTATTTTAGGCATTAAAATAAATTTTTTGAGTAGACAAAAATCACTATATTTTCAAAATCACCCAATCAAAAATCTCAATTAAGTACTCAAAATATTCATAATCTTGATATCTATAACATATAAAACGTTATATGGTTAAACTTTTACAAATACAAAATCATCATTATTTTTGGTAATGAAATACAAATTTGATTTGAAAAATACCAAAAATACAAAATCCTTGAAATCAGAAATAGGATAAAGGTTCCTTATAGCGAGACGAGTAAATCTCGTAATAGCCTCGACTAAAGAAAATCGCTCTACGGCCTCCAAGTCCCAAGTCTTATTTTCTCTCTCCTCACTTTCTCTCTTATTATCTTAAGCCATGCCTCTATAACCCAAAATGAATAGGAATAGATTTTCAAAAAATTTAGTGACTTAGGATATTTTAATTAAAATAATAATTTAATATTATATAATTAATTTAATTAATTTCTTTTAGTTTAGTATTCAAAAAAATAGTTTTAGGGTTTTAAAAATTATAAAAAGAATTCATAAGATAAATCATTTTTTTTAAATATTGGTGAAATCAGTTTGCAAAACAGACTACTGATGGTCCTGAAATCCTCACTTGTATCGTTAGGTACTGATTTCTTAAGAATTTTCATCGGTACCCAAAATTACAAACAAAAATCTGTGTAATTAAAATACTACAATAACAATGCTATGGTGAAGATGCTTTACAATTTAGAGTTATATTAACTCTAGAAAAAATTATTTACCTAGGTCAAAATACAGGTTATTACAAAGGTATTTAGGGAAATTTTTATTTTTGAACCTAATCAATTTCAATCAACTTAAAATCATTACTAGAGATTTAAATGACCTAAAATTATGATTTGATGAGTTTAGAGTAATTTGGTGTTTATTTAGTCTTTTTAATTATTTTTTAAGTAATTTTTTAATTTCCTTTAATTTTTAATTTTAATTTTTATGACGGGGCTTTTAGTTTTTCCTGAAATTTTTATAAATTAAAATTTTAATGCAATTTATTTTGTATTTTTCTAATTACAAGAGGATGTACCTTGGTGTATGCTTTTTACTAATGATATTCTTCTTGTTGATAAGACTATAGAGGGAGTTGAAGGTAAACTTAAATTATGGAGGTCAACCTCAGAGTCTAAAGGTTTTCGCTTGAGTAGCTCTAAAATGGAATATATGGAGTGTAATTTTAGTAATAATAGACCTAATGAGGGGATTGTGACTTTGGGCGATCAAGTCATTAATAAGAGTACAAGTTTTAGATATCTTGGATCTGTTATTCAGAGTGATGGTGAAATAGATGGGGATATTATTAGCAGAATTCAAGTTGGATGGTTGAAGTGGAGGAATGCATCAGGCTTGTTGTGTGATAGAAAAGTACCCCTCAAACTTAAGGGAAAATTCTATAAGATGGTGGTGAGACCTGTTATGCTTTATGGTGTCGAAAGTTGGCCATTAAAAAAGAAGCATAATATTAAGTTAAGTGTTGCAGAGATGAGGATGCTCAGGTGGATGAGTGGCTTTACCCTTAGAGATAGGATTCGAAATGAGCGTATATGTGAAAAGGTTGGAGTAGCTCCAGTGGAAGATAAGATTAGAGAGAGTCACCTTAGATGGTTTAGTCACATAAAATGGTGGCCTCCCGATGACCCGATTAGGAAAGTAGAGGTATTAGATTTGACTTATATTAAGAAAGGTAAAGGTAGACCTAAAAAGACTTGGTTAGAAAATATTAGAAATGATCTTTCTTTATTAGATTAAATGAGAATTTGACTTTTAATAGGACACAATGGAGAAAAAGGATTCATGTAGCCGACCCCACGTAGTGGGATAAAGGCTTGATGTTGTTGTATTAATGATTTATTAAAAATTCAAGGTAATTTATTTAAAGAGAATTTGGGATTGCTGTTTGATAGATCAAATGAAATCCAAAGGCTTTGAAATATAAACTAAGTTAATCAAGACCCAAGGTCTAAACCCTAACAATTATGGCCAATTAAAGACATCCTAAGGGTTTTAACAAGTTTTCAAGTAAATGCATCTATACTTTAAAATTTTAATTATGGCAGTCTAGATTTTGTATTAGGTAAAATTAGTGGCAATCTGACTCTTGTATATTAATCTAACAAACCAAAGAAGAAATCGCTTACATTCTCAAAGGATTTACATTTTTGAAAATTTAAATTCATAGGTCATTTTTTAACCTATAAGTTGAAATTCCCAATTTAAAGCCCTTAAAGAACACAAATAGAGATGGAAAAGTTTGGACATGTAAGAAACATGCTCAAGCTTAAAACATAGGAATTTGAGATCAAGATCATTTATGTTTAGTGAATAATTTCATAAATACTTCAAAGTGTATTTCTAAACTTATTCTTGATCCATTTAAAATTAATAATCCAAACCAAAGATTATTTAATTTGGAAAATGTGCAAGGAGTTACAAATTTTTAAAGTTCTAGTGAATTTTTTAAATTTTATTTAATGCATTTACATAGTTAGTGCGAACTGTACCCTACTTTCCAGTCATCTATTCCATATTTCTAATCAAGCATTGGAGGGACCATAGGATAACATGCTTTAAATCCGAGTCATCCAATCTAATATTTAACGGGTGTAGGAATTTAACTTTATTTCATATAAGATCTTGTCTAACTTTATTGGTACCACTGATTTATTCAAATGAAATTATTGTCCTTAATTTTTAAAGAGATAGATGAGGATTTGGAATTTGGCCAAAATGGGCTCGCAGGAGCTTGCTCAAACTCACTAAAAATTTTCTTTGGGAAGGTTGGGAATGAAGTCTTATGCTCTAGGGAACTTTTGAATCCAAATGGAAGAGTCCTTGTGTTTAGAAAATTTGAATATTTAAAGGGTGTAGGAATCAAACTTTAGTTCAAAATTTGACTAGTCCAGTGGTCTCCAACTATAAAATTTGTTGTGGATAGTCTAATAGGAGTAGACCAAGTCATCTAGGTAATTTGAACCCATATAGTTTTTTTGTGTAGACTGCTATGAATTAAACAAACCAATTAGAGGCCTGATTCTTAGGTTTTTAGCATTTTCAGGTCACAATCTGGCTTGAGATCATTAAGCCAAGTGTTTAGAGTTATGGGGTCTAATTTGAAAGTTCATTAGGGATATTAAGCCCTTGTAAACTAGTCCTGAGGCTAACTAAGAGGGGGTGAATTGGTTATTTTAAAAAATCGTGAGCAAAAATGATTTAGAAAAATCTTTTTGAATGTTTTAAAATAATTACAATTTCATGATGATGTACAGATGTTCAACAATAATAGAATAATAATCACAATCACATGATCATCAATAAAAAAATAAATATGGAAAATAATCAGAAGGAACACACCAGATTTTATAGTTGTTCCGTCAACTTGACCTACGTTCACTCCCCGTAGCCTCCCCTCTAGGTACTGCACTAGTACTAAGAGACTCTCCTTCTATTCCCACGGCAAGGCGGAGAAGCCTGTACAAAACTCCTTTCCACCAACCTGGTGAGGCAGAGAACCTGAACTCCTTTTGCTTCCTCCTAAAGCAGGCAGAGAACTTAGACTCCTTTTGCTTCCTTCTGAAGCAAGCAGAGAACCTGGATCTTCTTGCAGATGATCCTTCCATAGAGACACCAACAAGATAAGAGATGACAACCAGAGAAGATGACTCAGATACTTGCTTGGAGTAACCTTTGTGAACAATTCACAAATTCCCCCTCATAAGATCCTCTCTC
Source organism: Dendrobium chrysotoxum (assembly GCA_019925795.1). Classification (NCBI taxonomy): domain Eukaryota; kingdom Viridiplantae; phylum Streptophyta; class Magnoliopsida; order Asparagales; family Orchidaceae; genus Dendrobium; species Dendrobium chrysotoxum. Next base: position 58,775,310 of record CM034312.1, read on the forward strand.
TCCCTCCCAAGCTCTCTCTCTCTCTCTCAAGATTTTCTCAGGCAAGGAAGGTGGCAAAAGATTTTTATGATTGAACAAAAAAGATCTTAAATAGGAGGGCTCGAAAATTGCCCTAAATCTCAACTGGTCATCAAAGATCATCCAGGACGATCAGTAGATCATCATGTATAATTAGTGTAAAATAGACCCTTTTATCTTGGACGATCTGGCTCTTCTGGATGATTAGAAGACAAATTCTATTCATATCATCCGGGATGATTTTATGATCATCCTGGATGATTAGTTCAAACCAGAAATATCATCCATAAGACAACTCGGGATGTCCACGAGAAAAGCCTGGACAATCTGAAGAAAATGACTTGATCGTCCAGGATGATACGTATATCGTCCTGTACGATTAGTTCAAAAAGACCAAAATTGTCCAGCAGATTCCTTGGGTCGTATAGCCAAACCATGCTGAACGGTTTCAAAATGACCTGATCATCCAGGACGATATATATCATCCTGTAAGATTAGTTTCAAAATTGGGAATATAATCCAGCACATTCCTTGGGTCATCCAGGTAAAATGCTCTGGACGGTCAGGATTTTGCATGTATCATCCAGGATAATCTTACGATCATCTAGGATGATATGATCGAATCACTCAAATCTTAATTACTTTCCTTAATCACCTGACTAATTTACGCATGATTGTAATGGATTGTCCAGGACTATACACGTATTGTCTGGTACGATTAGACCAAATCTCTAAAAATATAAAGTTGCATAACTTAATCTGGCGACAAAGAATTTCTGATTTTAGTATATCATCCTGTATGATGCATGTATCATCCAAAACTATCTACTTAATTAGACAGACTTAGCATGGTCTCCCTAATTAGGGTTTCTATTTTTAATGGATTGTCCAGGACGATGTGAATATCGTCTAGGATGATTTGAACAAAAATTGAATAGAAACTCTAACTCACTGAAACTCTCCCCCTGAGTGTGTGTGTGCAAGGTTACTTAGCTTGAGGATCCATTACTTTATATTTGACTTAAGAAAAATAAAAAAGTACATTAAACTTGAAACACAAATAGATTAACTCGATCTTGAGCTGGCTTGAATTGAAGTTGATCCTGTGAACCTGAAAGATTAGAACCTCAAACAGAAATAAAAGGTTTGCTATCATCAAAATCATAGTCCTTGAAACCAGATTCGTAATAATCTTTCCCTTTTTGATGATAGCAAACATTTGTTATTAATTCAAAATTTAGTAAGTAAACACGGTGAACATTTGATTCAAAAATACTGAACATTTCTATTGATAATTAAAAAAACTTTACAATGACCCACAAACAACATAAACTACTCCCCCTTTTAACATCTCAAAAAGGGAAAACACAACATAAATAGACATAGAAAAAGAAAATAGTATAAAAATTAACAAAAAAACATCAAACACAGACGAACTAGTAGAAAGGGGATCCTGATCAGATGGAGGTGGAGGTGGTGGTTGAAACAGGCTGTGAAGAGTGGCAAACTGCTCGTTAAACTAGGCCATGTCCTAGTCATGCTGCTGCTGCGTCTAGGCTACATAAGCATTGAAGCAATTGACATCCTCAGCATGCTGCTGCTCCTGGGAAATGACGTAAGAGTCAAAACACACCTCCCACTGGTCAAACCGGTGCACCAGGTGATCAAGAGGTGACTCTATATGGAGAGGGGCAGGTGCAGCGGGTACCGGAGCAGCTTCTTCCTCTTCTCCCTCAACATCTATGCTGGGCTCCTGATAAAGTTGTGTACTGTATAGAACATGGAAGGAGTTGTTAGAGTAGAAGGAAGGATTTATATCAGATGGGACTGAGTATTGTAGATTATACTTTATCTTAAGGGCATACGCAATGAGGTGGCCTAAGGTAAGGTTGGGGCGTCTTCTATGGCCCAGATCCCTAATACTAGTAAGATGTTCAATGCAGTGAAAGATTAGGTCAGTGGCATTGAAGTCATGATGGGCCATGATGTAATAGGTGGTCATGAAAAGTAAGGGGGTAATGTGGATGCAGTCTCTAGCCTTTGGAATGATGGAGGAGCGAAGGACATGCTGGATTATCCTGGCATCCTTGACTAGGGAAGAACAGGCATTGTCGTGGTAATGGGCATTGGTGTTTCAAAGAAAATGATTGGTGACACTCCAATTAAAATCATGATCAGAGGATACAAGATGGAGTTTTTTGCCAGTAATTAAAAGTCGAAGAATATCATGAAAGTCTTAGGTGGTGAGTTCGATAGGGTGGTGATTAACAAAGGAGCAGAGATAAGAGTAAGATGAATCAATGTGAAGATTTGCGAAGAAAATATGAAGAAGCTCATAACTAAAAGGAAAAGCGAGGGTCAGGATGAAGGTGAGGAAAGTGTGGGCAAAAAGGTCAAGTACCAGATACGTGAGGATGAGGGGGTTGATGATTTTAGATTGGGTCATCCCCACGTCAAGGTAGCATAGGAAGGCAGCCTGATCGGCTGCATCAGTAAAGCGGGGATCGACACTTTCCTAGGAGGAACTAGCACCCAGATGCCTAGAACGTTTACCACCAGCCATTAGAATATGATTGGAGTTAGGATTGTAAGAGGTGTGAAAAATGGTGAAAAAAATGGCTATTTAAATAGAGTTCATCCAGATCGTCCAGGATGATCGCTGGATCATCCAGGATGATAGGGGCAATAATGGCGTACAGGACGATTGGTTAAAAGGCAGTCGGATCATCCAGGATAATTAGATATCGTCTAGGACGATTAGACACAAACGATCATCCCAAGGAGATAGGCTGGATGACTTTTGACTAAAGGTATCATCTAGGATGATTAGGAGGATCATCCAGGATGATATGTAATAAATGAATCGGCCAGGCCAAATTTGAATTGTCCAGCTTCTACCACATGGATCATCTACGATGATGAGGTGGATTGTCCAGTATGATCACCAATAATTGGTGTAGATCAGTCGTTGGATCAATATGGGGATGATTTGATCAGATCGTCTAAGATGATGTGGGGATCGTCCAAGATGATGTGACCAAAATTTGAAAAAGGTGAAGGATGGAGAGGAATGACCAGGGATCCCAAAAATACACACACAAAAAAGAAAAAAATCAAAATCAAATCAAATTAAGGAAAAATAGAAATGAGAAAATAAATTTTTTTTAATCGATCTGCTCTAGTAAATCAAAATTTTCCTTAATTTTCAATTCAAAGTCCAATAAGAAGAAAATCGACAATGCTGAAATCCAAAAAAAGTTGGAAAATCAACTTTTGTAACTCCTACCTCAGACACCTTATAGGTTCAAATTCCTTTTAAACAAAAGTCTAATTCAGAAGAAAAGAAATTAGATTTAAAAAGAGATCCTTTCAAGCCTCATTCCAGAAAAATATCTGATAAAATAGTGTTACAAAGTAAGGAATCAGAAATCATGATTTTCAATCTTAAGCTTTTGAAAGTATGAAGTGGCGCATGGATTTTTCTAAGACATTTAAAGATTTGAAAGAGAAGAAAGCTTATTTCGTTGTGGGCTCATTTTGTGCCTCTTTTTCAATTTATTTGCTGCACTTTGCACAAATTTTAATTTTTGAAACACTTTGAGTATCTTTTTAATATTTGGCGTCATTGCGCATCTTTTCATTTTTGGCCCATTTTATGCCCCCTTTTTTTTTCTTTTTACAAGCTTGCTTCCTTTCATAATCATTAAAAAATCTCAGTTGTGAAATTACCCTCCAGATAGAAGAGAAGACATAACTCACTCTTTATAATAAGGAGGAGTAATTCACAGAATAAAATCATACTCCACATGATAAGTACAATCACTTGATTAAGAAAAGCATAATAATGATTCAAAGCTTTGAAAACACTATTCATATGAGGTAGAATACTGTAGGAAGATAAAATAGATCTCTATTTCAAAAACAAACTTTTTAATTTTGAAGAAAATTTTTATCCAAAGAAAATAATACACCATTACAAGAGTTAGAGGAAGAGAAACAATCATTAACATTTCTTCCCTTTAATAGATTCAGAGGAGTTAATCACTGCTTACAAGCTTCCAAATAAAAATAAGGCAAAACTCTCAGTCAGAAATTTAGTTAATCGGTAGTAGTAAGTAGTGATCTGATTCAAAGGAAAATTAGTAAATCAAGAACAAGTAGGAAATCACATCAAAATGAATACTCAAATTAGAAAAATAATAATAATAAAAAGAAATTCAGCAGAGAATAAAAACAAATAGGGAACAGATAATCAAATCAAATAAAAGCACAGGAAAAGACTGAAAAATAGAATCTACAGAAATCAGTAATCACCAAAGTCATGCATTTATATCAATCACACCCAATCTGGTTCTCAAAATGCTGAATAAGTAAAAAGCCAGTGGTTTAGTAAAGATGTCAGCCAGTTGATTTTCAGTTGCTATATGGTGTAGCTCAATGTCCCCTTTTGTAACATGGTCCCTAATGATGTGATGCCTTATGTCAATGTATTTGGTTCTTGAATGTTTGATAGGATTCTTAAAGATGCAGATGGAACTAGTGTTATTACATAGAACTAAAATTGTGCCAACATGTAATCCTAGATCCAGAACTTGTTGCTTCAACCAAAGGACTTGGGACATACAACTTCCTAAGGAAATATACTCAGCTTCAGCAGTGAAAAGTGCTACAGAATTTTATTTTCTACTAGACTAGAAGACTAAAGACTATCCTATGAATTGGCATGTTCCTGAGGTGCTCTTTCTATCCACCCTTCATCCTGCAAAATCAGAATTAGAATATCTAATAATCTTAAAAGAAGTGATGTACCTAAGATATCAAATTCCTAAGGTTGGGGTCCCTAAGAGATATCTGAGGATTCTCTTAACTGTAGTTAGGTGGGATTCCTTAGGATCAGTTTGAAACCTAGCACAAAGATTAACACTAAACATGATATCGGGTCAGCTAGCAATCAAGTAAAGCAATGAGCCAATTATTCCTCTGTACTTCTTCTGATCAACATATTTTTTATTTGAATCCTTATCTAACTAAACAGTGGAGCTTATGGGAGTGTTGATTGGCTTGGCTTTATCCATTTTATATTTCTTCAAAATATCCTTAGTGTATTTTGATTGATTAAAAAAGGTACCATCATCCATTTTCCTTATACTAAACCCCAAAAAGTAGGATAATTCTCCCATCATACTCATCTCAAACTCCTTACTCATTGTCTTAGAAAAAAAATCATATAAATTTTTATCAGAAGATCCAAAAATTATATCGTCAACATAGATATGGACAATGAGTATATCATCTCCTACTTTCCTAATTAAAAAGGTGGTGTCTATGCTCCCCTTAACAAACTCTCTTTCTAGTAGGAATGTGCTAAGCCTCTCATATCAAGCTCTGGGTGCCTGTTTCAATCCATATAAGGACTTATTTTAATTTGTAAACATGATTTGGATATTGGAAACTCTCAAAACCTAGGGGTTGCTCTACAACAACATCCTCTTTTATTATCTCATTTAAAAAGGTACTCTTGACATCCATTTGAAATAGCTTAAATCCCTTATAACAGGCAAAGGCTAGTAGCACCCTAATAGCTTCCAATCTAGCTACAGGGGCAAAGGACTCCTCAAAATCAATCCCTTCTATTTGGTTGTACCCCTTAGCCACCAATCTTATCTTATTCCTAACCACTACACTAGAATCATTCATCTTATTCTTAAAGACCCATTTGGTTCCCACTATACTTTGATTCTTAGGTCTTTCTACTAAATCCTAAACATCGTTTCTTACAAATTGGTTCAATTCCTCTTATATAGCTAAGATCTAAAATTCATCAGAAAGGGCTTGATTGATGTTGGTGGCTTTAGTCATTGAGATAAAGGAAGAATGGTTTACCTCCTTCCTAAGTCCATGCCTAGTTCTAACACCTTCAGACGGGTCTCCTAAGATCAGTTCTTTAGGATGACTCAAAGAATATCTCCAATCTCTAGGCAAAGTGTTTTGAGGTTCTACCCTTTCCTCTAGATTTGCATTTTTAACTCCTTGAGTAATCTCTCCTACCTCTTCTTCTTCCTCAACTCTAGACCCCTTAGGCTCAGATTCATCAAACACCACATGTGTAGTTTCCTCCACCACCAAAGTCCTCTTATTAAACACCCTAAAGGATTTCCCCATACTAGAATAGCCTAAGAACACTCCTTTATCAAATTTGGGGTTAAATTTTCCTAAGGATGATTTCCTATTATTCAGAATGAAAACCTTATAGCTAAAGACATGGAGGTGGGACAGGTTTGGAGTTCTACCCTTAATGATCTCATAGGGTGTCTTATTCAGTTTGGATCTAATATTCACCCTATTCAATATATAACAGGCTGTGTTCACCACTTCTGCCCAAAAGTATTTTGGAAGTGAATACTCAGTAAGTATGGCTCTAGCAGCTTCCACTAAGGTCCTATTCTTCCTTTCAGCTACCCCATTCTACTGAAGGGTCCTAGGAGCTAAAAAGTTATGGCTAATCCCTTGATCCTCACATAAGGTTCCAAATTTCTCATTTTCAAACCCCCCACCATGATCACTATGGATGGTCACAATCTCACAGCCTAACTTCCTCTGAATCCAAGTGGAGAAAGAATTAAATTTATCAAATGACTCAGATTTATGTGACAAAAATCTAATCTAAGTGAACCTCGAGTAATCATCAATAATCACAAATCCATAGACTTTTCCCCCTAAGCTGGCAGTGCTAATGGGTTCAAAAAGATCCATGTGAAGGACTTCTAAAGGTCTAGAGGTGCTGATGTCCTTAATAGCATGGAAAGAGGATTGAACTTGCTTCCCTAATTGACAGGCATCACAGAGCTGGTCCTTAGTGAACTTAAGCTTGGGGACACCTCTAACTAAGTCCTTTTGGGTGACTCTTCTAAGGGTTTTCATACTGGCATGACATAATCTCCTGTGCCACAACCAAGACTCATCAGCAGCAGTTTTTAAGCAAAATAAAGTAGCACATTCAATATTATTTAAATCAAGCATGTAGACGTTGTTGATCCTCTTGCCCTGTAAAACAGTGTTATTATTTAAGCTTGTGATGCAAGTATTTGCCAGGAACTTAATGCTAAACCCTTTGTCACAAAGTTGACTGATGCTGAGCAGGTTGTGTTTCAGTCCATCTACAAGTAAAACATTTTCAATCAAAAGGTTCTTGGAGTTTCTGATTATACCTGCACCTACCACTTTCCTGGTGGTGTTATCTCCAAGAGTGACCTTGCCTCCAGCCCTATCCTCCAGCAAAATGAATTGTTTGCATCTCCATTCAAATGTCTTGAGCATCCGCTATCCAGGTACCACATGCTCTCACGAGGACTTGTGTGAGAGCAACCCTAAAAAATCATCAAACGTCAGATTTAGGAACCCAAATAGGTTTGGGTTCCTTCTTATGATAAGAGAAATACAATGCATGTGTGCTGTGCTGTGAAGCATGCAATTTGAGCCTACACACCTAATATATACTACGGTGAACAGTGCCATTTCCTAAGTTTGGATGAAATATGCTTTAATGATTTTGAATAAGATTCTTCAAATGATGGAGGTTTGTAAAATTGTGCAAAAGTTGGTGGTGTTTTATTTTTCTCAAATGCACTTATTTTTACACTTAGAAATTCATTTTCCTTTTTGAGACTTACAATTTCAAATTTCAAATAATGTTCATCACTTTTTAAATCAAATGCATGAGATTCTAATTTCTTAAATGCAGCTTCTAATTCAATATACGATGCTTTTAATGAATCATGCTCAATAATCAAATCAAAATGCTTTTTATTCAACTCATCAAATTCATCAAGTAATGACATGTGATTGCTATTAAGCGTAGAATGATCCTTAATCAAAACTTTATGCTCTTTCTAAGTTTAAGAATTTCAATTTTAGGCTAGGATGCATTTCAAAGTTCATGAGAGATGTTAAGCCCTGGTGAACTAGTCCTGAGGCTAACCAAGAGGGGGGGTGAATTAGTTATTTTAAAAATTTGTGAGTCAAAAAAATCTTTTTAAATGTTTTAACATAATTACAGTTTCGTGATGATTTGCAGATGTTCACGATAATGAAATAATAATCACAATCACACAATCATCAACAAAAAAATAAGTGTGGAAAATAATCAGAAATAATACACCAGATTTTATAGTGGTTCAGTCAACTTGACCTACGTCCACTCCCCGGAGCCTCCCCTCTAGGTATTAAACTAATACTAAGTGACTCACCTTCTACTCCCATAGCAAGGTGGAGAAGCTTGTACAAAACACCTTTCCACCAACCCGATGTGGCAGAGAACCTAGACTCCTTTCACTTCCTCCTGAAGTAGACAGAGCACCTGGACTCCTTTCACTTCCTCCTGAAGCAGGCAGAGAACATGGATCTTCTTGCAGATGATCCTCCCACAGAGACACGAATAAGACAAGAGACGACGTCCAGAGAAGATGACTTAAATCGTTGCTTGGAGAAACCTTTGTGAATCCCTCACAAACTCCCCCTCACAAGATCCTCTCTCTCTCCCAAGCTCTCTCTCTTTCTCTCAAGGTTTTCTCTAGAAAGGAAAGTGGCAAAAGATTTTTTTTGTTGAAAGAAAAGATCTTAAATAGGAGGGCTCAAAAATTACCATAAATCTCAATTGGTCATCAAAGATCATCCAGGATAATCGGTCGATCATCCTGTACGATTAGTATAAAATCACATGAATCAGCCTGGACGATCTGGTTTCTCTAGACGATTAGTAGAAAAAATTTGTTCTGATCATCCCATATGATTCTACGATCATCTGGGATGATTACTATAAATCAGGAATTTTATCCAGAAGATAGCTTGGGTCATCTAGGGCAACCTATGCTAGACGATCTCAAAATGACTTGATCATCCAGGATGATATGTATATCGTCCTGTATGATTAGTTCAAAAATGAGAATATCATCCTGTACACAGCTCGGGTTGTACAGCCAAAACATCCTGGACGATCTTAAAATGACTTAATCGTCCGGGATGATATCGTGATTATCCCGTATGATTAGTTCAAAATTGGGAATATCATCCAGCACATTTCTCGGGTCGTCCAGGTGAAGTGCTCTGGATGGTCAGGATTTTGCATGTATCATCCAAAATGATCTTATGATCATCCAGGACGATATGATTGTATCAATCAAAAATTAATTACTTTCCTTAATCACCACACTAATTTAGGCATGATTGTAAATGATCGTTTAGGATGATACACGTATCATACGGGATGATCAGATTAAATCTCTAACAATAAAAACTTGGCTAACTTAATCTAGCAGCTGAGAATTTCTAATTTGGGCCTATCATCTTGTACGATGGGCATATCTTCCAGGATGATCTTCTTAATCAAATTGACTTAACATGGTCTCCCTAATTAGGGTTTCTATCTTACTGGATCGTCTAGGATGATATAAATATCATCCAGGATGACATGAATAAAATTTGAAATAAAAACTCTAACTCACTAAAATTCTCCCCCTTAGTGAGTGTGTGCAAATTTACTTAGCTAGGGGATCAATTACATTACATTTGACTCAAGAAAGGGAAAAATTATAATTTAAATACACGCAGACTTGATCTTGAGTTGGCTTGAATTATATTTGATCTTTTGTACCTGAAATATTAGTCAATCAAAATAGAACACAGAAATATTTGTTATCATCAAAATTATAATCCTTAATCCAGGTTTGCAATAATCTCTCCCTTTTTTATGATGTCAAATATTTATTTAGTAGTTTCAAATCAACCAAATTGCAGTAATTAAAGCATAGGTGACAGAAGATAAATTTTATTAATCATTGATAACTAGTGATATTCAATACAACACACGAAACTACTACAACACAAAAAATAATAAGAGAAACTACTAGTAACACAAAAATAACCCCCCCTTTTGACATCACAAAAAGGACGAACATAAAAGACAAAACTACAGTGAAAATAATAATTTTTTTTAATCAATTAGCTCTAGTGAAACAAAAATTTTCTTGATTTTTAATTCAAAAGCCAATAAGAACAAAATCGACCACACAAAAATCCAAAAAAAGTTGGAAAATCAACTTTCGTAACTCCAACCTCGTACACCTTACAGGTTCAAATTTCTTTCAAACAAGAGTCTAATTTAAAAAAAAAGAAATTAGATTCAAAAAGAGATCCTTTTAAGCCTCATTCTAGAAAAAATATCTGATTGAATAGTATTACAAAGTAAGGAATCAGAAATCATGATTTTTCATCTCAAGCTTTTGAAAATATTAAGTGGCACATGAATTTTTCTAAGACATTTAAAGATCTGAAAGAGAAGAAAGCGTATTTCTTTGTGGGCTCATTTTGTGCCTCTTTTTCAATTTATTTGGTGCTCTTTATGGATCTTTTGATTTTTGATATACTTTGTGTATCTTTCCAATTTGGCGACATTGTGCATCTTTTCAACTTTGGACTCATTTTGTGCCTCTTTTTATTTTGGCGCTCTTTGCGCATCTTTTACAAGCTTGCTTCCTTTCATAATCGTTAAAGAATCTCAGTTGTGAAATTACCTTCTAGATATAAGAGAGGACAAAACTCACTCTCTACAATAAGGAGGAGTAATTCACAGAACAAAAACCAAACATCATATGATAAGTGCAATCACCTGATTAAGAAAAATATAACAATGATCCAAAACTTTGAAAACACTATTCATATAAGGTAGATTACTGTAGGAAGATAAAATAAATCTCTATTTCAAAAACCAATTTTTTAATTCTGAACAAGATTTTTATCCAAAAGAAACACTACACCATTAAAGGATTTAGAGAAAGAGAAACAATCATTAATGTTTCTTCCCTTTAACAAATTCAATGGAGTCAATCATTGCTTACAAGCTTCCAAACAAAAATAAGGTAAAACTCTCAGTCAGAAATCCAGTTTGTCAGCAGTAGTGAGCAGTGATCTGATTTTAAAAAAGCAGTAAGTCAAGAACAAGTAGGAAATCGTATTAAAATAAATACTCAAATTAGGATAATAACCATACTAAAATGAAAATCAGCAGAAAATACAAACCAACAGGAAACAGATAATCAAATCAAACAAATTACTAACAAAATAGAATGAAAAACAAAAAATTCAGAAATCAGCAGTCATCAGATTCATGTATTTATGTCAATCACACAAAATCTGGTCCTCAAAATACTAAATGAGTCAAAGGCCAGTGATTTAGTAAAGATGTCAGCCAGTTGATTTTTAGTCGCTACATGATGTAGCTCAATATCCCCTTTTGTAACATGGTCTTCAATAAAGTGATGCCTTATATCAATGTGTTTAGTTCTAGAATGTTGGATTGGATTCTTAGAAATGCAGATGGCACTGGTGTTATCACATAGAACTAAAATTGTGCTAACAGGTAATCCTAAATCGAAAACTTGTTGCTTCAATTAAGGACTTGGGCCACACAACTTTCTAAGGCAATGTCTCAGCTTCAGCAGTGGAAAGTGAAACTGAGTTCTATTTTCTTCTAGATCAGGAGACTAAAGATTGTCCTATGAATTGGCAAGTTCCAGAAGTTCTCTTTTTATCCACCCTACATCCTGCAAAATCAAAATCAGAATATCCAATAATTTCAAAAGAAGTGTTATACCTAGGATACTAGATCCCTAGGTTTGGGGTCCCTAAGAAATATCTAAGGATTCTCTTAGATGCAGTTAGGTGAGATTCCTTAGGATTAGCTTGAAATCTAGCACAAAGACAAACACTAAACATAATATCAGGTCGGCTAGCAGTCAGGTAAAACAGTGATCCAATTATTCCTCTTAACTTCTTCTGATCAACAGATTTTCTATTTGAATCCTTATCTAACTGAATAGTGGAACTCATGGGAGTGTTAATTGGCTTAGCTTTATCCATTTTATATTTCTTCAAGATGTCCTTAGTGTATTTTGATTGATTTAAAAAGGTTCCATTATCCATTTGCCATATACTAAACCCTAAAAAGTAAGACTATTCTCCCATCATACTCATCTCAAACTCCTTACTCATTGTCTTAAAAAAATCATCACATAAATTTTTATCAGAAGATCAAAAAAGAATATCATCAATATAGATCTGGATAATGAATAGATCATCTCCTACTTTCTTAAGAAAAATGGTGGTGTCTATGCTCCCCTTAACAAACTCTCTTTCTTCTAGGAATGTGCTAAGCCTCTCACACCAAGCTCAGGGTGCCTGTTTCAATCCATATAAGGCCTTTTTTTAATTTGTAAATATGATTTAAAAATTGGGAACTCTCAAAACTTGGGGGTTGCTCTATAAACACATCCTCTTTTATTACTCCATTTAGAAAGGCACTATTGACATCCATTTGAAACATCTTAAATCCCTTATAATAGGCAAAGGCTAGTAGCAACCTAATGGCCTCCAATCTAGCTACAGGGAAAAGGTCTCCTCAAAATCAATCCCTTCAATTTGATTATATCCCTTAGCCACCAATCTTGCCTTATTCCTAACCACCACACCAGAATCATTCATCTTATTCTTAAAGACCCACTTGGTTCCCACTACACTTTGATTCCTAGGTCTTTCTACTAACTCTCAAATATCGTTCCTTATAAATTGATTCAATTCTTCTTGCATAGCTAAGAACCAAAATTCATCAGAAAGGGCTTGATTGATGTTGGTGGTTCAGTCATTGAGATAAAGGAAGAATGGTTTACTTCCTTCCTAAGTCTATGCCTAGTTCTAACACCTTTAGATGGGTCTCCTAAGATCAATTATTTAGGATGACTCGAAGCATATCTCCATTCTCTAGGCAAAGCGTTTTGAGGTTCTACCCTTTCCTCTAGATTTGCATTTTTAACTCCTTGGGCAATCTCTCCTACATCTTCTTCTTCCTCAACCCTAGTATCCTTAGGATCAAATTCATCAAACACCACATGAGTTGTCTCCTCCACCACCAAAGTCCTCTTATTAAATACCCTAAAGGATTTACCCAGACTAGAATAGACTAAGAACACTCCTTCATCAGATTTGGGGACAAATTTTCCTAAGGATGATTTCCCATTGTTCAGAATAAAAATATTACATCCAAAGACATGGAGGTGGGATAGTTTTGGAGTTCTCCCCTTAATGATCTCATAGGGTATCTTATTCAATTTGGATCTAACATTCACCCAATTCAACATATAACAGGGTATATTCACCGCTTCTGCCCAAAAGTATTTTGAAAGTGAATACTCAGCAAGCATGGCCTTAGCAGCTTCCACTAGGGTCTTATTCTTTCTTTCAGCTTCCCCGTTCTGATGAGGGATCCTAGGAGCTGAAAAGTTGTGGCTAATCCCTTGCTCCTCATAGAATATGCCAAATCTCACATTTTCAAACTCTCCATCATGATCACTATGAATAGTCAAGATCTCACAATCTAACTTCCTCTAAATCTAAGTGGAAAAAGATTTAAATTCATCAAATGACTCAAATTTATGTGACAGAAATTTAATCCAAATGAACCTTGAGTAATCATCAACAATCATAAATCCATAGACTTTCCCACCTAAGCTGGCAGTGCTAATGGGTCTAAAGAGATCCATGTAAAGGACTTCTAAAGGTCTAGAGGTGCTGATGTCCTTAATGGAGTGGAAAGAGGATTGGACTTGCTTCCCTAATTGACAGGCATCACACAGGTGGTCCTTAGTGAACTTAAGCTTTGGGACACCTCTAACTAAGTCCTTTTGAGTGACTCTTCTAAGGGTTTTCATACTGGCAGGACATAATCTCCTGTGCCACAACTAAGACTCATCAACAGTAGTTTTTAAGCAAAATGAAGCAGCATATTCAATATTATTTAAATCAAGCCTGTAGACATTATTGATCCTCTTGCCCTGCAAAATAGTGTTATTATTTAAGCTTATGATGTAAGTATTTTCCAGGAACTTGATGTTAAAACCCTTATCATAGAGCTGACTGATGCTAAGCAAGTTGTGCTTTAATCCATCTCCAAGCAAAACATTTTCAATCAAAAGGTTCTTGGAGTTTTCGATTATACCTGCACCTTCCATTTTCCTGATGGTATTGTCTCCAAGAGTGACCTTACCTCCATCCCTGGCCTCTAGTGAAATTAATTGATTTGCATCTCCAGTTATATGTCTTGAGCATCCGCTATCCATATACCACATGCTCTCACGAGGTCTTGTGTGAGAGCAACCCTACAAAATCATCAAATCTCAGATTTAGGAACCCAAACAGATTTGGGTTCCTTCTTATAAAAAGAAGAATGTAATGTATGTGTGATGTATTATGAAACATGTAATTTAGGCCTCCACACCCAATGTGTACTACGGTGAACAGTGCAAGTGTGGGAGATGTGTCCTAACATGCCACAAGAAAAATATCTAACACTAGGAAAAGGGTTAATTAATCTACGTGGGTGATAGTGCCTCTTCCTAGGTTTGAATGAAACATGCTTTGATGATTTTGAATTAGATTCTTCAAATGGTGGAGGTGCATAAAATTATGCAAAAGTAAGAGGTGTTTCATTTTTCTCAAAAGCACTAATTTTTACACTTAGAAATTCATTCTCCTTTTTCAAGACTTATAATTTCAAATTTCAATGCTCCCTTACTACTCTTTAAGTCACATACCAGGGTGTCTAATTCTTTAAAAGCTCTTTCTAAATCAACATGCGATGTTTTCAACGAATCATGCTCAATAATTAGTTCTGAATGCTTTTTGTTTAATTCATTAAATTTATCAAGTAAGGACATGTGATTACTATCAAGTGTAAAATATTCTTTAACCAAAACATCATGCTCTTTTTGCAAATTTAAGAAATCCAATTTTAGGCTAGCGTGGGTTTTCTTAAGTTTCCTATATGATGAATGAAATTTCTCAGAAACTTCAAGTAATTGATCGTAGGCTAGCTCACATACCTCTTCTTGGTCAGACTGACCAGGATGATCATCTGCCATCAAACACAGGTTTGTAGTCTCCTCTTCAGCTTCAATCTCAGAGGAGTCAGATGCAAAATCCACCCAGAAAGTCTTTTGAATCTTTTTCTTATCCTTTTTGAACTTGGGTTTCTTCTCACCCTTCTGCTACTCTTACCTTTGTTCCAATTCTAAAAGTTTTTATGTTTCTTCCTTAGAAAGCATTTGAATTGCCTAGTGATTAAGGCATCATCATCGCTATCAGACCTAGAAGACTTAGTGTCAGAATCATTGGCCTTCAGTGCCACAGTTTTCTCCTTCTTCTTCTAACCTGCATCAATTTGTCGTTGGTTCACTCTTTGCTCGTAAGCAATGAGTGAACCAAGTAAATTATCAACAAAATAATTGTTCAAATCTTTGGATTTAGTAATTGCAGTTATCTTGGGATCATAAGAAGAAGGTAAACATCTCAAAATTTTATTAACTTTCTCATAATTAGTATGCTGTCTTCCTAAGGCATGTAGGGAGGTGAAAATTTAAGTGAACCTAGTATATATTTCAAAAATTAATTCAGTAGGTTTCATGTGAAAAAGTTTGTAGTCATGAAGTAAGATGTTCAATCTAGATTGCTTAACTTCATATGTACCTTCATAGGTAATGCATAATCTGTCCCAAATTTCTTTACTAGTAGTGCAAGTAGAGACACACATGTAGTCCTCAGATTTCAGTACACAGAAAAAATAGTTCAAGCATTTACATTCAGTTGTGTTAAATCACGATCATCAAATGTCCATTCAGTAAAAGGAAGTTCAGTTTTATCACCATTAAAGAGTCTAAATGGTGTTTCAAAACCATCTTTAACAAGCATCCACATGCGATAATCAATTGATTGTAAAAAGGTAGACATACGAGTTTTCCAAAAATCAAAAGGTATGTTATTAAATAAAGGTGGACGAGTAATGGAATAACCTTCAGCAGTATTACGATTACCAAAGTTGGCCATGGATCAAAATTTAAAAGTTTTTAAACTTAATTTTTGAATCCCGCTCTGATACCACTTAAAAGTTCGTGAGGGGTGTTAAGCCCATATGAACTTGTCCCGAGGCTAACCAAGAGGGGGTGAATTGATTATTTTAAAAATTCATGAGCAAAAATGATTTAGAAAATTCTTTTTAAATGTTTTAACATAATTACAATTTTGCAATGATGTGCAGATGTTCACAATAATGAAATAATAATCACAATCACACAATCATAAATAGAAAAATAAATGCAAAAAATAATCAGAAAGAACACACCAGATTTTATAGTGGTTCGATCAACTTGACCTATGTCCACTCCCTGGAGCCTCCCCTCCTGATATTGCACTAACACTAAGTGACTCTCCTTCTGCTCCCATAGCAAGGCAGAGAAGCCTATACAAAACTCCTTTCCACCAACCCGATGAGGCAGAGAACCTAAACTCCTTTCGCTTCCTCCTAAAGCATGCAGAGAACCTGGACTCCTTTCACTTCCTCCTGAAGTAGGCAGAGAACATGCATCTTCTTGTAGATGATCCTCCCACAGAGACACTGACAAGACAAGAGACGACGACCGGAGAAGATGACTCAGACCCTTGCTTGGAGCAACCTTTGTGATCCCTCACAAACTCCCCCTCACGAGATCCTCTCTCTCTCTCTCTCCCAAGCTCTCTATCTCTCTCAAAAGGTTTTCTCTATAAAGGAAAGTGGTAAAAGATTTTTTTTGTTGAAAGAAAAAGATCTTAAATAGGAGGGCTCAAAAATTTCCCTAAATCTCAACTGGTCATCAAAGATCGTTCAGGATTATTGGTCGATCGTCCTGTACGATCAGTACAAAATTACATGAATCAGCTTGGACAATCTGGTTTCTCTAGATGATTTATAGACGAAATTTGTTCTAATCATCCCGTACGATTCTACGATCGTCTGGGATGATTAGTGTAAATCAGGAATTTTGTCCTGAAGATAGCTTGGGTTGTCAAGGGCAACCTATACTGGATGATCTCAAAATGACTTGATCGTCAAGGATGATATGTATATCATCCTGTATAATTAGTTCAAAAATGAGAATATCATCTTGCACACAGCTCGGGTCACACATCCAAAACATCCAGGATGATCTTAAAATGACTTGATCATCAGGGACGATATCACGATCGTCCCGTATGAATAGTTCAAAATCAGGAATATCATCCAGCACATTTCTCGGGTCATCCAGGTGAAGTGCTCTGGATGATCAGGATTTTGCATGTATCATCCAGGATGATCTTACGATCATTCAGGACGATATGATCGTATCAATCAAAAATTAATTACTTTCCTTAATCACCAGACTAATTTAGGCATGATTATAAAGGATCGTCCAGGATGATACACGTATCATACAGGGTGATTAGACCAAATCTCTAACAAAAAAAACTTACCTAACTTAATCTGGCGGCTGAGAATTTTTGATTTGAGCATATCATCTTGTATGATGGGCATATCATCTAGGATGATCTGCTTAATCAAACCGACTTAACATGGTCGCCCTAATTAGGGTTTCTATCTTCATTGGATCATCTAGGATGATATGAATATCATCTAGGATGATATAAACAAAATTTGAAACAAAAACTCTAACTCACTAAAACTCTCCCCCAGAGTGAGTGTGTGCAAGGTTACTTAGCTAGGGGATCAATTACATTACATTTGACTCAAGAAAGGGAAAAATGATAATTTTAACACATGCGGACCTGATCTTGAGTTGGCTTGAATTACATTTAATCTTTTGTACCTAAAATATTAGTCAATCAAAATAGAACACAGAAATGCTTATTATCATTAAAATTATAATCCTTAAATCCAGGTTTGCAACAGCATTTTCTTAAGTTTCCTATATGATGAATGGATTTTTTTAGAAACTTCAAGTAATTGATCGTAGGTTATCTCACATACCTCTTCTTGGTTAGACTGGCCACGATGTTCATTTGCCATCAAACACAAGTTAGTAGTCTCCTCTTCAGCTTAAGTCTTAGAGGAGTTAGATATAGAATCCACCTAGAAAGCCTTTTGGATCATCTTCTAATCCTTCCTGAACTTGGGTTTCTCCGCACCCTTCTCCTTACTTGGGTGAGCCTTATGTGTAGGACAATCAGCCTTTATATGTCTAGGCATCCTGCATTCAAAACAAACTGTATCAGAAGAACCTTTAAAATTTCTGCTACTCTTACCTTTGTTCCACTTCTGAAAGTTCTTGTTGAAAGTTCGAAAGGGATGTTAAGCCCTAGTGAACTAGTCCCGAGGCTAACCAAGAGGGGGGGTGAATTGGTTATTTAAAAATTTCACGATAACTACAAAAATCTTTTCGATACTTAGCAGCGGAAACAAGTAAACAATAACGAAAAGATCAACCAACGATATTCACCCAAGCAGTTTATATTGAAAAGTAAAATGCAAAAACTGAATCAGAAAAGCAAAACAGATTTTATAGTGGTTCGGTCAACTTGACCTACGTCCACTCCCCGGAGCCTCCCCTCCGGGTATTGCACTAAACGAAAGTGACTCTCCTTTTGCTCCCACAGCAAGGCGGAGAAGCCTGTACAAAACACCTCCTTTTCACCACACGGTGAGGCAGAGAACCCGACCTCCTTTCGCTTCCTCCTGAAGCAGGCAGAGAACCTACGAACTCCTTTTGCTTCCACCTGAAGCGGGCAGAGAACCCACGAACTCCTTTCGCTTCCTCCTGAAGCGGGCAGAGAACCCGGATCTTCTTGCGAACGATCCTCCCACGAAGAACACCGACTAGACGACAGACGACGAGCGGAGAAGACGACTCTTATCCGTGCTTGGAGCAACCTTAGTGAATCCCTCACTAACTCCCCCTCACAAGATCTCTTCTCTCTCTCCCAACTCTCTCTCTCTCTAGGATTTCTCAGGGAAGGAAGGCAGCAAAAGATTTTTCCAAATCTAGGAAAAAGTTCTTTTAAAGGAGGGCTTAAAATTTGCCCTAAATCTCAACTTGTCGGCCAAGATCGTCCAGGACGATCGGTAGATCATCCTGTACGATCAGTTCAAATTCAGCTGTTTCAGCCTGGACGATCTGGCTCTTCTGGACGATCAGTAGAAAAAGTTGTTCATATCGTCCCGTACGATCCTGAGATCGTCCGGGACGATTAGTTCAAATTGAAGGAAATCGTCCAGAAGACAGTTCGGATCGTCCAGAGAAATCTGTGCTGGACGACCAAAAAATGACTTGATCGACCCGGACGATAGGGTAATCGTCCGGTACGATTAGTTCAAAAAGGCCCCAAATTGTCCTGTACATAGTTCTGGACGTACAGCTGAAATGCACAAGACGATCACGATCGTCCAGGACGATGTGATCGTATCAATTAAACATTAATTGCTTTCCTTAATTACCAGACTAATTTAGGCATGATTGTAGTTAATCGTCCAAGACGATACACGTATCGTCCGGGACGATCAGACCAAAATACTTAAAATAAAACTTGCCTAACTTAATCTGGCGGCTGAGAATTTCTGATTTGGGAATATCGTCCCGTACGATCCGTAGATCGTCCAGGACGATCGGCTCAATCAGTCCTTCTTAACTTAGTCGCCCTAATTAGGGTTTCTGTTTTAACTGGATCGTCCAGGACGATGTGGATATCGTCCAGGACGATCTGAACAAAATTGCAACAGAAACTCTAATTCACTCAATCTCTCCCTCTGAGTGTGTGTGTGCAAGGTTACTTAGCTAGGGAATCAGTTACATTACAATTGACTCAATAAAAAGAAAAATCATGCATTTGACACACTTGGACCCGATCTTGAGTTGGCTTGAGTGGCTCGCGGTCTTTTGTGCCTGAAACAGATTAGCCAAGCAAAACACACTGGAAACATGTTTGTCATCATCAAAACCAGATTTGCAACACTTGTGTTTCTTCCTTAGAAAGCTTTTGAATTACCTAGTGATTAAGGCAACATCATCACTATCAGACCCGAAAGAATCAGTGTCAGTATCATTGGCCTTCAGCGCCAGAGTTTTCTCCTTCTCCTTCTCACCTGCATCAATCTGTTGTTGGTTCACTCCTTACTCGTAAGCAATGAGTGACCCAAGTAAGTTATCAATAGAATAAGTATTCAAATCTTTGGATTCAGTAATTGCAATTATCTTGGCATCATAAGAAGAAGGCAAATATCTCAGTATTTTGTTTACTTTTTCATAGTTAGTGAGTTCTCTTCCTACATTACGATAGCATTCGAAAGCCGCCTGATCGGCGGCATTCGGGAAGCGAGGATCTACATGTCCCCGGGACGAACTGGCCCCCTTTTGACGAGATCTTTTGCCACCAGCCATTAGGAAACCAGAGAGGAGGAAAGGAGAAGGAAAGTGGAGGAAAAACGGTGTGAAAAACATAAAGAAAACCGCTGTTTAAATAGAAAACGGGCGGATCGTCCCGTACGATCGCGGGATCGTCCGGGACGATGTGGTCATTTATGACGTTCTGGACGATTGGTCAAAAAGGCGGTCCAATCGTCCAGGACGATCAGAGATCGTCCGGGACGATTAGACATAGGCGATCGTCCCGAGGAGTCAGGCTGGACGACCGTTGATGAAAAGTATCGTCCAGGACGATTAGGTGGATCGTCCAGGACGATATGCAATAAATACGTCGGACGGGCCGAATTCCAATCGTCCAGTGGCTGACACGTGGATCGTCCAAGACGATGAGGTGGATCGTCCAGGACGATGGGCAATAATTGGTGCAATGTCAGCCGTTTGATCGTATCAAGAAGATATGGATCATATCGTCCAGGCCGATGTAATTATCGTCCAGGACGATCACCAATAATTGGGGTAGTTTCAGCAGCAGGAGCAGTGGGAATGATTTTGAATGAATCGTCCAGGACGATTTTTTGGATCGTCCAGGACGAAGATGATCGTCCAGGACGATAGGTTTATCGTCCAGGACGATGTGAAGAAAAGCAGAAAAGAATGGAGGATGAAGATGATCGATCAGGATCCAAAAAACACAACCATGAAATCAAAATCACAAAAAGACGAATAAAACTTACGTAAAAAACACATAGAAGTATTATTTTTTTTTTTTTTTTAATTTTTGATTAAACTGCTCTTAGAAAATCAGAATTTTTCCTTGACTTTAGATTTGAAAAACAATGACAGGACGATTGACAGCGCTGAAATCCAGAAAAGGTTGGAAATAATCAACGTTCGTAGCGCCGACCCCGGGCACCTTATCGATGCAAACCCCTTTCAAAACAAAAATCCGATTCAGAATAAAAGACATTAGATTTGAAAAGAAATCCTTTCAAGCCTCGTTCCAGAAAAATATCTGATATAATAGTGTTACAAAGTAAAAAATCAGAAATCAGGATTTTCAAGACTCAAGCTTTTGAAAATATTAAGTGGCGCACAGATTTTTCTAAGACATTTAATAATCTGAAAGGAAAGAAGGCTTGTGTTGGGCTCATTTTGTGCCTCTTTTGCAAATTGGTTGGCGCTTTGCGCATCTTTTGATTTTTGATACACTTTGTGTATCCAATTTGGCAATTTCGCATCTTTTCAGTTTTGGGCTCATTTTATGCCTCTTTTTCAAATTATCTAGCGCACTGCGCATCTTTTATAAGCTTTCTCCTTTTCATAATCATTAAAGAGTCTCAGCTGTGAGATTATCTTCCAGACATAGGAGATGACTCTCCGTAGTAAGGAAGAACGATTCACAAAACAAAACCCATACAACATATGATAAATGCAATCACTTGGTTTAGAAAATCAAACTAATGACTCAAGACTTTGAAAAACACTATTGATATGAGGCAGATTACTGTAGGAAGATAAAATAATCTCTATTTCAAAAACTAACATTTTAATTTTAAAAAGGATTTTTATTCAAAAGAAACTGTACACCAGTAAAGGAGTTAGAGGAAGAGAAACAATTATCAATGTTTCTTCCCTTTAACAGATTCAGCGAAGTCAATCACTGCTTATCAGCTTCCAAACCAAAACAAGGTAAAAACTCTCAGTCAAAATTCAGATCACCAAAAGTAGTGAGCGGTGATCAGATCTTGAAAAGCATAAAAAAAATAGATAGAAAATCATAGCAAAGTAAATACTCAAATCAAACTAACAAAAAGGGTAACACAGAAATCAGCAGAAGAAATAAAATCAATTGAAAGCAAATAATCAAACCAAAACTAACTAACAGAAATCAGAAATCACAATACAAAAACTAACTAACAGAAATCAGAATACCAATTATAACAATCATAAATCAGCAGTCATCAGAATCAAGCATTTATATCAATCACTCCTAATCTGGTTCTCAAAATGCTGAATGAGTCAAAGGCCAGTGGTTTAGTGAATATGTCAGCCAGCTGATTTTCAGTTGCTACGTGGTGTAGCTCAATGTCCCCTTTTGTAACATGGTCCCTAATGAAGTGATGCCTAATGTCAATGTGTTTGGTCCTAGAATGTTGGATTGGATTCTTAGGGATACAGATGGCACTAGTATTATCACACAGAACAGAAATTGTGCCAACAGGTACTCCTAAATCCAAGACTTGCTGCTTCAACCAAAGAACTTGGGCCACACAACTCCCTAAGGCAATGTACTCAGCTTCAGCAGTGGAAAGTGCAACTGAGTTCTATTTTCTACTGGACCAGGAGACTAACGACTGTCCTATAAATTGACAAGTCCCAGAAGTACTCTTCCTATCCACCCTACACCCCGCAAAGTCAGAATCAAAATATCCAATGATCTCAAAAGAGGTGCTGTGCCTAGGGTACCAAATTCCTAGGTTTGGGGTTCCTAAAAGATATCTAAGAATTCTCTTAACAGCAGTCAGGTGGGACTCTTTAGGATCAGCCTGAAACCTAGCACAAAGACAGACACTAAACATGATATCAGGTCGGCTAGCAGTCAGGTAAAGCAATGACCCTATTATCCCTCTATACTTCTTCTGATCAACAGATTTTCCCTTTGAATCCTTATCTAACAGAACTGAGGAGGGCATGGGAGTATTGATTGGCTTGGCTTTGTCCATTTTATATTTCTTCAAAATGTCCTTAGTGTATTTTGATTGATTGAGAAAGGTTCCATCATCCGTTTGCCTTATGCTAAACCCCAAAAAGTAGGACAATTCTCCCATCATACTCATCTCAAACTCTTTACTCATTATTTTAGAAAACTCTTCACATAAGTATTTATCAGAAGATCCAAAAATTATATCATCAACATAGATCTGGACAATGAGTAAGTCATCTCCTAATCTCCTCAGAAAAAGGGTGGTGTCTACGCTCCCCTTAACAAACTCTCTTTCTAACAGGAATGTGCTAAGCCTCTCATACCAAGCTCTGGGTGCCTGTTTCAATCCATATAAGGCCTTTTTTAATTTATAGACATGACTTGGATATTGGGAACTCTCAAAACCTGGGGGTTGTTCTACAAAAACATCTTCTTTAATTACCCCATTTAAAAAGGCACTCTTGACATCCATTTGAAACAGCTTAAATCCCTTATAATAGGCAAAGGCTAGTAGCACTCTAATGGCTTCCAATCTAGCTACAGGGGCAAAAGTTTCCTCAAAATCTATCCCTTCTATCTGATTATACCCCTTAGCCACCAATCTTGCCTTATTTCTCACCACCACACCAGAATCATTCATCTTATTCTTAAAGACCCACTTGGTTCCCACAATACTTTGATTTTTAGGTCTTTCTACTAACTCCCAAACATCATTCCTTACAAATTGATTCAATTCTTCCTGCATAGCTAAAATCCAAAATTCATCCGACAGGGCTTGATTGATGTTGGTGGGTTCAGTCATTGAGATAAAGGCAGAATGGTTTACTTCCTTCCTAAGTCCATGCCTAGTCCTAACACCTTCAGAAGGGTCTCCTAAGATCAGTTCTTTAGGATGACTCGAAGAATATCTCCAATCTCTAGGCAATGGGGTTTGAGGTTCTACCCTTTCCTCCAAATTTGTATTTCCAACTCCTTGGGTAACCTCAACAATCTCTTCATCTTCTACTTCAGATCTAGACTCCTTAGGATCAGATTCATCAAACACTACATGGGTTGTTTCTTCCACCACCAAAGTCCTCCTATTGAACACCCTAAAGGATTTCCCCACACTTGAATATCCTAAGAACACTCCTTCATCAGATTTGGGGTCAAATTTTCCTAAGGGTGACTTCCCGTTGTTCAGAATGAAAACCTTACAGCCAAAAACATAGAGGTGGGACAGATTTGGTGTTCTACCCTTAATGATCTCATAAGGTGTTTTGTTCAGTTTGACTCTCACATTCACCCTATTCAGCACATAACAGGCAGTGTTCACCGCTTCAGCCCAAAAGTATTTTGGAAGTGAATACTCGGCAAGCATGGCTCTAGCGGCTTCCACTAAGGTCCTGTTCTTCCTTTCAGCTACCCCGTTCTGCTGAGGGGTCCTAGGAGCTGAAAAATTGTGACTAATCCCATAATCCTTACAAAAACTTCCAAATCTTTCATTTTCAAACTCCCCTCCGTGATCACTATGGATGGTAATAATCTCACATCCTAACTTCTTCTGAATCCAAGTAGAGAAAGATTTAAACTCATCATATGACTCAGATTTGTGTGACAAAAACTTAACCCAAGTGAACCTTGAATAATCATCAACAATCACAAAACCATAGACTCTTCCCCCTAAGCTGGCAGTGCTAATGGGTCCAAAGAGGTCCATGTGAAGAACTTTTAAAGGTCTAGAGGTGCTAATGTCCTTAACAGAGTGAAAAGAGGACTGGACTTGCTTCCCCAACTGACAGGCATCACACAGGTGATCCTTAGTGAACTTAAGCTTGGGCACACCTCTAACTAAGTCCTTTTGGGTGACTCTCCTAAGGGTTTTCATACTGGCATGACACAATCTCCTATGCCATAACCAAGACTCATCAGCAGCAGTTTTTAAGCAAATTGAATTATCAGATTTAATGCTACTTACATCCAGCTTGTAGACGTTGTTGATCCTTTGCCCCTGCAAAACAACTTCATCATTTAAGCTTAAAATGCAGCC
This sequence comes from Dendrobium chrysotoxum, assembly GCA_019925795.1. Lineage (NCBI taxonomy): Eukaryota > Viridiplantae > Streptophyta > Magnoliopsida > Asparagales > Orchidaceae > Dendrobium > Dendrobium chrysotoxum. The sequence continues at coordinate 58,800,331 of CM034312.1, forward strand.
AGTGGGCAGGAATTTGATGTTGTATCCCTTGTCGCAGAGTTGACTGATGCTCAGCAGGTTGTGTTTCAGTCCATCTACAAGCAAAACATTATCAATCATAAAGTTCTTTGAATCACCAATTATACCTGTGCCTACCACCTTCCTGGTGGTGTTATCTCCAAGTGTAACCTTGCCTCCAGCTCTGGCCTCCAGCGAAATGAACTGATTTGCATCTCCAGTCATATGTCTAGAACATCCGCTATCCAGGTACCACATGCTCTCACGAGGTCTTGTGTGAGAGCACACCTACAAGATCATCAAATGTCAGTCTTAGGAACCCAAACAGGTTTGGGTTCCATCTTATGAAAAGAAGAATGCGATGCATGTGTGCTGTGCTATGCAACAGGCAGTTTGGGTCTCCACACCCAGTGTGTACTACGGTGAACAGTACAAGTGTGTGATATGTGTCCTAACATGCCACATGAAAAACATCTAACACCAGGAAAAGGATTAACTAAACGTCGTGAGTGATAGTGCCTCTTCCTAGTAGTGTATGAAATATGCTTTGAAGAACTTGCAACAGAATTTTTAAAAGGTGGCGGTGCATAAAATTGTTCAAAAGTAGGCGGTGTTTTGTTATTTTCAAAAGAACTGATTTTTACTTTCAAAAACTCAATGTGTTTGTTTAAACTTCCAATTTCAAATGTTTTTGCACTTTCAATACTTTCTAACTCAGATGCCAAATCATTCACTTTCTTAAAAGCAAGTTCTAATTCAACATGCGCTATTTTTAACAAGTTATGCTCAACAATTAAATCAGAATGCTTTTTATTCAGTTCATCAAACTCATCTAGTAAAGACATGTGATTGCTATCAATGGTGGAATGATCCTTAATCAACACTTCATGCTCTTTTTGCAAAGTCAGATAATCTAGTTTCAAACTAGCATGGGTTTTCTTAAGCTTCCTATATGATGTATGAATCTTTTCAGAAACTTCAAATAACTGATCGTAAGTAAGCTCACATACATCTTCCTGGTCGGACTGACCAGGGTGATCATCAGCCATCAAACACAAGTTTGTTTCCTCCTCTTCAGCTTCAGTCTCAGAAGAGTCGGATGCAGAGTCTGCCCAGAACGCCTTCTGAATCCGCTTCTTGTCCTTTCTGAACTTTGGTTTCTCCTCACCCTTCTCCTTGCTTGGGTGAGCTTTAAGTGTTGGACAATCAGCCTTTATGTGTCCAGGCTTCCTGCATTCAAAACAGATCGATTCAGATGAACCCTTAAAGTTTTTATTGGACTTACCCTTGTTCCACTTCTGATAGTTCTTATGTTTCTTCCTTAGAAAGCTTTTAAATTGCCTTGTGATTAAGGCAACATCATCGCTATCAGACCCGGAAGAGCTAGCATCTGAATCTTTGGCCTTTAGTGCCACTGTCTTCTCTCTCTTGCGTTCACCTGCATCAAGTTGCCTTTGGTTCACCCCTTGCTCGTAAGTAATGAGTGATCCAAGTAAGCTGTCAATAGAGTAAGTATTTAAATCTTTGGATTCAGTAATAGCAGTAATCTTAGCATCATAAGAAGCAGGCAAACATCTAAGAATCTTATTCACTCTTTAGTAGTTGGTAGGTTCTCTACCTAAAGCATGCAAAGAGGTAACAATCTGAGTGAACCTTGTGTACATTTCTGAAATAGTCTCACTAGGTTTCATGTGAAAAAGTTCGTAATCATGTAACAAGATGTTTAACCTAGACTGTTTGACTTCAGTTGTACCTTCATATGTTATACATAATCTATCCCAAATCTCTTTTCCCGTTGTACAAGTAGAAACACGCATATAGTCCTCAGATTTTAAAGCACAAAAGAAACAGTTCAAACATTTGGCATTTAACTGTGCTAAATCACGATCATCAAACGTCCAATCAGCAAACAGCAATTCAGTTTTCACATTGTTAACCATTCGAAAAGGTGGTTCGTATCCGTCCTTAACTAACATCCACATGCGATAATCAATAGACTGAAGAAAAGTAGACATGCGTGTTTTCCAAAAATCAAATGGAATGTTATCAAACAACGGTGGTCTAGTTATAGAATAACCTTCAGCAGTATTACGATTGTTACAGTTAGCCATGGATCAAATTCAAAAGTTTTTAAACAGAAATTTTGAATCCCGCTCTGATACCACTTGAAAGTTCGAAAGGGATGTTAAGCCCTAGTGAACTAGTCCCGAGGCTAACCAAGAGGGGGGGTGAATTGGTTATTTAAAAATTTCACGATAACTACAAAAATCTTTTCGATACTTAGCAGCGGAAACAAGTAAACAATAACGAAAAGATCAACCAACGATATTCACCCAAGCAGTTTATATTGAAAAGTAAAATGCAAAAACTGAATCAGAAAAGCAAAATAGATTTTATAGTGGTTCGGTCAACTTGACCTACGTCCACTCCCCGGAGCCTCCCCTCCGGGTATTGCACTAAACAAAAGTGACTCTCCTTTTGCTCCCACAGCAAGGCGGAGAAGCCTGTACAAAACACCTCCTTTTCACCACACGGTGAGGCAGAGAACCCGACCTCCTTTCGCTTCCTCCTGAAGCAGGTAGAGAACCTTCGAACTCCTTTTGCTTCCACCTGAAGCGGGCAGAGAACCCATGAACTCCTTTCGCTTCCTCCTGAAGCGGGCAGAGAACCCGGATCTTCTTGCGAACGATCCTCCCACGAAGAACACTGACTAGACGACAGACGACGAGCGGAGAAGACGACTCTGATCCGTGCTTGGAGCAACCTTAGTGAATCCCTCACTAACTCCCCCTCACAAGATCTCTTCTCTCTCTCCCAACTCTCTCTCTCTCTAGGATTTCTCAGGGAAGGAAGGCAGCAAAAGATTTTTCCAAATCTAGGAAAAAGTTCTTTTAAAGGAGGGCTTAAAATTTGCCCTAAATCTCAACTTGTCGGCCAAGATCGTCCAGGACGATCGGTAGATCGTCCTGTACGATCAGTTCAAATTCAGTTGTTTCAGCCTGGACGATCTGGCTCTTCTGGACGATCAGTAGAAAAAGTTGTTCATATCGTCCCGTACGATCCTGAGATCGTCCGGGACGATTAGTTCAAATTGAAGGAAATCGTCCAGAAGACAGTTCGGGTCGTCCAGAGAAATCTGTGCTGGACGACCAAAAAATGACTTGATCGACCCGGACGATAGGGTAATCGTCCGGTACGATTAGTTCAAAAAGGCCCCAAATCGTCCTGTACATAGTTCTGGACGTACAGCTGAAATGCACAAGACAATCACGATCGTCCGGGATGATCCTGCGATCGTCCAGGACGATGTGATCGTATCAATTAAACATTAATTGCTTTCCTTAATTACCAGACTAATTTAGGCATGATTGTAGTTAATCGTCCAGGACGATACACGTATCGTCCGGGACGATCAGACCAAAATACTTAAAATAAAACTTGCCTAACTTAATCTGGCGGCTGAGAATTTCTGATTTGGGAATATCGTCCCGTACGATCCGTAGATCGTCCAGGACGATCGGCTCAATCAGTCCTTCTTAACTTAGTCCCCCTAATTAGGGTTTCTGTTTTAACTGGATCGTCCAGGATGATGTGGATATCGTCCAGGACGATCTGAACAAAATTGCAACAGAAACTCTAATTCACTCAATCTCTCCCTCTGAGTGTGTGTGTGCAAGGTTACTTAGCTAGGGAATCAGTTACATTACAATTGACTCAATAAAAAGAAAAATCATACATTTGACACACTTGGACCCGATCTTGAGTTGGCTTGAGTGGCTCGCGGTCTTTTGTGCCTGAAACAGATTAGCCAAGCAAAACACACTGGAAACATGTTTGTCATCATTAAAACCAGATTTGCAACACTTGTGTTTCTTCCTTAGAAAGCTTTTGAATTACCTAGTGATTAAGGCAACATCATCACTATCAGACCTGAAAGAATCAGTGTCAGTATCATTGGCCTTCAGCGCCAGAGTTTTCTCCTTCTCCTTCTCACCTGCATCAATCTGTTGTTGGTTCACTCCTTACTCGTAAGCAATGAGTGACCCAAGTAAGTTATCAATAGAATAAGTATTCAAATCTTTGGATTCAATAATTGCAATTATCTTGGCATCATAAGAAGAAGGCAAATATCTCAGTATTTTGTTTACTTTTTCATAGTTAGTGAGTTCTCTTCCTAAAGCATATAGAGATGTGACAATTTGAGTGAACCTAGTATACATTTTAGATATGGACTCACTAGGTTTCATGTGAACGAGTTCATAGTCATGAAGTAGTATGTTTAACCTAGACTGTTTAACTTCAGATGTACCTTCATAGGTAATGCATAATCTATCATAAATTTCTTTACCGGTCATGCAAGTAGAGACACGCATGTAATCCTCATATTTTATAGCACAGAAAAAATAGTTCAAGCATTTGCATTCAGTTGTGCTAAATCATGATCATCAAAGGTTCCTTCGGTAAAAGGAAGTTCAGTTTTAATATCATTAACAAGTCTAAAAGGTGCTTCATAACCATCTTTTACCAGCATCCACATGCGATAATAAATAGATTGCAAAAAGGTGGACATGCGAGTTTTCCAAAAATCAAAAGGTATGTTAACAAACAAAGGTGGATGAGTGATAAAATAACCTTCAGCAGTATTTTTATAACCCAATTTAGCCATGGATCAAATTCAAAAGTTTTTCAAAACTAGATTTTATGAATCCCGCTCTGATACCACTTGAAAGTTTGTTAGGGATGTTAAGCCCTTCTGAACTAGTCCTGAGGCTAACCGAGAGGGGGGGTGAATTGATTATTTTAATAATTCGTGAGCAAAAATAATTTAGAAAAATCTTTTTAAATATTTTAAAACAATTGCAATTTCGCAATGATGTGCATATTATTAAGAATAATAGAATAATAATCACAATCACACGATCTTCAACAGAAAAATTAGTATAGAAAATAAATAGAAAGAATACACCAGATTTTATAGTGGTTCAGTCAACTTGACCTACATCAACTCCCCAGAGCCTTCCTTCCGGGTATTGCACTAGCACTAAGTGACTCTCCTTCTGCTCCCACATCAAGGTGGAGAAGTCTATACAAAACTCATTTCCACCAACCTAGTGAGGTAGAGAACCTGAACTCCTTTTGCTTCCTCCTAAAGTAGGCAGAGAACCTAGACTCCTTTCACTTCCTCCTAAAGCAGGCATAGAACCAAGATCTTCTTGCAAATGATCCTTCCACAGAGACACCAACAAGATAAGAGACGGTGACCGGAGAAGATGACTCAGATCCTTGCTTGGAGATACCTTTGTAAACACCTCACAAACTCCCCCTCATAAGATCCTCTCTCTCTCTCTCTCTCCCAAGCTCTCTCTCTCTCTCTCTCAACGTTCTCTCAGGCAAGAAAGGTGGCAAAAGATTTTTACGATTGAACAAAAAAGATCTTAAATAGGAGGGCTCAAAAATTGCCCTAAATTTCAATTGGTCATTAAAGGTCATCCAGGAGGATCGGTAGATCGTCCTATATAAATAGTGTAAAATAGTCCCTTTTAACCAGAACGATCTGGCTCTTCTGGATGATTAGAAGATAAATTCTATTCATATCATCCGGGACAATTTTGTGATCATCCTAGACGATTAGTTCAAATTAAGAATATCATCCAGAAGATAGCTCGGGATGTCCAGAAGAAAAGCCTGGAATATCTGAAGAAAATGTCTTGATCGTCCAGGACGATATGTATATCATCCTGTACGATTAGCTCAAAAAGACCAAAATCATCCAGCAGATTCCTCGAGTTGTATAGCCAAACCATGCTGGACGGTTTTAAAATGACCTGATCATCCAGGATGATATATATATCATCCTGTATGATTAGTTCAAAATCAAGAATATCATCCAGCACATTCCTCGGTTCGTCCAGGAAAAATGCTCTGGACAGTCAAGATTTTGTATGTATCGTCCAAGATGATCTTACGATCGTCCAGGATGATATGATCAAATCACTCAAACCTTAATCACTTTACTTAATCACCTGACTAATTTAGGCATGATTGTAATGGATCGTCCGGGATGATTAGACCAAATCTCTAAAAATATAAACTTACCTAACTTAATCTGGCGGCTGAGAATTTCTAATTTGAGCAAATCATCCTGTACGATGTATGTATCATCCATGATGATCTGCTTAATCAGACCGACTTAGCATGGTTGCCCTAATTAGGGTTTTTATTTTTAATGGATCATCCAGGATGATGTGAATATCGTCCAGGATGATTTGAAAAAAAATAGAATAGAAACTCTAACTCACTGAAACACTCCCCCTAAGTGTATTTGTGTAAGGTTACTTAGCTTGGGGATCCGTTACATTACATTTGACTCAAGAAAAATGAAAAAGTATATTAAACCTGAAATATAAATAGACTGACTCGATCTTGAGCTGGCTCGAACTGCATTTGATCCTGTAAACATGAAAGATTAGAACCTCAAACAGAAACGAAAGGTTTACTATCATCAAAATCATAGTCCTCAAAACTAGATTCGCAACATAATTCATAGGTTAATTGGCCATGGTGGGATCTATACTTTCAAATGGTCCATTGATTTGTGTTTTTAAAGCATTTTTATTATCCCAATTGGTTTACCCAAGTTATCCCATGGATTTGTCTTGCTCGTTTTAATATATAGGGACTAGAGCATCTAATGTAAGTGCTTTAATGGTTTAAATTTACTTAGGTTAGAAATTAGCTTAAAGAATCCTAGGTCAAGCCATGTGTCTAGCCCATGTGGGCTTAAGATTTGGTAAGCTAGGGTTAGTCCTTGGACACCTAATGGATAGTCCAAAGGGTTTTGAGGCCCTTGGATTGGTCTAGATCATTGATATTAAATTTTGGATGGTTTAGGATTAGTTTGATCAACCTAGGTTGACTTGGTTAATGAGGCTTGATAGGTCCAGGGGGTTGGGTCAAATCTAGTTCAAATATGATTTATAACATATTGGAAGTGGTCTTGGATCATGGCAAGGTTAGGCTATGAAGAGGTTTATGTAAAGTTCATTTATGAAGATTTGGGATTTATTGGGGTCTTGGTTAATCTTGGTTATCCACCGTCTACAAAAGTCTCATTTAGGTTTAGGCATGCATTATCAAATATTTAGAAGGGCATAGAGGGTTTGGTGAGGTTTATATAAGATTCCATACAAAGTTTAGGGTTTATGGTTCAAATGGGCATTAATGGTCCAAGTGACCATTGATGGTCAATTAGGCCTATTCAAAGTTTTATTTAGGTCTATACATGATCAGTAATGATTCTCAAATGCCTATGGCCCAAACCTAAGTCTTGGTTTGAATTTTTTAATAAGATTTATGCATCCAAAGTGTTTAGGATTTAATGGTGTTCATGGTTCAAACTAGGTGAGCTCTAGTAAACTAGGCTCAACCATGAACTGGATTGAGTTCAAATCACAGAAAGGTTAATTGTAAACACATTTATATGGCTTGGAAGAGTTTACAATATTGTTTGAACCAAAATGTTGGTTCAGTTGAAAGAGTTGTAAATATTTAAAGGTTTTTTAAGCATGAAAGACGCTTTGGTTTTTAAGGTTTATAAGGATATGGATGCCTCAAAAAGCGTAGATAAGATTTAGGGACATGTCAAATAAAGATCTGAATTATCAAACACAATTCAAAGGGCTTTACCAAGTCTTTGGCTTCAATTGAAAATTTCTCTTAAAAGGAAAAAAGTCAAAAGGGACATTAGGGTTTAAATCTGAACTGCATTTTGAGATTTTGATTTGACACTAAATTTTTATTGAAGGATTGAAATTGATTTAGAACCTTAAGTTTATTGAATGATTTATAATGGTTTGAAGAAAGATCTTGAGCTTTTTAAAGGATAATCGCTGGATGATTGAACCTTATTGAATGTTTGAGAGGTAATTAAGAATTCACCCTTAAATAATTGAATGATTAAATGTGAAAATTAATCGAAGTTCAATGTTGAATGTAGACGATGTTTAGGGTTTTGACCTCGTACATGGTCATAAATGATTCAAATCCATCCTTCTCTAATAAATGGAATAATGGTTTGGTAATTTTGGGAAATTTCCTAATGAACCCCTCATAGAAACTAGCATATTCTAAAAAATTCCTTACTCCTTTGATAGAGGTAGGAGGTGTTGCAACTTAGTTTTCAAAACTATATTTTATATCATGTGAGTTTTTGATGGTACCAAAATATTATTGTGTTGATTACTATTTCTCCTAACATATATTGAATATATTTAATTTGTGTTGTTTGTGTGTACTAATGTTTCAAGGAAATCATACTCCAGACTGTCGAAGACTTCAAGATAGTTAAATTAGGGTTTCTTGTAATTGAAGTCCGTACTTTTTCTATTTTTCTTGAGTCTGAGAGAGTGTGATTGTAATTGAGTAACTGTGCATACGCACACTGTGGGAGTGAGTCAATTTTTTTAAACTAATCGTACTGTATAATTCTTGAATCGTACTAGACAATTTGTCATGGTAGTTTCTCCCAAAAGGAAGTTAATCAAATCATCTTTGAAAAAAAATTTGTGTATTATTCGTACTATACAATCCTTAGTTTGTACAGACGATGCACAGAGTACGAAATGAGAGCATACCAGATCATTCCAGATGAACTTGTTAATCTTTGATCTACTCGTACTGTATGAATTATATTCATACGGTATGATATTATTTTGTACAGACAATTCACAGAGTAGAAATGAGGTCATCCACTTTCATGCCAAGAGAAATATAATTTGTTATAACTATTTATATTGTATGATGTCAGTTTGTATAGATGACTAACAGAGTATGAAATCAGGTTCATACACGATCGTACGAGATGAATGAGTTCATTTTTGAACTGTTCATACAGTACGATGTCAGTTCATAATACTAAATAAGGTTCGTACACAATATTACCAAACAAATGAGTTCATTTCTTGAACTGTTTGTACAGTATAATGTCAGTTCGTATGGATGATTCAGAGAGAACAAAATCAGGTTCGTACAGAATCGTATATAGATTTTTAACCTGTTCATACAATGATCATCGATCATACTGTATGATTGGACCAGTTCAAGTTGAAATTTTTTAGTTTTTTGGATAGTTTTTCTTATCTTTAATATATAAGTGTCCTAAAAACTGACACACAATAGATCTTGCTTCAAATTTTTTTCTTGAGAGTGGAAAGGGTATTTGGGAGACTGTTTTGGGAGTAGATAGTGAGAGATCTTGTAAGAAGAAATTGTGAGGGGATTCACATGGTTACTCAAAGGTGAGGATCTCTTGTTTGCTCCTTCAAAACTCTGCCCTACTTCCTTGAAGATTCTCGAGAGAAGTTTTTCAAAGGAGATTGGGTTCTCTGCCTTCACCAGAAGAGTAAGAAAGGACATTGGTTCTCTTCCGTCACGAGGAGGGTGAAAAAGAATGTTGGGTTCTCTGCCTTCACCAGGAGGGTGAAAATGGACGTTGGTTCTCTGCCATCACCAGGAGGGTAAAAAAGGACGTTGGTTCTCTGCCGTCACTAGGAGGGTGAAAAAGGATATTGGGTTCTCTGCGTTCATAAGGAGGGTGAAAAAGGATGACTTGGTACACTGCCATCACTTGGAGGGTCTAAAAGGCATCAGTTCTCTGCCACACCGGGTTGGGGTAAGAGAGTTTGTAAAGGCTTCTTTGCCTTACTTTGGGGGCAAAAGGAGAGACACTATTGTTTAGTACAATACCTGGAGAAGGAGTCTCTAAGGAGTGGACGTAGGTCTAGTTAGACCGAGCCACTATAAAATTTGGTGTTTTCTGTTCATTTACCTTTTTACTACATTTTTTTTTCTTTTTTAATTTTTTTTGTTGAGAAATATTTTTCTAAAAATCCATCATTGTATTGAATATATTTAATTGGTTTTCTAAAATCTAAGAAAATTTTTAAAATTACCAATTCACCCCCCCCCCCCCCCCCCCCCCTCTTGGTTAGCCCGGGGACAATTGTATTAGGTCTAACAACCTAATCGTACTTTCAGGAGCTGGAAAATTCATTTTAACTTAAATTTTTGCCTTGTCTACCTCCAAACTCTTCTTAGATATCTTATGGCCTCAAACAATACCTTATGAGGCTATTAATTTGTACTTCTCTCAATTGAACACTAAATTTGATTCTTCATATCACTTCGAAACCATAACAAGTTGCTCAAGGAAAGAATAAAATGAAATACTAAAAATAGAAAAGTTTTTCATTAAAATCTCATTTCCTTTCTTAATCAAATCTAAAAAGATAGACATCAAACACCTCAAAAATATTGCAGGGGGCATTGTACTATCCAAAAGGCATCCTATGTAAATAAAATGTACCATCTAGGCTAGTAAAATGGTTTTTTTTATCCTTAGGTGTTATAGAAATTTGATGATATCCTGAGTAGCCATCTAAGAACTAATAGAATGGATATTTCTCCAATCTATCAAGCATTTGGTTAATAAATGGCAAAGAAAAATGGTCTTTCCTAGTGTCCATATTTACCTTCCTATAGTCAATACGTATATTCTATTTCATGACTATTTTAGTGTGAATTAATTCATTCTTTTCTTTGATCAAAACTCTCAAGGCCCCTTTCTTAAGCACATAGAGAATGGGACTAACCCAAACACTATTAGAGATAGGATAAATAATGTCCTCATCAAGCCATGTAAGTATGTCTTTCTTTACAACCTCCTTCAAAGTAGGGTTCAATCTTCTTTATGAGTTAGCTTTTAGTTGGGGGTCTTCTCTACCAAGATCTTATGCATGGGAAATGATGGAGTAATACCCTAAATATCAGTTACTATCTAACCAAATTCTTTCTTCTAAGTTTTAAGAATTCTGATAAATTTACCCTCATGATCTTCTTCTAAATGAATAGATATAATCATAGGTAAGGTCAATCTGTCTCCTAAAAAACACATTTCAAATGGGTTGGCAAGGCTTTTAACTCTAAAATTGGTGCTTCTAAGATAGATAGCCTCCATAATTTCCCTAAAGAAGATGTGACTAATATCTCATATCTTTTCATAAAAACTCTAAGAGCATCATGGAGCACATAAACATTATCTCTCTAAATATCCCCCATGTCATCCTTAATCAATGAAATCCTTAGTGAACAATTAGTAGGCATCTCATCAAAAAATCACCCTTATAATCATCCACAAAATCCACTCTATAACACTAATCATCACTATGATCTTTGGAGAACTATATAAACTTAAGGACATTAATCATTACCAATTGGTCTTGTACTCTCATTGTTAACTCCCCCTTAAGCACATCAATAATCACCCTTCTTGTAGCTAGAAAAGGTCTACCCAAAATAATTAGAATCTCCCTATCTTTTTCCAAGTGTAATACAATAAAATCAACAAAGAGGATAAACTTATCAACATTCCCAACAAATCCTCTATCAGCCCCCTACGATATGTGAATGATCTATCTACTAACAAAAGGGTGACATGGTGCGTTGAACCACTCTTAAGTCAAGTCTTTTAAACATTGAAAGAGTCATAAGATTTATGCTTACTCTTATATCACATAGTGCTCTCCCAAAGAATTTGTCCCCTTTAGCATAATGAATAGTAAAATTACCAGGGTCCTTTAGCTTTTGATAGAGCTTCTTTTGTAAAATTGCATGAAACTCCTCAGTGAGAGCAATGGTCTCAAAGTCTCATAATTTTCACTTCTTGTTAAGGATGTAAGCTTGGCATAGATAGGTATTTGTTATAAGGCTTTTGCAAAAGAAATATTGATGGTCAATTTCTTAAACACTTCCAAAAATTTAGAGAATTGCCTAACTAAATTTTTTTCAAAAGTCTCTAGAGAAGTGGTGAGTTGGTCTTTCTACAACTTTTCTTATTGGCTTTTCTACTTTCTTCTATGGCTTGGGTTGTTCTATAGGTTGGGAGGAATCTATGGGTGCTTCCTCAAATTTACCTTTCTCCCTAACAACCTCCTCTAACTCTTTACCACACCTTAACTGAATAGCTTTGCACTGTTCTTTACCCTTATCCCTTAGATTAATCTAAATATTATTAGGAAGGGTGTTCCTTAGGGTCTATTATTTAAGGAATTAGCTAGCTACCCTAATTAATTTTCTATGTTTCTAATGGTAGTGGCTTATCTCTTAATGGGTCTCAATCTACCATACTAAGTCTTCTAATGAGGGCTTCATATCATTTTATTAATTACTAACATTGAAACCTAAAGAATAATTAGGCCTAGGGTGTCACAACCCGACCCGATATGACCCGATAACGCATAGGTCATACCATGTCTAATTGTGGCAAGACTGACCCCAAGATCTGGTTAGCAAAATACTAAAATAAAACTTTTAATTCATATGCTACACAGAGCCACTATTGAATGTAATATAAAGTGGAAGACTACTGAATCTCAACATAATTTTTTTAAATATTATCTAAAACATATATATAATGAAATCTATTTACAACAGTTCTTAGCAAAAGTGAGCACAAAAAAAATAAAAGCCAACCCTGTAAAAAATTAAAACTAACCAAAACATAAATACAACACAGATCAGAGCATGCTATCAAAACTACTCAGCTCGCTCTTTACCCTTCCTTAGGCCTGAAAATAAAAGCAAAAGCAAGAATGGCTAACACGGCTTAGTAGGCTATCATAACCTAAAATAGAAATCAATAACCAAAACCAAAAGAACTGAGATCATTATGCTAAATTATATACTGAAATTAAATATAATTAAATAAATTCTTAAATAAACTAAATTATAAGCAAATACTTTATAATAGAATCCCACCTTGGTAACCCATTGGCTCCGGCATAATAACACTTGGGTAACAGAATCTCACCAGCATAACATAATCCCGCCTCTGTCGCCCATTGGCACCGACATAACACAATCCCACCTAGGCAGCCCACTAGCGCTGGCATAATAAAATATCACCTCGCTCGCCCACTGGCACCGGCATAACAGAATCCTAGCTTGGTTGCCCATTGGTGCCAGCACCACATCATAACACATCATAACATATTTTTCAATGCATTTCATTAATTAAAGCACAATGGTAGACAACAGGAACACTACTAAGTAAAAAATTTATAATTTTGAAATATAAACAAATTACCAAAAATTTTATAAAGCATCATTATCAAGCTTTATATGAACTGAAGAATTATTTTTGGATGTCAAAATAAATTTCTGAGTAGAAAAAAATTACTGCTTTTTCAAAATCACCAGGCAAAAGGTTTATAGAATATACTTAAAATGTTCGTAATCATAATCTCTATAGCATATAAAAAGTTATGCGGTGAAAGTTTTACCAAAATAAAGTTATCGTCATTTTTCAATAACGGAAATGCAAATTAGATCAAAAAAATACTAAAAACACAAAATTATTGAAACCTAAAATAGAAAAAATGTAACCTACCTTGAGACAAGCAAATTTTCCATCTGTGTTGACAAGCAAAAATCGCTCTACGGCTGCCAAAATCCAAATTCTTTTTTCTCTCTCCTCTCTTTTCTCTTCATTCTCTCAAATTCCTCTATCATTTCACTCGTTTGGGAAAAAGCATGAAAATGAGTTTTTAATAAAATTTGAAATGACTTTGAACATCAGAACCTTAGATATTTTTATAAAATAATAATATAATAATAATATTTTAACAAATTTTTAGTATGAAATTTATAAAAATTCTATTATGGATTCTAAAAATTTTATAAAAATATCCATAAATAACTTATTTTATTTAGAAAATTTAGGTGAAATTTGTTTGCAAAATGGACACATAATGGTCCCAAAACACCCACTTGTACCATCAGGTGCTAATTTCTTAAGGAATTTCACTAGTGCCAAAAAATTATGAAAAAATTAGGGAAACTAAAACACAATAATAGAGAGGTAATTGAAAAGATAGTTTATGATTTAGACATAATATGGCTCCTGAATAAATTCTTGACTATTGTAGGTAAGAATATAGATTCCAAAATTTTGAGTTATAACAATCCACCCACCTTAAAAAAAATGTCGTCCTCGATATTCTCAAATCAAAATATGTCAGAATAAACCTGGATAGAGCTGTCTCATCTAAGATTCCTTCTCCCAAGCAACCTCTCTAGCGGACCTATTCTTCCACTACACCTTAACCATAGGAATCTATTTGCTCCTTAATTTTCTAGCATCAAACACCAAAATCCTATTTGGCACTTCTTTTTAGTGTAAACTCAGATGAACCTCCACATCATCGGCAGATAATCTCTTAGATACCCATTTTCTAGAAGAAGATACATGAAATACACTGTGTATACTCGATAAATAATCTGATAACAATAACCTGTAAACAGAACTACCAATCCTCTCAACAATCTTAAAAGGTCCAATGTACCTTGGACTCAGCTTATTGATTCTTCTAAGTCTACTAACTTCTTTCATCAAGCTGACTTTGACATAAACAAAATCACCAACCTGAAATTCTACTAGCCTGTATTTCTGATCATAATACTCCTTCTATTTATCCTATGCAGCTCTTAATCTTTCTCTGATCAGTTTTTTTATTGTAGTGTCATCCATAAAAGCTGATCCTATCACCTGTCTGTCACCCACCTCTGTCAAAGATAAAGGTGTCTAGCACTTACTACTATACAGGGCTTCATAAGGATCCATGCCAATAATGTCCTGATAGCTATTATTATATACAAACTTTATTAGTGGAATATGATCCTCCCAACTACCGCCAAAGTATAGAACAAAGAGTCTCAAAAGATCCTCCCGTACCTGAATAGCCCTTTTGGACTATCCATTTGTCTGCAGATGAAGAGTTATACTAAAATGCAATTTTGTACCTAATCCCTACTAAATGCCTCTCCATAATCTGGAAGTAAATCATCCATCACAATCGGATACAATCACCTTCGACACACCATGCATTCTGATAATGTCTCTAACATATTTTTATGACAATCTATCTATCAGATCAGAATCAAATGCTTTGACTTCATCAAATGATCAAAAATAACCTAAATTGCATCATGCCCCTGCCTCGATTTGGGAAAACCCATAGCAAAGTCCATCATCACCTCCTCCCATTTCCACTCAGGGATAGGTATTAACTGCACAAGACCACCTGGTCACTGATGCTCTAGCTTCACTAACTGACACCCCTCACACTTTGAAAGAAACTCAGCTATATCCTTCTTCAATCCAGGCTGCCAGAACAAACCTTTCAAATCTCTATATATTTTACTGCTTCCTAGATAAATAGAGTTGCCTGAGTAATGTGCCTCATATAGGATCTCAACTCTCAAATCACCAACAGAAGGAACCAATAATCTATCCTTGCAAAAAATGACTCTAGAATCAGATAAAGCAAGTTCATGTCTCTTACCAGCCTTAATATGACCACTCAACTTCAGATACTCCTTACCTAATTTTTGAGCTTCTTGAATTCTTTCATATAGTGTAGGCTAAATAATCATCTGAGCTAATAAATTTTGATATGTATCAGCAGATGCCACCTCTATCTATAATTTCTCCAAATCTTGAATAAGAATGTTTATAGAAGTAAGCAATGAAAGTGAAATACCCAAAGACTTCTTATTCAAAGCATATGCTACCACATTCACCTTAGCAGGCTGACACTAAATAGATAGTTTATAATCCTTGATCAGCTATAACAATCTTCTTTGCTCAAATTTGAAAGTTTGTTAAGGATGTTAAGCCCTTATGAACTAGCTCGAGGCTAACCAAGAGGGGGGGTGAATTGGTAGTTTTAAAAATTTATGAGAAAAAATTGTTTTACAAACCTTTTCAGATGTTTTAAAATAATTATAATTTTGCGATGATGTGAAGATAATTAATCAACCAAAATAATAACTTTAATCACACGAGCATCCACAGAAAAATAAAGTGTTAAAATTAAAAAGCAGAATGATAAAAGAAAGTACATACTAGATTTTATAGTGGTTCGATCAACTTGACCTACGTCTACTCCCCATAGCCTCCCCTCCAGGTATTGCACTAAAACTAAGTGACTCTCCTTCTGCTCCCACAGCAAGGCTAAGAAACCTTAACAAAACTCCATTTCACCAACCCGGTGAGGCAGAGAACCTAGACTCCTTTTGCTTCCTCCTGAAGCAGGAATAGAACCTTACCTCCTTTCTCTTCCTCCTGAAGTGGACAGAGAACCTTACCTCCTTTCGCTTCCTCCTGAAGCAGGTAGAGAACCTTAATCTTTTTGTAGATAATCCTTCCTACAGAGACACCAATGGATAAGGGATGACGACTGGAGATGAAAACTAAAATCCTTGCTTGGAGTAACCTTTGTGAACACCTCACAAACGCCCCATCATGAGATTCTCTCTCTCTCCCAAGCTCTCCCTCTCTCTCTGAAGGCTCTCTCAGGAAAGGACTGCGATAAAAGATTTTCACAGTAGTAAAATAAAGACCTTAAATAGAAGGGCTCAAAAATTACCCTAAATTTCAACGTGCCATCAAAGATCGTCCTGTACAATTAGTATAAATCAGACCCTTTTGGCCTGGATGATCTGGTTCATCTGGATGATTAGTAGACATGCTTTGTTCTGATTATTTGAGATGATTTTATGATCGTCCTGGATGAGTAGTTTAAATCAGGAATATCATCCAGCAGATAATTCGTGTTGTCCAGGAGAAAAGTCTAGATGATCTAAAAAAAAGGACTTAATCATCCAGGATAATATATCTATCATCCTATACGATTTGTTCAAAAATGGCCAATATCATCCGGCACACAGTTGGGGTCGTACAGGACAACCATATTGGATGATTTTAAAATGACTTGATTATCCAGAACGATATTGCTATCATCTTGTATGATTAATTCAAAATCAGGAATATCATTTGGTAGATAGTTCGGGCCGTCCAGGTGAAATACACTGGACGATCAGGATTTCTAATTGAACGTCCAAGATAATCTTCTAAGCATCCAGGAATATGTAATAGATCAATTAATCCTTAATTACTTTCTTAATCACCTCACTAATTTAGGCATGATTGTAATGAATCATCCAGGATGATACATATATCGTCCAGGACGATTAGACCAAAATACTAAAAATAAAAACTTGCCTAACATAGTCTGGCGGCTAAGAATTTTTTATTTGAGCATATCATCCTATACGATGTACGTATCATCCAGGATGATCTACTTAAATAGACTGACTTAACATTGCTTCCCTAATTAGGGTTTCTATTTAAAATGGATTGTTTAGGATGATATCACTATCGTCCAGGATGATATGAACAAAATCAAAATAAAAACTCTAACTCACTAAAAATCTCCCCCTGAGTGTGTGTGTGTAAGGTTACTTAGCTTGGCGATCCATTACATTATATTTGACTCAAGAAAGGTGAAAAATTACATTGAACCTGAACAAATACAGACTGACTCGATCTTGAGTTGGCTTGAATTGCAATTAATCTTGTGAACCTAAAAGGTTAGGCACTCAAACAGAAGCATAAATATTTGTTATCATCAAAAGCATAATCCTTGAATCTAGATTTGCAACAAAATTCAGATCATTCTGAGTAAAAATATACTTTAAACTCTGATGGTTAGTAAAGATCTTGCATCTCACTTTGTATAAGTAATGCCTTTAAATCTTCAATGCAAATATAAATAGCAGCTAACTCAAGATCATATGTCAGATAGTTCCTCTCATATCTTTCAACTACCAAGATGCATACACAATCACTCTACCATGCTGCATCACCACATATCCCAAACCTTTCAATTATGTATCACTAAAAACCTGGAACCCCTTAGTGCCTGAAGGAATAGTTAAAATCATAGCAGAGGTCAAACAATTATTTAGCAACTGAAAACTCTCCTCACACTTTGGAGTCTATATGAAAATTACTAACTTCTCAGTCAATCTCATCAAAGTTAAACAAATATGAGAAAACCCTTAAACAAACTTCAGATAATAGCTAGCCAAGCCTAAAAAATATGAACCTCAGAAACTGTAGTAGGCCTTGGCCAATCAAAAATTGCCAGAATCTTCTAGGGATCTACTAAAATGCCTGCACTGCTCACTACAAACCCCAAAAATAAAATGCTCCTCATCCAGAACTCACACTTTGAGAACTTAGCATATAATTGATGTTGCCTTATAATATCCAGAGCAGTCCTCAAGTTAGTTGCATGCTCCTCCTCAGATCTAGAATAAATCAGAATATCATCTATAACGATCACAAACTGGTCACAATACTTCCTGAAAATCTTATTCATTAAATCCATGAAGAATGCTAGTGCATTAGTTACTCTGAATGGTAAGACTGAAAACTAAAAATGTCCGTACCTCATACTAAATGTAGTCTTCATCACATCTTTTGCCCTTACCTTCAACTGATGATAACCTGATCGCAAATCAGTCATAGAAAGTACTCAACATCTAGCTGAATGATCAAACAAATCATCAGTCCTAGACAAAGGATACTTATTTTTGATAGTGACTTTGTTCGACTCCTTGTAACCAATATACATGCGCGTCATACTGTCTTTTTTCTTCATAAATAGAATAGGTGCTCCTCACAAAGACACACTAGGGTGGATGAATCCCCTATCAACTAACTCCTAAAGGTAAACTTTTAACTCCTGAACCTCCTTAGATACCATTCTATATGGATCCTTAGAGATCAGAGCATTACCCAAAAAAAGATCGATACAGAACTCTATCTCTCTATGTAATAGTAAAGTCACTAATTCCTCCAGGAAGACTCCTAGAAACTCCCAAACTATAGGAATACTACTCACAAAATCAAAAAAGAGTCTCACATCTCTGACAGATGCTAAAAAAATCTAGGACACCTTTTCTCCAATGTTTATCCACTTTTAGATAAAAAATTAGACAAGAAAGAACACCTTTGATTCCCTAAAATATGAAGCTCTCACCATTCTGATATAAAGTCACTTTATACTTCAAGAAATCAATTTGAGCCCCATATCGACTCATCCATCCCATACCCAAAATGACATCAAATACAAAAAATATGTAGTAAAATTAAATCAAATCTCCAAACTCTATCAAAAAATTCCAAAATAACAAAAATAAACCCTACTAGCTACCATTTCATCTCCCATGGACAAAAGTACAAACAAAGAAATAAGTAATAATATGGAAGAAAAACTGAGAGAATCAAAATATTATTCAGACATAAAAGAATGGCTCACAATAATCAAATAAAATATGACAAGGAGATGCATAAATATAAGTCGTACCTATCACAACATCTAGGGACTTACTAGCCTCTTGCTGCATTAGACTATAAACTCGTGGAGACACTGTGGTCAAAGTAACAAAACTACCTACACCTCGTGAACCTCCAAAAGGTTGACCTAGTGATACCGGACCAACAACTTGGCTACCAAAAGCCTCAATATATGTTCATGGTGGTACTACCCTTGGCTTACCCATAGTCGATTGTGTAGAGCCTCTGAAGTCAGAATGGCTATCAAAACCACCTTGTGGATACTCAGCAATCCTTTGTCCAAACTGTCTAGAGTAAAAAGACCAGCCTGATACTCCATAATACTGACCATTATGCCTTCTACCACACTACTAACATAATGGGGCCTCACTCACTGAACCCCAGAACTAACAACACTGCCTCTATCTAATCTAGAAGAAATTAACCTCTCCTTTTGAACTCAACAGGTCCAAACCCACTCTGCTTCCCAAAATGGCTACAACTAGCTATCTCACTACTATATCCCTTCTTGCTTGCAGTCCTTCACTGCTGTATTGCTACCAGATTAGTCTCTATCCTCATAGCCTTTTTGAATAACTAAGCAAAGACTATAATATCCTGTGCCAACAGTGGATGCCTCAAAGCATATCGGAGTCCCTCCAAAAATTAATAACACTTTTCCTCAGAAGTGCTAATTAACTATGGAGCATACTTGGAGAGAGCAATAAACTCTGCCTCATACTGCATCACTGGCTCACTTCCCTGAATCAATTTCAAAAAAGAGCTCTGTAACTATCTCCTAGCGAATGGAGGTATAAACCTTGTCCTAAATGACACAATAAACTTATCCTAAGTAATCAGGGTGTTTGTATAACCATGAAACTTCTCTCTTTGTTGTCTCAACCACTAGTGATCTACCTTACCAACAAATAAAAATATAGCTAATACAACTCTTCTCTCAGAATGATAATGCATCCCATACAGAGTCTTCTCTATCCTCATCAGCCAATCCTTAACTACTCTAATCTTAATAACACCTAAAAGTCTAGGAGGCTATAATCACATGAAATTCTATAAATATATATCCCTATCATCAGATTGGGTACCAACAACCTGTGTGTGAGCTTCACCATCTAGATGTGCTACTATACCTATAATTTTAGAAATCACCTCACAACGGATCACAAGAGTTATACCTTGAACCTGAGCTGCCTAACAGGAACTTTGACCATGCTATCCAAATTACTCAGTTCGCTCCTTACCTTTCGTCAGGCCTGAAAATAAAAGCAACAACAGGAATAAGCTAACATGGCTTGATAGGCAATTATAGCCTAAAATAGAAATTAATAACCAAAATAAAAAGAATTGAGATCATTGTGTTAAATCATATATTGAAATTAAATATAATTAAATAAATATTGAAATGAATTGAATTATAAACAAATACTTCATAATAGAATCCCACCTTAGCAGCCCATTGGCTAGGCATAATAGCACTTAGGTAACAAAATCTCACTGACATAAAATAATCCCACCCTAGTTGCCCACTAGCGCCAGCATAATAGAATCCCACCTCAGCCGCCCACTAGCGCTGGAATAATAGAATCCAGCCTCGGTTGACCATTGGCGCCAGCATAACAGAACCCCACCTCAACCGCCCACTAGCGCCTACATCACATCACATCACAACACTTCATAATATATTTTTCAGTGCATTTCATCAATTAAAGAAAAATTGAACTGAATTTAAAAAACTATAAAAATGACCCAATGGTAGAAAACAGGAATACTACAGAGTAAAAATTCATAATTTCTAAACATAACCAAATTACCACAAATTATGTAAATTATCATTTTGAAGCTTTATTGAATTGAAGAACTATTTTTAGATGTCTAAATAAATTTTTTAGTAGGCCAAAATTGCTTCTTTTCAGAATCCCCCAGCAAAATATTTCAAGAATATACTCAAAATATTCGTAATCATAATCTCTCTAACATATAAGAATTTACTCGATGAAAGTTTTACCAAAATAAAGTTATCATCATTTTTCAGTAACAGAAGTACAAAATTGATCAAAAACAACCAAAAAACAAAATTATTGAAATATGAAATAGGTAAAACGTAACCTACCTTGACACGAGCAACTTTCCCAATTGGACTTACTGATGAAAATCGTTCAATGGCAGACAAAATCCAAATTCCTTTTTCTCTCTCCTCTCTTTTCCCTTATTTCTCTCAAATTCCTCTTTTTCATTTCACTGGTCTGGCAAAAACATGAAAATGAGCTTTTTAATAAAATTTGAAATGACTTTAAACTTTAGCGACTTTATATATTTTTATAAAATAACATTATAATAATAATATGTTAATGAATTTTAGTATAAAATTTATAGAAATTCTTTTACAAATTCTAAAAATTTTATAAAATGCCCATAAATAGCTTATTTCCTTTAGAAAATTTAGGTGAAATTGGTTTGAAAAATGGACACCTGATGGTCCCAAAACTCCACTTGTACCGTCAGGTGCCAATTTCTTAAGAATTTTACGTGCCCAAAAAATTATGAAAAAATTAAAGAAACTAAAACACTACAATAGAGATGTTATGGAAAAGATGATTTATGATTTGAGCTTTATGGCTCCTAAAGAAATTCTTGACTGTTGTAGGTAAAAATACAGTTTTCAAAATTTTGAGTTTTAACATAGAGTTTCCAAAATTTTGTTAAGTCTTGTTCCAATTCCCTATATTATTTGGTTGGTTGTTATTCCAATTACTACCCCCATTTGGTTATTATTCCAATAAAAACTTAGGTGGCTCTTCCAACTAGGGTTATAAGTGTTAAAGTAAGGTTTATTCGGCTTATTAATAAAGATATATAAGGTGATCCATAAAGGCTCTTATCTACAAACATGGGTGCTTCCTAAGTTGAACTAACTCCATGATTATCAAATTTCCATGAAATGGAAGTAACTTGGGTAGACAAAATAGATAAATCATCAAACTCATAAACTGGTAAACTTTTAGGATTGACTCCATTAGAAGGCCATTGGAAGTTATTATGGACATCTCTTCAATTAAAGTATAAGCTTCATCAAAGGACTTGGACATTAATGAAACTCCAGCAGCAACATCTATAGCTAACCTAAGGGATCCTACTAGTCCACATAAAAGGTCTAGATAATTAACAAATCTGGCAAAGCATGATATAGAAAATTCCTAATTAACTTGTTAAATCTTTCTCATGCCTTATAAATAGATTGCCCATGTAATTTAGTAAAAAATGTGATTGCATGCCTATGTTTTGCTATTTTAGATAAAGGAAAATATTTTCTAAGAACCTATGGGTTAAATCATTCTAGGTAGTAACAGATTATGATGGTAAGTAATTCAACCACATCTTTGCTTTATCTCTTAAGGAAAATGAGAATAATCTAAGTCTAACAGTGTCATTATAGTCTCTAATATACTTAAATGTTACACAAATTTATAAGAAACTTATAAGATGTAAGTTAGAATCCTCTTTAGGAGTTCCCCTAAACTATAAGTTTTATACCAACTAGAAAATCACAAGTTCAACTTCAAAATTATTAACTTGAATATTAGGTCTACTTAAATGCTAGTTGAAAGTTCATTAGGGTGGTTAAATCCTAAAGAAATAGTCTTGAGGCTAACAAGAGGGGGGTGAATTGATTATTTATAATTTTCCTTAAGAAAAAAGAAAATCTTTTTGAAATCTTTTTGAATATTTTAAAAACAAACAACTTATGCAAAATTAGATAACAAAATAAGAGATTTCAACCACAGATCAGATCACAAAAAAATGTGAAAATTAAATGCAGAAAAATAATTAGAAATAACACACTAGATTTATAGTGGTTCGGCCAACTTGGCCTATGTCCACTCCCCAAAAACCTCCTTTCTAGGTATTGCAATAAAAGTAGTGACTCTCCTTTAGCCCCCACGGTAAGGCAGAGAAGCCCTTACAAAATCTTTCCACTGACTCGGTGAGGTAGAGAACCTTGAATCCTTTTACTTCCTCTAGGAGTAGGCAGAGAACCGGAAAATCCTTTTTCACCCTCCTGTTGAAGGTAGAGAACCTTGAATCCCTTTACTCCCTCTTGGAGTAAGCAGAGAACCTGAGAATTCTTTTTAACCCACATGGTGAAGGTAGAGAACCTGGATCTGATACTAATGAAGATTTCCCTTAGAGCCACCAA
This sequence comes from Dendrobium chrysotoxum, assembly GCA_019925795.1. Classification (NCBI taxonomy): domain Eukaryota; kingdom Viridiplantae; phylum Streptophyta; class Magnoliopsida; order Asparagales; family Orchidaceae; genus Dendrobium; species Dendrobium chrysotoxum. The sequence continues at coordinate 58,823,784 of CM034312.1, forward strand.
GGAACAAGGTTAGCAACTTGAAGAAGATGATAAACACCATGCTTGGAGAAACCTTTGTGAATCCATCATAACTCCCCTTATCAAGGATCTCTCTCTCAAGCTCTCCCTCTTCCTTCTCTAAGGGCTCTCTTAGATCTCCTCTACACCAAAAGATTAACTTAAGGGTTAATATAATTACTTAAATAGGAAGCCTTAAATAGAAGCCCGAATTTTTAATTCTGCACTTCTCATCATCTAGGATGATCCCTAGATCGTCGTGTACGATTAGTACAAAATAACTCTTTCAGCCAGGATGATCACCTTTTCTCTGTACGATCAGTATAAGTATTTTGTTCAAATCATCCTATATGATTTAGCGATCATTCAGGATGATTAGTTCAAGATACTATATTGATCATCCAGTATGACATGGGATGATCGGTGACGATCGACTTATCATCCTGCAACCCTCTCGGCACATCAAGGACGATCATCTGGATGATTAAAAGAAAATTATGGTTTTCATCTTGGATGATAGGGGATCGTCCTATAAAATATAAAAGATTATCCAGTATGATCCAAGTAGATTATCCTGTATGATATGATTGATCAATCTAACCATAATTAGTTTCCTAATCATAGGATCAATTTAGGCATGATTATAATAAATCATCCAGGATGATGCATATCATCTTGTACGATTAGAACAAAATTTGAAAAATAAAATATTACCAAAATTGTGATTAGCTGCTATTTTTTGCGATCTGAACTGATCATCCTATACGATCTGAATCATCCAGGATGATTAGTTAAGCAAACTTAATTACTTGGGATGACCTAATTAGGGTTTTTATTTTTAACTGATCGTCCAAAATAATTTGAAATCATCCTATATGATATGGTCAAAAAATAAAAAAATCTCTAACTCACCAAATTACTCCCCCTGAGTGTGTGTGTGCATAGTTACTTAGCTTGGGATCCACCAGATACAAGATTTGACTCAAGAAAGGTTAAAATATATTGAGCTTAAAATTATAGACAGGCTCAACCCTAGTCTATCTGATCCAGTAGTAAGGAAATAATAATATCTCTTATCATCAAAATCATTGTACTTGGGCCTATATTTGCAACACTAGTAATGTCTTCTACCATTGGATTTGCATATTCCCTTAAAGATTTAGGTTGGTCTTCTTCATGAACTAGGTTTGTCATGTTTAATTCTTCTTTAATTTTTACTTTTTTTAATTTTTTAATAATCTTTTTGTTTTTGGATTAAATAATAATTCTTCTAAATTATTTTGACCAAGCATGCAACAACAGATATAATAGGGAAACAAAACTTCTACAGTATAAAATAAGTAAAGGGATCAATCAATATAATTTTTAATAGTAAATTTTATGAAACACCACACATAAAAAAAATACCTTCTACACCAAAATCAATTTATGATGCAACAAAAAATAGCCTTACAAACACAAATAAGATAAACATAAATAGAAATATTAATAAATGTTCAATTCTCCAAGTAATAAAAAATAAATAAAGAGATAAAATGTCTAAGTTTCTTTGTAACCAAGCCAAAAACTTGATTGCCACTGCCCACACTATACTAAACTAGGGTTTCTAATGGATTTCTACACAAGTACATGTGTCGTGCCAAGTAGTTCAATGATGAGTTGAGTATCATTCCCATGAGGATATAGACTAATCTCAAAATTTTTTACTTCTCTACCACTTCTACTAATTACAAAATTTATCTTACCAAATAATTAATTTTTTAAGATGATAGAAGTAGCCACTAAAGATTACAAAGATGAAATTCTTAATGAAAATATCATGAAATTATAATAGTTAAGAGCATATGTTTACATATATTTATCCCCATATATATACTATGAATTAGAGTATATGTAACTCCTCTTCTTTGTCGAGTTCATAGAAGTTTCTAGCAAAGATACACTTCACCATAATTAATCTATCTCCTTAAAAATCAAAAAATTGTATCCACCATATGTATATGCATGGAAGAATTCAATTCTAATTCCCCTAATTAATTTCACTACACCTCCATTATGGTTATAGATAACCATAGATCTTAACTTTGAGTAAGGCATATATACAAATTAAATTAAGCACATAGGAACTAGAAAAAACATTTCAAAATTTAAAAAATATTTTGATCTAATCTACATAAAGTTTCTCTTAACATATCATAAGCATAGAAATAAACTTTGCAAATTTTGAAATTAGCATAAACAAAACAAAATTCATTCCAATATAAAAAGAAAATACTATATTTGAGTTTAAAGGAAGAGATAGAACTAGGGTTTCTTACAATAATAGATATAGACTCTCCTTGTCTACTATTTTCTCTTTCTTTTTGCTTACACACACTTGCCCTTACTACTAGACTATGCCTAACACTAGGTACATGTGATAAATTTGCTAGTGATGGGGCATGCGGCTCAGATTGGATGGAGTGTGTTCAATTCATGATTAAATTTAAGCACTGGGATGAAATATGCTATGCTTAGTTTTTTTCATTGATATGCAATACACCTTAAATATGTAAGTGCACATGTTAATCAAGTAATAAAGTTATTGAGAGAGTGTTGATCCCACAAGAAAGTAATCTGCTAACATGTAAGTAAACTAGTATTGCATACTACAACCATAATGTTTATCTTACAAATTAAAGATAAGGGTTGAGATTATGTCACTATAGATTATTGCAAGAGAAAAGATAAGATATAGGATTTAAAAAATATTTTGGACTAATAATGCAAATTACTAATGTTTTCCTAATAAGACTCTCTATTGTTGATGTGGAACAAAGCATATGCATCCCTAGAGATTTATCAAGCTTATAGGGATGTAAAGGGTGATTTATAGCCTTCCTACAATGATTGTATCTCCTTAGACCCATGAATGTAAAACTTCATATATCTAAGCATGCAAGCATTCTATTCCATTACTCCTATTTGTTCTAATATTCCTTCACCAAGGCAATATATAACACTAGTTTTTAACTACATACATGGCCTCTATATACATTAAATTAAGTTTGAGAGACATTGAAAGAATCCATTGCTCATTCTAACCACTAGAATCTACATTAGTATTAACATTTCATTCAAATCATTAGTCTAAAACTAAGGAATTAGCCAATCATGATATGCAAAAGAAGCAAACAAGATTTTGTTACTTGCATAAAACATAAAATATATAAGTAAAAGTTATTTCAAATGTTACTCGGATAGGACAAATGCACTCTCCATGCTCCTTTCTCCTTGAAATGTATGATTACTTATAAGAGATGAGCTAATAATTTAGAAATGTAGTATCCTACTCTCTAATGGCCTCCCTTAGATTTTACTCAAAGGGTGCACTATAGTCTAAATTGAACTTGAAGAAAATAATGGTAGAAAAGTAATAGAACTAATAGAACTCTCCACTAAAATGAAAAGAAAACTATTTATATTTTTATATAATAGAATCAGGCACTACAGTGCTTGACATGGTGGAGCCACGCCATTATCAAATGAAATAGCATCTTGATGCTGCTGGGTTTGCTCTATTGTGGCACTCTACTGACTCAGCACATCTAATCACTGAATTGGTGGATCATTTGCCTAATTCGATACAGCTCTATCTTTTATCAATTGATCCATCAAAGCATTAAAAAAGTTGAGCATTGTAGGACTTGAACATGCAATTTAGTGTTGTGATAATGTAATGTTCGATGCTCCGATGCTCAAATTCCAGAGACTCAGGTGTTATTACAAACAAAATAAAATGAATTGACCACTGATTTGCTTTATGGTTTCTTTAGACAAATCTTCCTAGCCAATATTAACTATCTCAGAATATAGACTACTACTTTACTATCGACTTGAGAAGAGAAATAAATTTATTTTCATAATAAAACTCAATATAGGGAATGCAAAAATCATCATGAAGGGTAAAATTTGCATTCACTTATTATTTTGAGAATGAAACTAACCAAGGATTAGCTTTATTCTGTGTCCAAAGAATTTTTATCCTATTTCAGTGAGTTAAAATAGGGTTTATTTAAATCTGGGTCCTTTAATTCCCAAAGAGGCAAGCCTCTTATATCTCCAAAGAGAAAACTTTTGATTAAAATAGAGACTAGAATTATTTTTTTATTTTAAAAAAAGCTTATTATAATTGATTTAAATATTTAAATGCTTCAATCAATCATTTTTAAAATTCTTTTTAAATTTATAAATTTATTTAGAAGGTCAAGATAATCCCGCGGAAGGAAGTTCGAGAGGTGTAAATGTATTTGGACTTATGCTCATTTGGAGTGCACTGCCACCTAACCACCTAAGAACATAATTTTGAAATCATGAATTCCATGTCTGATGCATGCATTATGATGGCTATTCTATTATTGAAATCAAGGATTTTAATTTAGTTATAGAATCAAAGTTTAGTAACATGAATCAGATCAAATGCTCCTAGCTAATGAAATTTTAATACAATAGATACCCTTAACTCCCTAAACTCTAAGTTTTATCTTTTTAACCTAAACTAAATGGTCTAATAGCTAAGTTCAAATTTTCTAAAAAAATCTCGCAGCATAACTGCCCTAACCTATAGAAAAATTACGACGGCCTCATCACTCAGGCTCTTCATTCCTTGTCAAATTGTCTAATAGCTAAGTTTTGGGCTAGTGTATAATTTAGAAAGTAAAATGCATGTATATATGCATGTCAAGCTAAAAGTGTTTGTGTATATTTTACCACTATTGTATCATCCTAGAACTAGTAGACAAATCCTACAAAGTTTATGACATATACACCAAAAGAAACATATGAAAAGGAGTACCCTTTAATGCAATCTACTAACCATATTAATGCAATGCATGTATATGAAGCAATGTATGAAAGAGTAACAAGTGTAGAAGATAATTTTCATTTTATTTATAGAAGGTATTTGTACAACCCAGGGTCTATAGGAAAGTATGGTGGCAGTCTCAACCACAAAAAACCTAGTTTTCTATACCTATGAAATGTATATATTTAAATGCACTTACTTATCATCTTTTGACTTTAGGTCTTCTTATAAATTTCCAAAAGAGCATACCCTCCAGGAGAGAGGAAGCTATATGTAATAAACTGAACTCTTGGGAATTTAATTTCCTTAGCTTTGGTGGTAGATTGGTGTTGATTAAAAGTGTACTTTGCTCCCTTCCTGTTTATATTTTCTAAACTATTCAACCTAGTTTTACGGTTTGTGATAGATTAGAAAAATTAGTCAATAAGTTTTTCTAGAAAGGCAAGTGTGTAATTCTAAAATCCTCTAGTTGTCTTGGAATAAGTGTTGTGGTACTTTGGAGGAAGGCAATTTGGGTTGCAAGAATATGGCTGATTTAGCTCATGCTTTTTCCTATAAACTTTGGTATAACGTTCATGCTAAAACTAGTCTTTGGGCTAAGTTTATGATGCATAAGTATTATGTTGGCAATCATCCAACCATTTATACTTATAAAATGGGTGATTCTAGGGTTTGGAAAAGACTTTGCAATATCAAATGGGAAGTGAAACCTTATAATAATTGAGGTATTGGCTGTGCTAATCTATTTTTTTGGGCAAGACAAGTGGTTGAATCAATCTTCTATTGATTATATGCTCCAGTCGGTCTCTACCTTTGCTATCATGGTTAATTATTTTATTACCAATAATTACTGGGATATTCAGAAACTTTTGTAAGTTATTCCTATGTATATTATTAATTAAATATTATAAATTCCATTAAATAATGATGTTAATGATCTTTTCTTGTGCAACATGGCTAGCAATGACATCTTTTGTATTAAGAAGGCTTGGAATACTTTTATAATTAAATATGCTTCTTCTAAAGTTTTTACTAGGTTATGGCACAAAATCATTCCCACTTCTATTGCTACTTTTATTTAGAGAGTCATGTATAATTTTGTTCCTACGAATGAAATTTTAATTAAACGTGATTTCATTTTTGCTTCCAAGTGCCAATGTTGTAATCATTTTGAGAATATGCATCATGTTTTTATTTCTGGACCTATTGCTACTAAAGTTCGGATTCTTTTTTAGGACATTTTTAAAGTGAATTATTTTAAGGGTAATATTTCTATTAAGGATATCCTTAATTTGTGGTTCCCTAATGTGAAAGGTCATATTGTCAATCTTATTCCTACCCTTATTCTCTGGTATCTCTGGATCGGTAGGAATAACTCTCTTTTTTACAATATCTCTATAAATCATGACCATATTATTAGAAATGTTAAATATAAAGTTTGTAGGTTGTTTAATGTGAATCTTTTGAACTCTAAGAATTTTAAAGGCTATTCTCATGTGGCTAAGGAGTTTGGTATTGTTCTTCATGCTTAAGGTTATTAATGAGGGGTTTTGATTGATTTATTAGATTAAACATCCTCAAAAAATGTTCAAGCTTAATAGTGATGGGTCAGTTAAAGGGGAGAAGCGTGACTATGGAGGTATCATTAGAGATTCTAATGGTAATTTTGTTGTTGCTTTTGCTAGTCCTCTTCCTGCTTGCTCTGTTAATTACTCTGAACTTTTTGCTATCTTGTTTGGATTGAAATTAAGTCTTTTCCTTGGTCTGATTAATATTTGGATTGAAGTTGATGCTTTACACATGCTGTTTTACCTTAAAGATAATAATGAGAAAATTTGTAGCACAATTTTTTTCTATCTTATTAAGGAAATTAAACATCTTCAAATTTTCTTTAATGTGAAGTTGACTCATATTCATAGAGAAGGCAATGCTTGTGCCAACTGGTTAGCTAATTATGGTTCTGACCTCCAATTCTTTACTGAATTTTCTTATAATCAGCTCCCTTCCTTTGTTAAAGGCATCATTAGATTAGATAAACTTGGTTTTCCTTATGTTAGAAATTAATGTTTTTATTTTGTTGGGTCTCTTTTTGTCCTTTTTATTTTTCTAAAACTATGCTTAGTTTGGATGGTTGTTTCAAGGTTGTTTATACTTATAATATTGCCTATCTCATTTTTCCCTTGCATTCTGACAGTGGGCCGGATTTTGAGGAGCATATGCTTTTGGATTTGAATCTTAGCCTTCATAATAAGTGCAATATATTCTTTGGTTCCTTTAATAAGGATGGGAATGAATTTTGTAATAGGTTGTTTGCCCAAATTATGGATTTTAGGATCCTCCAGTTCCCTACTGCATATCTTCATAGGGCACATAATTATTGTAGAAGGCTGATTTTTTGCCATCATTATTTTGGCAATCTGCACATCAGCATTCTTGATTTCTTTTTCGATGCTAACTATTGGGATTGGCCTATTTTGAGCTATTATTAGAAAACTAGTTATGTTGTTAAGTACTTTTTGTGCTGCTCGTCTACTCTCTAGGTTATTCCAAATTGGTTTTCTTTTAGTGTTGGTCTTAGCCATATCTACTGGGTGAGTTTGTCTGTGATCTATACATTCATTATCTGCTCTTATTCAGTTTAGGTCAATGTCATTCTGATGGATTTTAATGCTTTCTTTCAATTTATTAGGAACTTTTGTTGGGCTATTTGGGTGAGAGTGTGTGGCTATGTGCTATTTCTCTCTTCACTCAAATGTGTTTCCTTCTATTCCAGTGACACTTTCCTGTGCAGGATCCTTATGAGCCTAGGTGGGTTTGTGAGTAGATTGGAGTGGCAATTGAGTGTTGTATTTGGTAGCATCATGCATACTACACACCTGAGCTTGTATGGCAATCCTTTTTAGTTTGGCATTTTTTATTCTGATGGTTTTACTTGGTTGTTTAATTCATCTTCTAATCTCTGCAGTTTCTTCTATCTCAGTTTTTGTAGTTGGTTTTGTTTTTCTTATGTTGGTTACTTATGCTATTGGAATGTGATGGTGGTTATCAATTGTACTAATTTACCTGGTGTTGGCTATGCCATTCCTCTTTATTGCAGTTGATGTATTTACTGTTATATTTTTCATTTCACCTTGTGCTCTAGTGAGGAGAGTGTTTCTTCTTGTCGTGAAGTTGGTCGTGCTCTGTTGGGGCACTGAAGCTGGTCTTAACTCTCTAGGTCTTTTTATTTTTACTTTTGGAATCATCTGATGGTTATCATTTGTGTTATTTTTCATGTTGTTGTTCGTGCTCTTCCTGGTTACTATAGTTGGTATCTTTACTTTTCTTATATTAGCAATTATCCTGATCATCCTGTTGTTAACCGTGGCATCCCTAGTAATTGCAGTTAGTTTCTCTTCTGTTAAATTATTTATTTGGCATTATGTTCTAGAGTGGGGTTTACTGCCTCTAGCTATGAAGTTTGGGGTATCATTTCCTTGGCCACTCATTGTTGTATGATGTGGGATCAGAATTTTCTTTTGGATGCTCAATTTTGGGATACTAACCTATTTAATTCTATTGTTTATTTCTTACCTAATATGTGTTTCATGATTTTTTGGTTTCAATTGCACTATAGTTTGCTCTTGCATGTAAGATTTGATTTATATTATTGTTATTAGTTTTTTGAGCAACTGGATTACACTGCATAGATGTGTGGAGAATTCTCATCCTTCTCTGCATGGCTCATTTTAAGATACAACACCGAGCTTAACAATTATACTCATTTTTTTGGTGGCAACACCGAGCTTAATGACAATACTTCTTCTTTTTTTTTGGGTTTTGCCTTATGGCCTTTATAGAATGTTATTAGGCTTTCTTGTACTCGTGCTTAGTGGGAAAGCTATTTCGTTGGTTTGTGTTTTGACCTTTTTTGTAGCTCTTCTGAGCAATAGGGAGCTGGATTCCTCCTTAAGGACCTTATACTTTTTTTTATTTTGAACGCGTAAGCCCGTCGGTGGGTTTTAACCAAAAAAAAGCATGAACCTTTAAACCTTTACAACTCATTAACACTTTACAAATCAATCTATATACAATTTACATATATAACGACTCCTTACATTTACATCAGATCCTAGGAACATTCTACACTAACCCTCGCAAGGAATGAAAGTAATGTAAAAGTAGATATAATAAAAGTGTGCAATATGGGTGTGTAAGAACCTAATGAATCTAATACAATCTACAAGAAACTAAGGTGCACCAAAAAAATTGAAACTTGTATGACATTCAAAGTGCTAATAATATACAAATATAAGATGACCTCCCAGCAAGGCATCCACTACCATACCAAATCAACTACCGGCCTAGCCTTGATGAGAAATGGTTGTCCTGTAAACCATCTACAAGGTGTGAAGATGGTTGTGTGGCTTTATGTTTAAGTTACTTTATTTGAAAGTGTTTGTTTATTAAAGGCCAAAAGAAATTTTTTTAGTCTAAGTTTAAGTCTTAATGGTTTGGTATTTCATTATTTATATTTTGAAATGTTTGAGTTGATTATTTAGTCTTAAAACCCCATGTAAGTTAGTGACTTTAAAGTGGAAAAGCCACTAACCTACAAGTCTTGAGACTCATAATTGAAATCCTTCCACTCTCTTATAAAGGATAGGATTGGTTGCATAAAGTCCAAGAAGATTTATTAATGATTTACTAGGAGAGTAAAGGGAAGGACTTATAAATCCAATACATATATGCTCCCTAAACATTTAGGTGCCCTAAATCTACATGCATTGGATGTAATAAATTACCAAACATTTAGGTTAAATCATGACCTATTTGTTTTGTAAATTCAATTACAAAGAAATTATAAATCAAATGAACCATAAAAAATTAGGGGATGTATTAAACATCCTCTAATATGTCTTGGCAAAAATTTAGCCCAGTTTGACCACTGGTTAGGGAGTAATTATGAAAAATAGTAAACATTCAAACCCTAATTATTCACTATATAATAGTCATTAGCCTTTAAAAATAATTTTAAAAGAAAATTGGTCTCAAGTTGATTCCATAGGGCCTAAAACACAAAAAATTGATGAAAAATGGATTTACTACAAAATTTTCAAATTTTAACAACATTTAGATTTAAAATTAACTTAAATCAGATTTACACAGGCGTCCAATCAGATAATGAAGGGCTCATGTGATTTTACCTGCAAAGTCAATAGCGGTGCGACGACATTGGATCTGCACAGTCGTGGATCAAGATCCATAATCTAGCCAGATAAAGCCTCATCTAATCCATGTATGAAATCAAATGGATTTGATGATGTGTCCGATGCAATCTTATCCGTTCACTTAAAACAGATGGCTCAGATTGAACTATTTTCATGTAGAAGAGTAAAAAGGTTTGTTGAAGATGGTTCCAAACTCTCAATAGAATTAACCAAATGTGATGAAACTCGAAATATCACTTCACCACACTTAGATTAAAAATAGGGAGTTATTTTTATGGATGAAAAAGCACTTTATGTGAAGCTATTTAGCTTGGATAATCCTAGGCTAAGGTTTCAAGACTTTCTCAATTAAATGGCCTTTAGGAGCTATTTAATGGTTTGTCTTATACCTTTAGGCCCCAGAATAATCCCCTTGAATAAATAATGGATAGACATGCTCTAGATATTGAGACATTCAACTTGGATGGATTTTGAAGGAAGTTTATCAGAGTATCATCGCTGATGACCTTTGATTGGTAGTGTTTAACTTGGAAAGTATGGAGGAAGCTAAGGGGAGCTCAAACAAAAAGAATTTGGGTCTTGAGGTGCTTTGGGTAAAAAAAAATTTCGGAATGAAGCTTTTGGATAATTTACCCTAATTCAAACCCTTGTGGCTGATCCAAAAGCTACGGCATATTAGGGTGAGTCACTGGATAATCAACACCTATCCTAGTTTGTTAGGAGCCAAAGTAGTGGCCTAAAGGAGAGAAAATGACTGAAAGTTTGTTAGGGATGTTAAGCCCTTATGACTAGCCTAAGGCTAACTAAGAGGGGGGGTAAATTGGTAGTTTAAAAAATTCATGAGCAAAAATGATTTTGAAAATCTTTTTGAATGTTTTAAACCAAATGCGATAGCACAGATTAAACATAGATTTCACCCAAACAATTAATTGCAATAAAATAAAGTGCAAAAAATAATCACAAAGAATACACCAGATTTTATAGTGGTTCGGTCAACTTGACCTACGCCCACTTCCTGGGGCCTCCCCTCCAGGTATGGCACTAAAATAAAGTGTCTCTCCTTCTGCTCCCATAGCAAGGCGGAGAAGCCTTTATAAAAATTCCTTTTCACCAACCCGGTGAGGCAGAGAACCCAGACTCCTTTTGCTTCCTCTTGAAGCAGGCAGAGAACCTTACCTCCTTTTGTTTCCTCCTGAAGTAGGCAGAGAACCTTCATCTTCTTACAGATGATCCTTCCACAGAGACACCAAAAGGACAAGGGACGATGACCGGAGAAGACGACTCAGATCCTTTCTTGGAGCAACCTTTGTGAGCACCTCACAAAATCCCCCTCACAAGATCCTCTATCTCCCCCAAACTCTCCCTCTCTCTCTCTTAAGGCTCTCTCAGGTAAGGAAAGTGGAAAAAGATCTCAATGATAGAAGACAAGAGATCTTAAAAATAAAGGCTCAAAAATTACCCTAAATTTTAACTTGCCATCAAAGATCATCCAGGATGACTAGTAGATCATCCTATATGATCAATACAAAATCACTCATATCAGCCTGGATGATCTAATTCCTCTAGACGATTAGAAGATAAAGTTTGTTCAGATCATTTGGGATGATTCTGCAATCATCCTAGATGATTAGTTCAAATGAGGAATATCATCCAGAAGATAGTTCGGGATGTCCAGGAGAAAATCCTGGATGATCAAAAGGAAATGACTTGATTGTCCAAGATGATACGTATATCATCCTTTACAATTTGTTCAAAATTCCCAAAATAGTCCGGCACACTGCTCGGGTCGTACAGGTCAACCATAATGAACAATTTCAAAATGACTTTATTATCCGGGATGATATTGATATCGTCCCGTATGATTAGTTTAAAAATGGGAATATCATCTAGCACACTATTCGGGTCGTCCAGGTGAAAAGTACTAGACAGTTAGGATTTCTAATTGATCATCCAGGATGATCTTACGATCGTCCAGGATGATATGATCGAATCAATCAAACCTTAATTACTTTCCTTAATCAACTGACTAATTTAGGCATGATTGTAATGAATTATCCAAGATGATTTAAGTATCATCCAGGATGATCAGTTCAAAAAGCTAAAAATAAAAACTTGCATAACTTAGTGTGGCGGCTGGGAATTTCTGATTTGAGCATATCATCCTATACGATGGGTGTATCATCCAGGATGATCTACTTAATCAGACCGACTTAATATGGTCACCCTAATTAGAGTTCTATTTTCAATGGATCGTCCAAGACGATATGAATATCGTCTAGGATGATTTGAACAAAATATGAACAGAAACTCTAACTCACTAAAACTCTCCCCCTGAGTGTGTGTGTGCAAGGTTACTTAGCTTAGGGATCCATTACTTACATTTGACTCAAGAAAGGGAAAGAAAGAAAAGAAAAAAAAAATTACATTTAAATACACACAGACCCGATCTTGAGCTGACTTAATTTGCACTTTATCTTGCGGACCTAAAAGGTTAGGCAATCAAACAGAAACAGAGATTTCTATTATCATCAAAAACATAATCCTTGAATCATGATTTGCAATAATGACCTTAGGTCATTTTATATGGGGGGACCACTAATGCTATTTTAAGCTAAACCAAGGGTTAAGGGTTGGTTAGAGAGTGTTAGGAAACTTATGTAGTAGATTTGAAGGTTAAAACTTACTATCTAAGAGGGAAAATGTAAATTTTAGGTATGTTGATAATTTAAGCAATTTTTATAGGTTTGAGTAGTTTGACTAGTCAATAAAGTCCATACTAACTACTATAGCCCTTTCAAAAGTCTTGGGTGATATTTATACAAAGTTTAATTGGTTAGGTTGAATGGATATAAACTTTAAGTGAAAGGGGTGTGCATGTGAGAGGTTTGACCAACCTTGATGAGTTGACTAAGTTAAACTCATCATGATTTTGATTTAATTGTGGCTTGAGCTTATTTGGAACATGGGATGGAATGCAGTTGAGGGAATGGAGAGGTTGATGTGATTATATATAGTAATTTGACTCCATCTAAATTAATTTGACTATATTTGAATTTAGTTGACCAAGCCAATGATTGATTGGATTGGGGTTACTAGTCAAGTTCAATTTATTAGGAGCTGAGTTTAAGTGGATTTGGTGAAGTTTATATACAAATTGAAGTTTAGATAAATGCAACTATATGTATATTTAGTGAAGTTTAGATACAAATTGAAGCATCCGATTCACCTATATGTAGGAGATTTGGTGAAGTTTAGCCAAAGTAGTGACCTATATGTAGATTTGGTGAAGTTTAAATTTGGAAGGAGATTTGATTGATCAATTGGACTAGATTAGACCAGCTTACCTAGGTCAAATGTTTTTGTGATTGGCTCAAGGAACCAGTAATGGTGATTTTGATATGCAATTTCGAATGAGTAGATTTGAATGATAATTGAAATCAAGAAGTTAGTGCTTTATAGTTGGTAGTGGATTTAATTAGCTAATTATAGTTCAAGGTTGTTGGTGTTTATGTGACCTTAGGTAAAAATGAGGTTTGAAAGTTTGATGTAGGATGTTAAGCCTCGTTGAACTATCCCTAGGGGGTGAAATGGTTGTTTTTAAAAATTTCTTTAACCCAATAATGTTATCACTCGATGCTGAAGCAAATTAACGAAACAAAACTTATAATTATAGTGAAGATGAATTACTCAAATCAATATATCTTTAAAATGCATTTTTCAACATGCAATTTTTAGGAAAAAAAGTGCTGAAAGTAAATTGCAGAAAGTAAAACTCTGAATGAACACAGCAGAAATTTATAGTAGTTCAGTGAAATAATAACTTATGTCTACTCCCTAGAGTCCTCCTTTCTAAGTATTGCACTAAAACTTTAGTGTCTCTTCTTTAGCCCCCACAGCTAGGTGGAGAATCCCTTACAATCTTTTCACCAACTTGGTGCGTTAGAGAACCTTGACCACTTTTCACCCTCATGGTGAAGGAAGAGAACCTAGAAATCCATTCCACCATCCTAGTGAAGGTAGAAAACATCGACGGTCTTCTGGCTGATGTTCTTCTTCCAAGAGCTACCCGAGAAACCAAGCAAGACACTCAAAGGAAACATGGCAGAAGCTTGCTCGGAGCAACCATGTGAAAGCCCCTCATACTCTGCCTCCCTCACACACAAACTCTCCTTTCTTCTTTCTAAAGCTCTCCAAGATCTCTTCTCAAAGCTCTCTCTCAAGAAAACCCAATAGCTATAGACTTGAGAAAAGTCTATTAAGAAAGATTTTATACAAGGCATCTCAAAAATCTTTAATAATTCAATTCTATCGATATTGATCGTACAATACGATGTAGGATCGTACAGTATGATTAGTTCAAATAGCCCTGTTAGTATTATACAAAGAATAAGGAGTTGAATGATCAGTTTGAGTATTTGAGCAGATCATTTAATATGATTAGTTCAATCAAATTGTATTATCATCCTGTACGATTAGTTGTGATTAATTATCATCCCATACAAAGATCGGGTCCTACAACATAATCCATCAAATTATATAGTACGATCTTACTGTATCAATTAATCCAAATTCAATCTCCAAATTATAGGATTAGATTAGTCAAGATTTAATTATATCATACAGTACGATGCGAATCGTATAGTATAATTAGCTTAAATTTTGAATTTCAAAATATTACCTAAAATATGAGTGGCGACTGATATCATGATTTTTACTGATCATCCTGTACGATATTGATTGTATAATATGATGCATAAAAAGAACTTTAAGTATGCAAGTTAGGTATTGTAATGATTTTTTAAATAGCTAATCGTACAGTATAATATGAATCATCTAGCACAATTAGTTCAAAAAAATTACACTTATAATTTTCTCACTTTCTCACTCCCCTGTGTGTGTGTGTGTGTCTGTGTGCATGGTCATCAAGTTTAGCATCCATAAAATATAAGACTTTGACTCAAGAAATATAAACCTAAATAAAAGTAAAAATATAGAATCTTAAAGAAACTTAAACATATTCTACCCAATATTGAGTTGATTACTTTGCATGGTATATAATGGACCTAAAATGTTAATGGACAAGAATAAATATCCAATAATAATAATAATAATAATAATAATAGAAAATGATGTAAAAATAACCCAATAATATTTGTTATTATCAAAATTACATGTCCTGGGTCCATATTAAAAGTTCATGAGGTGTTAAACCCTAAAGAACTAGTCCCAAGGCTAACCAAGAGGGGGGTGAATTAGATATTTAAAAACTTCTTTAAAAAACAAAGAAAAAACCCCCTTTTTAAAGTTTTTTCAAACATCTAATAATTGATAATTTTATATCTCGATGAGGAAGCAAAGTAATTTCACAATAATAAAAAATCAAAGATCTTAGCCACGCAATTAATCATAGTAAAAGTAAAGTGTGAAAAATAGTCAGAAAGAACACACCAGATTTTATACTGGTTCGAACAACCTGACCTACATCCACTCCACGGAGGCACCCTCCAAGTATTGCACTAAACCTATAGTATCTCTCCTTTGCCCCTAGAGCAAGGCAGAGAAGCTCTTACAAAATCTTTCCACCGACCAGATAAGGTAGAGGACCTAGAATCCTTTTCACCCTCCTCGTGAGGCAGAGAACCTGGAATCACTTTCACCTTCCTAGGTGCGGCAAAGAAACCGGGTCCTTTGACGCAAAAGAGATCTTCTTCTTCCCAAAACTTCCCTCAAGACGAACCTTGAATTCGATGGTACTAAGGTGCAAGCTTGTCGGAGCAACCAGGTGAAACCCCCTCCACACTCCCTTAAAACCCCCTCCAAGGATCTTCTCCCTCTCAAACTCCGCCCTTTCCTCTCTCCCTTTAAAGGCTCTCTCTTCAATTTTTCTCCAGAAGAAAAATGACTCAATGCATGCCAAAGACACTTACAATGTCTTTGGAGAAAGCTTAAATAAAGGGCTTTCAAAAACCCTAAATATTTAATTCTAGAGACAAAGATCATCCAGGATGATCGTAGGATCATCTAGGATGATGTATAGAATTTGAAAAACTATAGAAACTCAATTCTGGTGGTAAAGATCACCCAATACGATCGCAGGATTATCCAGGATAATGTGTAGAATTTGACCTGATAGTCCTGGACTATCCCGATAGTCAGTATGATATTAAGGATTGTCCTAGATAATTAGATGAATAATTATGGTATTTCATCTTGTATGATTTGGGGGTCATCCCATGCATCATCTCGGTCATCCAGTACGATCATCACTGATCATCCTGGATGATCGGATTGAACTAATTAACCATAATTAGTATTCTAATCACAGGATCAACTTAGGCATGATTATCATAGATTATCCAGTACGATGTACATTATCTTGGATGATTAGAATAAAATTTCAATATTAAAATCTTGCCTAAATTATGATTGGCGGCTATTTTTTCATGATCATAACTGATCGTTCTGGATGATATAAATCATCCAGTATGATTAGTTCAAAAGTTAAACTTTTGGTTTTGACTCAATCTCACTCCCCCTGAGTGTGTGTGTGCATGGTTACCAAGCTAGCATACACCCTTATAGGAATTGAGTCAAGAAATAAAGAATACATCAATGAAAATTACATACTCTTTACAGTATGACTTATCCTACCCAATCTTGCATCCTGAATCTTTGCTAGATTGTGCATGGTGTTCCTAAAATGTTAGTATACATACAAACAAGTATAGAATGAAAATACTTGGAGAAATAAACATATGAGCCATAATGTTTGTTATCATCATAAAAAAAAACTCGTGAGCTTGTGTCACAACAATCTCCCCTATGATGTCAAACATTATTGGTGAATTTGCAAACTAAAAGTATTTTCTCCAAATCTCCCCCTCACTAAGGTATTTATTTAAAAATTGGAGAAACTAAAATAATTTTCTTTCTTTTTAATTTTTATTTATTTTTAAACAAAAAAGAAAATAAAAGATAAACCAAATAAATACAACAGTATGTAAAGAAATATAATAGTATGTTCTCCCCCTTTGATATTATCAAAAAGAAGAGTAGCACAAAAAAATAAAATAGAAAAAATAGACAATAGATCAAACGGACCCTGATCAGGTGAAGGTGATGTTTTAGAAGAATCAATTTGAAATTTTAACAAATTTCTTGGAATAAGGAAGTTACCTCTTGATTTTATTCAAGAACTTAGCAAGGCATGTATTAACAACACATAAACCAGAAAGGTTAGAGATTCAAAATTTTTTAATCCAAGCTCAAGTTCCTTAAATGTTCAACTCTTTTTTAAGCAAACATCTAAAACAAGGAACAAATTAGAGAAGGAAATAATCATCTTTTTAAAACTCCTTGCATGAAATATATCTAATAGAAGATTACTTCAAAATGGTGAATCAAGAATCATGATTTTCAAACTCAAGTATCAAAAGTGTCAATAGACATAAGGGTTTTCTTAAGATTTAGGAAATACAAGAAAGGTAAGCTAACTCATTGTGGGCTCATTTTGTGCCACTTTATTAGTTTTTGGCGCACTTTGCGCATCTTTTGATTTTTGATACACTTTGTGCATCTTTCCATTTTTGCGTCATTAAGCATCTTTTCAGCTCTAGGCTCATTTTATGCCTCTTTTCTTCTTATAAATAAGTTTCCTTTCTACATTTTTTAAGACTAAGCAAACTCAATCCAGTGACAAAAATGAATAGCTTGATTAAGAAAATTATGAAGTGGATTCATCAAATTGCAAAAAATCCTATGAGATAGAAAAAATATAGTGAGATGAAAAAAGTTCAATTTCAAAATCCAATTTATAATTTGATACAGATTTTGAATCAAAAGTGAAATAGCTTCATTAAAGAAATAAGATGGAGAGGCAAAATCATGAATTTCTTTCCTTTGACTGATTTTAGAGAAGTCAACCACTACTTACATAAAATTTCAAGAAAATAAGAGGTAAATTTTTCATTTTTAGAAAAAATGATCTTTGAAATGTAATTTTATTTTCTAAAGCATATACAAAACAAAATGTGATATGTGTGTGTTGATCAGAGAAACTACACAAAAAATTTATGGAAAAATAAAATAAAAGATCAAAAGCAAAAAATATTTTTTTCCAAAATAAAAACACAAAGAAAAGTATATAAAATAAACGCATCCACAATGAATAAAAACATACACGCACAAATTAATAACAAAAACAAACAAACACACAAACAAAACTATATTCATCATTATTTTGCTCCTAGTCTGATGATTTAGAAGCTATGTCTTCCCAAGAGATTTTTTAATTTTTATCAGTTGCCCTTATTGTAATTTGCTTATCTTTACCCTTTTCCTTCGCATGAAGAGTTTTTAAATTAGGGCACTAATTTTTCATAAGTTCGGGTTTCCTACACTTAAATCAAATAATGTCAGAGAAAATATTAACATTCTTATCATTTTTACCTTTATTCCACTTTTGTTGATGTTGATGTTTGCGCTTTAGTAGATTTTCAAATTTGTATGTTATTGATGCTAACTCTTCACTTTCATCATCTACTAAGCCACTTTCATCCATATCTTTAGCTTTTAGCACTATATTTTCACCTACACCCATGAGCTTTTGACCCAAACTTTACTTGTAGAAAATTAGTGAGCCAATCAAATTATCAATAGAATATTCATTCAAATTTTTTGATTCACAAATAGCAACGACTTTGGCATCAAACTTATTAAGTAGACAATATAGAATTTTATTAACCTTTTTAAAGTTTGAAAATTCTTTACCTAAAGCATGTAATGATGTTACAAGTTGAGTAAACCTAGTATACATGTCTAGGATAGTTTCATAAGATTTTATGCAAAATAGTTTATAATCATGCTTTAAAATGTTTAATTTGGATTGCTTGACTTCATTAGTACCTTCGTATGTAATGCACAGTTTATCCTAAATTTTCTTGCCAGTAGTGCATGTAGAGATTCTCATGCAATCATTAGAATTTAAAGCATAGAAAAAATAATTCAGATATTTATCATTCAATTGAGCCCATTTAGTAAAAGGACTATCAGTTTTGATTCTAGCTATAATACATGATGGTACAGAATAACCAGATTGAACCATATGCCACATTCGATAATCAATTGATTGCAAAAAAGTAGACATGTGAATTTTCCAAAAATCAAAAGAAATATTTTCAAATAAAGGTGGTCAAGTGATTGAATATTCTTCCATAATATAATGATTTCCAAAGTTAACCATTGATCAAAATTCAACAGTTTTCAAAAACATAATTTATGAATCCCACTCTGATACCACATGAAAGTTTGCGAGGGTGGTCAAACCCTAAATAACTAGTCCTGAGGTCAACCAAGAGGGGGAGGGGTTTAATTTGATTATTAAAAACTTCTTTTAACAAAAAGAAAAATCCCCCCTTTTAAAGCTTTTTAAAACTTCTGAAAACTAATAATTTTATCTCTTGATAAGGAAGCAAATAATTTCACAATAACAAAAAATCAAAGATTTAGCCATACGGTTAATTGCAGTAAAAATAAAGTGCAAAAAATAATCAAAAAGAACACACCATATTTTATAGTGGTCTGGTCAATCTGACCTACGTCCACTCCCTGGAGGCACCCTCCGAGTATTGCACTAAACCTAAAGTGTCTCTCCTTTTTACACCCACAGCAAGGCGGAGAAGCCCTTACAAAATCTTTCCACCGACCTAGTGACGCAGAGGACCAGGAATCCTTTTCACCCTCCTAGTAAGGTAGAGAACTTGGAATCACTTTCACCTTCCCCAGTGTGGCGGAGGAGCTGAGTCCTTTGACACCAAAGATATCTTCTTCTTCCCCAAACTTCCCTCAAGATGAACTTTGAATCTGATGGTACTAAGGTGCAAGCTTGCCAGAGCAACCATGTGAAACCCCCTCCACACTACCTTGAAACCCCCTCTAAGGATCTTCTCCCTCTTAAACTCCGTCTTTTCCTCTCTCCCTTTCATGTCTCTCTCTTCAAGTTTGCTCTACAAGAAAAATGACTCAATACATGCCAAAGACACTTACAATGTCTTTGCATAAAGCTTAAATAAAGGGCTTTGAAAAGCCCTAGATATTCAATTTTGGCAGCAAAGATCATCCATAATGATTATAGGATCATGCAAGATGTTGTGTAGAATTTAAAAAACCTTAGAAACTCAATTCTGGTGGCAAAGATCATCTGGTACAATTGTAGAATCATCTAGGATGATGTGTGGATTTTGACCTTATAGTCCTAGATGATCTCTGGATAGTTCCAGACGATTAGTTCAAATTTGTACTGATCGTCCAGTACAATATTAGGCATCATCCTGAATGATTAGATAAATTATTATGGTATTTCATCTTAAACGATTTGGGGGTCATCCCATGCATCCTCTCGATCATCCAGTACTATTATCACTAATTATCCTAGATGATCAAATTGAATAAATTAAACATAATTAGTCCCCTAATCACAAGATCAATTTAGGCATGATTGTCATAGATCATCCAGCATGATGCATATCATCTTGGATGATTAGAACAAAATTTCAATCCTAAAATCTTGCCTAAATAATATTTGTGGCTATTTTTTTCATGATCATAACGATCATCCTAGATGATATAAATTATCTAATATGATTAGTTCAAAATTTGACCTTCTAGTTTTGACTCAATCTCACTCCCCTGAGTGTGTGTGTGTGTGCATGATTACCAAGCTAGCATATACCCTTACAGGAATTGACTCAAGAAATAAAGAATACATTAATGAATATTACAGACTCTTTACAGCATAACTTATTCTACCCAAACTTTAGTTTTGAATCTTTCTTAGATGGTGCATGGTGTTCCTGAAATGTTAGTATACACATAAAAAAGTATAGAATGAAAATACTAGGAGACATAAAGATTTGAGCCATAATGTTTGTCATCATCAAAAATATAACTCGTGAGCTCGAGTCGCAACACATATTTATAACAATCTCCCCCTTTTTTATGATGAGAAATGTTGTTGGTTATGGTTCCAAATTAATTTTGTTATGTCCTAAACTCCCCCTTACTAGTTGAGTTTTTTGAAAGTAGGGAGGATGTTTTGTTTTAAATGAATGAAAGAAAAGAACAATAAAAACACATTATCAACAAGAAATAAATAAAAACTAGACTAAATAGAGAAAAGTAGAAACACAACCTACCAATAACAATTTACTCCCCCCTTTTGACATCACTAAAAAGGAGGACTGAATAAGAATAACAAGAAAAATAAAAACACATAGGATAAAGAAAAACATAGACATAAACTATAATAAACAACACAGGATTAAAATAGGAAGGTCCCTGATCAGGGGGTGGTGGTGGAGGTCACTGAAAGTATCGACGAAGGGATGTAAACTGCTCTCCAAACCATGCCATATCAATCTCATGCTGCTTATGCAACTCCATCATTAAGCATTGAAGTGAGCCTCCATTTAATCAAATATCTTAATAAGTTCCTCATACTAAGAAGGCTAGTGTATAGGTGTTGGTACTAGAGCTGGTGTTGGACCTCCCTCTTCCTCCTCTAACTTGAGATCCACATAATGAACATTACAGTGATGAGAACTATGAAGGATGTGGAAGGAGCTATTTGAATAGAAGATTCTATGTTGGTTGGGTGGTGTAGGAAATTGAAGATTCTATTTTGATTCCAGAACATAAGCAACAACATAACCTAATACAAGATTTGGCTTTTGCTTATTTCTGGGATCTTTAATATAGGTAAGGTTTTTCAATGTATCAAATAATCATACCAGGTGCATTGAAATCAATCCTAGATACGATAAAGTAGGTAGTGAGGGATAGAAGAGTTGTGATGTTTATCCTATCACCAGCTTTTGGAATGACTGAATTGCAAAGGATGTGTTGAATGATCCGGGTTTCTTGAACTAAGGTGTTAAATATGAGGAATGTTGCTATTTACTAAAGACTCCCTAAGGGTGGTGTTAACATGAATCCAATTATTGTCATGGAGAAAGGCTAAAGAGTGAACTTTTTCACCAGTGGTAAAAAGGTGCAAAATTTGATCAAAGTCTTGATATGTAATTTTTATAGGCTTCTTATTAACATAAGATTGAAGGGAAGTGCCCTCATTGTTGATTTGAAGGCTAGCAAAGAATTCATAGAGGAGCTTAGAGTTGAATGGAAATACCATAATAAGAATGAATTGAAGGGTGGTGTGAGGATATAAATTGAGAACTTGGAAGTTCAGAACTTCCTGATTTATAATCTTAAAAGGGGTGATCCTGGTAGCCTTACAGATATGATATGCCTCTTCATCCACTACTTTAAGAAAATGGGGATCAATTAGACATCTGGAAGAGTTCCCTACCAGTGCCCTTGAATGCATTCAACTGGCCATTACAAAGAGTATAAACTTGTATAGGAAAAGAGAAAGATTGAAAGGAAGGATTGGTGTGAAGAGAATGCTTATGGCTCCTCACCTTAAATAAAAACTATGAATATCATATAGTATAATGTATTATCATATAATATAATTTAAAGAATTTAATTTATCTTGTTCGATCAGTCAAAAAGTTGGTCCTATCGTATAGTATAATCAAAATTGTACTGGATGATTAGTGTTAAAGCAGATGTCCCAAGGCATCATCCTGGATGATCTTTGATTAGTCATATCATACAAGATGAACAGGTACTCATACAGTATGATACTAAATTAAATATTATACCGGCCAAATTCAGTTTGTCCAAAAAACTATTTATAAGTTTATCATACGGTACAAAAGGTATATTCATACAGTACAATCATCAATAATTGATCAATTAGAATCGTTAGATGTACTGTGAATAGTGATACAACATTTTATGAAGATCGTGTGGTATGATATAGGTTCATACAATATGATTTGAGTAATCTTGAATTTGTGTGTGACGATCAGGAAAACTTAAAAAAAATAATAACAAATAGGTCACCAACATAAATACGAATATGAACAATCACAAAACAAATTACATAGAAATACACAAAAAAACATTTAAATTTTTAATTTTCAAGTTCATCATGAATATAGCTAGAATGTCTGTAACACCTAGTATAGTCCTCAAGATGCTAAAGGTGTCATAGGCAAGGGGTTTTGTAAAGATGTTTTCCAATTGATTTTAAGTAGCTCTATGATTTCTTTATCTCCATTAGTTAAATGATCTCTAATGAAATAGTGTCTAATGTCTATATGCTTAGTCTGGGAGTGTTTGATTGGATTTTTCAAGATACAGATGGCACTAGCTTTATCACACATGATTACAATAGTTTTGACAGGGAGTCCAAGGTTAAGGATTTGTTGCTTAAGCCATAGGACTTGAGAAAGATAGCTTCTTACAGCTATGTATTTCACTTAAACAGTAAATAGGGCTATAAAATGTTATTTTCCACTAGACCAAGAGACTAGAGATTATCCTATGAATTAATAGACCCTACATCCTACAAAGTTTGAATCATAATATCCTATAATTTTTAAGGATAAGCTATGTCTAAGATAGCAGATTCCTAGGGTTTGGATTCCTATAAGATATCTAAGAATTCTATTAACAACAATCATATGGGACTCCCTAAGATCTACTTGAAATCTAGCTCAAAGTCAAACACTAAACATAATGTCAGTTTTGCTAGCAGCCAAATACAAAAGAGATCCTATAATCCCCCTATACTTCTTCTAATCTAAAGATTTTTCACTTGGATCCTTATCCAATTGAATGGTATAGCTCATAGGTATATTAATTACCTTAGTATTTTCTATCTCATATTTCTTCAAAATGTCCTTGATATACTTTCCCTGACTAAGAAAAGTTCCATTATCTCTTTGATTCACATAACATCTAAGAAAGTAAGTAAGCTCTCCCATCATACTTACCTCCAATTCTTCACTCATTATTTTTGAATATTTATCACAAAGATTTTTATTAGATGATTCAAATAATGTCATCCACATAAATTTGAATAATGAGAAAATCTTCTCCTATCCTTTTTAGAAATAGAGTGGTATCTACACTATACTTAACAAAGGATCTATCAAGAAGGAAGGAGATAAGTCTTTCATACCATGCTCTAGGTGCTTGCTTCAATCCATATAATGCCTTCTTTACTTTAAACACATGATTGAGAAATTATGAATTCTCAAATCCAGGGGTTGTTCTACATAGACGTCTTCCTTAATATCTCCATTTAGAAAGGCACTCATAAGATCCATCTAATATAATTTAAGGCCTCTAAATCAAGAAAAAGGTAGTAAAACTCTAATGGCTTCTAACCTTGCTATAATGGTGAATTTTTCTTCAAAGTTAATTCCTTCTATTTGATTGTACCCTTAGCTACCAACCTAGCCTTATTCCTAATCACTATTCCAGAGTCATTCATCTTACTTTTAAAGACCCACTTCATTCCAATAATACTTTTGTCCTTAGGTCTTTTAACCGACTCCTAAACATCATTCCTAACAAATTGATTCAATTCTTCTTGCATGGCTAAGATCCAGAACTCATCAGATAAGGCTTGGATTTTATTTGACTATTCTACCATAAAGATAAAAGAAGAGTGGCTAACCTCCTTTATAAGTTTATACCTAATTCTTAATCCTACAGATTGATCTCCTAGGATGAGCTCCTTAGGATGACTACACGAATATCTCTAATCTTTAGGAAAAGGATCCTGAGCCGCTACTCTATTTTCTAGGTCAATAAATTCTACTCCTTTGGTGACTTCTACCACTTCTTCTTCTTCTTATCTAGGCTCAATAGATCTATCAGATCCATTAAATATTATATGGGTGGTCTCCACTATCACTAATGTCCTCATATTGAACACTTTACAGGCTTTACCTATAGAAGAATATCATAGGAAAACTCCATCAAATTTAGGATTGAATTTTCCTAATATAGATTTTTCATTTTTTAGAATGAACACCTTACAACCAAAAACATGAAGGTGAGAGAGATTGGGTGTCCTATCTTTGATTAATTCATAGGGTGTCTTATTGAGTTTGGATATGACATTAAACTTACTAAGAATATGGCAAGCAGTATTCACTACTTCAGCACAAAAAAAAATTGTAAAGTGAATACTCAATTAGCATAGCTCTAATAGCATCTACCAAAGTTCTATTCTTTCTTTCAGAATCCCCATTCTATTGAGGCATTCTAGGAGATCAAAATTTATGTTCTATTCCTAGCTACTTACATAATGATTCAAACTTATTATTTTCAAATTTCCCACCATGATCACTATGGATAGTTAAAATTTCACAACCTAATTTTTTCTTAATCCATATGGAGAATGTCCTAAATTCCTAGAATGATTCATTCTTATGTAATAAAAATATAATCCAAGTAAATTTCTTATAATCATCAGCAACCATATATCTATATGTTTTCCCACCTAAGATGGCACTGCCAACCGGTCCAAATAAATCCATGTGAAGGATTTCTAAAGGTCTATAGGTGGTGATGTCCTTGACTGAGTGAATGACGTTTTGATTTATTTTTCTAGTTGGAAGGCATCACTTAATGAATTCTACTTTGGGTATGCCTCTAACAATGTCCTTTTGGGTTATCTTTCTAAGTGTTTTCATGCTTGTATGGCATAGTCATGTATACCATAGCCAAGATTCATCAGCAATAGTTTTTAAACATAAAGAAATAATATACTCAATAAAATTTAAGGCAAGCATGTAAACAATATTAATTCTCTTTCCTTCTAAAATCATATTTTCATTTAAATTGATCACACAACTAGTAGATAAAAATTTAATATCAAAACTTTTGTCACAAAATTGACTAATACTAAGCAAGTTATGTTTTAGGCCATCTACTAGTATAATATCTTCAATAATAAATTTTTTAGAATTTCCAATCATACCTGAACCTACCACTTTCCTAGTGGAATTATCTCCAACTGTAACTTTGACTCCTAGCCTGACCTTCAGCATGGTGAACTGCTTTATATCTATAGTCATGTACCTTAAGCATCCACTGTTCAGGTACCATATACTCTTACTTAGCCTTTTGTGAGATCACTACTATAAAGTCAATCAATAGTTAAATTTGGGAACCCAAGTGAGTTTAGGTTTCATCTTAGGTTTTAATGAATGACTTGCATGCATAGTATACTATGGTGAAGATGACATAGGCCTCCACACTAAATGTGTCCTACAGTGTATTGTGCAGGTACAGGCTATGTAACCTAGCATGCCAAAAGAGCAACACCTAACACTAGGGAAAGGATTCACTAATCTATATGGGGTGTGGTGCCTCATCCTAGGGGTATGTAATGCATGCAGTGATATGGGATTATACCTTTGTTTCAATGTAGGTAGTGGTTTTTTTTGCTGAAGTGCATAGACTTTTTCTTTTAGGAACACATTTGTACTTTCAAAACCTGTAACTTTCAATTTCAATGCATGCCCATTATGATCTAGTTCACTTTCAAATTCTTCTAACTGTTTGTATGAATCTACTATCTCAAGATGCTTTGATTTCAAATATTCTTGTGAATTTGTTAGGTAAGTATTCTTCTTACTTAATGCATCATACTCATTTTGTAAAGACATAAGCTCTTTATCTAATGCAGAATGTTCTAATCTAAGGCTATCATGCTCTTTTTTCAAACTTGAAAATCCTGAATTCAAACTAGCATACATTTTCTTAAGCTTCTTATATGAATCATGAATTTTCTCAAATATAATAATAAGTTCATCATAAGATAGCTAGCATACCTCCTATTGATTAGAATGAATAAGATTACAATTAATCATGAGACACATATTAGGTACCTTCTCCTCTACTTCTTGTACCGATGATCCTGAGGCGGAGTCAGCCTAAAAAGCCTTATGTGACCTATTCTTTCCTTTCCTGAAGTTTAACTTTTCATCACCCTTTTTTTTGGTTGAAACCCGTAAAGTTCCCTACGTGTTAATAAAAAGAACAAGGTCCTTAAAGAGGACCTTCAGCTCACTACTGCTCGAGAGAGCTACAAAAAAAGTCAAAGAAAAACCTAAG
The DNA here is from genome assembly GCA_019925795.1 of Dendrobium chrysotoxum. Classification (NCBI taxonomy): domain Eukaryota; kingdom Viridiplantae; phylum Streptophyta; class Magnoliopsida; order Asparagales; family Orchidaceae; genus Dendrobium; species Dendrobium chrysotoxum. The sequence goes on from CM034312.1 coordinate 58,850,874, forward strand.
AGCTAATGGTCCCCTGTACTATAATTTACAAAATTTCCTAATAACATTCTAGGGCTGCAAGTAGATAACACCAAAAAAAGGAAGGCCATAAAGTAGGCTTTCAGCATGCACTTCTTGCAAAAATTAATCAACTTGTCCACAAAAAGTTCAATCCAAAGAACCTGCAGGAAATAAGGACTGCAAAGACAGGACAAGCATAGCAAAATAAGGAAATAACACAGAGGATTGTAACTATATAAAATTTGATTCCAGGAATTACCAAACAAGTAATTAGAATACCATAAGCTTAAATAATAACTACATCCTTGAGGAACATGGAATATATGCCACATTAAATCATCAGCACTAAGAGTAGGTAAACAAAACCTGAACCAAGCCATAACAAGAAAATTAATATGATAATCCAGAATGATAATCAAGGCTATAGAAAAACCAACAAGAGCAGGAATAGGAATGGACAGAAGGCAACTAGCCAAGGGAAAGACATTCCAACCAGGAAACCAAAAATTAATAAACAAAGTAAACCATAAATCTATAGCAGGCCACAACAAGCAATAAACACCAAACTGAGAGACAAACAACCACATTTCATAATTCCACCAAATGAAGGTATTATTAATATCAATAAACTTCACCCTAACTATTAAATCACATAGAAGAGCTTTAACAAATAAAGAAAGAAGCAAAAAGACTTGACACAAAGACAAACAAAAATAATCTGAACCAACAGCAAATAAGCATTTTTGCCAGGTTATGACACAGCCTGTAAAGGAGATATCGGGGCCGGCCAAATCCTGTAGAAGATAATAGCCTTCCAAAGCATTCCCTTTCCAACCATGCTTGCTAATAATAGTAATAGCGAGAGAAGACCCCACATGATTAAGAAGAGCAAAATCAGAAGAAAGGGCCACCCTGAAGTAAATAGAAACCAACCAACGCCTGTCAAGAGGATCCATAATATTGGAGAAGAGGAAAATTAGAAGGGGCCACCAGAGAGACAACCTCTAATAATAATCACAGCAAAATAGTAAAAATAGTCGAAAATGGCCTCCAAGGAGGATGCAAAGCAACCAGCCAACACAACTGATGAGTCTCATAGCTCGAGTGAGTTTTTAGGTTGGGGAAATCAACTCTCAGATGCCCTAGCTTCCTACATTTAAAACAGTTTATGTTAGATGAAGTTTTAAAATTTTTATTATTTTTACCTTTGTTCCATTCTTGATGATGTTTTTGCTTTCTTTTCAGAAAACTTTTGAACTATCGAGTCATCAATGCAATGTTATTATCCTTCTCAGCTACAAAGCTATCACTGTTAGAGTTATTGGCTTTCAAAGGCATAGCTTTCTCCTTTTTTTCCTGTCTCCTACATCCTACAATCTCTGACTCACACCTTGCTCATAAGGAATAAGTGAGCCAAAAAACTTATCTATAAAATAAACATTAAGATTTTTTAATTCACAAATGGCAGTAACCTTATCATCATAATTACTAGGTAGAATCGAAGAATTTTCTTGACTTTTTTAGAATTTAAAAGCTCTTTACAAAGAGTAAGTAGGGATGTCATTATTTGAGTAAACCTAGTGTACATGTTCGAGATGGTTTCATTAGGTTTCACGCAAAAAGGTTCATAATCATGAAATATGATCATCAAGCTAGATTATTTAGCCTCACTAGTACCTTCGTATGTAATACATAATTTATCCCAAAAGTCCTTGTCAGTGGTACAGGTAGAAACTCTCATGTGATCTTTAGACTAAAGTGCACAGAAAAAGCAGTTTAAATATTTTGCATTTAATTAAGCTAATTTCCTATCCTCATTGCTCCACTCATTAAATGCTACTTCGATTTTGATGCCATTAACAAAATAAAATGGTCTAGAATAACCTTCTTGTACCAAAAACCACATGCAAAAATTAATAGATTACAAGAAAGCAAACATGTAGATTTTCTAAAATTCAAATGTTATGTTGTCAAATAAAGGTGGACAAGTTATAAAATAGCCCTCCGTAGTTTTTCTATTACCAAAATGTTCCATGGATCATTTTTCTCAAGGTTTTCTAAACTGCTACTTGTGTGAACTGCTCTGATACTAATTAAAAATTCGATGTAGGATGTTAAGCCTCGTTGAACAATCCCTAGGCATAACTAGAGGGGGGTGAATTGGTTGTTTTAAAAACTTTCTTTAACACAAAATTTTTTTTTTTGAGATTTTTTAATAACTTAAAAAAAACATGTTATCACCTGATGCAGAAGTAAATTAATGAAACAAAACTTATAACTATGGTGATGATGAATTACTCAAATCAATATATCTTTAACATGTAAATTTCCAACATGCAATTTTTAGGAAAATAAAGTGCAGAAAGTAAAACTCAGAATTAACACACCAGAAATGTATAGTGGCTCGGTCGAATAATGACCTATGTCCACTCCCTAGAGTCCTCTTTGAGTATTACACTAAAATTTTAATTTCTCTCCTTTAGTGCCCACTACTAGGCGGAGAAGCCCTTACAATCTTTTCACCAACCTGATGCGGCAGAGAACCTTGACCTCTTTTTAACCCTCCTGATGAAGGCATAGAACCTAACAATCCTTTTACACCCTCCTAGTGAAAGTAGAGAACCTCGATGGTCTTTGGGCTTACTTTCTTCTTCCTAGAGCTACCCATAAATCAAGCAAGACACTTAGAAGAAACAAGTAGAAGCTTGCTCAGAGCAACCATGTGAAAACCCCTCATACGCTTTCTCCCTCGCACATAAACTCTCATTTCTCCTTCCCAAATCTCTCCAAGATCTCTTCTCAAATCTCTCCCTCTCTCCAAAAACCCAATAGCCAAAGACTTGAAACAAGTCTATTAAGATAGCTTTTATACAAGGCTTCACAAAAAGCCCTAATAATTCAATTCTATCGACACTAATCATACAGTATGATATAGAATTATACAGTATGATCAGTTTAAATAGCCCTGTTAGTACTGTATAGAGAATAAGGGTTCCATAATTAGTTCAGGTATTTATGCTGATCATCCAGTATGATATACTGCATCATCCCATATGATTAGTTCAATCAAATTAGATTATCTTCCTTTATGATCGGTTGTGATTAATTATCATCTCACGCAAAGATCAGGTCTTATGGTATGATTGGTCAAATCATGCAGTACAATCTAACTAAATCAATCAATCCAAATTTGGTCCCCTAATTACAGGATTAGATTTTACAAGATTTGATGATATCATATAGTACGATGCATATTTATAATATGATTAGTATAAATTTTTTATTTCAAAATATTGCCTAAAATATGATTAGAGACTGAGATCATGATTTATACAAATCATCTTGTATAATATTGATCGTACAGTTTGATGCATAAATAAAACTTTAATTATGCCAGTTAGCCATTGTATTGATTTTCTGAATAGCTGATCATATAGTACGATATGGATCATTCAGTATGATTAGTTCAAAAAAATTACACTTCTAATTTTCTCACTTCATCACTCCCCTGTGTGTGTGTGCACTGTCACCAAGTTTAGCTTCCACCAAATATAAGACTTTAACTTAAGAAATATAGAATTAAATAAAGGTAAAAATATAGACTCTTAAAGAAACTTAAACCTATTCTACCTACCCTTGAGTTGATTACTTTGCACGATGTACATAGGACCTAAAATGTTAGTGCACAAGAATAAATATCCAATAATAATAATAATAAAAGATGACACAGAAGACAACCCAATAATGTTTGTTATCATCAAAATCATAAGTCCTGCTCCAGATTTACAATAAGGTAAACATCTGCGGAGCTGATTTCTATCACTGTGGCATTATGAAGTACTGTAGAACTAACCTTGGCTCCATCATGGCACTAAATTAATTAACTTTTTTCTTGAGGCTCTCGTATTATGATTTCTAAATCTGGCATCGAGGCATATGTCGCTATGATGTTGGTTCAACACTTGTGAATTTTTGCTTCTTTTTCATCAGCATTTTTACTTGTCCTAAAGCAATGGTGTAATCTCCTACTAATTAAACTAGTAGCCCAAATAAAAATTGATAATTTAAGATTATCAGAATTTAAAAAATACTTCATTATGTAAATTTAATTTGGAACGAGTAAAGTTATGCAATTTTAATTTGAAGGATCATAAGTAATTATCCTAATTAATCAACCTTGTTGTTGCTTACTTTGAACTTATCCATTACTAGGGTAACTATAATGATGACTATTGATTTTTAGATATGAATAATTTCATTTAGTAGTTTTTTGTGCATATAGTTACATTAGTAATTCATTAGTCATCCTTCTTATGTATTTATTTACTTACATTCTCCAATTTGATTTAAATATTTGGATATCTTTAGGAATTAAGATTTATCAAATGCCAATTTTCGAAGTAGACATATTCTTTTTCTTTTTCTTTCTTTCTTTGATTTTCATGTTTTATTTGTTGCAAATTTGGGCCCAAGTACAGTGATTTTGATGATAATAAACATTACTTTTTCTTTACTTCTACTATTCTTGCATATCTATTTTGTTTGCCCTGCTCATTAACCTTTCAGATCCACAAGTTCACTTGGAATGTCAATCAGCTTAAGATCAGGTAAACTAGGATTGAGTTAGTCTGTAATTTCTATTCCAATGCTTCTTTTACCTTTTCTTGAGTCAAATGTACTATGATGGATCTTGAAGCTAAGTAACCTTGCACACACAAACTCAGGGGGAGATATTTGGTGAGTTAGAGAGTTTTTTAGTTTTTGATCATATCATACAGGATGATTCTAAATCATCCTTGATGATCCATTAAAAATAGAAACCCTAATTAGGGCATCCCTGATTATTAAGTTTGTTTAACTAATCATCCTGGATGATTTATATCATACAGGATGATCAGTACAGATTGAAATAAATAACCACCAATCATAATTCAGGCAAGATTTCATCATTTAAAATTTATTCTTATCATACAGGATGATCCATATCATCCTCGATGATTCATATCATCCTCGATGATTCATGATCCACATCAACCAATCGGGTAATGCATGGTGAGGGTATTTCTTAAGCATTTTCTTAAATCTCTACCAACTTTCGTATATTAACTCTCCTTCAAACTGGGAAAAGCATGTGATATCATTTTTAAGCTTGGTAGTTTTGGAAGGTGGGAAACACTTAGCTAGGAATTGGTGTGCCAATTCATTCTAAGTAGTTATGGAGCCTAGGGGTAAGGAATTCAACCATAACTTAGCTTTGTCTGTTAGCAAAACTAGAAATAATTGAAGCCTAATAGCATCATCGCTAACATCATTATACTTAAATGTTGCATAGAATTCTAAGAAGCTCGAAACTGTAGGTTGGGATCTTTAATAGAAATTCCCTCAAACTAAAAATTTTGAACTATTTCAATTATGGTAGGTTTTAACTCAAAGTTATTAGCCTAAATAGTAGGTCTATTGATACTTTCATGAATTTCATCTGCTATAAAATTATTATACTCCCTAAGAGGTCTAAAATGATCCTGATCTTTTACTATCCATACCTTAAACTAAAGTCTTTTTGGATTTTCTCATAAGGTCCTCTTAATTTCTAATTCAAATAATAAGGGCCCCTTACTTGATCTACTATGCATTCAATAATAATGTAGGAATCAAATTATAGAAAATAAAATAACTATAACATGTAAAATATATTTCTTTCTTTTTAAAAATTTTCAAAATTAAAAAATGGATACAAGATATAATTATGATTAAATATGAAACTAGTTCAACAATATAGCTAAACATGCAATACCCATGTTACTTCCCCAGAACAGGAGCCAAAAACTTAGCGGGGCATGCGTGTGAGTTTGCATGGACTATGTTTAATGAATGAATTAAGTTTTAAGTTATGGGCTTAAATATGTTATGCTTAGATTTTCTTTGATATGCAGTACCTCCTAAATACGTAGGTGCACATATCGATCAAGTAATAAAGTGATTAAGAGAGTGATGATCCCATAAGGAAGTGTTCTACTAAAATTCAAGTAAACTAGTACTACCTACCATAGCTATAATATTTATCATATGAATCAAAGATAAGGGTTGAGATTCTATCACTACAAATGATTACAAAAGAAAAAATAAGATATATGATAATGAAATATTTTGGTTTAATAATGTAAATTAACAAAATTTTCATAATGAGACTCTCTGATGTGGATCAAAGCATATGCTGAAAGTTTGTGAGGGTGGTTAAACCCTATAAAATTAGCCCGAGGCTAACCAAGAGGGGGGGGTGAATTGGTGTTTTAAAAATTCTTAACCAAAAAAAAAAATCTTTTTTATTTTTTTTAAATATTTTAAAAACTAAAACAACTTAAGCAGAAGCAGATACCAAAATCAAAGATTTCAATCACAGAGCAAATCATAAAATAGTGCAGAAAAAAATGCAGAAAATGTAATAAGAAAAAGCACACATAATTTTATAGTGGTTCAATCAAATCAGACCTACGTCCACTCCCCAAAATTGCCCATTCTAGGTATTACACTAATCAATTAGTGTCTCTCCTTTTGGCGGAGAAGCTCTTACAAAATCTTTCCACCAACCCGATGAGGTAGAGAACCTTGAATCCTTTTTCACCCTCCTGGTGGAGGCAGAGAACCTGGAATCCTTTTACACCCTCCTAGAGTAGGCAGAGAACCTGGATGTGATGCTGATGATCGTCTCCCTAGAGCCACCAAAGAGCCAAGGACAAAGATGGAAGATGACGATCAAATCCTTACTTGGAGAAACCTTTATGAATCCCCTCACAATATCCTCTCTCTCTCTCCCCCCCAAACTCTCCTTCTCCTTCTCTAAGCTATCTTTGGTTATAACAACGGCAAAAGATTTTCTTAGCAGCATTTAAGACAACTTAAATAGGAGGCTTCAAAAATAGCCATAATTTCAATTTGGTGGAAAAGATCATCCAGGATGATTCAAATATCGTCCTATATGATTAGTACAAAATAGTCCTTTCAGCTAGTATGATCAGCATTTCCCTGTATGATCACTTCAAGTATTTGAAAGAATCATTTTGTATGATCTTTCGATAGTCCCAAACAATTAGTTCACGAGTGGCTATTGATCATCTAGTATGATGGCTGGCGATTAATTATCATCCCATGCAGCACACGGTTCATCTAGTATGATGTAGAGGTATCATCCAGGATGATTAGTTGAAAAGTTAAACTTTTCATCCTATATGATAGGTGGCGATTAATTATCGCACCATGTAGTGCTTGGATCATCTAGGACAATTATCTCCAATCATCCTATATGATTTTATCAATTAATTTAACCATAATTAATCCCCTAATGAATGGTTTATTTTAGGCATAATTGTTATGAATCATCCAGGATGATATGGATCGTTATGTACGATTAGAATAAATTTTGAATTATGAAATCTTGCCTAAATTGTGATTAGTAGCTGTTTGTTTCAATCTGTAATGATCGTCCTGTACGATATAAATCATCCAGGATGATTAGTTAAGAAAACTTTTTTAGGGGAAACCCACCGATGGGCCTATGTGTTAATATAAGGGAAAACGTACATGGTCCTTAAAGGCATCTCAAGCTTGCTAATGCTCAAAAGAGCTGCAAAATGAAAGCAAAAAAATCCTAGGAGCTCGAGTTCCCTACTACTCAAAGTAACACAATAACCTTGGTACATTCTACGATGCACAAGTAAGGGCACCCAAAAAGAGAAGAAAAACAATAAATAGCAGTAAGCTTCATCTTCCCATCCAACAAAACTAGACAACGAACACCTGCACAAAAAAGACCCTGCAAGAAAAGATGATAACCAAAATGGAAGATGCACAAATAAAAGCCAAAAAGACCATGATAAGAGTACAAGCAATTAACCACCCGATAAATACCCAAATAAAAAATGTACTCTTTGAGAATAGAAATTCTCCAATAAGTCTCCCAGCCAAAAAATAGTCATTGCTCAAAATCCCAACAAATATGCACAAAGTTGAGATTAGGCATAGAAGAAGAAGAAGAAGAAATGACATCCTTGAAGGACCGAGAACGTCCATTAGGGATGGAAAATATCAGGGTTTAAATGACAACTGAGTCATCATCTCTCGAATCCAAAAAGTTGAAAGAAAACCTCAAACAAAAGCCATAGAAAGATTGAATGAAAGCCAATCATTCCAAACATTAAATGAAAATCCAAAGCAGAAGGCCAGGGGAACGAAAGCAAGCTCCTGACAGCAAGCCCTAAATCGCCAAAGAATCGCCTCAGGGAGAATAAATGTTAATATAAACTTTAATTAGTTAAGCAAACTTAATAATCAGGCATGCCCTAATTAGGGTTTCTTTTTTTAACTGATCATCCAAGATGATTAAGATTCATCTTGTACGATATGATCAAAAAATAAAAAACTCTCTAACTCACAAAATTTCTCCTCAAGAATGTGTGTGTTTAAGGTTACTTAGCTTCAGGATCCATCACAGTATATTTGACTTCAGAAAAGGTAAAAGATGCATTGGAATAGAAATTATAGACTGACTCAACTCTAATCTACCTGATCTTAAGCTAATTGATGTTCTAAGTGAACCTGTGGACTTGAAAGGTTAATGAGCAGGGAAAATAAAATAGATATCTAAGAATAGTAGAAGTAAAGAAATAGTAATATTTTCTATCATCAAAATCAATTTCCTTGTCCTAGATTTGTAACAATCTCCCCCTTTCTTATGATGGCAAATATTGTTGTAAAAAAGTTCAAAGCCAGGAAATTTTTTATTTTTGTTCTTTTCTCTTTTTTTTAAATGAGACATAAAAAATAGAACATAAATAGAACAAAATATATTTCACTAAAATATAAGCAAACAATACACTACTCCGCCTTTTGACAGCATAAAGAGGAGGAAATAGAAAAACATTAAAATAGAGTAACGTACAGAAACAACGTCCAGTACACACACAGAAATAACAAAACAAAACACTGATAAACTAGAAAGAAGAACTCTGATCAAGTGGAGATGGTGGTGGCTGAAAGTACCGAGAATGATAGGCAAACTTCTCGCCAAACCAGGCTATATCCTGGTCATGAATTAAATAAAGAAAATTTTAGAAAGAAGTCACCAAATATTGATCCAAATGAAGGAATTGAAAGCCGCACACAATATAAAATTTGAATGTGAGTAATTGAGTAATTTTAGGAGTTTTTGGAATTTTGAAAAATATGAAAATCAACCTTCAAATTCAAAAAATAAATAATGAGAAATGTTAAAGAATGAAAATTGAAATCACATGAAGTCATGATACATGCCAAAAAAAGAATGGTAAGAACAACTTGAACTAAGCAAACTCACAATAACTAAACTTTATTTGACATCATAATAAAAATGAGTTATCTAATGCATGATGATGTAAAATTAAATATGCATGAAACCATCTAATTAATGAGCACATTTGTTGTGACTAAATCATTATTAAGTGTTTACAAGAAAAAGTACCGCAAACTCAATCTCCACCCAAGCATTAAGCGGCTTCCTCCATGGTTTTGCTTGATCATCTATAAAGACCTAAAACACTAAATTCAAAAATGTTGTCACACCAAACATGTATTGTTATCATCAAAATCAAAGTGGCCTACACCAAGGCTCATGCGGCTAGCATAGACATCTCTCCATGTCAACGGCCCTCATGTGGGGGCCAAAGCTAGCCACAATCCAAGAAACCATGCACATGGCCCATGGGTTCAACCTAAATTCCCTCCCTATGTAAATTTAGACACTGGAAGTCTTTGCAATCACTCTATGGATCATATCTAACAATCCCAAGTAGCCTAGAGGACCTGAGGAGGGTTGAACTTATCCAATTAGCTATCTCGATGAATTCCAAAATGCCTATAAATACCCCAAAATTTTCTTAAGGGTGGTTACTTCTATGAATTTGAAAACCATCTAAAGGTCTTAAGGATTAACTCCCAAGCTCCCTAGTCCCTCTGGTTAAGATTTCTAGCAAGTTCAAGCAAGCTCGTGTAAACTTATTACAGCCAAAACTTTACTTCCAATTCAGTGGATCTCTAGCTCTACAATCTAAAGCAAGATTGCTCTCAAGATTTAATTGAATACAACCTATTTGATTCACGATCCAATTGAGCTCTCCCTGAGGTATTCTATCAATCTCGATCCTCAATCCCAAGTGTTTTCTCAACTGTGAAAGGAATGCTCAATCTAATAGGATCAGACCATTGGATTGAACCTTGTTGACCAGATGAAGCTTCTGGATAAGTATGAACAAGATACATTGATTAGTTCTCTTAGGTCTTATTAAAATTAATTTATGGCCAAAAATGTCAGTGGGAGGTGGAAGATAGAATCAGAGCAATTTATTTCAATCAATGGTTATAATTCTATTAGGTCTTGTCTTGTACTCTAATCCCATGGTTTTGTTTGTTATATCAGGACCATTTGATCTCAAATTAAATGGCTATGAATTAAAGTGCATCGACCCATCAGTTGCCAATGATTACTTGGCTAATCAAAGCACACCTCAGAATTTACTGTATGAACTATGACGATAAAATAGTCAAGAGGGTTGGCATCTTCTGTGAGGGAGAGTTTAAAGGTGAGCTTTGGGCTTAGGAGAGAAAGGAATATTGAGAAAGAGTGTGCATGTAAGTGAGAGAGAGAAAAGCCCTATAGGATCAATGGAGTGTGAAAGAGAGAATCTTCACACGATTACTATGATCATCATCTACCTTCTTCCTCTATGAGTCAAAGTTTTACTTGTGGGAAACTCCAGGAAGAACTTCTTAGAGTCAAAGGGCCACTGGGAACTCCACAACACCAAGAGGATAAAAGAAATTTCAGGTTCTCTGCCCCCCCAAGAGGGTGAAAAGGATTTTGGTTCTCTGCCCCACTAGTACTGGTGGAAGATATTTCTAAGGGTTTCTTCATCTTTCTATGGGGGCAAAAGGAGAGTTACTAAAAGTTTAGTGAAATATTCAAGGTGGAGGACTTCGGGGAGTGGGCGCAGGTCAAGTTTTGATTGAACCATTATAAATCTTTGGTGTGTTTATTCTTATTTTTACAACATTTAATTTCTTAAAATTTTACTTACATACAAGTTTGTTTTCCTACAAATACAAGTTGAGAATGTTGAGATTCATTTGGATTCAATTATTTGTAAGAAAGAAGAATAAAATAAAAAATAGAAAGAAAAAAATTTATTTTCATACAAAATCAAAATGAAAAAATAGCATTTGATTTTTCTTATCATTTTGCTTTAGCATTGTAAGATCTCAAATTTAACATAAATTTTGAATTTGGTTATAATTTTAAAAAAAAAGTAATTTTGAAGAATGAGTTTTTTTAAACACCAATTCACCCCGTCTTGATGTGCCATTACAGCTCAAGTGGCTTAACTACACTACATCCCTTTTAAAAATTATTGTGTAGTGTCATTGTTTAAGATCCATGTCTTGTTTTCCACACATCCTTCTTTTTTGCTCTTATAGGTAGAGAATATTCTTGTCATCTTTTTTAGGGGGGAGGTAAAATTTAATCTGCTAGGTCGTTGTACATATGCATTTTAGTTAGTAATTCCTAATTCTTATTTCATTTCAAGCAAAAATAAATGATCTTGAACTAAAAGATCGGGTTATCTATGATCTAGGTATTAGAATATAAAACTAGAACTATATATGTATTACAATATATAATACAAATAAATAATTCAAATAAATAAGAAAAAATAAAAGAAGAAGCAGGATTTTCAAGGCGATATATCAAAACATATCTCTCAACGGCACCTGTGCTAACCACTCCATGGTTTGGGTCTTTAGCAGGTCTATTGATAGAAATTAATCATTTATTTCCAGATGCCTTATCATTCCCTTTTTTTTAATCCTATTTTAATCCTGATTGAATTCTTGTATTGATTTGTGAAGAAATGAAGTGTGAAGAAATGAAGAATATTTGAGATACAATTCTATGTAACATGTCTCCAATTTTGCTCCCTTTTTCTTTCCTATCCTAAAAAGAAAAGGAAAGAGAAAGAGTGTATCGAACTTCAGTCAAAGTACAATGAATCTACGATAGAATTTGGGGGAAAAGAAATGTAAATGTAGATCCAATCATTTAGGGGTGGTTACATGAAATTCTAATATAGATATAGAAAGAAGAAAATACTGAGATTGGGATAACATCCACAAATCAAACTTTCAATTGGTATTAGAGTAGGTTCTATAGAATTATTGGTTTAAAAATCTTGAGTAGATCCAATGGCTAATTTTAATGGTAAACATAATACTACTAAAGGATACTCGATTACTAGCCTACCAATGTTTGATAATAATCCTTTTGATTTTTGGAAATTTTGCATGTCTACTTTCCTACAATTGGTTCCCTATTGCATGTGACACATGATACGAGTAAGATATATTGCTTCATCTCGCATTATTAATGTTATCAAGGAAGAAATTCCTTTTACTGATTGGAGCTTTGAGGATAGAGATGTTGCTCAAATTAATGCAAAATGTTTAAACTTTTTTCTATGCATTAAAGTCTGAGGATTATATATGTGTTTCTTTATGTACAACTTGCAAGAAAATTTGGGATAAATTATATATCACTTATAAAAGAACCAGTGAAGTAAAATAATCCTGTCTAAAATTATTACTGCATGACTATGAACTTTTCTGCATAAAGCCTAGCAAAAAAATAACTGGCTTGTATACTAGGTTTACTAAGATAGTAACCTCATTCCATGCACTAGTTAGAGAATTTTCTAACTCAGAAAAGGTTAACATGATCTTGTATTGCTTACCTAATAGTTTTCATGCTAAAGCCACTACCATTTGTGAACGAAAAGATTTGAATATTTACTTTATTGATAATTTACTGGGTTCACTCATTACTTAAGAATAAAATGTGAGTCAAAGATTATTAAATACAAGTTATAGAAGAAAAGAGAAGATCATGGTGCTGAAGTCTAACTACTCATATAATAAAAGCTCAGAGGTAGATGAGAATAATAAAATATATAATTAATCAATAGTTCAAAAGCTTATTGAGAAGATAAAAGAAGCGGTTCCATGACAGGAGCAAAGGAAAGGCATGAAAATTTAACAAAGTTTCATCTTATGTTATCTATTTTAAATGCAGATAGCCAGGATATCTAAGGTCTGATTGTCCCAACCTCAAGAATCACCATACTAATGAAAGGGTGAATAAAATGTGAACTCTAATAAGGGTAAGCAAAGAATGTAGAAGGCTTTCTAGGAAGACTCAGCCCTAGATTTATCTAAATAAGAACCTGAGGAGGTAGTAACTAATATTTCCTTAATGGAAAATGATATAATTATTAACTTCGATCAATATGAGGTATGTAAATTATCTTATGAAGATTTACCTTAAATTTCTTTTTTAAAAAAAAGCATGATTCATATAAGAAACTTAAAAAAAAGAGTGTATATTTAAAAAAAGATTATTCTGATTTAAAAACTAAGCATGACATGTTAGTTAAAGATCATTATGACCTTAAGTCTAAACATGTCTCACTATATCAAGAACATGTATCATTACTAGATGAATATGATGAGTTAAATAAGAAGCATATTGAATTAAGCAAGTCTCATGAATCCTTAAAAATATAGCATGTTGAATTAGAAAATGCATTTAAGGAATTAGAGACACTTGTAATGAAACTAGACACTAATGAGCATACATTGAAATTTAAAGTTGAAAGTTACAAAACTACAAATGAATTTTTACAAAAGAAAATAATCACGCTACAAAATAATACAAAAGGGCCTACACTTTCACTAAAGCTAAAGCCTAGGACACAACATGCATCATATGTACCTAGGAAGAGGCACCATCCCCCACATAGGCTAGAGAATCAATTCCTAGGGGTTAGCTCCTATTCTGGTGGCATACCAGGACACATCGCATATAGATGCACTTTGCACTATAGAAAACACCTAGTTTGGAGGCCCAAGGTCTCATCACATCATAGCATTCATTCCACTCATTCATCAAAACAAAAGGTGGAACCCACACTCACTTGGGTTCTGAAATCTAAACTCTAATTAAATTTATAGGGATGCTCTTATAAAAGGCCTATTGAGCATATGTGGTACCTAGACCGCAGCTGCTCCAGGAAAATGATAGGAGTATTAGGCTAATTTCTTAGATGTAGTGTAAAGTAGAGAGAGGATGTACCTTCCTTAGTCAGGCCAAATATAGTAAGGAGATCTTATAAAAGTTTAATATCGAAGGTTTTAAAAATATAAATACATCAATGAGCTCAACCATCCATCTTGACAAGGATGTATATGGAAAATTAGTGGATCAAATTAAATATAAGGGGATAATAGAATCACTTCTCTATTTGACAGCTAGCAAACCTGATATTATGTTCAGTGTTTGTCTCTGTTCTAGATTTTAGACTGATCTGAAAGAATCCCATATGATTGCTATAAAAAGAATTCTTGGGTATCTTATAGGAACCTTAAACTTTGGCATGTTGTATCATAGACATAGCACCACCATTAAAATGTAGGATATTCTGATTTAGAATTTGCATGATGTAGAGTAGATAGGAAAATCACTTATGGTACTTATCAATTCATAAGATAAGTCTAACAAAAATATAATTCAATTGCCCTATCGACTACTGAAGTGGAATATATAGCAGTAGTAAGTTATTTTGCCCATGTTTTATGGCTAAAGAAATAAATCCTTGTCTTAGACTTTCTATAGGCACAATCCTAGTCATGTGTTATAACACTAGTTATATCTATATTTTAAAGAATCCTATTTAACATTCTCACACAAAGTTTATTGACATTAAACATTATTTTATTAGGGATCATATAGCGAAAGGAGACAGAATTACATCAAGTAGCAACGAAAAATCAATTGGTAGACATCTTTACAAAACCCCTTAGTTATGAGACTTTCAGTACACTTAGGACTAAACTAGGTGTCATCGATGTCAATGCTTAAGGATAATGGGGTAAGGCTATAGAAATAATTAGTGTGTTTTTAATTGCTTATGTTATATGTTTATTTTTTATGGTTTTTTGTATCTACTTATTTCTATTTATATTTTGTTGTATGTGTGATTGTTCATGAAATTTGCTCATAGATTTTTCCCTGATCATCTCACACAAAAGTAATATTTTCTTACATAATACTATATGATTTACACTGTACAATCTTAACAGATTCTCACATCATCACCGCACAGCATTCCCAATAGCTTGGATTAAATCAATTATTTATGGTCGTATTATATGAATGAATAATTAGAACTGTATGATATACATGATAGTGATCGATGGTGTTTCTAATTCAATCAATATGATAATTAAATAGCCATCATACTATACAAACACTTGTTCATACTGTATAATAGATTAGTCAAAGATCATACAAGCTAACACCTTGGGATGATCAATTTAATAAAGATCATCTAGTGTGATTTTGATCATACCGTATAACTTGAACAAATTTTTTGCACTATTCGAAAAGGATAAACTGAATTCTTTTGATCATACTATACATTATCAATCATACTATACAATCTACTGAGGACTATATAAGGGAGGTCAAGCCTAAGCATTTGAATCACACCATTCTAATTCATCACCTTTTTTCCTTTATGTTTCTATCCTTAACATTCCAAACGGTCAGAGGAAAGTGTTCGAGAGCTTTAGTAGCTAGTTCCTATCGATGAATGGTCGATAATTGATTCATAGATGTAGCAAATGATGAAGCCTCTCATAGAAATAAAGTTGCAATGGTTACCACTTCCAAAGTCTTAAATTAGGAAATATTAAACTTTTATTATTAGATCGCATTGTAGACACTACACTTACATTTCTTCTCACACTAGCTTTTCCTTTCAACTCTATGCTTCTCTTTAAATTTTTTGCAAGTTTAAAAGTTAACACTAAAGGCATAGTACTTCAATTTTATGCTTGTAGATGCCCTGTAGCCATCACCTATCAAGATTTTGATAAAATTTTACACCTTTTCACCACTAGACAAAAAGCTTACATAAAGTATACCTCAACCCTAAAAATACACCACGAAATATTCACCTTCTATTTATTTCTACACTTATTCAAAATGCATGCATCATTTAACATATCTTAAGAAACACAATCATTCCTAAAGCATGTGATAGAGCCAACATTACTCCTTTCATATCTATCATCACCTATTTTATTAAGAATGACATTGAGTTTAATGCAGTAGACCTAATTATCTATTATATTAAAAATCTTATCAGCATTAGAGTTCCTAGGGTCCACCATAAGAAAAATCTAGTAATAGGACACCTTATAGCTTACGTAGTAGAGACCAAATACATTCTGACATGCCCTACACCACCCAATCACCTCCCTGTTTACTAATCTGACAGATCCTTTTGCATACTCTATAGTGATAGATGCAGACTGGCATGTTATGGATAGGAGCCTTAGCAATAGAAAGAAGGGGGAGCATCGGTAGAGGCACCAACTTAGACACCAGCACCTGCATACCAGCCTTAATACTATCAAATGATGATAAAGTAATTTGACCACCTGGAGATGCAAATTGACACACATATGCAGTAGAATAAGTAGTAGTATGAGCCAAATATAGCTTGGTTTAGAGAGTAATTTACTTCAATTCACCAATACTTTTAGCCACCTCCACCACCACCTAATGAGGGACCTTCTTATAAGTAGTATGCTATGTATTTAGTTAATTCTCATGTAGTATGTTTGTACTTATTCTGCTTTATGCCTTGTAGTGTCTGGTTAGTCTCATTCTTAGTTATAGTTATCCTCTTTTTGTTGACATCAAAAGGTGGAGTAGGTAGTTATTGGTTTGTAATTCTTTTTATCATTAGTGCAGTTAATTTTGTTTCCCATTTTCTTGTGTTGGTTATGCTGTACATATTTTTTATAAAATAAAATAAAATAAAAATTAATAAATTAATATAAATTAAAATTTTTTCTCTCCCTAATTTTAAAAGAAATCACTAAGCAAGGGGCATAACTTAAAAGAAAAAAATAAACTTAAAATTTAACCAATAAAATTTATCATCATAAAAAAAGGAAAGATAATTAAAATTTGGGAGCCTGAGCTTATGTTTTGATGATAATAAACATTATTAGACTTTCTCTAGTTTCTCTGACTTGTTATTATTGCATATTTTTTTCTTGTGTACTAACATTTCAGATACAACATCATCAAGCACCGCCAAGGGATCAGCGCTCAAAACTGGATAGAATAGGTACAAGTATGTAATAGTATATATTTTTATATTTCTCGAGTATATGTATTATAAAAAGGTGCATGTTAGCATAGCAATCAAGCACAAAAACATGAGTGAAATTTAAGGTTTTAATTTTTTTGAAGATCTTACTGGATGATTTAGATCATACAGTATGATTAGTATATTCAAAATTAATTAAAACACTTAAATTAAGAAAATAAAATTTGAGTTTAAGATGAACTAATTGTATTGTGTGACTTTAAGATCATACTAGATGATCAATTAAAAACCTTTGAATGAATCATACAGGGAAATAGCAAGCATATATTACTAAAGGAAGAGTTGAATTATTTGTACTGCACAATCCTCAAATTATAGTGTACAAACTGTGACGGCAAAATTGAATTTTAGGGTTTTTCTTGGAGCCTCATATTTAAAGATCTCTCATTTCATTTTCAAAGAGTCTTTGGCAGTCAAGAGGGTTAGAGGCTTCTGTGAGGGTGAGTTTGAAAGGTGAGCATTAGGCTTGGGAGAGAATGGTGTATTGAGAGAGAGAGAGAGAGAGAGAGAGAGAGAGAGTGTGTGTGTGTGTGTGTGTGTGTGTGTGTGTGTGTGTGTGTGTGTGCGTGAGAGAGAGAGAGAATAGCCTTGTGGGATTAAGGAAGCATAAGAGATAGAATCTTCACACAGTTGCTCTGATCATCATCCACCTTCTGCCTCCATGAGTCAAAGTTTTACTTGAGGAAAACTCCAAGAAAATTTTCTTGGACTTAAAGAGCCACTGGCAACTCCGCCATAGTATGAGGGTGAAATGGATTTTAGGTATGTACCTCGCCAAGAGGGTGATAGGATTTTAGTTGTCTATCATATTGGGATTGATAGAAGAGAGTTTGTAATGGCTTATCCTCTCTATTATGGGGGGAAAAGGAGAGTTACTAAGAGTTTAGTTTAATACTTAGAGTGGAGGACTATGGGGAGTGGACGCAAGTCAAGTTTTGACAGAACCACTAAAAATCTCTGTTGTATTTGTTATTATTTTTAATGCATTTAATTTCTTGCAACTTTACTTTCATGCAGGTTTATTTTCCTACAAATCTAAGTCGAGAATGTTCATATTTGTTTGGATTCAATTTTTTGTAGGAAACGAAAAATAAAAATCCAAAAAAAAAAAGAAAAAAACTATTTTCATACTTATTTTTTAACAAAATCAAAACCGAAAAAAAAATAGTATTTGATTTTTCTTATCATAGAGCTTCCACAATGCAACATCTCAATTTTAACTTAAATTTTGAATTTGGTTATAATTTTTAAAAAGAAGTAATTTTGAAAATAAGTTTTTTTTTTTAAACACCAATTCACTCCCCTCATGGTGTGCTGTTGTAGTTCAACTAGCCTAACATCCACAAATTGAATTTTCAAACTGTGTAAATAGATTTAAAATTTACCCAAAATTTAAGAATCTTTGAAAATTGATATCTCATTACACGCTTAACCAAATTAGGTGTTCTTCAGCGCATTAAACTTATCTTGATTAGAAATACAAATTCCTAAAATATTAAAAGTAATTTCAAGAATACCCTCTTGGGTATTCTTGGTCATTAAATGCACTTCACCATGGTTTGAAATTTATAGGGATGATTCTTGGGGATGTTTTACACATCTTCAAAGTTTTCTATATTAATTTGAAACCATTAAGGGCTTCAATTGAGTGATCTAAGTTAATAGGTTGGGAAATGACCTAGAACTTAAAATTATTGTGTATGCAAATCCAATAAGAATTCGGCCTTGGTTTACTATGGTTTGATTGATATTTGTCCAAGGGTTAGATGGCTACTAATTTTAACCCCCTCCCAAGTCTAGAATACCTTGAATGAATTCCTAAATGTATAGTGGTATTTTCTTTAAAATTTTAATTAAAATCCTAAGATGACTTCAATGACCCTCAAATTTCTTGGAATTAGACTTCTAGTTTAGGTGAACATGTCATTTTAATTTAAAGATAAATAAAGGTCATTCGGTCTGTCCATTAGGGAGCCCAAAATAACCTTATGTAATTGGCTTAAAATATTTTTTAATTCAAATTAAATCCTTAAAATACAAAGTAAATTTCCTCTAATCCTAAATGAAATGCTCTTTCATGGAAAATTAAAATGCCTCTCAAATTTTAGAAAAATAAAAATTAATTAAGGAATCAAGAAAATTGAATAACTAATTAAATAAAATAATTAAAAATTAATTTAAATCCTTTAAGCATTTTAAACACTTGTAAACATCCTTAGAAGTCACCGGTGATATTTGGAGAAGATTTTAAGTGGTTTGGAGTTCATTTGGCGTATAAACCAAAAATCCCCTGATTACTCTATCAAATAAATATAATTAATTGGCTTAATTTATAAAAATCATAATTAAATAAAAAAAAGCCAAAAAATACAAAAAGATGGTATTGAACTCCAAATTAAATCTAATATTTATTAGAAATAAAAAACATTCAATATCTTTAATAAAATTAAAAGTCAAACATTTAGTCAAACTCGATTAATAATAAAAATTAAATAATAAAGAAAATACATTTAAACACCAAAGATTTAGTAAATAACCAACTTAATGAATCAAAAATTAGAACAAAAATAATTACTAAAACTAAAAAAATAATCAAAAGGTTAACTTGTCTAGAAACCCGAGCACGCAAGGCTACTGGCCCAAAGGGGGGTGAAACAGTCCCCATTGCTTTGGTGTAAATAATGACAATTTTCACTAAACCTAAATAATAAGTAATAAATCATTAATAAAATGAAGCTTTCATAACTTATGTTAGATTCCACTTGGAGGACATAAGTGTGTTGGATTTATAAAGCTTAAGGTTCGAAATAACTAATCAAATTGAAGGACCTTAGATAACTAATCATTAATGAACTTCAACATTTAAAATCTCCCGTAAAATAAATCCTAAAACATTAAGACACTAAAAGTTCAATTCAAACGAAATCTCCCTTAGCTTTAAATAAATAAATCCAATTAGTAAAGAACTTTAAATAATAACAAACTCAGGGCTTACCCTAACCACATAGTCTATTTCACACATTATAGATTACTTGTTAGGATAACAAACTCTAGCTTTAGGTTACACCATTTTTCTATCATGTGCTTTTCAAAATGTGGAAATTATTGGTGTGTGAATGGATGATATTTTTTATGGTATGTTATGTTATATTCTATGATACTAATGCTTTGATGCTTATGATGTAATCTGCAATGGGCGCCAAGATTTCACAAGGTTAGGAGTGATCAAGATCTTTATTGCTATTCAGAATTTTTTTCAAATGTGACCATGTTTATATAAGGTTATTATTAAATGGGGCCTAAATATAATTAAAGTTTAAATTAACCAAAATTTCTATTGTTTCTTTTGCTTCTTAACCCCCATAATTAATAAAAGCATGACCAAGCTTTTATTTGCTCAAAAATGCACAAATTTATATGTGATGTATGATTTGAGATGCCTATATATATACTGCTTTTTAAACCTATTGGGAGTATAGAGTAATTTTATTTTTTTTAAAAGAAATTTGTAAAAAGAATTGCAAAAGTCTAAAATTGTTGTATTTTCTCTAAGAAAAGGATTAGGGAACCAAAGGGGAAAAAACTTCATTCAATGAAAAGTTCTTTTCAATTGGAAGCCCTACTAAAGGAATAAATAAGAAGCATAAAAAAATGAACTTGAACAAAGTGGAAGTTTGAAGAGAAGAATTGAATAGAAAATGCCTTATTTTATAATGACTTACATTATTCTAATGGAATAGAATCCAGGTTGTTATTGGAGAAGCCTGACCACCTTTACTTTCTATAAACCCTAGTTTGTATTAAATGGCACTTGCCACAATGACTTTGGACATTCTTCATTTTATGATTGGTTGAATGTTTATTTATAATTGATTGCGTATTATAAATTACTTACTTTTATATATTTCTTTCTTGCATGTGTTGGAGCTTAGATATTTTACTTGGCTCTTAGAGTATGTGTTAGAGTATAAATTACTTGGCTCTTACACTGCCGTTGCCAGGTCCCAAGTCCTGGATGAGAAAAGTGGAGGGTTGCGTTAGGTAGTCGACAGCCAGCGTAAAACTTGTCGAATACCCATGACATGAATCCTTTAATAAATTGTGTTAATGCTAGGGCGTTCCCTGGAAGCGACGCACTGTATGGCCTGAATACAGTGAAAAGTGTGCAAGGGCCGCTGCATCGGCGCCCGGGTGCAGTGTTAAATAGGCAAGGGTTCCCACATCAAGGACGGATGTGGGCAAAGAAGCTAGTCCATGATACTAATATTAGGATAGGAACTTGGAATATAGGTTCCCTTACAGGAAGATTAATGGAATTAATAGATATTATGATTCATAGGAAGATAAATATTTTGTGCATTCAGGAAACTAAATGGGTTGGAGAGAAGGCTAAGGAGATTGATAGTTTAGGATTTAAAGTTTGGTATTCAGGTAAGAGTCGTACTAGAAATGGTGTAGGCGTGATTATAGATAAGAGTTTGAAGGATAATGTTATAAATATTAATAGAATTGGAGATAGAATTATGGCTTTAAAGATTGTTGTTGATGCTAAGATTATTAATATTATAAGTGCTTATGCTCCTCAAGTAGGTTTGGATATGTGTTCAAAATTAAAATTTTGGGAAGATTTAGAAGAATTAATTCAAAAGATACCTCTCGAAGAAAAAATTTTTATTGGAGGAGATTTAAATGGACATGTTGGTAGAGAGGTAAATGATTTTAAAAGCATTCATGGTGGATATGGGTTTGGAATGACTAATGAAGGTGGTAAGACCATACTAGATTTTTCTTTAGCTTATAATTTTTTAATTGCTAATACCTTATTTAAGAAAAGAGATGAGCATCTCATCACTTATAAGAATGGTTATAGTAAAACTCAGATTGATTATTTTCTTATAAGAAAAGTAGATCGTTTAGATTGCAAAGATTGTAAAGTTATTCCGAGTGAAAGTTTATGTACCCAACATCGCTTATTAGTTTTAGACTTTAAGATGAAAGGACAGAAAATAAAAAATAAAGTAAAGCAATTTTCTAGGATTAGATGGGGGCATTTAAAGAATAGTAATAAAAATATTTTTGAGAGTAAGATTTTAGATTCTAAGATTTTATTTGTGCATGAGGATGCTAATGTTATGTGGAAAAAAGTGGCTAGTGATATTAAAAATGTATCAAAGGGAAAAGCCCCTAATAGTAAAAATAGCTGGTGGTGGAATCCAATTGTGCAAGAAAAGATAAAAAATAAGAAGATTTGTTATAAAAATTGGTTTAGATGTAAAAATTCTGATAATTGGGAAAGATATAAAGAGGCATGTAAGGATTCTAAGAAAGCAATATGTGATGCAAAGATCTTAGCTTTTAATGATTTATATAATAGATTAGATACTAAGGAGGGAGAAAGATATATGTATAAGCTAGCCAAACAAAGAGATAGGAGTAGTAAGGATTTAATTCAAGTGAAGTGTATTAAGGATGAAGATCAAAAAGTACTTTTCTTAGAAGATGATATTCAACAAAGGTGGATGAGATATTTTGATAAACTTTTTAATGAAGATTGTAGGAATACAATTGACTTTAGTGACCTTAGCATCCTAAATGAAAATAAAGATTTCTGTTTTTATCGGCGTATTAGTAAAACCAAAGTTAGAGAGGCTTTAAAGAAAATGAAGTGTGGAAAAGCTGTTGGACCTGATGATATCCCAATAGAGATGTGGAAATGCTTAGGAGATGAAGGAATTTCTTGGCTAACTAAACTTTTTAATAATATTTTGAAGACTAAAAAGATGCCAGATGCGTGGAGAATGAGTGTATTGATTCCTATTTATAAGAATAAAGGTGATGCACAAGATTGTGTGAATTATAGAGGAATTAAGTTAATGTGTCACACTTTAAAACTATGGGAGCGAGTTATGGAGCGTAGGCTGCGGCGTGATACTAATGTTTCTCAAAATCAATTTGGATTCATGCCTGGTAGGTCTACTATGGAAGCCATACATTTATTGAGAGGTTTGATGGAGAAATATAGGGAGAATAAGGAGGATCTACATATGATATTTATTGATTTAGAGAAAGCATATGATAAAGTTCCAAGAGAAGTGCTATGGAGAGTTCTTGAAAAGAAAGGAGTTAATAATACTACTTGTGTTCAAACACAAGGTGGTTTGACCAACTATTTCCCTATTTCGGTTGGATTACATCAAGGATCAGCTTTAAGCCCATATCTTTTCGCGTTAGTCATGGATGTTCTCACTAGACATTTACAAGAGGATGTACCCTGGTGTATGCTTTTTGCTGATGATATTCTTCTTGTTGACAAGACTAAAGAGGGAGTTGAAGGTAAACTTGAAGTATGGAGATCAACCTTAGAGTCTAAAGGTTTTCGCTTGAGTAGATCTAAAACTGAATATATGGAGTGTAATTTTAGCAGTAATAGACCTAGTGAGGGGATTGTGACTTTGGGTGATCAAGTCATTAATAAGAGTACACGTTTTAGATATCTTGGATCTATTATTCAGAGTGATGGTGAAATAGATGGGGATGTTATCAGTAGAATTCAAGTTGGATGGTTGAAGTGGAGGAATGTATCGGGCTTGTTGTGTGATAGAAAAGTCCCCCTTAAACTTAAGGGAAAATTCTATAAGATGGTGGTGAGACCTACAATGCTTTATGGTGCAGAATGTTGGCCATTAAAAGAGAAGCACAATACTAAGTTATGTGTTGCGGAGATGAGGATGCTTAGGTGGATGAGTGGATTTACTCTTAGAGACAGGATACGAAATGAGCATATACGTGAAAAGGTTGGAGTAGCTCCAGTGGAGGATAAGATTAGAGAGAGTCGCCTTAGATGGTTTGGTCACATAAAACGGCGGCCTTCCGATGACCCAGTTAGGAAAGTAGAGGTATTAGATTTGACTTATGTTAAGAAAGGTAGAGGTAGACCTAAAAAGACTTGGTTAGAAAATATTAGAAGTGATCTTTCTCTATTAGATTTAAACGAGAATTTGACTTTGAACCGGACACAATGGAGAAAAAGGATTCATGTTGCCGACCCCACGTAGTGGGACAAAGGCTTGTTATTGTTGTTGTTGTTGTTGTTAGAGTATAAAACAAAATTGTATACTCATAACAAAATAAAAATTTTAAGATAACATAGAAAGATAACCAAATTAGAAAGTAAGCCAAAGCTCAACTAGGGTCATATAATTTATACTCTTCCTTCTTTCCTTGTCAAGCACCTCCTCACCTATGGATAGAAGTAGACCACCCGACCTATGAGAGTGCAGTTCTGACTCAAGGGAGTTATGCACTTTTAGGATAAAAATCTATTTTCTATGCCTTTATTTAAACTTCAGATGCTGATTATTATATAAGAATAAACTACTTGCATTATATTAAAAATAAATTAAAATTTAATTGTATTCAATTTTAGAATCATGAATACCCTTCATAAGTCCAAGGCTACTTAGGGATTTCTCTAAATGTCAGCCCTATATTCCAAATGTTGATATTATCTATCTCATGACATATTTTAGTGATTTTGAATATAACAAATATATGCTTGGATGTTCTAGTTAAGTATTTCATGTGTAATAGTTTGATGAATATACATTATTATTACTTATATGGGATGAACCAAGAAGAATAATTTGAAGGTTTTTATTAATGTAGGAGTATCTTAGAGGTTCATTGATATTTACTTGCATGGTTTGATTTGCTCATAATCTAAATATTTATTAAAATTATATACATATTATTAATTAATGATAATAAGCTTGATTTAGAAATCTATAAGATTCAATTATTAAATAAATTTTATATGCTTCATAGATTATATAAATTTTATAAAATATGAAAAGTTACTTAATTAGGGAAATTAATAGCAACAAGCTTATATTATAAAAGTTTTATTATGTATTCATTTTGAATTGAAATTATTTCATATAAATTTATTGATATATAATTAATTTTATCTAAATTACAACATATTTCTTTATAAATATTTAATATATCTTTAAATACATTAAAATAAGAATCATAAGTTTTTATTTTGCTATAAAAGTTATTATTTTGATGGAATAATGGCGTAAATTTTATTTCATTAGATTCCATGAATTCTATAAATAGAAATAGATAGGTTATATAACCCACTTCGATGCTAAATTGAATTTATAATAATTTTCTAAATATTATCTAATTTTTATATTATATGATGGGTAGCTATTTTTGCCTTATTTTGAATGTGTTTGAAAACTTTTTGACTTTGTCATATGACTAGCTATTTTGTATCCATTTAAAACTTATATTTATGTAATATAAATGAATGCTTTATCAAATATTATATTGTTAGTTCATAAAATAATATTAGATTATTAGTTTTAATCAAAATTGGCTTTACTTACCATTTCCCTTTAAGTATCCCTCTTTCTCTTTTTATGAGGGCTATTCAAAAGAAAAAAAAATCCAAAAATCTTTTCATTCATCTTTCCTTCTTTATATGATAAATCTTAAGAGGAGAAACTTTGATATTTATTCTAAGAGCTCTTTACATCTGAAAGATAAAATTCTTGGTTAGAAAGCTTCAATGCATTAAATCGTGTAACATCACTTGGAGTTCTTGAGTTTATTTTCTTTCTCCAAATATTTACTTTTTGTTATTTTAGTTTTTACCATATATTTTTCTTGAAAATATTTATTATTCAGTGAAATACTAGCTGAGAATGTTATGTTAAGTTTTCTATATTAAATCTCTTAAATCCAAAAAGATAGCAAGCAAGTGTTTTTATTTTAGCATAGATCTACCATCCAAATCTAATTAAATTTTAAAAATACATATTTTTACTTGCTTAATTAAATTTTAAAATACATATTTTTACATACTTAATATATCCATTTTACTTATTCTAAGACTAACCAAGAGGGGGGGTGAATTGGTTATTTAAAAAATTCTTTAACAAACAAAAAATTAAAACCCCTTGATGTGGATGTAGACCAGTTTTGCAATAACAAAACTCAGAGATTTCAAACACAGAACAAATCATAGAAAAATGTGAAAATTAAATGTGGGAAAGTAAATAGAAAGAACACACCAGAATTATAGTGGTTCGGTCAACTTCACCAATGTCCACTCCCTAGAAACTTCCTTTCCAGGTATTACACTAAAAGTAGTGTCTCTCATTTTACCCCGCAAGCAAGGCGGAGAAGCCCTTACGAACTCTTTCCACCAACCAGGTGAGGCAAAGTACCGTGAATCCTTTTACTCCCTCCTATAGTAGACATAGAACATAAAAATCCTTTTACTCTCTCTTGGAGTAGGTTGAGAACCTTGGAATCTTTTTACTCCCTCCTTGAGTAGGCAGAGAACCTTGGAATCATTCTTTGCCCTCCTGGTGAAGGCAGAGAATCTGGATATGATGCTAATACGAGTCTTCCCTAGAGCCACCAAGGAACCAAAAAAGTAGCTTGAAGAAGACAGTGGAAACCTTACTCGGAGAAACCTTTATGAATCCCTCACAACTCCCCCTCATAAGGATTTCTCTCTCTCCCAAGCTCTCTCTCTCTCTCTCTCTCTTCCTTCTCTATGCTCTCTCTCAGATCAACTCCATAATAAAATATTTTTCTCAAAACCATATGAGAGCTTAAATAGAGAGCCTCCAAAAGAAGCCTTAATTTTTAATTTGCTAACAAAGATCATACATTATGATCGTGAAATCGTCCTGCATGATTAGTACAAAATAACACATTCAGCCAGTATAAATTATATTGGTTTGGATGATTAGTTCAAGTATTTGTATGTATCATCTAGTATGATCTTATGATCATCTTGAATGATTAGTTCACGAGTCTGTATCGATCATCCAATATGATAGCCGATGATTAAATTTCATCCAATGCAGCAATCGGTTCATACGGTACAAAGGAGGGGTATCGTCCAAGATTATTAGTTAAAATATTATGGTTTTTATCATGTATGATGGGTAATGATTAAATATCATATCAAGTAGGGATTTGGTTATACATTATGATCATCTTCGATTGTCTTATACAATGTGATTGATCAATTTAACCATAATTAGTCCCCTAATCATAGGATCAATTTAGGCATGATTGTCATAAATCATCTAATACGATATAGATCATACTATATGATTAGAGTAAAATTTGTATATTAAGAAATTGCCTAAATTATGATTGGCGGTTATTTTTCATCTCTATAACTAATCGTTCTGTACGATATGAATCATCCAATATGATTACTTAATTAATTTCACTTAATAGTGAGTATCCTAATTAAGGTTTTCTACATAACTAATCATCCAGTACGATATATATTATACTGTACGATTAGTTCAAAAAATTGAATATTTTTTTTAACTCACTAACTCACCCCCTTGAGAGTGTGTATGCAAGGTTACTTAGCTTGGGGTCCACCAGATACAAGACTTGACTAAAGAAAGGTAAAAAGTATATTAAAATTAAAATTATAGATAGAATTAACCCTAATCTACCCGATCTTGAACTAATTGGCATTGCAAGTGAACTTCTATACTTAAAAGATTAGTGGGTAGGGCAAACAAAACAGATATGCAATAATAGTAGTAGTAAAGAAATAATAATATTTGTTATCATCAAAATTATAGTATTTGGGCCCAGGTTTACGACAATCTCCCCCTCTTTTATGGTGGCAAATATTGTTGTTAAAATTTTTAAAGCCCTTTGACATTCTCTAAAACTCCCCCTTAGAAGATAAAATTCTGAAAGTAATGGGAGTTTAAATTTTTTGTTTTTATACTTTTTTATTTTTTTTATTTTTTTCTTGTATTTTTAAGAAAAAATGCCAGACATAAGTAAAGACAAAAATTAAGTAAGCAGAAAACAAACTAATTTTACTAAACCATAAAAAGCAAATAACACACTAAATAACACATTACTCCCCCTTTTGACATCACAAAAAAGGAGGAGAAAGAAAAACACTAAAGAGAACAAAGTAACTACATCACAAAGTACAGAACTAAAGATTAGTAGATGATAAATTTACCTTATTATCATATTTAATAACCAATAAGAAATAAATGGACAATGCTGAAATTAGAAAGGTTAAAAAATCGATATTGTTAACCCTAGCTTAGACTCCTTACAGGTCAAACTCCTTTTTAAATAAAAATCTAAATCAGAAAAGAAATTAGATAAGAAAAGTAATCTTTTGAAACTTTATTTTGAAAAAAATATCTAATAGAAATAATATTGCAATGTAATGAATCAAAAATCATGGTTTTTAAATGCAAGTGTATGAGATATCAATATGCACATGAAGTCTTCCAAGAGTTTAAAGATTAGAAAGGAAGGGAAGCTTAATTTATTGTGGGCTCATTTTGTGCCTCTTTTTAGTTATTTAGTGCACTTTGCACATCTTTTCATTTTGATACACTTTATGTATCTTATAAATATTAAGCATCATTGCGTAAAAATATTTCTAGTTTTTGGCTCATTTTGTGCCTCTTGCCATTTTTGCAAGCTTGCCTTCTTTCAAAACCTTTAAAGATTCTCAGTTGTAATATTATCTTTCAAATATGGGAGAAAACTTCCCTCTCTTATATAAGGAAGACTAAGCCACAAAGCAGAATCCTATCCATATGATAAATACAAATAATATGATTAAGAAAATCTAAAAGATATTCATTGACTTGGAACATCATTCATATGAGATATTTTACCATAAGAAGGATAAAATAGATCTCTATTTCAAATTCTAATTTTTAATTTTCAATAGATTTTGATTCAAAAATAAAATACATCACTAAAGGAGTTAAAGAAAGAGAAATAATCATAAATGTTTCTTTTTTTAACTATTTTAAGACGAGTCAATCACTGCTTACATGCTTCTAAATAAAAATAAGGCAAAAATGTCATTTGAAAAACAAACTCAAAAGCTAAGGTGAAAAGTGATCTAATTCTTTAAAACACTAAAAGAAAACAACATAAAATTAAAGCGCATAAAGTAAAAACTCATAAGTAGAAACAAATATACACATAAAATAGGAAAAATTAGTAATATAAGGCATCAATTTCAAGTATGAATATCTATCACACCTAATCTGGTTCTTAAGGTGCTGAAGGTTTCAAAAGCCAGTGGTTTAGTAAAGATATCAGCAAGTTGATTCTCAATGGCTATATGGTGTAGCTCTATGTCTCCTTTGGTAACATGGTCCCTAATGAAATGGTACCTTATGTCTGTATACTTGGTCCTCGAGTGTTGGATTGGATTCTTTGAAATACAGATGGCACTAGTGTTATCGCAGAGGATTGAAATGGTGTCTACAGGTAATCTTAAATCAAGAATTTGTTGCTTTAACCAAAGGACATGGGCCACATAACTCCCTAAGGCTATGTATTCAGCTTCAGTAGTGGACAAGATAATTGAGTTCTATTTTTTACTTGACCAGGAGACTAAGGACTATCCTATGAGTTGATATGTTCCAGAAGTGATTTTTTTTTATCAACTCTACATCCTACAAAATCTAAATTAGAATATCTTATGATCTCAAAGGAAGTGCTATGCCTAGGATACCAGATTCCTAAGTCTTGGATTCCTAAGAGATATCCAAGGATTCTCTTAATAGAAATCAAGTGGGACTCTTTTGGATGAGCTTGAAATCTAGCACAGAAATAAATACTAAATATAATATCAAGTCTATTAGTAATCAAGTTAAGTAGTGATCCAATTATCCCTCTATATTTTTTTTATCAATAGATTTTTCATTTGAATCCTTATCTAACTGAATAGTACTCATGGGAGTGTTAATTTGCTTAGCTTTATCCATTTCACATTTCTTAAGGATATCCTTAATATATTTTGATTGACTAAGGAAATTTTTATCATCCTTATGCCTTATGCTAAATCCAAGAAAGTAGGTCAGTTCTCCCATCATACTCATCTCAAATTCATTACTCATTATTTTTAAAAAATCATCACAAAGACTTTTATCAGAGGATCTAAACAAAATATCCTCAACATAAATTTAGACAATTAGTAGTTCAACTCTTACTTTTTTTAGAAATAGGGTGTAGTCTATGTTCCCCTTAATAAAGGTTATTTCTAGTAGCAATGTGCTTAGTCGTCTTTCATACCATGCCCTGGGTGCATGTTTTAGTCTATATAATACCTCTTTAATTTGAACACATGGTTAGAAAATTATGAATTTTCAAAGCCTGAAGATTGTTCAACATACATATCTTCTTTCATTACTCCATTCAGAAATGCACTATTGATATCCATTTGTAATAGTTTGAATCCCTTAAAGCAGGCAAAGGCTAGTAGTACCCTAATAGCTTCTAATCTAGCTATAGGGAAAAACTCTCTTCAAAGTCAATCCCTTATATCAGATTATACCCCTCAGCCACTAATCTTGCTTTATTTCTAACCACTACACCAGAATCATTCATTTTGTTTTTGAAAACTCATTTAGTTCCAACCATACTCTGGTCCTTAGATCTTTCAACTAGCTCCCAAACATCATTCCTTACAAATTGATTTAATTCTTCTTGCATGGATAGGATCCAGAATTTATTAGATAGGGCTTGATTTATGTTGGTGGGTTTAGTCATTGAGATGAAGGTAGAGTGGTTTACTTCTTTTCTAAGTCCATGCCTAGTCTAAAACCTTCAGATGGTTTTCTTAAGATTAGTTCTTTAGGATGACTTGAAGAATATCTCCATTCTCTAGGCAGTATATTTTTAGGCTTTATCCTTTCCTCCAGATTTGTAAATTCCATTCCTTGGGTAATTTCTACTACTTCTTCATCTTCCACCCTAGACCCTCCATAATTATTAAAATCATTAAATATAACATAAGTGGTCTCCTCTACTACCAGTGTCCTTTTATTGAAGACTCTATAGGATTTTCCAACATTTGAGTAACCTAGGAACACTCCATCATAAAATTTTGGGTCAAACATTCCTAATTGAGACTTCCCATTATTCAGAATGAATACTTTACATCCAAAGACATAAAGGTGAGAGAGGTTGCGTGTCCAACTCTTAAGGATTTTATAGGGTATTTATTCAGCTTGGATCTAATATTAACACTATTTAAAATATAACAAGCTATATTCACTGCTTCTGCCTAGAAGTATTTAGAAAGTGAAAATTTAGCTAACATGGATCTAGTCACTTCTATAATGGTCCTATTCTTCCTTTCAGCTACCCCGTTCTAAGCTAAAAAGTTATGATCTGTCCCTTGCTCCTTATAGTAAGATTCAATTTTTTTATTTTCAAATTCTCCATCGTGGTTACTATGAATGGTTAGAATTTCACTACCTAGTTTCCTCTGAATCCAAGTGGAAAAAGACTTAAACTCCATGAATGATTCACTTTTATGAGATAAAAATCTGACCCAAGTAAACCACAAATAATCTTCAATAATTATATACCTAAAGACTTTCCCTCCTAGGCTTACAGCTGACAGGTCTAAAGAGATCCATATGAAGGACTTCTAAGGGATTGCTAGTGTTAATGTCTTTGATAGAGTGGAAGGAGGACTTGACTTATTTCCCTAATTGACAGGCATCACACAGGTAGTCCTTAGTGAACTCTAGTTTGGGGATTCCTCTCACTAACTCTTTTTGGGTGATTTTTCTCTAAGGCCTTTCATGCTTGCAGGACACACTTTTCTATACCATAATCAAGATTCATCAATAATTATTTTTAAGCAAAGATTAGATTTAATGCAATTAAGATAAAGTATGTAGAAATTATTGATTCTCCTTCCTGACAAAATAGTTGTCATTTAAGCTTATTATGCAGCTGGTAGACAGATATATTATGCTGAAACCTTTATCACAGAGCTGGCTGATGCTAAGTAGATTATATTTTAGGCCATCTACCAGTAAAATATTTTTAATGATGAAATTTTTTATGTTGCCAATTATACATGAGCCCACCACTCTCCTGGTGGGGTTATCTCCAAGTGCACCTTGCCTCATGCCTTGGTCTCTAGCGAAATGAATTGATTTACATCTCTAGTCCTGTTCCTTGAACATCCACTGTCCAATACCATATACTCTCATGAGGTCTTTTGTGAGAGCACTCCTATAAAATCATTAGTGGTCAGATTTGGGAACCTAAATAAGTTTGGGTTCCACTTTCTGGAAAGTGGGATAAAATGCTTGCATGCTATGCTGTGAATTACATAATTTTAGTCTCCACACCAAATATGTTCTACGGTGGATAGTGTAAGTATGGGAGATATTTCCTAGCATGCCATAAGAAAAATATCTAACATCAGAAAAAGGATTTAGTAATCTATTTGGATTATGGTGCCTTTTTCCTAAGTTTGAATGATGCATGCTTTGACGATAGTGAAAGTTCGATAGGGATGTTAAGCCCTAGTGAACTAGTCCCGAGGCTAACCAAGAGGGGGTGGTGAATTGGTTATTTAAAAATTTCACGATCACAATGAAAATCCTTTCGTTTCTTAGCAGTAGAAACAAGTAAACAAGAACGAAAAGATTAATCACAGATATTCACCCAAGCAGTTTATATTGGAAAAGTAAAGTGGAAAACTGAATCAGAAAAGCAAACCAGATTTTATAGTGGTTCGGTCAACTTGACATACGTCCACTCCCCGGAGCCTCGCCTCCGGGTATTGCACTAAACAAAAAGTGTCTCTCCTTTTGCTCCCACAGCAAGGTGGAGAAGCCTGTACAAACACCTCCTTTTCACCACACGGTGAGGCAGAGAACCTGACCTCCTTTCGCTACCTCCAGAAGCAGGCAGAGAACCTTCGAACTCCTTTTACTTCCACCTGAAGCGGGTAGAGAACCCCGGATCTTCTTGCGAACGATCCTCCCACGACGAACACCGACTAGACGAAAGACCACGAGCAGAGAAGACGACTCTGATCCATGCTTGGAGCAACCTTAGTGAATCCCTCACTAACTCCCCCTCACAAGATCTTCTCTCTCTCTCCCAACTCTCTCTCTCTCTCTAGGATTTCTCAGGGAAGGAAGGTAGCAAAAGATTTTTCTTATTTTTAGAAAAGTTTTTTTATAGGAGGGCTTAAAATTTGCCTTAAATCTCAACTGGTCGGTCAAGATCGTCCAGGACGATCGGTAGATCATCCTGTACGATCAGTTCAAATTCATGTGTTTCAGCCCGGACGATCAGGCTCTTTTGGACGATCAGTAGAAAAAATTGTTCATATCATCCCGTACGATCCTGCGATCGTCCGGGACGATTAGTGCAAATCAAGGAAAATTATCCAAAAGACAGCTCGGGTCATCCAGAGAAACTTGTGCTGGACGACCAAAAAATGACTTGATTGTCCAGGACGATAGGGACATCGTCCTGTACGATTAGTTCAAAAAGGACCTAAATCATCCTGTACGTAGCTCTGGACGTACAGCTTAAATGCACTAGACGATCAAGATCGTCCAGGACGATATGATCGTATCAACCAAAAATAAATTGCTTTCCTTAATTACCATATTAAATTAGGCATGATTATACTGAATCGTCCGGGACGATACACGTATCGTCCAGGACGATCAGACCAAATAACTTAAAATAAAAACTTGCCTAACTTGATCTGGCGGCTGAGAATTTCTGATTTGGGCATATCGTCCCGTACGATCCAAAGATCGTCCAGGACGATCTGCTTAATCAGACCCTCTTAACTTAGATGCCCTAATTAGGGTTTCTATTTTGGCTGGATCATCCAGGACGATGTGAATATCATCGAGGATGATCTGAACAAAAAAATGAACAGAAACTCTAATTCACTCAATCTCTCCCCCTGAGTGTGTGTGTGTAAGGTTACTTAGCTAGGGAATCAGTTACATTACAATTGACTCAACAAAAAGAAAAATCATACATTTGACACACTTGGACCCGATCTTGAGTTGGCTTGAGTGGCTCGTGGTCTTTTGTGCCTGAAACAGATTAGCCAAGCAAAACACACTGGAAACATGTTTTTCATCATCAAAACCAGATTTGCAACAGATAGTTTTTGAAACTCTTTAAGTGAAGGAGGTTTTTTATTTTCCTTAAAAGTAGTTAATTCAGCTTGTAAAAATTTATTTGCACTTTCAAGATTTAAATTTCTTACTTTTAATGCATGCTCAAGATTATCTAATTGAGAAGCAAGAGCTTCTAATTCCTAGAATACATTTTCTAATTCAACATGTGATATTTTTAAAGATCATGTTCAGTAGTTAATTCAGAATGCTTATGTTGCGAATATAGTTTCAAATAGTACAATTTTGATGATGACAAATATGTTTGTATTCTATTTTGCTTGTCTAACCCATTTCTGGTATAAAAGACCAAAAGCAACTCAAGCCAACTCAAGATCGGGTCCAAGTGTGTCTAAATGTAATAATTTTCCCTTTCTTGAGTCAAATGTAATGTAACTGAACCCTTAGCTAAGTAACCTTGCACACACACACTCAGGAGGAGAGCTTGAGTGAATTAGAGTTTCTGTTCAATTTTTGTTCAGATCGTCCTGGACGATATTCACATCATCCTGAATGATCAAGTGAAAATAGAAACCCTAATTAGGGCGACCAAGTTAAGTCTGTCTGATTAAGCCGATCATCCTGGATGATCCATACATCATACGGGATGATAGGCTCAAATCAAAACATCTCAGCTGTCAGATCAATTTAGGTAAGTTTTATTTTTAAAGATTTGATCTGATCTTCCCAGACGATACGAGTATCATCCTAGACGATCTAGTACAGTCATGCCTAAATTAGTCTGGTGATTAAGGAAAGCAATTATTATTTAATTGATATGATTATATCATTCGGGATGATCGCAAGATCATCCAGTGTGTTTCACCTATACGTCCAGAGCGGTGATCAGGATGATTTTCGCACTTTTTGAACTAATCGTATAGGACGATATCAATACCATCCTGGATGATCAAGTCATTTTTAATTCATCCAGCCCAAGTTCCTCTAGACGACCAGAGTAGTCTTCTGGATGAAATTCCTGAATTTACACTAATCATTCCGGATGATCGTAGAATCGTACGGGATGACCTGAACAATTTTTTCTACTAATCGTCCAGAAGAGCCAGATCGTCAGGCTGAAACAGGTGATTTTGAACTGATCGTACAGCACGATCTATCGATCGTACTGGATAATATTGGCCTACCAGTTGAGATTTAGGGCAAATTTTGAGCCCTCCTATAAAAATTTTTTTTCTTCCAACAAGAAAAATCTTTTGCCACTTTCCTTCACAGAGAAACCCTAGAGAGAGAGAGTTTGGGAGAGAGAGAGAGGATCTTGTAAGGGGGAGTTTGTGAGGGATTCACAAAGGATGCTCCAAGCAAGGATCAGAGTCCTCTTCTTTGTTCGTCATCTCTCATCTTGTCAGTATTTTTTGTGGGAAGATCGTTCGCAAGAAGAACTGGGTTCTCTGCCCGCTTCAGGAGGAAGCGAAATGAGTTCAGGTTCTCTGCCTGCTTCAGGAGGAAGCGAAAAGAGTTTGGGTTCTCTGCCCGCTTCAAGAGGAAGCGAAAGGAGTTCAGGTTCTCTGCCTCACCGGGTTGGTGGAAAGGAGTTTTGTACAGGCTTCTCTGTCTTGCTGTGGGAGCAAAATGAGAGTCACTTTTGTGTTAGTGCAATACCCGAAGGAGAGGCTCCGGGGAGTGGATGTAGGTCAAGTTGACCGAACCACTATAAAATCTGGTGTGTTCTTTCTGATTATTTTTTGCACTTTATTTTTCTGTTATTATCTGCTTGGGTGAAATCTGTGGTTGATCTCTTCATTTATGTGGTTACTTGTTTCCGCTGTAAATCATTGAAAAGAATTTTCCTGTTGCTCTCAAATTTTTAAATAACCAATTCACCTCCCCTCTTGGTTAGCCTCGAGATTAGTTCATCAGGGCTTAACATCCCTATCAAACTTTCAAGTGGTATCAGAGCGGGATTCAAAAATTTAAGTTTAAAAACTTTTAAATTTGATCTATGGCTAACTATAGTAATCATAATACTGCTGAAGGTTATTCAATTACACGACCGCCATTATTTGATAACATACCTTTTGATTTTTGGAAAACTTGCATGTCCACTTTTCTTCAATCAATAGATTATCGCATGTGGATGCTTGTTAAGGATGGCTATGAACCACCTTTTAGAATGATTAACAATGTTAAAACTGAACTACCTTTCACTGATTGGACTTTTAATAATCATGACTTAGCCCAACTGAATCCCAAATGTTTAAACTATTTTTTTCTGTGCCTTAAAATCTGAGGATTACATACGTGTTTCTACTTGTACAACTGGCAAAAAATTTGGGATAGATTGTTCATTACTTATGAAGGTACAATTGAAGTCAAACAGTCTAGGTTAAATATATTGCTGCACGACTATGAACTTTTTTGCATGAAACCTAATGAATCTGTGTCTAAAATGTATACGAGGTTCACTCAAATTGTTACTTCCTTGCATGTTTTAGGAAGAGAACTTACAAATTATGAAAAAGTGAACAAGATTTTGAGATGTTTGCCTTCTTCGTTTGATGCTAAGATAACTGCAATTACTGAATCGAAAGATTTGAATAATTATTCTATTGACAACTTACTTGGGTCACTCATTGCTTACGAGCAAGGGAAGAACCAAAGATAACTTGATGCAGGTG
Source organism: Dendrobium chrysotoxum (assembly GCA_019925795.1). Lineage (NCBI taxonomy): Eukaryota > Viridiplantae > Streptophyta > Magnoliopsida > Asparagales > Orchidaceae > Dendrobium > Dendrobium chrysotoxum. Next base: position 58,887,837 of record CM034312.1, read on the forward strand.
AGAAGAAGAAGGAGAAAACTGTGGCGCTGAAGGCCAACGATACTGACACTGATTCTTCCGGGTCTGATAGTGATGATATTGCCTTAATCACTAGGTAATTCAAGAGCTTTCTAAGGAAGAAATATAAGAACTTTCAGAAGTGGAATAAGGATAAGTCCAGTAAAAATTTTAAAGGCTCATCTGATACTGTTTGTTTTGAATGCAGGAAGCCTGGATATATTAAGGCTGATTGTCCTATACTTAAAGCTCACCCAAGTAAGGAAAAGGGTAAGGAGAAACCCAAATTCAGAAAGGACAAGAAGAGGATTCAAAAGGCATTCTGGGCAGATTTTGCATCCGACTCCTTTGAGACTGAAGCTGAAGAGGAGGAAACCAACTTGTGTTTGATGGCAGATGTTCATCCTGGTCAGTCTGACCAGGAAGAGGTATGTGAGCTTACTTACGAGCAATTATTTAAAGTGTCTGAAAGAATTCATGCATCTTATAGGAAGCTTAAGAAAACTCATGCTAGCCTAAAACTAGAACTTCTAACTTTACAAAAAGAGCATGAAATTTTGATTAAAGATCATTCTACTGTTGATTACAATCACATGTCTTTACTTGATGAATTTCATGAACTGAACAAAAAGTATTCTGATCTGATTACTGAGCATGATTTACTGAAAACATCGCATGTTGATTTAAAAAAAGCTTTTAAAGAATTAGATAAGATGGCATGTGAAGTGGAGAGTAGTAATGGAGCTTTGAAATTTGAAATTGTAAGTTTGAACAAGGAGAATAAATTTTTAAGAGTTAAAATCAGTGCTTTTGAGAAAAATAAAACACCTCCTACTTTTGCACAGTTTTATGTACCTCCACCTTTTGAAGAATCTATTTTAAAATCATCAAAGCATGTTTCATACAAAACTAGGAAGAGGCACTATCACCCACGTAGATTAGTTAACCCTTTTCTTAGTGTTAGATGTTTTTCTTGTGGCATGTTAGGATATATTTCTCACACATGTACTATTCATCATAGTACACATTGGGTGTGGAGGCCCAAATTGCCTGTTTCACAGCACAGCACATATGTATTGCATTCTTCTTTTCATAAGAAGGAACCCAAACCTGTTTGGGTTTCTAAATCTGACATTTGATGATTTTGTAGGTGTGCTCTCACATAAGACCTCGTGAGAGCATGTGGTACTTGGACAGCGGATGTTCAAGACTTATGACTGGAGATGCAAATTAGTTCATTTCGCTGGAGGCCAGGGCTGGAGGCAAGGTTACACTTGGAGATAACACCACCAGGAGGGTGGTAGGTTCAGGTATAATTTATGATTCAAAGAATTTTATGATTGACAATGTTTTGCTTGTAGATGGACTGAAACACAACTGTTGATCATCAATCAACTCTATGACAAATGATACAACATCAAATTTCTGTCCACTTACTACATTTTAGTCTTAAATGATAAAATTATTTTGTAGGGACAAAGGATCAATAATGTCTACATGCTGGATGTAAGTTATTTTAAAGCTGATGTTTCAATTGCTTAAAAATTACTGCTGATGAGTCTTGGTTGTGGGACAGAAGATTTTGTCATGCCAGTATGAAAACTACTAAGAGAGTCACCCAAAAGGACTTAGTTAGAGGTATCCTAAAGCTTAAGTTCACTAAGGACCACCTGTGTGATGCCTGTCAATTAGGGAAGCAAGTCCAGTCCTCCTTTCACTCTGTTAAGGATATTAGCACCTCTAGACCTTTAGAAGCCCTTCACATGGATCTCTTTGGACCCATTAGCACTGCCAGCTTAGGGGGGAAAGTCTATGGTTTTGTGATTGTTGATGATTACTCGAGGTTCACTTAGATTAAATTTCTGTCACATAAATCTGAGTCATTTGGTGAATTTAAGTCCTTCTCCACTTGGATTCAGAGGAAGTTAGGTTGTGAGATCTTGACTATTCATAGTGATCATGGTGGAGAATTTGAAAATGTGAAATTTGGACTATTCTATGAGGAGCAAGGGATTAGTCATAATTTTTCAGCTCCTAGGACCCCTCAGCAGAATAGGGTAGCTAAAAGGAAGAAAAGGACCTTAGTGGAAGCCGCTAGAGCCATGCTTGCTGAGTATTCACTTCCAAAATACTTTTGGGCTGAAGCGGTGAACACTGCCTGTTATGTGTTGAATAGGGTGAATTTTAGATCCAATCTGAACAAGACACCTTATGAGATCATCAAGGGTAGAACTCCAAACCTGTCCCATCTCCATCATCTTTAGCTGAAAGGTTTTCATTCTGAACAGTAGGAAATCATCCTTAGGAAAGTTTGACCCCAAATCTGATGAAGGAGTGTTCTTAGGCTATTCTAGTATGGGGAAATCCTTTAGGGTGTTTAATAAGAGGACTTTGGTGGTGGAAGAGACAACTCATGTGGTGTTTGATGAATATGATCCTAAGGTGGCTAGAGTTGAGGAAGATGAAGAGGTAGGGGAGATTACCCAAGGGGTTGAAAATGCAAATCTGGAGGAAAGGGTAGAACCTCAAACCACTTTGCCTAGAGATTAGAGATATTCTTTGAGTCGTCCTAAAGAACTGATCTTAGGAGACCCTTCTGAAGGTGTTAGGACTAGGCATGGACTTAGGAAGGAAGTAAACCACTCTATCTTTATCTCAATGACTGAATCCACCAACATCAATCAAGCCCTTTCTGATGAGTTTTAGATCTTAGCTATGCAAGAGGAATTGAATCAATTTGTACGGAATGATGTTTGGGAGCTAGTAGAAAGACCTAGGAATCAAAGTATAGTGGGAACCAAGTGGATCTTTAAGAATAAGATGAATGATTCTGGTGTGGTGGTTAGGAATAAGGCAAGATTGGTGGCTAAGGGGTATAATCAGATTGAAGGGATTGATTTTGAGGAGACCTTTACCCCTATAGCTAGATTGGAAGCCATTAGGGTGCTACTAGCCTTTGCTTGTTATAAGGGATTTAAGCTGTTTAAATTGGATGTTAAGAGTGCCTTTTTAAATGGGGTAATAAAAGGGAATATTTTTGTAGAACAACCCCCAGGTTTCGAGAGTTCCCAATATCCAAATCATGTTTACAAATTAAAAAAGGTCTTATATGGATTGAAACAGACACCCAGAGCTTGGTAGCTTAGTGTATTCCTGTTAGAAAGAGAGTTTGTTAAGGGGAGCGTAGACACCACCCATTTTCTGAGGAGAGTAGGGGATGATTTCTCATTATCCAGATCTATGTTGATAATATAATTTTTGGAGCTTCTGATAAATATTTATATGATGAGTTTTCTAAAATAATGAGTAAGGAGTTTGAGATGAGTATGATGGGAGAGTTGTCCTACTTTTTGGGGTTTAGCATATAGAAAATGGATGATGGAACCGTTCTCAATCAATCTAAATACACTAAGGACATTTTGAAGAAATATGAAATGGACAAAGCCAAGCCAATCAACACTCCCATGAGCTCCTCTGTTCAGTTAGACAAGGATTTAAGTGGAAAATTTGTTGATCAGAAGAAGTATAGAGGAATAATTGGATCATTATTTTACCTGACTACTAGCCGACCTGATATTATATTTAGTGTTTGTCTTTGTGCTAGATTTCAAGCTGATCTTAAAGAGTCCCACCTGACTGCTATTAAGAGAATTCTTAGATATCTTTTAGGGACCCCTAACCTAGGAATCTGGTACCCTAGGCACAGCACCTCTTTTGAGGTTATTGGATATTCTGATTCTGACTTTGCAGGGTGTAGGGTGGATAAAAATAGCACTTTTGAAACTTGTCAATTTATAGGACAATCTTTAGTCTCCTGGTCTAGTAGAAAAAAGAACTCAATTACACTTTTCACTGCTGAAGCTGAGTACATTGCCTTAGGAAGTTGTGTGGCCCAAGTTCTTTAGTTGAAGCAACAAGCCTTGGATTTAGGATTACACGTGGGCACAATTACTATCCTGTGTGATAATACTAGTGCCATCTACATTTCTAAGAATCCAATCCAACATTCTAGAACCAAACACATTAATATAAGGCATCACTTCATTAGGGACAATGTTACGAAAGGGGATAATGAGTTACATTATGTAGCAACTAAAAATCAGCTGGCTAACATATTTACTAAACCACTGGCCTTTGACTCATTCAGCATTTTGAGGACCAGATTAGGGGTGATTGACATAAATGCTTGATTCTGATGACTATAAATTTCTGATTTGTCTGTTTTCATTCTATTTCTGTTAGTTAGTTGTTTGATTTGATTATCTGTTTTCTGTTATTTTTGTTTTTCTACTGATTGCAGTTTTAGCCTTGGTGTTAGTTTGATTTGAGTATTTATTTTGATGTGATTTCCTACTTATTTTTATTTAATGTTTCATCTCTTTTGTTTACTGGTTTATCTCTTTTAAAATCAGATCACTGCTCACTACTGCTGATAAACTGGATTTCTGACTGAGAGTTTTGCCTTATTTTTATTTGGAAGCTGGTAAGCAGTGATTGATTCCACTGAATCTGTTAAAGGGAAGAAACATTGATGATTGTTTCTCTTCCTCTAACTTCTTTAATGGTGTACTGTTTCTTTTGGATAAAAATCTTCTTCAAAATTAAAAAGTTATTTTTGAAATAGAGATCTATTTTATCTTCCTACAGTAATCTACCTCATACGAATAGTATTTTCAAAGTCTTGAGTCATGGTTATGATTTTTTGAACCAAGTGATTGCACTTATCATACTATGTATGGTTTTTATTTTGTGAATTACTCTTCCTTATTATAGAGAGTGAGCTTTATCATCTCTTATGTCTAGAAGGTAATTTTACAACTGAGATTCTTTAATGATTTTGAGAGGAAGAAAGCTTACAAAAGATGCGCAGTGCACCAAAAAAATTGAAAAAGAGGCACAAAATAGGCCCAAAGCTGAAAAAATGTGGAATGTCACCAAACTGAAAGATACATAAAGTGTATCAAAAATTAAAAGATGCGTAAAGCGCCAAACAAATTGAAAAAGAGCCACAAATTGAGCCCAAATCAAGCTTTCTTCCCTTTTAGATCGTTAAATGTCTTAGAAAAATTCGTGCGCCACTTAATATTTTCAAAATCTTAAGTTTGAAAATCTTGAATTCTGATTTATTACTTTGTAATACTATTATATCAAATATTTTTCTAGAACGAGGCTTGAAAGGATCTCTTTTCAAATCCAATTTCTTTTCTTCTGAATTGGATTTTTGTTTTGAAAGGAATTTGCATCTACAAGGTGTCCGAGGTGGGAGTTATGAAAGTTAATTTTCCAACTTTTCTGGATTTCAGCGCTGTCGATCGTCTTCTTATTGGTTTTTGGATTCAAAATCAAGGAAAAATTCTAATTTACTAGAGCAGGTTGATTAAAAAAAATCATTATTTTTTTGTGTTTTTGTGTTTCTCGTTTTGAGTTTTATTTACTCTGCTTTTATTTTTCATTTTATTGTAAGTGTTTTTTGGATCCCTGATCTTTCATCTCCATCCTCCATCTTTTTCACTTTTTCTTCATATCGTCCTAGATGATCCCCACATCGTCCTAGATGATCTTCTTCATCCTGGACGATCCATAAATCATCCTGGACGATACCTTCAAATCATTCCCACTCTGATCATACAGCTGAGGTACACCAATTATTAGTGATCGTCCTGGACGATCCTTACATCATCCTGGATAATATGATCCATATTTCCTGATCTGATCAAACAGCTGAGAATGCACAAATTATTATTCATCGTTCTGGACGATCCACCTCATCGTCCCGGATGATCCATGTGTCAGCAGTTGGATGATTCAAATTCGGCCCGTCCTATGCATTTATTGCATATCATCCCGGACGATCCACCTCATCATCCTGGACGATACTTTTTGTCAACGGTCGTCCAGCTTAACTCCTTAGGATGATCACCTGTCTCTAATCATCCTGGACAATCTCTGATCATCCTGGATAATCCAACTACCTTTTTGACCAATTTTCCTGGCCGTCATAATTGCTCATATCATCTTGGACGATCCTGCGATCGTACGAGATGATCCGGCCAACTTCTATTTAAACAGTCATTTTCTTCAGTTTTCTTCACACCTTTCTCTTATGTTTCTAATGGCTAGTGGAAAGTGATCTAGGCAGCAAGGTGCTAGCTCCTCACGGAGAAATATTGATCCCCGCTTTCCAAATGCAGCTGATCAGGCTGTCTTCCAATGATATATTGAAGTTGAAATTACACAATCCAAGATCATCAACCCCTGCACTCTTACCTACCCTGTCCTAGATCTGTTTGAACATACCTCCCTCACCTTCATCCTCACCCTGGCCTTCCCATTCAGCCTTGAACTTCTACAAGTCTTTTTCGCAAATCTTTGCATCATCGCTGACTACTCCACCCTTCACTCCTTTGTAAATCGGCGACCTGTAGAACTCGCAGCCCAGGATTTTCATGAAATCCTTCAACTCTCCGTCACTAGCGATAAACTCCACACCCTTGTTTCTGATCCTGATTATGATTGGAGTGTCGCCAATCGCTTCCTTAGAAATACCAACGCCCCCTACCACGATAACGCCTGCACTTCCCTCCTTAAGGATGCCCGTACCATTCAACATGTCCTTCGTTCCTCCATTATCCCAAAGGTTGGGAATAGCATTCACATCACCCCTTTACTTTCTCTGACCACCTATTAAATCATGGCCCACCGGGAATTCAATGCAACCAATCTCCTTTTTAGATATATCGAGCATCTCACTACCATTAGGGATCCGAGCCATAGACGACATCCAAATCTAGCTTTAGGACACATCATTGCATATGTTTTGGAAACAAAATACGATCTGCAATATCCAGTCCATCCCAATGTCCCTCCTTCCTCCATGTACTCCACAGTACCTGACAACATTCGGAGCCCGCCCCGGATGTTGAGGAGGAAGAGGAAGAAGCTTTTCCTGCTCCTACTGCACTTGATGCACCTGCTCCCCTTCATATTGCATCCCCTCTTGATCATCTGGTGTAGCGGTTCGACCAGTGGGAGGCCCGATTTGATTCTTATGTTGCTACCTAGGAGCAACAGTACATTGAGGATCTACAGCGCTTCAATGACTACATTGCTCAGTAGCAACAGTAGCACAACCAGGACATTGCTTGCTTTGGAGCACACTTTACCACCATTCACAGTTACTTTACACCACCACCTCCTCCTCCTTCTGATCAGGATCCGCCTCCGTTTTAGTTTTGTGTTGTGCTATTTTCTGTCTGTACTGTTGTTTCTGTTCCTCCTCCTTTTTGTGATGTCAAAAGGGAGAGTTAGTTGTAGTAGTTTTTATTTTATGTATTGATCTAGTTTTGTATTGTTTATTTCATTTGTAGTTATTTTTCTGTACTGTTCTAGTTGTTTAGTAAAATTTGGAAAGATATTTATTTTTCGTATGTGCATTGGTTAACTCCTGGTTATCTTATTTTAAACTACTGCACTAATATTTACCATCATCAAAAAGGGAGAGATTGTTACAAATTTAGTTTCAAAAAGTACAATTTTGATGATGACAAACATGTTTGTATTCTGTTTTGCTTGGCTAACCCATTTCAGGTACAAAAGACCAAAAGCAACTCAAGCCAACTCAAGATCGGGTCCAACTGTGTCTAAATGTAATGTTTTTCCCTTTCTTGAGTCAAATATAATGTAATTGATCCTCTAGCTAAGTAACCTTGCACACACACACTCAGGGGGAGAGCTTGAGTGAATTAGAGTTTCTGTTAAATTTTTGTTCAAATCGTCATCGATGATATTCACATCGTCCTGGACAATCAAATGAAAATAGAAATCCTAATTAGGGCGACCAAGTTAAGTCTGTCTGATTAAGCCGATTGTCCGGGATGATCCATACATCGTATGGGAAGATAGGCTCAAATCAAAAATTCTCAGCCGCCAGATCAAGTTAGGCAAGTTTTATTTTTAAAGATTTGATCTGATCATCCTGGATGATACATGTATCATCCTGGACGATCCAGTATAATCATGCCTAAATTAGTCTGGTGATTAAGAAAAGCAATTAATATTTAATTGATATGATCATATCATCCGGGACAATCGCAAGATCATCCGGGACAATCATGATCGTCCAGTGTGTTTCACTTGTACATCCAGAGCGGTGATCAGGATGATTTTGGCACTTTTTGAACTAATCATACAGGATGATATCAATATCATCCTGGATAATCAAGTCATTTTTAGGTCGTCCAGTACAAGTTCCTCTGGATGACCAGAGCGGTGTTCTGGACGAAATTCCTGAATTTACACTAATCGTCCCGGACGATCGCAGAATCGTACGGGATGATCTGAATAATTTTTTCTACTAATCATCCAGAAGAGCCAGATCATCCAAGCTAAAATAGGTGATTTTAAACTGATCATACAGGATGATTTATTGATCATCCTGGACGATATTGGCCGACCAGTTGAGATTTAGGGCAAATTTTGAGCCCTCCTATAAAAAATCTTTTTCTTCTAACAAGAAAAATCTTCTGCCACTTTCCATTACAAAGAAACCCTAGAGAGAGAGTTTGGGAGAAAGAGAGAGGTTCTTGTGAGGGGGAGTTTGTGAGGGATTCACAATGGTTGCTCCAAGCAAGGATCAGGGTCATCTTCTCCGTTCGTCATCTCTCATCTTGTTAGTGTTTTCTGTGGGAGGATCGTTCGCAAGAAGATCCGGGTTCTCTGCTCGCTTCAGGAAGAAGTGAAACGAGTTCAGGTTCTCTGCCTGCTTCAGGAGGAAGCGAAAGTAGTTTGGGTTCTCTGCCCACTTCAGGAGGAAGCAAAAGGAGTTCAGGTTCTTTGCCTCACCGGGTTGGTGGAAAGGAGTTTTGTACAGGCTTCTTCGCCATGCTGTGGGAGCAAAAGGAGAGTCACTTTTGTGTTAGTGCAATACCCGAAGGAGAGGCTCCGAGGAGTGGACGTAGGTCAAGTTGATCGAACCACTATAAAATCTGGTGTGTTCTTTCTAATTATTTTATGCACTTTACTTTTCTATTATTATCTGCTTGGGTGAAATATGTGGTTAATCTCTTTGTTTATGTGTTTACTTATTTCCGCAGCAAATCATTTAGAATATTTTTCCTGTTGCTCTCGAATTTTTAAATAACAAATTCACCCCCTCTCTTGGTTAGCCTCGGGACTAGTTCATCAGGGCTTAACATCCCTATCGAACTTTCAGCTTATAGTTAAAATATAAATTTATCTAATAAAGCCATATGATTACTATCCAGAGTGGAATGAACGTTCCTTAGGCATTCATACTCTTTCTATAGAATTAAAAAGTCAGATTTAAAATAGGCAAGTAATTTTTTAAGCTTCCAATATGCAGTATGAATCTTTTTAGAAACTTCAAATAATTGATCATAGGTAAGCTCACATATCTCCTCTTCATCAGAATGATCAAGATGATCATATGCCATTAAGCATAGGTTAGTTACCTCCTCTTCTACTTTAGTTTCAGAAGAGTTTGATGCTGAGTCTACCTAGAAAGCTTTTAGAGTCCTTTACTTTCCCTTCTTAAATTTAGGTTTTTCTTCACCCTTCTCCTTGCTTGGGTGAGCTTTAAGAGTTAGGAAATTAGACTTCAAGTGCCCTAGCTTCCTACATTTAAAGCATTTAACATCAGAGGAATTTTTAAAATTTTTATTATTCTTACCTTTATTCCATTGCTGATGACATTTTTGCTTTTTCTTTAAAAAGCTTTTGAATTGTCCAATCATTAGTGCAATGCCATCATCATCTTATTCAGAAGAGTCATTGTCAAAATCATTGGCTTTTAAGGCTATAATTTTCTCTTTCTTCTTTCACCTGCATCAAGCAGCCTTTGACTCACTCTTTGCTCATAGGCAATGAGTGACCCAAGTAAGTTATTAATGGAATAAATATTCAGATCTCTAGATTCAGTAATGGCAGTGATTTTTGCATCATAGGAAGAGGGTAAACTACAAAGAATTTTGTTAACCTTTTCATAATTGATAAGCTCTCTTCCAAAGACATACAGGGAAATAATTATATGAGTAAACCTAGTATATATTTCAGAAATAGATTCACTAGGTTTCATACGAAAAAGTTTGTAATCATGAAGAAGAATGTTTAGCCTAGATTGTTTTACTTCCTTTGTTCCTCTATATGTTATGTAGAGTTTATCCCAATTTTCTTTTTCAGTTGAACAAGTAGAAACACGCATGTAATCTTCAGATTTAAAAGCACAGACAAAATAGTTCAAATATTTAGCATTCAATTGGGCTAAATATCCATCTTCTATGTTCCATTCAGAAAAGGGAAGTTCAATTTTATGACATTAATAAAATTAGAAGGTGCAAAATAACCTTCCTGAACTAATATCCACATGTAATAATCAATTAATTGTAAGAAAGTGGACATGCAAATTTTTCAAAAATTAAAAGGAATATTATCAAATAAAGATGGTCGTGAGATTGAATATCCTTCCGCAGTATTACGATGACCAAAATTAACCATGGATCTTTTTTCAAAAGATTTCTAAAACTTAATTTATGAATCCCTCTCTGATATCACTTGAAAGTTTGTGAAGGTTATTAAACCTTTGAGAACTAGCCCGAGGCTAACCAAGTGGGGGATGAATTGGTTATTTAAAAATTTCTTTAACAAAAAAAATTAAAACCCCTTGATATAGAAGCAGATCAGTTTTGCAATAACAAAAATGATAGATTTCAAACACATAATAAATCATAAAAAATATAAAAATTAAATGCAAAAAAGTAAATAGAAAGAACACACCATAATTATAATGGTTCAGTCAACTTGACTTACGTCCACTCCTAAGAAACCTCCTTTCCAGGTAATGCACTAAAAGTAGTGTCTCTCCGCCTTGCTATGATATAGCAAGACAGAGAAGCCCTTACAAACTCTTTCCACTACACGATGAGGCAGAGTACATTAAATCCTTTTACTCCCTCCTAGAGTAGGCAGAGAACCTGGAAATTCTTTTACTCCCTCGTAGAGTAGGCAGAGAACCTTGGAATCCTTTTACTCCCTCCTAGAGTACGCAGAGAACCTTGGAATCCATTTTCACTACCCTAGTGAAGGAAGAGAACTTAGATCTGATGCTGATGAGAGTCTCCCCCAAAGCCACCAAGGAATGAGAAAAGCAGTTTAAAGAAGATGATGGAAATCTTACTTAGAGCAACCTTTGTGAATCCCTCATAACTCCCCCTCACAAGAATTTCTCTCTCTCCCAAGCTCTCTCTCTTCATTCTCTAAGCTCTTTCTCAGATTAACTCCACAGTAAAAGATTTTTCTCAAGACCATATGAGAGCTTAAATAGAGAGCCTCCAAAAGAACCCCTAATTTTTAATTTGCCAATAAAGATTATCAGTATGATCATGATATCATTCTATATAATTAGCACAAAATAGCACATTCAGCTAGTATAAATTACATTGGTCTGAATAATTAGTTTAAGTTTTTGTATGTATCATCTAGTATGATCTTGTGATCGTCCTGAATGATTAGTTCATGAGTTTGTATTGATCATCCAGTATGATAGCCTATGATTAAATATCATCCCGTGTAGCAATCGATTCGTACAGTATGAAGGAGGGGTGTCGTCCAAGATAATTAGTTGAAATACTATGGTTTTTGTCTTATAAGATGGGTGATGATTAAATATCATACAGTGTAGGGATCTAGTCATACAGTACGATCATCTTTGATCGTCCTATACGATATGATTAATCAATTTAACCATAATTAATCCCCTAATCACAGAATCAATTTAGGCATGATTGTCATAAATCGTCCAGTATGATATAGATTATACTGTATAATTAAAGTAAAATTTATTTATTAAGAAATTGCCTAAATTATAATTGGCTATCATTTTTCATATCTATAACTGATTGTAATGTACGATATGAATCATCTAGTATGAATAGTTAATTAATCTCACATAATAATGGGTGCCCTAATTAGGGTTTTCTACATAACTGATCATCTAGTACGATATATATCATACTGTACGATTAGTTTAAAAAATAGAATTTTTTTTTCTATCTCACTAACTCACCCTCTTGAGTGTGTGTGTGCAAGGTTACTTAGCTTGGAGTCTATCAAATATATTACTTAACTAAAGAAAGATAAAAAGTACATTAAAATTGAAATTATAGACAGACTTAACCCTAGTCTACCCGATCTTGAGCTGATTGGCATTGCAAGTAAACTTATAGACTTGAAAGGTTAATGAGTAGGGCAAACAAAATAGATATGCAATAATAGCAGTAGTAAAGAAGCAATAATATTTGTTATTATCAAAATCATAGTAATTGGGCCCAAATTTGCAATAATATTTGATTGCTATGCTCATAGATCAAAAAATACTAAACAATCAACTTTTAGATAGGTACTAAAAATACAAGCACTTCATATAACATAAATAAAACATATCATAGTACTCATTTAGAATGTGGACCAAAAAATATTTGAGTTCCAAAAGTTAATATTTGATTTTCTTTTATAGGAATACCTTCAAAGTAAAATCAATGAAGGCATGTGGTACTTGGACAATGAATGTTCAGGACATATGATAACTGATAGAGCAAAATTCTTTACATTAGAACCAACTATTGGAGGATGTCATATATGGAGATAATACAAAGTGAAGGATTATTTCTATTGCATCCATATGTAAGAACTCTATTACTTTAGAAAACATTTTATTTGTTGCTGGTTTAAAACATAACTTAATATCTATTAGTAAATTATGTGATAAAGGTTTAAATATTTATTTCTATGCTTCACATTACATTATTAGAAATAATGAAATTATATTACTTATTAGAAATAGACATAAAAATATTTATTTAATTAATTTAGAGAATACAAATGATATTAATTGAATTTACTTTGCATGAAATCTATAAATGATGATGCTTGGTTATAGCATAGAAGGCTGAGTCTTGCTAATATTCACACTTTAAATAAAATTTCAAAACATAATTTAGTAGTTAGTTTACCAAAAAAAAATTTTTATTTTGATTTTATATGTGATGCATGCATTCATGATAAATATATGAAAAGTTCATTCAAGAGAGAAAATATAGTTTATTCTAGTAGACCTTTAGAATTATTGCACATGAACTTATTTAAACAAATAAACATAACTAATTTAGGTAGTAAGAATTATGGATTTGTTATTATAGATTATTATTCAAGATACACTTAGGTATCATTCTTAGCTAATAAAAATAATGCATTTGATGATTTTAAAAAAATTGCTAAGTATAATCAAAGACAATAAAGTTATTTCATGCATATAATTCAAATAGATCATGATGGAGAATTTGAAAATAAATCATTAAAAAATTATTGTGATGAAAATAGAGTTAGAAAAAAAATTTTAGCTCCTACAACTCCTCAATGAAATGTGTAGTCAAAACAAAGAATTATACTCTGGTAGAATTAGCAACATCAATGTTAGATGAATATAAACTTTCAAAGTATTTTTTGGCAAAAGCAATAAATATCATATGGTATGTTACAAAAAGAGTTTATTTAAGACATTTTCTTAAAAAGACCCCATATAAAATATTTTTTGGAAAGAAACCTAAGATTAATCAATTGGATATTTTTGGATATAGGTGTTTTATTTTAAATAATGACAAGGATCCTTTAGGTAAATTTGATAGTAAATCTGATGATAATATATTCTTAGGATATTTAATTTTTTAAAAATATTTTAAAGATTTTAATAAGAGAAAATTAATTATTGAAAAAAATTTTCATGTATTTTTTTATAAAAACCCTATAGAATTAAAAAGGAATGATTTGAATGATGATGATATTGATAATATAAATAATAAATTTGGGAAGAAAAGAAGGATGATTCATTACCTAAGGAATGGAGATATAATAGAAATTACTCAAAAGAATTAATAATTGGTAATCCTTCTCATGGTGTTAATATTCAGAGAAACCTTAGGGATGTGATAGAACATTTTACATTTCTATCAAAAATTGAACCTAAAAATATAGAGGAAGCTTTACAAAATAATTTTTTGATTGTTTCTATGGAAGTGGAACTTAATCAATTTAAAAGAAATGAATTTTGGGAGTTAGTCTCAAGACCTCATAATCAAAATATAATTAGAACTAAATGGGTTTGTAAAAATAAGCTAGATGTCTTAGGAAGTATTATTAGAATTAAAGCTAGATTAGTTGCACAAGGGTACAAACAAAGAGAAGGAATAGACTTTGAATAATCTTTTGCACCTATAGCAAGACTAGAGGCCATTAGATTACTTTTTGCTTTTGCTTATTTTAAGGACTTTAAGATTTTTCAAAAGGATGTCAAAAGTGCATTTTTGAATGGATTTATTGAACAAGATGTATTTATAAAATAACCACTAGGTTTTGAAAGCATTAATTTTCCTAATCATGTGTATAAATTAAAGAAAGCATTATATGATTTAAAATAAGCTCCACATACTTGGTATAATAGGTTAAGTAAATTTTTAATTGAACATGATTTTAGAAAACATACGGTAGATACAACTTTTTTATCAGAAATATTAGAGATGAATTGATTATTATATAGATTTATATTGATGATATATTATTTGAAAGTATAAATGAAAGTTTGTGCCATGAGCTCTCTTCATTAATGTCAAAGGAATTTGAAATGAGTATAATAGGAGAACTCATATTTTCCTTAGGACATCAAGTAAAACAACTAGAGTTTGGCACATTAATATGTAAAACTTAGTATATAAATAAATTATTAAAAAATTTTGATATGAAGATATTCAAATTTAGTAAAACCCCTATATGATCATCAAATAGACTTATTTTAGATGAATAAAAAAACTAATAGATCAAAAGATTCATAGGAGTATGATTGATTCACTTTCATATCTTACTACTAATATGCTTGATATTATGTTTATTCTATATTTATGTGCAAGATTTCAAGCTAATCCTAAGGAATCACACTTAACAACTGTTAAGAGAATATTTTGCTATTTGATAGAAACTCCTAGGTTAGGCTTATGACATCCTAAAAATTTATTATCAAGAAATTTAATTGCTTATTCTGATGTAGATTATGTCGATTCTAAAGTTAATAAAAAAAGTATATCTGAAATATATCAATTTTTAAGATCATCACTTATTTCTTGGTCTTCAATAAAATTTTGTAGCTTTATCTATTACAGGAGGAGAATATATAGTTGCAGGTAGTTGTGTTGCTCATGTTTTATAGCAAAAGTAATAATTAGAAGATTTTACAATTCAGCTTAAAATGTTCCTATTAAATGTGGTAACACTAGTGCTATTAGTTTAACAAAAAATCCTATACAATACTCATGAACTAAACATATAGAGATTAGGTGATGTGGATATAGATTTTGTAAAAACATATTCTTAAATAGCAAATAATTATACAAAACCATTAACTGAAGAGAGATTTTGCATGTTAAGACATATGCTTGGGATGTTAAATCCTAATATTTAAACTTCTTATATATTTTTGTTATTCTATTTTATGTTGTCAAAGGGGGAGAAGAATTTTATGTTAGTCATAATTCTTTTTACATGCATATATTTATGTGGAGAATTATTTTTTAGCAAATCAACATTCAAAAATATTTCTCAATTATTATTTAAGTATTTCTTTTAATGCTTAAAATTTGTGATAAAAGGTCAATTTGCACGTTTTTAACAACTATACCCAACATAAGTTTGTCATCATAAAAAAAGAGAGATTATTAATATTATCTACCTTATGACCTATTCTAGTGATTTTAATGGTACCAAATATAAGCTTGGATGTTCTAATTTGTGTGTTAAGTATTTTAGGTATAATGGCTTGAAGAATGTGCATAATAATTACTTATATGGGATGTACATTGCATAACTCAGGTTTAATCAAAATTTGAGCTAAAAGAACTCAAGATGGACCAAGATGGATAGCTTAAAAGTTCTTATATTAATATAGGAGAATCTTAGAGGTCCATTGATATTTACTTGCATAGTTTGATTTGCTCATAATTTAAATATCTATTAAAATAATTTACATATTATTAATTAAGGATAATAAGCTTGATTTAGAAATCTATAAGATTCCATTATTAAATAAATATTATATGTTTTATAGATTATTTAAATTTTATCAAATATGAAAAGATACTTAATTAGAAAAATTAATAATAACAAGCTTAGATATTAAAAAATTTATTATGTATTTATTTTGAGTTGAACTTGTTACATATAAATTTAGTTATATATAATTAATTTTATCTAAATTACATCATATTTCTTCATAAATATTTAATATATCTTTAAATATAGTAAAATATACTGAAGTTTATATTTTTCTATAATATCTATTATTTTGATGGAAAAATAGCATAATTTTTATTTCATTAGATTCTAGTAGACTGTATAGATAGAAACTGATTGGTTATATGACCCACTTTGGAGCTAAATTGAATTTATAATAATTTTCTAAATATTATTTAATTTTTATATTATATGCTAAGTAGCCATTTTTTCCCTATTTTAGATGTATATGAAGACTTTTTGACTTTTTCATGTGACTAGCCATTTTATAGTCATTTGAAACTTATATTTATTTAATATAAATGAATTCTTTATAAAATATTATATTATTAGTTGATAAAATAATATTAAATTTTTAGTTTTACTCAAAATTGATTTTACTTACCCTTTCCCTTTAAATATCCCACTTTCTCTTCTTATGAGGGCTGCTCAAAAGAAAAAACTCCAACAATATTTTCATTTCTCTTTCCTTCTTTGCATTCTAAATCTAGAGGAAAAACTTTGAGCTTCATTTTAATAGCTTTTTACATTTACAAGATCAAATTTATGGTTCAAAAGCTTTAACGCCCTAAATCGTGTAACTTCTCTTAGAGTTCATGAGTTTGTTTTCTTTCTCCAAATATTTACTTTCTGTTCTTTTAGTTTTCGCCATATATATATATTTTTTAAAATATTTAGTATTCGGTGAAATACTAGTTGAGAATGTTATGTTAAGTTTTCTGTATTAAATCTCTTAAATCCATAAAGATAGTAAGCAAGTGTTTTTATTTTAGCATAGATCTACCATCCAAATCTAATTAAATTTTAAAAATATTATATGCATATTTTTACTTAATATATCCATTTTATATAATTTTAGAATTTTATAGTTTAAATCAGTAACAACAATATTTTTATTTAAAATATTATTGATACTAATATCAAGATATAAATCTATCTTAAAATGAGCAAATTTAATATTCCATTTGCAAGCAGTAAGGTGATTGAAATTAAAATTGTATGATTACCTCAAATATTTTGATCATTTTATTGCAAGATAATTTGAGCTTATATTATTTACATCAAATTAAAATTTTCTTTTTCTTGATCTAAGCTATTTGGGTTATTGAGGTTTAAATTGTAATTAGATTGGATTGTACTTGCTTGTATGAGAGAGTACTTAGGTTGTAAACAGCTTTTATGGTTTAGAGAAGTGAGATTTGTAAGGTGAACATGGCATTAGTGGATTCAAGCCTGAGAGTTGGCTAGCATAGATGTAGGGCAGATTGGAGTCTGGGCCAATCCACGTAAAAATATTATACCTATTATTTTTCATTTCTTGCATCAATTTTTATTTATCATTTTCTTTTAAAAAATGTGGTAATTTAATTCCTTGCAAAATAGCTTCAAATTTAATAAAAAATAATTAAAACCCAATTTACCGCCCCCCTCTTAGGGTGTCATATTCATCCAACACAAAAAAACATAAATAATAATAGTCTACCCATCTTTCATAAGATTGGAGTCAAGATTTTAAAGTGATGATGTGGTTTAGCTGGCATTCTCACTCCAAGCAAGATATATGTCCAAAAAGTTCATACACTTTTACACTTCATTAGACTAGGCTTGAATCCAATACTTTATAGTGAGTCAACTTAGATCTAAGTTCTAAGGCAGACCTTATATCTAAGTCCACACCTTCCAAAAATATAATCTTAGTTAACTAATAAAATGTTAACTTAAACATAAAAATTATTTTCTAAAATATTAAAGCCTAATATAAGATAGATTGGAGAACTTCTAAGTTATCTTAGAATCTTAGTGCTTGGCCTCTAAAAGTAGTATTCAACATTAAACCAATCCCCTTTGAATATTCTAAAACCTCTTATCCCTAACTTAGTCTTTGAATTCCAAAAAACAAAATTTCCACTACTTTAATCGAGAGTATTCTTAGGAAATTTGTCTCTCCTAGGATGTAATTAACCATAAAGGTTTGCCTTTATGGGGAATCTATAACTCCAGATTAAAATAAATCCTATCTTATTCCCATAAGGTAAGGGGACAAATCATTGGGAATATAAATAACTTTTGAAAACCTATTTCAACATTTAGATGCCTTTATAGAATATTATATTCACCTTTCGTGGTGATATAATATTCTCGCTATTGTGTTTGATGATAAAAATAGATATTTTTCAAAACTCGTGTTTTGTCATTAGATACTACTCTAAGAATGATGTGCTTGTCTTTTCAGATAATATGTTATTCTTTTAGTTGTATTTTACCATAAAATGACTCTTTTCAAAACTCTATTTTTGTCTTTGAATTCATTATAGAATATCGTGTCCATCTTTCAAAACAGTATGTTATTCTTAATGTCATATTCGATCACAAGAATAGGAATACCCCAAATCCACATGGTGAATTTTATTTTTCCCACATATTACAAGATTTATCTTAGAAATTCAATCATGCAAATTAAATTAATAGCAATTTAAAATATTTAGATTCTGAGGAATAATCTTTTCAAATCACATTAGTTTGGTGCATTTGAACCCTAGATAAATTCAAAATTCTTGATTTAAAGTCTAAACTAAAATTCTAAATTCTAATTTAAATATGAGTCAATCTACCTTGCATACATTAGACCTAAACTCAATGTTTTAAAATGTTTTAAGTAGTTAGCTAGCTGTTCGCTCTAGGCATATGTAAGTCCATATTGTCCTTTTGCACAATTCCTACATTTCCTTTTGAGGGTAAACTCTCAAGAGAAATTCACAACAAAGGTGTTTAGTGATAGTTTTTAGGACTTCTTATATAGAAAAGACATGAAGAACCATCTAAAAATTAAAAATTGCAAGAAAATTATCCTACGATCGTACCGTACAATTGCATATCATCCCATATGAATGAATAGTGTCCCATACGATCCATCCATACGAATGTATAGTGTCCTCGTATGAACCTGTACGAACTCAATTCAATCATCCGTACGAATATATATCGTCCCGTACGATCCTCCCGTACAAAAGCATAGTGTCCTGTATGAACAGTTCAAATTTGCTGTACGAACTCAATTTAGTCATCCATACAAAAATTATATTGTATAGCACGAATAGTTCAAATTCATCTATACGAACCGATACAAACCTCATTTCGTACTCTATCAATCGTCTATACGAACTAACATTATTTTATATGAACAGTTCAAAAAATGAACGGTTCATCTGGTACGAACCTAATTTCATACTCTATAAATGCCTACACGAAATAACATCGTACTGTACGAATAGTTAAAAAAATGAACAGTTCATCCGGTACGATCCTGTACGTACCTATTTTCATACTCTGAAAAATGATGTACGAAATCCATTTCGTACAGTGCGATCCGTGCTTAGAAAAATTTTAACTCATGATCCAAGTTTTGTCTCACTCCCCTAGTGTGTGTGCACGATTACTCAATTATAATCACACTCTCTTAGACTCAAAAAAAAATAAAAAATATAGACTCCAATTATAACAACTCCCAATCTAATCTGTCTTGAAGTCTTTAGCTGGCTGGAGTATGATTTCTCTGAAATGTTAGTATACATATAAAACAAGTATAGAATAAAATATAAAGATGTGAGCCATAATGTTTGTTATCATCAAAAATATAAACTCGTGAGCTCGAGTCACAATATATAGTTATTTCTAAACTATCTTCACCTAGTATCTTTGAGATTGGCTCATCATCCATTGCTGCATCGATGATGAATAGATCCTAAGGAGGAATAATAATCATCATCTGAGGTGATTAGCTGAGAAGGAAATATTGTTAGAAGAAGAGTTCCTTCTAGATACTACTAAAGAATCTATAGTAGGAGAAATCTCCTCCACATCACCCTTATTAGGAGGAAACCATGTTCATCCCCTCTCTACTACTACTAGAGAGAAGACTGTTAAAAAAATTATAAACTCTCCATTGCCTGCATTTGATCAACAACAAGTTATCCCTTCTTTATTTGAGACAAAAAGGAAATTTAGAAGTCTATTGAAGGGATAGGCATGTGTGTGCGCATCATGCTTCAGGCAATTTAAAAAGTAAATTTTTAGAAGCATGAAATGTATACACTGAGAAAGCAGAAGTAGAATTATTAATGAAGATGTGTATGAGATTGCAATTAAAAGAAATCTAAAATTCACTCATCACTCCATATGTATCAATTGCCAAGAGTCTATCGATTTCATTTCAATGATGGCCAATCTTCTTCTCATCTTGATATAAGAAGGTTGATCTCTATAAATTAGCCAACCTTGGCATCTAATGAGAAGATGATTAGGCAACCTAAAATTGTAGCCACTCCTTCTACATTTGTATCAAATAAAGAGCATGTAGAGGAGGAAGTGAGTAAATTGGGGCAACCGAATTATTTCCCATATCACTAGATGTTGGGTCATGAATTAGAAAATTGCATTACCTTTAAGGAGTAGCTTGAGAAGAACATCAAATATGAGGTAGTTGTGATATAACCAGGGATCTACTAAATACATAATTTGTGAGACTTCTATACCCTGTATTATTATAAAGCCTGATGATGGTTGGGATTTTACTTTATATTAATCATTTAAAAGAATGTTAAATAAATTTTATCTTTCATCATTCTAGGAATCCCCAGAAACACAAAGTCCCATCTAAGTTGATTTGGTAACTCCTGAGGAAGTTCAAAAGAAAGCTCCAATTAAAGTGTAAAGAGGAAAATATATCTTATGCATTTCTCATAATGAATCAACTAAAAGCTCATATAGTAAAGAAGAAAATATATCTTAGGAAATATAAATAAATTAAAATGAACTAAAGGAATCTCTTCAATATTTCTATGATGATGACACCCATATTCTCAATATTCAGGGTAATCCTATCAATATTAAAATAGAGATGTCATATTCTAACAGTTCACCAGATGAAAACTCAAAGGTAATCATTAATAATGAAGTAAATAATCGTGTTAACTCTTCCCTTGAAGAGGTAAGGCAAGTAAATCTCCATAGTGGTAAAGTTCTATCGCACTAAGAATCTGCCAGAAAATAAGTCACATATAATCCTAAAATTTTAACATAACCATAGCTAGTACAAGGTCAACATGTAACTAATTTAGAAATTTCTAAAGTACATTATAATGTTTTAGCTCATCTCAAAAATAACCTATGAAACTAAGTATTGAAGATGCTCTGGTCCTTTCCAAGGAAATGATAAGGGCTTTAATCAAAGCTTTACTCAATCCAAAGATCTGTATGGCTCAGTTAGCATCAACATATTCAGATTAAGCTTTATAATTTAAAGAGGTTCCAAGAGTAACATTCTCAAAAGAAGGCTTGCTATTAGGAATCGCCAATCATAATCACCCATTATATATTTCTATAAATGTGTATAACTTCAAGTTGTCTTGTGTCCTTATTGTTCTAGTACATTGGTTAACATTATGACTCTTAGAACTCTTGCCTACATGATGGTGGCTACTCGCAAACTCAGCTCTAATAAAATGGTATGGCGAGGATTCAATGTAAAAGGGGAAAGGGCTTTTGGCTCAATAACCTTACCCCTAGAAATAGATGGCCTTAAAATTGAAGCTAAGTTCCATATCATAGATTTAGAGGCTTCTTTTAGTGCTCTCCTAGGTAGACCTTGGCCTCTTGGGTATAGAATGATGGCTTCCACTCTTCATCAGTGTATTAAATACTCTTATTAGGGTGTTAAACACTGTATTAAAAGGTCATTAACAACCTTCCTTAATTCAATTAGGATTTGGATAGCCCTCATGGGAGGAGATATTGAGGGTGTGTATACAATTTGGACTTATGCTGGCTTATAGTGGAATGCTAGATAAAATCCTAAGCTCAATTCAATGTCTTATAAATACAAGATAGAAAGCTCTTTATTTAATTAGAATAAAGGTTTTGGTTCATAAATTAATATGGACTCTTTAATATACAAATGCATCTAACTAGCACAATGCATAATGTTGATTTATTCAGCAATGTATAAATAGAACTTTTATTTATTTATTTATAATGAAAAGTTAAGTACATACTAAGGTTTGTTGTAAAAGAAAAGGTGGCCAAGCTCCACTACAATAGGCTTGGATTTTTACTCCAATACAATATTGATTTAAATATGATTACTTATGTCAGTCTTCTAATCTTCTAGCTCTGGTATATTCTATACAATTTTAAAAGACAATGATCTTCAAATGAAGAAGAATCCTTTACTTTGAAACCTATAAGTGTATATAAATAATCATCTTTAATCTTTTACAATTCTTTAGATTTTAACAACTCTACCTACCTACTACAAAGATCTACAACTTTGC
This sequence comes from Dendrobium chrysotoxum, assembly GCA_019925795.1. NCBI lineage: Eukaryota > Viridiplantae > Streptophyta > Magnoliopsida > Asparagales > Orchidaceae > Dendrobium > Dendrobium chrysotoxum. The sequence goes on from CM034312.1 coordinate 58,910,510, forward strand.
ATTTACATTTACAAATTTAGACTTTACATTGCCTCTTATTAACATTCTACTCTATGCAGAAAAAAACAAATATTTACACTAACTCAAGAAATGCAAATGCAATATACTAAAATGTAAGGCGCACTATAAGTAAAGTAGAAGTGTAGTGCCAATATCAATTAATGCAATAAATGTATGACATCCCAAAGTATAATGAAGTAAACAAACAGAGCAAGTAGACACCCTCCAAGCAAGGTATCTAACACCATATTAAAGTGCAGAAACATAGTACCGACCTAGCCTAGACTAGTTTCAATTATCCTAGCAAACAAATATGTTGTTGGTGGAAAGCTTTGTGGCATGGATATGTCATAGTTCAAAATTTATTTATGTTGTCTACAATTTGAATTTATTTGTTTTCTAAATTATCAAAGGGTTTAATTTAAATTTAAGCTTATATGATTTAATATTTTATGTTTTATTAAAGTGTTTTAACTATTTGAATTGTTTATTTTTAAGTTTTAAAGAATATAATGCTCAACAACTCCAAAGTGTCAGAATCATTAATCAACAAGCCTAGGCTCATAATTGTAATGCATTTGATTCCCTCTAAGGGATAATGCATTTGATTCCCTCTAAGGGATTAAATCAAGTGTATATAGTCCTTATATTTTATTTAAGAACCTTATTAATTAAATCACATCATGGCTTGAAGCTCTTAATCAAAAGGTCCTAGGCTTTTATATGTAATGCATTTTATTCCCCCTAAGAGATCAAACAAGTGCATATAACCTTCATCTTTATTAAACTTATTTGATTAAGTTTATTTCATTTATTTATTTCTTTTAATTTGATTTGTTCGATTAATTTGAATTAAGTTTTATTTATAATTTAGGTCTATTTATTTTTAAATCAATTTATTTTTATTTCATGTTCCCATAATTTTATTTTCATTTATTTAATTTTAAAATTTTATTTAATGTTTAATTAATTTCTTTTAATTATTTAAGTTATTTTATTTAATTTGTTTTTAAAAATTTTATTTAATTTTCATTAATCTATCTTATTTTTATTTTATTTATTTAATTTTGTTTTATCTAAATTTTATTTGATATTAATTTAATTTAATTTTATCTTATTTTTATTTTTATTTAATTTATTTGACTTGGCGTTATTTAATTAATTTATGTTTATTTATTTAAGTTTAATTAATTGATTTTATTTATTTATCTATTTATGGATTTAGAATTATTGATTTTATTTTAATTAATTAATTAATTTATTATTTATTTATTTCATTTTACGAATTAAGTCTTTTATTTAGATTTTGTTCTTTAGTTAGGTATATTCGCCAAAGTTTGACTTTTTAATTTTGTTTACAAATTGAAAGGTTTATCATTTTAAATCAATTTTAATTTTTATTTAGAATTTAATACATTGTAATTTATTTTTTTAGAATTTTTATTTATTAATTATAAAATTTTAAAAAGTAGCCTATTTAAATTAATTAATTAATTCAAGTAATTGGCTAATTTTTATTTTTGAACTAAATCAATTCCAATCAACTTGAAATGATCATTAGAGGTCATGAATGCCCTCCAATGATGATTACAAGAGTTTGAAGCCATTTGGGTATTTTTTTTAATTTAATTAAACATTTGAATTAATTTATGTTTGAGCATATTATATAATATAATTTGGATCACATAATATGATTAACAAAAAAATTCAAATATTCAATTTTGCTCTCATTTGTGTATGTGTGCACAGTTGCCTTGCCAATATATACCTAATACAGAGAATGACTCAAAGAAAAAAAGTATATACTCTATTAAACATAGACTGATTTATACACTGGCACTATATTATCTTGAGCTTGAATTCTTTGCTTTTGCTTGGTGTATGATGTACCTGAAAAGGTTAGTGGCACAAAGGAAAAATATGCAATATATAAAATATGAATAAGAAGATAAACATCCAATAATATTTATGATCATCAAAATATAAAGTCAGGCTTCAAGATTGCAACATAGTTGTCTAGTCATTATCACCTAACTACAAGCCTCTGATTATAATCCATTAACTGTTATTTCCTGACTATAATAACCCACAATCATTGCCTAACTATGGTCTTTCAAACACCATCACTTGACTAATATCCACTATCTACCATTACTAGAATATAGTCATCTAATTGTAGTCACCTACCTAATTTGCTTTGATCATCATTGCTAGCTACATTAATGCACACCAACTTTATCACTTGTTGTCACCATCAATGTCAATGCATGCCCTTGCCCATGAGGCTAATCAATGCTTTGACACCAACTCTAACTCTAATATTAACAACAAGATTGTTATTGGACTTCTTAATCTCTGATCTTCTCTCCTCAAAGAAAAATAATAAACAAATAACAAATGATCACTTTAAGATATATACAATGCCATAGTGCTATACGAACTTCTGCCATGCAATTTGTTTTGCATAGTTTATGACTTCTATATTGTATCAACAACTTTCTCAATCATGAAATTTTTTTTTTGAAACCAATGATAAATACTAGTGGAATCATTCCGATTGGACTAGACTATATGAAATTTTTTTTTTATTTTTTGGGTTTTTTCATAAAAATTTGGTGCCTCTTGCATCCCAGTTTATCTATGTATAAGCTGGATCTTCATACAAATGCTAAGATATTAAACTCTCTCTCTCTCTCTCTATCTATCTCTCTCTCTCTCTCTTTCTCTCTATACTATTACGATTATTTTGACATGTAACAAGTAGAGTTATTTAAATTGAACCATGCCCCATGATTTTTTCTTTTTTGGGTGTTTCATGTAAACCTATGATACTTATAACTCTTTATATATCTATGTGTGTTGAATCTTTCAGCAAAATTAAGGCATTAAATACTTTCTCTATTATAAATATTCTGTCATGCAACAAAATTCAATTGTAAGTGGCCCAGATTAATAAAAATTTAGTTATACTTTGCTTTTTTTTTTCAATGAAAAAAACTTATTTGATTAAGTTTATTTCATTTATTTATTTCTTTTAATTTGATTTGTTCGATTAATTTGAATTAAGTTTTATTTATAATTTAGGTCTATTTATTTTTAAATCAATTTATTTTTATTTCATGTTCCCATAATTTTATTTTCATTTATTTAATTTTAAAATTTTATTTAATGTTTAATTAATTTCTTTTAATTATTTAAGTTATTTTATTTAATTTGTTTTTAAAAATTTTATTTAATTTTCATTAATCTATCTTATTTTTATTTTATTTATTTAATTTTGTTTTATCTAAATTTTATTTGATATTAATTTAATTTAATTTTATCTTATTTTTATTTTTATTTAATTTATTTGACTTGGCGTTATTTAATTAATTTATGTTTATTTATTTAAGTTTAATTAATTGATTTTATTTATTTATCTATTTATGGATTTAGAATTATTGATTTTATTTTAATTAATTAATTAATTTATTATTTATTTATTTCATTTTACGAATTAAGTCTTTTATTTAGATTTTGTTCTTTAGTTAGGTATATTCGCCAAAGTTTGACTTTTTAATTTTGTTTACAAATTGAAAGGTTTATCATTTTAAATCAATTTTAATTTTTATTTAGAATTTAATACATTGTAATTTATTTTTTTAGAATTTTTATTTATTAATTATAAAATTTTAAAAAGTAGCCTATTTAAATTAATTAATTAATTCAAGTAATTGGCTAATTTTTATTTTTGAACTAAATCAATTCCAATCAACTTGAAATGATCATTAGAGGTCATGAATGCCCTCCAATGATGATTACAAGAGTTTGAAGCCATTTGGGTATTTTTTTTAATTTAATTAAACATTTGAATTAATTTATGTTTGAGCATATTATATAATATAATTTGGATCACATAATATGATTAACAAAAAAATTCAAATATTCAATTTTGCTCTCATTTGTGTATGTGTGCACAGTTGCCTTGCCAATATATACCTAATACAGAGAATGACTCAAAGAAAAAAAGTATATACTCTATTAAACATAGACTGATTTATACACTGGCACTATATTATCTTGAGCTTGAATTCTTTGCTTTTGCTTGGTGTATGATGTACCTGAAAAGGTTAGTGGCACAAAGGAAAAATATGCAATATATAAAATATGAATAAGAAGATAAACATCCAATAATATTTATGATCATCAAAATATAAAGTCAGGCTTCAAGATTGCAACATAGTTGTCTAGTCATTATCACCTAACTACAAGCCTCTGATTATAATCCATTAACTGTTATTTCCTGACTATAATAACCCACAATCATTGCCTAACTATGGTCTTTCAAACACCATCACTTGACTAATATCCACTATCTACCATTACTAGAATATAGTCATCTAATTGTAGTCACCTACCTAATTTGCTTTGATCATCATTGCTAGCTACATTAATGCACACCAACTTTATCACTTGTTGTCACCATCAATGTCAATGCATGCCCTTGCCCATGAGGCTAATCAATGCTTTGACACCAACTCTAACTCTAATATTAACAACAAGATTGTTATTGGACTTCTTAATCTCTGATCTTCTCTCCTCAAAGAAAAATAATAAACAAATAACAAATGATCACTTTAAGATATATACAATGCCATAGTGCTATACGAACTTCTGCCATGCAATTTGTTTTGCATAGTTTATGACTTCTATATTGTATCAACAACTTTCTCAATCATGAAATTTTTTTTTTGAAACCAATGATAAATACTAGTGGAATCATTCCGATTGGACTAGACTATATGAAATTTTTTTTTTATTTTTTGGGTTTTTTCATAAAAATTTGGTGCCTCTTGCATCCCAGTTTATCTATGTATAAGCTGGATCTTCATACAAATGCTAAGATATTAAACTCTCTCTCTCTCTCTCTCTATCTATCTCTCTCTCTCTCTCTTTCTCTCTATACTATTACGATTATTTTGACATGTAACAAGTAGAGTTATTTAAATTGAACCATGCCCCATGATTTTTTCTTTTTTGGGTGTTTCATGTAAACCTATGATACTTATAACTCTTTATATATCTATGTGTGTTGAATCTTTCAGCAAAATTAAGGCATTAAATACTTTCTCTATTATAAATATTCTGTCATGCAACAAAATTCAATTGTAAGTGGCCCAGATTAATAAAAATTTAGTTATACTTTGCTTTTTTTTTTCAATGAAAATCTTGGTTTATTGATTGCTGTTTGGTTTGCTGCATTACTGTTCATGAACATTGATTCATGACTTAAACTGAAGCTTTACACAAACATTTCAATGGAAAATATGTGAAGGGATTAAATAAGAGGAAAATAAACTGGTAGAAAGAGGTTGGATTATATCTATCACAAGTATATTTCCGTCTATTGCAGCACACTGCTAAATTAATACACAGTAGAATATTATATCTTATAATCTCAAAAAAAATTATAATAAGACAGTGCAATAAATAAATACACTGGTTTTACTTTATTACACCAAATAATACTAATTATTATAAATAAACTGCTTTTATAAATACACTAGTTATAATGCCAAAAAAATTATTACAAATATACCGCTTTTACTTTACTCTGGATATACCTAACCAAACAAGGGAAACAATTCTCCTGTGTTTACTTTGCAGACAACCAAACAGTCTCAAAGTATTCGGAATGCACTACATTTACTTTACATTGCATTTATTTTACAATGTATTTTCTTTTCCGGCAACCAAACAGTCAAATATTAATTCCATCTATCATACAATTTTTTTAAAAATACCCATTTCTCATATCTTTTATCATCAAGAAAACAATTAGCTTTTGATTTAATAAGTTAACATAAATGCTAATTCAACTGATGATGTATTTATAATAAATGACGTTTATGTTTCAAATTATGGAATTAAAAATTATTAGGGAGATTTTGATACATAACACTCAAAACTTTCTAATATATAACTTCAATATTTATATACTATAACACCTTCCTAACTTAATTATCTCACCTTAGTAAGCTTTGTCAAGAGGATCATTAATGTGCAAAGGTTAGACTGTATGAGGGGGAGATAGAATTTTGACGGCGTTTTGAGGGGAGGTGGTATTTTAATTGATATTTAAAATTTAAAATATTATGTGAATAAATAATAAATTTTATATGTTAATTATATAAATTAAAAAAATTTTCAGTTTTTGATTTATAAATGTTTTTATATTCATATTAATAAAAAATATTATGATCTCTCTTTTTATAATGCCCGTTTTTTATATAAAAATATTTTCCAGTATCGAAACTAATAAGAAATCTGTTTTTATGACACTCAATGCTGTTTATTCACGAGTCACGAATCTTGACGTTATCCGTAGAATGCTATGCAAAAGAGCGGCTTTTCTTGCCGCCGGCTGCTGGACGATCCAGCTCGAAGTACTGAATGAGTGACGTAGCCGACCTCTCTTTCCCTCTCGTCCCCCAGAGATTACGTGCGGAGTCCCAACAAGGACCCAAATGCTGGGAGAAGCGAGGGGTTTTCCGATCGAAAGCTAGGGTTTTGGTTTCTGCTTTTTGTTCTTCTCATTTATCTCTAGACTCTCTCGCCCCATGCTGACCTAGTAATATTTTGCCTGAACTCCTCCCCACAAATGGATGACACGGAGGACGACGCCAGGTATCCCCCAAATTCCTACACCCAAAGTAATCGCCGCCCCATTCCTTCTTCCAATTACTCCAATCTCCACGCTCGCGATAACTCCTACCAATCGCAAATCCCTCGCGGCTACCCCGATGATTACGTTGATGAAGATGAGGAGGAACGGAACGACGTCGATTTGGCCGTGAATGATGCCGAAGAAGAAGAGGACGACGAGGTTAGCGGCGGACGAGGTTATCTCCAGACACGGAACGAGGTCGACGACGACGACGAGGATGATGTTGACGAATCATCTGAGAGCCGCGGGAAGCGGCGTAGGCTTGATCAGTACGCACGAGGCTTTGAGTTGGTGCCCCGCTCGGTCGTTACCCCTGCGTTGAAGCCGCTGTCGTGTCGAACATCCCTGGCCGATTGGTCGGAGGACTCTACTTTTGCCCTTCTGGATGCGTGGGGAGATCGTTTCCTGCAGAACGGCCGGAAGAGTCTTCGCTCAGACGAATGGGGTGAGGTCGCCAAGAAGGTCTCCCAAGGCTCTAAGACTCCCAGATCCGAAGTTCAGTGTAGAAACCGCTTGGATACTTTGAAGAAAAAATATAAGAAGGAGAAGGCTAAGTACCCTGATTACTCTAGCTCAAGCAGCAAGTGGGTTTATTTCCATAAGATGGATGAGCTGATGTCATCACCTCCTCCACCACCCCCTGCAGCCCGGCAACATTCTCAACTATCTAGGCTCCCCTGTGGCATTGATGCTGGAGAGTATGTCTTTGCAAGCTCTAGGCTTTATTTGAATCACTCCGATGCTATAGATGAGATGAGGGATAGCCCGGGTGATACAGCCTCTGAAGGGGAGGGTGAGGAGGTGGATGATGAGTCTGATGGACTACCACCAAGGAGAGAGAAGGTTGGAGGAAACTCAGAATCTTCTTTCAAGATGCTTGCTGATTCAATTCAGAGGTTCGGTGCAATTTATGAAAAAATTGAGAACAATAGGAGGCAGCAGATGGCAGAGCTGGAGAGGATGAGGAAGGAGTTCCATAGGGATCTTGAGTTGCAGAAGAGGCAGATTTTGGATGGGGCACAGGCTGAGATTGCTAGGATAAGACAGGAAGATAGGGAGGAGGAGGACGAAGAGAACACTGATGAGGACGGCAATGGTGATAATGATGATACTGACGTTTCTGCAGAGAATATGAGCGGGTGAGGTAGGCTTGATTATACTATTTTTTTTATTTTGTGCGGCTTTAGAATCGCTATTATTTGGTTTCATTTCTACGTTTTTTAATTGTTTGCTTGCAATATTTTACTATTCGATTATCTTCATCAAACTAATATTATTCGACTTGGAGTGCATAATCAGTAACATTTTAGGAATTCTAGTATGTAAACTGGAACTTACAGAAAAGGATTAAAACATACTTTTTACTTCGTTAAAAATGCAAAACAATTCTTGTATTGTTACTCACTTGTAAATTGAATTTGCTGCCTCTAGCAACAATCATTCCACAATGATAACGAGTGTCATGTTCACATTAGCAACAATGCATGGCATGTTCTTATTTAACTTCAAGTTGAGACTTTTGTAGTCATTTGAGAGTATCAATTAAGCATTGTCATAGAATTCTCTTCCTATCTTTTTTTTAGGTGGATTTACATGCTTATCATTAAAATATCTACTCTTTACATATTTAACAACTAAAATTATTATCTAATCACATGCCACCATTTATAAACTTTTAAATGCATAAATTACCACCTTCTCAACTTTTAGTTAAGCTTACTCTCCTTTGTTAAACTTGCCATGTGTAGAACGACATAAATTGTGACGTGATGCATTAGCCCCCTCCATGACCCTCAACTGTCCTTATCCTCGAGAAGCCCACCTTGGGCATCAACAATGCCTCACTTCCATCATCCCTCCTCCATCTCGTTGCCTCTTTTAGTTGTTGCCTTGTCCTAGTCCTCTCCATCTACGAACCTCCTTCTTGCTACCACTTTCATCGACTTTGTCCTTCTCCCCTATAGTGCCATTCTCCACCATGACAATCTCCTCTCCCTCTTATCCTTCCTATCCTTCACCAATTTCTCCCTCGCTAACCACCTCATCCCCTATGAGCTCACCCTCGAGGTTCTCCTTATTCTCCACACCTTGGTCGACAACGCCACTTCTTCTTTCGGATGTTCAACATCACCAACCTCATGAAGTCAATATACTGGTCTTCCTCCTTATCGTATTTTTATTTTCATGCTTTAAGTCTGTATTGTCTGCTTCTTCATCCTATTGAGTTCATTGGGGAGTGGTACCATTAGAAAAGGGATTAGTGGTTGCTGCTACTATGTTGTGATCGAAGGTGAAGTGCTGGTTGCTGCAATGGAAGTTGTGAGAGAGATATTTTTGTTGAATTAAAAAGATTTAGGTTATGTAAGAGTAAATAATATAATGAGGGTAATGGTCATTTTACAGGTAGATATGGCAATCCACCATCTTTTGTTAATAAGTATTAGGATTTTGGTGGTATTGGTTGAGACACTTACATAGAATATTCAAAATTAGTTGTCTTGGTGCATGCTTTTCACAATGATATTGTTTTAATTAATGGACATTTGCTAAAATAATTGTAAAGCTAAAACAATGGATATATAGTTTAAAAGATGGACATGTTATGACTTTAGGCCAAGGGAGGCTAGACCGGCAGTGGAGGGGGCGGAAACTGAAACCAAATCCCGGGAGATTTCGGCCTCTCTTGTGGGGCCCAACAAAGAAATAATTCATTATATTAGGAGGATAATTAATGATGGAATTAAGGAGATAATGAAGGAGAGAAAGATCTCCTATTTGAATTCAAATAGGTGAGGGAACTTAACAAGGAAAGCAGGCTGATTTGGAGGGATTAATTAGGAGATGTTTACTAATTAAAAAGGGCAGATTTGGGGGCTGAATTGGAGGAGATTAATTATGAGATATTTCCTAATTAAAGAGGGCAGATTTGGGGGCTGAATTGGAGGAGATTAATTAGGAGATATTTGGAGATTAATTAGGAGATATTTCCTAATTGAAGAGGGCTAATTTGGGGGTTGATTTAGGGGGCTGATTTGAGAGGGAATTGTGAGAGGGCTGTTTTGAAATTTGTTGTCTTATTGTTTGTTATAAGTAGTAGGATTTTTGTAGAAATGATCTTTTTTTATTAGATTTAAACGAGAATTTGACTTTTAGCAGGACACAATGGAGAAAAAGGATTCATGTAGCCGACCCCACGTAGTGGGACAAAGGCTTGATATTGTTGTTGTTTGTTGTTGTTGTTGTATAAGTAGTAGGATTTATGTTATGTTTGTATGGAGAATTTGATTTGAGAGTGGTGTAGTTTCTTTTTGTGAGAGATCCTAGCGGCGTCTAGGGTTTGGGAGAGAATGTCCTCCTCTCGAAAGAGGACCATTGTATCTTGCTTTGTTCGTATTTGATTTTCTATCAATAGAAATATGTTTTTGTATTGAATCTCTTGGAGTTTGTTGCTGTTTTTAATACCAAGGCGCATCAGAAAGGCCCTTGAATTATTAGAAGAAAGGATGGGTATTGGGTGTGAAATTAACAATTATGAATCACTATTGTTTGATGATAAACTTATACCTTGGTGTGATAGATTTAATTATCTTGGAGGTATTATTCATAAGAATGTAGATAGAAATGATAATATAACATCTAAATTTAAAGTTAGGTGGCTAAAATGAAGAATTGAATTGGGATAATAATGCAATAAATGGATATCTTGGATATTGAAAGGTAAATTTCATGTAACTATAATTATGTCGGCTGTTATATGGATCTGATTGTTGAGCAATAAATAGTTAATTATTGGTAAGTTGAGTAATAAAAATTAGAATGTTATCATCAATGTATGCAGATTAAGATTAGAGTAACATCTATTGAAGATAAAGTAGTTAAAAATAGATTTACATTGTTTGTATATCATAGTGAATGATAGAAAATGCGTTTCCTTAAGCATGCAAATTAAATTATTAGTCGGTGATAATCGTGTGTATCATGAAAATTGAAATATTCTTGCCCTTTAAAGAATACTGGTGCTTGATGGGAAGAGGGTGAACAATCCAAGCATAGGTTGTCGAGACGCTTGTCAGCGGAGTCCATAAATGCTTGAAATTGTTGTAATGTTGTTCCGATGGATGCAAATTGAGCATCTGCTTGTTGTATAGATTTTTGAATTTTTGAAAATTGTGATTCATGAGTGGATTGCATGGTGCGTAATGCTTCTGCCAAGTTTTTGTTCTTCATTCAAAGGATTACAGAATCTGAACAACAGAAATAAGGTTTAGTTTCTTGAAAAAAAATTCAGTTTTGATGGAATGTGTTAGAAAAAACAAGGAATGAAAAACCAGGTATGAAGATTTTGCTCCCAATGGAAGTGTGAGATGCTGAAAATTGCTGTCGGATGATGCTGGGGTTGACTGCAATTGATAGGCCAACTACAACTGAAAGGAGCCGACAGTGTATGGGCCGTGTGGGCAAATGTATCCTAGCGGCCATCTTCTTGCAGCATATGACTGGCATGCTGCCTGATAGATGGCCCATGCGTGATGGCTGTTGGCCCGTGGTGAGCAGCTTGCTTGTTGCAGTAGGTGAGTAGCCCGTGGGGAGAGGATGGAGCAGCAGTCTTGTTGCGGTTTGAGAGGGATGAGGGGGTGAGTATTAACGAGAGCAGCAATTTGTTGTGCTTCTTGATTGAATCAAGAAGGATATGTCACCTTTTGAGTTGGTGAAAACTCCTAGAAGAAGAAGAGGAAAAAGAGAAAAAGAAGAAGAGAAGAGAAAATAGAATTTCATTTCCTAAAACCTTGATACAACAGGTGGGATTATTTATAGGTTTGAACAATTGAATAAAAAGGGGCTAGCTGTCTAAAAAATAATAAAATAGTTTACGATAATAACCTTGCTGTTATGAGTTTATATTTTATAAAAAAATCATGGGTTGGTTCAGTCCTTAGACCTCTTTTTGGACCAACTGTGCACTATAAACTTTGAATTGTTGTCTTGAGCTTGTTCTTCTGAGTTATGGATCCATTCTTCTCCTTGTTTTTTATTGCATTTGCATCCAAAGGAATGTATTATATATATGATCACCTAAAACTTGTGCTTTTCCCTTGGCTGGTGCAGTTTTTTGGAAGTAAAGTAGAACATTTAGCATTATTTCTTGGAACAACAATTTAGTTATTAATCTCTCTGAAAGATTTGCACAGGGCACTAAGTTTTGCTGCTAGGTAACTTATATGTTTGATTAGCTTCTGCCACATAAAGCTTATAACGCATCCTATTATCTGAAGAATTGAAACTAAACATCTGCTATGGCAATGGGCTTAGGTAGGGGTGTAAATAAGTTGTGTCGAGTATCTGCTTAATCGAGCTAAAGCTTGTTTAGTTTTTATTGAGCTCGAGCTTGACTCGAGCTCATTTACAAAATTTGAGCTCGATTCGTTAAAAAATATATAAGCTCGAGCTCGACTCGATTGCTCGAGCTTGATTCGATTTTTGAGCTCGATTTCTTAATTTTAAATTAAAAAAATCAATTTTTAGAATTTTTATTTTTTAAATTTAGAATTAATTTATAAGTATTAAAATATATTATATAATATTAATTTAAATAAACTTTTAAATATATTTAATTTAATTGAGCTGCTCAACAAGCTTTTGAGCCAAGCCAGCTTGAGCTTGAGCTTGAGGGTTTAATATACGAGCTCGAACTTGTAGCTCAATAAGCTTGACTTGCGAGCTCGTTAACTAGTCGAGCTCGAGCTGGCTGAGCCGTCTCGGCTCCCTTATAGTCCTAGGCTTAGGTATTAGATATGATGAATGAATAGAGTAAAATGTATTCATTGGCCGATTTTCTGTAATTTTTTCAACAAACATGTAAATATCTGATGAAATATGAATTCATCTTGTTTACTTGAATTTAATATATTCATTTGTCATTCTAAAATGACTAAATAGTAAGATAATTTTCCATTTCTAAAGTCATTGCTGAATATTTGGGACATATGTTTGGAAATTATTTTGACAAAGAAGATGAATGTCCTGGTAGGGAACATTGCTCAGTCCCTAGACATTATATGTTGAATTTGGTGAAAGTCTCATTAACTCGTTTCCTTAAAATTGGTTAAAGAAAGTAGTGATGATTGATGTTTAAGATTATATATAAATCTGGATGCTATATTGTTAATAAGGTACCTCAATTATTTACAGATCTCATTTTGGGATATAAAGTTGCCTTATACATTCTGTGCAAAGAAACTATTTTTATTATATGTAAATCAATCTTTTAATTGAGTTTTCTTGTTATAAATGGACTTTTCATTATTGTTTTGATTTTCTATTTTTTTATCACAACAACAACCTTATCTGATTTTTTATCCCCTTCTTTGGATTATAGTAAGCTATACGTTGGTCTTCTTGGATACTTATCCTGTAAGTCTCGGGGAATAAACAACTTAAACAAAGCAAGTTTGGCAAGTTCTTCCAATGTAAAATCATTTGTCCTTTGATGATGGTCTCTCTTTTCACGTAATAAAAAATTTATGCTCCCATTTCCATTGTGGTGCCTCATTTGATATAATGTTTTCCACTTTAAAGATATTGGGCTTGACTTACATCTGCATTTGGTTGTTTTGGTCATTTACAAAATGTTTAGTCTCTAAATTTCTATGCAAAATAATTCCTTGGAATGTTTTGTTATCTTCAATATTATATATAGGACTTACAAGCAGTCTATTTGATAATTCTTGAAAGTATGCATTTGGTTTAATTTTTCTAAGAAATTTGAAAGGGTGACAAGCCTTTGGATGAAGATTTTTATTTTTGGAGATATTTCTTTTTGGTCTGATTCTTATAATAAAATATGATTCTTATAGTTAAATATTTACTGTCCATAAACTGTTTTATAATTTTAGATTTATTTATAGCCTTAACATATTATGTAATGCTTTGTTCAAATTGTTTGTCACATTTTCATGAAGGTTTGTAAAATCTTTAGCAGTTGTGAATGCAGAGTATGAAAATTCTTGGGATGAAACATCGATAATGTTATTTGGTCTTTTAGGACTGTAGTCAAATACTATTTTAAATGGGGATTGTTTGGTCGTTTGGGAAATTGTGCTATTATAGGTAAATATAGATTTAGCTAAGTGTAATTCCTAATTGCCTATGCTTTTTCACATAAAAATGATCAATAAATTCCCTAAACACCTGATCACTATATCATTCACCCATCAGTTTATGGGTGAAAAACTGAAGAGAATTTAAGTGTAGTATCCATTAGTTTCCATAGGATCTTCTAAAAATATAAAATAAACCTAATATTCCCATTAGAAACTATTGTTTGGGCATTCCATGCAATTTGATAATTTCCTTAAAAAAATCATAATATGAGATGTATCATTGGATTTGTTGCAAGATAGGAAATGCACTATTTAGAGAATCTGCCTAATAGAACAAAAATGCTGTCTAATCGTGGCTGTCCTAAGTAGACCAAAATAAAATTTATGGAAAGTCCTTAGGGCTTGTGAGGAATAAACAAAGCTATACATCTTCTTGATTTTTTTCTTTGTTGCTTTAGCCTTTTTGCAAATATAGCATGAGGTGAAAATCCTATAAACATCTCTCTTTAAAGAGGGCCAGTATACCTACGCTCAACTAAATTAATAGATTTTTCTTTTCTTAAATGCCCTGTAATCTCTCCTGAATGCAAGTTGAATATCAAAAAATTCTTAAAGGAGGCTCTAGGAAAGCATGTGTTTACCTATATATTTGTGCCCATCTTTAATTGAAAATGGGCTCCTAAATGATATTTGCTTGCCCTTATGTTCATTATTAGTCAAGTGAAAGTCTAGGCATGCAGGATAAGCTTCCCTTGGTCTGTCAAATCTTGAAACTTAAAGCTCAATTCTAGATAAAGCGTATGTAGACTTATTCCCAACACTTGACTGGTGTTTGAGAACAAATGATTAGTCCCATGAAAATTCTATCCTTTTGCAAGTTTATGGAATAAACCTAAGGGCCTGATGGTCAGGCAGTGTAAAAGATGAATTCTTTATATAGGTGATGTTTCCGATGCTTGAGGGATTGAATGATATCATAGAATTCTGTCATATATAGAAAATCTTTGCATAACATCATTAAAATTTTCACGAAAGTAGGCTACATGATGATATTTCTTGATTAAGTACACCTCCAATGCCTATTCTTGAGGCATCAAATGATTAGTCCCATGAAAATTCTATCCTTTTGCAAGTTTATGGAATAAACCTAAGGGCCTGATGGTCAGTCAGTGTTAAAGATGAATTCTTTATATAGGTGATGTTTCCAATGCTTGAGGGATTGAATGATATCATAGAATTCTGTCATGTATAGAAAATCTTTGCATAACATCATTAAAATTTTCACGAAAGTAGGCTACATGATGATATTTCTTGACTAAGTACACCTCCAATGCCTATTCTTGAGGCATCACATGTATTCAGAAAGACCTTAGCGAATTCATGTAAGCTCACCATAGCGGAAGAAGTCCTGAGCATTTTGATTTGATCAAATGCTCCTTAGGCATTGATAGTCCACATAAATTTGTCTTCTTTAGGATGCTAGTAAATGACTACTATGGTGCTAAAGTTATTAATAAAACTCTTGTAGGACATGGCCAAGCTATGGAAATTACTAACATATGCCGATCCAACTAATCAACCCGGCCCCAACAAGTGGGCCCGGTCTAGCTGGCTGGCGGAAGAGCCTTGTGGGCCCCACTAGTGTGGGTGGCGGGTAAGGAGAGAGGGGGCTAAAAAGGGATTAATTCTATCTTTAATTATTTACTATAGAAAATCTAAATTGGGAGAAAATTAGAAAGGTTTATTTAGGGAAAGATGGTTGATTTGAATTTAGATTTAGGAGAGAATTAGGAAGGTTTATTTAAAGAAAGGGTTGATTTGAATTCAGATTTAGAAGGGAATTAGGAAGGGTTATTTATGATTAATTAAGTTATTTTATTTTCATTATGGGATTTTATGTTTTGTGATAATTTTTTTTAGAGTTGTTCCTATCGGCGCCTAGGGTTTGTGGAGAGTTGATCTGCCTCTTAAATAGTAGATTAACTTGTATCTTGGTTTGTTGTGCCTATATCAATAAAATTAGCTCATAATTTCATTATTTCTCGTTGAGTTGTGCTGTGTTTTTTCCTCGTTATTGTTGTTTTTTGGCTGTGTGGAGATCGAAGTCCTATCAAATTGGTATTAAAGGCGGCTAAGAAGGTTGATGCGTTGGTTGAGAGGCTTGATGGGGAAGTTGAAAATCTGAAATCTGAATTCAAAGAGTGAATTTCAGCAAGTGAGGATAGATTTTTGATGTTAGAGTTTCAAGTCAAGATAACATCATCAGAGGCAAGGGCACCGTTGACTGAACAAGGTAGGGAAAATCCTAATATAGGGACGATGAGGGTGGATTGGGAGGTGAAAATTTTGGTGGAAAAAGAGGAGATGCCATCTTTGGAGTCACTTCCAAGGTGGAGAATAGGTGAAGGGTATAGCCAATGAAGAAATTGGGATGGTGAACATTAGAGAGTTGATTTGGGGGAGAGGGAAACATGGAAGGATTACAACACTTAATACACTGGTGGAGGAAGAATCAATTGGGGCGGTGTTGATCCTTGTGTAGAAAGTTGAAGATGCCTGTTTTTGAGGGAGAAGATTCTCATGGCTGGATTTATTGGGTAGAGCGATATTTTGTTTTAAAAGGGTTGACAGAAGATGAAAACTAACCACAACTGTTCTATGTCTAGAGGGGAAGGCTCTGTATTGATACCAGTGGAGAGACTTGCGAGATCTGATCCGATCATTGAGGGAGTTTAAAGATTGTCTACTAAAACATTTTCGAATCTGTTGGGAAGGAGATTTCTATGAATTGTTCTTTGCTTTAGTGCACGAGGGGGACGGTGTTAGAGTACCGGGAGAAGATCTAGTATTTCTCAAGCCGATTGGGAAGGTTGTCAGAGACTGTGCTAGAGGGAAACTTTATGAATATGCTCAAGCCTGATATTCGAGCAGTTGTTTGAGTACTGAGACCACGTGTCTTAAAAGAGGCTATATAGTTTGCCCACCTGGTGGAGGATATTAACTGCTTGGGGAGGAGTAGCTGTAGCAGCAGTTCAGGAGTCTTCTACCGCACGACCATTACATTTCTGGCACCAAAGGTGCAGACGGTGCCTATTTATTAGGAAGAGGTCAGGGAGTACGACTATGGGGGAGTTCAAGAGGTTGACTGAGTCAGAAATTCAGGAGAAGAGGGCCAAGGGTTTATGCCTTAGGTGTGATGAGAAGTTCACTCCAGGCCAGCATTGTAAGGACCATTTGTTACAAGTCATAACAGTCTGTGGTGAAGAGAAAGATGTTGCAGTGGAGGAAGTAGAGGAGGAAGATGATCACCTGTATTTAGATGTTGCAGAGGTATCCCTTAATCAGTGGTCGGGTTCACATCGAACCATACCATGAAGGTTAAGGGGAAGATTTGGCATAAGGAGGTGGTAGTACTAGTGGATAGCGTAGCTACCCACAACTTCATTTCCTATAGGATGTTGGTTCAAGTTGGGATTGAAATTAGTGGGCATAGGGGGCTTTGGGGTTATGCTGGGAGCAGGAAAAGTAGAGAGGAGTAGAGGAATTTGCAAAGGAGTGATCCTAATCCTTCCAGAGGTTTAGGTATTGGAAGACTTTATGCCATTGGATTTGGAGAGCACATATGTGATACTAGGAAAGAAGCAATGTTTTGAAAACCAGACCGGACGGGCCGGTTCAACCAGTTCAAACGTGAACCGATCTGGTGACCTGTCCGATCCAGCCCACAGAACTGGCTTCGCACCGAACTGGCTCGAACCGGATTGAACCGGTCCGTTTTGGAAAGAACCGGCCGGTTATATAAAAAACTTTGTTTTTGTTTTAATTAAATATTAAATAATATATTTTAGTTTATTAAATATAATGATTAATTATACCTTAACATATGTACATTATCTTAAATATCACACATAATGTGTTTAGAAAAAAGTGTGTACTTCACATCATTTAAAGGGTTCAAAATAATTACTTCAAACTCCTCCTATGATGTGGGACTAAAAAAAGTTGCATGAATAGTTTAGAATGTGAATTTGGGCTTGGTTGGGCTAGTTGGGCTTCAAATTTAAGCTTAGTTGTGCTACATATTTGGGCTAGTGTATTATAAATTTATTATAATATATACTATAAGAATTTATAATATAAATTTTAATATTATAAATTTATACATTATATTAAATATTATTCTTTTATATATATTTTATTATAAATATATAAATAAATTATTCTTAAATGATAATTATATTTATAAATTTTTATTATATTTTTTAAAATTTTATAAATATAAAATATTATTAAATGCTCATATATTTATATTATATTAATGATCATTAATTTTTAATATTATGAATTTATATATTATATTAAATATTATTCTTATAAATATTTTTAATCATAAACATATAAATATATTATTCTTAAATGATATTTATATTTATAAATTTTTATTATATATTTTTAAAATTTTATAAATATTATTAAATGCTCATATATTTATATTATATTATGTTAATTTTATTAATTTTTAATATATATTATTATTTATTGCGTCATCCAGTTCAACCCCGGTTTGACCGGTTGAACCGGTCGAACCGTGAACCTCTCCTTCCGGTTCGTTGTTCGGTCCGGTTTTCACAACCTTGGAAAGAAGTGGCTGCAGAAGTTGGGGAAAACCAAGATTAATTGGAAGGCTCTAACGATGGAGTTCAAGGTTAAGGGGAGGAGAGTGGTTATTAGAGGAGATCCCAGCCTGTCCAAAATTATAGTTTCACTCAAAACCATGGCGAGCGCAATCCAAGGTGAAGGAGTGAGATTTTTGGTGGAGTTGTAGAGTTTGGAAGGAGAAGATGATGGGGAAAAGATAGAAGCAGCAGACATGACTCATCTACTCTTGCAGCAATATCGAAAGGTGTTCCATTCAGTTCAGGAGTTACCTCCTACGCGGGAATACGAGAATGCTATCATCTTAAAAGAGTTTCACCTATTAGTTTCGTCCATATTGTTATGCCCAAATCCAGAAGGATGAGATCGAGAGATTGATCAGGGAGATCTGGAGTAAGGGATCATTCGATCCAGAGTAAGTCCATTTTCCTGTCTAGTGCTATTAGTGAAAAAGAAAGATGGCAGCTGGAGGTTTTGTGTGGACTACTGGGTGTTGAATAAGGATACCGTTCCAAACAAGTTTCCTATTCCAGTGATTGATGAGTTGCTTGATGAGCTTTATGGAGTGGTGCTTTTCTCGAAGATTGATTTGAAGTGGGTCTATGGCAAAGGGGTGGGGAGACCACCTCAGATGGCTTCACATAATAAATTTTGGTAGTTTTATCATGATATTTTAAAATATATTTCTTTACCATATTTTTGCGAACTTTTAAAATATAAGTATTTTATATTTAGTGGTAAATCTCTTGGAAAAAAAATATATTTGAGTTATTGTCCTAGTGATGGGTGTAATCTTCTTTTGCTTTTCAATGAGCAAGACATAATGAAATGCTTCTTTAAGAGTTTGAGGATGACATAATTCTACCTCTATTAATTTTCATCCTAAGGGAAATCACAAACTTGTTGGCAAGTTGCTCATTAACATTGATACAACTATTTAGAGCCACTAAATCCTGAAAAGTATTCAAATACTCAGTCATTTGCATACTCCTTTGCTCAAGAGTCATCTACTATCAATGTAACGTTTTATGATAAGGCCTTGGATGGTATTTTGATTATAACATTTTTTTCATCTCTAATCATGTCATGATTAATCTCCCTTACCTTATTTTTCCAAATAATTGGGCCACTAATTTTTTGCATCGCCAGTTAATTTCATTTGACAAATATCACTATATAATAGGTCATCTATTTGGTATCACTCGAAGAACTCATTCAAATGATTAAAATAAATCTATGAATTTATTGGTGTTTTGAACATCATCAAATGATATCTCTTGAAAAATTAGTTTTTATTGGAGGAGAGTAAATGGACATGTTGGTAGAGTTGTATAAGATTTTAAAAATATTCACGGTGGCTATGAGTTTGGAGCAACTAATGAAGTTGATAGGACCATATTAAAGTTTGTTCTAACTTATGATTTTGTAATTGCTAATATCTTATTTAAGAAAAGAAAGGAGAATCTCATTACTCATAAGAATAGATATAGTAAAACTCAGATTGATTATTTTTTATAAGAAAAATATATCATTTAGATTATAAAGATTTCAAAGTTATTCCGAGTGTAATTATATGCACCCAACATCATTTATTAATTTTGGACTTTGAAATGAAGGGGCAGAATATGAAAAATAAATTAAAATATTATCATAAGATTAGATGTGAGTATTTAAAGAATGATAATACAAATATTTTCAGAGCAAGATTCAAGATTTTAAAATTTTAATTGTATATGAGTAAGCTAATATTATACTGCTAGCAATATTAAGAATATTGTAAAGTATGTGTTTAGAGTATTAAAAAAGAACATTGATGCAACTTAGGTTAAATCTAGCCATTTCTAACTACAAAATAGGACACTAGTCACACAAAATCTAATAGTAAAAAAGAATGATAAATTGGATTGCCTACCAAACAACATTAAATTTATAATCTTCAGTCAGAATAATGCGAAAATTCTATCCAAGATGCGCAAGCTCTACAGAACTCCTTAGGCGATCAACAACTCCTAGATAAGGTTTCAATCTTTGACTGCTAACCTTTAAAATCCGAATAGTTTTATGATCTCTGATATCAACACCTTTATAAGGATACACTTCTATAATAGTGAATGACCTTGACCACTTGGATTTAAGCTTCCCAGAAATAATTGTAATCTTCAATTATACAAAAAGATTTTTTTTCTAGGCTTAAAATCTTTCTTAGTGAGCATATGATCATGCCATTTTTTAATTTGCTCTTTATATAACCTGGCATTCTTGTAAGCATTATTTTTAAATTCTTCCAATTCATTCAACTGTATGAGCCTTTTTTCTTCAGTGCCTTTAAGGTTATAATTTAATTTTTTCACTGCCCAGAAAGTTTTGTACTCTAACTCTAGGGACAAATGACAAGCTTGTCCAAAAAATTAATTTATAGGGAGACATTCCAATTAGTCTTATAAATAGTCTTGTAAGCTTATAGTCTTTGATGCACCGACACTTATCCTCAAAGAGGAGTGCAGCGTTTGACACGTATCTGACACGATACACGTCCGACACGCCTTTGACACGTATTAGACACGTCGAAAATGTGTCCGATTAAATAAATATTAAATACAAATTGAACATGCGTTAAATATTTTTTGAAATTTTTTAAATATAATTTCTTTTATTTAATTTTTTTATTTTAAATATAAAAATTAAATTTCTTATTTTCTATCCACAACACCAAATCAATTGCCCCACTCAATACCCCATTCGTCAAATATTCTCATTTTCATTTCATTTGGCGGGTTGCGACTTTGATTTCACAAGAATGCCCGATGTCATCTTAATATTGACATCTGATATCATTACAATATCGACATTTTAAAATTATTTAAACATCAAAGTCTGACACTATCTTGACATTGATACTCGACGCTAGCAATTTCTACACCCACAACTTGACATCTCATCTTTATTTGACGTCGTCTTAACATCGGCCACCAACGTCCTCTCAATATCTATGACAGATGCTCGATACTTACTGCATAACATCGATGCCTAACTCTCGATAGCAATATTGTCTCCTCTCTCAATGCCTGATACAAGACATTGACGGCCGACTCTCGACGCCCTAATATTAATAATTTTAAGCACAAATTCTAGTTAAATGACTTATTATTTCTAAATTATTTTTAATATTATACTTATTCAATTTTTATACATTATTTTTAAAATATAAAAATTATAATACCGTGTACAACCCGAGACCGTGTCTTATATTTTCAATAATTGATGTGTCTCATGTCCATGTCGTGTCGTATCCATGTCGCCGTGTCCGTGTCTGTGCATCATAGCATATAGTGCATCATCCAATTTTAATGACCAATTTTTCCTATTTGGATTTACATTTTTATCTAAAATTCTCTTAATCTCCTGATTGCTTAACTTAGCTTGATCACTTATTTGGGGATGATAAACCGTTGCTATCTTATGCTTAATTCTATAATTGAAAGTTAGGTTTTTAACTCTTTTGTTACAAAAATAGATACCTCCATTACTTATGATGACTCTAGACACTTCAAATATAAAAAAAATATTTTTATTTAAAAACTTTATAACTACCTGAGCATCAGTTTTAGGAGTTGCTATTTCTTCTATCCACTTAGAGATATAGTCAACGGCTATTAAAATATATTGACTTCCAAAAATTTAAACAAAAGGACCTATGAAATTTAAACCCCAAACATTAAAAATTTCAACTTCAGTCATATAATTAAGGGACATTTCATTTCTTTTAGAAATATTTCCTACTTTCTTGCATCTATCACATCTTTTAACATAATCATTTACATCTTTACATAGGGTGGACCAATAGAATCTCGATTGAAAGATCTTAGAAGCAGTTTTAAATATTTTAAAATGCTCTTCTTACTCAAAATCATGACACTAACTAATGATTGGTTTTATCTTATTTTTAGGGACACATCGCTTAATAATTTGGTATTTATATTTCCTAAACAAATAAGACTCATCACAAAAATAGAATTTGGGGCATCATGCATGAGTTTATGCTTTTCGGTGTAAGATATGTCAGTGGGAATAACACCATTAATGAAATTAACAATATCAATATACCAAGGCATGCTCTAAGAATGCAATGAAAATAGCTTTTCATTAGGGAAAAAATATTAATATCATTATCATTATTATTATTAGATTCTTCCCTTTTTAATCTTGAGTAATTATTGGTCACCTAATTTTTAGAACTTTTTCTATCAAAATTCTCTATATCAAATTTCTGTAGCAATAAAATCCACTTGATTAATCTGGGCTTAATATATTTCTTGA
Organism: Dendrobium chrysotoxum; assembly: GCA_019925795.1. Taxonomy (NCBI): domain Eukaryota; kingdom Viridiplantae; phylum Streptophyta; class Magnoliopsida; order Asparagales; family Orchidaceae; genus Dendrobium; species Dendrobium chrysotoxum. The sequence goes on from CM034312.1 coordinate 58,933,289, forward strand.
TTAATAGGTATTTGATGAGAATGATATGTGAAAATAATTACTTTGGTGTCAATTAACTAAAATTTAAACTTATTAATGGTAAAGACTATCAATGACAACTTTTTTTTAGTTATTGTATAATTAATATAATCATTATTAAGAGTTGTACTAGTATAGTACATAACAAGAAATTTCGTATCATGCCTTTGCCCTAAAATCGCTCCTATGGCAGTCACTAACAGCACATATCAATTCAAAGTTATAAGATCATTGAGGTGAAAAAAAGATATGTGTAGTAACTAAGCTCTTTTAAAGCTTCTCAAATGCAGCTAAGCAATTAGAATCAAAATTTAAAGATATATCTTTTTCAAGCAAATGACATATTTGTTTGGTAATTTTTGAAAAATCTTTTATGAAACATCTGTAAAATTCGACATGACTCAAGAAAGTTTGGACTCCCTTGATAGAAGTAGTAGGTGGCTAATTCTTAATCACTTGGATATTTGTCTTGTCGACCTCCATACCTTCTCAGATATTTTGTGTCCGAGGACAATGTCTTCCTTTACCATAAACTGAAATTTATTCTAGTTAAACACAAGGTTGGTTTCCTCACAATGTTTTGAAACTAACTCTAAATAATCTTGAGTAGATTGGGACATTTCAAAGATTAAAAAATCATGCATGAAAATTTTAATGCCATGCTATATTAAATAGAAATTATCGGCATCATACATTTTTGAAATATTGCAGGGGTATTATAGAAGCCAAAAGGCATATGCCTAAACATAAAAGTTTCATCAGTCCTGGTGAAAGTTATCTTATTTTGATCCTCTGGGGAAATAGGAATCTAATAGTAACCAGAGTAGTCATCTAAGAAACAGTAGAAAGGATGCCCCGCTAATCTATCTAACATTTGGTCAATAAAGAGCAACGGGATATGCTCCTTCCTAATGACTTTGTTAAGCTTTTGATAATCAATACAGATCCTCCACTCGGTCACAATCTTAGGAGTAAGTTCATTCCTCTCATTTGCAACAACGGTTAATCCTCCTGTTTTAGGGCCACAGTGAATGAGACTAACCTAATCACTTTCAGAAATAGGATAAATTCTACTTGCATCCAACCATTTCAATATTTTTTTCTTTAATACTTCAGGGTCGGATTCAACCTCCTCTATAGGTCAGCTTTAGGTTAGCATATTTCTTTCAATAAAATCTTTATGTATACAAACAGAATGACTAGTCACTCGAATGTTAGTAATAGACCAGCCAAACATTCTTTTATACGAACTAAGGACTTTAATCAACTTGCCTTCCTGATCTTTTTCAAGCTCAATAGAGATAATGATAGGTAAAGTTGACTTATTTCCTAAAAATGTATTTTAAATGGGCAGGGCGTACTTTCAATTCTAACTTTGGAGCCTCAACTATAGATGGATTCAAAGGTTTCCCTCGGGATGATGTATCTAAAACCTGAAATCTCTCTCTATACATCCTAGGGCATTCATTGATAACATGACATCTCCCTCCATCTCACACAAATCATTCTCACACAACACCATATCCATTTGACTACCACCAAGTAGTTTCTCCATATCAACCTCTATACAAGAGTCAACATAATCCACTCTATGGTTAGCTTTCATTTTCTGAATGTTAATCATAGCCCTACTAGTAGCTAAGAAAGGTCTACCTAGGATATAGGTTTTTCCTATCTTCTTTTATGTCCAAAAGAATAAAATCTACAGAAAAAATGAACCTATCCTCTTTCACTAAAACATTCTCTATTACCCCCTTCGGATGGGTGAATGAATGATCAGCTTATTGCAAGGTAACAATAGTATGTTGGACTTCTCATAGGTATAGTCTTTTAAAAATAGAAAAGGGCATCGGATTTATACTAGTACTTTAATCATAAAATGCTCTCCCACAAAACTTATCTCCTATACCCATCAGGATAGTGAAACTACTAGGATTCTTAAGCTTTTGTTGGATTTTCTTTTGTATAGAAACTATTCAGAAAGAGCTATGATTTCAAAATCTACTATTTTCTTCTTTTTACTTAAATTGTCTTTTATAAATTTGACATAAGTAGGCATTTGTTCTAGAGCATCAACAAAAGGTATATTAATTATTAACTTTTTAAAGATCTTTAAAAATGTAGAAATTGTCTATCCAAGTTTTATTTAGCAATCTTTGAGGAAAAGGTAGTGCTGGTCTCTCAACTATCTTCCTAACTAGTTTTTTAAATTCCTTAGTAGGTTGAGATGACTCTTCAGTATTAACAGGGTCTAATGTGGTTTCCTCAATACTATATTTTATTGGCTTCTCTTTCTTACTAACCATTTCATCAAGTTATTTTCCACTCCTCAACTGAATAGCTTTGCATCGTTCCTTACCATTTTCTTTTAGATTTACTTCAATGTTTCTAGGTAAGGTTCCCTGGGGTCTATTAGTTAAAGATCCAACTAACTGTCCTAATTAATTTTAAATATTTCTAATGGCAGTAGCCTTGTTGCAGTTCGGGAGACCGACTTTCTGTTTTAATGATTACAAATATTATTGGATGTTTATTTAGTTTCTCCTACTTTATACACTATATATATTTTTCTTGTTCGCTATTAAGCCTTTCAGGTATAACAAATACGAAGCAAGGCTAAGCATTCAAACTCAAGATTGTGTTGTGTTAGTGTGTGAGTCAATTTATCTAAAAAAGTATGTAATTTTCATTTTTATTGTGTCAATTTTTATAATTGGTGTATGTTGGCTTAGTAACCGTGCACACACACATAAAGGGGAGTGTAATTAAATATTTTAATTTTTTTAAAGATTGTATTGGGCGATCTGGATCGTACTGTAGATCAATGCAATTAGAAATCAGTTAAAATATTTAATTAAATAAGATTAATTTGTAAGGGGCTATAAATAATCATACTGTATGATTACAACATCGTACTGAACGATTTGCTATATTTAGCATTCCCCCCCTCATTTAAATTAGATAAAAATTAGAATTTTGAAAGTTGTTCGAATTGTACTAGACAAACTCATTCGTATTGTACAAAGTGTAGATATCTTGCTATTTGAATTCCTATGATTAAGTAACCGAATTATGATTAATTATAATTGATGATCGTATTTGACGATTTGCGAGCGATCTTTTGGATGATAAATAATTGTCCTGGGGTTCGCCCTGCAGGAACTACTATTTGATTGAACTAATCATACTAGACAATATTAGATCGTACAAAAGAGAATGAATTAATTGTTCTGTATGATATGAGTATTGTACTGTACGATTAGAAGCGACTGAATTAAAAATTAGTTTTTTAAAGCCCTCATAAATTTTTTTTTCTAATTTGAGAGTGTCTTTGGGCGATCAAAGGTTCTGTTTCTTCTGTGAGAGAGTTTGGATAGAGCATTAAGCAAGGGAGAGAGAGGATGAGATTGTGTGAGAGGGAGAAGACCCTTGAGGGATTCAGGGCAGTGTGAGAGGGATTTTCACACTGTTGCTCTAGTTGACCTGCTCCTGAGATCCTTTAGTTGTGTTGGTGTTACTTATAAGGAGCTCTGTGAAGGAAAGCCTTTGGTGCAAAAGGCTCACTAGCTGAGGAGGCTAGTGGTATGGTGACTCCATCGAACCAAGAAGGTGAAAAAAGGAGTTAGCGACTTCACTGGATCGAGGAGGTGAAAGGAGGACTCGACGACTCTACCGGACCGAGGAGGTGAAAGAAGGAAACGTCGGCTCTGCCAGACCGAGGAGGTAAAAGGTTGGATTCTTCGGGTGTGAAGAGTCTGTAAAGGTGCATTCTTAACCTACGAAAAGGGAGAAAGACTTCTCTGCCTGTGGAAACGAAGAAAGGCTTTTTCGCCTAGTTGTCGGCTGAAGGAGAGTCACTGTGTTAGTGCAATTCCCGAAGAGGACCTTCGAGGAGTGGATGTATGTCAAGTTGATCGAACTACTATAAAAATTTATTTGCATGTCTTTAATTTTCGCATTTACTTTCAGCACCTTTATTTCCTTGCAATTTAGATTTTAGCACTCTGGTTTGATTGTGATTGCACTTATGAAAAAAAGATTATTGTGATTCATATTTATTTTTAAAAGAAACAAAAATTCATAAAAAGAAAAAGAAAAAAAATATTGTTATTGGTTTTCTTCAAAATCTAAAAGCACAAAAATTTGCACTTATTTTGAAATTGTGTTATTTTGTTCGTATAAAATCAGATTTTGGTCTATATTCAAAAGATTTTTTGAAGAAATTTTTTAGATCATCAATTCACCAGCCTCTTGGTGTGCCATCTTCACTATCAGAGCACAACAGTACACTTTTAATTGGTATTAAAGTGGGTTCTCTTGTATTTTGGTTTTAACATGTAGAGTTTGATCCAATGACACATTTTAATAATCGTAATACTGCTGAGGGGTATTTTATTACCCGTCCACCTCTTTATAATATTCCGTTTGATTTTTGAAAAATACGCATGTCTTTATTTTTGCAATTTATAAATTTTCGTATGTGGCACATGATTCAAATAGGGTATACATGGCCTTCTTGTATTGTTAATGACGTGAAAATTGAAATTCCCTTGCTGAATGATCTGTAGAAGATAGAGATTTAGCACAATTAAATGTAAAATGTTTAAATTGCCTTTTTTGTGTATTGAAATCAGAGGATTATATGTATGTATCTACTTGCATTAGTAGGAGACAGATATGCGATATGTTGTTTATCACATATGAAGGCACTAGTGAGGTTATACAGTCACGTTTGAATGTGTTATTAAATGAGTATGAACTCTTTCACATGAAACATAGTGAGTCAATATTTGAAATTTATGTTAGGTTCACTAAGATAACCACTTCTTTGCATACCTTGGGTAGAGAGATTTTTAATTCTAAAAAAGTTAACGAAATACTGCATTGCCTATTTGATTCATATGATGCAAAAGTTACCGCTATATCTAAATTTAAAGATCTTAATATTTTTTTTCTGTTGACAATCTGTTGGGCTCTCTAATTTCCTATGAGCAAAATGTGAGCCAAAGGGTTTCAGATGCAGGTGATCAGAAGAAAGAATGAACCAGGACATTAAAGGCGGATGACACCGAGAGTAGCGATTTAGGAGTTGATAGGAGCGAAGATATTGCATTGATGACACGTCAATTTAAGAGCTTGAAACGCAAACACAAGTGCCACTTCGACAATAGTAAATGTAAAATTGGTAAGTTTAATAAGTTTTCTTCTGACGTGATTTGTTCTTAAGATCAGATTGCCCCAACATCAAGATTCACCTTACGAAGGAAAAGAGCGAGGATAAATCTTATTCTTGAAAGGGCAAGCAAAATCTACAAAAGGCATTCTGGGCAAACTCGGGATCCGATTTCTTAGAAATTGAACCAGAAGAGGAGGTAACCAACCTTTGTTTAATGGCTAATTATAGTATTGAGGACTTCAAAAATGATGAGATATGTGAGTTTTCATATGATTTATTTTTCTTATCTAAACAAATACATGACTCGTACAAAAAATTGAAAAAATAACACATTTGAAAAAACGAATTTTTAATTTAAAAGAATAGCATGAGAATTTAACTAGTGATCATTCAAGTTTAATAATTGTGCATGCTGCATTAGTTAAGTAGCATGAATCACAATAGGAGAGTTTGACTCGTTAAATAAATATGTTGAATTGCTAAATTCGCAGAAATCCTTGAAAAATGATCATATTGATTTAGATGAAGCATTCAAGAGTTAGAACCTGCATTGAAGATAGAAGTTGGTATGTACAAAAGTGCAAACGAACATTTAAAAAATAAAATAAGTTCACTGCAAGATAATACATTCGGGCCTATGCATACATTAAAGTCATAGCCTATCATACACCATGCATTATATATCCCTTGGAAGAGACATTTTACCATTTAGACTAGTATATCTATTTTCAGGGATTATGTGCTATTCGTGTGGCATACTAGGGCGCATTGCAGACACTTGTACATTACACTATAGAATGCATTTGATTTGGAGGCCCAAAACATCCCCATTACAGCATCGTATTCATACATTTAAGCATAAGGTGGGAGGCAAACTCAATTGGGTTTCCAAACTTAACTTGTGATTGTTTTGTAGGTATGCTCTCACCAAAGGTCTAGTGAGAGCTTGTGGTACCTATACAGCGGCTGCTTGAAGCATATGAATGTAGATCCGAAGTAGTTCATTTTGCTGAAGGTCAGGAGTGGAGAAAAAGTTACTTTGGGTGATAATACTATCATGAGGGTAGTAGGTACAAGTATAATTAGTAAAACTGACAGTTTTATCATTGAAAATGTTTTACTAGTTGAAAGTTTAAAATATAACTTGTTAAAGTATTAGCTAACTGTGTGTCAAAGGCTATAATATAACATTCTTTTCTAACAAATGCTTGATAAGGTTTAATGGAAAAACAAATTTGGAAGGAATGCAAATTAATAATGTTTATATACTTGATTTGAATTGCTTTAACAAATCATGGGATATTATTTGTTTTAAAATTGTTGTAGACGAGTCTTGGCTATAGCATAAATGATTATGCCATGCTAGCATAAAAAGAATTATGAAAATAATTCAATTGGATCTAGTTAGAGGCATCCCTAACTTAGAATTAACTAAAGATTCATTTGTGTGATGCTTTGTAATTAGGAAAGTAGCTGAATCATCCTTTCACTGAATAAAGGATATAGTAACCACTAGACGACTAGAAATCCTCCGTATAGACTTATTTGAACTTGTCAATACAGCCAATCTAGGTGGTAAGACTTTTAGATTTGTAACTGTGGATGACTTTTCAAGATTTATATGGGTATAATTCTTAGCGCATAAAAGAATATGAATTTAGAACCTTTTCTGCTTGGATTCAAAGAAAATTTGGATGCTTAATCTCAACAATTCATAATGACTATGATGGAGAATTTGAAAATAAAAAAAATTAAATTGTTTTGTACATAATCCGGTATAGTTAAAATTTTTTGCCCTTAAAACTCCACAACAAAATAAAATTATTGAATGGAAGAATAGAACTTTTGTAGGTATAGCTAGGGCAATGTTAGGAGAATATAGTCTATCAAAATATTTCTAGGCAGAGACAGTGAATATTGCTTTCTATATGCTTAATCGAGTAAATATTAGGTTTAAACTAAATAAGATACTCTATCAACTACTAAAGGGTAGGACACCAAATTTATAATATTTTTGTTTATTTGGTTGCAAATGTTTTGTGCTTATTAATGGAAAATCACATCTAGGAAAGTTCAACTCTAAGGTAGATGAAGCTGTTTTTTTTAGGATACTCCTCAGTAGGAAAAACCTATAAGGGTTTTCAATAAAAGATCCTCAATTATAGACGAATCCACCCATGTGGTATTTGATGAAGAAGTTAGAACCATGGAGACTAGGATAGATGATGAGGATGAGGTTGAAATAATCCGTGGAATAGAGTGTTGTTCTAGAAAATAGAAAAAAAACCTTAGGATACTTAGCCTTTTTTTTATAGAGAATGAAAGTATTATTTTAGTCACCCTAAGAGCTCATCTTAGGAGATCCATTTGTAGGGGTTAGAATAAGGCAAGGTCTTAGGAAAGTTGTTAGCCACACTGTATTTATTTCAATGATTGAACTCACTAGTGTTGATCAAGCTTTAAGTGATGAATTTTGGATTGTGGCAATGCAAGAAGAGTTTAACTAATTCATTAGAAATGATGTATGAGTGTTGGTTAGTAGACCTACTAATTAGAGTGTAGTTGGTACCAAATGATTTTTTAAGAATAAGTTGAATGGCTGTGGACCAGTAGTAAGAAACAAAGTAATGTTAGTAGCTAAGGGGTATAATCAAGTAGAGAGTATTGATTTTGAGGAGACTTTTGCCCTGGTAGCTAGGTTAGAGGTCATAAGAGTTTTATTCATGTTTGCATGCTTTAGAGATTTCAAGTTATATCAATTGATGTCTAAAGTATTTTTTTTAAATACTGTCATAAAAGGGGATGTTTATATAAAGCAGCCCTCGGGCTTTAAGAATTTTGCTTTTCCCAAATCATGTATACAAACTTAAAAAAGCACTGTATGAGTTGAAGCAAGCACCTATGACATGATATAATAGACTCAGTTAAGGGTAGTGTAGACACCATTTTGTTCCTTAAAAAGTTGGAGAAGATATACTCATAATACAAATTTATGTTGATGATATTCTCTTTAGATCCACATATGATAATCTATGCAATCAATTTTTTGCCATTATGAGTAGGGAGTTTGAAATGAGTATGAGGCGAGTTAATATATTTTCTTGGGTTTAATATCAAACAAAGAGATGATGGTTCCTTTCAAAGACAATCTAAATATATTAAAGAAATTTGATATGGAAGGTAGTAGAAGTATAAATACATTGATGAGCCTGACCACCCAAATGGATAAGGATTTAGATGACAAATCTATAGATCAAAGGAAATATAGGGAAAGCTGCCTACCACCACTATAAAGCCGCACTAATTTCTCTCTCTAGGATCCTCCACCAAGAAATTATTCAATACTAGGTATTGGATTTATTTGTTTGCACAACACTCCATTTTATTCTTATTCTTGCATCTCCTTTCAACTATGAAATGCTCTTTGAGTTTTTTTGCGAATCTTAGAATCAACTCCTAATGCACTGTTATGTAATCTTACGTTTGTAGGCACCCTGTAGAGATCACTTATCAGAATTTTGATGAAATAATGTATATATTTACTACTAGCACAAAACCTCACACCAGAACCACTACAGATGATTACAATTGTGGACATTAATTAATCTTACACTTAGAAATGCCCCAATGAATATTCACATACCTTTAGTCAGTCCCCTATTACAGAATGTCCGTATCATTCAGCACATCCTTAAGAGCAGCATTATTCCTAAAGCTGGTGATATGATTAATGTCACACCTCTCCTATCAATTGTCACTTATTTTGTTTTGATTGGTATGGAGTTCAATGCAACGAACATGCTTATCTGCTACATTCAAAACCTGACTAACATTAGAGATCTTAGGGCCTGCTGTAGGCAGAATTTATCACTAGGACATGCCATAGCTTACATCCTAGATACAAAGTATAGCCTCATGTACCCTGCACTAGTCGACCACTTTCCAATCTAATACACCGATAGTTCTTTCCATCTACTCTTTAGCGATTGATGCAGTAGGGCACAACCCTTAGAGGAGCATGCTTTTCATGAGGAAGGCAGAGTACTGATAGCCAAGGCACCTGTATATGAGGCTCCAGCACCAGCTTTTTAGCCACCACCTCCTGACTCATTGGTTAAGCGTTTTGATTGATTAGAGTCGTGACTGGAGACTCAAATCCAGGAGTCCACCTCACATTGTGATCAACTGCAGCATTAGCATAAGGCCGATCGTGCATGGTTCACAGACTAGTTTGCCTCCACCACTACTTCCAGCCACTACCACCACCACCTAATCATGGTCCATTTGATGAGTAGCTTGCGTTGTTTGTCGTTTGTAGTGTGTTTGATTGTATTTTTTGCCTTTACTTTTGTTTTGTACTGTAGTTTATTTGTAATTTCTTTTTTTTAGTGATGTCAAAAGGGGAGTAGGCAGTGTTGGTTGTACCAATTTTTCTTTTATTAGTGCATTTTTATTTTCATTATTTGTGTTATTTTATGTTATGTTGTTTCGACAGTTAAAAAAATATCAAAAATTTAAAAATTAAAGTTTATCATGATTGAAAAAAAGTTAGTGAGGGGGAGAACTTAGTAGGAAATTAAAATTTAAACTTGCAAATTTAATTTTCAACCATTAATGTTTGTCAACATTAAAAATGAAAAGATTGTTGCAATCCGAAAGCCTAACTTTGTGTTTTGATGATTACAAATATTATTGGATGTTTATTTAGTTTCTCATGTTTTATACAATGCATATGTTTTTCTTGTGCACTATTAAGCCTTTTAAGTACAACATATACGAAGCAAGATTAAAGATTAAAGGCTCAAGACTTTTCTATTTTAGTGTGTGAGTCAATTTATTACAAGGAGTCTATAATTTTCATTTTTTCTTGAGTTAATTTTTATAGTATGTGTATATTGGCTTAACAGCCTTGCACACACAAAGGGGGAGTGTAATTAAATATTTTAATTTTTTTGAAGATCGTACTTGATGATCTGGATTGTATTGTACGATCAATGTAATTAGAAATTAATTAAAATATTTAATTAAATGAGATTAATTTGTAATGGCTTATAACTAATCATGCTGTACGACCACAACATCGTATTGGATGATTACCTATATTTAGTATTCACACCCTCATTTAAATTAGATAAAAATTCGAATTTCGAAAGTTTGAATTATACTGGATGAACTCGTTCGTACTATATGAAGTTTAAATATCTTGCCCAATTTAATTTCTATGATTAAGAAATCAAATTATGATTAATTATAATTGATTATCATATTATACAAATCTTGATCGTACTGGACGATTGGTAGAGCGACCTTTTGGATGATAATTTATTATCTCGTGGTTCGTCCTGCACGAACTACTATTCGATTGAATTAATCGTACTTGAAAATATTAGATCGTATAGAAGAGAATGAACTACTTGTGCTGTATGATATGAGTATCGTATTGTGCAAACATATGCGGTTGAATTGAAAAATAGGGATTTTTTAAAGCCTCCTTTATAAATTCTTTTCTAATTTTAGAGAGTGTCTTTGGGCAGTCAAGGGTTCTGTTTCTTCTGTGAGAGAGTTTGGAGAGAGCATTGAGCAAGGGAGAGAGAGGGAGAAAAGTCTTGAGGGATTCAAGGGAGTGTGAGAGAGATTTTCACACGGTTGCTCTGGTTGACCTACTCTTGAAGTCCTTTGGTTGTGTTGGTGTATCACTTGAGAGGAGCTTTGTGAAGGAAAGCCTTTGGTGCTAAATGCTCGCTAGTTGAGGAGGCTAGTGGTACGATGACTTTGCCGAACCGAGGAGTTGAAATGTTGAATCCGCCAGATTGAGGAGGTAAAAGGAGGACTCGGCGACTTCGCCGGATCTAGGAGGTGAGAGGAGGACATGGTGGCTCCGTCAGACCAAGGAGGTTGAAGAAGGGATTCTTTAGGTGTGAAGAGTCTGTAAAGTTGCATTCTCCACCTGTGGAAATGGAAAGGGCTTCTCCGTTTAATTGTGGGCTAAAGGAGAGTCACTATGTTAGTGCAATTCCCAAAGAGAGGACCTTCGGGGAGTAAATGCTAGTCAAGTTGATCGAACAACTATAAAAATTATTTTGCATCTCTTTATTTGTCGCATTTGTTTCTCAAAATCAATTTGGATTCATGCCTGGTAGGTCTACTATGGAAGCCATACATTTATTGAGAGGTTTGATGGAGAAATATAGGGAGAATAAGGAGGATCTACATATGATATTTATTGATTTAGAGAAAGCATATGATAAAGTTCCAAGAGAAGTGCTATGGAGAGTTCTTGAAAAGAAAGGAGTTAATAATGCTTATATTCAAATCATTAAAGATATGCATGAAGGAGCTATTACTTGTGTTCAAACATAAGGTGGTTTGACCAAGTATTTCCCTATTTCGTTTGGATTACATCAAGGATCAGCTTTAAGCCCATATCTTTTCGCGGTAGTCATGGATGTTCTCACTAGACATTTACAAGAGGATGTACCTTGGTGTATGCTTTTTGCTGATGATATTCTTCTTGTTGACCAGACTAGAGAGGGAGTTGAAGGTAAACTTGAAGTCTGGAGATGAACCTTAGAGTCTAAAGGTTTTCGCTTGAGTAGATCTAAAACTGAATATATGGAGTGTAATTTTAGCAGTAATAGACCTAGTGAGGGGATTATGTCTTTGGGCGATCGAGTCATTAATAAGAGTACACGTCTCAGATATCTTGGATCTATTGTTCAGAGTGATGGTGAAATAGATGGGGATGTTATCAGTAGAATTCAAGTTGGATGGTTGAAGTGGAGGAATGCATCGGGCTTGTTGTGTGATAGAAAAGTCCCCCTCAAACTTAAGGGAAAATTCTATAAGATGGTGGTGAGGCCTGCAATGCTTTATGGTGCATAATGTTGGCCCTTAAAAGAGAAGCACAATGCTGAGTTATGTGTTGCGGAGATGAGGATGCTCAGGTGGATGAGTGGATTTACTCTTAGAGACAGGATACGAAATGAGTATATACGTGAAAAGGTTGGAGTAGCTCCAGTGGAGGATAAGATTAGAGAGAGTTGCCTTAGATGGTTTGGTCACATAAAACGGCGGCCTTCCGATGACCCAGTTAGGAAAGTAGAGGTATTAGATTTGACTTATGTTAAGAAAGGTAGAGGTAGACCTAAAAAGACTTGGTTAGAAAATATTAGAAATGATATTTCTTTATTAGATTTAAATGAGAATTTGACTTTGAACCGGACACAATGGAGAAAAAGGATTCATGTTGCCGACCCCACGTAGTGGGACAAAGGCTTGATGTTGTTGTTGTTGTCTTTATTTGTCGCATTTATTTTCAGCATTTTTATTTCCTTGCAATTTAAATTTTAGCACTCTGATTTGATTGTGATTGCACTTGTGAAAGAAAATTATTGTGATTCATATTTGTTTTTAAAAGGAAAAAAATCAGAAAAAGAATAAGAAAAAATATTGTTATAGGTTTTCTACAAAATCTAAAAATACAAAAATTCACACTTGCTTTGAAAATGTGTTATTTCGTTTATTCAAACGCTTCCGCATAAAATTAGATTTTGGTCTATATTCAAAAGGTTTTTTGAAGAAAATTTTTAAATCACCAATTCATCACCCTCTTTGTGTGCCATCTTCACTATTAGAGCACTACTGTGGACTTTCAAGCCTGACTTTGCAATTACGTACTAATTTGCAAAAGTAATCAAAGAAGGCTTTTTATCATTAGGTTTATTATTTGAGTGAAATCTAGGAGGGTAATTAGGCCATGGGTTTGCAAAATTTTGAGAAGTGTGGTTACAATTTCCTATTTGATTTGGTGGGTTAGAGTTACAATTATTATTATTATTATCATTTTGATTACTTCAGTTAAAATTAGGATGATATTTCCAATCAGAATTATAAGTATTTGAGAAATGGTTGGTTCTATTTTTGATGGCATTAAGGGACTCTACTCTTGATACATTTGGGTCACTAAAGGATCTAAAGATATTCTTTACTACAATCAAATGTGAATTCTGGGGTAAATTGATTATGAGGTTATCTATTTTTCTAGATATGACAGTTATTTGTGCAGTTAAAATTGATATAACATCTGATTCATAAACACTAGCTACCTTCTTAGGATTAATCTTTTCGGACGACCATTGAAAATTGTTGGTAGTCATCTCCTCAATCAAAGCATATGCTCATCAAAGAGCTTTGACATCTGAAAACCACCAATAACAAAATCAATGATTTATTTAAGGGAACCTATAAGACCATTATAGAAGATTTGATTGATTAGCCAATCAGGGAGGGCATGGTGAGAATACTTCCTAAGGAGTTCTTTAAATCTCTCCCATGACTCATAAATGGATTCACCATCTAACTGAGTAAATGAGGTAATATCATTTCTAAACTTATCAATTTTAGATGGAGGGAAATATTTAGCTAAAAAATTATGGGCTATGTCATTCCAAGTTGTAATTGAGCCTGGGGGTAATGAATTTATTCACATCTTAGCTTATCCCTAAGTGAGGAAAAAAAAATTTCTTAGTCTAACAACATCATCAGAAACACCATTATATTTAAAGGTTGCACATATTTCAAGAAAACTAACTATATTTAATTATGATCTTCTATTATACTTTCGCCAAACTGAAAGTTTTGCACTATTTGGATTATTGCAGGTTTTAGTTCGAAATTGTTAGCCTGAATGTCAGGTCTTTATGCTTTGATGAATGCATTCAATTATAAGGTTAATGTATTCCTTAAGCTTTTTAGGTTGATCATTTTCTGGAATTTATTCAGCCATTTTAAAGTCTATGCAATTTTTAAGTTTTTTTAATTTTTTTAAGTGTTTTTAAATTTCATCTTCAAACAAGATTTTTATTGTTTGTTTATTACGACGCATGCAACTATAAGAAACACAATAGAAAATAAGTAAAACAGTAAGCAGTGGCAACACAAAGCAGATACAATTAAGATTAGATTAAATTAACAGGTTGTTCAACATTATAAAATACAAAATAGGATAATGTATTTCAAGAGTTTACTGACAACAATGCCGAAAAACTTGACAGGATTCTTTGTTTACACACACCACTTGGTTCTCTAAATATTGTGTAATTTTTAAGGTATAATTCCTGTTTTATGCAAGTGTACGTGTCGTGTCAAGTAATACAGTGATGATAAGAGTATCGTTCTCACGGGGAATTTGAAACTTTTTAAATTCACTTTAATACTACTAATTGAAACTATTCTATTTATCTAGCCAGTTGATTAAAAAAAGGTTGTTCAAATTAAAAAAAAAACTATAGTTATAGAAAGTGATTGATACATGTTGAATGTGAAATCAGTAAGGAACACAATAAAAACTACAGGAAATTGAGAGTCGATGGATGATTCTTGTATTAATTCTTCAACATCAATGCAAGATACAATAATCTACAATTAGAGAGGTAGATCATCTCTCCCACTCAACCTAGATGCCTCTAGGAAGCCCTCAAGAAAAAGTATAGCAGAAAATCCAATCATATAATAATCAAAACAAACCTTAGAATCAACTATAAATTGACTCTCTAGTCTATCCTATTTACCTCCCAAAACAAATTTCTTTTCTTACAAAACTCCCTCTCAAATTTGAATTCAATTAGAAAATATTTTTTTATTAATTCTCCCCTTAATTCCTCTCTTAATATAATGAATTAAAGGCTTGCTGGGCCCCACATGGGGAGCCAAATCCAACTGTTTGGCCACCTCTCCCTGGTCCACCCCTCTTGTTTTGAACCCAACTGGACCGGCTGGTCCAGCTCTTTGTAGGCAGCAGCCGTAATAATACTCCCCTCAAAATGCACCTTGTCCTCAAGGTGGTAGAATGGAAACTATCCTGATCATCTCGTATGATTCCCACATGACGTTGTGCTTTAGCAGATCCTTCCACATGATTAACACCTCTTATGCACTTGTCCCTCCTCCACGCACACCCGCTACTTCTAGGGGTTTCAACATGATCTCCATATATTTTGTCAAGGTTGGGGGTAGTGATGATGGGGTGTGTTCTCTTATTGCCTTCCTTAGCTGGGAGACATGAAAGACTAGCTGCAAAGTTGATGTGGGTGGTAATCCCAATCAGTAGGCTATTGCTCTGATGCATTCCAAGACCTCATAAGGCCCAAAGTACTGTGAGGATAATTTTCATTCCTCCTCCTGATTAGTGTTTTCTATCTTAGGGCCTCAATTTAGGGAAAACCATCTCTCCTGTTTCAAAATTAACGTCTCTCTGGTGCTCATCGACCTTCCTTTTCATGATCTGTTGGGCTCTCAACAAATGCCCTTCAAGCTCCGATAGTATTCTGTCCCTCTCCTTTAAGTACTGCTCTACACTGGGCACTAGTGTAGTGCTGCCCCTATGATAAATCAAGTGAGGTGGATCTCTCCCATAGAGAATCCTGAAGGGAGTAGTCTTTGTTGTTGAGTGGTAAGAGGTGTTGTATTAATATTCGGCCCATACAATCCACCTTGCCCAAATCTTTGGGGTGTCTGATACAAAGCATCTCAAATAGGTCTCTATGCTTCGGTTAACCACTTCTGTTGATCACTTATGTTTGACCATCTGTTTGAGGGTGGTAGGCTTTACTTTTCTTCAATACTGTCCCTTGTAAACGAAATAACTCCTTCTAGAAGTGGCTAAGGAACACCTTGCCCTTGTTTGACACAAAAGATTTTGGGAACCCGTGGAAGCGTAGCTCTTCTCATATGAAAACAGCAGCCTTCGTGACTGTGGTGTAAGGGTACTTTAGAGGCATGAAATTTGCATATTTGCTTAGACTATCTACTACTACCAGTATCACCGAAAACCCTTTCGACGTGGCAATCCTTCGATGAAATCCATTGTCACTTCTTCTCACAACTTCTTCGGTAGGACTAGGGGTTGTAGTAATCCTGCCAGCGTCATGGCTAAGTACTTATGCTTTTGGCACACATCGCATCTACCTTCCTAGCCCTCTACATCTCGACACATCCCCACCCAATATAACTTCGTTGATAGTCGACTATATGTTTTCTGAACTTTGGAGTGCCCTCCTATCACATTGCCATGGAACTCTTGCAGTTGCTTGGGGATGTAACTAGAGGTCCAGGGTAACACAAATCTCTCCTAGTATAGTAACTTTTCCTCTTTCAGAACATAACCTGGGTGACTGTTTGGTTCCTTTAGTAACTCTTAGCTAATCTTTCTCGATTATTCATTCTGCTCACTCACATATCTCAACGCCTCCCAATCTAAAATCAATGGTACTGACAAGAGCGTAACTGAGGTTCCTCAACTCTCATGGACAAGCATCTGCTATCTTATTTTCTAGTCTTAGCTAGTACTGTATCTCAAAATCATATCCAAGCAACTTGGATGGCCGTCTTTGGTGCTCCTTAGTGATCATCCATTGTTCCAACAAATATTTCAAGCTCCTATGATCTGTTCTGACTATGAAATATCTCCCCAACAAATAAGGCCGCCACTTTTTAATAGCCAAGACGATCTCCAGTAGCTCTCACTCATAAACAGACTTGAGGCTTGTTTGGATGTGAGCACCTGGTTGAAGTGCAATAGGTCACTGATCTTGCATAAGTATTCCTCCTTATTCCTCCTTGCTCATAACCTGATGCATCTATCTCCACTATAAATGGTCTCCTAAAATCTGGAATTGCCAGTACAAGTGCACTGGCCGTAGTTGTCTTTAGCTTCTAGAAGGCTCGGGTTGCTTCCTCCCCCCACTTGAAGTTATTTTTTTTTAATTGCTCTGTTAAAAGTCTTGCTATGGTGTCATATCCCTTCACTAACTTCCAGTAATCAGTGAGCCCTAAGAACCCCCGCAGCTCCCTCAAGTTCTTAGGAAGAGCCCAATCCACCATGGCCTGAATCTTGGACTGGTCAGTTGACACTCCCTCTCTGGACACCACGTCTTAAATACTCTATCTATGATTGCCCAAACATGCACTTTTTCCAGTTGACAAACAACTAATGCTCCCTCAAGGTCTCCATTACTATCTTCAAGCGTTCCCAATATTCTGCCTCTGTCTTGTTGTGAATTAAGATGTCATCAAAGAATATCAAGACAAACCTTCGAAAATAGTGCTGGAACACTCGATTCATAAGTGATTGGAAGGTGGAAGGGTCATTGGTGAGACAAAAGGGCATCACCAAGAACTCTTAATGCCTTTCATGTGTCCTGAAGGCTATCTTGTGCACATCAGCTGCCTTCATAATGATTTGATGGTATCCCGACTTTAAATCAATCTTGGAGAAGATCATTGCTCCGAATAACTTATCCAAGAGTTCATCAATCACTAGAATAAAAAACTTATCTAGCACTGTTTCCTTGTTTAGAGCCCTGTAATCCACACAGAACCTCTAGTTGCCATCTTTCTTCTTCACCAACAAGACTGGATTGGATTAGAGAAGGGACTCACACTAAGTCTGATGATCCCTGCTTCCATCATCTCCCTGATCAGCCTCTCTATCTCATCTTTTTGGATCTGGGGGTAACAGTTTGGCCTAACACTTATAGAAGTCCTCTCTTTTAGGTTGATGGCATGCTCGTGCTCTCGTGGCGATGATTACCTGACAGGTGGCTAAAATATGTCCTGATACTATTGCATAATCTGCTGGACCCCCATTAGAATTTCCTTTGTCTCTTGTTCCTGGACCCCTTTTATGCTTTGTGACTCCACCAAATACTCCAGGCCTGCACCCTGGATTGTCTTGAGCATGGTTTTAAGTGATACCATGGTCTTGCATAAGCTAACATCCCCTTGAAGCACCTTCTTTCCTTCCACCTGTATCTCCATGTTCGATGATTTCCAGTTCACCTTCATATTCCCCATGGTCTGTTGCCACTTCATCCTCAGAATCATTTTGTACTTCCTAAGTCTAGAGGAAGCCTTCCACCACCTGAATGTCCTGCAAGGTCATCACCATCCTTTTACATATCCCCTGACTCCGCTCTATCTTGCCCGTTCCCATCATCACCCCACATCCTTGAGTCTTAACTAACTTCAACCTCAATCGGTTCACGACCAAATTTGAGATGAAGTGTGTAGCTCCATTATCAACCAAAATTACCACTTATTGCTCCCCAATTTGCCCCCTTACCTTCATGGTGTGATTTGGGGTAAATCTCACCATAGAATTCAAAGACATTTCTACCACATCTAAATGTAACTACTCTGCCTCCTCAAGCTCGTCCCCGCTCTCCTCCTCCCTTTCACAAACCATCAAGACCTAAAAGGCTCGATTCATTCACGTATGCCCTAGTGTAAATCTCTCATCACTCCTGAAGCACAACCTTTTCACTTGCTTATCCTATACCTCTGCTTCTATGAGGCGCTTGAAATTGCCTCTAGGACGAACCTCGGTGCTCTTCTCCTTCGTGGCTTCCCTTTGAAATGATACTGTCATGGAGGTACTCCTGTAAGCCCCTCCCATGGTGTTGCTCTGACTGGCATTCTCCTTTTGATGTTTCTCCTCTACCCTTTGTGCCAGCTCCATCGCCTACCTTAGACCTCTAGGCCTCAACCCTGAGCTTGCTCGTATGTCTTCCTTATGGCTTTTCATTAAATTTTCTTCCAACCCTTTCTCAGGAATTCCCCTCAGTCTTCCTGACAGTAGCTCAAATTTCTCTTAATACTCCATAACAGTCCTCTTTTGTGTTAAGGCATAGAACTGCTCATGGAGGTTTCCTTCCTGAATGGCTCGGAAACATTCCAATAAGCAATCCTTGAATTCTCCCCACGAATAGATAGGATATATGGCCTCCCTCCATTGAAACCAAGCTAGGGCTTTCCCCTCCAAACATATACCCGCCGTCATGATTTTCTCCCATTCTGTCAACTCATTGATAGCAAAGTAGCGCTCTACTCGATACATCCAACCCTGAGCGTCTTCCCCTTCAAAGACCAGCATTTTTAACTTTCTTAATCTGGCCTCCACACCCCAATGGTTTCTTCCTCCGTTAATTCCACTCGTGAAGTGATGGTACAATTCTCTCCCTCCCTCCCTTGGTTGATTTTGGCCCTATGGTTCGACCAAACTATTTCTTTCTCTGACCCACCATCCTTCTTGTCTGGGTGGTCCCCAAAAAGCTTCGGCCTCCCCTCTTCTTGCCACACCTTCTTCGGGATATCTTGATGCACCTCCCATCAGAGCCCTTTGGGATGGTTCTTGAGAAAAAACCATCTCTACTTCATCATTGTCCTCTTGAAGTCTCTTTTCTTTTGTATCAGCTCTTGGACTAGCTGGTAAAGCCTTTGACTAAATACCGATTAATATCCTCGTCATGCCTTCCATGTTCTTGAATTGGTATTTCATTCGGGTTTCCATGGACGACAGTCTTCCTTCCACCGTTGTGAACCTTCCTTTCATTCCGACAGATTTTTCCTCCATATCGGCCTTGAATTGTTCCATCTCTCCTTTCAATGCAACCATCTTTGTTGCCATTCACAGATCTAGGTTCCAAAACTGCAAAAAATAGCAAAAAACAACGATGAACTGTTTTCAATCAGCAAAATCAGCAAATAGAAGGAATTATGCAGTAGATTTTAGCAAGGAGAACTGCGATTTTGGTCCAAGACATGGTTCTGATACCAATTTGATACGCTTTGAATGTGAAATCAGCGAGGAACACAATAAAAATCGCAGGAAATTGAGGGTTGATGGATGATTCTTGTATTAATTCTTCAATACCAACGTAAGATATAATGATCTATAGTTAGAGAGATAGATTGTCTCTCCCACTCAATTTGGACGCCGCTTGGAAGCTCTCAAAGAAAGAAAAGTACAACAAAAAATCAAATCACATAATAATCAAAAGAAACTGTAGAATTAATTATAAATAGCTCCCCCCCAACCAAAACATATTTCTTTCCTTACAAAAATTCCGTTCGAAATTTTGAATTTTAATGATTTTAACCTATTTCTTGTACAAAATAATAAAAATTAAAAGCGTAATAATCATAATATATGCAATTTGAACTTAATAACGTTTCTCTTATTAGGTTTAAATGCTGAACTGAATTCAAATATCCATATCATCTCTTAGAGGGTGATGTTTATTTATGGTGACGGTGGCGGTGGTAGTTTGCTATTTTGGGCGAGTTGGCTGGGACAAAAGTTAATCTATAAGATTTATGATGAATGGAAATCATTTATGTTTTAGTCATTGATCGATCAAAAGGATTGGGACACCTTGTCTTTAAGATTTAAGTTGGATTATTTTATCTTTGGGAGCATAATAGATGTGCAAATAAAGTCCTTAGACATCGAGATTAATACAACAACAAACAACAACATCAAGCCTTTATCCCACTACGTGGGGTCGGCTACATGAATCCTTTTTCTCCATTGTGTTCTGTTAAAAGTCAAATTCTCATTTAAATCTAATAAAGAAAGATCATTTCTAATATTTTATAACCAAGTCTTTTTAGGTCTACCTCTACCTTTCTTAATATAAGTCAAATCTAATACCTCTAATTTCCTAACCGTGTCATCAGAAGGCCGCCGTTTTATGTGACCAAACCATCTAAGGCGACTCTCTCTAATCTTATCTTCCACTGGAGCTACTCCAACCTTTTCACGTATATGCTCATTTCGTTTCCTATCTCTAATGGTAAAGCCACTCATCCACCTGAGCATCCTCATCTCTGCAATACTTAACTTAGTATTATGCTTCTCTTTTAATGGCCAACATTCAATACCATAAAGCATTGCAGGTCTCACCACCATCTTATAGAATTTTCCCTTAAGTTTGAGGGGGAATTTTCTATCACACAACAAGCCTGATGCATTCCTCCACTTCAACCATCCAACTTGAATTCTGCTGATAATATCCCCATCTATTTCACCATCACTCTGAATAATAGATCCAAGATATCTAAAACGTGTACTCTTATTAATGACTTGATCGCCCAAAGTCACAACCCCTCACTAGGTCTATTACTACTAAAATTACACTCCATATATTCTATTTTAGATCTACTCAAGCGAAAACCCTTAGACTCTAAGGTTGATCTCCATAATTCAAGTTTACTTTCAACTCCCTCTCTAGTCTTATCAACAAGCAGAATATAATCAGCAAAAAGCATACACCAAGGTACATCCTCTTGCAAATGTCTAGTGAGAACATCCATGACTAAATCAAAAAGATATGGGCTTAAGGCTGATCCTTGATGTAATCCAACAGAAATAGGGAAATACTTGGTCAAACCACCTTGTGTTTGAACACAAGTAATATCTCTAGCATACATATCTTTAATGATTTGAATATAAGCATAATTAACTCTTTTCTTTTCAAGAACTCTCCATAGCACTTCTCTTGGAACTTTATCATATGCTTTTTCTAAATCAATAAATATCATATGTTGATCCTCTTTATTCTCTCTATATTTCTCCATCAAACCTCTTAATAAATGTATGGCTTCCACAGTAGACCTACCCAGCATGAATCCAAATTGATTTCGAGAAACATTAGTATCCCGTCTCAACCTACGCTTCATAACTCGCTCCCATAGTTTTAAAGTATGACACATTAACTTAATTCCTTTATAATTAATACAATCTTGTGCATCACCTTTGTTTTTAAAAATAGGAATTAACAAACTCATTCTCCATTCGTCTGGCATCTTTTTAGTCTTCAAAACAGTATTAAAAAGTTTAGTAAGCCAAGAAATTCCTTCATCTCCTAAGTATTTTCACACCTCTATTGGAATATCATCAGGTCCAACAGCTTTTCCACCCTTTATTTTCTTTAAAGCATCACTAACTTTGATTTTACTAATGCATCGATAAAAATAGAAATCTTTAATTTCATTTAGGATGCTAAGGTCACTACAGTCAATTGTATTTTCACATTCTTCATTAAAAAGTTTAGCAAAATATCTCATCCATCTTTGTTGAATATCATCTTCTAAGAAAAGTACTTTTTGATCTTCTTTGTTTGACTAACTTATACATATATCTTTCTCTCTCCTTAGTATCTAATCTATTATATAAATCACTAAAAGATAAGATCTTTGCATTGTATATTGCTTTCTTAGATTCCTTACGTGCCTCTTTATATCTTTTCTAATTATTAGAATTTTTACAATTTAATCAATTTTTATAACAAATCTTTTTATTTTTAATCTTTTCTTGCACATTTGGATTCCACCACCAACTATTTTTACTATTAGGAGCTTTTTCTTTTGATACTTTAAGCACATCTTTTACAATATTCTTAATATCACTAGCCACTTTTTCCCATATAACATTAGTATCCTCATGCACAGACAAAATCTTAAGATCTAAAATCTTACTCACAAAAATATTTTTATTAATATTCTTTAAATGCCCCCATCTAATCCTAGAATATCGTTTTATTTTATTTTTTATTTTCTGCCCGTTTATCTTAAAGTCCAAAACTAATAATCAATATTGGGTACATAAATTTTCACTCGGAATAACTTTACAATCTTTGCAATCCAAACGATCTAATTTTCTTATAAGAAAACAATCAATCTGAGTTGTACTATATCCATTTTTATAAGTGATGAGATGTTGATCTCTTTTTTTAAATAAGGTATTAGCAATTAAAAAATCATAAGCTAAACAAAAATCTAATATGATCTTACCACCTTCATTTGTCGTTTCAAACCCATGGTCAACATGAATGCTTTTAAAATATACCTCTCTAGCAACATGTCCATTTAAATCTCCTCTAATAAAAACTCTTTCTTCAAGATGTATTTTTTTGTATTAATTCTTTTAAATCATTCCAAAATTTTAATTTTTAACTCATATCCAAACCTATTTGAGGAGCATAAGCACTTATAATATTAACAATCTAAGTATCAGCAACAATCTTTAAAGCTATAATTCTATCTCCAATTCTATTAATTTTTATAACATTATCTTTCAAACTCTTATCTATAATCACACCTACACCATTCTTAGTACGACTTCTACCTGAATACCAAAGTTTAAATCCTAAACTATCAATCTCCTTAGCCTTCTCTCCAACCCATTTAGTTTCTTGAATGCACAATATATTTATCTTCCTATGAATCATAATATCTATTAATTCATTAATTTTCCTACAAGGGAACCTATATTCCAAGTTCCTATTCTAATTTTAGTTTCATGGACTAACTTCTTTGCCCACATCCGTCCTTGATGTAAGAACCCTTGCCTATTTAACACTACATCTTGGCGCCAGTGCAGTGGCCCTTGCACACTTGTCACTGTATTCAGGCAATACAGCGTGTCGCGTCCAGGGGACGCCCTAGCATTAACACAATTTCTTAAAGGATTCATGCCATTTTTATTTGACAAGTTTTGCGTTGGCTGTCGATTACCTAACGCAATCCTCCACTTTTCTCATCCAGGACTTGGGACCTGACAACGGCAGTGTTAGACATCGAGATTAATGTTGAAGATAAATTGAGTTGAACTATCTAACAGATTCTAGTTGAATCTTTGAGTTTAGGATAAATTCTATTAGGAGCTTTTCCTTCCATATCTTACATCACTAATCTGCATATTTGAATAATTGAGATTTAAAATAGTTTACCTTTATTTTTGATTCCTTATGCAATAATTAAATGCTTAAAATACTTCCATTCTCAACTAAAAAATATTTAGATGAGTTGTGGAAGATCTGAGGACAAAGACACCATCACATTTGATTGGCCATGGTGGCTAAATTGATTAACCCATTTTGATTTTGGCGAGTAAAGCTTTACTTAGGGTTTAGCATGGTTATCATATTTTCTTTTTTGGCAATTATATACTTTGAAAGCAAATGTGCTGTGCACCAAATCATCTAAAAAAGTGTCGCAAACCAGTACTGCCCTACTCCCCCCTGCTGGTGCTAATAAAAAAAAAAAATCTATTATGATTATTATTATTATTTGAATATTATAGATTTCATTAAATTGAAAAAAAAGGTACAAAATCCTATGTGATAGCTATTCTATCACAATCGTTCCTGATCAAGTTAACAAAACATGATAGAAGTTCACTTATTACAAATAAATCCAAAAACAATCTCCTAAGAGGGCTTGATGTGAACAGAAATCAACACTCTATTACAATTTTTAGAAACATGAATAAAGATAACTTTTTAAACAGTTAAAGAAAAGAAAAATCTATATCTTGATAACAAACTTTCGGCATCTTAGTCTTCAATGTTAAATTCTGCATCATCTTCATTACATTGACATTATCTCTTTCAATAATAATGCCTTCTTTGTCCTTCATCCAATCTCTTATTGAGCTTTTAAAATCTCTTACAACAAAAAGTTCCAATAAAGAAATATCCCAATGGAATAGCTTCCTTCCATAAGCCATCAAAAATCTTCCTTTATGATCCCTCAAAACTCCAGCTTATACCAGCCACATTAGCATAAGAAAGAGAAGCATCAATATTCAATTTTATCCAACCGGAAGGTGGGGAATACCAAGCTTTAAACAGCTAATGATGCCGATTAGTATCCCAGGTCTGACGGATTGGAAACAACTGACAATGAATAGAATTGGATAACGCCTGAGCTGCTATTGAAGATCCTGGAGGAATTGATTTACCATGTTTAAAACAGTTTCTAGCCCTGCACACATGATAAACAGAAGAAACATAGAGACTAATCTATTCAGAATTCCGATCTACTTCCTTCTCAAAATAATTCAAACAATGGGGTAAATCATGGAAAACAGGAAGTCTAATACCCCAAAGTTTAAGAGTGTCTATCTCTTCTATTAATTTATTACAACAAACTGCAATATGTTTAGAATCTTCCACTTCATCAGACCCTCTAAGACATCAATTATTAGGTTGCAATTTCCTGTAATTTAAGCAAGCATTAGTAGGAAGTGCATTGTTAATAGGCCTCCACCAAAATAGCACTTCCCGCGGTGGTCTCAACTTGATCTTCATCCATCTTATATTTTTTCCACTGGAGCAAATATTTTGAATTGAGGCTTCATATGCAAGAGCAGTAAACACCTGAAATTGATTTTTGAAGTTCGGGTTTATCATCCACAGAAATTTCCTGAACAGGGATTTACTGAATTAATTCCAGCAATAGCTCTCCAAAATGCATTTTCAATATTTTTGTGTCCCACATACCATTATCATCCATGAGATCCGCAACTTTTTTGTCTTGAAGTTCAAGTAAATTACCCATAGTAGGCCACTTATTCAAGCATCTATCTAATATCCATGTATCTTCAGAAATTCTGATACTTCTTTCGTTACCAACCCTCCACCTAATGATAGGCTTCAAAAAATTTGCACCATCCACAATTATACGCCATGAAGAAGATGAGCTTCTCTTAATTTCAGCATTCCATATATCCTTACCATATTTTTGTTTAATAACTCTAATGAACATGGAATTAGTATTTTGAATGAAGTTCCAAGCTATTAAAGCCCTTAGAGGACCCTGTCTTCTAGTATCTTCTTGAAGTCCAAGACCTCCCATAATTGGAGGAGTATAAAGAGAATTCCAAGCAATATAATGCAATCCTTGTCTTCCCTGATCTTCCTGCCACAAAAAAATTCCTGTATAATTTATCAATATTATCCAACACACCGTTAGGTACAAGAGAATGAGTCATAATATATGAAGGAATAGATGAAAATGTAGATTTGATTAATGAAATTCTCCCAGCCAATGAAAGACATCGAGAGCCCCAAGAATTGAGTCTCTCTAATGCCTTAAACATCAATGAATGAAAGTCTGAAGCCTTTAATCTTCTCAGAACCATCTTCACTCCTAGATAAGTGATTTCAGAAACTTCTTTGAATCCCATTAATTTGCTAAGCTTTCTTTTCCTCCTTCGAGTCACAGATTTCTAGAATCATGGATTTCTTCTCATTAATAAGTTGACCTATCCACCGACAATAATCCCTCAGAATTTTGCTAACATTTGATGCATTTCTCCTATTAGCCTCAGCTATTACCAGCACATCATTAGCATAAAGCAGATGAGAGACTTTTTCGGAATTTGTAGCCAATTTGATACCAATATCCTTACCATTTTGATTTTGATGAAATGCCTCTGATAATAATTCTCCACACATAATAAAGAGAAAAGGAGAAAGCGGGCATCCCTGTGTAAAGCCACATTTAGCCTCAATCCACTCACTCCTTCCATTAATAATGATGGAAAATCTTGGGTAGCTCACACATTGTAGAATCCAATTTGATATATTCTTCGGAAATCCCATTACCCTTAAAATTTGCTTTATTGTTTCTCAACACATACTGTCGTGTGCTTGCTCTATATCTGACTTGGTGAGCATAAATCCTGATTTAGCTAAAGAGAATCTAAATTTATTTAGGATCTCTTGAGCCAACAAACAATTCTCTGAGATGGATCTTTCTGATACAAAATCTCCTTGTTCTTCTGAGATAAGCATAGGCAGACAAGTCTTTAATCTATTTACAATCATTCCTACAGCAATCTAGTATATCGTTTGACACAAACTGAACGGCCTAAACTTTGAAAGTTCTGAAGCATTTTCAACCTTAGGAATAAGAACAGTCACTGCATCTCTCCAACTTTCTGGCATAATACCCGATCTGAAAAATTCTTCAATTGCATTCCAAAATTTCACCTTTATAATGTTCCAATAAGCTTTAAAAAAACAAGCATTCACACCATCCACTCCAAGTGATTTATTATTATCCATTCTCATCACAGCATTGTACAGTTCTTCTATTTTAAAATCTGCATCAAACATATTCTTTAAGTTTTCCTTCAATTGCTCTTCTGCTGAAAAAACAGGCCAGTTTTTTAGTTTACAATGCCTTTCTCTCCATTTATTTTGGAAAAAATGAACAAAAGAAGTCTGGATTTGTTATGGATCAGTTTCAATATCTCCATCCAAATTTGTTATTTGATTGATCCTGTTACCATTCCTCCTAGCAGTTGTATAAGCATGAAAGAAATGTGAATTACTATCTCCTTCCAACCATTGTGTTTTTGACCTTTTTCTCCACCACATTGTCAATATAGCAAAAGTAACATTAAGCTCATGAATTTTCCTTCTCAGTTCTAACATCTTGTCAGAATCTAAGCCACCCAAGCTACTCTCCTCTTCTTCAAGCAACAGAATATCCTTTTGCAATACATCTTTCAAATTATTAAACTCCTTCAATTTATTCTTACTCTAAAAGAATAAACTCCTTAGTGATCTTCTAATCTTTTTACCCAAAACTGCTGCATGATTACCTTGGTCGCTTTTTTTCCAAGCTTTATTAACAATATGATAGGAAACACTTGTAGATCTCAAGTTTTTCCTATCAGTTTTCGGAAAACAACGAGATTTCTCCACAAAAATCCACACAAAATCACAAAAACAGTAGATAATTTGTATTATTTGATGAAAAGGAAGCGGAAAACTACCAAGATACAATTGATCCTCTATTTGAGAGGAGGATCGATCTCTCCCATTCTCTAGACGCCGCTATAGCCCAAAGGAAAAACTAAATCTAGGAGATCTCAAATTTCAGCCCAAATTCAAGATGCCCTAACCCTAGGAAAATAAACTATTTAATGCATACAATTCAAAAGGAAATCTCTAAACAGTCCCTACATTCAAATTTTCCTCCCAAATCTCTCAAAAAACTTTCCTAAATCTCTCCGTTTGGGCGTTCGGTTTGCCCGATCTCCGCAGAAGGCGGAGATCCTGCCTCTGTTTCACAAGCCGGTCCCGTCTAGACCGTCCTAACAATACTTCCCTCCAAAAGATCCACCTTGTCCACAAGGTGGAAAGACAACAACTTTCTCCATTCCCTCGTCACTACAAATGATAAGAACCTGAAAAGTTCGGTCTTCACACTTGTGCCCCGGAGTATACTTCTCATCGCATTTGAAACAGAGCGCCTTCGCCCTCTTCTCCTATAATAGTGTTTCCGTGAGCTTCTTGATGTTGTCCCCAAATCTTCCTCCTATAGTCTTTTCCTTTGAAGTTCCCCGAAGATTATCCAGTGTTGGCTCCTTGGATGCCAATAAGGTGGTGGTCATCCTGTACGAGCCTATTGAGTTACTGCCTAAGTTTCTCTCTTCAGGTGCCTCTGGTCCTCCACCAACTGAGCTAGTTTCATAGCCTCTCCCAAGTCACGAGGCCTCATTACTCTAACCGCTGCCCGGATCTTTGGTGTCAGTCTCTTCATGAAATTTCCCTCTAGCATTATCTCAAGAAGGCAGTCCAATCGGCTAGCAAGGTACTCGAATCTCTCCCGGTACTCCGTCACTAAACCCTCCCGTGTCAAGGCGAAAAACTGCTCGTAGAAGTCTCCTCCTCTGCCAGTTCGGAAACGTTCTACCAAACAATCCTTGAACTCTCTCCAACTCCGTATGGGTCATCACATGTCCCTCCACTGATACCAAGACAAAGCCTTCCCTTTCAAACATAGGCTCGCCGCTGTCAGTCTCTCCTCCTCTGTCAACCCATTGACAGCGAAATATCTTTCTACCTTGTAGATCCACCCGTGCGGATCTCCCCCCTCAAAGATTGGCATCTTCAGTTTCGTCACCCTTAGGTAACACCAATTTTCCCTAAATCCTCCTTAACCTTCCATTCCTCGAAGAGGAGGTGCTCCCCAATTGTCACGATCTTCCCTCCGACAATCACACCCAAACCCTTCATCAAAATCCCCCATTCTTCTTTGAAAATCAGCACCCCGGCGATCTAAATCATCCCCTCTTCTTTCAAATTCGGCACCCCTTCTTGCGTAGCCAATGCTCATCTCCTCCCTAGAAAGTGGTTCTAGAGGAGGCATTCTGTCTTCTCCCTCTAGGATCTCCACTTCTGGATTTTCCCTTCCCCTAAATATGTTAGGGTTCCCATCTCTTCCATAGTCACTGGTAGTTTCCTTTGCTTCCGATGTCACTGGTTTGGTTTTGGCTTCAAGCAATTTCTTCAACATCTCTTCCATCACGACAAACTTTTCCTCCATCCTTTTATTGACAGATGCAATCTGATTTTGAAAATCAGCAATTTTCTCCTCAAAATTTGCTTTGAGTTGTCCAAGTTCTCCCTCCAAAACTTCCACTTTTCTTCTGGCCATTGGTTCCCCTTCGATCGACATGCTCTGATACCAATTTGATAGGAAACACTTGTAAATCTCAAGTTTTTCTTATCAATCTTCGGAAAACAGTGAGATTTCTCCACAAACACACAAAATCATGAAAACAGTAGATAATTTGTATTATTTGATCAAAAGGAAGCGGAAAATACCAAGATACAATTGATCCTCTATTCGAGTGGAGGATCGATCTCTCTCCTAATCTCTAGACACCGCTAGAGCCCAATGGAAAACTTAAATCTAGGAGATCTCAAATTTCAGCCCAAATTCAAGATGCCCTAACCCTATGAAAACAAACTATTTAATGCATACAATTCAAAAGGAAATCTCTAAACAGTCCCTACATTCAAATTTCCCTCCCAAATCCCTCAAAAAACTTTCCTAAATCTCTCGCTCTGGGCATTCGGATCGCCTGATCTACGCAGGAGGCGGAGATCTCGTTCTGTTTCGCAAGCCGATCCTGTCTTGACCGGTCCAATGGACCGGTGTAATACAATACCCCAAGAAGCTTCATACGAACTCCATATATTCTAAAATCTAATAACTTTTTGGTCATGATGAATGGTATTGCTTAAATTAAGCATTAAAGGACAGTGATCAGAAGAAACTCTCGGCAAATGCTTAATTACCGCAAAAGGAATATTTAACAAAGCTTTAGAGTTTAAACAAACTCAATCTAATATTTCTCATATTTGAGTTAACTCCTCGTTATTGCACCAAGTAAATTTCGAATCAATAGTGCCAATATCATAAAAATCATTTTTGCAAAGAAAATATCTCATCTCTTGAGGTCCTTGAGAAAACAAAAATCTCTTACCACCTTTCTTTTCTTGTTTAGATAAGATACAGTTAAGATCCCCTCCTACTATACATGGACAATCAATGGGAGAAAATTTTTCAATCAGCTGCCATAATTTACTCCTCTCATGCAAATCCTTATTTCCATTGACAATAGCAATATTCCAAAGAAATCCATTAGAAGACTTCAGACATCCTGTTGTACATCGATTTGAAGGAGCTAAAACAGTAAAAGAAGAAATATTCTTCTTCCACAAAGCCAAAATACCTCCTGAAGTACCTCTAGCAGCATAATGAAAATAATCCCATTCTTCACTAATAATTCTTTTAATTTCATTATTACTATGGATGAATCTAATTTAGTTTCCATCAATCCCAAAAAAAAAAACCATTTTCCACTATCAAACTACTCAAATAATGGGAAGCTTTTTTTTTCTTTGCTCCCCTACAATTTCAAAAGAAAATTGACGACATTAAGTACCATTTGGGGATATGGCCCAACCCCTTCAATACCATCTTCTCCCCTTCTATTTCTATTCTATGCTTGTCTTTAATAGGACCTAACATTCTTAGCTCATTTTTTAATTTCAATTTGTGAATAGAGGATTTGGGAGTACCATTCCCAACATCCTTAACAGCAGAAACGCCCCCAACTTATCCTTGAAATAATAGAATTGCCTTTGGTTGAAATGGTCTCAGAACCAGAAAAATGAGAATTCGATACGTGAATCGACTTGGGGATCACATCCTGAGATATTTCTTTGGAAGCTCTATCTTGATCAGCAGCTTTAATCTCCTCAACAGATGTTACAACATTTGCTTTAGTAGCTTTTTCCTATTCTTCTGTTCTTATAACCGATGATTCAACAACTCCTACAGTTTCTGAATTTTTAGTTAAATTCAGATCATTTTCAACACCTTAAGCAACATCATCTTCTTTCAATGAATCCACATGTTTATTATGCACTTTTGTTTCTGTATTAACTGAACCAATTGGATTAACTTTCTTATGGAAAACTGGAACCTTAATTCCTCCATTACGCTTGAGCTTATTTTTCGCATAGCTAACATGAATCCACGGTCCATAGTTAGCAGAACTGATATTTCCATCAGCAATATTTGTTGATTCGGAAGCAGTCGCTTTTGTCTTCTCAAAATTCTTCATTTATCCATTCTTCTGTAAACCTGACAATGACAAATCCTCTTTCAGAACATCTGAACAGTTCTCCATAATATGGCCAATTTTTCCACATTTGTAGCAGAAAGTTGAAATCTTCTCATATTCTATTTTTTGATAGAATCTCCCATACATTCCTTCAATCCATATACCAGAGGGCAGCTTCTAATTAAAATTAATTCTAACACAAGCTCTAGCAAATTCTCTCCTCCCCCATCTATATATGTTTCCATCTAAAAGCAATGGAATACCAATTTTTGAAACAATCCTTATGATGTTAGTTTCATCCCAACAAAATTATGGGAGATGAGGCTATGAAACTATTGTCGCTTTAATCTATTGGGTGGTAGATATCGGCTATGTTATTTTACGTTTTAATCGGCATCGTGATTGTGATGTCCTATTTTACAGGCTTATTATCCCTAGCCTGCTCCATTTAGCAGCCTTTAGATATGATTGAAGTGCAACCCCAAAAACATGCAGATTTGTCTTCCCAGCCTTTAAGGTAGCGGTCGCGTCTGGTCTATTGCTTTCTATGTAAAGATCGAAGCTGGCAGATTCGGGTTAGAATGTAGATATGAAACTAAATTGAAACCTACAAACTGTTGGGTTTTGTGTACTTAGAATCAATACAAGTGTTTGTTTATGTATTTCTTTTTGCTGAATAGATTCGTCAGCATTACTGACTTAGAAAATCATCTTGCTTATGGATCAAGACTTTCCGAGGGATGTTCAAGCCCACATGCCCCTGCTCAGTTGCTACCGCAAAACTATGTGGTGAAGGGGATGAATGCGTATTTTCAATTGCCCTAGCTGAATCGCGATAGACTTAATGGAGAACATGATTCATTCAATTGGAAAAAAAAAGGAAGAGTCAAGAGCCCTTGATGGGATTCTTATTAAGAGTTTGTGGATTATGTGCCTTAATTGTTAATTATTTCGTAAGATTTGATTCTAATAAAAATGATGTTCAAATTTTAGTGTAAGATAAATATTAAATCTTGTGGCACTTCTACGTGAAATTACATAATAATTTTTTTTTTGCAGAAAGGATTTCATTATAATGCTGATGATATGCAGTATACAATATATATATATTTTAAAGCAAATCATGTCATGAGCTCCTAAGATCATTTCTTTTATGTCTAAACTCCAATACAGCCTCTCCAAAAATTTTGTTGTATTCTATTATAATATATATAAATAAATCATTGAATTAATGAGCAAATCTTGGTTAAATAATGATGGAATTGAGCTAGCTTATGTTCATATTTGAATCAATATCTTATCTTGGCCCTTTCTTTTGTATTTTTTGTTGGTTAAATTTTTGATATTTTGAGTCATTCTAAAAAAATTCTCAGAACACTCTTGAAGCTATTTCATCATCATTCATTTAATATTAGTGCTTATGCTCATAAAATTATTATTGTAGAGATTTAATTAAAAAATGCAAATCTAAAAGTAAAATAAAAAAGAGAAATAATTTATTGTCGAAGTCAAGGCGAAACTTCTAATAATATTTCATTTATCTCCGCAGAGGTGACACAAATAACAATGGCTTCAAGAAGATAAGATTTCCATATAAAACATATGCTAAATTCGAAGTTTATCTCAGCTGAAATCTTACACTTTTAATTATACAATTTTGGAACCCCATTATAAGAAATTAACTCAAACGAATGATGCCACTAGTCCTAAACGAATGTCATTGAATGATATTAGCTATGATAATAGCGAAAAGCTTGGCCCATAAGCTATCTCAAGATCAATGGTCTTGCGATCTACCAAAAGCGAAGGTCTAATTCTTACTTCCCCATAAGCAATTTGCATTAGATCTGAAAAGATGAAAACTACAAAGAGAAAAAAATTGTCTAATGGTAGCCATCAACAAAAAATTTAACAGCTAGTGATGACTAATCACAATAGTAAATAGTAATTAAGAACGGAAAGATGATGGGATTGCTAATAGAGTTGTGGAGAAGTGCAATGCTTTTATAGTGGACTTTGAAAATTTAGGTTTCATTTGAGATGTTTTTTTTTTGTTTCTTAAAGCAATTTTTTAGTAAAAAAATTAATTTTTATACTAAAAAATTATTTTAAGAAATAATAAAAAAGTCATTCCAATTGAAGCCTTAACACTAGTTAAATTTCAGCCATGACTTGAATCACTTCTGATGACCAAAGAGTAGCTATTTGGTGAAAAAACATTTGAAGGAAGCCCTTTGACACTTGTCCAATAAAAAATTAGTGAGGATTTATTAATTAATAACTTGTTGGGGGCAGTCGATTATTCTTATCCGACTAAGTCTCACACTAAAATGAGAAGTAGGGGTGTCAAAATTTGACCCGACCCAAAACATGATCTGGATCCGACCCGAAAAATTTTGGATTTGGGGCAACCCGTTTGCATTATGTGTCGGGTTCGGGTTCGAGTTTTTGATCCATTTGTAAAACGGGTCGGGTTCGGGTTGACTCGAAAACCTGTCGGGTCTACCTATTTTGACCCGGGAAATTGAAATCAACCCAGCCTATCACGTCAGGCCATCGAGTCGCCTAGTCGCGTTAGGCCATCGAGTTGCCCAATCGTCGTCGACGCATTTCACTCTGGGGCTTAGCTGTTCCGCCTCTCCATGCCGCCCAGGCCTCGCCAAGCAGGCCTCTATGCAGGCCGCTCTGCAGTCCGCACTCGGTAGCCATAGACTGCTCTACGGCGCTAGTTTGCTCGGCAGCCGCAAGCCGCTCCTCAAAGGAACGTTGTCGACGAGTTGACGTCGGAGACCGTCGGCTGGTAGGCACCTAGGCGGTACCGCGGTAGCAATGTCTCTGTGCGCTGTGGTGATTTCCGATCCAAAGGAAGGAATGTTGTCGACGAGGCGAAGATCGACTCACTCACATCACTCACGCACGAAGAGCGATCCGGGACAGTCGGGTTGTCGGGTCGGGTCAGGTCAACCTAATAATCCAACGGGTTGGGTCCGGGTCGGAAGTTTCGACCCATTTACGAAATCAGGCTGGGTTAGGGTCAACCTGTTTAACCACGGGTCAATCCGAGTTCGACCCGAACCCAACCTAATGAGAAGCAAGTAATTGAATGGTATATGTAGCCGAACTGTAATTTATTCGATTCATGTTTGAATTTGTAATGCAAACCTTAATTCAGCTGACAGAAGATGTTAACTAACCCTATAAGCTCTGAGAATTTTAAATTTATGATTAAATATTAACTATAGCCATATTTTTCTCCAAATTATGGGCAAAAATAAAAAATTTGATCATTAGGCTTCATGAATCAAATGACTATTTAGACTTTTCCAGGTTATTTGATTTAGGATTCCTTTGAAGTAAAATAATGATAAAATATGCTAGTTTCCATCTTTGCACAAGTCTAAACGTATAAGAATAAGAAAAACTTTCTCTTCTCATTACCTATAATCAAGGGGTAGCCAAGCTTAAAATTTAATTTTTAGTTCGCAAATTGAATCTGTGAATGTATAGTTTAAGTTATTTTTGCAAAAAAAAAAAGAAAAAGAAGAAGTATATTTCAGTCAATTATGTATATAATTTATGAAATAATCTTAAGCATTTCTCTCTCTCCTCTCCTCCCACTCTCCCCATAAGAAAATAACTCACTTGCAACCCCTCAATCTTTTGCAAATTGGTCACAATGATCATTTTGTGACTTTCCTTTTTGCGTAGACTTGTTTGCTAAATTGTTTGTCGCAAATAATTTGTTACAAGCCATGTTAGTACCGAAAATGATTTCTTAAACTGCTTTAGTGGCCCTTGGAATAGGGAGAAAGAAGAATAAAACTTTGAGTGAGGAAGCGAGCAAGAGTGTGCGTGGCATGAGAGTCACACTTGTGAATCATGACCCACTAGTAGTAAATCAGGCTTTAGCAACACTTCTTAAAGCCATCGTACCAGTTTAAGAATTGCTATAAATTTACTGCATTAATTTGTTATCATTGGAAATGGTTTTACTAGCTAGTGATAATAAAACCTCTATAATTGATAAATGCTTTCACAACAGTTTTGTTGTAGCAGTTTAAACTATCAATTTTTAAGGTCTTTCCTGAATTAGAGTTGAGGATTTATAATTAATTGGGATTTAATAAAGATTTTATTCATATGAAATTAAGCTTTAAAGTGCTAATTCATGAACATGAAAATTCAATAAGGGAAAAATTCATGGAAAATAGTTTAATCAAAAATTGATTATTTATTTAAACAAATTTAAATTTATTTTAAAATGAGTATAATGCATGAGTCATTTAGCTTTGCATTATAATTATCTCACAATCAATCTAAAGTATTTATATGATGGTCAAATGAAGTGAATAACAACTGCATATTACTTTTTTTTTTTTTTAGTTCAATGTAAATTGTAGCTCCAACTTACGGAGCATAAAGTATGGTATTTGAGAATCAAATTAGCCAAGTTAATCCTATTCTAATCTAATTGAGGTCTGGTACAATTCCAACTAAAATAAAGGTGACTATAAAAATTGTTTCCATGATAATATTTCAAAATAATACCTTACGCATGCATACAAAAAATATTGAGAATCCGATTTCTATTTCTCCTTTCTTTTCCCCTTCATTTCAGATGTCATTTAGGTTAGAATTGATCAATGCCTCCTTAATAATAGAGAATTCATTAGTTAAAAAAAAGCATGATAAGTAAACCTATAAATGAAAATATCTATTTTTTAAATTTCATTGACCACGGGTGAGCTTCTTGCAGGTGGAGGATGCCCTAATAATTTCGCATGAATTATCTCATCTCATTTTGAAGTGTTTGCATCTATTGCACAAGTCTTTCAACTTTGGCAAATGTACTACCACCATTGATGTTGCCTAGAGTCATGGTGCTTTGAAGAAAATACTGGGTTTCAGTGACCAAAAACCCTTATGTTTGTACTCTCCTAGGGTATTTTGGCCCCATGATTGCCTTGAACACTCTCTCATTGGCCTCTAAATTTCCATCTTTTGGCATTAGCCCTTCCCCAACAAGCATGTATCAAGATTCAAAGAAATGCAGTTAGAGTTTAATACTCTCTTCTTGTGAACGGCATCCAAAATTAGCTAATATTACATATCTTAGCCTACCATCTCAAATGATCAAGAGCCATTTTAATGTATCTTATTATTTTTTCATTATAGCAAGCAATCCTGTATAAAAACTAAACAAAAGATGGAGATTATTTTTCTTACATACTAGACATTAATGTATTCAAATAAAATTCATACAATCTCTTGCTATCTCCTTATAGTGCTCACTCAAACCATCGAAGAAACATGTATTTTTTTGCTTTTTACACATTTTTTGCCGCCCTCTCAAACAACATATAATTATCATATTAGTTTCAATATTTTTTTAAGGAAAACATTAACAAGTCCAACCCTTACTTATTTACCTACTTTGTTGGTTATGACCACTAATTAATCAGTTGACACCACTTGCTAGGTCCACTTTTACGAGGACAACCTCCATAATTTTCTCTATGTGTATGCTATCCTTGTGCTTACCTTCAAACTATTTTTGTGATTATGCCATTTGACATGAAGAGATTGCAAAATCCAATGCCATATATTTACAAGGAACTAAAATTTGGCCTAAAAAATGATAAATGGTAAAAGTTATCAAACAACATTAAATAGCATGTCTACTTATTATGATATTTACCTCCACTATAGCTAAAACTCTCTTCTTAAAGGGCCCCTTATCCTTCTTAGGAAAATCTGGGAGTGAGATTGGTGCTAAACTATATATCTAGCTACAAGTCAGGAATGAACCAAGCATAATAGAATATAGTATATTACATGACACATCATTTTTATTCACCTTAATGTGAACCTGCATACATAGAGGTATGATTTGTATATATGTGTAAGTGGTTTTCCCTCCTTATTGGTTCACCCTATTCATGTTAGGAAACAATATGTGACAGTCATAAAATATGAATGTTAAAGTATACATAAAGTTATAAATTTAAAAGTGAACAAATACCTATGAGTCAAATGCTATCATCAAGCAGTGGCACCTGTCGAAGAAACTCCTCAAAGAAATATCTAGGGGCATGTTAGCTCTTAATAAATCTCTGCTCCTCTATTGAATTGGGATGAACTGGAGTCAAGAGCTTATTTGAAGATTTGCTAGTATCCCCTGCACTGAAGGATCCTTAATGTATCATTTTTTCTGCATGTCGAAATAAGCCACCACTTGTCATACCTTGTAATAAAGATGTTGGGTAATAATAAAGTATCAAGTTATTCAAAACAATAACATAGAACAAATTTGAAAGTGTGCATTATTTGAATAGTAGCACACAATTTAAATAAGAACTTATGCTTCAAAACTAAAATAGTGCATACATATATCAATTCATACCTCTAGAGTCAAAAAGTTTTGTTTAATGTATGTATTTTATATGTAAAAGTTACTTAAGTTTACTGTTTTAACAAAAAATTCCCTAAGGATTGAAAGTATGTAAGAGCTATAGTAAAGCATCATGGTGCTAACATTCCAGCACCATAGCACTCCCAGGATATGAAGTTTTGTTCTAAAAATAGAGATATTGACACCGCATCACAAAAATGCAAGTGTTGTAGTGCTATAGGAGAGGTTTTATGGCCAATATATAGAGCTTGGCTTCATTATGCCATCATTTGCATGCCGTAGCACTGCTAAGGGAAAATTTTCTGAACTAAACATAAAGAGTTTGGCATCGTAGTGCCAACATTTATGCTCCAAGGTGCTACGAGGTGTATATTGTTTCTTAAAAAATAGAGAGGTTGGCATGCAACACTAACACTATAGCTCAGGAGTACCAATATGCCAGAGCTGCATTAACATAGAGTTTCCAAAGAGAAGAGTTATGATGGAGTGCCACATCAACAAATCACCAAGCACCATAGTGCTATTATAGCATTATTTCCTATGCAGAATTAATGCCATGGTGATCCAGGGAATGTGTAGTTACACATGTAAAGCACCATAATGAAGGTAGACAATCCCACCTTTTTAAAATTTGGATCCCTATTTATGCATAAGTTTCAAATAACTACTAATTTGCTCTGGTGGTCCCACAGTGCTTTGGCACTATCTCATGGCATTGCAGCTTCTTTTTATTGTGGGAGTGGGAGTAAAAGTAAGAGTGTTTGCAAGGGGATTTGGGATCACTTCCTCAGAGGAAGGAAGGGCTCCAAGACTAAATTGCATGCCTTTGTTCTATCTTTCTATCTCTTGTACTTGTTTTTATTTTTAAATATCAGTAAAGTGATGTTGTCAGTGTTGTTCAATATGCACTTTGGTGACTGAATCGTTTAATTAAATTTATAATCTAGTTATGCTGCTTTGTGTTATGTTAGAATAGTTCTAGTATTTACTTTTGCAAACATTATTTCTATTCTTCTTACACTTTCATTTAATTGTGATCTAGCCAATTGCAAATTTAAAATCTAGTGTGAACTAGTGTTCTCAATGGAGATGTAGTAGAATAATTATGGAGATTTGAACATATTTATTTTTAGTTTTTTGAAATTATTACGGAGGTAATGTTGTTGCAGTGAAGTAAATTGATTAGAATAAATATATTGTTAGTCATTCACGTAGCTACTATTCCTTTGAACTTGATAGAGACTAGAAATTAGAATTGGTCTAATTCCCAATTATATTTTGAATACTTAAAAAAATGTACATTTTAATCCAATTAATCATAAATCATTGTAGTTATAAATAAAATAAAATCGTAAAAAATAGCTTTAGCTTTTTCCTACTTCAAAATTTTGAAGTATAATAGTATAATTTAAATGATTAATAAAAGTTAGTAATTAACTCAATAAAGTTAAATTCATAATCCTCATGGGAATGATGCACTATCATCATTTTATTACTTTAAATAGTGCGTGCACTTGCATATCACTTATCTAAGAGATGCTATCCTATTTAGATTCTAAATCCACTTGTCTAAGAGATGATATCCTAGTCAAGTATCCGTGTTATCTATTTTGGGGGTGCTATTCCATTCAAATTATATATCCACCTATCTAAGAGATGCTATACTAGTCAAGTATCCAATTCATCTGTATGGGGCACGCTATCCAATTTAAATTCTTAATATACTTGTCTAGGTGATGCTATCCTAATCAAGTACTTAACCATTGAAAGTCAAATCTAAACATTTATCAATCATTTGGATCTAGTTGATTGCTTCGGTCAATACCAAAATATGTTATTTACTTTTCAAGTTCATCACAACTATTCGGGGTCTATTTGTTGACCTTATTTTTAAATGAGGTCAATTTCCTATATTAAACATCAATTTCCATCTATAAATTATTAAAATACATTTCAAATCTAAATCATGTTCATCATTATGTTTTGGATATAATGATTTGATCATTAACCCTTGAAATCATCACTGACAATCACCCTTGACTATCACTTGATTATTTGATTTATCACTTGACAAATACCTATGATTGTCAGTGATATAATCATTACAAATATAAATTCTCTCATTCATTAATCTTCATTGGTCAATTCAAAGCTTAAATCAAAATCTATCTTAAATCCATCACTTGATAGTCCCTAATGATAGTTAGCTGATCTCATGTTCAATTATTGATGATCATTAATGAATGTCAATGATATGAGCATTTCAAACCTTAAATCCTTTCAAGTCAATATCTAAATCAAATCTAAATCTAATATGGTGACTAAAACTAGTAATCAATTCAAAACTTCAAAATCCAACGTTAGGATTAAACCCAAAACCCTCTTGGTCCATAACCTATTTTTGGAGAAATTACCATTGCCTTGAAACTTGATGAAATGACCTGGATTCCTGATCTATCACTTGCATATTGATTAGACATGCCCCTAGGGTCAACTACATTAGTTTGAAGGCATTTCAAGATCCTAAAACCCTAAAACTTAGAATTTTTATAAGCTACAAAACTTTCAATTATTTACAGCCTATGGCATTGAACATGACATTTTATGATTATTGACCTTGGATCCCTCTACAAGATAATTTTTTAAAATCATCATCACTAGTATGATGCATTAAACCAACATTGAACCTTAGTTGACCATGATTGACCCTAAAACCCTAAAACTCTATACCTTGTAAATTGAATTTTTCTTAAACTTCAATATAGTTCAATCAAATTAGGTTATGCAACCTTCTACAAAATTGTTCAAAACTTCATTTGACTTGCATTAAACCAAATCCCAAGTTATGATCAACTTTGGCTGATGAGGTCAATTGAGGTTGACCATTTGAAGCCATTAAACCCTAAAGCTACATCTAATGCATTTGAACTTTGTCATAGCATGGAACCAACTCCAATGTGTTCAACACATCATTTGGAATGGATTGAACCCAACTTAAATCCATAGGTTGACCTAGTTGATCAAGTCTACCTAGTTTGACCAAATACATCCTTAAGGATTTTAAAATGCATTTCATATGAAAGGGCGTGGCTAATCATTGAAACCAATACCATTATACTCAAAATTTGATTTGGATCATAATGAACCCAATGCTAACCCTTGAGTCAACTTGGTTGATGAAGCCAACAAAGGTTGACCAAGTATGCATATATGGAAGTCCATTGTAAATCAATTGAATAAGGTATGAACAAATTCAATTGAGCATATAGGACTATCCTTGGGGTCCCTAGTATTGATATTATCTTTATCATGACCCATTCTAGAGATTTTGATGATAACACATATATGCTTGGATGTTCTAATTTGTGTGTTAAGTATTTCAGGTGTAATGATTTGATGGATATGCATGATAATTTCAATTTGAGTTGAAAGAATTCAAGATGGACCAAGATGAAAAGCTTGAAGATTTTTATGTAGGAGTGTGTTAGTGGTTCATTAGTATTTACTTGCATGATTTAATTTGCTCACATTTAAACATCTATTAAAATTATTTCTAAATTATTAATAATCTATAAGATTTCTTAATTAAATTTTATATGCATCATTGATTACATAGAATTTATCAAAAATGCAAAGATACTTAATTAAGGTAAATGAATAAGTTTTT
The DNA here is from genome assembly GCA_019925795.1 of Dendrobium chrysotoxum. Classification (NCBI taxonomy): domain Eukaryota; kingdom Viridiplantae; phylum Streptophyta; class Magnoliopsida; order Asparagales; family Orchidaceae; genus Dendrobium; species Dendrobium chrysotoxum. The sequence goes on from CM034312.1 coordinate 58,974,618, forward strand.
ACGGTAAATTTCTATTACTTGTTTTATATCAATTTACTAATGTCTGATTAATTTAATTTAAATTATATCATATTATTATATGAATATTTAATATATCTTTAGAAATATAAAAATATGCATAAGTTCTTAGTTTGCTGTATATGATATTATTGTAATTGACACGTGGTCTGATTATTATTCCGTTAGATTGTTTGGATTCTGTAGATATAAATTGATAGGTTATATGACTCGTTTAGAGCTATATTTAATTTATTATGATTTTCTAAATATTAGCCGGTTTTAATACTATTTGCTGGGTAGCCTTTTTTGCCTTGTTTTGAATGTATATGAAGACTTTTTGACTTATCCTTATGACTAGCCGTTTTATAGCCATTTGAAACTTATATTTCTTTAATATAAATGAATTTTTTATCAAATATAATATCTTTTAGATGATAAATTAATATTAGATTAATAGTTTTATTGAAATTTGGCTTTACTTTCCCTTTCTCTTTAAATACCACTCATCCTCTTCATATGAGGGTAATTCAAGAGAGAAACTCCAGCACTTTTTTTCATTCCTTTCTTCTTGCGTATATGCTAAATCTTGAGAGAAAAAACTTTGATCTTCATTCTAAGAGTTCTTTTCATTTGCGAGATCAAATTCTTGGTTGAAGAGTTTAAACGCACTAAATCTAGTAACGTCTCTTGAAATTCTTGAGTTTGTTTTCTTCTTCTAAATATTCACTTGATGATCTATTAGTTTTCATCATATATACTCTCTTGAAAATATTTATCATTTGATGAAATACTAGTTGGAAATGTTATTTTAAGTTTTATATATGAAATCTTTTAAATCCATAAAAGACAACAAAGCAAGTATTTTAATTTTCTTTTATGTGGCATAGATTTGTATTTCAAATCTAATTTTCTTAAAAGTATTATATTTAAAGAGTTATAGTTTAAATCAGTAAGAAAAATATATTTATTTAATATATTATTCATATTTTTATCAAAATATAAATCTATCTTAAAGTGAGCAAATTTTATATTCCATTTGCAAGTAGTGAGGTGATTAAAATTAATTTATAAGATCACCTCAAATATTTTGGTCAAGATATTTTGAGCTTATATTATTTACATCAAGTTGTAATTTTCTTTTTCTTGATCTATGCCATTTGGTTTAGTGAAGCTTAACTTGTAATTAGATTGGGTTGTGCTCGCCTGTGTAGGAGAGTACTTAGGTTGTAAAGAACTTCTTTGATTTAAAGAAGTGAGGTTTGCAAGGCAAACCTGGATTAGTGGATTCTAGCCCAAGAGTTGGCTAGCGTGGACGTAGGTCGGATTGGAATCCGGGCCGAACCACCTAAAAATCTTGTGCCTCTTATTTTTATTTCTTGCATCAATTTTTATTTAACATTTTCATAAATAATTATGTGTTTATTTATTCATTGCACAATAGCTTTAAAATTATTTTAATTGCCTTTTTTTATTAAAAATTTTAAGAACCCCAATTCACCCCCCTCTTGGGGTGCCATAGTTATCCAACAATTGGTATCAGAGCCTTGGCTCTTTTTATTTTGGCTTAACATCCTAGAGTAGATCCACTTATAAACTATGGCACAAGATTTTTCTAAGTGTTCACTTCTCGAAGGACAATATACTCATCGACCACCATTGCTAGATAATGTTTCTTTTAATTATTGGAAAAATAGAATTAGTATATTCTTAAGAGGACAAGACTCTCGTATGTGGCACATGCTTACACACCAATATCATACATCCACTAAAGAAATTAATGGAATTAAAATTGAAAAACCTTTTGATGAATGGACTGCATTAGAGAGGGAATTAGATGAGTTAAATGCTAGGGCTTGTAATACTTTGCATTGTGCACTTCTTTCAGATGATTATATGAAATATTTCATGTTAAATTTCACAAAAGAAATTTGGGATAAATTAATCATAACTTATGAAGGTATAAGTGAGGTTAGAGATGCACACATAAATAGACTTATTCATGAATATGAATTATTTCGCATGTCTCCTTCTGAATCTATTTCTGATATGTATACAAGATTTATAAAAATAATTAATACATTACATTTTCTTGGAAGAACATTTAAGAATCAAGACTTAGTCTATAAGATTCTAATATGCCTTCCCAAAGAATGGTATGCTAAAGTAACTGCAATTAGTGGGGCTAAAGATTTATCTACATATCCACTTGATCAGCTTTTAGGTTCTTTGATAGCACATGAACAGATTATAGCTCAAAGGGATAAGTTGGATAGCTCTTCTAAGAAAGAGAAGGAGAAAGGTAAAACTATTACCTTACAGGTTGATGATAATGATGAACCTAGCTCTTCAAGCTCTAATGAAGATAGCGATGAGGTGGCCATGCTTTCAAGAAGACTTGGAAGCTTACTAAGGAAGAAAAATCAAAGGTACAAGAAATCCAAAAATTATAAATTTCAAACTATGAAATTTTTTGTAGGAGAAGGGATTATTTGCTACCATTACAAGAAGCCTGGATATATAAGAAGAGATTATCCAGATTCTATTAACTCAAAGAAGAAAAAGATGGATGTAGAGAGAAAGAGTGATAAGAAAGAAAAGAAGTATTTCAAGAAGAAGAAGAAGGCTCTATGGGCCAACCCAGATTCAGATGAATCAAGTTTATCAGATGAAGAGGTGAACATTTGTTTTATGGCAGGAGGAGAATTTGATTGTGATTCTTAAAATGTATGTAATGATATATCTTATGAAGAGTTAGATGATGCATTTAATGAATTAGTTATTGAATATAAAAAATTGAAAAGAAAATATAATGATTTAGAAAAGGAGCATAAACATTTAGATATGTTTTTTATGATTTAAAAAATGAATGTAATGATTTGAAAAATAAAAATAGTTCTTTATTAGATCGTTCTTTACTTATTTGTAAACTTGAAAGAGATAATATTCTTATAAAAGCAAAATTAGATTTATGCATGAAATCATAAGTTTATTATAAAGTTTCATCTAATACTATATCAAATAAAAATTCTACTTATATGTCACATCATACTAAGTCATATGCAAACACTAATATTTGGTGTAATTATTGTGGTAGAAAAGGACACATCTCATTTGATTGCTATGCTCGTAGATCACAAAATACTAAACAATCATCTTTTGTATGGGTTCAAAAAAATACAAGTACTTCTTATACCATACATAATAGATATCATACTACTCATTTAGAATGTGGACCCAAAAATATTTGGGTTCCAAAGATTAACATTTGATTTTCTTTTATATGAATGCCTTCAAAGTAAAATCAATGAAGGCATGTGGTACTTGGACAGTGGATGTTCAAGACATATGACGGGCGATAAAGCAAAATTCTCTACATTAGAACCAAGTGATGGAGGATATGTCACATATGGAGATAATGCAAAGGGAAAGATCATTGGTTTTGGATCCATATGTAAGAACTCTATTACTTTAGAAAAAGTCTTATTTATTTCTGGTTTAAAACATAACTTTATATCAATTAGTCAATTCTGTGATAAAGGTTTAAATATTTTTTTTTATGCTTCACATTGCATTATTAGAAATAATGAAGCTATTTTACTTATTGGAAATAGACATAAAAATATTTATTTAATTGATTTAGAGAATACAAATGATATTAATTTAAATTTACTTTGCATGAAATCTATAAATGATGATGCTTGGTTATGGCATAGAAGGCTATGCCATGCCAATATTCATACTTCAAATAAAATTTTTAAACTTGATTTAGTAGTTGGTTTACCAAAAATTAATTTTTATTTTGATTCTATATGTGATGCATGTATTCATGATAAATATATGAAAAGTTCATTCAAGAGTAAAAATATAGTTTCTACTAGTAGACCTTTGAAATTATTACATATGGACTAATTTGGACCAATTAATACAGCTAGTTTAGGTGATAAAAATTATGGATTTGTTATAGTAGATGATTATTCAAGATATACTTGGGTATTATTCTTAGCTAATAAAAATAACGTATTTGATGATTTTAGAAAATTTGCTAAATATATTCAAAGAGAACAAGGTTATTTGATTTATAAAATTCAAACAGACCATGGTGAAGAATTTAAAAATAAATCATTTGAAAATTATTGTGATGAAAATGAAATTAGACATAATTTTTCAGCTCCTTGGACTCCTCAACAAAATGGTATAGTTGAAAGAAAGAATCGTACTTTGGTTGAATTAGCAAGATCAATGTTAGATGAATATAAATTTCCAAAATATTTTTGGGTAGAAATAATAAACACAGCATGTTATATTACTAATAGAGTTTATTTAAGACCTATTCTTAAAAAGATCTCTTATGAAATATTTTTTGAAAAGAAATCTAAGATTAATCATTTACATATTTTTGGTTGTAAATGTTTTATTTTAAATAATGACAAGGATCCTTTAAGTAAATTTGATAGTAAATCTGATGTTGGTATATTCTTAGGATATTCAATTTTTGGAAAATCTTTTAGAGTTTTTAATAAGAGAAAATTAATTGTTGAAGAATCCGTTCATGTAATTTTTGATGAAAATCTTATAGATTTAATAAGAAATAATTTGAATGATGATGATATTGAGAATATAAAGAAAATAAATTTGGAGGAAAAGGAGGATGATTCATTGCCTTAAGAATGGAGATATAATAGAAATCATTCAAAAGAATTAATAATTGGTGATCCTTCTCAAGGTGTTAAGACTAGGAGAAACCTTAGAGATGAGGTAGAGCATTCTGCATTTCTATCAGAAATTAAACCTAAAGATATAGATGAAGCTTTACAAGATAATTTTTGGATAATTGCTATGGAAGAGAAACTTAACCAATTTATAAGAAATGATGTTTGGGAGTTAGTCCCAATACCTCATGATCAAAATATAATTGAAACTAAATGGGTATATAAAAATAAGCTAGATGACTCAGGAAGTATTATTAGAAATAAAGTTAGATTAGTTGCACAAGGGTACACACAAATAGAAGGAATAGACTTTGAAGAATCTTTTGCACCCATAGCAAGACTAGAGGCCATTAGATTACTCCTTGCATTTGCTTGTTTTAAAGACTTTAAACTTTTTCAAATAGATGTCAAAAGTGCATTTTTGAATGAGTATATTGATCAAGATATTTTTGTAGAATAACCATTAGGTTTTGAAAGTATTAATTCTCCTAATCATGTGTATAAATTAAAGAAAGCTTTATATGGTTTAAAGTAGGCTCCACATGCTTGGTATGATAGGTTAAGTAACTTTTTAATTGAACATAATTTTAGAAAAGGTAAGGTAGATACAACTCTTTTTATCAAATATATTGGAGATGATTTAATTATTATACAAATTTATATTGATATATTATTTGGAAGTACAAATGAGAATTTATGTCATGAGTTTTCCTTTTTAATGTCAAAAGAATTTGAAATGAGTATGATGGAAGAACTCACATTTTTCTTAGGACTTCAAGTAAAACAACTAGAGTCCAGCACATTCATATGTCAAACTAAGTACATAAATGAATTATTAGAAAAATTTGATATGAAGAGATTCAAATTGAGTAAAACTCCTATAAGCCCATCAACTAGACTTGATTTAGATGAATCAAGAAAACCAATAGGTCAAAAGCTATATAGGAGTATGATATGTTCACTTTTATATCTTACTGCTAGTAGGCCTGATATTATGTTTGTCGTATGTTTGTGTGCAAGATTTTAAGCTAATCCTAAGGAATCACACTTAACCGCAGTTAAGTGAATATTTCATTATTTAATTGGTACTCCTAACTTAGGCTTATGGTATCCTAAAAATTTATTATCATGTAATTTAGCTGCATATTCTGATGCAGATTATGCTGGTTGTAAGGTTGATAGAAAAAGTATATCTGGAACATGTCAATTTTTAGGATCATCACTCATTTCTTGGTCTTTTAGAAAACAAAATTCTGTTGCTTTATCCACTGCTGAAGAAGAGTATATAATTGTAGGTAGTTGTGTTGCTCAAGTTTTATTACTAAAATAATAATTAGAAGATTTTGGAAATAAGCTTAAAAATATTCTTATTAAATGTGATAACACAAGTGCTATTAGTATAACAAAAAATCCTATACAACATTCACAAATGAAACACAGAGATTAGACATTATTTTATTAGAGATCATGTTACTAAAAGTGATGTGGATATAAATTTTGTAAACACAGATTCTCAAATAGCTGATATTTTTACAAAACCTTTAGCTGAAGAGAGATTTTGCATGTTAAGACGTATGCTTGAAATGTTAGACCTTAATATTTAAATTTATTATTATTATTTTTAATTCTTTTTGATGTTGTCAAAGGGGGAGAAGAATTATATATATTGGTCAGAATTCTTTTACATGCATATATTTTTGGGGAGAATTTTTTTAATTAGCATTCAAAAATATTTCTCAATTATTATATATATTTTTCTAATGCTTAAAAGTTATGATAAAAGGTTAATTTGTACCTTTATTATAACTATACCCAGCATAAGTTTGTCATCATCAAAAAGGGGGAGATTGTTGATATTATCTATATCATGACCCATTCTAGAGATTTTGATGATAACAAATATATGCTTGGATATTCTAATTTGTGTGTTAAGTATTTCAGATGTAATGATTTGATGGATATGCATGATAATTTCAATTTGAGTTGAAAGAATTCAAGATGGACCAAGATGAAAAGCTTGAAGATTTTTATGTAGGAGTGTGTTAGTGGTTCATTAGTATTTACTTGCATGGTTTAATTTTCTCACATTTAAATATCTATTAAAATTATTTTTAAATTATTAATGATCTATAAGATTTCTTAATTAAATTTTATATGCATCATTAATTACATAGAATTTATAAAAAATACCAAGATACTTAATTAAGGTAAATGAATAAGTTTTTACAGTAAAATTCTATTACTTGTTTCTAAATTATATCATATTATTATATGAATATTTAATATATCTTTAGAAATATAAAAAATATGCATGAGTTCTTAGTTTGCTGAATATGATATTATTTTAATTGACACGTGGTTTGATTATTATTCCGTTAGATTGTTTAGATTCTGTAGATATAAATTGATAGGTTATAACTCGTTTGGAGCTATATTTAATTTATTATGATTTTCTAAATGTTAGCCGATTTTAATACTATTGCAACATAGGTAGTGTGGCAGCATTATAAAAGCCATGACATTGCAATGTTAGCTTGGTAGCACCAGACTCTGTGTTTTTAAATGCCTCGGTGCCATAATGTCTCACACCTTGGTGCTATTTTTACACTTTGAGTGTTGTAATATTTGAATGTCCATAGTATTGAGGCGGTGTAGTTATAACTTCCTAGGGACATGTTTTATCAGTGAAGATATGTAATTATCCACTAAGTAATTGATCAGCGTCATCAAGCATCATGGCGGTGCAAAAGCTCCAGTGATGAGGCACTAGTTCAATTCTAGGGCACTGTAGCTCCATTACTTCAAGAGTCGCATCGCCATTTACCATTTTTATATATTTTTATAAATATATATCATTTTATGTTTGTAAGTAATTCACTCACTTGTGTAAATTCAGTATATTTTATAGTACTTCTCTAGTTCCATATTAGAGTAAAATCTAAGGGAGGCTAGGAAGTATAAGATATAATTATTTGGCAGGTTTAACCGATGTTTCTTGAAGGAGCTATGTAAGTTGAAAGGAGAAGGAGTGTATAGGAGATACTTTGATCCTTCCTGGTGATATCAATCTCTTATATTTTTCATTCTTCCATGGGTTTAATTGAAATGAATTTGCTTGATATTTATTTCATGTCTAGCTAATTCTCTTATTTTGGATTGATGTTATAAAATATATGTTGAGTACTAATGAAGCCTCTTATTTAATAAAATATTAAAATATATTTTTAATATTATCCTGCTCTTTTTTTAATACACATAATTGCTATATGTGTAGTTAAAACTTATTGTGATGTATAGCTTCGATGGAAGAATGCAAAAATAACAGGGAATATTGAGATACAATGTTTTGTATGCCTAGATATAGGATGCATAAGGTTTTAGGTTCTTAAGGAGATATTATAACTGTAAGAGGTTAGCAATTCTCCTTTCACCCCTACATGCTTGATAGAGATCTAGAGATGCATATGCTTTGAATCACATTACTTTAAAGAGTCTCATTAGGAAAGATATACAATTTATACTCTTCAATCCAAAACACTTTAATTTAATATTGTATCAAATATTTTATGATTTTATTCAGTGATAGAATATTTTAAAAAATTTATTTTATTTTAATAGGATAATTGTTGTAATTAGAGTTAATAGTTGTAGTTTATTGTAGGTATACACACATCCTCGTGGGTTTGACACTCTATTCTATCACTTTATTACTTTACTTGACATGTATAATTATATATATTAAGTGGGGTTTGTTATTATTTATATCCAAGAAAATTTAAGCATTGTATGGGGGAGATAGAGCCCTATATTTTAATATAATTCAAAATTTCATTTTACACAAATCCCCCATCAAGTTATTGGCGACATTGCTGGGAAAGTATTTTATTATTTGTAAATTTTAATTATATTGTTGAATTAATTGCATAGTTAGACCTACTGGTATCTTTTATTTTGTTTATTTCATTTTAATTGCTGATTGCATATTCAAGGTTGCATACTTTATAAACAAAGAAAGGAAATTTTTTTGTTTGATGCTTTTAAAAAATTAGAAAAACTTAAAAGATAGTGAAGATGCCTGAACCTGTATTAGATAAAGGTCAATTTAGACCTCTCAGGGATTATGCTAACCCTTTAATAGATAGAATTCATCAGAGTAAAAAGTCCTACATTCCAAGCTAATAATTTTGAAGTAAACCTGTCATAATTCAAATGGTTTAAAATTTCTAGTTTGGGAGAACTCCTGTTAAAGATCCCAACTTACACTTAGCCAGAGTCTTAGAAATTTATGCAATATTTAAGTATAATGGTGCAGTGATGATGATATTAGACTTAGATTGTTCTCATTTTCTCTAAGAGACAAAGCAAAGATGTGGTTGAATTCTATAACTACTTAAAATAAGCTAGTTCATAAGTTTCTTACTAAGTATTTCTCACCTTCAAAGACTACTAAACTTAGAAATAATATCACTTCTTTTAATGTAGAATCGATTTATGAGAGTTTGAAGAGATTTAAGAAAATGCTTAAGTAATGCCCTCACATGGCTTTACCTAATTAGTTGGTTATTCAAATATTTTTCTAATGGATTAGTAGGATCTCTTAGAGCAATAATAGATGTTGCAGCTAGAGGATCATTAAAATCTAAGCCATTTAAGGAAGCATATGAATTAATAGAAGAAATGGCTACTAATAATTTCCAGTGGCCTACTGAAAGGGTAAATCCTAAGAGAGTAGTAGGAGTATATGAGTCTGATTCATTGTCAATTTTGATTGCATAGGTTGCAGTAATTTCTAGGAAATTAGATAACCTGAAAGTTACAATTAGGACAGATGAGTATAATAATATAAATAGAGATTCTAGAAATTTAAGCTCCACATCATCACATCATGTAGCGCCATTGCATTATCACTTAGATTTTAAACAACTCCATCATGAAAGGAATGGGAAGATATCTTTAAAAAATATTGTTATACAACAAGAATCCAATTGCATAATCAATATAATGCTCTTCAAAAAATTGAAGATCAAATAGAGCATCTTGCTAGGTAGAAAAATTATTAAAAATTAGAAGAACAACATCATAATATCCATCTCAGAAGTAGGAAAAATTTTGGAGACCCTTATAAAGATAAAGACATACCTCAGAAGAATAAAGGTGAAATTGATCAAGTGGAAAATATATCTTTAACTAAACAACTTAACCATATAAAATAACCTCAAAAACTAATTAGGAAGGTTGTAGGGATACCACCACCACTTTTTCCTCAGAGGTTAATCAAACAAAATTTTGACAAATAGTTCTCAAAATTCTTAGAAGTATTTAAAAAATTAATCATTAATATATCCTTCACTGAAGCTTTTGAATAAATGCCAACTTATGCAAAATTTATGAAGGATATTCTAAATAAGAAAAGGAATCTTGGGGAATTCGATACTGTAGCATTAACTTAAAAGTGTAGTGTTATAATTCAAAAGAAACTTCTTAAAAATCTTATAGATCCTGGGAGTTTTACCATTCCTTAACTATTGGAGATAATTTTTTTGCGAGAGCTTTTTGTGATTTAGGTTCTAGTATCAACCTCATGCCACTTTCTATCTTTAAAAGATTAGATATAGGAGAGGTTCAACCAACTTTTGTTACTCTTTAAGTTGGCCGATAGATCTTTCACTTATCCAAGAGGGTTAATAGAAGATGTTTTGATCAAAGTTGATAAATTCATTTTCCCTGTTGATTTTATTATTTTAGATATGGAAGAAGATAGGGAAATATCTCTCATTTTAGGAAGACCTTTCTTAGCTACTGGAAAAGCCATAATAGATGTGCAAAAGGGTGAACTAACTATGAGGGTTCAAGATTAAGAGGTTACAATTGATGTTCTTAAATCTATAAAATATTCTCAAGAGAAGAATGAAGACTTCTTTAGTGTGGATTTGAAAGATGTCATAGTAGAGAGTCTAAAAGAAGTTTATTGGAAAGAGAATTTTTGGATGAGGAAGAAGATGAAAAGAATAAATAGATGTTAGGGAAATCTGTGGCAACAAATGAAGGAAATGATAGTTTGATAAATGAAAATTTAAAATTAATAGGGACTTCCTCTTTTGAAAAAAATTTAAAACCATCCATTAAAGAGGCCCCTAAATTAGAACATAAGGCTTTAGCTTGTCATCTTAAGTATGCCTTTTTGGATGATAATTTTACTCTTCCCATAATCATTTCTACAAATTTAAAACCACATTAAGAAAGTGAATTGATTAGGGCTTAAAGTAAATTTAGAAGGGCTTTTGGGTTGACTACTACTGATATTAAAGGGATCAGTCCCTCAATTTGCATGTATAAAATTTTAATGAAAGCTAATTCAACACTAAAAGTTGACACTCAAAGAAGACTTAACCCTTCCATGAAAGATGTTGTTAAGAAAGAGATTCTCAAATGACTTGATGCTGGAATTATTTATCCTATTTTTGATAGTTCTTAGGTGAGCCCTATTCATTGTATTCCTAAAAATGAGGATTAACTATTATAACAAATGATCATTATGAACATATACCCATAAGAACTATTACAAGTTGGAGGATTTGTATAAATTATAGAAAATTAAATAAAGTCACTATAAAAGATCATTTTCCCTTGCATTTTCTTGATCAGATGTTAGATAGATTGGCAAGACATTTATTTTATTATTTTCTTGATATATTCTAGATATCATCAAATTCCTATAGAACCTAAGGATCAGGATAAGACTCCTTTCAGTAGTCCTTATGGGACTTTGCTTTTTGAAGAATGCCTTTTGTTCTTTGCAATGCTCCTACTAGTTTTCAAAGATATATGATTCAATTTTTTTCAAACTTAATTAAGCAGGGTATTCAAATTTTAATGTATGACTTCTTTGTTCTTGGTACTTCATTTGATTCTTGTCTTGAGAATTTAACGTCTATTTCAAAAGGACTTGTAGAAATAAATCTGGTTTTAAATTGGGAGAAGTGTCAATTCATGGTAACTGAAGGCATTATTTTAGGGAAGAAGATCTCTAGGAAAGGATTGGTGGCAGATATTGCAAAAATTTAGGTGATAGAAAAACTACCTCCTCCAAATTCTGTTAAAGGTATTAGAAGTTTCATAGGTCATGAAGGATTTTATAGGAGATTTATTTAGGACTTCTTGAAAATTTTTAAATCATTATGTCAATTATTAGAGAAGGATGTTCTCTTGGCATTTAATTCTATATGTCTTGAAGCCTTTAATGCTTTAAGACAACACTTGACTACTCCCCAAGTTATTATTGCTCATGATTTGTTGTTACCTTTTATAGTGATGTGTGATGCTAACGACGTTACTATAGGTGCGATTCTTGGACAAAAAAAGGATAAGAAATTCCATGTCATTTTTTATGCTAGCAAAACTTTAAATTCTGCACAATTTTATTATACAACAACTAAAAAATTACTAGCTATTATTTTTACTTTTAATAAATTTCGATCATATTTGATTGGCACCAACATAATTATTTATACTAATCATTATGCTATTAAATTTCTTATGATAAAGAAAGATACAAAACCTAGATTAGTTAGGTGGATTATTTTGTTACAAGAATTTGATGTAGAAATTTTGATAGAAAGGGAATTGAAAATCAAATTGCTTATCATCATTCTAGAATTTTAGTGGAAAAGCATGGATCATATGAGGGTGAAATTAAAGAAAATTTTCTTGATGAATAGTTATTTGCTCTTCATTTGAATAAATCATCTTGGTATGCTGACATTATTAATTTTATTATTAGTGCTATACTTCGTAATGATTTATTGCCAATTCGGAAGACACTACTTCTACATGAATACCAAGTTTTATTTTTGGGATGATTCTTATTTATTTAAATCATGCAATAATCAAATTATGAGAATATGTGTTCCTGAAGGAGAAATAGAGTCAATCATTAAAGAGTACCATGATTCTCATTACGGGGGACATTGTGGAGGTTTTAGAACTACTTCTAAAATACTTTAGTCTAGATTTTTTTAGTCTACTCTATTCAAGGATGTAAATGAATACGTTAAGAAAAGCAACCAATGTCAAAGAGTATGAGATATTTTAAAAAGGAATGAAATGCCTTTGAACTATGTTTTGGGAATAGAAATATTTGATGTTTGGGGATTGAATTTTATGGAACCTTTTGTGTCATCTCATGGAAATCAATATATTCTTATTGTTGTAGATTATATTTCAAAGTTGATGAAAGGTGTTGCAACATCTAAAATTGATGCTCAAATTGTGATCAAGTTAAATTTTTTTTTTTTTCTAGATTTGGAATGCCAAGAGTTTTAATCAATAATAGAGAAATTCATTTCTATAATAAAAGAATAGAAACAATTTTAAGGAAATATGAGATTTATCATATGTTAGTTATAGCTTATCATCCCCAAACTAGTGGATGAGCTGAGATTAGCAATAGGGAGATTAAATAAATCTTGGAGAAGATGGTTAGTTCTAATAGGAAGGATTGGGTGGATAAATTAGATGATGCATTATGGGTAAATAGAACTGCTTATAAGACTCTTATTGGTATGACTCCTTATAAATAAACTTTTAAAAAAGCATGCTACCTTCCTATGGACTTGAGCACAAATCATTCTAGGTAATTAATGAATTAAATTCTAATTTTGAAGGTATAAAAGAAAAGAGATTATTGCAGTTGAGTGAATTGGAAGAAATCATAAATGAAGCCTATGAAAATGCAATGATTTATCAGGAAAATAGTTAAAAATGGCATAATAGTAGAGTTCTTAAGAAAGAAATCACTCCTAGATAAGATGTTTTACCTTTAAATTCTAAACTTAAGCTTTTCCCAAGAAAATTAAAATCCAGATGGTCTTAAAACTTTCATTGTGATAAGAATATTACCCAATGGATCTATGAAAATTTATGATAAGAAAAGCATACATGTTTTCCAAGTGAATGGCAACTGATTAAACCCTTATTTAGGTGGAGACATTGATCGATTATAAAATATAACTGAATTGGTTCATCCTGAAAAAAATCATTAGTATAGTCTGGCTGAAGACTATAAACTTAGCTCTTATGGGAGGCAACCCACTTGCATTTCTAGTGAGCTTATTTTGATGTTTTAGGGTGGTGTTTTATAACACTAGTTGTTTTTATGTTGTAGTAGAATATTTTGTATCACATACTTTATGCTTTTTTATCATTCATATGCAAATATATGTTTGTTATTAATGTTTGTTTGAGTTCTTATTTATATTTTATTAAATTCCCTTTATGCTTACATTTTTGCATTATCTTCCATTTATTTTATTCATTATTATTATTTAATTAACCCTAATAAAAATAATAATAAAAAATTATGTTAAATTTGAATAATAATAAAACCCTAGATCAAAGTTTAAATAAACATTGTCTTATTTTTCATAGATTGGGAAAAACTAATAAGTTTCTAACTTAGATCATTTAAGTTATTGTCTTAACTGGAATTTATAAGTTATACCTTTATACATTGACCTTTGAAGTAAAAGATGAATAATTAAGGTTAAAGAATAGATGTGGATAGATTAAAATTGAAAAACATTAGCAAACCAAATTTGAAATTAGTGAACCTGTTAAATTCTTACATTAACTTATTAAGATTATAAGAAGATTTTAAGAAAAACTAATATTCAAAATCTTTAACTATGTACTCACAAAAATAAAAAGAAAATGACATTGAAAAGAGTTTTAAAAAAGAAAAGAAAAGAAGAAAAAGAGAAAGAGTACATTCAAAAATTAGTATTGGTTAAAAGTATAAAATTTTACTTCAATCGTATAATTAAATTCATAAAGGACAAGATGGGAGAACTAATACAAATAATAGTGAACCTATGAAAATTCAATTTTGACTAAATAAATCTAATCTTTAAGCTATATTATTCACTTAAAAAATTCAAAAGTCAATATATGAATCTATGACTTATAAATTCAAATTAAGCAATAACAAGAATGACTAGTTAGAATAAATGTTTGTATTATTTTCAAATGTAAATTATAACCTTGTTCATTTTTGTTATTTCTAGATTGTGATGTATTATTATATATTTTAGTAATGTTAAATTATCAATTTATATTTTGGTTATTTAATTAACCAAAATTAAAGATTTTTTTATTTTCTTGAGGACAAGTAAGAGTTTAGGTTGGGGAGAATTTGATTAGAGTAAATTACATATTATTTATTATATTTTATTTCCACTAAAATATGTGTTTTAATTATTTCTATGCAAAGAAAACTAAAAAATTGGCAGAATTTCTAACGAGCCTTCAGTGCTATGGCGTCTGACAAAATAACTCTGTAGTGCTACCTTCTATACCACCAAGGAGCTCAAATTTTGACATTGCATCATTATGTTCTCTATTTGTAAGCACTGCGGTGGCAACATAGGTAGCCTCACAGCATTATTAACCAGGCGATGTTGGAATGTTAGCTTGGTAGTGCTAGGATCTCTATTTTCAAATGGCATAGTGCCACAGATTCTAAAGCCTATACGCCTTTTTTGCACTTTAAGCACTGCAATGCTCAAAAGTCGACAACACTATGGTGATGCAATTATAACATCCTAGGGACACATTCTACTAGTTGAGAGAAGCGACTATTCACTAAGTAACTAATCCACATTAGTAAGCACTTCGACAATACAAAAGCTCCAATGCTAAGGTGCTAGATCACTTTAGGGGCACTACGACACCATTATTTCAAGTGCCATAGGGCCAGTTGCAATTTTTATGTTTTTTTATAAATAGTTGTGATGTATGTTTGTAAGGAAGTTCAGACACTTGTATAAAAATAATACTTTTTAGAGTACTTCTCTAGTTCCCTCTTAGAGTAAAATCTAACGAGGGCTAAGAAATAGAAGATACAATCATTTGGAGTGTTTAGCTTATATTTCTTGAAACAACTATGAAAGTTAAAGGGAGGAGTATAGAGGAGATATTTTGATCCTTAGTTGTTATATCACTCTCTTGTATTTTTTATTCTTCCATGAGTTTAATAAAAATGAGTTTGCTTAATATTTATTCCCTATTTAACTAATTCTCTTATTTTGGATTGATGTCATGAAATATATGTTAAGTACTACTGAAGACTCTTGTTTTATAAACTGTTAAAAAATATTTTCAATATTATCTTACTCTTTATTTAATGCACATAGTGGCCATATATGTAGTTAAAATTTGTTGTGATGTGTAGCCTCAATGGAGGAATGCAAGAATAACCGGAAATATTGAGATAGGATGTTCTGTATGCCATGATATATGATGTAAAATATTCTAGGTTCTTAAGGATATATTATAGTTGTAGAAGGTTAGTAGGCATCCTTTTTACCCCTACAAGCTCGATAGCGATCTAGGGATGCATATGCACTGAATCACATTACTTTGAAGAGCCTCATTAGGAAAGATATATAATTTATACTAATAAATCCAAAACACATTAATTTAATATTAATATCAAATATTATACTATTTTATTTAGTGATAAAATCTCCAAAAATATCATTTTTTAGTATGATAATTACTTTGATTAGAGTAAATAGTAGTAGTTTATTACAAGTAAGCATATTTCTTCATGGGTTCGACACTCTACTCTATCACTTTATTACTTAATTTGACACATATACTAGCATATATTAAGTGGGTTTTGTTACTATTTATATTAAAGAAAATCTAAGCATTATTTAGGGGTGATAGAGCCCTAGATTTTAATTCAATTTAAAAATTCACTCCACACAGAATATCCCCCATGAAACTAGTTAAACTATTTATTGCTTTAGAACCTTCCATATAAAATTTCCTTAAAATTTCATAATATACTTAGTCTGACTGAGAAATGTACCATTATCCATTTGCTTCGCTCTAAAACTAAGAAAATATGTCAGCTCACCCATCATGCTCATCTCAAACTCCCTACTCATTATTTCTAAAAAGAATATTACAAAGATGTTAATTTGTCGATCCAAATAATACATCATCCATATATATTTGAATGATGAGTTTATCATCTCCTATTTACTTTAGGAATAGGGTGATATCTACTCTACCCTTAACCAAGGATCTATCTTGGAGAAATATATTAAGCCTTTCATATCATGATACAAGTGCTTGCTTCAACCCATATAAGGCCTTTTTTAGTTTATACAGATGGTTAGGAAATGAGGAATTTTTAAATCTGGGGTGTTGATCTGCATATACATCTTCCTTAATAAGTCCATTTAGAAAGATACTCTGAATATCCATTTGATATTATTTGAAGCCTCTATAACATGCAAAAGCTAATAGAACTCGGATGGATTCTTGTCTAGGTATAGGGGAAAATGTCTCCTCAAAATTAATACATTCAATTTTATTGTACTCCTTAGCCACTAATATAGCCTTATTTCTAACCACTACTCTAGAATCATTAAACATATTTTTGAATACCCACTTGACACCTACTATACTATGGTCCTTAATTCTACTAACCAACTCCCATATATTAGTCCAAACAAATTATTTTAATTAACTCTTCTTACATAGCTAGGATCTGGAATTCATCAAATAAAGCTTCATCTATATTTATCAGTTCTACCATAAAGATGAACGCTGAATGACTAACCTCCTTTCAAACTCCATGCTTAGTTCTAACTCCTATGGAAGGATCTCCCATGAAGATCTCCCTAGGCAATGGATCCAAAGCTTCTTCTCTATCACCTAGAGTAATAGACCCTACTCCTTGGGTAACCTCTACTTCTTTATCTTTTTGTAACCTTGGTTTAATTGATTTATCATATTAATCAAATACAAGATGGGTGGACTCCTCCATAACTATTGTCCTCTTATTAAAGATCTTATAAGCTTTACCTACAAAGGAAAAGCCTAAGAAGACTGCTTCAATAGACTTAGGGTTAAACTTTCTTAGAGGTGATTTACCATTGATGAGAATAAAACATTTACACCTATGGACATGCAAATGAGAAATATTAAGTGTCCTACCCTTAAGTAGCTCAAAAGTTATCTTATTTAATTTGTTCTAATATTCACCCTATTTAAAATATAACAAGCATTATTCACTGCTTCTGCCCAAAAATATATGGGGAGAGAGTATTCAGCTTGAATAGCCCTAGCAGCTTCTACTAAAGTTCAAATTTTCTTTTTAGCTGTCCCATTTTGCTGAGGGGTCCTAGGGGAAGAAAAGTTATGTTCGACTCCTAACTCCTTATAGAAATATTCAAACTTATCATTATCAAATTATCTACCATGATCACTATGGACAGTAGATATCACACATCATAATTTTCCTAGAATCAAAGTGGAGAATATCCTAAATTCCTCAAATAATTCACTTTTATGAGATGAGAATCTAATCTAGGTGAATCTAGAATAATTGTCAACAATGACATACCCAATGGTTTTCTAACCTAAACTGGTTGTACTAACATGCCTAAACAAGTCCATATACAAGATTTCTAATGGTCTAGAGGTGGTGATATCCTTAATAGAATGGAATGATGGTTTGAATTATTTTTCTAATTGGTAGACATCACATAGGTGGTCCTTAGATAAATCTAACTTGGGTATGCCTCTAATTAGGTCTTTTTGAGTTATCTTCTTAAGGGTTTTTATGCTTATGTGACATAGTTGCCTATGCTATAGCCATGATTCATCAACAATAATTTTGAGACAAAAAGTATTTGAATTATCAATATAACCAAAATCAAGAATGTAAACATTATTTATTCTTTTTCCTTCTAAAATAATTTTTCCATTCAAATTAATCATGCATATAGTAGAAAAAAATTTATATCAAAGCCCTTATCACAGAGTAAACAAATAATAAGTAGATTATGTTTTAGTCCATCTACTAATAAAATATTTTCTATAACAAAATTTTTGGAGTTACCAATCATACCTTAACCAAGTACTTTCCTAGTGGTGTTATGTCCAAATGTTACCTTTCCTACTGCCCTGGCCTCCAGCATAATGAATTACTTCAAATATCTAGTTATGTGACGTTAACATCCGTTATCTAGGTACCACAAATTCTTACTAGGATTTTTGTGTGAGCATCCCTACAAAGTCAACAACGGTTAGATTTGTTAACCCAAGTGAATTTTGGCTCCACCTTATGCTTTAATAGACGAGATAAATGCATGCTATGCTATGATGCAAATGACTTTGGCTTCCACACTAGAAGTGTTCTATGATGTATAGTGCAAGTGCGGGTTATGTATCTTATCATGCCACAAGAATAACACCTAACATCTGGGAATGGATTCACTAACCTATGTGAGTGGTAGTGCATCCTTTTAGGTATATGAGATGGATGCTATATTTTGGGTTGTGTCCAATGTGCTAGTATAGGTGGTGTTTTATTAGTTTGAAATGCATGGAGTTTCACTTTTGAAAACTCATTTTGACTCTTATAGATTTCAACTTCAAGTTTAAATGCATGCTCACTAAAGTCTTATTTGTTTGCAAGGGTTTTAAATTCCTTAAATGCATCCTCTATCTCAACATGCTCAGTTTTTAAGGATTCATGAGATTTTTTAATTCAAGATGATTCTTATTTTGTTCATCAAATTCATTAAGTAAAGAACCATGCTCTTTATTTAATGCAATATGTTCAGTACTAAGACTATCATGCTCCTTTTCTAATTCAGAAAACTTTAAATTTAGCATTGCATGCTATTTCTTTAGCTTTTTATATGATTCATGTAATTTTTTAGAAATAACAAATAAATCAATATAGGTAAGCTCACATACCTCTTCCTGGTTAGAGTTAATAACAGAGTTTTCATCCATTAAACACAGATTTATTTCCTCCTCCTCTAGTTCTTATTCTGAAGAGTCTGAAGCTAAATCCGCCTAGAAAGCCTTATGTATTCTTTGCTTCCCCTTTTTGAAACTTGTCTTTTCTTCACCCTTATCCTTATTAGGGTGAGTTTTTAGGTTGGGGCAGTTGGATCATAAGTGTCCTAGCTTCCTACATGAAAAATAGATAGTGTTAGAGGAAACTTTTGTAGTTCTACCTGATTTACCTTTATTACAGTGTTGATAATATCTTTGCTTTCGCTTTAGAAAAATTTTGAATTTCATGTGGAATAACTCATAGTCATGCTATAATATATTCATATGGGACTAATTAACTTCTTTGGTTTCATCATAAGTGAGATTCAGTCTATCATAAATTTCCTTCTCAGTTGTGCATGAAGAAACACATATATAGTCCTCAGACATTAAAGCATAGAAAAAATAATTTTAACATTTTTCATTGACTTATACATATTCTCTTTATTCAAAACTCCATTCATTAAAAGGAATTTCTTCCTTAATACCACTAACAAAATGAGATAGAGGTGTATATTGTTGAAATCTAGGATCCAAAGTATGAGATTTTGATGATATCAAACATTATTAATTAAATTTTCACTTCTCCTAGCATTTGCATTGTATATTCATTTCTATGTAGACTAACATTCTAGGTACATCATACAAAGTTCAAGATCATTCAGGGCTAAAGACTGGGTAGAATAGGATGTGTTGAAAGTGTATCTATTTTTATTTCTTTAATTTATATTTCTTGAGTCTTGTAGTGTAAAAGGTGTATGGATGTATGCTAACTTGGTGACTGTACACACACACACATATGAGCAAGAAAATTAAAGTTTAAATTTTTTTGAACTAATCATACAGTACGATCATGATCATACTATGTACTGTATGATCAATTATTCAAAAAATGATAAAAATGGCTGATTAGCATAATTATTATTTTTTAGACTAATCATACTGTACGATGCCATTCATACAAGATGATCAGTTGAAAATAAGATTTCTGTAACCAATTATAAATTAGGTAATATTTTAAAATCATAATTTTTAACTAATCATATCGTACAATCCAAATCATACTATAAGATTATCTTAAATTATACATAAAATAATCCAATAATTAAGGAATTGAATATGGATTGATTGATCCAATCAGATCATAGTACGATTGAACTAATCATACTGTATGACCTGATCACCTCATAGGATGATAATTAATTGCCAGATATCATACAGGATGAAATCCTATTTGATTGTACTAATTATACTAGAAAATCCATGTTATCGGCCTGGAATATTAGTTCAAGCATATGAACTAACCATACGGGACATTATTTTTCATATAGTGCCGTTCAGATGAATTGAACTAATCAAACTGTATGATCCAAGATAGTATTGTATGATTAGTAGTGGTAGAATTAAAAATTTATGGTTTTTGGACCCCTTTATATTTAAGCTCTCTTAATATACTTTTATATGGTCTTTTGGTTGTTGAGTTTTCTAAGAGAGAGCTATGAGAGATCCTGGAGAGCTTGGAGAAGGAGAAGGAGAGTTTGAGTGTGAGGGAGAAGTAGTGTGAGGGGATTTCACACGGTTGCTCTAAGAAAGCTTCTGCCTTGGTTACTACAAGTGTCTTTCTTGTTTTCTTGGGTGGCTCTAGGAAGAAGAACTTCAAGGC
Organism: Dendrobium chrysotoxum; assembly: GCA_019925795.1. NCBI lineage: Eukaryota > Viridiplantae > Streptophyta > Magnoliopsida > Asparagales > Orchidaceae > Dendrobium > Dendrobium chrysotoxum. Next base: position 58,995,852 of record CM034312.1, read on the forward strand.
TAAAGATCTTCAAGGTTCCATGCCTTATCAGGAGGGTGAAAAGATTCATGTTCTCTACCTTCAGCAAGTGGGTGAAAAAGGACTCCGGTACTCTACTGCACCAAGTTGGTGGATGAGATTTTTGTAAGGGTTCTCTACCTTGCTGTGGAAGATAAAGGAAAGAAACTAAAGATTTAGTGTAATACCTAAAGAGGAGGACTTTGGGGAGTGGACGTAGGTCAATGTTGACTGAACCACTATAAAATCTTGGTGAGCTCATTCTACTTTACCTTAAGCATTTTCATTTTTTTGTATTTTTATTTTCTTGCATACTTGTTACTGTTGCAAATAAGAGAGTTGTTTTATGACATTAACTTTAGTTTTAACTTTTGTTGAAAAAGAAAATTGAAAAATAAAAATAAAGAAAATATTTTTTGTCATCAATATGTGTTAAGAAAATTAATTAAATTAGAGGTAAATTGGTTCTTGTTAAGTTCTTTCGCTTTCACTTGTTATTAGATTGAAGTATTTTTAAAGGGGTAAATTTTTAAAGAACCAATTCACCTGCCCCCCTTTCGGAGTGCCTACGGATAGTTCAACGAGGCTTAACACCTTCCATTGAATCATTCAATTGGTATCTGAGTGGGTCTAAAAATTGTGATTTAAAAGTCCCTGCGAAAAGGCCAAATGACGCATTTATGAAATCAAAATATCGTGGAGGGTTATTCTATAACTCTTCCACCTTTGTTTGATAATATACCATTTAATTTTTGAAAAATTTGTATGTCTACTTTCTTGCAATCTATTGATTTTCACATGTGGTTTTATGCACTTGAAGGTTATTCTGTAAACTTTCATTTTTTAATGTCATCAAAATTGAAGTATTGTTTAATGAATGGAGCAATGAGGATAAATACTTAGCTCAACTGAATGCTAAATATTTAAACTATTTTTTCTATGTGTAAAAATCTGAAGACTATTTAAGAGTCTCTACATGTACTACTGAGAAGAAAAATTGGGAATGATTATGCATTACCTATGAAGGTACTAGTGAAGTAAAATAATATAGGTTGAATATTTTATTGCATGACTATGAACACTTTTAGATAAAATCTAATGAATCTATGTCAGACATACACATTAGATTTATCCAAATAGTGATATCCCTACATGCTCTAGGTAGAGAACTTTCAAACTCTAAGAAAGTTAACAAAATTCTATATTGTCTACGTAGTAACTATGATGCTAAAGTAACTACTATAAGTGAATCCAAGGATTTGAATGTGTATTCTATTGATAACTTGCTTGGCTCACTCATTGCCTACGAGCAAAGCATGAGTCAAAGATTGCTTGATGCAGGTGACAGGAAGAAGGGCAAAGTAGTTGATGAAGATGATGACATTGTACTAATGGCTTGACAATTTAAAAGCTTTTTGAAGAGAAAGTAAAAATGTCATTAGTAATGGAATAAAGGTACATAAGGTAAAATTTATAAAGCTTCATCTAACACCATCTTCTTTGAATGCAAGAAACCATGGCACTTGAGAATAGGCTGCCCTAATCTGAAAACTCACCATACCATGGAAAAGATTGAAAAAAAGGCCAACTTCATAAAGGGGAAGCATTGGACACAAAAGACATTTTGGGCTGACTCCGCCTCAAAATCAACAGAACATTTAGCAAAGGAGGAGGTAACAAACTTGTGTCATATGGATAATGATAATCTTGATCTGTCTAATCAAGATGAGGTATATGAACTTTCATATGATGAATTATTTTAACTTTCTAAAAAACATTTAAGATGCATATAGAAAGCTAAAGAAAATGTATGCTAGTTTGAAGGTAAAGTTTTTGGATTTACAAAAAGAACATCATAGTCTTAGGATTGATCATTCTAATCTAGATAAATAACATGCTTCTTTACTTGATGAATTTGATAATCTAAACAAGAAGTATAATGAATTAACCAAAGGTCATAAATCCTTAAAATCCAAGCAACTTGAACTAGAAGAAGAACCCAAAGAACTAGAAACACTTATAACTAAACTATATCATAATGAGCATGCATTACAATGTGAAGTTAAAATCTTTAATAGAGTAAATAAGTTCTTGAGAGCAAAAATTTATGCACTTCAAAATAATAAACCACAGCCTACATTGAGACAATGGTATAACCCCACATCACTACATGCATTACAAATCCCTAGGAAGACACACAACACCCTAATTAGAGTCTTTCCTAGGTGTTAGATGATACACTTGTGGCATGTTAGGTCACATTGCCGCACTTTCACCATACAATGTAAAACATATTTAGTGTGGAGGCCAAAGTCAAGTGTAACACAGCATAGCATGCATGCAACTCATTTATTAAAGCATAAGGTGGAACCTAAACTCACTTAGGTTCCCAAATTTAACCCTTGATTGACTTTGTAGGGGTTGTATCATAAAAGGCCTAGTGAGAGCATGTGGTACTTGGACAACAAATGCTCATGACACATGACTAGAGATATGAATCCATTCATCATGTTGGAGGCTAAGCAAGAAGGCAAGGTTATACTAGGAGATAATACCACTAGAAAAGTAGTGGGTTCAGGTATGATTCACAACTCTAAAAATTTCATCATTGAAAATGTCTTACTTGTAGATGGACTAAAACATAACCTGCTTAGTACTAGCCAATAATGTGATAAAGGATTTGATATTAAATTTCTATCTACTAAATGTTTGATTAGTTTAAATGGTAAACATATTTTAGAAGGAAAAATGATTAACAATGTTTATATGTTGATTTAAAATATGTTGAATATTTAAATTCTTTATGTTTGAAAACTGTTGCTGATGAATCCTAATGATGGCATAATCAACTATGCCATACAAGCATGAAAACACTAGGAAAGATAATCTAAAAAGACCTAGTTAGAGGCATACCTAAATTAGATTTCTCTAAAGACTATCTTTATGATCCATGCCTACTAGGAATACTAATTAAATATTTACTCCACTCAGTTAAGGACATCACCACCTATAGACCTCTAGAAATCCTTCACATGGCCCTGTTTAGATTGGTTAGAATAGCCAGCTTAGGTGGGAAGACCTATGGGTATGTGATTGTTGATGATTACACAAGAGTTACTAGACTTAGATTTTTATCACATAAGAATGAATTATTTAAAGAATTTAGGACATTCTCCACATGGATATAAAAGAAATTAGGATATGAAATATCTAATATTCATAGTGATCATAGTGGGGAATTTAATAATGAAAAGGTTGAATCTTTTTGTAAGGAGTTAGGGATAGAGTATAATTTTCTACCCCTAGGACCCCTCAGCAGAATGAAATAGCTAAAAGAAAGAATAGAACTTTAGTAGAAGTTATTAGGGCTATATTAGCTAAATATTCTCTCACTAGATACTTTTGGGAAAAAGCAATGAATACTGCTTGTTATGTGTTGAATAGGGTCAATGTTAGATCCAAACTCAATAAGATATCCTATGATCTCCTTAAGGGTAGGACACCCAATCTCTCTCATTTGCACGTCCTTGGGTGTAGATGCTTTGTTCTCATCAATGTTAAATCTCCTCTAGAAAGGTTTGATCCGAAATTTGATGAATGAGTCTTCTTAAGTTATTCATCTTTAGGTAAAGCCTATAAAATTTTTAATAGAAGTCACTCAAGGAATAGAATCTATTGACCTAGAAAATAGAGTAGAGCCTCAAAATCTATTGCCTAGAGATTGGGGATATATATCTAGTCATCCTAGAAAGCTTATCTTAAGAGATCCTTCTATAGGAGTTAGGACTAGATATAGAATTATGGAGGATGTTATTCATTCTACATTCATCTCTAGGATAGAACCCATTAGTATAGATCAAGCCCTATCTGATGAATTTTGGATCTTATCCATGCAAGAAGTGTTAAACCAATTTGTTAGAAATAATGTTAGGGAATTAGTTAGTAGACCTAAGGACCAAAGTGTTATAGGAGCCAACTGGGTATTCAAGAATAAGATGAATGGCTAGGGAGTAGTGAATAGGAATAAGGCTAGGTAAGTAGATAAGGGGTACAATCAAGTAGAAGGGATTGACTTTGAGGAGACCTTTGCCACTATAGCTAGGTTAGAAGCTGTTAGAGTATTTTTAGCTTTTGCTTTCTTTAGATGTTTTAAGTTGTATCATAAGGATGTAAAAAGTTCCTTTTTAAATGAGCTGATTAAGGAAGATGTATATGTAGAACAACCCCTCGGGTTTGAAAATTCAACTTATTATAATCATGATTATAAATTTAAAAAGGTACTATATGAAAGTTCAATAGGGATATTAAGCCCTTGTGAACTAATCCCGAGGCTAACTAGGAGGGGGGGTAAATTGGTAGTTTTAAAAATTCGAGAGCAAAATAATGATTTAAAAAATCTTTTTAAATATTTTAAAACTTTTACAATTATGCGATGATGTGCAGATATTCAATGATAACAGAATAATAATCACAATCACACAATCATCAACAGAAAAGTAAATGCGAAAAATAATCAGAAAGAACACACCAGATTTTATAGTGGTTCAGTCAACTTGACCTACGTCCACTCCCCAGAGCCTCCCCTCCGGGTATTGCACTAACACTAAGTGACTCTCCTTCTACTCCCACAGCAAGGCGGACAAGCCTGTACAAAAACTTCTTTCCATCAACCCGGTGAGGCAGAGAACCTGAACTCCTTTCGCTTCCTCCTAAAGAAGGTAGAGAACCTACACTCCTTTCGCTTTCTCCTGAAGCAGGCAGAGAACCTAGACTTCTTTTGCTTCCTCCTGAAGCAGGTAGAGAACCCAGATCTTCTTATGAACGATTCTCCCACAGAGATACCAACAAGATAAGAGATGATGAATGGAGAAGATGACTCAAATCCTTGCTTGGAGCAACCTTTGTGAATCCCTCACAAACTCCCCCTCATCAGATCATATCTCTCTCCCAAGCTCTCTCTCTTTCTCTCAAGGTTTTCTCTGGAAAGGAAAGTGGCAAAATATTTTTTATGTTGGAAGAAAAATATCTTAAATAGGAGGGCTCAAAAATTACCCTAAATCTTAACCGGTCATCAAAGATCATCTAGGACGATCGATCGATCATTCTGTATGATCAGTTCAAAATCACATGTATCAGCCTTAATGATCTCGATCCTTTGGACGATTAGTAGACAAAATTTATTCAGATCGTCACTTATAATTTCTATGATAGTCCAGGATGATTAGTGTAAATCAGGAATTTCGTCTAGAAGACAGCTCTGGTCATCTAAGGGAACTTGTGCTGGATGATCTCGAAATGACTTGATCGTCCAGGACGATATGTCTATCGTCCCATATGATTAGTTCAAAAATAACAAAATCATCATGCACACAGCTCTGGATGTACAGGTCAGAACATGCTGGATGATTTCAAAATGACTTAATCGTCCAGGATGATATGTCTATTGTCCGGGATGATTAGTTCAATAATGATAAAATTGTCCTACACATAGCTCTGGACGTACATGTGATAGGTACTGGACGGTCAGGATTTTGCATGTATCATCCAGGACGATCTTGCGATCGTTTAGAACGATATGATCGTATCAATCAGATCTTAATTACTTTCCTTAATTACTAGACTAATTTAGGCATGATTGTAATGGATCATCCAGGATGATACACGTATCATCCAGGATGATCAAACCAAATATCTAAATATAAAAACTTGCCTAACTTAATCTAGCGGCTGAGAATTTCTGATTTGAGCCTATCGTCCTGTACGATCATTGGATCATCCAGGACGATTTGCTTAATTAGACAGACTTAACTTTGTCACCCTAATTAGGGTTTCTATTTTCATTGGATCATCCAGGATGATGTGAATATCATCCAGGATGATCTGAACAAAAAAAAATGAACAGAAACTCTAATTCACTAAAACTCTCTCCCTGAGTGTGTGTGTGCAAGGTTACTTAGCTAAGGGATCTTTTACATTACATTTGACTCAATAAAGATGAAAACTGTATATTTGACCTGAATTACAAAATAGACTGACTCGATCTTGGGCTGGCTTGAACTTATAATTGATCCTGCGGACCTGAAAGATTAGACAATCAACCAGAAATAGAAATATTTGCTATCATCAAAATTATAGTCCTTGAAAGCAGATTTGAAACAATCTCCCCCTTTTTGATGATGGCAAACATTTGTTAATAATTTCAAAATTAGTAATTAAACAGCGGGTGAATAATATAAGAATACTGAACTAACCCAAAACACAAGAACTACTACTCCCCCTTTTAACATCTCAAAAAGGGAAAATAATATATAGAAACAGTAAAACTAGTACAAGTCGAACACAAAAAACATCAAAAGGATGAAATCAAAAAGGCCCTTTTTTTAAATCGATCAGCTCCAGTAAATCAAAATTTTCCCTTTGAGTTTCGATTTGAAAAGCTAATAAGAAGAAAATTGACGACGCTGAAATCCAGAAAAGTTAGAAAATTAATTTTCGTAACTCTTACCTCGGTCACCTTACAGGTTCAAATTCCTTTCAAACAAAAGTATAATTCAGAAGAAAAGAAATTAGATTCGAAAAGAGATCATTTCAAGCCTCATTTCAGAAAAATATGTGATATAATAGTATTACAAAATAGGAAATCAGAAATCATGATTTTTTATCTAAAGCTTTTGAAAGTATTAAGTGGCGCATGGATTTTTTTAAGACATTTAAAGATCTGAAAGGAAAGAAAGGTTATTTCTTTGTGGGCTCATTTTGTGCCTCTTTTTCAATTTATTTGGCACTTTGCACATCTTTTAATTTTTGATACACTTTGTGTATCTTTCAATTTGGCGATATTTCACATCTTTTCAGCTTTGGGCTCATTTTATACCTCTTTTTTAATTTATTTGGCGCACTGCGTACCTTTTATAAGCTTGCTTCCTTTCATAATCGTTAAAGAATCTCAACTGTGAAATTACCTTCCAGACATAAGAGTTGACAAAACTCACTCTCTATAGTAAGGAAGAGTAATTCATAAAACAAAAAACATATATCATATGATAAGTGCAATAACTTGATTAAGAAAAATATAATAATGATTCAAAGCTTTGAAAACACTATTCGTATAAGGTAGATTATTATAGGAAGATAAAATAGATCTCTATTTCAAAAACTAAATTTTTAATTTTTAAGAAGATTTTTATCTAAAAGAAACAATACACCATTAATGGAGTTAGAGGAAGAGAAATAATCATCAACATTTCTTCCCTTTAACAGATCCAAAGGAGTCAATCACTGCTTACAAGCTTTCAAATAAATACAAGGCAAAACTCTCAGCCAAAAATCTAGTTTATCAGCAGTAATGAGCAGTGATCTGATTTTGAAGTGAGTAATCAGCAAACAAAATAAGAAGGAAGAAAAACAGACACACAAAAATCAGTAAATGAAAACCAGCAAATGAAAATCAGCAGAAAAATAATAAAATCTGATAAGCAAATCAAATAACTGCAATTAGTAGGAAAAAAGAAATTCTAAAGTAAAATGGACATTCAAAACAAATAAAAACTAAAAATAAAATGAAGAAAATAGAAAAACATCAGAAGTCAGTAATCATTAGATTCATGCATTTATGTCAATCACACTCAATCTGGTCCTCAAAATGCTGAATGAGTCAAAGGCCAATGGTTTAGTAAAGATATCAGCCAGCTGATTTTAAGTTGCTACATGATGTAGCTCAATATCTCCTTTTGTAACATGGTCCCTAATGAAGTGATGCCTTATATCAATGTGTTTGGTTCTAGAATATTGGATGGGATTCTCAGAAATACAGATGGCACTGGTATTATCACATAGAATTGAAATTGTGCCAACAGATAATCCTAAATTTAAAACTTGTTACTTCAACCAAAGGACTTGGGCCACATAACTTCTTAAGGCAATGTACTCAGCTTCAGCAGTGGAAAGTACAACTGAGTTTTATTTTCTACTGGATCAGGAGACTAAAGACTGTCCTATGAATTGATAAGTTCCAGAAGTGCTCTTTCTATCCACCCTACACCCTGCAAAACCAGAATCTAAATATCTAATAATATCAAAAAAGGTGCTATGTCTAGGGTACCAGATTCCTATGTTTGGGGTCCCTAAAAGATATCTAAGAATTCTCTTAACAGCAGTCAGGTGGACTCTTTGGGATCAGCTTGAAACCTAGTACAAAGATAAACACTAAACATAATATCAGGTCGGCTAGCAGTCAGGTAAAGTAGTGATCCAATTATTCCCCTAAACTTCTTCTGATCAACAGATTTTCCATTTGAATCCTTATCTAACTGAGCAGTGGAACTCATGGGAGTATTAATTGGCTTAGCTTGTCCATTTCATATTTCTTCAAGATGTTCTTAGTGTATTTTGATTGATTCAAAAAAGTTTCATCATCCATTTGCCTTATGCTAAACCATGGAAAATAGGATAATTCTCCCCTCATACTCATCTCAAACTTCTTACTCATTGTCTTAGAAAAATCATCACATAAATTTTTATCAGAAGATCCAAAAAATATATCACCAATATAGATTTGGATAATGAGTAGATCATCTCCTACTTTCCTAAGGAAAAGGGTGGTGTCTGTGCTCCCCTTCACAAACTCTCTTTCTAGTAGGAATGTGCTAAGCCTCTCATACCAAGCTCTGGGTGCCTGTTTCAATTCATATAAGGCCTTTTTAATTTGTAAACGTGATTTGGATATTGGGAACTCTCAAAACCTGGGGGTTGCTCTACAAAGACATCCTCTTTTATTACCCCATTTAAAAAGGCACTCTTGACATTCATTTGAAATAGCTTAAATCCCTTATAACAGGCAAAGGCTAGTAGCACCCTAATGGCTTCCAATCTAACTACAGGGGCAAAGGTCTCCTCAAAATTAATCCCTTCAATATGATTGTACCCCTTAGCCAGCAATCTTGCCTTATTCCTAACCCCCACACCAGAATCATTCATCTTATTTTTAAAGACCCACTTGGTTCCCACTACACTTTGATTCCAAGGTCTTTCTACTAACTCTCAAACATCGTTCCTTACAAATTGATTCAATTCCTCTTACATAGCTAAGATCCAAAACTCATTAGAAAGGGCTTGATTCATGTTGGTGGGTTTAGTAATTGAGATAAATGCAAAATATTTTACTTCCTTCCTAAGTCCATGCTTAGTTCTAACACCTTCAGAAGGGTCTCCTAAGATCAGTTCTTTAGGATGACTCGAAGCATATCTCCAATCTCTAGGAAAAGTATTTTTAGGTTCTACCATTTCCTCCAGATTTATATTTTCAACTCCTTGGGTAATCTCTCCTACATCTTCTTCTTCATCAACTCTAGTCTCCTTAGGATCAGATTCATCAAACACCACATGAGTTGTCTCCTCCACCACCAAAGTCCTCTTATTAAACACCCTAAAGGATTTCCCCATACTAGAATAGCCTAAGAACACTCCTTCATTAGATTTAGGGTCAAATTTTCCTAAGGATGATTTCCCACTATTCAGAATGAAAACCTTACAGCCAAAGACATGGAAGTGGGACAAGTTCGGAGTTCTATCCTTAATGATCTCAAAAGGTGTCTTATTCAGATTTGATCTAACATTCACCCTATTCAGCACATAACAAGCAGTGTTCACCGCTTCAGCCCAAAAGTATTTTGGAAGTGAATACTCAGTAACCATAGCTCTAGTGGCTTCCACTAAGGTTCTATTCTTTCTTTCAGCTACCCTGTTCTGTTGGGGGTCATAGGAGCTAAAAAGTTATGGCTAATCCCTTGCTCCTCACAAAATATTCTAAATCGTACATTTTCAAACTCTCCACCATGATCACTATGAATAGTCAAGATCTCACAACCTAACTTTCTTTGAATTTAAGTGGAGAAAGACTTAAATTCATTAAATGACTTAGATTTATGTGATAGAAATTTAATCCAAGTGAACCTCGAGTAATCATCAATAATCACAAATCCATAGACTTTCCCCCATAAGCTGGCAGTGCTAATGGGTCCAAACAAATCCATGTGAAGAACTTCTAAAGGTCTAGAGGTGTTGATGTCTTTAATTGAGTGGAAAGAGGAGTTAACTTGCTTCCCTAATTGACAGGCATCACACAGGTGGTCCTTAGTGAACTTAAGCTTGGGGACACCTCTAACTAAGTCCTTTTGGGTGACTCTCCTAAGGATTTTCATGCTGGCATGACATAATCTTCTGTGCCACAACTAAGACTCATCAGTAGTAGTTTTTAAGCAAATTGAAATATCAGTTTAAAGCAGCATACATCCAACATGTAGACATTATTGATCCTTTGTCCCTGTAAAATAATTTTATCATTTAAGCTTATAATGTAGTAAGTGGGTAGAAACTTGATGTTGTATCCTTTGTCACAAAGTTGATTGATGCTCAGCAAGTTATATTTCAATCCATATATAAGCAAAACATTATCAATAATAAAATTTTTTGAATCACCAATTATACCTTCTCCTACCACCATCCTGGTGATGTTGTCTCTAAGTGTAACCTTACCTCCACCTCTGGTCTCCAGTGAAATGAACTGATTTGCATCTCCAGTCATATGTATTGAGCATCTGCTGTCCAGGTACCACATGCTCTCACGAGACCTTTTGTGAGAGCACACCTACAAAAGCATCAAACATCAAATTTAGGAACCCAAACAAGTTTGGGTTCCTTCTTATGAAAAGAAGAATGTAATACATATGTGCTGTGCTGTGAAGCATATAATTTAGGTCTTCACACCCAATGTGTACTACAGTGAACCGTGTAGGTGTGTGAGATATATCCTAGCATGCCACAAGAAAAATATCTAATACCAGGAAAAGGATTAACTAATCTACGTGGGTAATAGTGCCTCTTCCTAGGTGTGTATGAAACATACTTTGATGATTTTGAAATAGATTCTTCAAAAGGTGGAGGTGCATAAAATTATGCAAAAGTAGGAGGTGTTTTATTTTTCTCAAAAGTATAAGTTTTTAGTCTTAGAAATTCAGTTTCCTTTGTTAGACTTACAATTTCAAACTTCAAATAATGCTCATCACTAGCTAAGTTACATGCCATGGTGTCCAGTTCTTTATAAGCTTTTTCTAAATCAATATGCAATATTTTTAATGACTCATGCTCAACAATTAGTTCAGAATACTTTTTATTCAATTTATTAAACTCACCAAGTAAGGACATGTGATTGCTATCAACTATAGAATGATCCTTAATCATAACATCATGTTCTTTTTATAAATTCAGGAAATCCAATTTCAGGCTGGCATGTGTTTTCTTAAGTTTCCTATACGATGAATAAATTTTCTCAGAAACATTTAGCAATTGATCATATGTTAGCTCACATATATCTTCTTGATCAGACTGACTTGGATGATCATCAACCATCATACATAAATTTGTAGTCTCCTCCTCAGCTTCAGTCTCAGAGGAGTCGGATGCTAAATCTGCCTAGAATGTCTTCTAAATCTGCTTCTTGTCCTTCCCAAACTTGGGTTTCTCCTTACCCTTCTTCTTACTTGGGTGAGCCTTAAGTGCAGGACAATCAACCTTTATATGTCCAAGCTTCTTGCATTCAAAGTAAATAGTATCAGATGAACCTTTAAAATTTTTGCTAGTCTTACCTTTGTTCCATTTCTGAAAGTTCTTATGCTTCTTTCTTAGAAAGCTTTCGAATTGCCTAGTAATTAAGGCAACATCATCGCTATCAGACCTGAAAGAGTCAGTGTTAGTATCATTAGCCTTCAGTGCCACAGTTTTCTCCTTCTTCTTCTCACCTGCATCAATCTGTCTTTGGTTCACTCCTTGCTCGTAAGCAATGAGTGACCCAAGTAAGTTATCAATAGAATAAGTGTTCAAATCTTCAGATTTAGTAATTATAGTTATCTTGGCATCAAAAGAAGAAGGCAAACATCTCAGAATTTTGTTCACTTTTTCATAGTTTGTAAGTTCTCTTCCTAAAGCATGTAAATAAGTGATAATTTGAGTGAACCTAGTATATATTTTAGAAATCGATTCACTAGATTTCATGCAAAAGAGTTCGTAGTCGTGAAGTAAGATGTTCAATCTAGATTGTTTAATCTCAGATGTACCTTCATAAGTAATGCATAATTTATCCCAGATTTTTTTACCAGTAGTGCAAGTAGAAATACGCATGTAATCTTCAGATTTCAGTGCACAGAAAAAATAGTTCAAATATTTAGCATTCAGTTGGGCTAAGTCCCGATCATCAAGAGTCCATTCAGTGAAAGGCAGTTCAGTTTTAACATTATTAACCATTCTAAAAGGTGCTTCATAGCCATCCCTAACAAGCATCCACATGCGATAATTAATTGATTATAAAAAGGTGGACATGTGAGTTTTCCAAAAATCAAAAGGTATGTTATCAAATAATGGTGGTCATGTAATTGAATAACCTTTAGTAGTATTACGATTACCAAAGTTAGCCATGGATTAAAATTTAAAAGTTTTTAAACTTAATTTTTGAATCCCGCTCTGATACCACTTGAAAGTTTGATAGGGATGTTAAGCCCTTGTGAACTAGTCCTGAGGCTAACCAAGAGGGGGGGGGGGGGGTGAATTGGTATTTTTAAAAATTTGAGAGCAAAATAACGATTCAGAAAATCTTTTTGAATGTTTTAAAACTTTTATAGTTATGTGATGATGTGCATATATTCAATGATAACATAATAATAAACACAACCACACAATCATCAACAGAAAAGTAAATGCAAAAAATAATCAGAAAGAACACACCATATTTTATAGTGGTTCAGTCAACTTGACCTACGTCCACTCCCCGGAGCCTCCCCTCTGGGTATTGCACTAACACTAAGTGATTTTCCTTCTACTCCCACAGCAAGGCAGAGAAGCCTGTACAAAAATTCCTTTCCACCAACTCGGTGAGGAAGAGAACCTGAACTCCTTTCGCTTCCTTCTGAAGCAGGCAGAGAACCTAGACTCCTTTCGCTTTCTCCTAAAGCAGGCAGAGAACTTGGACTCCTTTCACTTCCTCCTAAAGCAGGTAGAGAACCCAAATCTTCTTGCGAACGATCCTCCCACAGAGACACCAACAAGACAAGAGATGATGAATGGAGAAGATGACTCAGATCCTTGCTTGGAGCAACCTTGTGAATCCCTCACAAACTCCCCCTCACAGGATCCTCTCTCTCTCCTAAGCTCTCTCTCTTTCTCTCAAGGTTTTCTCTGGAAAGGAAAAAAGTGGCAAAAGATTTTTCTTGTTGAAAGAAAAAAATTTTAAATAGGAGGGCTAAAAAATTGCTCTAAATCTCAACTAGTCATCAAAGATCATCCAGGTCGATCAATCGATCGTCTTGTACGATCAATTTAAAATCACATGTATCAGTCTGGATGATCTGGATCTTCTGAACGATTAGTCGACAAAATTTGTTTAGATCGTCCCATATGATTCTGCGATCGTCTAGGATGATTAGTGTAAATCAGGAATTTCATCTAGAACACAGCTCTGGTCGTCTAGGGGAAAAATATTCTGGAAGATCTCAAAATGAATTGATCGTCCAGGATGATATGTCTATCGTCCCGTATGATTAGTTTAAAAATAACAAAATCATCCTACATACAGCTTTGGACGTACAAGTCAGAACATGATGAACGATTTTAAAATGACTTGATCATCCAGGATGATATGTCTATCATCCTGGATAATTAGTTCAAAAATGACAAAATCATCCTGCACACAGCTCTAGATGGTCAAGATTTTATATGTATAGTCCAGGAAGATCTTGTGATTATCCGGGATGATATGATCGTATCAATCAGATATTAATTACTTTTCTTAATTACTAGACTAATTTAGGCATGATTGTAATGGATCGTCTAGGATGATACACGTATCGTCTGGGATGATCAGACCAAATATCTAAATATAAAAACTTACCTAACTTAATCTAGTGGCTGAGAATTTCTAATTCGAGCCTATCATCCTGTACAATCATAGGATCATCCAGGACAATCTGCTTAATCAGACTGACTTAATTTTATCGCCCTAATTAGGATTTTTATTTTCATTAGATCATCCAAGATGATGTGAATATCGTCCAGGATGATCTGAACAAAAAAATGAACAAAAACTCTAATTCAATAAAACTCTCCCCCTGAGTGTGTGTGCAAGATTACTTAGCTAGGGGATCCTTTACATTACATTTGACTCAATAAAGATGAAAATAGTACATTTGACCTGAATTACAAAACTGATTGACTCGATCTTAGGCTGGCTTGAACTTGTAATTGATCCTGCAGACTTGAAAGATTAGACAATCAACCAGAAACAAAAATATTTGCTATCATCAAAATTATAGTCCATAAAATTAGATTTGCAACACTATATGGATTAAAACAAGCACCTAGAGCTTGGTATGAGAGGCTAAGCACTTTTCCCCAAGATAGATACATTATTAAGGATAGTGTAGACACCACTCTATTTCTAAAGAAATTAAGAGATCATTTACTCATTATTTAAATCAATGCGGATGATGTAATATTTGGATCAACCAATAAATACTTTTGTGATAAATTTTTAAAAATAATGAGTGAAGAATTTAAGATGAGTTTGTTGGGAGAGCTCACTTACTTAGATTTATTATGAAATAAAGGGATGATTGAATTTTCCTTAGTCAGAGTAAGTATATCAAGGATATTCTAAAGAAATATGAGATGGACAAAGCTAATTCTATGAAAACACCCATGAGCTCTGCCATTCAATTAGACAAGGATGAAAATGAAGAATTAAAAGATCAAAAGAAGTATAGGGGGATAATTGGACCACTTCTATATTTAATCGCTAGCAGACCTAATATAATATTTAGCATATGTATTTATTCTATATTTCAAGATGATCCCAAAGAGTCCCATATGACTGTACTTAAGAGATTCTTAGGCATCTTCTAGGAACTCAAAACCTAGGAATATTATATCTTAGATATAGCTCATCCTTTGATATTATAGGGTGTTCATAATCAGACATTACAGGATATAGAATAGATAGAAAAAGCAGCTCTAAAACCTATCTATTTACAGGGAAATCACTAGTATCCTTGTTCAGTAGAATGAAAATTTTTTTAGCTATATCTACTGCTGAGGCAGAATACTTTACAGTAGGAAGTTATGTTGCTCAAGTCTTATGGCTGAAGCAATACTGAACTTAGACTCTCTATTAGTATTATTGTAATTATATGTGATAATTGCCATCTACATCTCTAAAAACCCAATTCAACATTCCTAAACTAAGCATGTAGACTTTAGGCATCATTTCATTAGTGATCATGTAGCCAAGGGAGATATAAAACTGTATCATGTAGCTACTGAAGATTAACTGGCAGACATCTTCACCAAATGACACCTTTTGCTCACTGATGACTATATTAGGTTTTATTGATATTCATGCTTGATTCAGGATGAAATTGAAATAAACAACATATATGCTTTTGTATGTTCAATGTTATTTATTTTGTGATCATTTTTTTATTAT
This sequence comes from Dendrobium chrysotoxum, assembly GCA_019925795.1. Lineage (NCBI taxonomy): Eukaryota > Viridiplantae > Streptophyta > Magnoliopsida > Asparagales > Orchidaceae > Dendrobium > Dendrobium chrysotoxum. Next base: position 59,011,375 of record CM034312.1, read on the forward strand.
TTTTGTGTCACCTAATTGTGCGTATTTTTTGTGAGCTTTAATCATGAGTTTTTTTCCTGATCATTAAAAAAAGTTTTCTCACATCATAATTTATGATTAACATTGTACTATATGATATTCACAAAATTTTGCTTCACCCTCACACAACACATCCAACAGCTCTTATTAATCAATTATTAGTTATCGTACCATACGATTACCTCTTCATAGTGCACGATACATATGGTACTTATTATTGGATAAATTTAATTCGATCAGTATGATATTAAATAATATATTATACTATATAATACACCTGTTTATATGATAGATTAGTCAAAGATCATATAGGCTGATGCCTCTGGATGAGTGTTTCAACCCTGATCATCCAGTATGATAGGACCAACTTTTTGACTGATCAAACCGGTTGAATTAAATTCTTCTGATCATACTATTAGGTATGCATCATATTACACGACATGCCTAAATTCTATTTAAGGAGAGGGATTTCAAGTTTTTCATCCATACCTCTCACCCTTTTCATACCCTTATCCAATGGCTGGAGAAATCATTCTAGGGCTCTCATAAGAAGTTCATCTAGATGTTTGATAGATCCCTAATTCTCTAAAGCACTAGATAAAGAGGCATATCATATCTATAAGGCTACAAGGACCACTCCCTCTAAAATTATCAATCAGGAAGTTTTAAACTTCTAGGTACTACATCTTTTCAGTAGAACCGCACTCTAATTCATTCTCACTCTATCCTTTCCTTTCAACTCTAAACTTCATTATGCATTGTTTTCAAGCCTTTGAATCAATAGTAAGGGCACCTCCCTTTAATACTATGTTAGAAGATGACTGGTAGAAATCATATATGAAGACTTTGATCAAATCTTACATTTTTCTATCACTAGTGAAAAAGTTCACTCCTTAGCCTTTCTACCGAATTATAATTGGATCCATGTTAACATTACTCTTAGGGAGTATTCAATAAATAGTCATATTCCTCATGTTACCACCCTTGTTTAAGATGCTCAGATTATTTAATGTATCCTTAGAAATTCTGTCATTCCTAAGTGATAGGATAAACATCACATCTGTTCTATCCCTTACTACCTACTTTATCATGTCTAAAATTGATTTTAATGCAGTTGATTTGATTATTCACTACATTGAAAACCTCAACTATATTAGGGATCCCTAAAATAAATGAAATCTAAACCTTGTATTAGTTCTACATATAGCCTATGTTCTAGAGTATAAATACAATCTTCAATATCCTACACAACCTGACATCTATTAGTTTACTTTTCAAACAGCTCCTTCCATGTACTTCATATTTATCATCACTATCATACTCATTATGTGGGGGACCCTAAGCCGAAGGAGGCAGAGGGAGGTCCAGCATGTGAGCCTGCTGTAACACCAGCTCCTACTTCCTACTCAGATGATTATTCCTCTATAATAGAGTGACTTGAATGACTAGGGATGCAATCAGTAGCCCAATACCAAGATCCAACTCAACAATGGGCATGGCTACACTCGTAGCATGACTTACTTCAATAGCAACACATCAGCTTCAGTAGTAGCATGAGTTTGATAGAGCCTGGTTCAGTGATGAGTTCTCTATTCTTCATCAATATTTTCAGCCACCCCCAACACCATCTTATCAAGATCCTCCATATCTCTAAGTGATTGATTTTATGTTGTGTTTATAATTATTTTTTGTTATTTTATGTTGTCTCGTTGTGTCTTTTATCCTTATATGTTGTTTTGTTTGTTCCTCCTTTATGGTGATGTCAAAAGGGAGAGTAGTGTTGATAGTGTTGGTTGTAGTTCATTCTTATTTTTAAATAGTTTAGTTTTTTCTTTCTATGTTTGTGTTCATAATGTTACTTATCGTTCATCCATTTAAAAAACTAAAAAAATATAAAATTAAATTTAAAAAAAAATTTATGTTGTTCCCCTTTTTTTTGCAAAAATAAAAATACTAAACCTATTGAGGGGGAGATTAAGAGAAAACATATTGATCTTCTAACTTTAACCAAAAAGGTCTGCCATCATAAAAAAAGGGGAGATCATTTCAATCTTGGATCTAGAGCTTGTGATTTTGATGATAGCAAATATTATTGATTGAATTTTCACTTCTCTTAGTATTTGTATTATATATTTGTTTCTATATAGACTAATATTTCAGGTACATCATACACTATTTAAGATCGGTCAGGGCTCAAGACTGCGTAGCATTGGATGCATTGAAAGAATCTATATTTTTTATTTCTTTAATTTTAAATTTGTTGAGTCATGTGATGTAAGAGGTATATGCTAACTTAGCGACCATACATACACAGGGGAGTGAGAAAATTGAAATTGAAAATTTTCTAAACTAAATGTACCGTATAATCACAATCACATTGTATGATCAATTATTCAGAAAATGATCATAACAGCTAATTTATATAACTTTATTTTTTTAGACTAATTATACTATACGATACCATTCGTACAGGATGATCAATTGAAAATAATATTTCTATTGCCAATTATAAATTAGGCAATATTTTAAAATCATAATTTTAAACTAATCATACCATATGATCCAAATTGTACTATATAATTATATTAAATCTTGCATAATCTAATCCTATAATTAAGGAATTGAATCCGAATTATTTCATCCAATCAGATTATAGCAGATAATCAAACTAATCATACTATAAGACCCGATCTCCTCCTGGGATGATAATTAATCGTCAAATATCATACGGGATGAAATCCTATTCGATTAAACTAATCATATTGGAACCATGTAATCAGATTGGACGATCAATTTAAGTAATTGAACTAATCTTACAGGAAGTTATTGTTCATACAACACTGGTAAGATGAATTAAACTAATCATACTGTATAATTCAAGATCGTACTATACGATTAGTTATGGTATAATTAAAAATTTAGTGTTTTTGGATTCCCTTTATATTTAAGCTCTCTTTATAGACTTTTATGTGGTCTTTTGGCTGTTAAGTTTTCTAAGTGAGAGCAACGAGAGATCTTGGAGAGCTTGGAGAAGGAGAAGGAGAGGTTGTGTGTGAGGGAGAAGTAGTGAGAGGGGATTTCACATGGTTACCCCAACCAAGCTTTTACCTTGGTTCCTCCAAGTAACTTGCTTGTTTTCTTAGGTGGCTCTAAGAAGAAGAACTTCAAGGCCAAAGATCTTCAAGGTTCTCTACCTTCACCATAGGGATAAAAAAGATTCAGGTTCTCTGCCTTTACCAGGTGGGTGAAAATGGATTCCGGTACTCTACGGCACTAGGTTAGTGGAAGAGAATTTTGTAAGGGCTTCTCCATCTTGGTATGGAGTCTAAAGTAGAGACACTAAAGATTTAGTGCAATTCCTAGAGTGGAGAACTGCAGAGAATGGATGTTGGTCAAGGTTAACCGAACCACTATAAAATTCTTGTATGTTTGTTCTACTTTACCTTTTGTATTTTTATTTTTTTGCATTTTTATTTTCTAGCATACTTCTTATTGTTGCAAATCTGAGAGTTGTTTTATAATATGGACTTTAGTTTTAACTCTTGTTGAAAAAGAAAATTGATAAAGAAAAATAAAGAAAAATATTTTTTGTCATTAATATGTTTTAAGGAAATCAATTAAAGTAGAGGTACATAGGTTTTTATTAAGTTATTTTTCTTGCACTTGTTATTAGTTTGAACTATTTTTAAATGGGTAAATTTTTAAAGATCTAATCCAACACCGCACCCCCCTCTTGGTGTGCCTAGGGACAGTTCAATGAGGGTTAACACCCTCCATTGAAAGTTTCAATTGGTATCAGAGCGGGTCTTAGAATTGTGATTTAAAAATCCCTGAGAAAATATTAAATGGCACATTTTGGAAATCAGAATACTGCAGAGGGTTATTCTATAACTCATCCACCTTTGTTTGACAATATAACATTTGAGTTTTGGAAACTTGGCATGTCTACCTTCTTACAATCTACTATTACTTACTCTAAATGCATAAGTTATACTACTAAAATAAAAATGATATTTTTGGAGTTTTTATCACTGTATAATAAGTTGAATAGTTGATACAATATTTAATAAAATATTTTTAATTGATGAATGTAAAATATCATATTTTTTCTAATGAGAGTCTTAATTGTAAGTATGATCCAGAGCATGTGCATCCCCATATCTCTATAGGGCTTGTGTAGGTGAAAAAGATATAAGTTGACCTCTTATAATTAGAATATCTCTTTTAGAACATAGAATATTCAAATATCTTATGTTTAGGCATTCCAACATTCTATCTTAATATTTTTGATTATTCTTGCATTCCTCCATCGAGGCTATACATTATACTAGGTTTTAACTTAACTTATGATCACTATGTGCATTAAAGGAAGAACGAGAGATATTTGAGAACATCATTAAATATTTGAAGTATAAGAGTCTTCATTAGTACTTAATATGCTCTTTACATCATCAATCTAAAATAACAGATCTAGCGAGATATAAAACAAATATCAAGCAAACTCATTTTCATTGTATTCATAAAATAATCAAAATAGAAGAGAAATAGTGAAATATTATCACTAGGTAATATCAAAATTCACATCCCTAGCCTCCCTTAGATTTTACTCTAAGACGGTACTATAGAAGCACACTAAAAAATACTAAGTTTTACACAAGTGACTAAACTCCTCACAAGTAGAACATAACACCTATTTATAGTAAAACACAAAAAAGGTGTCGGACACTATGGTGCTTAAAAGTGTCGCATTGTGGTGCTCAAAAAGTGAACTAGCACCTCGGTGCTAAAATGTTTTCTTCCTGGCAGTGTTTGATGACATGGAATGGTTATCAAGTGAACAGATGCATTTTTCCATTTCAACGATGTATCTCTTGGAAGTTATAACTATAGCGCCATGATGCTATGGAAATTAGAGCGATGTGGTGCTTGAGTTGATAAAAGGGTATAGAGGCATTGAAATGTATGATGCCTCAAATGCTACGGTGATGACTGTGATGCTGCTACAGCACTAACAATTAGAGAGTATGGCACTACAATGTCCAAAAGTGATGCTTTGGAAGTGTTGAATGGAGCATGGTGGCAATGTTTCCTAGCATGACATGACACTACCTGTTCCTTTGTATTATTTGTCATTTTTGAGTTTTTCTACAAAAAATAACTAAATAATATATTTTTACTAAAATTAAAAGATAATAAATAGTATATAATTTACACTTATCAATGATTTAAAAGAGATAAATCTGGGAACTTAAGAAAACTCTAGTCTAATTTCATTAGCTCTTTATTGAGAGAGGACAAGGCAAAAAAAATGATAGAGTTATTAATAGAATTCGAAGACTAATTTTCTTGGAGTTATGAAGAAATGCCTGGGTTATCTCTAAACATAGTAGTTCATAAGCTATAAATTCTACCAAAAATGATTTTGATTAAATAAGCACCTAAAATAATGTGATTTGATATCGAATAATGAGTAATATCTAAAGTTAAAAAATTAATCAATGCAGTAGAAATATCCAACATGGTTTGCTAATATTATTTCAGTTAAAAAGAAGAATGGTCAAATTCATGTTTGTATTAATTTCAAAGATCTAAATAAAGCTTATCCTAGAGATAAGTTTCCACTTCATATACTAGAACATATGGCTAATATTGTTCCTCTCATGTAATATTTTCCTTTATTGGTGCCTCGCATGGATATAATCAAATTAAAATGGCTCCTAAGGATGAAAAATATATAACGTTCAGAACCCTGATAGGAGTCAACTATTATAAAGTTATACCATTCAGATTAGAATGCCAGGGAAACATACTACCAAGCAATGACAAAGATTTTTGATGAACTAATCCACCATCTAGTGGAATGTTATGTTAATGATCTAGTAATTAAAAGTTTCACTAGGGATGACCATTTATATAATCTAATAGTCATTTTCCAAAGATTATGTAGGTATAACCTGAAATTGAATCCGTTGAAGTGTGCTTTTGGTGTCACCTCGGGAAAGTTTTTGGGTTTTGTTGTCCTACATCGAGGAATTGAAGTATATTCTAATAAAATTAAAGCTATAATAGAAATGAAACCACCTAAATGTCTTACCAGGTTAAGATCTTTTCAAGGTCGACAATCATACCTTAAAAGATTTATATCAAATATTTCAGGTAGATATCAGCCATTTTTTGCTTTATCTATAATTCCACAATAGATGCTTTAGCAAAACTAGCTAAATATATGGCCTGTCTTGAAGGCTACATAATTTTAATAGAAGTGAAAGGTCTCCAGGTTATATCGTATATAGACCTTGAATATATAAACATAAAATCTATTATTAAGCTAAAAATTATTTTAGCAATAAAGATGAGGTGTTGGATTGGAGGATACCCTTCATTGAATAACTGCAGGAAAATAAGATCCCTCGTGACTAATTGACTGCTAATCAAATCAAAGAAGATCTTTATCTTATATATTAATCAACGATACTTTATATAGAAGATCATTTGATCAAATGTGGTTAAGGATTTTGAGTAAATCAAGAGCATTAAAGATTATAGAAGAAGTATATACCAGGCTCTATGGCGTGCATCAATTAGGTCCAAAGATGACAATGAAAATTAAAACAATGGGTTATTATTAGACATCTATGATTGATGAATACATGAAACTTGCACATTATTGTCATCAAAGACAAGTGCATGGTGTGGTTCTACATCAACCACCAAATGTATTACACCCAATAGTTACTTCATGGCCTTTTGAAAGCTGGGGTATGGATATTATTGTTGCAAATCTGGTTTTGATGATGACAAACATGTTTCCAGTGTGTTTTGCTTGGCTAATCTGTTTCAGGCACAAAAGACCGCGAGCCACTCAAGCCAACTCAAGATCGGGTTCAAGTGTGTCAAATGTATGATTTTTCTTTTTATTGAGTCAATTGTAATGTAACTGATTCCCTAGCTAAGTAACCTTGCACACACACACTCAGGGAGAGAGATTGAGTGAATTAGAGTTTCTGTTAAAAATTTGTTCAGATCGTCCTGGACGATATCCACATCGTCCTGGACGATCCAGTTAAAACAGAAACCCTAATTAGGGCGACTAAGTTAAGAGGGTCTGATTGAGCCGATCGTCCTGGACGATCTATGGATCGTACGGGATGATATTCCCAAATCAGAAATTCTCAGCCGCCAGATTAAGTTAGGCAAGTTTTATTTTAAGTATTTTGGTCTGATCGTCCCGGCCGATACGTGTATCGTCCTGGACGATTCACTACAATCATGCCTAAATTAGTCTGGTAATTAAGGAAAGCAATTAATGTTTAATTGATACAATCACATCGTCCTGGACGATCGCAGGATCGTCCCGGATGATTGTGATCGTCTTGTGCATTTCAGCTGTACGTCCAGAACTATGTACAGGGCGATTTGGGGCCTTTTTGAACTAATCGTACCGGACGATTACCCTATCGTCCGGGACGATCAAGTCATTTTTTGGTAGTCCAGCAAAGATTTCTCTGGATGACCCGAACTGTCTTCTGGACGATTTCCTTCAATTTGAACTAATCGTCCCGGACGATCGCAGGATCGTACTGGACGATATGAACAACTTTTTCTACTGATCGTCCAGAAGAGCTAGATCGTCCAGGCTGAAACAGCTGAATATGAACTGATCGTACAGGACGATCTACCGATCGTCCTGGACGATCTAGGCCGACAAGTTGAGATTTAGGGCAAATTTTAAGCCCTCCTTTAAAAGAACTTTTTCCTAGATTTGCAAAAATCTTTTGCTGCCTTCCTTCCCTGAGAAATCCTAGAGAGAGAGAGAGTTGGGAGAGAGAGAAGAGATCTTATGAGGGGGAGTTAGTGAGGGATTCACTAAGGTTGCTCCAAGCACGGATCAGAGTCGTCCTCTCCGCTCGTCGTCTGTCGTCTAGTCGGTGTTCTTCGTGGGAGGATCATTCGCAAGAAGATCTGGGTTCTCTGCCCGCTTCAGGAGGAAGCGAAAGGAGTTCATGTGTTCTCTGCCCGCTTCAGGTGGAAGCAAAAGGAGTTCGAAGGTTCTCTGCCTGCTTCAGGAGGAAGCGAAAGGAGGTCAGGTTCTCTGCCTCACCGTGTGGTGAAAAGGAGGTGTTTTGTACAGGCTTCTCCGCCTTGCTGTGGGAGCAAAAGGAGAGTCACTTTCGTTTAGTGCAATACCCGGAGGGGAGGCTCCGGGGAGTGGACGTAGGTCAAGTTGACCGAACCACTATAAAATCTGGTTTGCTTTTCTGATTCAGTTTTGCATTTTACTTTTCAATATAAACTGCTTGGGTGAATATCGTTGGTTGATCTTTTCGTTATTGTTTACGTATTTCCACTGCTAAGTATCGAAAAGATTTTCATAGTTATCATGAAATTTTTAAATAACCAATTCACCCCCCCCTCTTTGTTAGCCTCGGGACTAGTTCACTAGGGCTTAACATCCCTTTCGAACTTTCAATTATTGGTTCAACTGATCCTCCATCCTATAGGTCATAGGTTTATCTTAGCAGCTACATATTACTTCTCAAAAGGGGTAGAGGTAGTTCCCTTAAAAGAATTCAAAGCTTATCACATTCAAAACTTTTTCAAAGACCATGCCGTGTACAGATTTAGTATTCCTCATTGAATCATATCTAATAATGGTCCATCATTCAAAAGAACTAAGATAAATAATTTCGCTAAGCATCATAACATTGATTGGAGATACTCAACAATCTATTTTCCTCGAGAAAATAGATTAGCTAAGACCTTCAACAAAATATTGGTCCAAATTCTAAGGAAAAAATGGAAGATAATAAATGTCAATGGAATGAAAAGTTGGGAGAGGATTTATAGTCATAGATAACCACATATAAAACTCCTACTTAGTTTACATCATTTACTCTAGTATTTGGAGTAGAGGCTATTCTCACTTTCAAGGTATAGTTTCCTCAACTACGTATAGCTATCAATTATAAGATCACTGAAGAGTAGAATGCAAAACTAAGACTAGAAGAACTCAAAGGTTTAGAAGTGAAGCATTTATAGGCTCAACATAACCTTGAGTTATATAAATCAAGCATGATTCAAGCACACAAAAAGTTGGTTTGCCCAAGATTTTTCCAAGTAAGATATTTGGTTTTAGTTTTGCAAAGAAACATTTTAGCCCATCGAAAGATAGGTGGTAAATTTGAACTAACTTGGGTATATCCATTTGTGATAGAGAAAGTATATCAAGATAGATCTTATCAGTTGCTTGAGCATAAATGAGATCGTCGAATGTTACTTATAAATGAGCAATATCTCAAATAGTATTTTGGTAGATAGTTTTACAAGAAAAAAATTTGCCATTATTTTTTTATAGTGCTTAAATGTGTTGAAATTTTTAAATAAAACTAGGTCTAAAGAATAAGACTGGGTCCAAAGTTTATAAGTTTTAGATTCCCTAGGTATCATTAAATTACATTCTTAATTAAATGGCACAAATCCCTTAATGGTATCCTTTTTTTATTCTAATATGTTGACCATTTAAATTTTCTCATTTGAGAGTCACCTCTCTTTTGAATTCCATTTCCCTTAAAATTAGTTATTATATATAAGCCCATTTTCATGGCATCATATATGCATCATTGAACATGTTAGCAGTGGAGCAAGCCCTTCGTAACAACATCCTAACATAATTGAACCTACTAATGGCGGAGTAAGCCCCTCATGGCACCATCCTAGTATCATTTAACATGTAGGTGGTGTAGCAAGCCCCTCATGGTACCATCTTGGCATCATTGAACCTATTAGTGGTGGAGAAAGCCCTTTGTGGCACCATCCTAACGTCATTGAACCTATTAGTGGTGGAGCAAGCCCCAAGTGACACCATACTAGTATCATTCAACCTCTTAGTGGTGGAGCAATCCTCTTATGGCACAATCCTAGCATTATTGAATTTGTTAGTGGTGGAGTAAGACCTTTATGGCACCATCCCAACATCATTGAACCTACTAGTGGTAGAGCAAGCCCCTTGTGGCACCATCCTTGTTGCGAGTCGAGCTTACAAGTTTATATTTTTGATGATAATAAATATTATGACCACATCTTTATATCTCATAGTATTTTCATTCTATATTTGTTTGTGTGTATACTAATATTTCAGGAACATCATGCACCATCTAATGAAGAATCAGAGCTCAAGATTAGGTAGAATAGGTTATGCTGTAAAGAGTTTGTAATATTCACTGATGCACTTTTTAATTTCTTGAGTTGAGTCTTATAAAGGTGTTTTCTAGCTTGGTGATCATGCACACACAAACTCAAGGGAGTGAGATCTAGTCAAAACTAAAAGTTTAATTTTTAAACTAATTGCACTGGATGATTTCTATCATCCAAGATGATCAGCTCTCTGAACAAATCATACTGGATGATTTATATCTTCTAGGATGATCCTTTATGATCTTGAAAAACAGCCGCCAATGATAATTTAGGCAAGCATTGAAGATTTAAATTATGTTCTAATCATCCTAGATGATCTAAATCATCCTAGACGATCTATAAAAATCATGCCTAAATGAATCCTGTGATTAGTCAATCAAATCTGCTTAATTTAATATTATGATCATACTAGACGATCACACAATCATCCTAGACGATCTTAGAATCATCCTAGATGGTCTGTACAAATTTGAACATATCATCCAGGTGATCATCCTGGACTATCAGGTCAAATTCTATACATTATCTTGGATGATCCTTCAGTCATATTGGATGATTCTTGGCAGCTGAGTTGAGTTTTTAGGGTTTTCTGAAGCCCTATTTTAAGCACATCATCTTGGATGATCCTGCGATCGTCTTGGATGATCTTTACCATTAGAATAGATTTTCTAAGGTTTTTGAAGCCCTCTATTTAAGATTTCTCAAGGCATTTGGTAAGTGTCTTTGGTAGCCATTGAGGCTTCATTTTTTTGGAGAAAACTTAAAGAGAGATCCTTGAAAGGGAAAGAGGAAATGGTGGAGTTTGAGAGAGGGAGAAGATCCTTGGAGGGGATTTCAAGGGAGTGTGGAGAGGATTTCACATGGTTGCTCCGGTAAGCTTGCACCTTAGTACCATCAGATTCAAGGTTTATCTTGAGGGAAGTTTTGGGAAGAAGAAGATCTCTTTGGTGTCAAAGGACCAGGTTCTCTGTCTTCACCAAGAGGGTGAAAAAGGATTCCAGATTCTCTGCCTCACCATGAGGGTGAAAAGAATTTCAGGTTCTTTGCCGCACCAGGGGAGGAAACTTGAGAATATTAAACCTAATGATATTTAATACCTTAGGTTCCAATTTCACCCAATTTGGAGCCCATCAGGTCAGCAAATTAAACAAGTCAAAATTCAACCCTTTAATAAATCTAAAAAATTCAAAAAATATAATAAATCAAGATTAAATCCAAAAAATATAAATAATACCTCTAACTAACTAGAATTAAACCCTTGATGTATGAAAAATAAAAGCCCTTTGAGTGGACATCAAATTTAAGCTTAATTTAATTTTAAGTGAAATTGAATAATTAATTAATTTAATTAATTAAAAATTCCAAAAATTTCTCAAACACTTTGAAATCTCTTCTTAGGTTATTCCTAACCTTTGGAGTTGATTTCAATGAGTTGGGAGTTCATTTGGAGCAAAATTAATAAAATGACCTTAATTAAACTAATTAAATAATTCAATAAATACTCAAAACTTTAAAAAATCACAACTAATTCAAGAAAACTCCAAATTGAGTAAACGCAAAGGCATTTAACTTCAATTAAGGTCTATTATTTATCAAAAATATCAAACCATCAAAAATTAATCAAAATTAAAAAGTCAACTATTTGGTCAAACTTAAGTCAAAATCAAGTCAAAACTTCAAACCTTCATAATAAAATATAGAAAAATCCAAATCTAACATACTTATAGTCTAACTGATTGTATTAAAGTATAATATTTTTAAAAAAATGCTAACTTTTCAAAAAATATTCTTAATCAAAAAGTTAACTTTTAACCCCTTAATTAATTGATTAAAATAATCCAGAAAATTCTAAAATTTGATAATTTATTTCAAATTTCAAAAAATATTAATTTAATTTTTAAATCACTCAATCAACCCCTTAATAAATAATAAACACTCAACAGATGAAGTTTTTAGGATTGACTACTCCGGGCTGAGGGGTTATGTGTCATAAGGAGGCTTTGTTCCTTGATCCTGGTGGCACAACGCCATGAATGGATTCAATAAAATGTAAAAATTTAATTCTAATTAATTAATGATTATTTAAATAAATTTAAAAATTCTTAATTCAAATACATTAACCTGGTTTTTAGGTTTGACTACTCCGGGCTACGGGGCTACATATCCTAAGGAGGCTTTGTTCCTCGAGCCTGGTGGCATAATGCTACGAATCGGTTAATGGAAAAATTAAATAAATTAAATCTTAAAATTCAGCAACTAATCAAACTTATTTAAAATTCAATAACTTTCAAACTTAAACCAAATCAAATCATTTAACTATACTGGTTACCACTAGGTAACCCAGGCCTACGAGACTTTTAAATTAGTCCCAAGGAAGGTGAAATAAACTTCACAACCTTAGTAAGCAACAAAGGTGGTATCCAAAAAATAAGCTAAGAGAATCATAGTTTAAGTTTTAGCATTTTAATATTTTGAGATTTATTTTAGGATAGATTTTAATTATTGAAGTTAATTAATGAATGTTTATTTAGAGTCTTTTGATTAGTCACTAAAACTTTCAATTCAATACACATTTATCTTCCTAAAAGGAGTCAAGCAAGGTGTGTGGAAGCTTCAAATGGCTAAGTATTTTATTAATGAATTTATAATGGTTATTTAGGTTAAATAATAAGTGCCATTGTTTATACCTGGGCTATGAGGTTTAGTTCACCCTCCTTGGGGCTAAGCTAATAGCCATATGAGCCCAGATTACCCAAAAATTATCTATTAATTTTAGTTTGATTGTTAGTTGGTGATTTTTAATTAATTAAATTTATTTTTTTTTGGGAAAATTAGGGGCAAACATGCCTAATTTTCATTAAAATAATAGAAGGAATTACAGAAATTCGATAGTTGTAAGAACAACAAGAAAAGCTTACAACCATGATAGAAAACTAGACAAAACTAAAAAAAAGTCAACAAAAAGATATTAAAGAAAATAAGACCCAAAAATCCTAAAGCTACCCATACAAAAGCAACCCATCAATAGTGAAAATAACCAGCTATTCAGCCAACTACGAACCCAAACAACTAGCAACTAAAACACAAGCAATAAACTAGCATCCAAAAAAACTAGCAAAAACTAAGCCCTTCTAAAAAAAGAGCCAAAAATAACCAGCAGCCTCAACAAGAGCAGTAATCCAAATCAACTAAGGACAATCCACAATCCTGCAAGCCAAAACCAAGCCTAGAGAATCTCCTCAACCTGCATCAGCTAAGAACTAAGCCCTTCTCAAAGAAGAGCCAAAAATTAACTAGCAACCTTAATAAGAGTAGTAGTTCATATCCACAAAGGATAATCTATAGTCCTGCTAGCCAAACCCAATTCCATGGAATCTCTTCAACCTATCAAAAGAAAAGAAAAAATAACCAGCAACAAGCCAAAAAATACTAGCCAAAATAAACACCAAAGCCACCCTAACAACTAGCCAGGCCAAACTAACCATGCCAAGCAACCAGCGCAAAACCCTGAGTAACCAGCTCAAAAAGGATAAAAGAAGATAATTAGTAGCCTAATCAACAACAAACCAAAACAACCAGCATCCAAAACACAAGCAATAAACCTCAACAAGTGCAACAAACCATATCCACTTAATTAAATTTATTGATTTCTAATTTATAAAGTTTATAATTTTACACCTACATCCCATCAATTAGTTTATAGCTTTATCACAATGGGCATGAGGATCAAAGCTTCCTTAGGAAATATAGCCTGCATCTCAAGTTATGCCATCCTATAAACTTTATTGAGAAAGTGGCTGGTATGAAAATTGATTTAAGTTAATGAGTTGGTTAGGTTCCGAGTATTTGAGATTTAATTGAATTTATGAATTTTCTTTGATTATTTTATTTGATAAACTAACCAAATTTTGACTTTTTTATTTACAATCATTTTTAGAACTTTTATATTTTTATAAACACTAGACCTAAAGATGAGTCCAATGCCTTTGAGTTTATGTAATTTGGAGTTCTCTGTAAGTAGTTTTGATTTTTGCATGTTTAAAATATTTTAACAAATTATTTAATTCAAGTAATTAGGGGATTTCTAATTTTTGAACCAAATCAACTCCAAACATCTTAAAATCTTCCCCAAATGTTACTAATGGATCCTAGGGATAATTATAAGTGTGTAAAATTATTTTGAAATTTTTTACTATTTTAAATTATTTAATTTAATGTATTATTTAATATTCTTAATTTTTAAATTAATTTTTATTTTGACTAAACTTTATGGGGCTTTTAAATTTTTTTGTTAAGATCTTAATCTTAAGCAATTTAACACTTAATTTATATTTTTGTATTTAATTTGGATCAATTATGAATTAAAGAAAAATCTTAGGTCAATTATGAGTGTCAAGCTTGGGTTCACTAATTGATCGATCAAATGAACTTTAAATCCAATGAAATTTAAAACACATGTTCACTAAAACATGTGCTCTAATCCCATTAAATTTGAAGTTATCAAAGCCTTCCTAAGTTTCATATTTTGTCCCCAAAGGTAAATATATCTATACCTTTGGAGATTTAATTAAAGAAATCTACTATTTAGATTTCGACAAAATTAGGGGCCTTCTAACTTTTAAACTAATATGCACAAAACAGAAAAATTAAGACCAAATTCTAAGTGGTGTGTGAGTTATGAATTTCTAAAATTTTGGGATAAAATGTGACCCAGAACTTTGAAATTTTAATTCACTAAATTCCCTTGAACACAAAGGCACAGAAAATTAGGACATGTAGGAAACACACCTTATTATTCCTAGTCAAAATTTAAGCTCAATGGACCATTAGTTAGGGAGTAATTTAAAAAATTCAGTTTACAACCAAACTCAAATTACTCACTAATCACTAGTCTAAATAATTTGAAATTAATTTTAAAATAAAATTGGGCTTAAGATAGTTCTAATAAGCTCAAGAATATCAAATTTGGGTTAGAAATAGTTTTATAGTGAATTTTTAAAGTTTTAATGAATTTTTAGAATTATTTTTGCATTTATTTTAAAATGGCAACAGTGATAACAAATTATTGCATAGTGGCACAATAATTGGTGGAGGATGGTGACACGTGTTTGCTCCATACATCACATAATTTTACTTATATGCGTCAGTAAGGATCATGACCATCAGATCCCGCATGGTATGAATGGAGCACAGAGATTGTGCAATATTAGCCATTAGATGGATCTTGCATGGGAAGGGTCAGACCACATAATTACTCTAGCTTTATCTGATATATTCATTTGAAATGAATGGCTTAGTTCAGCCTAGGCCCATGCAAGAAAAAATGAAGGTTTTTGAAAAAATATCATATCGCTTTGCACATAAATCCAAATGCCATAAAACTCACGGGGGAGATTAAACAAATCTAGAAAAAGGGTTTAGATGTGTTTGGAAGCTTTAAAAAGCACATTTTGTAAAGCTATTTATTTTTTAAGGAAAATATTTACCTCAATCTAATGGATAGATTCTCTGGCTTTTGGCTCTATAGACTCGTTGGGAAGTCCTCCACAACTTCTTTAAAGACTCCAAGCTCTGATTTCCACTGGATCAGAAGTTGTTTGTGTTTGAAGGCTTTCTATCTCTATTCTCTAGTTATTATCTCTCTCCTCTCAAATGGAGATTTTTTTGAGTTATGGAAGGCTGGGAAAGGCTTGGGGGATCTTGGAAAGTTGTTTGGAGCTTAGATGAAAAAGAATAATGTCTTGAGAGGCTGTAGATTAGAAATATAACTTCTTCCACTTTTTGGGATTCTTTTCCCTAATTTAAGCCATGGAGCCTTCACCAAGAGCTGAAATTTGTTTGAAGGCATCTCTCGATGTTTGCCACATGGCTAGTATTGTTTGGGGATAGCCCTTTTTTGGTATGTGAAGAATAATGCAAGGATAAGTGATGTGGAAAGAGGGATTTTGGAGTTTTTTTGCATATGGTGCAAAATTGAGCCAATGGGCTTCTTAAGGAAGGTGAAGAGGAGCTTCAAGAACTTATTTGAAATATTTATAATAACCAATTTGTGATGAGTTGTTATTGGGTCCAAAAATTTGGGTTTTGGAGGGTTTGGGTTAGCCCAATTGGTTGACCCAGGTCAACCCATGGGTTGGGCTTGGTGGGTTTGATGTAATGGGTCAAGGAACACCTAGTACATCTATTGGTTCAATTTAAATTTACAAGGATGTAGGTTTGGCCCAAAAACTACTTTTCATTCACTTGGTTCAACAAATTATCTAAACTAGGTTGGCCCATGGGATAAAGCTTTTTTAAGGAGACTCATGGTGACCCCATGGACTATCCCCATGAGTATGGTTCATTGATTTAGTCAAAATCTTTGGATTTGAATTTTTAAAGCATTTAGGTGTATGTTGGTCAACTCATGAGTTGAATTGGTCAATCAAGTTTAACTTGGGTTCAAGGTGGAGTCAAATCAATTTTAAATGACATTTTTAATTTTTTGGAAGTAGTTTTAAGGTTTGGTGCGATTTCCATGAATGAAATGTAATTTTAAAGCCTTGAGTCTTTTGGTCAACCTAGGTTGACTTAGTTAACCAAGCTTGACCATGGGTTGCATTAAGGTTCAGTGCACTCAAAGTCATATTTGGGATATGTTAAATGAGATTTTAAGGTTTGATTAGAATAAGCCATGTAGAGTTTATTAAAAAAAAAATAGATTTTAGGATGTTTCAGGGTTCAAGGGCTTCATGGTCAACCATAGTCCACCAAGAATTCAAAATTGGTTCCATGCATCATGACAGTGATTATGAACATGACCAATAATTTTGGGGAGCTTTCCTAGGTGATTTTCCACAAGTGTATGGCCCTGTTTTGTAGGCTATAAATATTTGAAGGTTTTGTGGCCTTTAGAAAAGAATTTGGTTTTGAGGGCTAGAAGGATCAAAATTCTACTAAATTGATATGGTTGACCCAAAAGACATGCCTAATCAATATGCAACTGGCTGATTATGAATCAAAAGTCATTTGGTAGGGTTTTAAAGGATTTGTCTTTTTCCCAAAAAATTGTTTTACTAAGGGATTTTAGATTTGGATTTCAATAATTGATTTAAGATTTTAGATTTTAAACTATATTTTGATTTGGATTGATTTGCGATTAAATTTGATTTGATGTTCTTGACCTCATACAAAAATAAGGTCAACAAACTTGCAAGCAACCTTTTTGAAAAAAAAAAGTAATTCATCATATGTGCAATCACATACTTGATCGATGTCTGAATCACTATGCTATCTTTCTCCATTAAACAAAAGTTGATGACCTCTTCCTCTACATCTATCTCAAATGACCCAGAAATTTAATTGGCCTAGAAGGCCTTTCAGGCTCTCATCTTTCTCTTCTTTGCACTTCCCTTATCCTCAAATTTTTTCTTTCATTGGTTAGCTCTTGAGGTTTGGCCAGCCAGACTTTAGATGATATTTCTTCTTAAACTTAAAGCAAATAATGTAAGTTGAAATCTTATTTAATATGTTATTCTTATCTTTTCATTTCTCATTGTGACATATGTGCTTGATTTTGAGGAATTTTTTTAACTGGCTCATTATTACTGCTATATCCTCTTTTTTATCTC
The DNA here is from genome assembly GCA_019925795.1 of Dendrobium chrysotoxum. NCBI lineage: Eukaryota > Viridiplantae > Streptophyta > Magnoliopsida > Asparagales > Orchidaceae > Dendrobium > Dendrobium chrysotoxum. The sequence continues at coordinate 59,029,197 of CM034312.1, forward strand.
CTTCAAAATTATTGTAGTTTGAATAATTTACATTCAGCACAATCATCTTCTCTTTTCTTTTCTCACATGTATCTATAATTCTTTGGGAAAATTTTACTCATGTGCAATTAATGAACACAACAAATTATTAATAGAATAAGCATTTGAATCCATAGATTCAGATATCACTGTCACCTTGGCATCTCAAGATTCAGTCAGACATTTAAGAATCTTCTTAACCTTTTTAGCTTTTGAAATCTCTTTACTAAGTTTTTATAATGATATTATAATAATAATAAAATGACTATACATATTAGTCATAGTTTCACTAGGTTGCATGCTAAACATTTATAATCTTGAATTAAAATATTGAATCTTGATTGTTTAACTTCATTTATTCCTTCATATGTAATATACAACCTATTCCATATTTCTTTTCCATTTATGCAAGTGGATTCATGCATATAGTCTTCAAATTTGAGTGCACAAAAGAAATAATTTAAATATTTAGCATTTAATAACGTAAGGTCTCTATCCTCAAGACTCCATTCTATAAAAGGTATTTCAATAGTAGTGTCATTCACAATTTTATAAGTTGATGAATATCCAATTTGAATTAAATGCCACATATAATAATTAATTAACTATACAAAAGAAAGCATTCTAATTTTATAAAAATTAAAAGGAATATTTTAAAATTATCATTGTTGGGTAACAAAGTTTCCATCCAAAGTATTCCTATTACCAAATTGAGTCATGTCAGTTTCTACTTGAGGTGATTAAACCAAAACCCACTCTAATACTACATGAACGTATCGTAGCATAACCAAGAGGGGGTGGGGTGAATTAATAATTAATAAAATACTTTAATTAAAGAATAATATAATGTTCAGCACAAAGTAATTTTAAAAAAAATAATATAACTTTATATTAGAAAGTGCTGAAAATAATATTTTTTTGTATTAATAAAACTAATTGAGATTAATTTGAAATTAGTTCAAAATAAATATTTTGATTAATATAAATCTTATGAATTTTTTTTAAATATTTCCTGAATACAATCATAGTAGTTTAAAAAGATAGATCATGAAATTTAAGAACTTGTAATAAATAAAGTGCATAAAAGCAAAAGAAAATGTAAATCAATATTTTTGTAGTGGTTCAGCAACTTGACCTACATTGACTCCCAAAGTTCCTCCTTTTTTAGAATTACACTAGTAAATGCACCTTCTATACTCAGCAAGTTAATGAAGCCATTCTTCATTCCTAGTTGGAGAATAACCTTTACAAGCTCTTCCTCCCAATAAGTGTAGATTCTCTCATTCTACTTCTCACAATGGTAAAGATGTCACTCTCTCCTTCTACCCCTCACAATGGTAGAGAAGTTGCTCCCTCCTTCTTCTTCTCAAAATGGCGGAGATGCTACTCCCCAAGCTTTTCCAACTAGTCATAAGTCTTTTACCAAAAGACTTCTTCCCCAGAGCTCCAACTTACAACTTGGAAGACCAAGGTGCTTGATAGTGGGAATCTCATGTGAAATCTCTTAAATAACCCTTGAATCCCTCAAGGAATTGTTGCAAATTTGGGCCCAAGTATTATGATTTTGATTATAACAAACATTATTTTTTCTTTATTACTATTATTATTACATATCTATTTTGTTTGCCCTGCTCACTAACCTTTCAGGTCCACAAGCTCACTTGCAATGCCAATCAGCTCAAGATCGAGTAGACTAGGGTTGAGTCTGTCTATAATTTAAATTTTAATATACTTTTTATCTTTCTTGAGTCAAGTCATGTAACTGGTGGATCCCAAGCTAAGTAACCTTACACACACACACTCAAGGGGATGAGTTAGTGAGTTAGAAAAAAATTTCTATATTTTGAACTAATCGTATAGTATGCTATATATCTTACTAAATGATTAGTTATACAAAAAACCCTAATTAAGGCACCCATTTTTAAGTAAGATGAATTAACTAATCAAACTGGATAATTCAGAGCGTATAGGATGATTAGTTATAGACATGAAAAACAGTCGCCAATAGCAATTTAGGTAATTTCCTAATAACAAATTTTACTCTAATCGTACAGTACGATCTATATCGTACTGGATAATTTATGACAATCATGCCTAAATTGATCTGGTGATTAGGAGACTAATTATGGTTAGATTATTCAATCAGATTATACAGGATGATCTACGGTAATCGTATAGGATGATCTATGATATTTCATGGGATGATCCCCCATCGTACAAGAGGAAAACTATAATTTTCTTCTAATCATACAGGAGATCGTATTGGATATCCCGAGGGATATGCAGGATGATATTTAAATTGTTAGTCATCATCCCATATCGTACTAGATGATCAATACAGTATTTTGAACTAATCATCCTTGACGATCGCAAAATTGTGTTGGCTTATCTGTACAAACACTTCAAAGGATCGTACAAGGCAATGCTGATCGTATTAGCTGAAATGGCTATTTTATACAAATTGTATAGGATAATTTGAGGATCATACTGGCGATCAAAAGTCCCATGTTGGAAATTTAGGGCTTCTTTGGAGGCTCTCTATTTAAGCTCTCATATTGTCCTTGAATTAAATCTTTTGCTGTGGAGTTGATCTGAGAGAGTGCTTAGAGAAGGAAGAGAGAGAGCTTGGGAGAGAGAGAAATCCTTGTGAGGGGGAGTTATGAGTGATTCAAAAGGTTGCTCCAAGTAAGGTTTCCACGTCTTCTTTAAGCTACTTTTTTGGTTCCTTGGTGGCTCTATGGAAGACTTTCATCAGCATCATATCCAGGTTCTTTGCCTACTCCAGGAGGGAGTAAAATGATTTGAAGGTTCTCTGCTTATTCCAGGAGAGAGTAAAAGAATTTCTAGGTTCTCTACCTACTCTAAGAGAAAGTAAAAGGATTCAAGGTACTCTACCTCACTGGGTCAATGGAAAGATTTTGCAAGGGCTTCTCTGCCTTACTGTGGGGGCAAAAGGAGAGACACTAATTTTAGTATAATGCCTGTAAAAGAGGTTTTCAAGGAGTGGACGTAGGTCAAGTTGACTGAACCACTATAATTCTAGTGTGTTCTTTCTATTTACTTTTCCATAATTAATTTTTGCATTTTTTTGTGATTTGTTCTATATTTGATATCTCTGATTTTTATTAGTATGAAATTGATCTATTTTCTCATTAAGTGGTTTTAATTTTTCAATTGTTAAAGAATTTTTTAAAATAACTAATTCACCCTCCTCCTAGTTAGCCTCGGGCCAGTTCTCAGAGGTTTGACAACCTTCACAAACTTTCAAGTGGTATCAGAGCGAGATTCATAAATTAAGTTTTAGAGAAATTTTGAAAAATGATCAATGCCTAAATTTAGAAATCATAACACTATGGAAGGATATTTAATCACACGACCACCTTTTTTAATAATATTCCTTTTAATTTTTGGAAAATTTGCATGTCTACTTTCTTACAATCAATTGATTATCGCATGTGGATATTAGTTCAAAAAGGATATTCTGCACCCTTCATATTAGTAAATGGCTTTAAAACTAAAATATCATTTTTTGAATGGAGTACAGATGATAGAGATTTAGCCCAACTTAATGCTAAAAGTTTAATTATTTTTCTGTGCTTTAAAATTTGAAGATTATATACGTGTTTCTACTTATTCAACTGGAAAAGAAATTTAGGATAAACTCTGTATAACATATGAAGGAACAAAGGAAGTGAAATAATCTAGGCTAAATATTCATCTTTTTGATTATGAACTTTTTGCATGAAACCTAGTGAATCTATTTTTTAAATATATACTAGGTTTACTAAGATTGTTACTTTCATATATGCCTTTGGAAGAGGGCTTACAAATTATGAAAAAGTTAACAAAATTCTTTGCAATTTACCTTCTTCCTATGATGCAAAAATCACTGCCGTTATTGAATCTAAAGATCTGAATGTTTATTCCATGATAACTTACTTGGGTCACTCATTGCCTATACGTAAGGAGTGAGTTAAAGGCAGCTTGATGCAGGTGAAAAGAGAAAGGAGAAAATTGTAGCCTTAAAGGCTAATGATTTTAATAGTGATACTTCTGGATTAGAAAATGATGACATTATATTGATGACTCGACAATTCAAAAGCTTCTTAAAGAAAAAAAGCAAAAGTGTCATCAACAATGGAATAAAGGTAAAAATATTAAAAATTCTATAATTTCCTTTAATGTCATATGTTTTGAATTTAGGAAGCCAGGGCACTTGAAGTCTAATTTCCTAAGTCTTAAAGCTCACCCAAGTAAGGAGAAGGGTGAGGAAAAAGAAAATTTTATAAAGGGGAAGAAAAGGACTCAGAAGGCTTTCTAGGAAGACTTAGCTTCAGAGTCATCTAAAACTAAAGAAGAAGAGGAGGTAACTAACCTATTCTTAATGACAGATGATCATCTTGATCATTCTGATCAAGAGGAGGTATGTGAGCTTACCTATGATCACTTATTTGAAGTTTCTAAAAAAATTCATACTACATATAGGAAGCTTAAAAAATCACATGCTAGCCTTAAATCTGACTTTTCAATTCTACAGAAAGAGCATGAATGCCTAAGGAAAGATCATTCCACTCTGGATAGTAATCACATGGCTTTATTAGATGAATTTGATATTTTAAACAAGAAGCATTCTGAATTAACAGATAAATATGACTCCTTGAAAACATTGTATATTGAATTAAGAAATGAAAGGAATTAGAAACTCTTGCATGTAAATTATATGGAAGTAAGCATACATTAAAAGTAGAAATTTTAATTCTTAAAAGTGTAAATAAATTTTTACATGCTGAATTAACTGCTTTTAAGGAAAATAAAAAACCACCTTCACTTAAAGAGTTTCAAAAACCATCATTAAAGCATGCATCATTTGAACCTAGGAAGAGGCACCATAACCCAAATAGATTAGTAAACCCTTTTCTGGAGTTAGATGTTTTTCCTATGGCATGCTAGGACATATCTCCCACACTTGCACTATTCACTATATAACACATTTGGTGTGGAGACCAAAATTTCAAAATTTATAGCATATCAAGCATGTATTTCATTCTTCTTTCCATAAGATAAAACCCAAATTTGTTTAGGTTCCCAAATCTAACATCTGATGATTTTGTAGGGGTGCTCTCATAAAAGGCCATATGAGAGCATGTGGTACCTAGACAGTGGATGTTCAAGGTACATGACTGGAGATGTAAATTAATTCATTTCGCTGGAGGCCAGGGCAAGAGCCAATGTGACATGTAGAGATAACACCACTAGGAGAGTGGTGGGCTCAGGTAGAATTGGAAACTCAAAAAATTTCATCATTAAAAATATTTTACTAGTAGATGACTTAAAATATAATCTGCTTAGCATAAGCCAACTCTATGATAAAGGCTTCATCATCAAATTCTTATCTACCAGCTATGTTATAAGATTAAATGATAACACTATTTTGTAGGGAAGGAGAATCAATAATATTTACATGCTTGATTTAAATTGAATCAAATCTGATACTGCTCTTTACTTAAAAATAATTACTAATGAATCATGGTTATGGCATAGAAGATTATGTCATGCAAGCATTAAAAGCCATAAAAAAATCACCCAAAAAGATTTAGTGAGAGGAATTCCCAAACTAAAGTTCACTTAGGACCACCTATGTGATGCTTGTCAATTAAGGAAATAAGTCAAATCCTCCTTACACTCAATCAAAGACATTAACACTAGTAAACCCTTAGAAGTCCTTCACATGGATCTCTTTGGACCTGTCAGCACTATAAGCCTAGGAGGGAAAGTCTTTAGGTATGTGATTGTTGTTGATTATTTGAGGTATACTTAGGTTAGATTCCTATCACATAAAAGTGAATCATTCAAGGAGTTTAGGTCTTTTTCCACTTAGATTTAGAAGAAACTAGTTTGTGAAATTTTAACCATTCATAGTGACCACGGTGGATATTTTGATAATAAAAATTTTGAATCTTACTATACGAAGTAAGGGATAGATCATAATTTTTAGCTTCTAGGATCCCTCAGTAGAACGGGATAGCTAAAAGAAAGAACAGGACCCTGATAGAAGCTGCTAGGCCATGCTAGTTGAATACTCACTTCCTAAATACTTCTCGGCAGAAGCGATGAATATAGCCTATTATATTCTGAATAGGGTAAATGTTAGATCCAAGCTGAATAAGATACCCTATGAAATCTTTAAGGGTAGGACACCCAACCTCTCTTACCTTCATGTCTTTGGATGTAAAGTATTCATTTTGAATAATGGGAAGTCTTAACTAGGACTATTTGACCCAAAATTTGATAGAATATTCCTAGGTTACTCAAATATTAAAAAATCTTATAGTGTTTTTAATAAAAGGATGTTTATAGTATAAGAGACCACTCATGTGGTTTGATGAATATGATATTTCTAGAGAGTCCAGGGTGGAAGAAGGAGAAGTAGTAGAAATTACCCATGGAGTAGAATCTGCAAATCTTGAGGAAAGGGCAGAACCTAAAAATACACTACATAAAGAATGGAGATATTCTTCAATTCATCCTAAAGAACTGATCTTAGGAGACCCATCTGAAGGTGTTAAAACTAAGCATGGACTTTAAAAAGAAGTAAACCACTCTGCCTTCATCTCAATGATTGTACCCACTAATATAAATCAAGCTTATCTAATAAATTCTGGATCCTAACCATACAAGAAGAGTTAAATCAATTTGTGAGAAATGATGTTTGGGAACTAGTTGAAAGACCTAAGGACTAGAGTATTATTGGAATTAAATGAGTTTTTAAAAATAAAAGGAATAATTCTGGTGTAGTGGTAAGAAATAAAGTAATATTGGTGGCTAAGGGGTATAACTAAATAAAAGGAATTGACCTTGAAGAGACCTTTACCCCTCTAGCTAGATTAGAAGCTATTAGGATACTACTAGCCTTTACTTATTTTAAGGGATTCAAACTGCATCAAATGCATATCAAAAGTGACTTTCTAAATAATGTAATAAAAGAACATGTGTATTTGAATAACCCCCATACTTTAAAAATTCATAATTTCCTAATCATGTGTTCAAATTAAAAAAGGTGTTATATGGACTTAAACAAGTGCCCAGAGTATGGTATGAAAGGCTAAGAACATTCCTACTCGAAAGAACCTTTGTTAAGGGGACCATAGACACCACCCTATTTCTAAAAAAGGTAGGAGATGAACTACTTATTATCCAAATTTATGTTGATGATATTTTGTTTGGATCCTCTAATAAAAGCCTTTGTGATGAATTTTCAAAAATAAGGAGTAAGGAGTTTGTAATGAGTATGATAGGAGAACTGACCTACTTTCTTGGATTTAGCATAAGGTAGAAGGATGATGGAACTTTCCTTTATCAATCAAAATACATTAAGAATATCCTTTAAAAAATATGAAATAGATAAAGCTAAGCTAATCAACACTCGCATGAGCTCCACTGTTCAATCAGATAAAGAGTCAAATGAAAAATTTCTTGATAAAAAGAAATACGGAGGAATAATTGGATCACTACTTTACTTGACTGCTAGTAGACCTGATATTAGGTTTAGTGTCTATCTCTATACTAGATTTGAGGTTGATCCAAAAGAGTCCCACTTAATTACTGTTAAGAGAATTCTTATATATCTCTTATTAACCTAAGACTTAGAAATCTGGTATCCTAAGCATAGCACCTCCTTTGAAATCATCGCATATTCCGACTCTGATTTTGCAAGATGCTGAGTTGATAGGAAAGCACTTCTATAATATATCAATTCATTGGACATTCCTTAGTCTCCTGGTCTAATAAAAAATAGAACTCAACTGCACTATACACTATTAAAGTTAATACATAGCCTTAGGAAGTTGTGTAGCCCAAGTCCTTTGGTTAAAGCAATAAATTCTAGATTTAGGATTACCTGTAGGCACAATTTCAATCCTATGTGATAATACTAGTGAATGTTTGTGAGGGTTATGAGACCGTATAGAACTAGCTCGAGGCTAACTAAGAGGGGGGATAATTGGTGTTTTAAAATATTCTTAAACAAAAAGAAAAATCTTTTTATCCCCTTTGAATATTTTAAAAGCAAACAACTTATGCAGAAGCATATAATAAAATCAGAGATTTTAAAAACAACAATTCATAGAAAAGTGCAAAAATAAAATGCTGAATAAGTAATAAGAAAGAACACATCAAATTTTATAGTGGTTCGATCAAACTTGACCTACATCCATTCCTTAAAACTTCCTTTTTAGGTATTGCACTAATCAGTTAGTGTCTTTCCTTTTGCCCCCATAGCAAAGAGGAGAAGCCATTATAAAATCTTTTCATCTATCTGGTGAGGAAGAGAACCTTGAATCTTTTTTCACCCTCCTAGTGAAGGCAGAGAACCCAAAATCTTTTTACTCCCACTTGGAGTTGGCAGTAAGCCACAAATCCTTTTACTTCTACCTCGAGTAGGAAGAGAACCTTGATTTGATGCTGAAGATCATCTCCACAGAGTAATCAAGGAACCAAGGATGAAGCTTAAAGAAGATGATCTAATCCTTGCTTGGAGCAACCTTTATGAAATCTCTCACAAACTCTCCCTCACAAGAGTCTCTCTCTCTCTCTCCCCCAAACTCTCCTTCTCCTTCTCTAAGCTCTCCTAGGTTAGAACAATAGCAAAAGATTTCTTTGTAGCAAATAAGAGAACTTAAATAGGAGGCTTCCAAAAATATCCCTAATTTTCAATTTAGCAGTGAAGATCATCCAGAATGATTCAATTATCATCCTATACGATTAGTATAAAATAGGCCTTTCAGTTAGTACGATCAGTATTGCCTGTACGATCAGTTCATGTATTTGAAAGAATCATCCCATAAGATCATTTGATCATCCTGGATGATTAGTTCACTAGTGTCTATTAATCATCTAGTATAATGTATGGTTAATATTTATCATCCCATGAAGTAGACGGGTCATCTAGTATCAAGTAGAGGTATCATCCAGGATGAATAGTTAAAAAATTATAGTTTTCATCCTGTATGATGGGTGATTGTTAATTATCATACCATGCAATGATCTGATCATACAGTACCATCATCTCTGATCATCTTGTATAATTTAATTGATTAATTTAACTATATTTAATCCCCTAATCATGGGATCAATTTTGGCATGATTGTCATAAATCATCAAGGATGATGTTTATCATCCAGTATGATTAGAATAGAATCTAAAAAATAAAATATTACCAAAATATGATTAGCAGCTATTTTTCACAAACTATACTGATCGTCTTATATGATATGAATTATCCAAAATGAATAGTTAAGCAAACTTAATTTCTAGGGATGCCCTAATTAGGGTTTTTATTTTTAACTAATCGTCTTGGTTGATTTAAAATTGTCATGTATGATATGATCAAAAAATAGAAAAATCTCTAACTCACCAAATTACTCCCACTGAGTGTGTATGTGCAAGGTTACTTAGCCTCAGGATCCATCACAGGACATTTGACTCAAGAAACGGTAAAAGATGCATTGGAACTGAAATTATAGACTGACTCAATCCTAGTCTACCTGATTTTGAGCTGATTGATGTTCCAAGTGAAATTATGGACCTGAAAGGTTAGTGAACAGGGCAAATCAAAATAGATATATAAGAATAGCAGTAGTAAAGAAATAGTAATGTTTATTATCATCAAAATCACTATACTTTGTCTAAGATTTGTAATAATGTCCCCCTTTTTGATGATGGCAAACATTATTATAAAAAATTTTCAAAGCCAATTTTTTTTTATTTGTGTTCCTTTTTTTTAAATGAGATAAAAAAATAGAATAGAAATAGAACAAAGCAAATTCCACTAAAATATAAGCAAATGACATATAAAACAACATACTACTCGCCCTTTTGACATCCCAAAAAGGAGGAAAAAGGAAAACACTAATAAGAATAAAGAATAAAAAGAAAGATGAGTACAAACACAGAAACAAAAATACTAACAAAGTAGAAAGAAGAACTCTGATCAGAAGGACTTTAAAATAAAAATAAAAACACATAAAAATAATACAAAAACAAAATAAAACCAGTCGTAAATCAAAATGAAAAATTTTTTTTAATTAATCAATCTCTAGTAGATAAATTTTCCTTAATTTTAGATTTAAAAACCCATAAGAATGAATTGACAATGATGAAATCTAGAAAGGTTAGAAAATTAAGTTTGTAAACCCTACCTCGGACACCTTACAGATTACAGTTCCTTTTAAACAAAAATCTAATTCAGAAAAAAAAATTAGATAAGAAAAGTGATATTTTCAAACTTCATTCCAGAAAAAATATCTGACAAAATTGTATTACAAATTAACAAATCAGAAATCATGATTTTCAATCTCAAGTGTCTAAAAATATTAAGTGGCACATGAATTCTTCTAAGATTTTTAAAGATTTGAAACAGAAGAAAGCTTATTTCTTTGTGGGCTCATTTTATGCCTCTTTTTTAGTTATTTGGCACACTTTACGCATCTTTTAATTTTTGATACACTTTGTATATCTTGCAATTAATTGGTGAACATTACGCATCCTTTCAATATTGGGCTCATTTTGTGTCTCTTTTTATTTCTTTTGCTAGCTTGCTTTCTTTTATAACCTTTAAAGACTCTCAGTTGTGAGATTCTCTTTCAGATATAAGAGAAGAAAACTCACTCTCTAATATTAGGAGTAAACAACAAAATAGAACTATATTCATATGATAAATGCAACCACCAGATTAAGAAAACTTGAACATGATTCATTGATTTGGAACATTATTCATATGAGATAGATTACTATAGGAAGATAAAAGAGATCTAAATTTCAAAGTCCAACTTTTAATTTTGAAATAAATTCTGATTCAAAAAGAAATATATATCATTAAGGGAGTTAGAGGAAGATCAACAATCATCAATGTTTCTTCCTTTAATTGATTTAGAGGAGTCAATCGCTACTTATAAGCTTCTAAACAAAAACAAGGCAAAAATCTCATTTAAAAAGGAAGTTCATCAGTAAAAGTGAGCAGTGATATAATTCTTAAAGCACTGAAGAAAGAATAACAGGAAATTACAAATATAAAATAAAAACACATAAAAAAAATAAATAAATCAAACAAAATAATAAGAATAGAAACATAAACTGAAAATATCATTTTCACGCATGAATATCTATCACACCTAATATGGTTATTAAAGTGCTGAATGTTTCAAAGGCCAGTGGTTTTGTAATGATATATGCAAGTTGGTTCTCAATGGCTATATGGTGTAGCTCTGTCTCATTTGGTAATATGGTCTCTAATGAAATGGTGCCTGATATCGATGTGTTTGGTCCTGGAGTGTTATTTTAGATTCTTTGAAATGTAGATGGCACTAGTGTTATCACATAAGATTGAAATTATGCCTATAGGTAATCCTAAATCTAGAATTTATTATTTTAACCAAAGGACTTGGGCCACAAAACTTCCTAAGGTAATATATTCAGCTTCAGTAGTGGATGGTACAACTGAATTTTATTTTCTACTGGACCAGAAGACTAAGGATTGTCCTATGAATTGACATATCCCAAAAGTGCTCTTTTTATCAACCCTGCATCCTACAAAATCTAAATCAGAATATCCTATGATTTTGAAGGAAGTGCTATGCCTAGGATACTGAATTCCTAAGTCTTGGGTCCCTAAGAGATATCTAAAAATTCTCTTAGCAACAGTCAAGTGGGACTCTTTTGGATCAACCTAAAATCTAGCATAGAGACAAACACTAAACATAATATCAGGTCTGTTAGCAGTCAAGTAAAGAAGTGATCCAATAATTCATTTGTATTTCTTTTGATCAACAGATTTTCCATTTGAATCCTTATCTAACTGAACCGTGGAGCTCATGAGAGTGTTGATTGGCTTAGCTTTATTCTTCTCATATTTTTTAAGGATGTCCTTAATGTATTTTGACTGACTAAAGAAAGTTCCATCATCCTTCTGCCTTATACTAAAATAAAGAAAGTAAGTCAGAAATCATACTCATTTCAAACTCCTTACTCATTGTTTTTAAAAATTTATCTCATAGATTTTTATTAGAAGATCCAAATAGAATATCATCAATATAGATTTGGACAATCAGTAATTCATCTCCTATCTTTTTCAAAAATAGGGTGGTGTCTACGCTCCCCTTAACAAAGGATCTTTCAAGTAGAAAATTGCTTAATTTTTCATACCATGCCTTGGGTGCTCATTTTAGTCCATATAAAGCCTTTTTTAATTTGAACACATGATTAGGAAATTGTGAATTTTCAATGCCTAGGGGTTGTTTAATATACACATCTTCTTTTATTACCCCATTTAGAATGGCACTCTTGACATCCATTTGGTATAGTTTGAACCTCTTAAAATAGGCAAAGGCTAGTAGCACCTTAATGACTTCTAATCTAGCTACAGGGGCAAAGATTTCTTTAAAGTCAATCCCTTCTATCTGATTATACCCCTTAGCTATAAATCTTGCTTTATTTCTCAACATAACACTAGAATCATTCATTTTATTTTTGAAAACCCATTTAGTTCCAACCACACTCTAGTCCTTATGTCTTTCAACTAACTCCCAAACATCATTTCTCACAAATTGATTTAATTCTTCTTGTATGGCTAGAATCCAAAATTCATCAGATAGGGCTGGATTTAGGTTGGTGGGTTCAGTTATTGAAATGAAGATAGAGTAGTTTACTTCTTTTCTTAGGCCATGACAAGTTCTAACACCTTCAAATGGGGTCTCCTATGATTTATTCTTTAGGATGACTTGAATAATATCTCCATTCTCTAAGCAGTATGTTTTCAGGTTCTACCCTTTCCTCTAGATTTATAGATTCTAATCCTTGGGTGACTTCTACAACCTCTTCTTTTTCTACCCTAGACCCTATAGAATTATCAAATTCATCAAATACAACATGAGTGGTCTCCTCAACTATCAGTGTTCTTTTATTGAAGACTTTATAAGATTTCTCAACACTTAAGTAACCTAGGAACACTCCTTCATCAAATTTTGGGTCAAACTTTCTTAGTTGAGACTTCCTACTATTTGGAATGAACACTTTACATCTAAAGAAATGGAGGTGAGAGAGGTTGGGTGTCCTACCCTTTAGGATTTCATAGGGTTTCTTATTCACCTTGGATCTAAGATTAACCTTATTCAAAATATAACGGGCTATATTTACTGCTTTTGCCCAAAAATATAAGTATTCAGCTAACATGGCTCTAGCGGCTTCTACCAGGGTCCTATTCTTCCTTTCAGCCACCTCATTTTGCTGATGGGTCTTAGGAGCTGAAATATTATGATCTATGCCTTGCTCCTTATAGAAAGATTCAAATTTCTCATTTTCAAATTCTCCACCGTGGTCACTATGAATAGTTACAATTTTACAACCTAGTTTCCTCTAAATCCAAGTGGAGAAAGATCTAAATTCCTCAAATGATTCACTCTTATGTGAAAGGAATCTAACCAAGGTGAACCTCAAATAATTGTCAACAATCACATACCCAAAGACTTTCCCTCCTAGGGTTGATGTGCTGATAGGTCCAAAGAGATCCATGTGAAGGACTTTTAAGGGTCTTCTAATTCTAATATCTTTGATTGAGGGGACAAAGGATTTGACTTATTTTCCTAACTGATAGGCATCACACAGGTGGTCCTTAGTGAACTCTAGCTTGGGTATTCCTCTCACTAAGTCTTTTCGTGTGATCTTCCTAAGGCCTTTCATGCTTGCATGACACAATCTCCTATGCCACAACAAAGATTCATCAGTAATTATTTTTAAGCATATAGCAGTATGAGCTTTAAAGTAATTTAGATCAAGCATATAAGCATAATTGATCCTTTTTCCCTACAAAATAATATTATCATTTAATCTTATAATGTAGTTGGTTGGTAGAAATTTTATGCTAAAGCCTTTATCACAGTGCTGACTGATGTTGAGCAGATTATATTTTAAGCCATCTACAAGTAAAATATTTTTAATGATAAATTTTTTTGAATTACTAATTATACCTAAGCCCACCACTATCTTGGTGGTGCTATCTCCAAGTGTTACATTACCCTTGTTGATCTTATTTTTATATGAGGTCATTAGGATCCAACCTAGGTTCCAGATCAATCTAGGCCCTAAGATCCAGTCAAATCTTAGGATCAATCTAATCTCCAGACCTATCCTAGACCTTAGGATTTCTAGAAACCAAGATTCCTCTAGATCCTAGACCTTAGGATTTCTAGATCCTAAGATTTTTTTAGACCCCAGTCCCTAGGATCTACTCTAGACCCTAGGATTCTTCTAAGCTGATCTAGACTCTAAGATCTATATCTAAACCCTATGATTCCTTTATATCAATCCAAATTTCAATTCAATCTAGACTTAATTCAACTCCAAAAGTTTAAACCCAAAATCTAGATCAAATCCAGATTTCCAGACTCAAATCCAAGGCCAAATGTCTAAGTCCTGAAAGCCTTTTCTAGTAAATCTTTAAACACTTCAAAACCTACTCAAATGACCTCTGATTTAGGGTCTGTCAGTTGCATACTGATGTGACATATTTTTAGAGGCAACCTTCAAAATTTGAGCTCATTCTGAGGTCTCTAACCCCAGAAATTGGAATGATTTCCAAAGGCTATAAAACCATTAAATATTTATAGGCTATGCCATTGGACCTTCCACCCAGTGGATTTTGACCTTGGAGCTTTCTCTAAAGCCTCCAATCACTTCCAGATCCTTGATTATGATTAATTGAATAATAAACTATATTTTGTTGGACTCATTTTGACCTCCACTTGACTAGAGTCCCAAATAACCAAAATACCCCTATGGGGTGTGAATGGTCACTTTGGACTAAATGAGCTCCAAAATCAAATACAACCACTTCTAGCAAGTTTCAAATATCAAACCAAATCTATTAGACCCAAAACCAGCCCCTGGGTTAACCTGGTTGATTAAGTCAACCTAAGTTGACCAAGAAGGCCCTTAAAAGTTCAAATAGGTCATTTTGACCAAATGACCTCCCCAGACTTGGGACCACCTCCATTAGTTTCCAAATGTTACTTCAAATCTGTTGAGCCCATTCCCAGACCCTGGACCCACCTAGTTGACCAAGTCAACCAAGGTTGACCAATTAAACCCAAGCTTCCATATTTTGAATCAAGCCCTAGATCAACCTCAAATCCTTTCAAACCTCTCTAATCAATTGCCTCAATGATTTGGACTTGACTGGACACTTAACCCAGTCAATAGTTGACCAAGTCAACTAAGACCCATGTCTAGCTCAATTTGACCTATTTGGGTCAAAATCACTTCAATTATCTAAACTCAAGCTCTCTAAATCTCAAACCCTCAAGCTCATATCAAATAAAGATTCAAATATATTCAAATATGTTTGAAATCAAATTAGCTTGATTTAACTTAGTCAAATCTTATTCTATAGTCAAACCCTTCATTATACACACCCTTTCATTCAAATTCAAATCTTCTTACTCTAAGGAACCTCAATTCCTTTGAACTTCACTTAAATCAGCACTTGATATTACCCCACATGCCACCTAAGCAATCATATTGACTGTTGACTAGTCAACAAGTCATTAAAACTCCTTGAAATGGCCAAATCCCTTAGCTTGAGCTAACCCACTCCACCTTAAAACCCTTCAAGCCATTCTAATTAGCTCCTTAAGCCCCTCCCTGTTATGATTTGAGTAAATATGTTCATTCAAGTGAATTCTAATCCAAGTTATGTTTTGATAATTACAAAAGCTTATTGTTTGTTTTATTGTTCTCCTAACAAATATTTGAGTTTTTATTGTGTACTAAAGTATTTTTCAGGAAATTCACACTCCAGATTGCTGAAGACATCAAGTTCATTTATTCACTATAAATAAAGTTTGTAAATTTTACTTTTCTTGAGTCTGAGAGAGTGTGATTATAAGTTGGATAACTGTGCATACACACACAATGGGGGAGTAAAAACTTAATTTTTTAAACTGATCCTACAGTACGATTTGTATATCATACGGGATGATCTGTAGTATATGTCCTCCATATCAAACCCATATGGCAAGAAATTTTTCTAAGTTAAGTTCATACAGTACGAATTACTATTTGTGCATGTGTTTTTGCTGTACGAACGGCTCTAACTTGCCTTCGTCCAAGGGTTCGTACGGGACGAACTGATCATACGAAGCGCTCTAACTTGATCGTCCAAGGGTTCATCCGGGATGAGATGTTCGTACGAAGTGCTCTGACTTGAACATCCAAGGCTTCATCCGGGATGAGATGTTTGTACAAAGTGCTCTTACTTGATCGTCCAGGATGAGATGTTCGTACGAAGCACTCTAACTTGATCGTCAAAGGGTTCATTTGGGATGAAATGTTCGTACGAAGCACTCTGACTTGATCGTCTAGAGGTTCATACGGGATGAAATGTTCGTACGAATGGCTCTGACTTGTTCGTCTCATGGTTCATACGGGACGGATCGTTCAATGTTTTGAACTATTCATAAAGTATGATATTCGATCGTACGGGATGATCGGCACAAATTAAACTTGAATTTTTTAGTTTTTGGACGGTTTTTCTTGTCCCAAGTATATAAATGACTTGAAACTGACTGAAGAAATGATCCTTCTGTGAAAATACTTTTGGAGAGTGAAAGGGAGAGTTATTGGGAGAGTGTTTGGGAGTGAGGGTTGAGAAATCTTTGAAGAGAAAATGGTGAAGGGATTCACAAGGTTATCCAATTATGAGGATTTCTTTATTTTTTCTTCTAGCATCTTCCTACCTTCCTTGGAGACTTTTGTAAGAGTTTTTTTTGCGAGGATTCCAGTTCTCTGCCGTCACTTAGAGGGTGCAAAAGGATGTCGATTCTCTGCCGTCACTTGGAGGGTGAAAAAGGACTCCGGTTCTCTGCCATCACTTGGAGGGTAAAAAAGGATGACAGTTCTCTGCTGCACTTGGAGAGTGTAAAAGGATGTTTGGTTCTCTGCCTTCATCAGGAGGGTGAAAAAGGATGACGGTTCTCTGCCGCACTGGGTTGGTGGAAGAGAGTTTGTAAAGGCTTCTCCGCCTTGCTATGGGGGCTAAAGGAGAGTCACTGGAGTTTAGTGTAATACCTAGAGAAGGAGTCTTTAGGGAGTGGATGTAGGTCGTGTTTGACTGAACCACTATAAATTCTGGTATTTTCTGTTCTTATTTTTACTTTTCTGCATTTTTCTTTTTCTGTATTTTATTTTATTTCTGTGGTTGAAATTCTGTGATTTAAAGAAAGTGAAAAATTAACTCTGTTCGTATTATACGAAGTCAAATCATATTATTTGATTTACTTAAAAATTTTCCAAAATTCTAAGAGTATTTTTTAAAAGGACCAATTCACTCCCCCCCCCTTCTTGGTTAGCTTAGGGACATGAGCAATAGGTCTAACAACCTATTCACATTTTTAAGTGGTATCAGAGCCAATTTCAAAAATTATTGTTTAAAATACTTTTTAAAATTCTATCATGGCTAATTTTAGAAATAGAAATACTTTAGAAGGTTACTCGATCACTAGACCACCTTTGTTTGACAATATCCCATTTGATTTTTAGAAAACTCGCATGTCTACATTTCTATAATCTCTTGATTATCGCATGTGGATGTTAGTACATGAAGGTTATACAGAACCTACTAGAATTATAGAAGGAATTTGAGTTCAAACACCTTTTTCCGAATGGACTGTAGAAGGATATGAGCTAGCTCAATTAAATGCTAAGTGTTTAAATAGTTTCTTTTGTGCTTAAAAATCAGAAGATTACATGCGTGTTTCAACTTGTAAATCAGGAAAAGAAATTTGGGATAAGCTTTGTATTACTTATGAAGGTACAAATGAAGTGAAGAAAACTAGGTTGAAAATTCTCTTACAGGACTATGAACTATTTCGTATGAAACTGAATGAATCAATTTCAGACATGTATACACGTTTTACTCACATAGCCAATTCATTACATACTTTAGGTAGGGAGTTAACTAATATAGAAAAAGTTAACAAGATACTTCATTGCTTACCTACTACATATGATACAAAGATAACTACAATAACAGAATCTAAAGATTTAAATATTATTCTATTGACAATCTTCTGGGATCACTAATTGCTTATGAGCAATCTGTGACTGAAAGAAAGATTAATGCAGGTGAGAAGCGAAAGGAGAAGAACATAGCTTTGAAGGTGGACGATTCAGAAAGTGATCAGTCACTACTTGAGGATGAAGAGGATATCGCCTTGATGACATGGCAATTTAGAAGTTTCCTAAAATGGAAGCAGAGAAGATGCCAACAATGGAACAAAGGTAAGTTCCAAAATAATGTTAAGGCTTCTAATGATGTTATTTGCTATGAGTGGAGGAAGCTAGGACACATAAAGACAGATTACCTCAATCTCAAGGGAAATCTTAGCAAGGAGAAGGTCGAGGAGAAACCAAAGGAAATAAGGGATAAAAAGAGACTTCAATGAGCTTTTTGGGCGGACTCAGCTTCAGATTCCTCAGAACCTACACCAGAAGAGGAAGTCACAAATTTGTGCTTAATGGCTAATAATCTTTATCAATCAGATCAAAAAGAGGTATGTGACTTAAGTTATGAAGAATTGTTTGAAGTTTCTGAACACATACATACAACATATAGGAAACTCAAAAAACTGCATGTTAAATTAAATTTGGATTATTTAGAGTTGCAGAAAGAATATGAGATCCTTAGGAAAGATCATGCATTAATTGATAGCAACCACATGACTTTGTTGGATGAGTTTGATGATTTAAACAAACAGCATAATCTTTTAAAATCATCTCACACTGAACTTGAAAATGATTTTAAGATTTATATGAATGAATTGGATACTAGAGAGCATGATTTGAAGATTGACAATTCAATTCTAGAAAGTGCTAATGCTTATCTTAAAGTTCAGTTAAAAGTACTTAAAGAAAATAGAAATCCACCTAAACTTGAAGATTTTCATGAATCCTACTACAAGACCACTGGTTCAAAATCTAAGAAGAAAATTTTCAGAAAGAATAGATTGGTGAATCCTTTTTTAGGAATAAAGTATTTTTCTTGTGGTAGTTTAGGACATATTTCCCACACTTGTACACTTATATATAGAACACATTTAGTGTGGAGACCTAAGGTGCATAAATCATAGCATATCACACATGCATCTGGTTTAAAATTGTCAAGAGGAGAATCCAAACTTGTTTGGGTTCCCAAGACTAACATTTGATCATTTTGCAGGAACACTCTCACACAAGACCTCGTGAGAGTATTTGGTACCTAGACAGCTGCTGCTTAAAGTATATGACTGGAGATACGAATCAATTTATAATACTGGAAGCTAGGAATGGAGGCAAGGTTACACTTGGAGATAATATTACCAAGAGAGTGGTAGGTACATGTATAATTAGAAACTCTAGAAACTTTGTGATTGAAAATGTGCTGTTGGTTGAAGGTTTGAAACACAATCTGTTGAGTATAAGTCAATTATGTGATAAGGGCTATCATATAAAGTTTTTGCATACTAGTTATGTTATTAGTCTGAATGGAACTGTTGTTTTGAATGGTGATAGAGTTAATAATATTTACATGCTAGATTTGAATTCTATTAAACCTTCTACTGCTCTGTGTTTGAAAACTGTATCTGATGTATCATGGTTATGGCATAGAAGGCGTTGTTTTGCTAGTATGAGAAATCTTAGGAAAATCACCCAAAAATAACTAGTTAGAGGTATACCCAAATTAGACTTCACTAAAGATCACTTGTGTGATACATGTCAATTAGGAAAATAAGTGAGATCCTCTTTCAATTCAATCAAGGAAATTAGGACTAGTAAGCCCTTAGAAATTATTCACATGGATTATTTGGACCTATTAGTACCTTAAGTCTAGGAGAAAAAAAGATTTGGGTATATTATTATGGATGACTATTCTAGATTCACCTGGATTAGAATTTTGAATCATAAGAGTGAATCATTTGAAGAGATTAGAGATTTTTTCACTTGGATTCAAAGGAAACTAGGTTTTGAAATAGTTACTATCCAAAGTGACCATGGGGGAGAATTTGAAAATGAAATGTTTAATGATTTTTGTAAATCTCATGGGATTGAACACAACTTCTTAGCCTCTAGGACACCTCAACAGAATGGAGTTGTAGAAAGAAAAAATAGGACATTAGTTGAAACTGCTAGGGCCATGTTAGCAGAGTATTCACTTTCAAAATATTTTTGGGCTGAAGCAGTTAGCACAGTGTGCTATGTATTGAATAGGGTGTACATAAGGTCTAAATTAAATAAGACATCCTATAAAATTCTTAAAGGTAGGAGTCCCAACCTCTCATATCTATATGTTTTTGGATGTAAAGGGTTCATTCATAATAATGATAAAACTCTCTTAGGAAAATTTGATCCAAAATCTGATGAAGGAATCTTTCTAGGTTATTCAAGTGTTAGAAAATCCTATAGAGTTTTTAATAAGAGAATATTGGTAGTTGAGGAGACCACACATGTTGTTTTTAATGAATCTTATGATAGTAAAGAGTTTAAGTTGGATGAAGATGAGGTTGATGTAGTAACCCAAAAACTTAAAGATCAAATAGTTGAAGAAAGGGTTGAAAAAGAAGAAGAAAACCAATTGCCTAGAGAATGGAAATTTATAAGGAGTCATCCTAAAAAGTTGATTTTAGGAGAACCAAGTGAAGGAGTTAGGACTAGGCATGGTTTGAGAAAAGAAGTAAAGCATTCAGTATTTATTTCAATGATTGAACCCACTAATATAGAATAAGCACTTTTGGATGAATTTTAGATTTTGGCCATGCAAGAAGAGTTGAAATAATTCAAGAGAATTGATGTTTGGGAGTTAATTGAAAGGCCAAAAGATTAAAGTGTAGTTGGGACTAAGTGGGTGTTCAAAAACAAAATGAATGATTTAGGAGCTATTGTGAGAAATAAGGCTAGATTGGTAGCTAAGGGGTATAATCAAATTGAAGGAATTAATTTTGAGGAGACATTTGCCCCTGTAGTAAGACTTGAAGCAATCAGAGTTTTGTTAGCCTTTGCCTGTTTTAAAAACTTTAAATTATACCAAATGGATGTTAAAAGTATCTTTTTGAATGGGGTGATAGAAGAGGATGTTTATGTTGAACAACCTCCAGGTTTTGAAAATTCTAAATTCCCTAATCATGTTTTCAAATTGAAAAAGGAATTATATGGACTAAAATAGGTACCTAGAGCATGGTATGAGAGGTTAAGCACTTTCTTATTAAAAGGATCATTTGTTAAAGGAAGTGTGGACACCACTCTATTTTTGAAAAGAATTAGAAATGAAATACCCATTTTACAAATATATGTAGATGACATCATTTTTAGATCAACTGATAAAACTTTATGTGATGAATTTTTAAAGACAATGAGTAGTGAATTTGAGATGAGTTTGATGGGTGATTTGAGTTATTTTTTTAGTTTTAGCATAAAGCAAAATAAGGAATGAACTTTTTTGTGACAATCTAAGTATGTTAAGGATATCCTCAAAAAGTATGAAATGGATAATGCTAAACCAGTAACTACACCCATGAGTTCCTCAGTATTATTAGATAAGGATCCTAAGGGAAAATTTATTGATCAGAAGAAGTTTAGAGGAATAATTGGATCTTTGCTTTATTTGACTGCTAGCAGACCTGACATCATGTTTAGTATTTGCTTATGTGCTAGATTTCAAGCTGATCCAAAAGAATCACATTTGACAGTAGTGAAAAGGATTTTAAGATATCTTCTTGGAACTCAAAATTTAGGGATTTGGTATCCTAAGAATAGTTCTTTTGATATTATTGGATACTCAGATTTTGATTTTGTCGGCTATAGGGTGGATAAGAAAAGTACTTCTGGGACATGTCAATTCATTAGAAATTTATTAGTATCTTGATCCAGTAGAAAATAAAATTCAGTAGCACTTTCTACAGTTGAAGCAGAATATATTGCTTTAGGGAGTTGTGTAGCACAAGTGCTTTGGTTAAAACAATAATTGAGTGACTTAGGATTTTTTATTGGCACTATTCCAATGTTTTGTGATAACACTAGTGCCATTTATGTTTCAAATAATCCTATTCAACATTCTAGAACCAAGCATATTGATATATGGCATCATTTTATAAGAGATCATGTAGCGAAAGGGGAAATTGAACTACATCATGTCGCTACTAAAGATCAGCTTGCAGATATTTTCACAAAACCCTTAGCTTTTGACACTTTTAGCATGTTAAGGATAAGGCTAGGTGTGATTGCTTTAAATGCTTAATTGAAAATTCTATAAATGTGTGTTTATATGTGTTTGTTGGTATGTTCATTACAAATGATTTGTTTTCTAGTGTTTTATGTTTTATTGGTATCCTTTGTGTTGTTGTTTTTTAAAAATAAAAAAATTAAAATTTTTGTTTAAATTATTCTGTAGTTGAGTGTTGGAAACCTGTAAGATTGGAGAGACGAAAGTTTATTTTATTTTATCTATTCGTACTGTACGATGACATTATCGTACTATATGATTGCATGAACTTCATCTGTATGAATGGGGGAGGAATCACGGTTAGTGTCAGTTATTATTGATGATCGTACGTACGAATACATCATTCGTCTGTATGATCCAAGTGTCATTTCGTATAAGGATGACTCTAACCATCGCCTGAAAGATCCTTTAATTTTCTGATTGTCCCGGACGAATACATCATCGTCTGTACGATCAGGAAGTCAAAAGCCTGTAGAAAAGGACACCTCGAGATGAGCAGTTTATGAAAAATCGTTTCATTTTTACTGCTTTCGTTCATCCCGGATAAACTTTTATTTGTCATGGACGAAATCAATTTTGTATTATACAAAGTTGGTTCGTACTGTACGATTTTAGGTTTTTTCTATATAAAGGAGGGTCATTTTCTTTCATTTCACTTTCATTCTAAAACCCTTTAGAGCTTAGAACAGAAGATGTCGGGCAGTGGAAAGAGAGCACGTGTTGCTAGAGGTCCTACTTCTAGGAGGGACTGGGATGACAACTTTCTGAGTGAACAAAATGAGGAAGCATACCTTAGGTATGCTGCTTCTAAGGTCACCCCTTCCCGCATTTTATTGCAAGAAAACATTCATTTTGCAGTAATGCCTTTGTTTGATTCCACCCAATTTACTTTTCTTTTGACTCTGATCTATGCATTTAACAAGGACCTTTTTCATGTGTTCATGGCCAACATAACATTCAACCAGGATCACTCTTTCATTTCTTCATATGTCCTTAAGCAGAAAGTTGTGATAACTAAGGAGGATTTAGGGGAATATATTCACTTAAGAACCTATGGGATACGGGCACACACCTTTTCTATTAGACCGAATAATGGTTGGTCCGAGGTGAACCAAGTCCTTAGAGGTATAAGCATACCCACTCATGTTTCCCGGGTTGACTCCTTAAACCAGAATGTATGAATAATCCAGCACGTGCTTAGGACATCTATCATTCCTAAGGCGGGAGATCGAATAAATATGACACCACTTCTTTCTTCTATAACCTATTTGATTATGACTGGCCAACCTATTGATGAAGCATAATTAATCCTAGATTACATTTACTATCTCTCTGATATAGGTCTAGCTAGTGTAAAAAGAAAGAAGAATATTGCTTTAGGACACGTTGTTTGCTATATCCTTGAGAAGAAATGCAATCTGGTCCATCCTTCTAGACCTTCCAAACTCCCACTTTACTTCACTGATGCTTCTTTTCGAGCGTTATTTAGGAAAGAAGGAACTGCTGATAGCTCTGATGATGAAAGTGCTTCTGCTTCTGCTCCTTCAACTACACCTACAGCTGCACCTGGACCATCTCAAGATTTCTATCAGAATATGGTCCAGCATTTTGAAAGAATGGATCAAAGATTTGATCATATGGAGACATATTTGAAGTAGCAAGATGATAAGTACAAGGAAGATAAAGTATGGATTAAGGATCAATTTGATTCCGTGAACACTAATATTACTACGCTGAATAGCTATTTTACTTTGTTTGGCAATCAGCCACCTCCTACAGATCAGGGTCCCTCTAATTATTAGTATTCCTTATGTTTGGCTTGGCATGGATGCGATTGTAGTTTTCTTTATTATTTCTTAGATTTGTGTTTGTTGTTGATTCATTTTATGAGAAAGTTAGCAAGTTTATCATATGATGTTGTGCTACAAAGTAAAGCTTACTATTGTGTATGTTTTGAAAAATGATCAGAAATGAAATGTTCAAGTGTTTCTGTGTATATCATTTTGTGTTTTTGACTGAAAATGTTCTAATCTTAAAACACTCGACTGTAGTTGATTAATATTGTACAATGTTAATTGAATTTATATTACAATAGAAAATTCTATGCATAATATTAAATTCTCAAAAAATATTTAAATTTCATTATGATTGGGTGTGATTAGAAGATCTTACTTTATCTTATTTAGACATATATTAATAAATCCAAAGACACATCCAAACAATACAACCTATTACTTACATAATAGATGGCTTGTTAGGATAACCAACTTTAATTTTAGGCTAGGCCATTATTCCTCTCATGTGCTTTTATGTGATGTGAAAATGATGTCCATGTGAATGTGTGTTAGTTTATATGGTTTGATGTGATGAATTTGTAATGCTTATGCTATGATGTTTATGCCATGTAGCTTATGATATGATTTGTGATGGAGGTTTAGATTTTTTATGTTACGAACTGATCTAGATGTTTACCACTAACATAATTTTTTATAGGTGGTCATGCTTATGCAGGGCTATTAAAAAGGTGGGCTAAAATTAATAATAATTTAAAACTAATCAAATTTTTTATAGATACTTTAAGCTACTTAGTCCCCTAGTCATTAAAAGCATGTCAAAGTCTACAGGTTGCTCAAAAATGCAAAAATGTTTATTGTGATGTGATATATGTTTATGAACTTTATGTATGATTCCCTAACATGCAGGGAGTTCTAAGTTTTTTTCTTTTAAAATGTAAATTTACAAATGATAAAGTTGTGAAACTTGTAAAATAAGGCATTTTCCAAAAGATTTAGGAGCCAAAGAGGAACGTCCTTAAATGGAGAGTTCTTACAATTTGCAAACCCAAATTGGATGAATCGAAGAAGCCCAAAGATATGAACCAAGAAGAATTGAAGATAAAAATACCTTATTTTATAAAGAATTATGTCATCTCATAGGAATAGAGCCTATATTATTGTTGATGGAGCCTAACTACATTTACTTTCAGTAGACCTTAATTTGTAATTAATTGACACTTATCATATGGACTTCCAATATTTTTTTGATTTAATTGTTTAAATTATTTATGCAGTAAAAATTTAATATTTTTCTTAGGTTTCTTTCTTGCTTATGTATGTGCATGGATTTTGATTGTGCTCTTTTGGATAAAAATTCTTCTACTAATAATTTAAAAATAAAATTTAGGAATAAATAATATAAAAAGCTAAAATCTTTAAGAAAGTAAACTGGAGGCCATCAAAGTTTGGATAAAAATTCCTTTACTCATAATTTAAAAAAATTTCAAACAATCAAGATTTTTGGTACTTCAACTAGCATGCATTGTATTAGAAACAAATTAAAATCCAAATTTTAATTGCATTAGTTCTAAAAGCATAATTATCATTCATAAGTTTAGAGCAGTTAGGATTTTCTCTATATGTCAGCTCTAAATTCCTAAACTTAAATAATAGCCTACCCATCTTTCATAAAGATTGGATAGAATGGTTTTGAAATGTAAGATGGTTTAGCTGGCTTTCCACTCTAGGAATATGTAAGTCTAAAAATTCATACACCACACTTATAATATATTCAGGTTATTACTATATAGTGCTCAACTTATATTTAGGTTTTGAGGCAAACCTCAAATTATAAGTCCTCACCCTCCAAAAATACAATTCCAAATTTCTAATAAAATACAAATTTACACATAAAAACCTTTTCTTTAAAATATTAAAGACCAATATATGATATATTGTAGCGCTTATGGGGGGTCCAAGAATCTTAAAGTGCCCCCTACTCTTTAATTTTTGTCCAATAAAAAAACTATTTTGAATTGGTCCAAACCCCTTTGAAGATTCCACACCCCTTATCCTTGTCTTAATTGTTAAAATATAAGAAAATATTTATCACTACTTTAATTGAGAGTATTTTTGGGATATTTAATTCTCTTAGGATGTAATTAACCATAAAGACTTATCTTTATGGGGAATCAGCAACCCATATTAAAATAAACCATTCCTAATTTTTAAAAGATAATTTTTAAAAGATAGGGAAAAATCTCTTAGAATGTAGACATTTTTATAAAATCCTATTTTTGTTTTCAAATTACTTTGTAGAATATCATTTTCACCTCTTAAGATGATATGATACAATTATTGTGATATTTGATAATGAAAATGGAAAAATTTTAAAACATAATTTTCATCTTTAAATACTATTATGGAATAATATTTTTGTCTTTTGAGATGATATGCTATTCTTCAATTTACATTTGATTGTGAAAGTAAATAATTTCTAATACATTATTTTTATTATTGAATCTATTTTAGAATAATTTGTCTATATTTCAAGATAGGATTTTATTCCCAGTGCCATATTCAATCATAAGAATAAGAATACCCCAAATCTCTGTGGACTTTAAACATCAAAATTTTATTTTCCCATAATTTTTTATGGCAACTCCACTCGGGAGGATTCCTCTCTCTATCTTTAGTAATGGATAAGTATATTCTTAAATTGGTAGTATTTTTGGCTTCCTTTCCTTCATTGATTGCCTTTTCCATTTCTGCCTTGGGTAAGCATGATTCACATCTAAAGCATTTGAGAGCTGAGTAAGGGAACTTTAAATAATAAAATTTTTAGATTTTAGCATCCCTTACCAAGTAGATTGGTTTGTGGTGAGTGTTAAGCAAAGTTCTTCCAAAATCTTTATTAAACATACTAGAAGATAAAGAAGTCGGTACTGATTCAGCTCCTTATTTGATGGATAAGTTAAAACATAAGGATGATAATATCAATATATTAAAAAAGAAAATAGAAGATATGATGATAAAGATGGCAAAACAGCATCAGAGTCTAAAAACTCAGCCAGTAAAAAAAAGATCATCCTCCAATAGTGAATGTTTTGAATGAACTAGCATTAGAAGAAAAAGAGAAAGGATTGAGCAAGAATAGTGAGGTATCTCATGTTAATGATGATCTAAAGAAACTGATAGAGAGCCAGGTAATGGAACCATAGCCCAACCCCAAGGGGCTTCATCTATTCTTAAGGGTAGACCCTACGTAGAGGAATTTAATTTAGTTTCCTACTTGAAAGTTTTTATGCCACGTACATTCAAAGTTTTTAGAGGTACAGAGAATCCCACAACAGTATTTACCTCACTTTCAAGTGAGTTATTGTGATGTTAGGGTACATATGCTTTATTATTCAGATAGTTTGTTAACCGCTTGACTAGCATTACTTTGATTGGTATGCAGATCTACCGAATAGATCAATGACAACTTTTGAAGAGTTAGAAAGCTTATTTTTGAAGAGATTTGCTTGAGCTCAGCATCATATTACCATAGGAGATTTAGTGGTAGAGAAACAAAAGTTGGTGAATCTTTGGTGGAGTACATTTTGAGGTTGAGGAATTTATCTATAATGTGTGTACCATAGTTACAAGAACAACATGCAGTATAAATAATTTCAAAGAATATTCACGATCCTATTGCTTTATTATTGAAAGAGTTCATTATTCATAAAATTGAAATGTTGTTGAATAAGGCCAATAGTTCACAAGAGGAGGTATCTTATTTTCCATTTTGGAAAGAGCAGTCAAATGATAAGAAGATAATTAGATTTCAAAATGACTTTCAAAAGAAGCTTGCATCAGTATCAATTGTAGATAAAGGGAAACAGTCAGTTAAAAGTCATTAAAAAAATCCACCTCCTCAATCACTTCAGGTATTTTCTTATCCTTCTATAGATCCTTCCAGGTATCTTTTAAAGATAGGCTGAGTAAGGTGTATCCATTTAAAAGAGAGTCAGTTAGGAAAATTTTCAAAAATTTAATTAAGAAAATAGACTTCAAATTATCAGAGGCCATGAAGCTGGAACATGTGAATAAAAGGGATGACCCTAATTTCTTAACTTACCATCACATTCTAGGCCACGTAATTGAAGATTATTTTGCTTTCAAATATTAATTGGAATGGAATTACAAGTAGGGGAATGTGATCATCCCAAAAGAATATCTCTTAGATCCAAGTCTAGGATCAATGAAAGTCATCTCAGGTTAGTCCCCTACTTCTTCTGAATTTACAGATGGTTGGGACATTGCCTTCTCTCGAACCTCTAAAAATGTTATTATTAAATATTTTCAAATTTCTCAATAGTTACCACTAAGAGCCCAAAGCTCAATCCTAAAAGATCGAGCTGGAGGCTTCATAAAAGGACACTGAGAGGATTTCCTCTTTAGTAGTTTTAGGAATGACTGCAAATTAAAAGAAAAATCATGTTATACAGAGGGAAGAGGGAGTTGGAGAGAATTATATTCAAATGGTGGATGGTGAGTTCAAATACTCATCCTTGTTGATCTTTCTTGATTTCTGCTTTGCCCCACCAATGGAGAAAGGTAATAAAAAGATGAAAGTTCCTTTAATGTACATTCTAGTGATTGACAATAATAGCAAAATGGAGACATAAAATAGTGAAGATCAGAATGATAACACTAATCTAGCAGTGATTATTGAACACTCCTTCAAATTTAGTCCTCCAATCATAATATCTAATAAGGAAAGTGAATATGAAATCTCATCAGTTAGTTAAATATTAAGGGAAACCTATCATGAAAATTTCACAAATTTAAATTCCTTATTAGAAAATGAGTCAAAGTTACTTGAGGGTAGTATAGATCCTGCGATAGATTGTCATCCCATGAAGATTATGAAAGTACAACTTCATAGTGTCAGATTCTTACCACTTAAGTTGACAACTAAAGAGAAATGCAAGAAGGTCATGTCTTAGTGATCAAATTCATTCATCTACTCAATAACCAAATCCTTCCTCGAGTGCAACGGGTCCTAATTCTAATGTTCCAAAGGTTTATTATAATATGCTAGCTCATCTTAGGAAATTGCCAACTTAGTTATATATTCATGATGCCCTTTATCTTACTAAAGAAATAATGGAGTCTTTGATTAAAGAACTTCTCGATCCCAAGATTTCCTAAGCCTAGTTAGCATCAACTTTAAAAGATGAAGATTTATATTTCGAGAAAATCTTGGGAGTAATATTCTCTGATGAGGACTTATAGGAACTGTCAATCATAATTGTCCATTAAGTTATCTAGAGTCCTTATTGATCCAAGTGTATCAGTCAACATCATGAACATAATGACTCTTATCTATCTTAGAGTATGCACGTGTAAGCTTGCTACGGACAAGCTGATGTTACGCGGGTTTAATGAAAAAGGCGGGAAGGCTTTTGGTTCAATCGTACTATTATTGGAAACTAGTGAGTTAAAAACTAAAGCATTATTTTATATAATTGATTTAGAAATGTTCTTCAATGCACTCTTAGGTAGACCCTAGATTCACAAGTATAGAATGATTCCTTCCATCCTACACCAATGCTTCTTGTACCAACACGATGGCCTTAAATATGTGATTAGGACGTTCAACCATTCTCTATTCATAAAATAGGGATTTACGAAGATGCTACATATTATGCACCCAAAGGGACTATTACCTATTCCAAAAGTGAAGTTATAAATAAAAAAGAAGAAGAAATAAGTGAAAAGAAAAGAAAGAAAAGGAAAAATATATAGATATTGAAGACAATGTCGAACACATGATCTTTATATTTCCAAACAGTTATCCTCAAAGAGGTAGGAGGATGTCCCAAAGAGTATGTGATTGAGGTCATGCTTCATCAGAAAGAAAAGCAACACCAATATACATTGAAATAAAATCTAGTTTAGATAATGATTCAAGTGTATGGTGTGCAAGAATCCCTTTTAATTATAGTAAGATAAATCCTCATCTAAAATTCAATCACTTCAAAACAAGATAGTGATCTAGAGAGAGATACTTTAGAAAATAATAAGTTTGAGTGACTACATTTGAAAATTTGAATAAAAGAATTAAAACCTTAGCTCTGACCCCACTATCTGATGATATGGTTGCAAGGTTTGTTGTTAAGGATTCTCCCAATCTTACTAGTGAAGTGGGGAAGTTACAAAAGTTCTTCCATAGTCCATCTACCTTAATTAAGAGTTGAAGATGAAGTAAGATTTGGAGAATATGATTTTAATAAATTAATTAAATTACCTTTTTGCTCTTTCCTTTATTTGTGAAGACTTACTGTGCTAAAGAAATCACCCCATGTTAATGGACTATTGGATAAGCTTGATACCATGAAAGCATATAATATACCATCTTTTCACTCATGAATGGTTTATCTGGTTATAATCAAACTAAGATGACTCCAAAAGATGAGAAGAACACTACGTTCAGAACCCATATAGGAATTTTCTACTATAAGATGATGACATTTGGACTTAAAAATAGTGGTATAATATACTAGCAGGCTATGACCAAGATCTTTGATAATCTTATTTATAAACAAGAAGAATGCTATATTAACTATTTATTCATTAAAAGAAATGTCAAAGAGACTCATCTATATGATTTGAGAGTTATCTTCAAATGGTTGCATTGCTATGCTCTAAAAAAGAATCCCTTAAAGTGCACCTTTGGTTTAACCTCAGGAAAAATTTTAAGTTTTGTAGTGAGGTGCCATGGAATTGAAATTAATCCTACTAATATTAAACCCATCTTAGATATGCCACCTCCCAAAAGTCTCACTCAATTAAGATCCCTTCAATGAAGGTTGGCATATCTAAGAAATGAATCTATCTAGAAGGTGTCATCTATTTGCTATTTTGGCTAAGAATAGCTCCAAAATAATTTGAACTTTGAAGAGTCAAAGTGCCTTTGAGAGTATCAAATAGTATCCCACCAATCCTCCAGTCTTAGTGACCCCATTCCCTGGGAACCTTTTATCTTGTACACTACCACTTTATATGAGTTAGTTGGTGCTTTATTGGCATAAGTTGATGAAGATAGAAAAGAAAAGTCATTGTATTATCTTCTTTAGTAGCTTATTTTGATAGAAATAAAATATCCATCGATTGAGAAGCATTGTCTAGCCTTAGTTTTTGCATCTGAAAAGATAAGTCATTACATGCTTTCTCATTAGGTAAGTTAAATTTCATGTGTAAATCCATTGCAATATAATATGACCTGACCTAGATTATCATGACGCTTGGCATGATAGTCTATAATATTGCTTCAGCTTGACATTACATTCGTTCCCCTACATGATGTAAAAGGGCAGGCCATTGCTGACTTCCTTGAAGCACACCCTAGTAGAATCTCCCCTAAATGATGATTTGCTTATTAAGAAAATCATGAGGTTAGAGGAATCTAATAGCATATCTAAGAATTATATTTTGGAGGAACTACATCTTCTAAAAAACATATAGCATAGAAATTTACCATTCTTGGAAAGTCAGCATCAGCCTTGTCTTTATAATACCAAAAAAGGGAATGATGTATTTTTCCTATCATATATCAGTGCCTTGCACAAATAATGAAGCATAATATGAGACTTTAATAACTATCTTGGAACTTATAATTTTGATTTTCATCATAGAAATTAAGATATTTTTAGACTCTCAATTGGTGATTAATCAAACTATTGAAAACTACAAGTTTTTGAATCCCAAACTTCTTAAATATCATTAAAACATAAAGTTATTCTTGACCAAATTTCTTGTGTGACTCTATATAGAATTCCACGTAGAAGAAATTCCATGGCATATTCTTTAGCAAAGCTTTCAAAAGAATTTTCCTGTCCAAAAAAGGATTTCATTCCTACAAAGATTTAGAATTAATAGGTTCAAGCTCTTATATATTTAGAATATATCACTAAACAATCTTCTAAAATCCTGTATGCCTCTGTATGTATGAAGAAGAAAGTGATTTGAGGTAGCCTTTCCTTTATTATCTTCGAGAAGGTATACTCCCATATACTAAATTCCTTGCTAATCAAATCAAAAAGCTTGCATTATCTTATGCACTTTGTTTAATTGAAAATGTGATATAGTTAGAAAACGATTTAATTTTCTTTAGAAAATATTTAATTTCTAAAATTTTTAATTTTGAAATTGAACACGTCATTATGAATGATAAGTCACCTTGAAAGGTGAACATATCATTCCCCAATGGGTTCAAATTTTAAAACTTTGGATTTACTTTGATTATTATAGTCAAACATAAGGAGAGACAACATATGATCCTTAAGGATCAAAGTGATGTTTAATTCAATGTTCGACTATGCTAATTTGAATAGATGGATTATTAATTTCATAATCAAAGTTACGATTATAATTGACATATCTATTCGAGGAAAGAAGATATCAATCACTATCGATATTTTGAATATGACGATAATGATCGTCAAGTTTGAATTTCTCAAAGATAATTAATTAAAGTTTTGAAAAGCTTGATTTTTGAAAATTAGATCTGGGTTTTTAAATCTCCTACGAGCGCAAGCCCTCATAGTTAATTACATCATAGGAAACCAGAAACTTTCTACAAATACTCTCAATTAAAATAGCGATATGAATTTTATTTAAGGATTCAAAGATCGATGTCAAAGGAGATAAGAGTTAGAATTTCAATAGGGAATAGATCAAAATTGAACACTTATTTTTGGAGTCAAAGTAGGAAGGGTAGGAGGTGTTTTGGATTCTAAATTACATCAAAAATACCCCAGCCTATCCTAAATGTTGGGCTTGAATTTGATGGAAAGAGATTTAATGTTTGAGTTATTAATTTTATTAGAAGATTGGGATTCAAATCCCAGAGGTTGAGGACTTAAGATTGAAAATCTGCCTCAGAACTTAAGTCTAAAATGGGTACTGAATAATTAGTGACCCGAACCTAACTAGTGCAATGCATTTGGACTTACCCCAGCCTGGATTGGGGAGCCAGTAAGCCATCTAAATGCTTCAAAACCATGAGTCCGGTCTTTAATATAGAGTGGATAGGGACATTATTTAAGATAAGTTTAAGGAGAGTAGGGTCGACAACTAGAGCAGATTCTTAATTGGCCCCTTAACATATGTTGGGTATTATAAAACTTGAAATAAAATATACTTAAATTTTAGACTTGATTTAATTTTTTAATAATGTAATGCAACCAAATTGACTCGATTAAATACTTAAATCAGGATGAAGCAGTTTTAAAAAAAGCTTAAAAATAATTTTATCCTAAAGTACATAGATCCCCTTGATAGAACTGCACCATCATAGGCCAGGTGGTATGTCAGGATCCGCAAGCAGGGAGGTGCCTAACAATTGGAAAGAAAATGCAGCAAATATATTATGAAAAACTCCCAATGATCTCGAGCTTACTTCTTAAAATGTTAGAGTTTTTATCTTACCTTAAAAATTTTAATTTTAATTTAATTAAAATAGAAGAATTTTAGCGATCCCTCACGAGCCTCTGATTGGATTCTAGGCTAAATCAAAACACAACATGCAAGAAGCGCAAAAAAACTATTAAAAGCATGTAAATCTTAATCACAATTAACATCAAGTAATTAATCAATTCAAATCATATTATTTAAATAAATTTAAAGGCCATGTGGAAAGTGCCACTTAATTATACAACCCAAGGTCTATAGAAAAAGTAAAGTGGCTGGGTACCACTGACTACAACCCGGATTCTACTCCTAAGACTCAAGTGACTTTGAGAATGGGTCTTCTTGTTGTCCACTTCTTCATCTTTCTACGAGCTCCTTGGATCGTCAGGTCCAAATATCCAAGTGGAAATAAACTCCCCCTCAAAAGGAGTGTTATCTTTTCTCCTTAGACATTTGAATGTTATCCTAACTTTATCTTCCAAATGGAGAAAGACTCTCCCCTTAAGGATGTATTCTCCTCTTTGGAATCCAAGTTGGATATAAATATCCCATCTTAAATCACTTGATAATTACAACTCATCTGAATTTAAATTACATCAAATTACATTAAATATAAAAGAAAAATTTAGACTCGAACCACCTGTAGGGTTATCCTAATAATCAACATTTATATAAACATCCTAAGCAGTTAATATATTTAAAATTTAAAATGCTCAAATCACAGCCACGCTTGGCCATGCTCTTTAATTTAAAGGGGGTCTTAAGCATTTCTAGAGCACCTGCATAAAACATTATTAATCAAAGCTTTATTATTTGCACCCTTTAATTTTTTTATGCCCTGCATAAGCATGGGCACCTATATAAGATTGAATTAGTACAAATTATCCCTAACGTAGGGGTAGATCTAACGTACAATCAAATCAAAACATAGAGTACATGAAGTAAATAAATAATCAATCAATTATTTAAATTTAACTACCAGCATGCAATGAAAATCACAAAAAATACGGCACACAACAGCAGGAAAGTAAAACACCGGCCTAGCCTAAGATTAGAGTTGGTTGTCCTAAAAAATCATCTAAAGTGTGTGTAAAGGTCGTGTGGTTTGGATATGTCATATATAGGGCATTTAGTTAAAGCTGTTTGACGTTCTAGTTAGTTGAAAGGCTTGAGGGAGATTTTAATTAGAGTTTAAGTCTTAATGATTTAAAATTCATTTTAAAATTAATTTATATTTAGTCTAAATTAATGTAAATTTGATGTCTTAATATTACTCTTACATTCTATATCAATGTGTTCATTATTGTATTTGTGATCCAGAGATAGTGTTGTTAGAAAGAATCTTACATTCAAAGTAAAGCTTGAAAAGATGCACAAAATGTGCCATACAATAAAAGATGCACAATGTCGCCAAATATAAAAAGACACACAAAGTGTGTCATTCAATAAAAGATGCGCAATGTCGCCAAATCTAGAAAAAGGAACAAAATTAGCCTACATTTTGAAAAGATGCGCAATGTCGCCAATTGTTCTTTCCTTTAGCATTTTTCTCCAAGTTCACTAATCAATGATTGTCACTTTTGACTTAGAATTTTGGTAATGTTATTTTATCTTTTGTGCAAAAGTTGAGGCTACTAATCTGTCAAATAGATTACTACTTTAGATCAACTTTTCTTCTCCTTAATATAATATGCAATCTAACACTTTTGAGTCTTTATTTTTTGCATCTGACTTGAATATTGTAGTTAAACTTTATTTAACATTATTCCACTTCTCAACTAATTTGAGTGTCCCTTTTTGTTGTTGACAAAAGGGTGAGAGTTTTATTGTTTGACTAAAATTGTCTGACTTTGTTTGGTTGATAAGTTTTTATTATTTGACTTTGTGTGCTTGATTTGTTTTGACTTGTTACATTTAAGTTTTTAGTTTCTTCTGTATGTAGGAATGTACTTTTCTTGTGTGTAGTGTGTAGTGTTTGTAATGCTTGTGTTGCATGTTAAATTCTTATTCTTCTTACCCTTTTGGTACCCTTTCCTTCGCTTATTCAGTATGTTCCCTTTTATCCCTTATTTAGGATAGGTCATTTCTTTAGGGGGATCTTAGGCTTTAAAGGGAGCATTGGACTTCGTTTACTTAGGGGGAGTGTACATTTAGTGGAATCTTAGGAGAAATATGACTTAAGTTGTTCATTCAAATAATAATTGTTTTGTCATCATCAAAAAGGGAGAGATTGTTATGATTTGAGTAAATATGTTCATTCAAGTGAATTCTAATCCAAGTTATGTTTTGATAATTACAAAAGCTTATTATTTGTTTTATTCTTCTCCTAATAAATATTTGAGTTTTTATTGTGTGTACTAAAGTATTTTTCAGGAAATTCACACTCTAGATTGATGAAGACTTCAAGTTCATTTGTTCACTGTAAATGAAGTCTGTAAATTTAATTTTTCTTGAGTCTGAGAGAGTGTGATTGTAAGTTGGATAACTGTGCACACACACATAATTGGGGAGTAAAAACTTAATTTTTTAAACTGATCGTACAGTACGATTTATATATCATAAGGGATGATCTGTAGTATATATCCTCCATATCGAACCCATATGGCAAGGATTTTTTCTAAGTTAAGTTCGTACAGTATGAATTATATTTGTACATGTGTTTTTGCTGTACGAACAGCTCTGACTTGGGTTTGTCCAAGGGTTCGTATGGGACGAATTGATCGTTCGAAGCACTCTAACTTGATCGTCCAAGGGTTCTCTCGGGACGAGATGTTTGTACGAAGCTCTCTGACTTGATCGTCCAAGGGTTCGTCCGGGACGAGATGTTCGTATGAAGCGCTCTGACTTGATCATCCAAGGGTTCATCCAGGACAAAATGTTCGTATGAAGCACTCTGACTTGATGGTCCAGAGGTTTGTAAGTGACGAAATGTTCGTACGAATGGCTCTGACTTGTTCATCTTATGGTTCGTACGAGACGGATCGTTTAATTTTTTGAACTATTCATACAGTATGATATTCGATCGTATGGGACAATCGACATGAATTAAACTTGAAATTTTTAGTTTTTGGACAGTTTTTCTTGTCCCAAGTATATAAATGACGTAAAACTAACTGAAGGAAAGATCCTTCTGCAATAATACTTTTGGAAAGTGAAAGGGGAAGTGATTGGGAGAGTGTTTGAGAGTGAGTGTTGAGAAATCTTTGAAGAGAAAATTGTGAAGGGATTCACAAGGTTATCCAATTGTTAGGATTTCTTTATTTTTTGTTCTAGCATCTTCCTACCTTCCTTAGAGACTTTTGCAAGAGTTTTTGTTCGAGAGGATTTCGGTTCTCTGCCGTCACTTGGAGGGTGAAAAAGGTCGCCGGTTCTCTGCCGTTACTTGGAGGGTGAAAAAGGACGCCGGTTCTCTACCATCACTTGGAGGGTGAAAAAGATGACGGTTCTCTGCTGCACTTGGAGAGTGTAAAAGGACGTTTGGTTCTCTGCCTTTACCACGAGGGTGAAAAAGGATGACAGTTCTCTGTCACACCAGGTTGGTGGAAGAGAGTTTGTAAAGGCTTCTCCGCCTTGCTGTGGGGGCTAAAGGAGAGTCACTGGAGTTTAGTGTAATACCTAGAGAAGGAGTCTCTAGGGAGTGGATGTAGGTCGTGTTTGATCGAACCACTATAAATTTTAGTGTTTTCCGTTCTTACTTTTTACTTTTCTGCATTTTATTTTATTTCTGTGGTTGAAATTCTGTGATTTGAAGAAAGTGAAAAATTAACTCTGTTCGTACTGTATGAAGTCAAATCATCTTGTACGATTTACTTAAAATTTTTCCAAAATCCAAGAGTAATTTTTAAAAGGACCAATTCACCCCCCCCCCTCTTGGATAGCATAGGGACGTGGGCAATAGGTCTAACAACCTATTAGCATTTTCACTCCCATTCCACCCCAGTTGCCATGTGGAATGTGGACCAATCAAACAGTCAAAATATGGCTTTAGGAGGGTCAAAT
Organism: Dendrobium chrysotoxum; assembly: GCA_019925795.1. Classification (NCBI taxonomy): domain Eukaryota; kingdom Viridiplantae; phylum Streptophyta; class Magnoliopsida; order Asparagales; family Orchidaceae; genus Dendrobium; species Dendrobium chrysotoxum. The sequence goes on from CM034312.1 coordinate 59,066,748, forward strand.
ATAGTCAAAGCTCCCTTTGCAAGCTAATCCACTATTCTTAAGCCATTCCATCCATTCTAAACCATCTCCAGAACTTTCTAAATCCTAATTAAACCTAGCTCAAGTTTTAAATCAAAGCCTTAATAGCCCCATGTGCATGTAAGGCCAAAAATACATTTCCATGTGGATGTCCTTGTGTACCTTGATTCTCCTGCTCCCAACAACCCTCTAGGCCAAGTGTCATTCATCTGGAGTCCAGACAAATAAATCCTGACCTTCCATTTGATCTGGAGGAGTTTGAATAGGGTAATATTCTATTTTGAGCTCTCATTCACCATCGTAGCCCTCTCTCACTATCCTGAGCTCCCCCAACCAAACTCTTTATTCGTTTGAAACCCCTTGAATCTCCCACACGCTCCCACGCTCAAACCCCGCTGGTCAAAGTCTTTGCCAGTGAACATCTAGTGAGCTTAAGTCTCAATCCATCCTGAGCTGGAGGCCATCGATCCAAGCCTTATCAAGCCGAGATGCCTTCTAGTGGACTACACGTGGACAAACAACAAGTTCAGAGAGCTCGAGTTCATCCAAATCCATAAACTATACAAGGTAAATTTCTAAACCGTAATCAAGATTGCACTAGTTAAATTAGCTTTTCATAAATCAACTTTTAAGCCAAACAAAGGTATCTCCATGATTTCTGTTCACCTAGGCCACCTAGGTTTAAATTTTTACTTAATTTGATTAACCGGATTGAACAAACGAGGCGAAAAACCCATTCTAGGGTTCATTCGCAACGCATGCTCAATGTATGTTTTATGGGCCGTTGATTGCGTGATCAACGGCCCAGATGAAGTCATCTTGCAGCTTTGTCCAACATTGGACTCAATCCTGCGGTTCCGCTTACGCTCCAGCTCAATCTGGGCCGTTGATCTCAAACTGCGGGATCAACCATTACGGAGATCTTTCATCTGGCATAATCGTGATCATTCGTTTATTACCATGCCTGATTGGACGACCGCGGCGGGATGCTGACTCGGTTAAGTTAAAACGGTGTGGGTCCCGCCACTGTGTAATCACGCTACAATGATTACATCCGCCGCCCGCAGGTTGACTGGCCTATCCTGGCCTGACACATGGCTCCCGCCACCACCGGCACCGCCAGGACTTCATTTTAATTAAAATTAAGTTTTTAATTAATTTTAAATAATAAAAAATTTCAAAAATTAATTAAAAAATATTTATAAGTCCAAAAATTATATATTTTATTCCAAAATTTTTATAAAATTAAATAATTTAATTTAAAATTAGTATTCATTTAAAATACTAAATATATCTTTTAAATTTATTTTAAATATCAAATATCAATTATCTTAATTATTTTAATTTAAAGTTTAATTAAAATCATTAAATATTTTATGAAATTTAATTTTTTTTTAAAACTATATACTTCAAGGTTAAAAATAAATATTTCAGATAATTCAAGTATTATTTAAAAATGACTTAGTTTAAAATTAAAGTCAAATCATTAAATATTAATTAAGTTTAATCATTTAATCCCTTTTATGATTTGTATTTCTTTTAATATCTTATTTTAAAATTATATTTATGTTAAATGTGGAAGTTTGAGAGATCTCTTTGAAATTTTAAACATAGGATTAAATGTGTGAATAGAAATCATGGGGGAGGATTAGTGAATAGTTGATTCTCAATTATTCACTATTCAAATTAATATCTTGTTAATCATCTTTAATCGTTGCATGTATAGGTGCACACACCACTTAAGGCTCTCCTAGTGCTAAGATGTGATTGTGATGAAGGTGTGTATGTTTATATGTACTTGTTCAAGGGCTAGAGGCTTTGATTTGAAACCTAACTTAACTTAATGACATCATTAAGGACAAAAATTAAGAATTTTGATTAAAGAACTTAGAAAAATCCCAATAATTAGGATACACATCATTTTGATTTGAAACATGAACCTTTCAAACATAGTAACATTCTCAGCCCCTAAGAAAATTTTCTCTGATTTTACAATTAATTAAAATATTTAATTAATTTGTTCATTAATTAAGCCTCAAAATCTTCTAAAAATTATAATAAATCAAATTTAAACCCAAAAAATACAAATAATACTTCTAACTGACCAAAATTAAATTCTTGATTAAAGAAAAATAAAATCAACCAGATTTGTTTTCAATTTTGAGCTAAATTTAATTTTAAGTGAAATTGAATATTTAATTAATATAATTAATTAAAAATAATTAAAAAGGTCTAAAAATCTCTCAAACACTTGATAATCTCTCTTTAGATCATTCTTGATTTTTGGAGATAATTTCCAGAAGTTTGGAGGTCATTTGGATTCAAATCATCAAAAGC